>OU426978.1:203125457-204623790 GCA_911387785.2 Aelia acuminata | reverse complement strand
AACAAAGTTTCAAAAATCTAATAACTTTTGAATATTATTATTTTATAAGATCACAAGTGATATTATTTATATTATTATTTTATAAGATCCTAAGTGATTAAATGTCAACTATATGAAAAAAGATACACGAAGAATAAATATTAAAATTAAATTTTTACACATTTTGTTGAAAAATGCGAAAATCGTTCAATTAAAAAACCGCCACCTTTAGGATTTTAATTTTTGCATTTTTTTCATCTAAAAATGTCCTAGAATGATCCCCCGAAAGAATCCGCAAGGTGCAGAGACTTCACGGTTGAAGTCAATCGAGACCTGCCGTGGCTTGATTCCCAGCTATACTTTGTATTTGATGTCGATTAATACGAGCAGCTGCAACCAAATGAAGCCATCATAGGAGATCATTATAGACAACTGTATAGCCTAACGCTTAAAGGTCATTTCAGGTCAGACCTTAATATGTGTACGGGATATTCTGCTCCACCCGCCGTATTTACAAGACATTGCTCCTCGCTACTATTACGGTTTGAGAGGGCTGACTCACAGCTTGACTGAGAAACACTTCCTTACTCTAGACCAGTGGCGGATCCAGAAATTTTCTGAGTGGGGGGGCGCACTTTTTTTTTAACATTTCAAGAGTAATAAAGGCCCTAATTTAAAATACATATAGTACATAATGACGTTAACGTTATAAATTACTGTAAATGTTTAAACACAATTCATTTTCAATTAGTGGACTTGAAAAATCACTAAATATAGCTCATTTCATATAAAAATGGTAATACTTTATGAGTGTCTTCGCCTCTCAGGGGGGGGGGGGGCGCGCCCCCGCGCCCCTCCCCTGGATCCGCTACTGCTCTAGACGGAACTGTAAAATGGGTCAATGACTAGATCTCAGGTATCTTTTATTTCAACGTGGAATCCATATTATGCCTGAAAGATAGGAGAGTGGCTATCGACGGACAATATCTTTGAATTACCTTTGCCTGGTCATTTTTAAATAATTTAAGTTAATTTCATAAAAAAAAGACAGGAATTAATTCACACGCCTCATATGTATATATATCTGTATACCGGAGGTAAAAAACATGAATTAAATTCGACACTTTGAATTAAAATACGATGATATATAATTTTTTTGATCGTTACTTGTACATAAAGCTTAATTAAAACGTTTTTCACATGGTCATTGACGTTGAAAAGTAATTACTTGGTATTTAATTTAATTTTTTTTTGTATATTTAATTCAATAAAAGGATGCACATGATGTTTACTCCGGGTTACTGAAATGAATTAAGTAAAATTTATAATATTTAATTCAGTAAATAGTCAAAGAAATGATATTCAAATTTTAACAATTAACATTTAGATCTAATCCCTTAAGTCACTTACGATAAATTAGGTAATGCAGGCCTGGGTAAATTTATATACACATATACATAATATATGAAATAATTCTTTGATTTAATAAAACGTGTTGCAAAGCTGACCGTGACTAATCGATAAGGTCCACGTTAGGATGCAGTACACATGTTGGGCCGAAATAAAGCGCTCTTTATTAAATTACAATATTAATCCTTCTCTTCCAATATAACAATCATAAATTCATGTATGATAGCAGAATTTTTTTTACTGGTTTTTCCTCAAGATGAAAAAAAAAAGAATCCAAATTGATATTTTTTAGAAATTTGATAGTGGATATAGCGGACCTCCGTTCGACAAGAAAAATGAAATCGGATTTTATACGAAGTCGAAACTTTGGTTTCTTCCACGCACCAGCATAAAATAAACCAAGAAAATTCCAAGCAAGAAAAGTACAATTAAATTAGCAATACTGTTCACTACCGGTTTAAAGTTAGCTATACATAACTAAATATTGTAATAATGAAAATGTAAATCTTGTTTTTGATAAATATTGATTATTTTGGCAATTTCTGCTTTTCTCATTATTCTAAACGACATGTTTTGCTCTAGCAGTAGACGAAAAGTACTAAATGTTTACCTTGAAATGTTTACAGAACGTTGCATTTTAACAGGAGAGTGTATGTTATATATTTAGCATTCAACGATTGCACGGAAAAACATATTTTTTAAACAATAGAACAAATATGTATCGTTTTTCGTACACCACTTTTAATCTCAATATTTTCCTCCGTTGGCGATAGCATGGAAGAAAAAAATCTTTTATTTTTTTTATTTTATTTAATTATATTACGCTAGCTAAAGCTAAGAAGGGTGTTTTATACATTTATAATCAAATTTTGCCCAAAACCGATAGGTTATTGGCAATAATCATTTCTATTATTCTCTGTTTAAAAATTTAATGTATTTTCAGAATATTCGTCAACCTTTCAACACTACTCTGGTGATCCTTCCTGAATTGTTGAACTCCTGTTTATATGTAAATGTTAATTTCATTATGTTTCCATTCAGCCACTACGTATGTTTTAAACTGCTACTGGGGCACCACAATTAGTACAATTCAAATTTAAATAAATCAAGTTTCTCAGTAAATCTACGTTCGCTGGAATAAGCCGGTCACGCTTTGCTGTGTAATTTTAGGGAAATAAAAATAAATAAATGTATTCCTGTGAAATTTACCCTATAAAATCACTACACACGGTAGCCTACTTTCAATTAATGTCGTATAAGAAAATGTTATAACGGGCGTAGGAGTGATGAACCTTCCCCGTGTACCTCATCGAGAATCGTAGTGTGGTTTTCCAGGATGTCAGGTTTGGTTCAAGGACGGTATGCTTTGGGGAAAGAAATATAGGTCCTCGGGGGCTGCTGACTCTGAGCTATCATAATACTTGGACCTAGACCAGTTTGTCACTGTCCTTGAACCCGAGAGAGCTGACGCCATCGTTGGGAAGGACACTGTCAAATTGGCCCCAATAGGATTGGTTATGGAGCTATGGGCAGTCTGCCGCTGCACCATGGTGACCATGGTTTGCAACAACGTGAGGTTAGGGCTACTCCCTCCAAGCTGTCTGTTCTCCCGCAAGCAACAAAAATGTCAGTAAGAAAACCACACTTCGCGGCCAAAGGTCCCATAAGGCCTAATGCACCAACCGAAAAAAAAGAGAAGAAAAAACAAAAATAAAACGTTTTTTAAATGTTATATATCCATATTATTAACACTCCTTTACTGAACAGGAAGAACATTGTAAATTCTTTGGGGAATCATTTTTTCCGTTTGTAATATCAAGGAAAATACGGTAAAAAACATGTGATCGAAAATAAAATTGTAGCAAATCTTATAATAATTGTCCAATTCCCATGATTTATTTTTCATATTGTGACGTCAAACACAGAAAATATAATCAATATATATTATAAAGCAAAGTGTACAATGTGCGTGCCGAAAAGGCTCAAAAACGACTCAACGCACGTTTAAGAGAGTTATGTCAGCGTGTTGCTATAAAACCCATAACGGAGAAGAAGGTTTCTGTTTTTCTCTTAAGGTTGTAAAATTGAAGAGAAAAGGACTGGAATTTTAAGACTCTCGCACCATTTAATTACCCTCTCTGAGATTGAGATAAGAGGTTATGAATGAAAAATGTAGTTCGAGCTCCAGGCTACCAGGAAGCGCTAGGGTGCGTTTCACTCAATGTTTATTGTTCATTCATTCCGTTCAGTTTGTAAAGGTTAAATATTTTTTCAGCTGTTTTTTTTAAATTACTTTTAAAATTGTTTCACCATTTCTTTCTAAATAAAATAATGATTTTACATATCTGCAATCAATTAGAAAACCGACTGGATACCTTACAAAATTAATTTTCTCATAAGAAGGTTAATTGATTTACACATGATATTTAATCAATATATAACATCTACTTAAGTAAATTTAATGCAATATGACTGAACATTTTTTAGTAGTACAGTGAGCGAAATAAACAGACATAAAGCAAAAAAGAAGAGCTGAATTGACTGATTATAAATCGAAAATAAAAAGTTTGAAGTGTTCTTATTGTATGCAATTATGAAAAATGGTTTTATTACTATGTATGATGAGCATTCCAGTTGATAAAATGACTAACTCCAATTACAGCATTTTTTCAATAAGATTTTATCACCCCTCATAGTTCAGGATAAAAAGAAACATAGGAAATATAGGATTCAGAATCACAGAAACCATCAAAAACGATGCATGACTCGACAAAGTTGCAGCAAAATTGTTTATTCGCCATTTTCAACCCCCTTTAAAGTATATAGGGTTCCTTATTTGGGCGGACTCTGCAGATCTCGAATTTTAATATTGATAATATGTTAAAAGTTTCAAGAAACTGCTAATTTTGTTCTATATTTCCTTTAATTGTAAAGTCTTTCTGTTATTGAAACTACCACACAACTACCGGAGCGAAGCCGGGCACCCTAGCTAGTAGAAAATAGTTCTAGACTTTTTGTTGAAACAGTTAAAAACTGTCCTAGCATCTATTTTTGACTGTTCGAGGATCGTCTGCGCTTGTCGGAAACCATCTAGACTGTTCTAATCCAGACTTAATATAAGAAGCGATGGACTGGACAATATTGATCTAAAGCTCGAATCATATGGTTATTTTTGTGTCACTGTTTCGTAATAAGTTGATACTTTTTGTAATCTTGTTGATTATTACAGTTTTTATTGTTTATCTGACGACATTCTGAATTTATTATATCTAATAAAAATTATTTAAACCTATAATAGTGTTACAATATATTGATTTCTCACACATTATATAAATCAAATAAATAATAAATAGGCACTCCACTGATGAATGTGTTTGGAAGCTGGATAAATAGTTTATAAAAAAGAAAGTAGATATACACTAAAGATGAAAAGTTTCAAAACGGCCATGCTAAAAAATAAGTAGTATTAATTGCCTGGTACTGAGTAGAAGAAAATTAAACCACCTAGCACTTGTTTTGTGTAATTCACAAGCGAAATTTAAGGGATCTAAAAAAAAGGCATGATTACTTTCTTTCTATGATTAAATTATAATAAAATATTTTAGCAAAGAAAGAAAACTATCATTTTTTACACAAACAATGGACAAAATACGAAAAAAAATTCTATTCTACATTATTATTTTCAGTTCCATACATTAGTATAAAAACTAGATAAAAATATTTTACTAAATACACAGCATCGTTTTGTAAAAAATTGTACACGGCCATTGCATGTTTATGTATAAAACTAAGCGGAAGCAAATCTTAAAAGGGCTTAACTATTATTTAAAAAAAGAAAACAGGATGAGCTACTGATAGGGCCTAGCATATATGCGCCACATATAAACGCAGAAAGAAGATTGTAGAGCACTACGATTAGGGAAAACTCATTCGCCTGGGCGGGTCTCTAATCTGCCACCCCGAAGGAACAACCCCACATTCCAAGGCCTGGAGCTTGGCCTCATTTCCTTCAATTACTGTTTTATTTCCCCGAGCTGCAGACAGGCAGCTTTTCCCTTCTCATATATGCTAATTCCAGTTTGTTTAAAATCCCCCTCCTCCCGAACTCGGAGAAGATCAGCTCCTTCGATTCCTCCTCACTTCCTCTTCAGTTTTATCTTTATTCCGCTCCGCTGGCGCACTCTGCCGGAGGGTAAGGGTAATCAGCGGAAGCCCTTCGCAGAAAGAAAACAAAGGCTTAATGCAAAGTCAACGTTTGTGAAAGCTGCTGGCTTCTGATGGATCCACAATATTCAATGAAAACAGTTATTAAAAATGGTTCCGATTTAAACTTCTTTACCTCTAAAAATATTTAAATATTTTTTTATTACAAATACAAGTATATTCTAATTACAATTATAGACACGGGCGCCATTATTCTTCATTATTAAATTAATTATTGTGTTAGAGGATTGCAGTACTTCAGAGAAAGTCGCTTTACCCATTTTCTATTCTGTTTAAACAGCCTAGAATCGGTCCTGGTGTCGATTAACTAGTCCCTATAGATAATTCATTAGAAAAAAAAATGGCTGATGAGCGCGATCACGGTCTAATCATCTGCTTCTATAGCAGGTAGTTACCAGGATCCCCGTGTACAACTTTAAGAAGTATAGTGTATACTGTCGAATGTGAAACATAATTTTTTTTATGTCGATAACTACGATATTCCATTGAAACTGATAACAGTTATTATCATGATGGAATAACGGAAAAATAAATTACTTATTTTATTCTATATTTGTACTCGAAAATCTCTTGTCTTATCATTTTACAAAAATACATGAAAACAGTGACAAATGTTGGTGGTTCAGCACATTTTGGGGAATTCAGAAATCTTTTTTTCTTAACTTCCTTTTTTAAAACTTAACAATTTTTTATGCACTCCTATCCCAGTTAAATGAAAATGTGCAAATAAAAGGTGTCGGACTCGATGGAGGAGGTTATTTATACAGCTCCTTTTCAGTAATTTCCGATAAGGCATGTCAAACGTGAACATGTCCTTAAAAAATCCGTTATTATAAACGATTATTTTAACATGGAATGATGAATGAAGTTCTTATACGTTGGTAGACAGATATTTATAGAAAACGCTATAGGCATAGTTTTGTTACGTACCAACTAAAGATCGTCAGTTATTAGTCTTAAAATCTTGGATTAAAGTTTATATATACTATATAATTTTTTATATATAGCTGTGGTTTTGTTCCCTAAACTATAAATAGAGATAAAATTAATAAATTCTCTGTTACCAGAATTCACAGCAGCATGGTAATTGAATCTTATTCATCATACTCAAATGCCTCAACCTACCCTTACATCTGCTCGAATAATATTTTAAAATATTCACAGCTGAAAGGGTATAAGTAAATGCGGCTTCTTAAATCAGAACCAGAAGGATGAGAAGGAAAAAAAAAATTAATCCGCTATATCCATAGGAGACGAAAGCGGGGATTGAGGAGAGGCCCGAAGAAATCTCCAAAGGCGAGAATGTACTTATTTAGAAAGGAAAAAAGTCTTTTCACTGGCAGCACGAATTCATTTCCTCTCGGCGGAAGGGCTTAGGCTTTAATCTCTTGGAAATCCTCTTAGCCTAAAGAGGACTCTTAGCAGAGGAGGTCTTCTCAAGACAGATATAAGTGGGCCAGCCATGGGAGTATCAGTCCTAATTTAATCGAAAGTGAAAAATATTAGGGAAACGCTTCGAGGCATGTGCAACATTATTTGGGCTATTACGAAAAGTCATTCAAAATTTCTACAATAAAACATCCCAAAAAGACATAATTTTTCAGAAGAATGAATCTAATGTTTAAACGAAGAATACTATATAGGAAACTATTATAGCGCAATACACTATAAGTATTGCGATAGTGAAACAATTTTTAGCGTACTTCAGAGAACATAGCAATTATTAATGGAACAAAACTAATTGTAAAAAGCAGCTTGCAACAACAATTTTTAGTGTACTTCAGAGAACATAGCAATTATTAATGGAACAAAACTAATTGTAAAAAGCAGCTTTCAGTGTGAAAAATCAAAAGATAATCTTTAATTATTTAGATTTTAGTTCTTTAATACATGCAATATAAAGTACTCGAAGTTTTAAATGGATAGTAATCGCTCTCGGTTTCTGGAAAGGAACAAGAGACAAACATTTTAAAATTGAGTTTTAATTTAATATGAGCCGTAAATAGACGTAATATCGATTCACCTTCACGATATTACAGTCAAAAACAAGCAAGCAGAAAAAGAAATACGACTAATGAAATTAGTATTTTTTTTTAGCCCCTTAACAAGTTCATGCCGGCGTATACCATCGGTGGCTCACACTTGACTGCCTCATCGGGCAGCGTGTACCACCAGTGGCTCACAATAGGCTGCCGCCTCTGTCAAATAATTAGATCTTTAACACTTTGGCTGACGTAAAAGAATACTTTTGAGTCACTTGTTTCGAAACAATTTTAATATTTAATTCTCTGACAAGAGAACAGTTACTCGATTTCAGGTGACACGGCAGCCAAAGTGTTGAGATAGTAGAAATAATTTCTATATAGCTGAAAAGTAAAATAATTTTTAATTAAAATTAATTAAATTAAATTAAATTAATTTAATTAAATTAAAAATAATTTTATTTAAATTCATTTATTTTTATATTTATTTGAATTTATTTATATTTCTATTTTAGTTTATATACTTATAAACGTATAAACATTTATTTTTTAATAACAATCAAAATTAATACCCTAATTTTATAAAGATAACTAGTAGGATAGTATTTTTATTGTTTATTTTATTATTGTTGGATTACCAATAATGCCTTATGCTATTCTGCAATATCTCCCGTCCGATATAGCGAAAAGCATTAAACAGGCCCGGAGTGAACGTGTTAATAAAAGAAATAATAATGAATGAAAAGATAATGAGAACTTTCAAGTTTTATTATAATACTCTATAATTTATGGAGACGACAAAATAATTAAATAAATGTGAGAATAAGCTGAGTACTCATGGGACAAAAAAAAATAATAATAATACGAGTATAAAAACAACAACCGACAACAGTATGTTTGAATTAAAAAAAGAAGAAGGATTTTAATAAATCTTACCCATTACAGAACTTTTTGTTGACATTTTAACCCTCAATTTTATTAAAAATCATGCAAACGATATCCGTACACTGAACCATCCCATGAAAAACTTTCTATTATATATCTGCTACAATACCGGTATTATTATTTTTTGTAATTATTTAATAAACGACCTGAATTTCTGTTTCTTTGCATTTTGAAGCCTTGCAAATGTTCAATCAAAAATAGGAATAGAAAAACGCAATATAAATCAAACAAATAATAAATTGAATAGAAGGTAAACTTCCTAAAAAATAAATAGTAAACGACGAAAATTCAGTAAAGTTAACAGTTTAAGTTATATAAAAACTTCATATTTTAAGTATTCGTATTTTTTTTTGGGGGGGGGGGAGGGAGGTTGAGAAGGATGATAAGATTGTGAGAAGGAAATGAGCTATTGGTGAACCTTGATCTGAAAAATTTGGTATCACTGCGAAAATGTCATGACCCTTTGATCAAGACATCCTCTAGTAATATGCATATGCATAGCTGCAGTAGTGAGGGGTGACTTGTTAATGCCTCGAGAGCATTTCGTCATCCGCTTCAGAGAACGTAGGAGACATGATGCTCATGGTTGTCACAAAAAAAAAAAAAAAAAAAAAAAATCGTTAAAGACGGATTACATTCATCATTTCTAGATAGACTGTCAACTGCAACCGATAGTTAGCTGCAACCAGCAAATTACGTACGTTTAAAGAACGTAATTGTCAAATGGAAGGCGGTAGTAAGGTGAACAGGGGAGTACCTCTTAGTTTCTGAAACATGAACAGTTATACATTTTAAATAAGTACTTAGGTTTGGTTTGTTTGCTTAACGTCACTTTATAACACTAAGGCTAATCGGACGATGCTACAGTGGGACTCCTAAATTTTTGAGCCTATCCTAATTAATTAACCTATCCATGTTTAATTAGGATAGGGATCTTTAATGAGCACCGGGACCTCCATTTTACGTCTTATCCAAGGGACGGCATAGCTAAGGATTTTTTACTTCCATTAAAAAATCCTAGGGCAACCACGGGGCGCGAACCCACCACCTTTAGTATTGTAAGTTGCCTATCCCTAACTTTGATTTAAGAGGAATCAAGCAAAACTTAGATCAGGAACGAAGAGACAAAACAAAAACACAGTAGGCGACCTACCAACAACATATGCAAAGGGCAATGGAACTAAATGTATTCCTAATCACTGTTTACTATGACGAAAATGTTGCCACCTTCGATATTCCAGATGAATAGTGAACAAGTCTCTTATGAATAAAAAGTGTATAGGCGGAACAATATGAGAATTTTTGAAAAGTCATGTCAAATCGCGTCGGCGGCGCCTAATTCATTAATAACCCTTTATTGAGAATAAAAGATTCACATTTCGTATAATACGAACTGTCATTGGATCGTTCCGTCATTTCATTCATTAACATTAGCGCCAGCATTAATGATTGCTCATTTCAAGCTGTCCGCCTTTATAAATATATCCATAATAAAGTTAGCCGTGAATGAATTAAATAATGAATAAAAGGTAACGTTTGTTTCTATTCTTCCTCTCGCGTCACATATACTGCAAATATATATATATATATATATATATATATATATATATATATATAGAGAGAGAGAGAGAGAGAGAGAGTAAAATATGAGATATCAGAAATTTCACTATAAGAACTCTAGCATGCTGAGAAATAAAATTCAAGAGATACCCAACAAGCTCAGTTGATCTATCGGCTTTTGTAGGCCATTCAATCGTTGTCAGGAGAAACTCGACAATTCGAGGACATTGAAAAATATCTTCCTGTGACCAAAACAGTATGTTTAGAACACATTCTGCAGTAGAAAATAATTTTTTGAAGTAATTTTTTTTTTATACCGTTATATAAAAAAAAATCTGGTGCGATGCACAACACACAACTTTCACTTAACCAACTTACTTTGATTAGAAATTGGCCTGTTTAGTTAAAGGCTATTTCTCAAAGTCGCAAAATTTTCCACCTTCATTTACTTATTTTTGTTTGTATTTGCTCTTTAAAGTACACTAAATTTTTTTATTAATAAATAAAAGTTTTTACTTGTGACAATTCGAAGCAAGCATCATAATCCAAGTCATCTGATTTTATAATTCTCTATGGAGTTGTTGAAAACTTCATACGGTTCCCATGAAACAAAAATTTTCATTAAATGAACAGGACATTTTTAATTATAAGGTCTGTCATTAAAGGTGTATTTCGCAAGCGTAGTTTCAACGGGTTTTATGAGTAGACGGAGTATTTTTCTTTTTTTCTCCTTTATATGTTTACTCGTTTTTTTTCATATTTCATATTTAGCCTTTTCTTATTTTTAGGCGAAACGAGAGACAGATGATTTCTCCATATAAACAAAAACAAAGGTACTTCTTCCTTCCTTATTTATGCCCCCTCAGAACATTTTAATAATGGTAAAGCTTACCTGAAATTAAAGAATACTTGATTCTCAATAAACATGACGAGTTTAATCAAAATCGTTAAAGCTATTTTTGAGAAAATCGAAAAAGATTAGTTATTAAATAATCTACCTCTTCCGTTTGACAAATTTTGATGAAATTTCCGCTGTCTCATTATAGGCATAGACATATTCCAAATACAGAATTACAAGTTGGTACGGTTATTAGTTTTTGAGCTAGAACCGGAAGTCCATATTTTCCATGATCGCAATACTTTCTCTTATTATATATTTTATATATAGGTAAGTGAAAGTAAAAAACTATTTTCCGGTATAGGTTATATACCAGTTTCCCACATGGGTAAAGACGGATCTAAAAAATAAATAAATTTTAAAATTTATTTTAAAAAGATAAAAAAAATTCGTTGCCAATCGCCCCATCCTAAGGAGATCATGAAGTACTTTTAATTTGTTAACACAATGTAACAATAAACAATAAATTACCTTTTCTCTTCTTATACAAATATATATTTTTTTTGTTTGGTCCTCCCCTTCTTCGCCGTTTAGGCTATACGGGGTTACCGGGCCAGGGGAGAGGGTGGGGGATTAATGCCGAGTATTATTAAATTTCTCCTGACTCCGGGTTTTGAACTTGCTATCTTCTGGTTTCCAATCATATGTCTGGTTGTCCGTGGCAACGCGTCTTTTCTAAAGCGTTTGCCCACTCGGCCATTCCGCCACAACATAAAAATATTTAAAAATAAAATTTATTAAGGAAGATGGGCTCAACATTTTAAGTTGAATAAATATCATAGAACCTCAATCCCCTCACATAATAATTAAACTGTTATAAATATTTTTATTTCTATCAGCTATCATCATTAAATGTTTTCAATGATGAAATAGAATGTTTTAATTCAAAGTATAACTCACTCTTGGCTACGAAGTAGAGAAGACGAAGATCAAAGACGTTGCCCAATATATATCCACGCCCTACAAAGCCGCTAAAACTTGGCCCGGCCTTAGCTCGCACAGAACATAGAGGACTTAGTAGACTTATCCAAGACTTAGGATTAACCGTGAGGCTCCGTGTTTACGATTCCCCGCTAAACATGGATTAGCTCCTGCCAACTAATCAGCCCCCCAAGGTTCATCCCCCCCTTCAGGTCCCAGGGGGGTCCTCTTTCTCCTCAACTCCTTCTTCAGGAGGGTAACCGACTGGAAAATTCCGGCCTTTTTAAAATGAAGGCGTTAGGTGCGCATACTGAGAGCCCTATCTCTTAACATAATCCCATCCCATTTTCCCTGAATAGTCGATAAGGATAATTTTACCAACTAATTTAAGAGTGACTATACAATATTATAATACAAATCAACGTAGCTCAAAAATTATCCTACTTACCAAAGATTACGCTGATCCCAGCTTTCAACACCTGATTTGGGAACACAATGGAAATATCCATGATTGAATAGAGAACTCAATAGTGTTTTTACTTATTTACAGTCAGGTCTCAGCAAGTTGAAACTCATGAACAGACCTAATTAACTGCAGTTGTTATCTTTGTCGTGATGTGATGTTACAATAGTTCCGGTGCTAAATATTTTAAAACAGAACAAGTTTGAAAAATGCATAGGTGGTTCTATTAACGAGACAAGCAAAATTAAAATAAGTCGGATCATTATCACCTTAGATACCGCTAAGTTTTAATCGGTATTTTAGGATAATTATATTATTTTATACAATTCCATAATTTTAGTCAATGTTTTATGATTTGTCCGTTTAAGGAAGTCGAAAAGATTATATCAGATCGTTAGAGCGGTTTTTTAGAAAATAGAAAAAAACGTAAAAATTTATTAAACAAAGTACCCCCCCCCCCCCTGTTTGACTAATTTTGATGAAAATCTTGCTGTCACATCGCGGGTATATACATACACCAAATACCCAATTTCAGGTTCGTACGGTTTATGGTTTTGAGCTAGTCTGTTTACACCCACACACACACACACACACACACCATTTCGAGGTACTTGGTTATTTGGACTCAGGATATCCTAAAACGTTTATTTCCGTTGAAAACCGGAAGTCGAAATTTTTCACGATCGCAATACTTTCCCCTTACTATATAGTTCATATATAGGTAAGTGAAAGTAAAAAATGTTTTAAAGAAAGTTGGATGCTTACTTCCCGAATTAAAGGAAAGGAAATCTTTTCTTGAGCATTCAACTTTTTTTTTCTGCCATATTTTAAAATTTTAACTTTTTTTTTTTATCAGATATGTTATGGATTTCGCTGAAGCTTGCTATAAAACAAGGGACAGTCTAATTTAAATGTTGAAATACATTTGTTGACAGAAGAGAAACGAAATATTTTAGGAATAGAAGGAATAGACATCCTTAAGACTAAGACTAGGAAGACAAAGGGGGACTACAGGGGACACTAATTGGAGGAATTAGACCAGGACAAGACCTCCTGGCTTATCCCTCTCTGTCTTGGATTAACTCTGAGATCTGTTGAGCCCAGGGTCAGCCTGACAATACGTTGATTGAGAAGGCTAGGTTTTGTTCAATATAATCAAGCTAAAATATAGTTATATTACGGATGGGGGAAAGGATGGACAGAAGAACTTTTTAACCGAAGATGCCATCTTGAAAAGTTTTTTCAGTTCTAGACTTTTCAATAAACGATTATTCACTATCTAGGCGCAACTTTTTTTTTTAAATTATTACATCTGCTAATCTTTTAAATTAAATCGAAAAAAATACTTTTACTGGAGCGACTACTGCTGGAAAAATATGTACAGTGGTGGTGGTAAGTTTTGTGAATAAAAAGACCCGATGCCCATCTGAGCGGTACATAGAGGCTACAGAAAGGGCAATGAATGAAAATACGTCAACTCTTACCTAACAAATGTCGACTATTCCTGGCCTTCCAGGAAAGAACAAGCCTTCAAACGGGACAGACGAACAAAAAATTCCACTCCAGAACAGGACGAAAACTGATATGGAAGAGAGACAACTTCAACAGAAAAGTAGCTTACTTAGAGTTTGGACATACAAGTCCTACAAAAGATCTACCGAAAATCGCAATCGACAAGATATTTTCAGTACATGGGTGATTCTAAAATTATGGTGGTATTTGTGTCACAACGTGATATATCGAGAACCGCCAGAAGGATTTTTCAATTTTTCTTCCTAATTATTACCTCATTGGTTATGAATACAGCTATCTCATTTTAAAGTGCCTAAATACAGGATTACATTCCATAAAATCAATAACAATGCTCTTTGTCTCTCCCTAGCCTGTCACAAAGTGTAGGTCATGTACTTTGAACAATAATTAAACAGTTTTCCATCACAATAATTCTAAAAAATCAGGCACTAATCTTATCAGCATACTTTCAGGATGCAAAATAAAATTGTGCCAGGACTCCAAAGGGTACAGGCTAAGTACCACAACAGTTTTTCCCTTTGTCACACAGTTGTGAGGTCACTCCCAAGCTAGTTTTTTATACACCCACCAATCCCCTCAGAAAAAGAAATTTCGAGTTGAGAACATACGGGGTACCCTTGTTATAAACCTGACTATTCGTCGATTCATATAATTTTTCTCCTCAGTTGCTTTCAGGACGTGGAGGAAGGTGTAAAACTGAAAAATATTTTTATGGTGAGTCCCTCCCTATACGTTATCAATATGATGATAGTAAACAATATATTTATATTTTTTATCATAGTTTTATAGAGCCTTCGAATCTCTACACAGCCATAACCTCCTTTAAGTAATATTTGTCCCAGTTATGCCAAAATTAATGATAAATAGCCGATTTTTCCCTCCTTAGCCTAATATACTGATTTCGTTTCTAGCTAGGGAGTAACAATCCTGGTCAGGGAGACACATTTGATGAAATTAGTAGCTTGGTTATGTTCATCACTAATCAGTGTCAGTTTAGAAAGTTAGGTTTTCATTAAGTATCAAGGGCGGATCCAGGGGGAGGTGACTTGGGTCATGACCCCCCCCCCCCCCAAATATTTTGGTTTTTAAATTTTTTTTATATTTTTAAGCAATAATGCAATTAGCTGGTTAATATGCCGTAAACCTGCATTTTTTTAAAATGCAGTCCTTCTTGCATACATGATCCAAGGTAATAATCTCATTAAAAAACGGTGCTGTCAGACACGTGAAACAGAGACAGGGGGTTACGTCCCACCCAAAAAATTTCGTGCTGGATCCGCCCCAGTTACGTATCCATATCTTAACTATCCCCCTCCCCCCTTTAAACTGCTAAATAAATCTGTAAATAACACAGGTGCTCATTTCAGAAAAATGGCATCGAAAAAAGAATGACTGGAGAAGAAATGAAATCTAAGGAAATAGAGAATAGCTTCATCTAAAAATCTAAATGAGTTTTTTTATGGTTCCTATTTTGGAACATTTTTTTAAGTGTCAAATAGTTAACTGTTAGTTCTTTAACTATTTCGAAGGTATGGATCCAATTCATTATACCTATATAAGAACGAGACTTACTTCAGACGAAATAAGACTGTAAAATTTAGAGAATTATATTTTAAAAGATTTAAATTAATATAATGATGTCATATGTTACATTTTGTGACTCCCAAGAACATTAATTTCTTTGAAAATCATTATCTCGAAAACTATGAATATTAGTGTGTGCACACTTAACATCATTGCTAAGGAGCATTTGACCAAGCCATCAAGAACCAGAAGCATAAGAATACATGACTTTGAAAATCCGAAAAAAATAAGAGCCAAATACCACCATAATTTTAGATTCACCCATATAAGCTTAGACGTCAAATGATATAGGATATTGTATATATATATATATATATATATACATTATATTCATGGGGCCGGGATGGCCGAGTGGACAAAGGCGCTTGCAATAGATAATCAAAGTTAAGCAACGTCCATCGTGGTCAGTACTTGGATGGGTGACCGCTCCATTCGGGTGACCGCCCACCAATGAACGCCACGCAGTCCAAGTCTACCCCCACCCCCGGGTATGTGAGGCCCGTCAGCCTACTGGAGGCGACTCACACCGACCGGGCGTAGGAGTGATGAACCTTCCCCGTGTATCTCATCGAGAATCGTGGTGTGGTTTTCCAGGATGTCAGTAACCGCCCGGAGGTTTGGTTCAGGGACGGTATGCTTCAGGGAAAGAAATATAGGTCCTCGGGGCCTGCTGACTCTGAGCTACCATAATCCTTGGACCTAGACCAGTTTGTCACTGTCCTTGAACCCGAGAGAGCTGACGCCATCGGTGGGAAGGACACTGCCAAATTGGCCCCAATGGAACTGGTTATGGAGCTATGGGCAGTCTGCCGCTGTACCATGGTGACCATGGCTTGCAGCAACGTGAGGTTTGGGCTACCCCCTCCAGGCTGTCTATACTCCCGCAAGCAAAACAGATGTCTGTATGAAGACCACACTGCGCGGCCAAAGGTCTCATTAGGCCTAATGCGCCAACCGAAAAAAAAAAAAATCTGGTGCGTGCGCGCAACACACAACTTTCACTTACCAACTTACTTAGATTAGAAATTGACGTGTTTTGCTAAATATCATTTCCCTATTTCACACATTTTTCTACATTCATATCTTATTTTTGTTAATCGTTAAAGCCGTTTTTGAGTAAATAAAAAAAACACGTGAAAATGATACAAAATTTATTAAGTAAAGTCCCCCCTCCGGTTAATCAATTTTGATGAAATTTTAACAGTCATATCTCGGGCATATACATACATCAAATACCCAGTTTGATCAAAATCTTTAAAGCCGTTTTTGAGTAAATAAAAAAAACACGTGAAAATGATACAAAATTTATTAAGTAAAGTCCCCCCTCCGGTTAATCAATTTTGATGAAATTTTAACAGTCATATCTCGGGCATGTACATACATCAAATACCCAGTTTGATCAAAATCGTTAAAGCCGATTAAGAGTAAATAAAAAAAAACACCTGAAAATGTTACAAAATTTATTAAGTAAAGTCCCCCCTCCGGTTAATCAATTTTGATGAAATTTTTACAGTCATATCTCGGGCATATTAGTACATCAAATACTCAGTTTAATCAAAATCGTTAGAGCCGTTTTTGAGAAAATCGAAAAAAACCTAAAAAGTTATTAAGTAAAGTACCCCCTCCCTTTAAGTAATTTTGATGAAATTTATGCTGTCACATCGCGGGCATATACCTACACTAAATACCCAATTTCATGATCGCACGGTTTATAGTTTTTGAGCTAGTCTGTTCACACACAGACACACAGACACACACACACACACACACACACACACACACACACACACACACACACACACACACACACAGACCATTTCGCGGGACTTGGTTATTTTGACTCAGGGGACCCCAAAACGTGTATTTCCGATGAAAACCGGAAGTCGAAAATTTTTACGATCGCAATACTTCCACTTACTATATATTTCATATATAGGTAAGTGAAAGTAATAATAAAAAAAAATAAAATAAATAAAAACATTATATTCATATATGCACTTACAATAACGAGATTTTAGTGATAATACGTTCTTATGCATAACATAATATTGTAACATATTTTCAATTTTCGGGACGGCTGTACATGAAGCGTATATTAAAATGTGAACGGGTCCTTTCCAGAGGGAGAATATTATTTCAACATGAGCAAACGGGACGCCACCTTTGTGCCATTGGCCTGGGTGCCGCTCTTGATGGTGCCCTGCGGGATTCGGGTCGGTGGTTTCCTCAAGAAAGATAAACTAATAAACTAATGGGTGTGATGAACGTATCAGTTTACAGCCCCTAAGCATCATTAAACAAACGAACAACAGAATATTATTTCTAATAAAGAAAAATGAAGAGGGATTCGATATGTATTGTATACGCTTATAGATGCGTGTCTTTTTACTTTCACTTACCTATATATGTAATATATAGTAATTACTTTCACTTACCTATATATGTAATATATAGTAAGTGGAAGTATTGCGATCGTGAAAAAGTTCGACTTCCGGTTTTCAACGGAAATACACGTTTTGGGGTCCCCTGAGTCGAAATGACCAAGTCCCGCGAAATGGTCTGTGTGTGTGTGTGTCTGTGTGTGTGTGTGTGTGTGTGTGTGTGTGTGTGTGTGTGTGTGTGTGTGTGTGTGTGTATGTGAACAGACTAGCTCAAGAACTATAAACCGTGCGAACCTGAAATTGGGTATTTAGTGTAGGTATATGCCCGCGATGTGACAGCAAAAATTTCATCAAAATTGCTCAAAGGGAGGGGGTACTTTATTTAATAACTTTTTAGGTTTTTTTCGATTTTCTCAAAAACGGCTCTAACGATTTTGATTAAACTGAGTATTTCATCTATTTATATGCCCGAGATATGACTGTAAAAATTTCATCAAAATTGATTAACCGGAGGGGGGACTTTACTTAATAAATTTTATAACATTTTCACGTGTTTTTTTTATTTACTCTAAATCGGCTTTAACGATTTTGATCAAACTGGGTATTTGATGTATTTATATGCCCGAGATATGACTGTAAAAAATTCATCAAAATTGATTAACCGGAGGGGGGACTTTACTTAATAAATTTTGTAACATTTTCACGTGTTTTTTTTATTTTCTCAAAAACGGCTCTAATGATTTTGATTAAACTTAGTATTTGATCTATTTATATGCCCGAGATATGTCTGTAAAGATTTCATCAAAATTGATCCACCGCAGGGGGCACTTTACTTAATAAATTTTGTATCATTTTTACGTGCTTTTTTTATTTACTCAAAAACGGCTTTCACGATTGTGACCAAACTGGGTATTTGATGTATGTATATGCCAAATATGTGATAGCCAACATTTCATCAAAATTGATCAACCGAAGGGGGGACTTTACTTAATAAATTTTGTATCATTTTCACGGGGTTTTTTATTTACTCAAAAACGGCTTTAACGATTAATAAAAATAAGATATGAATGTAGAAAAATGTGTGATTTTGGGAAATGATATCTAACAAAACGCGTCAATTTCTTATCTAAGTAAGTTGGTAAGTGAAAGTTGTGTGTTGCGCGCACGCACCAGATTTTTTTACTAGTAAAGGTTTGAATAAAGTTATCGCGGGAGAATACATCGTGGATTCAAAGTGGATAATAATGCTTTGAAATAAGCAAAAACAACAGTAGCGGTAGTCAATAATGATGTTGGATAATGCTGATTGTTTTTGTCGACCTCCCTTTGTATACACAAACATATCCTTTTGTAAATGGATTCTCTTATATCAAATCCAATTGGCGTAACACTATTCAATTTATCTCCTTCAATTGTTTTCTTTACTATACCTTTCTTGTTGATAAAAGGTAGGTACCTTTAGGTAAATATAGATAAAAATGTAAAAAGAAGAAAAAAAAGGGTAGGATTGAACGCATTGATGATTTTTTAAAGAGCATAAATACATAAACAATAAGTTGGATATGAATAAACGTGAAAGAAAAACTAAACTTCGCTATGTTATTTTTAATGATGGTGGAAGACAGTTAAGCGTATATATAAATAAAATTTAAATGGGAATGCGGCCTAGATAAATAACACACACATTGTGGTTTTAGATATTTCAGGGTGCCCACGTTTCGACCAAATATCCGTTAACCAAAATTTAGGTTCACATATGGTCGTTTTCTTCTACATTTTTCCCTAATCGGGAACAAACAACCAATTACAGAATACGTATAAAGGATATCATATATATATATATAATATCATATAGAAATTAAATAAAATATAATATAAAAAACAAAAATTAACACTACGTATACGGTTGAAACGAAATGAGTTTATGGAAGATAACAAAGAGCTCAAAATCTAACTCAACAGACAGCCTGAGTAATGAAGGAATTCGTGCCTAAAAGTATGATCATTACTGTCCGTGGGTCAGTGGAGTTTCCCAAATAACGTTGTTTCCGAAACATTCAAATTAGTTACGAACATAGTTAGTGAAACAATTAACTAACCTCGTGGCTTTCCAGGTAGTTGTATTGTATACAAGTTGGTCAGACTGAAGTAAAGTTACAAAAGTGCCTAAAAATGTATATGAATACTAAAAAAAAAAAAAATGAAAACCTGATTTAAAAATAAAAATCAATTTAAATATTGAAATGTACAATTTAAAAATTAAAGTTATGAAATGTCAAGTGAGAGAGAAAGATGGGCCATTACATCGAGATTTCTAGTAAAAGGAGATTACCATACAAATTTTCATTACCCCTTCCTGATACTTAAAAGGGCAATTTCTTTCTTTCAGTAAATCGTTATGCTTTGGGTTATCATATCATTCAATTCATACGCGAACTTGTGAACCGCTTTTGATGCGGGTATTTACCGATTAGTGCGCCTAATAAATTATTCATATAGCTAGGTAAGAAGAATCAAGTATAAACTGAAATAAAACACGTGAGTTTATGGAGCTTTCGATCTTTTGTTCAGAAAGAGTAACAGAAACTGCTGAAGCGAACGAATGGGATGGGTGCAAAGAGAGAAGTTATAACAAGAAACAAAGAGTTTTGCATCACAACGAGTAAGGAACCAGTTTTGAAACATAATGGGCTATGGAACGAATCAGTTCTGCAACAAACCGCTATTTTGAATGGCAAAAATCCAAATGAATTAACAAGTTTACCTCCAATCTGAGATATGTTGAAAGAACTTTACAATATCTTTTAGAATCCACAGCCATCTAAATTTAAACAAAATAAATAAAACGAACGAGTTTTGCACCTCACCTCCTCAATCAATTATTAATTTTACTTATAATTTCAGCATAAATTTATTGAAACATTTAGTGTCGTTTTTTAATCTAAAGTTTTTTTCAGAACGCAGTTCTTTGTATTCTGGATTCCTATAAATATTTATTTTATTTGAAACCAGTGATACCAATGAATTTCATTTTACCTATCGCAATCCTTGTCAAATATATTTAACGAGTATAAAGTTAACTTAAATAACAACCTACCACATATAGTCCTGTAGACCACACACCCTGGCAGACCCCCCCAATCCAGGACCCAGGCGAACTCCTGGAAGCAGAAATAATCCCTGAGCAATTACACCCTCCCCCAGGGCTCTACATCATTTACGGTCCGGCAGGGGTCTTCCTTCCTCTTCCGATGGACCTTCCTCTAACCATCACCTCCGCCCCGCTCGGCAGTGTGGATCACAGGGGGCTCATTGCTCAACAAACTGTATAATACTTGTATATAAAAAAAATAAAAGAAAAAACAAGGAAATATAGCTATGCATTGGACCGTTATGTTGAAACACAAACAATGTCACAGATGATTTCGTCTACTGGAACGAGTAGGTTGCAATAAATAAACAAACATATACCTTTTATTTCCAACATTATGTTTGCTAATAGTCCGGGAGCTGAGGGCCAAAAAGGTGCCTGATTCGAAGAAACTTTTTGATCATATTGGCTGAAAGTACTGATTTCATAGATAACAAATGTCTGCCTGTCTGATAACAAATCTGCCACCTCAGATCGGTTGCCATCAAATTTTATAGGCGAACAAAATCAACATTTTCGAACTTTTTTCAACTTTTCGCTAATAACTCGAAAACGATTTATCGCAGAAGAAATCGTCTTCTTTCTTAAATAAAAGAGCATTAAATTTCGCGTTGACTGAGGTCCTCACAGTTAAAATCGGGTAAGTCTTTTCGCCACGACGATTGTCAGTTAATTAGTCACTTATGCGGAAAAATGAATTAGGCTCAGGTTCCAAAGTCTAAAATTTAAAGAGGTTACTCCAAATAAAAAATAATACCTATAATAGTTGTACAATATCGAATTCTCTGTAAAACGATCTCATTAATTTTAAAATTAGCCCACTCCTGTGGAGACAAAGTAATTAAAACGTGAACGTATTTTGCGCCTTGTAGTCCAAAATCCGTGAAATGTTTGGGATTTTATTTTCAGTTTTTCGAATATAATTCGGCAAATACAGATCACAAAATATTCCTTTCTTCTGACCATAAGAGGCTATTGAATATATAGTGATATATTTGAAGTTTCAATCGGTTTAGTGGTTTAGCCGATTTCGATACATCAAAAATCTGTAATTTTTACGATTTTGGTGGAACCGTGTTCCAACGCCTCTAACTCAAAAACATCTAGTTTAAATGAAAAATGTTTTTGATAAAAGTTGCAGAGCATCAAATTTAGCATGAAACAAGCTCCTTACACACATAATTAGCTAAACCCTGCGTGGAAATACAAATGAAAACGTGAAAGAATTCGGGGTAGATACTTCCTGCTTAGAATTCGGTTTTTAAAAAGCTAAAACTATTTCGATCATATATTTTAACTCAACATTTGGCAGTTTTGTTAGTGAATTATGAATAATTCAATATAATAACAGTATATGATAACATAAACGCAAAAAAGTTACATAAGATATTTTCTAGCCTAGATAAAGAGGATTAAAACGATACAAGCAGGATCAATGTCGAATGAAAAATAGCGTTGTATATATATATTTAGTAGGAGAGTGTCGAAAAAGTATGTTCAAGCGGGGGTTCCTTAGTAAGCGCAAAGTGGGGGCCAGAGGCTTTCGAGAACGTTTAGCTTTGTGGGTTTTCATTGATTTACTTACGATTGGCAGAAATTTAACTCTAAATACTCTCCACATGCATATCCCAAACATTTCCACTTCATATTTCTTTTTTAAATAGGCTTATTTATTTATTTTTGTGTACGATATTTTTTTCAAATACACATTCTTCACTATTTGTATTATAAATTGACATTAAACCCATAATATTGTATACATTGGTAGTAGATAATAATTCTGAACATGCTGTTCCGAAGAAATAATTTTGGGCGAAATTTCCTAATTTATTAGAAAGGATTTCGTCACATCTATTTAGCGCCTTTTTTTTATTTTATTTCCATTAATTTATTTATTTTTTAATTTCTCAGCATTCTGAGGAGAGCAAAAGCTATTATTTATTGAAAAAAGCGAGAACTTCGATTTGAAAAGCTAAAAATATCTATAGAGTACCTATCTATAATGCGTTAATAATGGTTTAATACGTATACATAATCAAACGAATGGTTTGGGAAATGCAAGGCTGACCAACAGAACATACTTTAGCACATGACGCGATGACGAAGTCACTGGTATGGAACCGACCAAGAACAAATCCAAAATATTCATGAAAATGTAATCAAAACATTCTTCACTGATATCTGTTAGGTAACACGCTATAATGAGGTCTTAAAGTTTCTAAACCATGATAACAAAGCTTTCGAACATAGGAAAACAAAATATTATTAATTTGTAAATAACTTTATTCTGAAATATTTTCAGACAGATTGTAATTAATCCCCTTGATTAATGTATCTGGAAGTAAAGAAACTCAGACCATGCTGCATATGACATATAATTTAAAAGTTTTAACGAGTTATTCGCGAAATTTCAGCCTTAGACAAGTTGAATGTAATATTTTTTACATTATACTGCTTATAAAAGTATTTCTTTCTAGGCTGTTAGAGAGCCTTGAAGTGATCATTACACAACCAGTAGTGTAAAGGAAACGTGTTTTAAATATGCCTGAAGTGAGGCAGAACTTCTTCCTTCAAAATCACGACAAAGATGCGGATGTGAATATACGGTTGATGATCTGTTAAGAGACGATCCATTATATAATATCAACAATAAAAAGTATACTAACTCCAAACGTGACATTCAATTACCATCTGATGGATTCAATATTACCAAGTAATAATATTAATTTTACATTCAATATAAATATGAATATGTAGATTTTTAACGAATCATCAATACCTACTACCATATGATTTTCATTCATCATTTGTTAACCTTAAACTTCTTATTAAATGTTACTCAAAATGAAATTCTTATAACATATTTTATTTTTCAGTATAATAAAAAATAATTTACATCAGTTGTACAGAAGTATCTCTACAGTACTCAGTCGAATTACTAAGCTCGGCTGCGCCTCGTTCGTCAAACCAGACTCCGTACTGTAATAAGCCTCTTTCTGTACTTTAACGTAAATAACTATTTTTTCAAGTTTGCTATTTTTTTTTTTTTTTAACTAAAATTATTTTAATTAAATAATAACAAAATTGAAAAGGCGATTTTGTATGAACAGTTTATTTTATAAACAAAATCTAATATATGAAATTTAAGTAATCAAGTAGAGCTCTGAGGAAAGAATCATTTTCATTTCCATAAAAAAACTTTATTTCAATACAATTCTATAATAAAAGAAAACACGAAGATTCCTCGAAATAATATACTTAATTTAGAAAACAAAATTTAGAAAATGAGGAAGGTGAGGGAGAGAGATAGTGAGAGAGAGAGAGAGAGAGAGAAAGGGAAAGAATAAATAAAAGGTAAGAGGAGAGAGAGAAAGAAGTATGCTGATTGAGGATCGCTAATGAACTCAACAAACAACTCCAAAAGAGAATGAAGTCTTCAACATCCCTCACCAGTTCCCCGAACTCTCTCAAATTGAGTATACAAGGAGCTCGCTTCAATTCCGGCCAACGTTCTAATTTATTATTATTTTTCTTCAGGTTGTCTTAAATTAATGAAAACAAATATTGACTAATAAGTTTACTATTATAAAAGATTAATCGAAAGCAATTTTTCACAAGTTAGTTTGCAAAGAAGTGAATATAACTCACACACACTTTATTATTTGTTTTATCATTTTTTTTTTTTTAATTCTGAAAAGTAAGATATCTGGAACTACTCCTAGACAAGTGACTGCCATGGAAAACCCAAATCGGACTAAAAAGAAAACAACAACCGATTTGGATTATTATCTAGGTTCGACAGACGCTACAAATTATCAATAACCAACAAACTTACAAAAGACTTATACGGTTCAAGGTACCGATACTATTATGGAAATAAGGGATAGAGCTATAGGGTTCTGCAAAGCCCTCAAACATCCAAAGAATTCAGTCATTCTAGTCCAAATAATTTAGCAAAATTGTAGTCGCACCATACTAAATGAAAAATGACTTACTGAACAAGGAACTGAATATCCAAACAGTGATCGATACAGCCATACAATACTACACAAACTTCCACCACAGACTAATTTTCAACGTGAAACCCATAGCACAGATACCGGCATCTAACAAAAACCCCTATATTCGGCGACGACAAAAACCCACCCCGGCGACTTTTGAGGCGGTGGCAGAGAGATATGCTAAGGGAGGAATTGCACATATTTGCTTATTGCTAATTTGCAGATTGGACCAATACTCTTCCATATTCTCACTGCAGACTTACCTGAACACGAAAACACTCTACTTGCTACATTCGCTGACGATACTGCACTACTTACAACACATAAAACCCCCATATAGCATATTCTATCCTGCAAAACCACTTGGATGATGTATTTAGTTAGGATCTAAGGTGAAAGGTAAAAATTAATTGTATGAAAAGTGAATTACCTTCACCCTTAATCATGGTTCCTGCCCACAATTATATCTCACTGATAATCCAATTCCTGAATCCCAAGAAGTAAGATATTTGGGACTTCACCTGGACAAGAGACTGACATGGAGAACCCACATCGGACTGAAAAGGAAACAACTAAACAAACGATTTGAAATATTATCTAGGTTACTCGACAGACGTTGGTAATTATCGATAACTAACAAACTTACTATTTACAAAGTACTAGTGGACCATTACCATAGAATGGACCATACGGGATAGAACTATGGGGTTCTGAAAAACCCAACAACAACAATTCAGTTATTCTAGTCCAAAGTATTGAGGAAAATAGTAGTCGTCCCATAATATGAGACAAATGGCTTATTACCCAAAATATTGAACATACTAAGCCATCGATACGACTTTAGTTAGAATTTATTCAATTGGAATACCACTCAATCGATTATTGCTAATTTTCAGATCACACAAAGAGTAAAAATCCAACAAACTAGACTGAACATTTTTATTTATGTGTTTAATAAATAATAATTTTTTTAGCATCTTTATCCCACTGTAGAAGTAGTCCTGTGAGTTTAACAATGACTTTGTTTAGTTTTTTTAGACATAGATATTTTCACGCTATTTGGTTCAACTACTGTAGAGTATTATAATATTGGAAAGGCATAACTTGAATCTATTCCATTGCTAAGTTACAAGATGAATAAAAGCAATGTTTTAAAACTATACGAGTGCTCCTGGGTTAGCTCAATGAACGCTGCAACGGTGATGCAGAGATCCGGTTTCGATTCCCGGCCGTGGCCAATATTTCCTCTTCAGACTAAAATTATTCTATTGAATATACTTCCTTTAAATGTTTGAAGATCGCCTTATATTCGTGGCTGGTTTCTCATTTGAAACCCGTTATCTCTGTGAGCATAAGGAATTTAAGCGCAAATACGTTAAAAATTTCTAGTGGACTGTTGAAATGCTTTTGATTACCAGGTCTGCAAGTTTAAAATGTCGTTTTAATTCCAATAGAATGCGCTCTTAGCCTATTGAAGGATTTGCTTATCTCTAAACGCTATTTTGTTTGTTAGTCATTTGTTTACAAAAGTCAGTTGTTTTTAAGTCGTTTACGTGGACGTATCATACCTTTCTTTGGTGTTAAAAATGTCTAATTTCAAGCCAAATAAAGAGCATTTGCGGCATGTCATGATTTTCTTATTCAATCAAAAGAAAAAGGCATCTGAATGTCATCGAATTCTTGTTGAGACTTATGGCGATCTTGCTCCAACCGTCAAGACATGTGAACGTTGGTTTCAAAGTTTCAAACGTGGTGATTTTGATGTTACTGATAAAAAACGAGAAAATCGACCAAAAAAGTTTGAGGACGTCGAATTGCAATCTCAAACCCGGCGAAACAGTCAATACCGACCGCTACCGACAACAAATGATCAATTTGAGTCACGCATTGATCGAAAAACGCCCAGAATGGGCTCACAGGCACGCCAAAGTCATTCTTCAGCATGATAACGCTCCTGCACATTCAGCCAGATTGACTAAGGAAACGATTTCTTCGCTTGGTTGGGAACTCCTACCCCACCCGCCGTATTCACCTGACCTGGCGCCTTCTGATTATCATCTCTTCTCATCGATGGGACACTCATTGGCTGAGCAACACTTTAACAATTTGGAGGATGTAAGAAAATGGCTCGATGAATGGATTTCAAATAAAGATGAAGCATTCTTTTGGAATGGTATCCATAAATTGCCCGAGAGATGGACAAAATGTGTAGAAAGCGAGGGCCAGTACTTTGAATAAAATATATTATACTTTTTTTTTAAATTACTGTGTATATATTTTAAGAAATAAACGACATTTTAAACTTGCAGACCTGGTATTCAATTTCAACCAACGATGTAAACGCGAGCAAAATTTTGGTATTGAAATAGATAAATTATATAATTAAGGTATGGATATTTATTTACTTTCCCTCGTATATAAGGATACTAAAATGATATACTATAGTGTGTAGCTAACCAGGGAATGTATTATTTATGTTTTTTACTTATTTATTTTTTTGTACATTTCTATGGTTTTTAACATCAAACTTATAACGATCAGTTATCATAGAGATATTTTCTCCCCAAAAATGGAGTAGTTACCATATTTAAAACTATTCTGCCACCTAAAAAAAAATAAAACTATATATTTACAAAGTAAAATAATATAATATATAATACAAATAAATTATAGATGGAAGAGAGCCGCAGTGTTTGTACAGGACACATTGAGCACACAGAGGGGACGAACCAAACAGAATCTGTGAGGCAGGCTGGGACGTACCCACTTGACTCGGCAAAAACTCTTCTTTATACACTCAGATGGATATTGCTTCTCGATACCCTTTCTGCTTTTTTGGACACTCGGATATCGTTTTATTGGCGACCTTTATACTCTCTCCGTCTTTCTCTTCATCCCTTTTTATTTTTTAGTTTCTTCTTTCATCGGCCAATTTCCAGGACATCGGGATGTCAATTTTGAGCGATAAAAAAAACAACGTAAAAATAAAACCTAAATTAAAAGAAATATAGGGTGAACTGGAAAGTGATATTCGTAATTTTAACTTCATATATAATATGAAATTTTCTTTGGCGTAACAGATTAATATTTATGTACACACTTAATAACTATAATTGGTAGGTATTAGGTTTACCAATTAACTTTAAAGTTTGAAGCTATAGTCGCA
This sequence comes from Aelia acuminata, assembly GCA_911387785.2. Lineage (NCBI taxonomy): Eukaryota > Metazoa > Arthropoda > Insecta > Hemiptera > Pentatomidae > Aelia > Aelia acuminata. The sequence continues at coordinate 204,595,592 of OU426978.1, read as the reverse complement.
TTTCAATAGAATATTATTTAAATGTAAATGCTCAACAAAAAAGATAGTTCAGGCATTATTAAAAAATAATATTGAAACTATGTTACTTCCGACTGTCCTGACAATGAATCATATCGTCTATCGAGAATTCCTCTTGGATTCGTCTACTAATCCGCTTAATACGGTAACACTGCACCAATGAACACCCTTGGTGAATGGGAATGCTATGCTACAAATGTTTTTAAAAACGAACGCTGAAGAGTGAGTAAATGTAGTGTTCTCGGCTGGCGAGAATCGACATCTGACTGCTCGATGAAGCGTCTTTTGTTGCCTCAGAGCTTTGGCTCCAAGCGTTTTGACCAATCACAAACGCCCACGCACATAGCACTAAGTGAATATTAACTGGATAATTAATATCGATTGATAGGACTCATATAATTTTAATTAACTTGATAAATAATTAATACATTAACAATAATAATTAATTAAATTTAAAATTGATTTAAAAATAATAAATAAAACAAAAAATAAACTACAAAATAATTTATAATAACAAATGGGTTCCCTGAACAAATGTAGTGAGAATTCCTATTGTAATTTTACTCTGTACAATGCAGAGGTATAAAATTCGACTGGAATCGCTAGTTTTTAACTTATCTATTATCTGTACGAAGATGAAAGAAGCAGAAGTACATTTTTATGCAAGTCTTCATTTTAAGGATTTCTTTTTTTTTTTTAATAACAACAAAGTCTAATATTTTCAACAAGAGATGGTAATCACTCACGCCTACGGCAAAGTAAAACATACACAAATAAGGGATTATGATTCAGATCGAATAAATTCATTTAACAATAGGCGTCAATGCCCTCCCAGGAATAATGGACAGCAAAAAATAAATTAAATTACGAACTCAGAACCATTACTAAACAATACCATAGCCACTTGTCTGCTTCCGTATCTTTATTTAAAAATCCGTAAACATTTTTTTCGAAAATAAATATTTTACGTGAAACAAAGCACAAACATATGATTCAGAATAGTCCTAGAGTTTTTGTTGCAATGAACAAACAGTTTGAACAAACTATAGTACATTTTAGTGACTACGATGTTTGAGTATCATCTACTCTGGCCTCGAAGGTTCTGGATTGTTCTCCTTACGACTGTATACATATAAGGAGCGTTGGACTGGAGAGTTGTGAAGCTCAAGTCATATGGTTATCTCTGTATTACAAGATGGTAGTTTTTATAATCTTTTTAAATATTTGTGTCTTCATAATTTGTTTGGCATTGAAAATTGTCATTTTCTTTGAATAAAAAATTGTTTAACCCAAAAAAGTGTTACAATATTTTAAATAAATCTATAAGTAAATAGCATTTATTTAAATTGTATAGGAATGGATATTTTTGTGATTTTATGTGGAAACGCATTATAAAACAAATATTTCCTATTGAAAATAAATTCTATTCTGTATATTTCCTAGAGCATTCTTTTCCTATTTAAAATTATCTGGCTCTTAGATCAATTTTGCAGGAATTGTATCCTTTATAGAGACGACCAAATGAAGTCGGTTGGAGTTCACAAGATAAAAACTTTGTCATTTCGGATTTTTTTTACAGGATATATTCATTTGCTTACCTAAACTATTCTGGCGGTTACATTTTCAAAGGTTCTCAAAATAGCGACGCGAAGAAGATAGCGATGACCGAGGAGTAAGATAAGTCCCATCTTTAGGAGCCATTTTTTAATAAGAGATACTAAACACTACTGGCAGATAAGTTTGAATAAATTAAGGCAGCTGGATGGGTTACTTGTTTTATCAAGCCACTTTTAAATCTTTTGTCAGGGAATCTCACAGGCGACACGCGAATACGGGTGTCAACAACACGATTGAAGTATGATTAAACACATTGTTGCTTTATCCAAAAATTGGAAGCATTTACAGGCTTTTATTGTATTTTGTAGAGAGAGTCAAGTTTTTGTTAAATATTTATTACTGCCTTAATATACGCTTCTTTAAAAAAAAAATCTGGTGCGTGCGCGCAACACACAACTTTCACTTACCAACTTACTTAAATTAGAAATTGATGTGTTTTGTTAATTGCCTCTCTCAAAGACACATTTTTCCACATTCATTTCTTATTTTTGTTTTTATTTGCACTATAAAAATCACTAATTTGTTTTTATTATTAACTAAAGGTTTTTACTTGTGATACTTCGGCAATGCAAGCATAATACTCCAAGTCGTCTGATTTTATATCTTATCTTTGTAGTTATTGAAAACTCCATTTAGTTACCATGAAACAAATAATTTCCATTATAAGAACAGAACAATTAATTTGTGAACAATGGTCTGTCATTAAAGGCGTACTCCGCATGCGTGGGCTCGTGTTTTATGAGTTGACGGAATATATATATATATATTTTTCTCCTCTATATGTTTACTTGATTTTTTTCATATTTCATATTTAGCCATTTTTTATTTTTAGGCCTCATTACGCTTCAGACAGTTAATTTTTCCATATAAACAAAAACAAGGGTACTTTACGGGAAAACAAAAATGGCTCCTTCCCCATTTAAGCCCCCTCAGAACATTTTAATAATGATAAAGCTTACATGATAATAAGGAACACCTTCTTTTCATTAAACATGGCGAATTTGATCAAAATCATTAAAGCCGTTTTTGAGATAATCGAAAGGAAGGTATAAATTGGAAAAAAAGTTATAAAATAAAGTGCCCCCTCAATTTGACCAATTTTGATGAAATGTTGGCTGTCACATCTTAGGCATATACATACATCAAATACCCAGTTTGATCACAATCATTAAAGCCGTTTTTGAGTAAATAAAAAAAACACGTGAAAATGATACAAAATTTATTAAGTAAAGTACCCCCTGAGGTCGATCAATTTTGATGAAATTTTTACAGTCATATCTCGGCCATATTAATACATCAAATACTATGTTTAATCGAAATCGTTAGAGCCATTTTTGAGAAAATCGAAAAAAAACGTATAAAGTTATAAAATAAAGTACTCCCCCTCCCTTTGACCAATTTTGATGAAATGTTTGCTGTCACATCTTTGGCATATACATCCATCAAATACCCAGTTTGATCACAATCGTTAAAGCCGTTTTTGAGTAAATAAAAAAACACGTGAAAATGATACAAAATTTATTAAGTAAAGTGCCCCCTAGGTTGATCAATTTTGATGAAATTTTTACAGTCATATCTCGGGCATATAAATACATCAAACACTAAGTTTAATCAAAATCGTTAAGAGCCGTTTTTTAGAAAATCGAAAAAAAACCTAAAAAGTTATTAAATAAAGTACTCCCTCCCTTTGACCAATTTTGATGAAATTTTCGCTGTCACATCGCGGGCATATACTTACACTAAATACCCATTTTCAGGTTCGCACGGTTTATGGTTTTTAAGCTAGTCCGTTCACACACACACAGACCATTTCGCGGGACTTGGTTATTTGGACTCAGGGGACCCCAGAACGTGTATTTCCGTTGAAAACCGGAAGTCGAAATTTTTCACGATCGCAATATTTCCCTTACTATATATTTCATATATAAGTAAGTGAAAGTAAAAAAAAAAAATGAAATGGAATTTTTGCGAAATTGAAATTTTGAAAGTATGAGGCTCAAATCAGCATTTAGTTTAATACAATTTTTTTTAACCCTTTACATAGTACAGAGCGCTTTTTCTTTTATTTTTTAGTTTTCAGAGACGGGCACATAAATAGTTTTTTTTTTAAAACCAACCTTTTTTCCCTCAAACCCCCCTTCCACTATCTGCTCACGGGATTCGTACTCCGAGATAGACAGAGGTGAAATAAACGGCCGGGAAGATAAGGGTTGATAAGGCAGAGGATGGGAAATATACGGGTTGATGTTTAATAGATAACTAACTAATTCCGACTCCGTTAGACAGGACTCGAACTTCTCCCTCTGGGAGTAGCCATTTCAATCTCTTTGACACTAAATTACCTCTCGGAGTCTCTTATTTCTTTCTTCTTCAAGGCATTAACGTGGATGGACCCCCTCTTTAAGTGAAAAAGGGTCGTTTAGCATTATCATACCGTTTCCATTAAATTTTATTTAAATCCTTAGATTAAAGACTCCCTGAAATGAAGCCTGCTTAAATTAACATTATACCTTCCACCAAGGAGATTATCCCCCTTGCAATAACAAACCTGATGATTCCGATTTACAAGAAAACATTTCAATGTAAATTGAAGGACACAGGTTTAAAATTTAACGCCGCTCCGGAACCAGTTAATTTTAGGTTTAAGTTGAGTAATAATCCTCCAGGCCTCTTAAAGAGATTAAGGAGGCGCTGAAATATGGAAAAAAATTAAGTTAAAAATAAGCACTCTCGAAACAATTTAAAATTGTCCTATAATCTTCTGGCTTAAATCTGCTTCAAACATGGAATCGTATTAAAAAATATGTATGAAGATTTAAAAAAATAATAATAAAAAAAATATGAAAAAAAACTTGTTCGATCCAGAAATTGTACACATTTAGATAGATTAAAAAAAATATACTTCCTATCTACAAATAAACTACTCTACATTGTGATACGAATTAAATTATCTTTGGATCGAAATTCCAAAAAATATGATAATTACATACATATACCTACATCTTTTATCTATAAATAAGGATACATTTAATTTATCTATCATCTATAACTTTAAATGACCATCTATATCGATACAGGGAACATTTGTGTTATCTTTGTATTAATTCAAGTATAATTGATTCTGGATTCTCTTCAATTCTAGTCTAATATCAATGCATAGTTAATTGCTGGCAGGAGATTTATTATGGGGAATATTATAAGTTATTATAATTTTTGCTAAGCCTAGCTAAATATTTTTATGTTTTAAGATGTGATTCGACATTGCAATGTCTTAAACGAGTATTGGAAATTTCTAAGAGGTTTACAGGTATAATAGGTTTTTATAGCCGTCATTAAAAATTGTTAATTTTCATTAGTTATTCTGAAATACTTGCTAATGATAAATAACGTTTAACAAATAAGAATGAATGAGGAATAACTGTTATTATTCAAATAAAAGATTTTCTGATTATTGATTATTCGCTTGTTTGGATAACAGATAGAAAGTTATTGTACATTCGGCAATAGAATAATATCCAACTCAGATGTATAATATAGAAAATGTTTTGTATAACGCTAAAAAATTTTTTTATAAAAAGTATATAAACTTTCTTAATTAATCAACTCCAAAAATAATATAGTTATTATTAGAAAACCATAAAAGATTCATCACTCAAAATAAATCACCCAAATACGCTCATTGCAGCTTCTTGACTTTTGGATGCAAAAAAAAAAAGTACTATATGGAAATTTTATACGGAAAACAAGAAATTACAAGTAATAAAAGAAGAACTGTGAATTTGGATTAAAGTACTCAATGCTCATATTCATGATTCTGTTACGCCGCACATCATGGAGTACGACATAATGGCGAAAAAAGGTGTGAAAGTTCGAATTTTTTGGGAAAATAAATAAATGAACGGATGGGAAGCTATGCTCTCTGTTCATGTTTCAACTCCAAAAATGAGAAGAAAAAAAAGGTTTTTAAAATATTTACCAAAATATTTTAAGGTATAATCTTAACTCAAAAAGCATGGAAATATTGATAGTACTTAAGGTATATATTATTCACAAAGAAATATTATTGACAGAAAAGGGAATGAATATTAAATGCATTTAATGCAAATGGAAAGCTCCATATTTCAAATCTCTATACAGAGAGTCGAACGTCATCTATCCTGTTATTTATACATCTGAGAGAATCGGATACTAACATGTCATGTCAAATGCTATTTTATTCAGTTCTCGTAATATTAGGCAGCAGTTGCGTGCGGAATCAGTAGTTACACCCTAAAAGTTGGTAACTTATGCGCCTATTATAACTTGAGTTTTGCATCCTGCACTTAGTCTACATTTACAGTTAATTAGTTAGGAAACTTTGTGAAATACCTTTGACAGTTCCCTTGTTCACATACTAATTAATAGAGCCCCGGTATAGCAGTTTAATTTGCAAGCTCAAGTGTAGCTCTACAGACCTCGAGTTCGGATATGTGCGTGTAGAAAGGCTAATCTTCTGGGATCAGATTAAACATTTGCTCTTTGAGAAACATAAATTATTCTTAGAAGATTATGGAACATTATGTAGTTTGGAAATTCTGGTAGGGAGGGTGGCCGAATAGGCTCCATTAAAAATATGCCTAAAATTCACGAGATTGTGTACAATACAAAGTTCTGGGAGATTTTTAACAATCTGGCAATAAATCCCCTCACTCCTAGTCCGGTAAAAACCCATGAATACCTAAAAGGCGAGGAAATGAAAGGAATTGAAAATAAATAAATAAAATAATTCTTTCTTCCTTGAATATTTGTTGTTGTTGTTGTTGTTGTTGTTGTTTTGAGTTTTAGGGCAAAAAACTGCTGATGGTTATCATTGCCCTAATAGCTGGAAAAGTCAGTGTATTCATTCTCGTAAGGATTTTAGTAGGAAGGGGAAAATAAAGATTAAGAAAATAGGAGTAAATAGATAAGAGTAAATAAGTAAAATAACATTATGGTGGGAAAAAAAAAAAAAATAAAAATAAAAAAAAATAAAAAAAAAAAAAAATAAAAAAAAAAAATAAAACTTTATAATTATATTGATAAAATATATCATTAGTTTTAAAGCATCAACTATCTTACGGAAAGTATTCGACTGTTTTATAGATTTTTCAAATTAGATGGAAGAGTCCTATTTTTTTGATAAATTTAATCGTATTGTTGATGTGTTGCTCGTTATCACCTAAGGCCTCAGAGAGCTGACGAGGCACACCACATCTTTCCATCTCTCTCCTGTAGCGGGGGCACTCCTCGAAGATATGGCTTACCGTGAGGGTTACTCTGCAGAGTTGGCACTGAGGTGGATCACCCCTTGTCATAAGGTGGCCATGGGTCAGTTGGCAATGTCCAATTCTTAGGCGTGTGACAACTACCTCTTCCCTTCTGCACTGTCTGGAGGATGAGTTCCAGCTATTGACGGTCGGTTTAATCTTTCTTAGTTTATTGTTTTCCAGCGTGGTCCAGGATTGTTGCCATTCACTTTGAATTTTTACATAGATTGGTTTGAATAGATCTGATGGAGAGATATAGCAGCTCGTTATTTCTTCTAATGCGTGAGCTTCTGTCGCTGCTCTATCTACTTCCTCGTTTCCTGTGATCCCTGAGTGACTAGGAACCCAGAAGAATGTGATTTTTTTAGAAGCTTCTTCCAATTGCTTAAGGGCATGGTGGATATCCTGAACTAGGGGGTTAACTGAGTAAACATTGTGGAGGGCTTTGAGGGCACTTAGTGAGTCAGTGCATATTAGTATTGATTGTTCGATTGATGAGGCGGCTAACTGCAGTGCTTTTGAGATTGCAATGATCTCAGCTGTAAAAATACTGCAGACCCTGTCAAACTTGTATTTTGTTGTTTTATCTCCGAAGAGCACTGCACAAGATGTTGAATCATTAGTTTTTGAGCCATCTGTATATAATACTTTATCATAATGACATTTTGTGAGTTCAGCGAGAAAGGTTTGATAGACTTCTTGTGGAGGGCAATTTCTATTTTTGGACACTTTCAACATGGTACAGTTTATATTTGGAGGTGATAATGTCCACGGTGGTAGTTTTCTTTTTGTTTCCGTGAACTGATGTTGGATTAGTTCAGAGATAACCCATCTCATTCTGTACCAAAGAGGACGAGATGGATTTCTTAGTCTTTCATATTTGTCGGCATTTCTGAGTTGGAATAAGGAATCGTGAACTGGGTTATCTGGCTGCGTAAATATTTTCGTTACATATTTAGCACCGAACTTTTGGCGGCGATGGGAAAGAGGCACCACTCCAGCTTCCACGCAAAGACTGTGTGCCGGACTTGTTCTAAAGGCCCCCGTGGATAGGCGTATACCAGCATGGTGAATTGCGTCGAGTCTTTTAATTTGGTTATTGCTTGCGGAAGAGTAAATAAAACTGCCATAGTCGATTTTGCTGAGAATTATTGCCTCGTAGACGCGGAGCATAGTTTTTCTGTCAGATCCCCACCTCGTGTTGCCTAGTTTCTTTAAGATCTTCATTCTGTTTTTGGTTTTGGATTTGAGTTGTTCTATGTGAACGGACCATGTTAACTTTTTATCTAGATAGAGACCTAAGAAGCGAATATTGTTCGTGTAGAGTAGTGGAATATTATTAAAAACGATATGAGGAGGGGTACTGGGGTTTCTACGACGAGTGAAATGTACGCATCGGGTTTTATCTGTTGAGAATTTAAAAGCTGTTGTTTGGGACCACAATGCTAAATTGTCTACTACTTCTTGAAGGGAAACTTTAATAAACTGAAGGTCTTGTGATTTGCAAAGAATGGCGAAGTCGTCAGCGAATAAAAATCCAGTGACGTTGGGTGTTAAGCATTCTGTTATTGTGCGTATCGCAATGGAAAATAAAGTCGTGCTCAATACAGAACCTTGTGGTACACCGTTACTTATAGATTTTCTTCTGGAGGAAGTTTCACCCACCATAACCATGAAGTACCTTGTACCAAGGTAGCCTTTGATAAAATTCGCAAGATTTCCTCTTACTCCCCAAAGGTGCAACTGTTTGAGGATATTGTACTGCCAAACTGTATCAAATGCATTTTTTATGTCAAAGAATATACCCACTGAGTGTTCCTTATTGACAAATCCATCTTGAATCTCAGTTGTTATTCTAACAAGATTGTCGATTGTGGAACGTTTCTTTCGAAAACCACATTGCAACTTATCCTGCAAGTTTAATTCTTCAAGTAGCCAAATGAAGCGTTTGTTTACCATTCGTTCTAAAATTTTACACATGCAATTGGTTAACGAGATTGGACGGTAACTGGACACTTCATTCTTAGGCTTCCCTGATTTTAGCACTGGAATGATTAGGGAGCTCTTCCACTGGGCAGGAAATTTACCACTTGTCCATATTTTGTTGTACAGTTGTAAGAGTATTCCTAGGGAGTCAGCTGATAGGTGCTTGAACATTTCGTAAGTCAGACCATCAGGGCCTGGTGATTTACCTTTTAGTTCAGTGATGGTGATTTTCAGTTCTCCCATACTAAAAGGTACGTTGTACGTCTCACTGTTTGCAGACGTAAAGTCAAAGTTGTAGGAGGCATTTTCTTGTAAATTCGATGGAGGTAAGTTAGAACTAGTCCCGTGCGATGAAAAAAAAGATGCAAATTCATCTGCTACGATTTGCTCGTCACAGGTTAATCGTCTTCCTATGTTTAAATAGATGGGTTGGTGGATTCGTTTTCCTTCAATAGCTCTAACTTTTTTCCATACTGTTGAAGATGGAGTGTTTGAGTTAATAGAGGAGACATACTGCTGCCAAGAGGTCGTTTTGTGGTAACAGATTATTCTTTTGCACGTTGCTTTTGCTTTTTTGTAATTAATGAAATTTTCGAGGTTCATGTTTCTTTTAAAAATCCTGTAGAACTTCCTTTTATTCCTTATTGCGTCCATACATTCGGCGTTGAACCATGGGACTGGTTTATGTTTCAGAGTTGATGATGTTTGGGGGATAGAACATTCAGCTGCTTCCCGAATCGTTGAGGTAATTAGTGTACACAAATCCTCTACGTCGTCTGGAAGATCAGAGGGGAAGATAGTGCTTGCTGTGAACTCTTGCCAGTTTGCTTTTTGGTGTACCCAGGTTGATCTTTTACTCATAGGGGGTAGACGTCCAATTATGTCGATGGTTATTGGGAAGTGGTCACTGGAGTATTGGTCGGCTAATACATTCCAGTGAGTGTCTAGTAACATACTGCTTGAGCAAAATGCAACGTCGATCGAAGAAAAGGTGCCATATGATGAGCTTAAAAAGGTTGAATCGCCGCTGTTCAACACATGCAGGTTATTGGCCTCCAGAAATGCTTCTATTAAATCTCCTCTTCTGTCATTTCTTTCAGACCCCCATATCGTATTATGGGCGTTGAGGTCTCCTAAAAAGAGGAGAGGTCTAGGCAGTTGAGAGCAAAGTGCTTCTAATTGTTCAGATGTTAGCTGTGTTTGCTGAGGAAAATAGACATTGCATATAGTAAGTGGGTATTCACCTAGAATCTTGATAGCAACAGCTTGCAAATCAGTGCGTAGATCAATCTGCTCAAATTGCAATCGGTTAGATACTAACGTTAGTACTCCTCCACAAGCTCGGGCTCCGCTAGTATTATCCAGTCGGCAAAGTTCAAAGCCCCTAAGAGTCAGTTTATCACTGGGTTTCAAGTGAGTTTCTTGAAGGCATAGAAGAGTAGGGTGGTTGTCCTGTATCAACAGCTGCAGGTCAGCGAAATGAGTTAAAATTCCGTTGCAGTTCCACTGAATTAATTTGACGTCAGGCATGGTAAGAAGAGTGGAAAAGTAAAGAAACCGTTGAGAGGGCAAAGAGGCCACTGATACAGAGAAGTTATTCGATTACAATAATGAATAATCGATTTTATTGAGGTATAGACAAAAAGACAGATTTCAGTAGCAAGATAGTTACATAAAGATGATTTAAAGTAATTGATTTTAAGGATTTTGAAATGTTTTAATGAATTTTTTCCCGAAGAAGGATTATTATACTGTTTAATTTGATAGATTACTTGTAAAAAAATGGCATGGTTAGAGTAAGATGAATAATTAAAGGTATCTTGGTATTCATATTGTCGTAAAAATTTATAGGGGCATGCATACAAGCTGACACCTACTCCCTCGTATACCATTACACCTACACCCAGACACACATATGTCCATAGACACAGGTATATACAGAAGCATATAAGTGCATCAGCATAACTAATAGTAAAAAATGGATCCATGAGAGAGAGAAGTAGGGGTATAAATAGAACTATTTTATTTTTAAATAATTCGGTGGTGAACAAAATAAAAGCTATTCGACTTTTGAATAATCTGGAGTGTGAGAAAATGTCGCTGGACGTCGGAAATATAATCAGAATTAAGTAGTTCAGGTGTAGTGTGCAATTTTTTATGGTAATATGTAGGTGCATAAAGTAGTGACCTGAGTAATTGTATTTGAATATAGAAGAATATCTAGTAATTTGCGTTTGGTAGACAAGTATATACCTATCGGTAAGAAAGCCGAAGATCAAAAAAAATATATGTACACATATATAAAGACATACATATAATATCATGTAAATATATAAATAATCATATTTCAAAAACAATAGATAAAGAATAAAAGGTATTTTATTTTTAAGTAGACTATTGTTAGAATAAAACCGCTGTGCTTCAAAATTATATTCAGAATTAAGCAGATCAGGAAATGTATAGAGTAATTTGTTGGCCTTATATAGACAGCTAAGGTAATAGTCTGCATAATTATATGTATATATAGAGAAGTAAATGGGGACTCTTTTAGTATTTGCCATATTTATACCCATAGTAGGTTTAATGCGAATAGTTATGAAAAAAAAGGGTGAAATAGATGGAGAAAATAGATTATAAAAACTAGAGTAATTATTGTAAATAAACAGTAGTAGTCGGAAGACGTATTTGTTTATATTGGCGATTAGAAGTGGCTTGTATATGCTTATCGCTATGACGAGTATTGTGATATTATTATTGTTGACAGAGTCTTCGCTGTAACAGTGTATGTTTGTTTTTGGGTGATTAAGGACATTTAAATAAGTATACATGAATGAGTTCGGGCGAAGATTGGGTTTGATAGTAATTATTGTGTAATAGTTATTGTTCTCGTAGGCAGCGGGTATATCGTAATATGTTTTTAAGTAGATGTTTTTTTAGTTTTTCGGTTGCCCGATTTTTTATTACTAACGAGAGTAAACTCTCCTTCTGAGTCGATATCTGGCTCTTGGGTATCCATAGAGTCGGATAAGACTAACTTATTGTCAACCGAGGGAGCGGTGCCTTCGGCTGACGGAGGTGGTGGGGGGTGAGGAGAGGCCAGCCTGGCCGCCGATCTCGACCGCGAGGCTCGAGCTGGCTTAGGAGTAGGAGTGGGGGGGAGGGGGGAGGGGAGGAGCTTGGGATGTGGAGGGGAGGGGGACGGAGGGGGTAAGGGGGGCAAGCGGGGGGGAGGGGGTTTGGAAAGGGAGGCTAGTGTTTTTGTTAAATAAGAATTTTTTATCATTAATGTTTTCTCCAAAATTGAATATTGTATTCGTCTGGATACCTATATCTTTTTTTTCAGTGGCTTTTGTTTTTTGTTTTACAATTTCTGAGAATGGTTTATTAAACTTTGATGGGTTTTGTTCCTTATAGATTCTCCTTGCTTCATTTAACGGTATTTTATTTATTGTTTGGATTGTTTTGATTTCTTTGTGGATAACGAAAACAGGGCAAGAGCGATCTAAAGCATTATGGGGCCCCTCGCAATTTGAGCATTTAGCTGGTAGATTGCATCTTGTGTTTTCATCATGTTTTTCCCCACCGCATTGAATGCATTTGGCTTTTTGTTTACACACATTAGTGGGATGCGCAAATCCTAAACAGTTGAAACATCGCATGGGATTTGGGATGTATTGTTGGACTTTAACTGTTAAGAATCCTATTTTTATTTTTTCTGGTATTTTTGGTGTGGGAAATGTAATTATGTATGTATTTGTTAGTATTTCGTTGCCATTCCTTTTTATTTTAATTCTGGTTATATCGTGAATGATGCTGGAGAGTTCGCTTTTGATTTCATCAATTTCAAGGAACTGTAGGTCCTGGCATCTAATCACACCTTTACTATAGTTTAGTGTATTGTGTGGGGATACTTTTACGCCAAATTGACCAGCGAAATTTTCGCATTTTAACAGTTTTTCAGATTGTTTCTCATTTTTAACTTCGATAAGTAGGCAACCATTTTTTAATTTTTTAACATTATTTAATTCTCCTACAAGGCCACTGAGAAATTTATTAACTAGGAAAGGAGATACTTTTTGAAAGCTCTCTTCGCCTGTTCTTTGGACAACTAAAAACGTCGGGGCTATGTGTTTTGGGGTAGCGTTTTCCGTATCGTCAAGTTGTCTGAGGCGAACACGAGTCCGTCTTCTTTTAGCCTTCGGACTACTTAAGTCTATGGGATCCCCCATATTAAAAATAAACAAAGGTAAAATAAAAAGGTAAAAAAAATAAAGAAATAAAAGGAAATTAAGATAAAGAAATTATAAAACGTGCTTCTTCACAAAAACAAACAAAAATGCGAAACGAAATTAAATACTATAGAAATAAGAAAAATAAGAAAATAATAAATATAGTTATTTCAGTCTTATCTGAATTGCAAGGAGCGCTAAGCAGGGACGTCTTCTCTCTTCAGAACCTAAACACTGACTGTTGAATATTTGTAATAAGGTTTTACTATAGCTTATAATATGAAATAAAGCGAGTATTTTCGACTTTTGATTACTACAAATCAAATGTTATGATATAATTATGTGTATTGATGGTATCATAATTTTTTATAGATTTTTACGAGGAAAAATTAATATGGATCTTAGTCTCTTTATTTATTTTGTTATCAATATTACATACGTTTCGACCTCCAGGAACTAGGAACAATGAATAGAAAGTCTCTAACCCTTTTTAAATAAATAATAGTAATAGTTTAAATAAATAATATAACCCAATATTTGCTTATAGGTATCTTCGAAAAATGCGAAGAAGCTGCAAAACAAATAGGACTGGAAATAAATGAAAGCAAGACCAAATACATGTACACGTCCAGGAAAGGGGATTCTGTGGGACCACTGGTAAGTGGGGGGTATAATTTCGAAGATGTTGGAAAATTCAAATATCTTGGCACAATTGTGACACGTACCAATAAAATAGAGGATGAGATCAAAGCGAGGATCCAAAGTGGCAACAGGTGCTACATGGTCTTTAAAGAGAATTTTCCAAAACCAAGAAATATCCCGAACATTAAAAAAAGAGTTTACAAGACGGTGCTCCGACTAGTGGTGATGTATGGTAGCGAGGCGTGGACCGTAACTAAACAGCGAGAGAGACTTCTAAACGCATGGGAGAGAAAGATCCAAAGAAAAATATATGGCCCAACCAGGATAGACGCAAATAAGTTTAGAATTAAAACAAATAGGGAACTTAGGGACCTGTACGAGGATCCAGACCTAGTTTCCTGTATCAAAAAAGGGAGAATATAGGTAGAATAGTTGGGGCACTTACAACGGATGGTTCAAGGAAGAATCCCGAAGCAAATAATGGAAGGACGCCCGGATGGTAAAAGAGAAAGAGGCAGACCTAGACTGCGATGGCAGGAAGATTTGGAGGCTGATCTTCGACTGATGGGAGTGATGGAATGGAGGAGCGCGGCAGAAAAGCTGAATGGAGGAAGATTGTCGAGGGGGCCAAGGTCCTACAGGGACCATAGCGCCAACAGAGTTAGTTAGTTAATAGTTTTTACTTAAATGAAATACTGGCAAACGGGGCAACCTGTGTTGTAGAGGTTAGCATGTCAACCTACTAGAGGTCGCGGTGGCCATAGGATTTTTTAATGGGGGGTGGAAATCCTTGGCTATGCCGTACCTCGCATAGGACGTAAAATGGAGGTCCCGAGCCTGTACAATATCAGGTACTCGTTAAAGATCCCTATCCTAATTACACCTGGATAGACAAAATTTAGGACTCGCACTGTAGCATCGTCCGATTAGCCTTAGTACCATAAAGGGACGTTAAACAAACAAAACAAGCAAAAAAACAAATACTGGCAAGCTTCAGAGGAGGTTTGAAACATTATTTAAATTTTTTATGCATTTATATACGAATCGCTATCGTTTTTATTTTTTAAATGTAATATTATTGTATTTTATTTTATTTTTTTTCAAAAATCAAAATTATGCTTAAAATAAAAATCTATATGCCTATTTAAATTATAATTAAGAATATTTAAATTATAATTACTTTATTTTTGATACCTATACAAGGAACTATCATCATCAAAACAGGAATCGGTGATTGATCGTCATTTACTTAAATACATTTGAGATCACCAATTCTTGAAACATAATGAGCATAGGCCTCAGTCGAGTTAAATAAACATTTGTTAGTTAAATAAATATAACTTAGTTTATATTAACATTATATTAAACTTCGTTTTTTTTAAAGCACTAGATGATAACCAACCTCAGATTGAGGGAATTTCATACTCAGCTGACCACATAACCACTCCAGTGCCCCCGTAAAGCGGTTATTAAATAAGGGATTCAAGAATCATAAAAGCATTATTGTGTTGCAATATTATATTTTATTATAAATACAAAGAATAGAGTTTTAAATAATTAATTTATTAAAGCTATATCAAATATATAACATACTCTTATACAACAATCGTAAAGTCTAAAACGACATTGTCAGGGAGGGTGAACGACAGCCTCACCTCAGCACGGAGATTATCAATTACAATTCCGATCTAAGAGAAATAAATATGACACAGAAATAAATTATTTATTGTTTATAAAGGTTATCAACTCGGCCTTTTAAAAGTTGATTCAGGTAAGCATCTTGATTTCCTTAACATGTTGTTGAACAAGAGAACGGGGAAGATTTTATTTTAAAGTTTAAAGGAGGAGTAGTGAAACCGAGTTTGGAGAGGGCTAAGGCCATAAACTCCAAATCAGCGGTAACTGCTACTAAGAGACAGTGGATATATTCCCGAGGGAGACCGTATTAGCGGAGCATGTCTAATTGCGGCGCACTGCGCACCTCATCCCATCCCACATCCCGCACCGCAACACATCGCGCCTTTATGGTCCAACTTCCCTCCCGTCACACCCTAAGCTCGACGACCTCACTTTAATATGCTTTATATTCATTGCCGCTATATAGTCCAGCTAGGGAGCAGGGAGTGGAGGTTGCAGGTAAATGTGAAGGGTGGTGCCAGCTTCAGGTGAGTTATATTTGATAAGGTAGCGAGTTGGAAGAGGAGATGAAGTGAGTTGGAATACATCGCTAGTATAGCTTACATATAAACTTTACTACATTACTTTATTTAGGTATATTACATTGTAATTTAATAATGTGTGTGTGTGTGTGTGTGTGTGTGTGTGTGTGTGTCTGTGTGTGTGTGTGCGTGTGCGCGCGTGTGTGTGCGTGTGTGTGTGTGTGTGTGTGTGTGTGTGTGTGTGTGTGTGTGTGTGTGTGTGTGTGTGTGTGTGTGTGTGTGTGTTTGAACAGACTAGCTCAAAGCTATAAACTAGCGAACCTGAAATTGGGTATATAGTGTATGCATATGCCCGCAATGTGACAGCGAAAATTTCATCACAATTGCTCAAAGGTCCTAACTGTTTAAGTTTTTTTCGATTTTCTCAAAAACGGTTTTAACGATTTTGATCAAACTGCGTATTTCATGTATGTATATGCGAAAGATGCGATGGCCAACATTGGATCAAAATTGATCAACCGGAGGGGGGACTTTACTTAATATATTTTGTATCATTTTCACGTGTTTTTTTTATTTACTCAAAAAAGGCTTTCACGATTTTGATCAAACTGGGTATTTGATGTATGAATATGCCAAAGATGAAATGAAGGCTAAATATGAGAAATGATAAAAATAAAGAAAACATAAAGAAGAGAAAAAAAGAAAAATATTCAGTCAACTCATAAAACTCGTTGAGCCCACGCATGCGGAATACGCATTTAATGACAGACCATTGTTCATAATTAAAGCCGTTCTGTTCATTTGAGTAGTGGCAACTAACAAAACGCATTAATTTCTAATCTAAGTAAGTTAGTAAGTGAAAGTTGTGTGTTGCGCGCATGCACCAGATTTTTTTTTATTGTAGTTGGGTTGTAAATACTGCATAATGTCCTTGAATAACTCCCGTTCGGAAGAGCGAAAATTTACTTGTGATTTAGGTAAGGAACTATATAAACAACAGTATATATAAATCAGCCTTCAGTGAAAACGTTCAATTTCTTATACATACTACCATTTTAAAATTCAGATACTGACATGAAAAAGGTAAGAAGTAAAAAAAAAAACGATTTGGAGATTTCCATAGGAAAAAGTAGTATGACATAATGCCTATAGTGTACGAAGAGTGGTTTAGTTGCTTTGATAACCTGAACATTCTTTTCATGAATACACTTAATTTCTAAACTTAATTTTAAACTTAATTCTAAATAAAAAAGTAAAAATATCATAATAAAAATGTTTTTTTTTTTTTTAATTCTTCTACCTTATCCATGTCCTCAACGCCTCAATTAGTGTTCATCAAAGCTATTTTTTTTATTCCAATTTTTATTATTTACTCACATTGGCCTCCTCTTTTTTCTCTCCGATGTTGCGGAGATTTGAGTTTTGAGTCATAAGCCGCTATTTCTGAGAAAAAATATGTTAAAAAAAAATAAACTTGGATGAAAAAATCCAAAGCAAATCCAGAAGAGACGACTTCCATTAGGAAAGTTCTGTAGCGGACCAACAGCAGCAGCAGTCCGCTAATAACAATGATGGACTTAATGGAAACATATTTCCAAGGGGAGGGGGACAGAGGTGGGGTGAGATTTACTGATAGTAGTAGGCCTGTTAGCCCCCCCCCCACCAGGCAACTGAGGCAATAAACTTTAAAACTTTACTTCTCAGGAGGGCCTCAAATAAACAGATTAATTTGCAAATTAAATTGTAGGGGCCTAGGGTTAATTCCCCCACTCTGCTCTGCGGTTATCGGTAATTGAAAAGGGGAGGGGGTTTGTCGTTCCTTGTCCTTCAAAGCTCTTTATTTTTCTAAAGCAATACACTGTAAAGTTGTTGCTTGTAAATGAATGATTGAATGATTATAAGCCTATAAACCTATAATGTACGAAAATATTAATATCAGGGTTGAGTAGTCAACGACTCAACTAGCCCTGAATAAGACCCACATATAAGGTATAAAGGAATAAAGGAAAAGTTTGAGAATTAAAATTGCTAATTTTTAATCATCCCAGAATAAAGATACCATTTGTCATTATTCAATAACATAACTTAATAAATAGTATATTTTAATAAAACCAGTTACAATCATTTTAGCTTATGGTTGAAACATCATTAATTTTAACTTTCACTTACCTATATATGAAATATATAGTAAGTGGAAGTATTGCGATCGTGAAAAATTTCGACTTCCGGTTTCCAACAGAAATACACGTTTTGGGGTCCCCTGAGTCCAATTAACCAAGTCCCGCGAAATGGTCTGTGTGTGTGTGTGTGTGTGTGTGTGTGTGTGTGTGTGTGTGAACAGACTAGATCAAAAACTATAAACCGTGGGAACCTGAAATTGGGTATTTAGTGTATGTATGTGCCCGCGATGTGACAGCAAAAATTTCATCAAAACTGCTCAAAGGGAGGGGGTACTTTATTAATTACTTTTTACGTTTTTTTCGATTTCCTCAAAAACGGCTCTAACGATTTTGATTAAACTGAGTATTTGACCTATTTAAATGCCCGAGATAGGACTGTAAAAATTTCATCAAAATTGTTCAACCGGAGGGGGGACTTTACTTAATAAATGTTGTATCATTTTCACGTGTTTTTTTTATTTACTCAAAAAATGCTATAATGATTTTGATCAAACTTGGTATTTGATGTATTTATATGCCTGAGATGTGATAGCCAACATTTCATCAAAATTGATCAAACGGAGGAAGCACTTTATTTCATAATTTTTTTCCAATTTTGATCTTTTTTTCGATGACCTCAAAAACGGCTTAAACGATTTTTATCAAATTCGTCATGTTTATTGAAAATTAGGTGTTCTTTAATATCAGGTAAGCTTTATCATTATTAAAATGTTCTGAGGTGGCTTAAATGGGGTAGGGGCCTTTGTTTTTTTTTTATATGGAGAAATTAACTGTCTATCGTTACGCCTAAAAATAAGAAATGGCTAAATATGAGATATGATAAAAGTAAAGAAAACATATAGAGGAGAAAAAAAGAAAAATATTCAGTCAACTCATAAAACTCGTTGGGCCCACGCATGCGGAGTACGCCTTTAATGACAGACCATTGTTCATAATTAAAGCCGTTCTGTTCATTTCAGAAGTGGCATTTAACAAAACGCATTAATTTCTAATCTAAGTAAGTTGGTAAGTGAAAGTTGTGTGTTGCGAGCACGCACCAGATTTTTTTTTTTTAATATCATGGCTTTAATAAATATTATTAATGCATGATATTATGCATGTGTAAGCGAAAAATGCGAATGGAAGGGGGATAAAATGTATCAGCCGCGTTTTTAATACAATAAAAAACAAAAAACAATACATTAATACAAAAATAACCTTATGTTTCGAGCTTCAGAGCAAGATTAACTCTCCAGTCCATCGCTCCTTATATTTAGTCTGAATTCGAACGACCTAGAAGGTTCCCGAGAAGCGTAGAGGATTCTAGAATAATCACGAACAAGTACTAGAACAGTTAGTTCCAACTGTCCAACAAAAAGTCTAGAACTCTTTTCAACCATACGTTGTTGTTTTTTTGTTTATCATAAAAATATTTATACCACTATAATTAATGGCATAGGGTATGATTGAGAAATAGTTCACAGAATTTATGTAATTAGAGATCGTTTCAGAAGCCTCTGCTACCTACGAAGAATTCGATAAATCAATACGCTGAATTGGAAAAATGATGGTTAACCGGATTTTGAATATTGATGAGAATAGTCCAGGATGGTGGTCAATAAACTACAAAATATTATTAAACTATTTTATTGTAGCCGACGTTTCGACCCAACAATGCAGGTCTTCGTCAGGGCTTGTGACAGTGTAGCTGTCAGAGCCTGAGTGGGCACACTGTCACAAGCCCTAACGAAGACCTGCATTATTGGGTCGAAACGTCGGCTACAATAAAATATTTTAATAATATTTTGTAGTTTATTGACCGCCACCTCAGACTATTCTCATCAACAATACTATATATCAACAATACAATGTCCAGAATGGTTTTGAAATGATTCCAATACACATAACTCATGTGGAATATTTTTCAAAATACCTAGCTATTCGATATGGCCTATGCGGTTAATTGAGAAATACTATTTGGCTTTGGGGCATCGATAATATAATTAATAATGGATATGTGAATTTCAACTAAGCATTAACAGTTACCAGATGTACTGAAACTCTCAGAAGAATTACATGCAAAGGAATAGAAAAAGACATTGTCCAGCAGTAACTCTTTCCTAGATTGATTAAGGAAATCCCTCATCCAGCGCATTTCTTTATTTTTTTCCTTATCCTGGGTTAGGTTAGCTCTCATTGGATTGTTGTTATGTCCGTTTATATTAAATTTAAAATTATTTGGTAATATATTAAAACCTAATATGATTTAATTACTATTTACACGAAAGGGAAAAGCTTGCATTATATTATTAGTAGAAGTCAAACATCCTAACAAATCAATAGAAATCTTTCACAACGAAGGAAATCGAAGACATTTAGAGGTAAAAGGAACATGAGATAGGTGTGGAAGAAATAGATGAGAATCACTAGAAAAGACAGACGGTGGTCCTTAGAGGACATGCAACAAGATGAGCCACTGAGATCATAAAGAGAGCGGAGCCGATATATTTCGGAAGAGGGGGGAGAGGGAGGGGGAGTTAATGGTGATTACATCGGCGGGCCCAGTATTCAAGAGCCGATAATGGTAGTTCAGTAATGGCAGGTGTACCACAATGGCAGGGGCGATATACTGGTACCAATGTTGTAGCCACTATGTGGGTCGCTCCATTTCTCAAAACGTCCCATTCAATGGTTATATAAATTACTTTTAATATAACATTGCGTCTTGAGTTAATGCTCCCATCCCTATAACTGATTAGCCCCTCGCTTAATGATACCATATTTCAAGATATTATCAATACTTACCTCTACAGGTTAAGGTTCTGCAATTCTTATAATATAATAATAAGCTCGTGGTTGACTTACCTGGAAAAAAAAAAAAAAATTAAATCATTATATAAGTCAATATGCAAAAAAAGAATAATATATTAAAAACAATTATAGAAAATAAAATTTACAAATAAATAATAAACAAAGAAGGAGCAGAACTTAACGAAGGAACTATAAATTTGATTAAATTTGGCAACAGTCTATATCCCGTCGCCTAATTTCGAATTTTATAGGAACTAAATTGCCTTGTTGTGTGCGTTATGGTAAATTAGGTCAAAATTCGAAATGAGTTGGGTATTGATGGAAAAATCATCATTTAAACAGATATAAATTTGTTTGTTTCTTTAACGTCACTTTATGCCAACCTGGGCTAACAGGACGATGCTACAGTGGGATTCCTAAATTTTGCCTATCCTGGTATAATTAGGATAGGGATCATTAACGAGTACCTGAAATCGTACAGGCTCAGGACATTATGACGTCCTATCCGGCATAGACAAGGATTTTATTAAATCGTAAGGCCTGGATTTTAATTTAATAAATCGTAAGGCCACCGTTGGACGCGAACCCCAATTACAAATTTTATCTATTGATGCACTACACAATTTTTTCCTCTTCTACCTTGTCATTTCGGTGAAACGGGCTTTTACATTGTCAATTAGGAGAGAGGATCATAATCTTAAACTAAATCAAATGACTACGGTATTGGATCTCGAACTCAGGTCGATAGGTGCAATGCGTATTGTATTACATGTTGTTTAACTTGATAATCTAATATAAAAAGGCTCGACTGAACTCAACCTGAAGTTAAAGGCAAGTAGTCTGTAAATAATCCAGAAAGAATTTCATCAAATTTAATCAATGAAATAAAAATCGCATAAGTGGAGGATGTAAAAGTTGACAGGCATTGGGCATCTAGAATGGGAAGTTATATCGATAAATTTTTCAATCGATGGCTTGATAATAATGATCTATTCATATTTCTGACACCCCGATGATTTTAAGGGCACGACTTTTAAAGTCTAAACAATATTGGTATAAAATCAGGTTGTCATTATCGTCGAAATTTCGTCAAAAATATCAAAACAGTGGCTACTGATTATAACCATGAAACTGATAGAAAAGATCGTATCAGTATTGAGGTATTAGAGTTGACTAATAGCACACGACCGATAATTACAGACTTAACGCAAATGATAATAAATAATTTCCAAGTGAACGCCTCAGTTATAAACTTATTGACTACATAGAAACCCCCTCAACGCATTTTTTAACAACTTGAACCAATTTGGGTATTACTCGAATAATTTTTTGGGTTTTAGGCCCAATTGCGCGAAAGGCGGTGATTTGTATAAACCAGGAACCTTAAAATATGTTTCACCAAGATTAGTGTGAGACTGACAAAGTCCTCCCTTATGAATAATAACCAAAATGAACACGTTTTGGCTTCGAGAAGAGGAAAGCATTGTTAAGAATGATAAGCCGCTCATTATCTGATTAAAAGAACTCCAGGATCTCGTAATGGAATGAACGTTCTGCAAATTAGATGATAACAGGAGATATTAAAGACAAAAAGTAGGTCACCCTTTGTATTCCTAAAGAGAGTGGTTCAGTGGATAACAGCTCTCTGTCCGAACCCACAAAAGATAGAGCATTTCTGTCACCGAATACTGGCCAAAGCACAATTCAAAATTTTACATTTGAGGATTGATTTTGATATAAAACCTTTTCAAACATATAAATATTTTGTTTTAATTTTTCAATATATTCAATATAGGCCATTTAAAAATAAGGCAATACATTATTTATACCAACATATGTCTTTCAAATCAATTCTGTGATCATTATCTTGGTATTGATTTGATATAATATGTTATATATTGACAACACATATGGTATATATAAACAACATAACAGGAATCGGAACTTGCTTATGTTGGAGGGGGAAGAAGAGAAGGAGACGCGCAATGGAGAGAGTTCACTAAAACCGCCGAAACAAAAAATCGTCGTGAACGCTTCATTTTTCGGCTTTAAAACATGGTTTTCGACGTCCCGTAGGGGCTTTCGAGTTAAATTCGTCCTATCAAGATTTTTAAAATTAGTCCAAATTAGATATTTTTTCTTGAAGTGCAAAAATAGGTGTCCGTTTGAGTTAACAATTTCGCCATTTAAACCCCTTAGGGGTTACATTTTTGAAATTCCTTTCTTAATGGTTACCTACATCGTGTTTAAAATCTAAATTCCGAACTTCCAGTTTTTATCATTATTAGTTTTTGCTCTGCGTTGATTCTATCAGTCAGGACAAAGCCTCTTATATATAGAGAGAGATTATATATATATATAAGTAATTTATTTTGTTATAAAAACCGATTTTTTTTATATAATAGAAATAATAAATTAATTAAATTTACAAAAAATGAATTACAAAGAAATTTGCAATATTTCAAAAACTTATTTCATAATCTTTTTAGGAACCCTAAATTGGATATTAAATATACTCACTCTGGATAACAATAGAATAACAAAAATTTGCTTTGTGAAACTTCAACAAAAACATCAAACCCGTCCATCTATTAAATACAATTGGTTTACACAAATTTACAATATTTTAGATAAAATAAACAAAAGTCATATACTGTTTGAAATCAACCCGAATATTTTTAAACGAAAAATAAAAGAAACATTGGAACTATATAAACAAATGCTGATAAATATAGATAAAAATTCCTTCATAAATAGTAATTACAGTGCCTATTACAAATCTATGTACAATCCCACCCTACAGTTACAGCAATATTTATCTTTACCTCACCTTTCTTTTAATATAGTCAAAATAAAAGAATATAAAATTAGAAAAGGATATAGTTGTATAGACAATATATTTAATTTAATAAATATAGCTCAAATAATAACAAATAAAAAAAGAGGTAAACTGTATTGTTTCTTTGTTGATTATAAAGCGGCATTTGATTCACCAGAAAGAGAAACATTATTTTACAAACTATACTCAATGGGAATCTCTAGTCGAATGATCAAAGTTTTGAAAAGCTTGTATACCAACACAGAGTCATCAGTCTGGACAAAGGAGGGTCTGACAAAGGGTATCAAAACTAGAACAGGGCTGAAACAGGGATGTTTACTGTCACCTATACTTTTCTCACTCCTAATAAATGATTTGGAAGAAAATATAGGAGGAGGTCTTACAATTGGTGGTAAGAAAATTAACTGTTTATGTTATGCAGACGATATAGTTTTGATTGCTGAAAATAAGTTGGTTTTGCAGAACATGATAAACAAACTGTACAAGTACTCCACGATGTTAAATTTGGAAATCAATCTGAACAAATCTAAAGTAATGGTATTTCGCAAAGGCGGACGGTTGTCGAAACAAGATAATTGGCATTATAATAAAGAAAAAATAGAAGTTGTAAACCACTATAAATATTTAGGAATTGGACTGACACCCCAACTCTCCTTTAAGAAACATTTCGATGAAAAATTAAGAGCCTCCAAATTTGCAATTTCATCAACATGGAAAAACCTTCTTAATAATAAAAATATACCACTCGATGCAAAATTTAAAGTATTTAATTCTGTAGTAAGAACGGTGATTTGTTACGGGGCACAGATCTGGGGTTATAAAACGATTATACAGGTTGAAAAAATAAATAAATATTTCATAAAAAGATTATACTCACTACCACCTAATTGCCCGGATTATATAATATATCTTGAGACCGGAATTGAACAATTATATATATATACTTTTAATATGCATATGACATACATAACAAAAATATTGAAATTTGAAGAAAATCGTTTACCCAAAATATTAACAAAATATGTTATGCAAAAAAATTTGTCTTGGTATAAGGATTTACTAGCACATTGCAACGCATACAGCATAACAAAACCAGAAACCATTTATTTTTGCAGTAAAAGTAAAGAAAGTCTTTTAAATAACCTTAACTTAGATTTTAAAAATAAACAAATAACAATCGCCAAAAGCGCCACATTTCATAAAATGTACAGAAATTTAAACTATGACTTAGCAGAAGGGCATTATATAACTAATCAAAATAAGCTGTATTTTATAAGTAAAATTATGAAAGTCAGGGGTGAAATGCTAATGTTAAATTATAGCAGAAATAGAACAATTGAACAATTTAAATGTACTATATGCCAATTAGAGGAAGATGAAGATATCTTTCACTTTTTAGCTATCTGTCCGACCCTAGCAAAGTATAGGAAACAATGGCTAGGCAAAAATAAATTAAACCTCGGCGAAACATTAGAGTATTTAAATGGGAAATGTTGGGAATCATTATTTAGATATGTTGTAGATGCTGAGAAAGGCAGGTATAATACATTAATAGAAGGTAATAAACAAACTGTTTACATTGTATAACTCTGTTCACAGCATAGGCTTAAAATGTTTGTCCGTAGGATGTCCCATAACCATATTACAATCTTATAATGTGTAAACTGAACCTACTCAACTTATATATTATGTATAATTAGCATTTTATTTTATTTTTTTACAGCGTTTAAACAAAGCATTAATTTTAAGTTGTTTTAGTTAAAAAACCGCACACACGGCTGATGGTCCATAAAGACCAAGTCTAATGTGTATTAAAATTGTATATAACCGTCTTTTGTTGTATATAGAAAAATATTATTTTATACTTATATATGTAAATATCTATAAATTGTGAGAAATAAACACATCTATCTATCTATCTATCTAGTCAAAATAATAACCCAAGCTCGCCTATCGGGCAAGTATCAGATAAAATTTACCCATAAAAATAATGTATATATAATCAATCCACAAGAAGTATGCACTATATGTAATATGAAAACATCTGAAACTCTATATCATTTCATTTCGGTTTGCCCTATATACTCTTCTCTCCGCAATCACTACATACCGTTTATTACTAATGCAACAGAAGCTGAATTCGCGAATTTATTTCAGTTTAGCGATCCATTAATAATAAAAGCAACATATTATTATATACTCAGTAGTCTGAGAATTAGATCTTTTATTATTAATGAGTAAACGTCTGAATCAGCTATCTGTTATATAAATACTTATCTAAACAAGAGGATAATAACAATAGAATACAAGTCTGTTTGTGAATTAGTATAAACTTAGTTCATTTACATGTGTTCATGCTGTACCTTTTTAAAAAACAATTTATCATAATATTTAGTTGATTAATATCTTATAATTTTAATGTTTTAATCAAGGTCGTTATATTTGTTTATCTTATTTATATCAGGCATATATGTTTAATTGATCAATTTTATATGTTTATAATCATTTGTAAGGTATCAATTGTATTATTAACTTTTTATTTTAATTAAGTATAATTTTATTGTAATAATTTTTAGTTATGATATTTTGTACAGGCTGTCTTACTCTATTTGTATGGGGTAATATCCCCAAAGACAAATAAATTATTTATCTATCTATCTATCTATCTAATCTTTTTAGGAAAATTTAGGATAATAAGAAAACCCCTCAAATAATTTTCTTCTCTGTCATCGAAAAATTCATTTTTCCTGTAAAATTATAAAATAGCAATATTTATTCAAATTGTGAGTTCTCTACTCCATATTCTATATTTATTTTGCTTGAAAGTTTTTTCTACTTCTGTTTTTAAATTTAAATAATGCACAAAATAAATTGAAGTGTTTAAACTTTAACTCTCACTACACTTTAAAAATTAGTAAATGTATTAAATGCCACTTTAAATTTTATTTATATCTTTTTAAATTTTATACTCGTATCGTATCGTACTTATTGTTAGTTGAAACACTGAAAACATTAACACAGAGAATTTTTTATTTATTTATGCACAGTAAAAATATTCACTAATTTACTATTATTTAAATATTTTTCTGTAGTGTTGGATCATTTCCAGGATTTGAAGTTTCCTCTTAAGAATTATTGACCATTCAACAATTATAATTAAAATGTTTATACCTACCAATTTTTTTTTTCTTCATAACATCGATGTAAAAAAACATTATTGTTTTTCTTGAAACATCGGTGTTCAAAATATTTTTGTTTTTACCGAAACGTCAATGTTAAAATAAATGTCCTTTATTTTGTCAAAACATGGATGATGAAACCATCTTTGCTTAAGTTTAAACATCGATGTAAAAACCACCTTTGCTTTACAGAAAACATGAATAAATATTACTCTATTTAACCTTCATTTGTTCAAGTAAATTTTTTGTATTCCTATAAATTCGAAATGCTCGCTGCAAATATTGCACTAGTCTAATTTGTTAGATATTTTAGACAAATATTTCTAAACGAAACCTGTTGGAAATTGTTGATAGATAATAATTATCAACTTAACACGTTCACGCTGGCGTGCACCACCGGTGGCTCACACTTGACTGCCTCATCGGGCGGCGTGTACCATCGGTGGCTCACACCAGAATGCCTCCTCGGCCAAATAATAAGATCTTTAACACTTTGACTGCCGAAAAAGAATACCTCAGATTCACGCTCTCGTTTAGACACAATTTTAATATTTAATTCTCTTAAAAGAGAACAATTACTCGATTTACGGAGACATGGCAGCCAAAGTGTTAAGAAAGTAGAAATAATTTCTATATAGCTAAATAATGAAAATTTAACACTAATTCATTTATTTTTATATTTATTGTATTTATTTATATTTATATTCATGTACTTATAAACGTATAAACAATTATAATTATAATCGTATTATAAACATAACTAGTAGGATAGTATATTTTATTGTTTATTTTATTATTGTTGGATTGCCAATACTGCATAATGCTCTGAAATAGCTCCCGTCCGATAGAGCGAAAAGCATTTAACAATCTCGGCGTGAGCGTGTTATTATACAAACTTATACATTACATAATATACAAAAAAAAAATAAAATAATAACGATTATTGGGTAATTCACGCTTAAACCCGCCATTTTTTCAGATAAATGAAAACCGAAGAAGGGATCAGGTAAGCCAAGATTCTGGAATCTCTGATTAGTTGTTGGTTACCGCCCCTTTCTCTAGTCTCTCGTTTGTATTTATCCGTTTCAACCTTAAATTTACACAGTGCAATTTCACAGAATAGGTTATTCATAATGTTACTATGGATATGTATAGGAGGCGGTAGGAGGGGGGGATAATGTTTTTCTTCTGAGATCACAGAAACGCCCAACGGGTAAATTAGTTAACTAATAAGAAAATAGGATTAACTTTCTTTTCTTATTGGTACTACTTAACACGTTCACGCCGGGACTGTTTAATGCTGTTCGCTCTATCGGGCGGGAGCTTTTCCAGGGCATTATGCAGTATTGGCGATCCAACAATAATAAAATAAACAATAAAAAATACTATCCTACTAGTTATTTTTATAATACGATAATTTAAATGTAAATAAATATAAAAATGAATGAATTTAATTTAAATTTTCATTATCTTAATTTTTAGCTATACAGAAATTATTTCTACTTTCTTAACACTTTGGCTGTCTTGTCACCTGTTCTCTGAGTAACTGTTCTCTTGACAGAAAATGAAATATTAAAATTGTGTAGAAAAGAGAGCATAACTCTCAGGTATTCTTTTACGGCAGTCAAAGTCTTAAAGATCTAATTATTTGGTAGAGGCGGCATTCTAGCGTGAGCCACTGGTGGTACACGCCGCCCGATGAGGCAGTCAAGTGTGAGCCGCCGGTGAACATGCCGGCGTTAACGTGTTAAAAAACGAGAACCGTATTGGAAAAACTATTAGACTTGCGAATCGCTAAATAGTGATCCATACATAACTTTTTATCCGTTGCAAACTTAAATTTACAGAGTGCAGTTTCACGAATAGATTCTATTTGTCTTCACCAAAACTATTCATTACGATCATCCGGCCGATCGGAAAGGGGGACTGCAGTCCTAAAGGGGGGGGGGCTGCTGCCACAGCTCTTCATTTGGATCTGCTAATCAACTTATTTACCTTTATGTTCCTTTCCTACAACTAAAATTATACTTGTTCTGCACATTATTTGTTCTTATATTGTTGTTAACTTGCTTCCTTACATTAAGGAAAGTCAAATTTTATCTTTAAATTACGAAAAATTTTCCATAGGGAGGATAAATCCCCCCTTCTGAATCCGCCAATGATTACGATCAACACAGACCTAGTACTAACACCATAAGAATACCTTGTTGTACAAGAGTTATAAAGTAGCTGCCTCCACTAGGCAGCAGAAGTGTCTATCAATAGCCCTACAGTGTCCGGGGCGCCGCCATAGAGTGTCTATTTATTTACTGGCAGGAAACGACAGGAGTATTTCCGAGTATCCGGCACCCCCTGCCCAGTCCTCTTTGTCTTCCATTCCTCTTGTTGTTCCCTCCTCAAGCCTCTCTTCCCTCATCAAACATCCACTCTCATTTCACACCCTGCTGCCGGAGCGATTAGTATTAGGTTAGGTATAACTGTGGAACGGCAGCTTCTCAGCTAGATCTATTTCGACAGGTAGCCGTGATAATAAGCACCTCTCAACCCGTGCTTTTCAGTGAAAAAAAAAAAAATCCGGTGAAACATTAAACTTTCACTTACCAACTTACTTACAAATTGACTTTTTTGATAAGTATGTAAACACATTCTGAGGTTGGTGTTTGTTTAAACCACAATATTGTAAAATACGGAACCCATTAATTATACAAATAAACTTAGACATTTTTTATTTTACAATATCGCAATAATAGAATGAAAAATTATTAACTGCACTGTTTTCACACATGTTGAAAAAAGTCATATGAGTTGTAAGCCACCACAATTCCCCATATTCACACATTTTTTCACTTAATTGTTTTTGTTTTTATTTGCCCTCTTAAGTACACTAAAAATTTTTATTGTAAAGCAATAGTTTTAATTGTGATAATTCGGCAATGCAAGCATAATACTCCATCGTGTCTGATTTTATAATTATCCATTTATTTGTAGAAAACTTACCATGTAAACAAATAATTTTCATTATAATAAGTATGTTTGAAACCGCTTTGACAATTCTTACCCATGAACTGAACGTCTTTAATTATAAACAGTGGTCTGTCATTAAAATCTTACAGCACATGCGTGAGTTGTCGGAATATTTTTCTTTTTTTCTCCTGTATATGATTACCTAGAAGTTTTTTTCATACTTAGCCATTTCTTATTTTTAGGGAAAGTTATTTTCTCTATATAAACTAAAATAAAGGTACATTATAGGAAAATAAAAAAATCCCCTTCTCCATTTAAGTCCCCTCAGAACATTTTTAAGATGATTCTATGATACTCGATGTTAAATAATTCTTGATTCTCATTAAACATGACGAGTTAGATCAAAATCGTTAGGGACGTTTTTGAGAAAATCTAAAAAAAAATTAAAAATAAAATTCGGTACTTTTCTGTTATAGTCACGCCCAGAGAAAATGTTTTTAATTTAGTTAGTACACTGCTTTAAGGAGAAGCAGGGTTATCGCCAGTGTTGCTAGGGAGGTAACTAAGAGTTAATTTCACAACTGTTCGCTTACGGGCAACATTGTCAGAAGAAAACAATTCTCTGCCGAATCATTTGTTTTAACTAGATAATTAATCACGTTAGATATGGTTGAGTATCATTATAATTTTAAAAATATTTTTAGGAATATTTTGGATGAAGAAACTGCGATCAGATTTTTTCAACAGCAAAATATTATTCCTGAAATGAGAATATGTAAAAAAATCTGGTGCGTGCGCGCAACACACAACTTTCACTTACAAACTTACTTAGATTAGAATTTAATGCGTTTTGTTAATTGCCACTTTTCAAATGAACAGAACGGCTTTAATTATAAACAATGGCCTGTCATTAAAGGCGTACTCCGCTTGCGCTCTACGGGTTTTATGAGTTGACTGAATATTTTTCTTTTTTTCTCCTCTATATGCTTCCTTGATTTTTATCATATCTCATATTTAGCCATTTCTTATTTTTAGGCAAAACGAGAGACAGATAATTTCTCTATATTCCCCATTTAAGCCCCCTCAGAACATTTTAATAATGATAAAGCTAACATGATATTAAAGAACACCTAATTTTCATTAAACACCACGAATTTCATGAAAATCGTTAAAGCCGTTTTTGAGATAATCGAAAAAAAAGGTAAAAATTGGTTAAAAAGTTATGAAATAAAGTGCCCCCTTCGTTAAACCAATTTTGATGAAATGTTGGCTATCGCATCTTTGGCATACACATACGTCAAATACCCAGTTTGATCAAAATCGTTAAAACCGTTTTTGAGTAACTAAAAAAAAACACGTGAAAATGATACAAAATTTATTAAGTAAAGTCCCCCCTCTGGTTGATCAATTTTGATGAAATTTATACAGTCATATTTCGGGCATATAAATAGATCAAATACTCAGTTTAATCAAAATCGTTAGAGCCGTTTTTGAGAAAATCGAAAAAAACGTAAAAAGTTATTAAATAAAGTACCCCCTCCCTTTGAGCGATTTTGATGAAATTTTTGCTGTCACATCGCGGGCATATACCTAAACTAAATACCAAATTTCAGGTTCGCACGGTTTATAGTTTTTGAGCTAGTCTGTTCACACACACACACACACACACACACACACACACACACACACACACACACACACACACACACACACACACACACACACAGACACACACACACACACACACACAGACCATTTCGCGGGACTTGGTCATTTGGACTCAGGGGACCCCAAAACGTGTATTTCCATTGAAAACCGGAAGTCGAAATTTTTCACGATCGCAATACTTCCACTTACTATATATTTCATATAAAATTAATATAAAAGTAATAACCATGCGATGAAGTCAACATTTAAAGGTAAAATTAAATGGAGGTGTCATATAAAAACTTGCAGACAAGAGATTGGTATGAGAAGTGAAAACTGGTTAGAAGGATCAAAATTAAAATTGGGTTCACTTCATATACTCGTATTGCTGGTCAAAGGAGTTTACCTCAGTAAAATTCTGATGTAAAACATGTGTTTTATTTATTTAAAGCAATGTACTAACTAAATTAAAAACATTTTCTCTGGGCGTGACTATAACAGAAAAGTACCTAAAATTCAATACATAAAGTGTTCCTTCCGTTTGACTAATTCACAGACCATTTCAAGGGACATGGTTATTTTGACTCAGGGGACCCCCAAACTAGTATTTCCGTTGAAAAACGAAAGTCAAAATTCTTCACGATCGCAATACTTTCCTTTAGGTACTGTATATTTCATATTTAATCAACATACTTTAATCAATAAAATACGGTTCCAGTATTCGACCCAAGCTCGCTTCACTCCCTCTAAAGGTTATTATTAACCTTCGAGTGGTCATTTTCTAGAGGCCCATGTTTAGGCCGGGTTACAATAAACGGCGCAGCAATAGTGTGACCACCATGAGCCGCATTCTTCCACAGTTCTACCTCGGATTATACCCGATACTAAAAAGTAACTTAAAAATATGATACACAAAATATGTTTGACTTTTTTTTTATATCAGAACACATTCTGATTTTTTAAGGATCCCCAATTGATTTATTGCGGTGAATCCTGATTTCCTAGCCAGCATCACAACTACCCTTCCCCCTCCCCGAAACCCCCGCCTTGCCCCCAGAAGGGAAGAAGGAATCCTGAGAAATATAATGACGGGATAGCCACGTGGCTAGCCGTGAGGTCGCCATGACAACAGCCACCCCGGCCCAGGCAAAGGGTTATCATCAGCACATCATCACCGCCCCTTATTACCCGCTTATCGCCATCATCACCCTTTCTGGCTCTGAATGCTGCGCCATATTTATTTTTATTGCGCCAGACATTGAAGTAATCAGAGGTCCCTTCTACTGCAATAGTAGTTACTCAAAATATAAAATAAAATATTACATACACACATAAGAGTATGGTAAAAAACAATAATTTTGATGAGTATATCAATAATCAGTACTGTAAAAATTTAATCTATTCAAAATGTTTATTCGTACTTCAATATATGATACACCTTTCATCACCTGGAACCGATGTAAGTAAACAATACAGTATCTTTATATATATAAAATGAGTTGCCTTCGGACTGTTGTATAGGTCACATCGAGTCCTACAAGACGTACTGCTGTGTGTGGATATATTGAGAGTTGGTGAATGCAAATTGACGTGTTTACAGATCAGATGGTCAACAGTGAAAGTGTAAAGTTTGAATAAAATCTAACGAGCCGTTTTGGGACAATTAATAAAAGCAATTTGTGTAATTGCAGCGAGAAGCAGTGGAGTGGGGGAACCACGTCTCAGGTGATACACCTGCTGGGATTACACCAGGTAAACAAATAACATAAACATAACCTACTTGCTCTTGAAATAGACATCGAGTAAATATAACAGTTCGGATAGTAATCGGAGCTAATTGTTATAATTAAACTGATGATCTGTTATTCTATTTTATTTTCTAATATCTTATGAATTCTAAAGAAAATATTACAGATAAGTCTGTAACACCTAAAGCGAAAAGAACTAAGAGAAGTAAGTCTTCACTGGAATTTTTAGAGAACACCAATATTAAAAAAGAAAAGAAAGAAATTTCCGAAAAAATGACAGGAAGTGCTCAAAACGAAGAATTGATCAAAATGATAAGCCAGCTACTAGACAATAAATTGGATAGTAAAATTAATGTATTGGCCACTAAATCAGACATACAAAAAATTAACGAGAATATGTCCACATTCATAAAAGAAATGGTCGCAATGAAAAAGGAAATTACTGCACTAAAAAATGAGAACAAGGAGTTAAAAGAAAGAATCGTTCAATTAGAAAAAAGAAATAGGTCCAACAATCTCATATTTAAAGGGATACCTCCTGGTGTAACACCTGAAGAAAGTGTAAAAGAGGTTTGTAAAAACATATTACAAATAAATGAGCCGTTATTAATTAGTAGAGCTTTTAATATCGGAAAAAGAAATGCTCCACCAGTAATATTAACAGAGTTTGCCCTAGGCCATCAAATAGATAAAATTCTCAGCAATACAAAAAAATTGAAAGATACAAGCATCGTTATACAAAGGGACTACCCATTGGTTATTCGAAAGCGGCAGAAGAACCTGTTGTTTATAAGAAGATTATTAATTAATCATGATTTCCCCCATAAGATAAATGTGAGAGAAGATAAAATGAAAATAAGAGATTGTGTTTTTTGTTGGTCAGAAGAAAAAGGTCTAGTTTATAATAATGAAGATGGTGTCGGTAAAATGAAAGATTTAACTGGAGTTGAAGTGGGAGAGATAGTGACAAGCCTACTACAGGGGACATACCCGGCCATTGGAAGGAGATCGGCTTCTGGTGTCCAAGCATCCTCAAACGAAGCGGGACAGTTGGAAAGGAAAGAAGATTAGGGTAAGTCCGTCTGTCGAGAATATAACACAAATAAAAAAGATAACGAAGGTGAAATAAGTATTTTATTTTATAATATTAGGGGAATTAAATCTAAGGAAAATTTGTTTTATGATTTTGTTAAAAAGTTTGATATTTTTTTATTGGTAGAAACATTTCTAATTGAAGAAAATTTACTATTTTATGAACAGAGATTTGCAGATTATGAACTAAGGTTTATAGGAGCAAAAAAAGAGGGAATTAGGGGAAGAGCTAGCGGGGGCTATCTTTATGGATTTAATAAAACAAAGTTTAAAGAACGGCAATTTGAATATTGCAGTATCAACAATAAAATAGGTATAAAATTAAAATTAAAGGAAGGTTTCAAATATTTGATTCCTATTTATTTAAACGCTAATAATTGGGATCAGGATTTTGAGGAAATAGTTAAAATAATAGAAGCAAACAGAACTGAAGATTTTATATTGTTGGGTGACTGGAATGCTCATACCGGAAAACTACAAACTTGTCCTAAGGAAATTCTAGACGAAACGAATTTAATAACAGAGACTAGAAATTCGAAAGATAATAAAACAGATGAAAAAGGCACTAGAGTAATTGAATTTTGTGAGGATTTTGGTTTTAATATATTGAATGGTCGAACTTTAGGAGATGAAGAAGGGGAATTGACATTTATTTCCGCTAGAGGATCTTCTGTTATCGATTTCGGAATGGTGTCGATTAATTGCTTAAAAAATGTTAAGTATTTCGAAATTATTCCTGAAACATTTTCGGATCATTTGCCATTGAAACTAATTGTGTCGGGTGCAGATGCCATTAATAAATCTATGTTAATGCCACTTTTACCAAAACTAGCTTGGAATAAACAGCAAGAAAAAAACTATAAAAACAACTTAACTGGGAAGGTGAAATGGGAGGATTTCAAAGTGAATGACACCGAATTATTAGTTAAAAGATTTGCGGGCCTAATCAGGGAAGCTGCAGGAGAAAATACATTTCCAAATAATCCTCGAACAAGCGAGAAATGGTTCGATAATCAGTGTGCAAAAAGTAGGAAAAGGTCCTTCAAGTTACTGAATTTATTCCGAAAAACTAACTCAACAACTATTAAAAAGTGGTATTTAGCAGCAAACAAAAATTATAAAGCTTTATGTACCCGGAAAAAATTAACGTTTTATGAATCTGTCATTGAAAAAATTAGAGGAGCAAAGGATAGCAAGGAATTCTGGGATGGAATTAATATAATGAAACAGAAATCACACATTTGTGACCCCAATTTACACATTGATGAGTGGGTGCGACACTTCAAGCAACTTCTAAACCCACCCCTTTTATCAAGTCCTATACAATATGCAGAGCCCTACCTACGCGAAGACTTTAGATTGTAGGATTAGCTCAGTCGAAATAATTAATATAATTAGGAAAAGCAAAAATAATAAGGCTCCGGGACAAGATAGAATACCTTTTGAATTTCTAAAAAATCTACCTCAAGAATTCATCTGTTTACTGGAAAATATATTTAATAAGATATGGGAGAAGGAGAAAGTACCCAAAGCTTTTAAACAAAGTATTATTTTTCCAATATACAAGAAAGGAGATCCCAAAGATATAAAAAACTACAGGGGCATATCTCTACTTAACACGATCGCTAAGCTATTTTTTGGAGTGGTATCGGAAAGAATAAAAAAATGGATAACACAACGCAATATTATAAAAGAGAGCCAAGCAGGATTTAGAGAAGGATACAGCACCATAGACAACTTATTTAATTTATACAATATAATAAATATAAAATTCAGCCGAAATGAAAAAGTATACCTGTTTTTTGTCGACTTCCAAGCAGCATTTGACAGCATAGACAGAAATGCTTTATTCTACAAGTTAACTTCACAAGGAATGTCAACCAAAATTATGAACATTCTAAAAAATTATTATGAAGATACAGATGCGAAAGTTTGGAGTAAAGATGGACTCTCAAAGGCATTCCCTTGTGAAATGGGGGTGAAGCAAGGATGTCTGCTTAGCCCGATGCTATTTACAATATTTATAAATGACCTAGAAGATGAAATAGAAGGCGGCGTACTCATAAATAGGCGTAAAATAAAGTCCTTGATGTTCGCCGATGATATAGTTCTCATGGCCTCATCTCCAGCTTCCCTACAGCTGATGATTAAAGATTTGGAAATATACTGTGAGAAATGGAATCTCAAAGTAAACCTGGATAAATCCCAGATCATGGTATGCAGGAGGAAGGGAGGAAGGATGAGGAAAAATGAGAAATGGTATTTCCAGGGGCAAAGAGTGCTGTGCGTAGATAATTATAAATATCTAGGAATAAACATCAGCCCATCATTTAACTTCAAAAGAAATAGCAAGGAAAAAGTGGCTAAAGCTAAATTTGCAATAAATAGCATATGGAAGAAAATAATATTAAATAAAGATCTTTCTATAGAAAAAAAATACAGGTATTTAATAGTGCTATACGCTCGGTGGTTTGTTATGGTGCCCAAGTCTGGGGATACTTGAATATGTCAGAAGTGGAAAAAGTCCAAAAATATTTTTTAAAAAGACTATTTTATCTCCCACAGAACACGCCTGATTATATTCTATATCAAGAAATAGCGAAAGCACCCCTCTACTTGTATACATTAAAACTACATATCAATTATATCCGTAAAGTATTAACGCTTCATCCCGAAAACAGACTAACAAATTTTTTGGCTAATATAATCATAGATGAAAACATAACTTGGTACAGACAAATAAAAGAAATGGGAAATGAATTCCATATTAACATCAACAAAGAAACGTACAAAACACTGAAGCCAGAAAACTTGATAAATAAAGTGGAAGAAAAGATTAATTGCCAGATGCTATCCAAAGCCATGAGCAGCGAGTTCCACTCAATATATAGTAAACTGGACAATAAGCAAGCAAAGGAATATATCCAAAACGAAGCATTAAGTTTATACCAGAGGTCACTAATATTGAGAGCAAGAGGGGAACTATTAGAGCTTAACTACCAGCCATGGAAGAAGGAGAGGATATATACCTGTGCAATGTGCAACTTAAACATGCCGGAGGATACATACCACTTCCTAGGAGTATGTCCTGTTTTGAGAGAGTTTAGATACAGCTATTGGGGAAAGGGACATTTAACAAGGGAAGAAGTATTAAACATACTAAACGGGACAGATTGGATAAAACTCTCTGTATATTTATGTAAAATAGTAAAATATAGGAAATTCTTGATTGAACAATTCAATTTCTAGGTACAAAATCATAAAATATAAAATTTTCATTAATTGAGTAGACATAATAAAATAATTACAAAAAGAAAATTAGGCAACTCGACAGACGGCTTACGCCATTGTCAAAATATGCTTTTAAAAAATAATACTATTTTTTTGTATGTTTGTATATATGTAAATAAAAGCATTTATTCATTCATTCATTCATATATAAAATCTCGTGTCCCAATATTTGTCGGGGGTAAAATCAGAAACAACAACCGATTTCGATTAAATTTGGCTCAGTGTGTAGTTTGGTCCAATTTAAAAGATAGGGTTTTTATCTCGATTAATGGCCTCGATCATTTCTTTTTTTGCAAATTAAATGCTTATTATACTACAAACAGTGTGATTATTTGCTATAAGTTCTATAAATTTCCAACCGACGGTGGAGTAAGTTGATTTATTGACACACTTTATTTTCTTTTGATATTAAGGGAGGGGAAGAATAAGTCTATTTTTTCCGGATTGGACTAGGAAAATCGGCGTTTTTCTCATGGCAAATTATGTGTTGCCTTTTCACGTGTGGGGAAAACATCAAATCTGTTTTAGCAAAAGACAGATTAACCAAAATCATGGTGCACCTATTAGTGTAACCTCTTGATAAGATATCTTATACCATCATGTGTTATAACCTGATTATATTATCTTTATCAGTGAATTTCGATTTGACTATAAAAAAGAATAGCATGTAATTAAATCAACACATTTTGAAAAGTATATATATATATTTTTTTTTATATTAATTTAATCATTATCGTGGATGACCACTCTTGTCTTTAAATTATTTTAAATAATTTATTTTAGAAGAGAAAAGATTTGGCTCCGCCGGGAATCGAACCCGGTTCTTCCGCGTGACATGCGCGGTATGCATACCCATTACACCACGGAGTCGCTTCCAAACGGTGCCAAATCCTCGCAAATTCTGCGAGATCGTCGGAGAGGTGTCAGTGAAGAGGAAGGTTTTGGCACCGTTTGGAAGCGACTCCTTGGTGTAATGGATTAGCATACCGCGCATGTCACGCGGAAGACCCGGGTTCGATTCCCGGCGGAGCCAAATCTTTTCTCTTCTAAAATAAATAATTTAAAAACAAGGTGGTTACCCACAATTATGATTAAATTAATGATAAACATGATAAAAAATTTCTAAAAGCCTTTAGAAAGCACCAACAATTGAAATTACTATTTTTATAATTACAAGCGGTTGAGAATATGACCAGGTTATAAATCATTTTAAGGATGTTAAAAAGAATTTTTCATATTTCACCGCGTCCGCCGGCTAACCCGAAGATTTGGTTAAACGGTTAAGCGGAAGATCCGGTTAAGCGGAAGTCTAATAGATTAAATGTGAGATTGCAATTTTCTAACGCTACAATTAATTCTAAATCAGACGAAACCAAATTTATAGAACCTAAGATGTAACATACCAAAGTAAGTAGTTGACCAAGTGTGGCGGAGGGGCCTAAACCAAGCTTTATCTCAAAAATGGCAGGTTTCGTGGCTTTAATAACAATTATATAAAATATAAACTCCATTTATTTATAATGGAAATTTATAAAATCCAATTTGATCCGCCTCGATCCGTTGAATCACTACGTTTAGGGTAACTGTACCATAAGTTGACAGTGCTCTAATAGTTGACATTTTGCACAATAAGTGTGAATAACAAGATTTAGGGTTGATTATTTTGGTTCAAAATTTGGCGGTAATTTGCCAATTTATACTAGTTAGCTGTGCTGCCATCGACATTAGTGTGATGAAAACTCAAGCTTATTTGCAAGAGGTTGCAATGGCAAATTTTCTAGTGGCCTGAAAACTTCGTTTCTGCTACCTTGTTTCATTAAGGTGGAAGTCAAATTAAATAAGCTTTTTAGTTGGTTTATTTGTGTTAAATTATTTTTTAAATACTTTCATGATATTCATTAAGTCATGGGAATCATTTGATATCCTTTTCGATTTATTTATACAATGTTTTAGGGCTTAAATGTGTCAACTATTAGAACAAAAATTAATCCTTAATTTCAATAGTTGACATCGATGTCAACTATTGGTGTTTTTTACTCTGATGAAACTGATAGTTTAAAATAATTTGCTTGATTTGAAAATATCTGGGTTTAATATCGGTAGTGGATTCACTGATCTAGCTCTATCCTAACCAATTTCGACAGGGGTGTCAACTAACCGTTCAAACGTGTCAACTTGTGGAATATTCTGTTTGTAAAGTTGACATCCTGTGTCTTTAATAGTTGACATCCATACATATCCTCAGCTTCATTTGGTGTAATCTTGTTTTGTTTATTTTTTAAATTAAGTAACAATCGTAACAGTCGGAAATTATAACAATTTTATTTTATTAGGGAATAAAATATATCGTAAAGTTAAATAGTTGAATGGATTAAATAATACAACTTATTATAAACTTATAATAATTATAGATGTTGTAAATAGTTGTAGTAAATAAATGTTGTAAATAGAATTCAATAAGAAATCTATGAAAAATATTTTTTTCTTAACCCATCAACTATCATTTTTTTCTTAACCCGTCAACAATTGTTACAGTTACCCTAGATCAAATTTTTTTTTTTTTGGACTAAAAAACGAACACTGAGAATATGGAGAATGTCAATGTGGGATTGTTATTATAAGGTATGCCTAAAGGGACTACCAGGCAGATTTTTTTTTTTTTTTTTAACTGAAATAACGATAAAATTACTCATAAGTTAAATTAGGACTTAAAGGACTTTGGATACTGGCCCAGTTATATAACTCGAGTTAGTTCCACTATATAAACACCTGGAAGCACTTATAGTTAGTTGCCTTTAGAGGCCAACTCACAACTTCAAAGGGCCCTCGAGTTCAATTGAGTTGCCAAGCCAACCACACCGTGAACACTCCTCGGCTGTTTTTTACCCATCACATACTCGCCTTCTTCCGTACGGAACAAAGGGTGAAAACAAGGCTATCAAGTTCTTTATATAGGGAATCAAAGAGTGAAAAAGGAAATATATGTAAATTACTAAATTTACGTTGTAATTAGTAGTTCAGGTGTACAATTTAGACACTTCCATGAATCAAGAGAAAATTTAAACTCTAAATAGCTTATTTTTTCGTTTTAAAGCAACATAACAAGTTGCTCTAAAAATTTCTTCTGGCAATGAAGTCAAGTACGGAAGCTATAAATGATATCACATCGAATGAAACTTATGTAAGTAAAAACTTTCTTCAAAAAATTCCACAGACTTAAAAGTGTTGAACATATATGTCTTTGCAGGATTTCGATCTTATTTCGCATGTCAATGTAATAATTTGGTAAGGGTATTTCTGGTTGTTGCTGAAACTTCTATGTTTCGTTAAGATATCTTAAAAGGACTGTACAATTATACAATAGGTATTTAACTTAGAAAGAGACCATTATACAAATATAATAACCTTATTAACATATCTAAAGAACCAATTCGTTTTAAAGATATTACCCAGGCAAAAACCACGGAGTTCTTAAGGATTTCTGTCAAAGTAAATGTATAGACATAACATAATGTATGCAAAATTTCTAATCCATCCAAAATTTCTAAGCTTTTCCATGTGGTGAAAAAGCAACAACTTTATATATTTTATTAAACAAGAATTCTTTATCCAATATCAGTCATATATCAAGACTAAAATGGTTTAAAAAATAATTTCAATATTTCTCGACTAGAAAAAATTACCTACTCAAATAACAGCTATAAAATCATTCTAAGGAAAAAAGAAACATTTCTTCTTTTTTTATGTACTAAATATTGTTTAAAATAAGTGTACAAATTCAAAAAGCTGCAATTTGGCTAATAATGGTCCGCTTTCCCCGATTTTGTTTTATTTTCCAAGTTTTAAGGGAGCGGGGTAGCCCACTGGTAAGGCAGTGGACTGCTGTGCTTAAGGTCCCGAGTTCGAATCTGACATGGCTTATGATATCTTTATTATTCGCCACAGTTCGTCTCCTGGGCCGAGAGACCCTCCTGGGGCCAACCCAGCCTCTATAAAGTGGGTACCCTTAATTGAAAAATTAAGGGGAAAGAACCTGGCGGTTGAGCGTGATCACGGTCAAATCACCTCCTTGCACGACCGCTGACCAAGAAACAGTACTCTTCCTTACATAGTACTGCACCAAAGACCCTTTATGGGTTGTAGTGGTACAGGTTTTTTTTTTTTTTTTTTTTTTTCCAAGTTTTAGCTAATCTAGTTTTTAATGTTACTAAAGAGTATTATAAAGCTATTTTCTTGTCCAATCACAAGCGATGGTATGAGTGAGGTTCATTTGATGAAGCCAATATGAGAGAGAACTATATGGGAGTGCTAAGTACTATCCGATGGTACTATTACTATCGGCTTTATGCCCTACAGGTAGCAGCAGGCGTCCACTAACACAACAGGTATTAGGTGGGAGTCTCTCTAATAAAAGAGGAACCATCCCACTAATGGGACTGGGATATCCCATACTGCGGTCCAAACGTTCGGGTTCATATTGCCAGTTAGATTTTATTGAGCCCTTCCGGGCAAATACCAATCTGGAATATAATTCTTGGGAAATAAAAGCTATCCAATTGTTCGTTCTATTTTAACAAACAAAAAAATGAAAAAAAAAAATATTGTAAGGGTTCAATAAAATATCAAAACGATTAATAAAGTTTCCTCAACATACAGTCCGCTAGTGTAGCTTTAGCTTTAGCTGGGCTGATTTTCCAGTAAACTAATAGAAATTTTCCAAGCCACGAATCGGCCAACAAAGACCCTCAGTGCTAATATCATTTCTGTTTCCTCCTCACACCCTTTACCTTACTCTTTCTCCAGTGCTGTTTCCTTCGCTTCCTTCATTTCCTCATACATCCATTCTCTCCGTGGTCTCTCCTTCCAACCCAAGAGGATCCCAACCCCTTCCAGTTTTTTTTCCTCATCTTGAATTTTATTAAAATAATATTTATTGCATCTCATTTTATTATTCTTGGACTTATATTAGTCCTGAAGTCTGTTTCTAAATTCCTGTATATTTCTGTATTGGATTTTAGCCTGTACACTTCTTGCGTTGTCTTGGGTCCCAGAATCCTCCTCAACATGTTCCTCTCAATCTTCAGGATTTTCTCCAGGCTTAGAAGGTTGACGATTTCCATTCCACACAGTATTTCAGGTCTTACTACTATACAGTAATGCTTACTTTTGCATTTAAGGACTTTTTTTTTTTTGTAGACATTGCTAGTGGGGAAGTTCAGTCTTTTATGTTTGGCTATTCTTTCTTTTATGGATGCCCTATATTTTCCGTAACTACATATTATCTTCCCTAGACATTTAAAATTTGTTGTAACTTTTATTTTCCCATTTTTTTCCCACTTATTTATTCTATTATTTAAATAATAAGTGAAAATCACTATAACCTTTATCTAATGGAGCGCAGACAGTCTATCCTATATAATCTACAGAAAATCTATTTCAGTATATTTAGGCCAATCCTACTCCAAAAAAGCCAAAGTAATCCCAAAAAAGATATTTATATTAAAACCTTTTTTTTTTAATTAACCAATATAAAATTGATAGCTTATCTAACACACATTTAGGAAAACTGAGTAATTGCGAATATAAATCTGATGCCATCCTATTTTTCCTATTTTTTTTTTGTCTCTATGTATAAATTACCCACACCCTCACCAAAATATCCAAAAAGAATTATATTCCGATATTCACGGAAAATGCCATCATCGGATAACATTTAAAAATATATATAATGTATTGAGAAAAATATACCGAGAAGTGTAATACGATAAATGTTGATCATCTGGCCGCAGTCACCCAAGCCTACACAAGCAGCGTATACGTCATTTCTACTCTTACGTCACCGAACAAATACGCCCGTCTAAACTCGATGCGTTGGACGTAAGACGCACATTTCAAAACTCATCGAGAGGCTTTTACGTGATTTACAATTATGATGACGATGATTCGGACAAGCATCTATTATAATTCGTTAATCTCAACGTTAAACATGTTTGTGGTACTTTTGCATATACCTACTCAAATATACAGTTCCTTTTCTTCAGGAGTACAATTACAATAAATATCTCGTTTACAAAAAGGGTACTTAATTATTAAGTAATAATTAAAAAAAATAAAGTAAATTTTTGTATTAGTTTCCTACAAGTGATAAGAGGAAGGCGTTAGGCTTTATTTTCGCATTATTGAAGCTAATTATTAGGTAATAATGTTAAGCCATTCAATAAATCAGTTAATATTAGTATGTAAGTTATTATAAAGAAATAAAAAAAAACAGTGATATTACGAACTGGTGTTCCATTTATGTGTTCATAAGCTCCTTGATTTGCTGTTTAAGGAAATGATTAATTTATCGTAGATTGTATTTATTGTGACTCAAATGTGACTAAAAGGCTTACAAAGAAAGATTGTATGACGCTTTGCTTGTCTCTTAGTGTTCACTACGAACAGCTTAGGAAAAAAAATAAATAACAAATAAAATGTTACTTCCACATATTCATGATTGGGTATGGACATTGCTTAATACCAATTTTGTATTATGATGGATATTATTCTTGTTCAGATTATACGGTATATATAAATAAAATGTTTCCCTGATTTAAATTTTACTTAAAATAATAATAGATAAGAAATCAAAAACATGGATCTCTATACTGTAAATGGGAAGGTGAGGTGCAAAACTCGTTCGTTCCGTTTTTTTGAAAACTTGAGATGGCAGTGGATTCTAAAAGTATTTTAATGCTCTTTCAACATATCCTTTAGATTGGAGCAAAACTTATTATTTCATATGGATTTTTGCTATACAAAATAGCGGTTTGTTGCAGAACT
Source organism: Aelia acuminata (assembly GCA_911387785.2). Taxonomy (NCBI): domain Eukaryota; kingdom Metazoa; phylum Arthropoda; class Insecta; order Hemiptera; family Pentatomidae; genus Aelia; species Aelia acuminata. Next base: position 204,551,104 of record OU426978.1, on the reverse strand, counting down.
GATTCGTTCCATAGACCATTGTGTTTCAAAACTGGTTCCTTACTGGATTTGAAGCAAAACTCTTTGGTTCCAATAATCCCTTCCAGCTTTGCACCTATCCCATTCGTTCACCTGTTGTATTTCCGTTTATACTCGATTCTTCTTTCCTAGCTATATTAATAACTGATTTTTCAATGGCTCCAACAAACTGAAAGACGTTGATAATCTACTGAAAAAGCATTTTGGTAACGAAGTGGAAGGCCAATGATTCATTGAAGTATTACACATGTGTTCTCAATATATCTGCCACAGAGGAGGGAAACAACGAACAAGAGGATGATGAAGTCGCTATTGTTGAAGAAGACGATATCCTTAGGATCTAGTCTTTTTTTAAACTTTTTTGTAGTCAGATGTTTATATCAGTACGCTGATATTTTTGAAAAAATCGTCAAAAAAAATGTTTAGTAAATGTTTTAAGTCAGTGGGTGATATTATTTTGTAAAATGGTACCAAATTTATTAATAAAATGGTTGTGAACCTAAATAAATAATACTTATTAAGAAAAACACTTCGCTTTTGTTTTCTTCGCCTCGTATTATTTTCCTTATTGGAAGATCAACTTACGCAGTGTGAATTAAAACTCGTTCTTTCCTTTAAACATTTTGTTGCGAAACTTTCTCATTTCATGTTTTGTTACTTTTTTTTTTGTTACCTCTAAATCAGTAAATTTTTTTATTCCATGGTCACTTACACAGAGTAGCTGCACCTTTCGAAGGCAAAAAAATCATCTTTATCTGGCCACTTTATAAGACGTGGTAAGTTTTTTGAGTTTCCTGAAAAATGTGTTCAGGTGGAACGAACGAGTTTAGCATCTCACCTCTTCATATAAATATAATAAACAACTATATCAAAGCGACCTTTCGAGACCGTATTATTATAGATAGATAGATAAATATGATTAAACTTATACAAGACAAAGGTACCATGTACTTAAAACTTGTTGAAACTGGAAATTTTTTTTACAATTGGCACCATCAGAAAGAGGCCTGGTCAATTAGGAAGCAGTTCTAACGGATCAAACAAACACCGTTTTAGGGAACTTACCGAAACACATAATGTAGAAAAAATTCAAAGACTATAATGGTGCATTTACCCAATTTTCAGAATTGTCAGGCTAGAAGCAATTTGCTAACATTACTTCCATTCTGCAGAGGATTTGATCAATTAGAGTTGATTATGGTCCAGTTGCAAAAAGTGGTCCCATCTAGTTGTCCCTATTCCAACAGATCTCTTTCGCTACATTTTCAACCATAGATTTAATAGATTAATAAAATAGACCGAAAAATTCGCAATAATTCCTACAAAAGGTTTTGTTGTTTCAATGGCCTAATTTCTATTTCAATATGATTATCCTGGTTTCCTCCTTGGCGCAATAATGCTAAGGTATTGAGTAGGATTTCACCCCCAAAGGCGGGTTTTCACTATTTCTTTTTTGCAATTGCTTTATAGTATATTTCCTTATGCATTGAATGAGAAAAAAAACATGTTTTTTGGACCACCGGTTCTTTTTTCAGAGCTCCTTAAATTTATCGTAAAATAGAAACAAAAGTTTAGATTCAATTGATAGTAATTGCTACAGTAGGTTGTATTGTTTTATGACTAGGAATAAACGATGGATTGATTAAGATTTGAAAAACTAATCAATATCATTAAATGCGATCAACATTCATAAATATTAATTTAAGAAATTAAGATGTTTTTGAATTCCTTCTGCAACTCGGCAAAAAAAGTATTGTAGTGGGGTCTAATTTTTTATTTACTTGTCAATATATCATATATTGAGAGCGCCCTTATTTGTTTATTTATCTAAGTTAAATCTAAATATTTGTAATGAATATATATAAATATTTTTATTTTTATTTCATAATTTTTTGAGACGATTGGGTTTTTTTATTTTGTTTTTTTTGTATTGTAACACTTATGATGGTTAAACAGTTTTTATCAAACAAAAAAAATAACTTACAATGCCGCACTAAATATGAAAACACAAATAATTAAACAGGTTACAAAAAGTATCACTTTGTAACTACACAGTAACAAAAAAATAACTATGTGACTTGAGCTTCAGAATATGACGAACTCTCCAGTCCAGAGCTCCTTATATCCAGTCTGAAGAAGAACTACCTGGAATGTTCTAAGCCTGCTTGTACTCAACCATCGTAGTCACAAACATGTACGAGAACAGTTTGTTCAAACAAGTTTAAAATCATATGTTTTGTTTTGTTTCACGCTATAGCATATATAATTATGATATTAGAACATTAATTGAATATAGATTTTTTCCATGTTTATTCTAATTTTATTTTAAAAAATAACTAAAACGAAAATGTAAGTTTAATCTCCTCAGTACCTTTTTAGTAAATCTTCAGGCTGAGATTTCACAACCATGTCTGTGCTTTGAAAAAGTAGCTCATATAAATTTGTAATAAACGTTACATTTAAAAGCATACTTTGCTTTTTTAGATCATTGCAATGTTTTGCTAGATCGACTATTACCATACTTAAGATAACCGTTCCGTTATTTTGTTTTAAGTTAATACTTTAACAAATACATTGATAGCAATAGGTGGTTTCTCGGATCAAGAGAAAAAAAAAAAGGAACGGTCACAATTCACCCCCTGTTGTAACAGCATCCATAAAAAATTTGCATCTAAATCGGTCCACCCCCCACCTCCATACCATTCATTTTCCCTTGAGACAAAGCTGATTTTAATATTTTAAACGGATTTTTATAGTAACTTTTCTGTATTATAATAATCATATATAGAAGTAGTGAAAAATAAAATACTTCTTCAAAAAGTCACATCACTTTATATAGTTTGCTATTATTTGTTTAACGTCAATTTATGCTACTAAGGCTAATTGGACGGTGCTACAGTAAGAGTCTTAAATTTTGCCTATCCTCGTATAATTAGGATAGGGATCTTTAACGAGTACCTCACATGGTACAGGCTCGGGACCACCATTTTACGTCCTATACGAGGGACGGTATAGCCAAGGATTTTTTATTCCCTTTAAACAATACTAGGGCCACCACTATATAAACATAATTTATTGGAGAACTCCTGAGAATTTATTGCCTAAAACGGACAAGATTTACTAATCAAAAAAAAATAATTGACTCTTATTTAGTACTTATATTTTTTACTTAAAAATTTACGCTCTGTTAAATGTTAAAAAATTCTTTAATTTAGTGTGACTGATATGGGGCCTCTTTCGCTTTATAACGAGAAACGTATAACCCTCTAAAAAAAGAAATAAAATATTCAATAATTGAACGAAAAAATTTTAGGTAAAGCCTAATAAGTAGTTCATAGTTTATAGGGACTTTATGTAACGTGAATGAGCTGTCCTTAGGATTCGTATTCGTAAATATTCGTATTCACCTCGGATTTTTTTTTTTTATCCCAACATAATTCTTTTTTCGCTCGAATCTAAGATCTATATATGCTCCTGATTTTTCGGAAAAAATCCTTACTAGCTAGATGATTAAAATATTTTGTATTTTATGACATTTTTCATTTTAATAATGAAAAATAAATATATATGTAACCTTTTTGACAGTACGTAATATTTTAAATTATTTTTTATATGTTGGTACATTATTTTTTATTTATAAATAGTAATATAAAGGATGCGGGAGTACAGAAAGACAAGAATGTTGGAATTAAGGCTTAAACGAGAATAAATCGAGGACCAGATTCAAAAAGTTGAAGGATGATTAAAGTAAAATTGAGTAATAAATTGGAAGAAATCTAATGAATACTTAAACAGTGAACGGATCGTTGAAAAGATTGTACAACTCGATGAAAGTATAACGAGGCAAATTTAAAAACGATTCCCTTTGAGAGGAAATTATAATTGAATTGGAAATTGAACAAATTACTTGTGTCTCGGCCAAGGGGTGATAAAAAATGCAAATTGGCCCCCTCGTACCTTTCCTGGCTAGGTTGTGGGAGGGTGGGTGGAGGGGGAGGCTTTCCACAATTCATATTCATTTCTAAAAACTTTTATTAAAGCATAAGGTCTATCAGCGTGAACATTTGTTACAAATAAATGAAAATATATTTGATGAAATATATAAAAAACGCATTTTTCACCAAAAAAACGTATTAATTTTATTCAACTAGGCAATGTTTCGTCTCTTGTAGCCTTTCTTTTTCTCAAGCCTACAAACATTTTTTTATCAGACAAACATAATTGCATAATCCCCACCCCCCTCCCCCACCGCTACACCACATAATAAGGACTTTTTGAATATTTACCTTTGCGAGAGGTAATTCGCTAGGAAAGGAAAAAAAAAACATAGTAATTAGTTAATGAAAATTTACGTGTGCGAGAGCCAACATGAGCGCGAGGGCGACGGTTGTGGTTCCTGGTGGGATCGGAGAAAACCCGCCCCCTCTCCCTAATCTATAGTCGTACCTAATAAAGATTTTTGGACTAATTACCTATGCGAGAGGTAATTAGTCACGAAAAAAAGCCGTATTAATTACGGTTTTTAAAATTTAAGTTCGCGAGAACTAACAAAAGATCGCATTGAGAAAGTTGGTCGCGGTAGTCAGGGGGGGGGGGGGTAACTTTATTGTTATAAAAATCGTTAAGGTCTCGCTTTACAATGGTTTTTTACGAAATCGACGGTTTTTAGAAAAATGGAATTTCCCCGATGAAAAGGTGATATACAGCTATAATCTATGTAAACAAATATGAAAGTCTGTTTGTTCTTTACAGAAATCCATAAAGTTTGTCCTAAATTCTCTAAATTTCGCTCAGTGGTTCTTTCATACCAGGCGCGAACACCTATGTACATATTAAAATTGCATAACTTCAGCCAATCTCTGGCTGATATATTCTTTATCGTTATAAAAATCGCTTTACATTGTTTTTTACGATATCGACCGTTTGAGTCGATAAATGTCTCACATTATTGATTTAAAAAATGAAATTCTCCCGGGGTGAAACCGGTATATACAGCTAGTCCTTATATTTATAAAAATCTCGTGTCCCGATGTTTGTCTTTCTATTTCTCAGAAACTACTCAACCGATTTTAATGAAATTTAGCTCAATGTATATAGTTTTGGCCAACTTAATAGACAGGATAGTTTTTAACTTGATTAGTGATCAAAATAATTCTTATATAGCGAATTATTGCAAATACAGTAAGTCGTGTTTCGATTTATTATCATGGCGTCATATGTCGTTTTTGTTTATAAGCATGCTATTGTAATACAGGTTATCATTATTATAATTTTTTATTGCGTTATGTGAGTGCAGTTATTCGTTCCTATATTATTATTTTCCCAGACAAATAGTAATACAAATCTTTGTATTTATTGTTAATTTTCATTAGAGAATAAATAAATCAAGAAAAGGTTACAATAAATTCTCAAAAGTGTTACTGGTACTTTTTCTTCCTTTTCCTTTTTTATTTGTGTTTTAATTAAATTACTAGCTAAGCGCTGAAACGCTTTGCTGTGGCCCACCCTGATATCAACTTTTAGTAAAGCAAATACATTTTAATAATTCAAATTAGGCTATTATTTGAAATAATACTCTATAAATGTTGTAACAGCACCTACAGTCAGAGGTGTAACCTAATAGAAACCTGACTTGGGGAGTCATTGTTGCCAAAAATTAGTGAAAATTAGTGAGTTGGCTACACTGCGGGTAACCAGTCATAAAAACTCCCTGTGTGTGTTTTGAATAGGTGTTGTGGGATACTTTGTGATTTGCTAAAGAATTAAGACTTTAATATTATATTTTCAGTTGATTTATTTATTTATTTAACAGAGTCTTTATTTTCATTATTCGTTTTGTTATTATTATTTAAATACAGTGTTTTTTTATTTTACCAAACCTTTTTATTATTTTTATCCCGTGCTCTAAAATGTAAAATTTAAAAAATGTCAGTGAAGATTCCTCCTTTATCAACAATAATTTAAAGTTGAGAAAATTTAATCCCAATCGAATAGAGGCTGTTACTTCCTGTTCAGCAGAGTTGTAATTATCTTTATATGTAAAATTTAAGAAATTTCAGTGAAGATTTTAATCCTTTCTTTAATTTAAAGTAGGCTATTATTGGGGATGATATTTCGTTGTTAATTTCACCAGAATACAATTTTTTACTTATCTTTAAATGATTGTTGATTAAGAAAGGATTACAAATCGCGGCATTTTTAAATTTTACATGTAATGATTATTACACCTCTACTGAACAGAAATAATTGTTATTTGGGTAATCGCAAGTTTCAGATTTATCCACCATAAATATGAGAGTACTACTGCAAAATGATCCATCGGCAGATATATTTTCTAAACAATTGCTGTATATTGGAAACGGTGAAATAGAGGTGCATCGAAATTCAAAATTTATCAAATTACCAGAAAATTTCTGAACTGTTGTAGAGACGAAAAATGAACTGTCTACGAAATATAAAGTGTCTTTCCTGATATTTTGAACAATTATTTGGACTATAATTGGCTGGAGTAGTCGTGCTATTTTGGCAGCAAAAAATGTTGATTTCGATGAAATAAACTTCCAAAATCAATTGACAATGTTCTAGATCTAAACGAAGCCGTAAATTTCAATTTTTTAATTCCCTGGATGTACACCCAAACAATCTCCAGTTGAAGATTGGCCCACCGATCATTCTTCTTCGTAACTTAAATCCACCTCAATTGTGCAACGGTACACGTTTGGTCATTAAAAGGATCACAGGAAATGTTATTGAAGCAAAAATGTTGCCTGGAAGGTTTACAGGAGATATTGTCCTGTTGCCTCCTATTCCCTTGGAACCGTCAGAATTTTCAATAAAATTTAAAAGGCTTCAATATCCTATTCGTTTGGCTTTTGCCATGACCATAAACAAATGCCAAGGGCAAACAATGTCCACTTGGACTTTGAAACTCCGTGTTTTTCCCATGGGCAATGGCATAACTCACGTGGGAAACGGGCATCGCCTGCTCACGTGTGTGGAAACCATCAAATCTTTGGTTTGTGTTAAAAAAAAAAAAAAAAAAAAACAGGATAACCCAAACCATTTTGAACAAATTAGTACTTGAATAAATAAAAATTCTTAATTGTATTATGTAAAAACCTCTTTAAGAAGAGCTTTCTTATCACTCAAATATATTGCTAAATTAAAAGCTTCAACACACCACCCTCCTACCAAACACTTATTTGCCGAAGGGTCGGGAAATCGAGGTCTCAAAGAAATTGAGAAAAACGCCTATCAAAAGGACATATATGACACGTTAACCAAGATTGGCATGACTCTGAGCAAAATTAAACCCGTTGTTAAACTAACAATACCAAGTTGAAGTAGTGTTAGGCAAATAATCAATAGATCAATGGCTGAGGTAACCAAAACTTACTTCAGTCATCCTTTTTAAAATTAGTAGAAAAATATAGCCATTTCGAGTTAGTTTATACCGATCCGTAAAAAAAGGGCGATAGTGTTGGCAGCTCTGTGAGTCGTAAACACAATCAGCTCCTTTTTAATCAAACTACATTGAAATATGAGATATAAAAAATAAAAACTTTAACTTTCCTATATTCTTTACCAAATACTTTTAAATGGTGTAATGCTCTATTCTCAATCACGTTGGATTTTGATTAGCTGAAAGGTTTTCATCTTTATCAATGAATATTGGTATCACTGTATTTGTTTAAAAATATTAGGATATAACTACTGAGCCACAGCAACGCGTGGCTGGGTCTGCTAGTGATTAATAAATTACAAAATGTATCACTTTGTAACTACACATTGACACAAAAATAACCATATGACTTGAGCTTCAGAACAAGACTAACTCTCCAGTCCAGCGCTCCTTATATTTAGTGTGAAGAAGAACTGCCAGGAAGGTTCTAAGCCAGCGTAGATGGTACTCGAACAACATGTAGTGACAAATATGAATTAGAACAGTTTGTTCCAACTGTTCCAAAAACGAGTCTAGAACTGTTTAAAATCATATGTTTTTTGTTTAATTTTTTTTCACTAAAATAATATTTCTGATAAAAAATGTTTGTAGACTTGAGAATGGCTTGAGGGGCCTAAAAATTGCCTATTTGAATAAAGTTATTACACTTTTTGGTGAAAAAGGCCTATTTATCTTTATTTTATTTATTAGATGAATTTCTATAGTTATTATCATCCATCTATCGGCTTTATTTCTCATTCATGAATTCTGAGCTATTTTACTAATCCATGCTGAGGAAAAAAATGTTTTGTTTTTTTTCGACTAAATCCATTTTAATTAGATTACATTCAATGGTTTGTTTTAAAACATATAGCAGTACTTTTGATTTCCTGATTTGATGTTTACATAACTTCATTTAACGCTAATTCCACGATTGAAATAGGAAATAATACATAAAAGAAACATAATCTTTCGAGTATATCGATAAGTATGTGGTATACGGAAATCCTTTTCTGTTATAAGTATAAAAAGTCGCTTGCGCTTTAAATGTCAATAAGAGAGAATGTCAATGACGTTGTAATATTAACAATTATCCCTTATATTTCTCGCATATTAACAAGGAAATACCAACTTTTATTTTCCTGCATATATAACATATAACTTAAACGTTAGAAAGTTAATCGAAATGTCTTAGCATTTATTACTACAAGTATAAAGTTAGTCAGTAAGATCTTAATCGATCCTTAATCTAAGAATCTGATCCAAAGTATGCCTCGCAGTACAATTTAAGCTTTAATTTAATACTTGTTATTTGATTTTTATTGATCTAAGTTTATTATTTACATTTTAATGGGTTTATGTCAGTTTTGAAGTCCATACCATTCCTCCCTCTTAATTTTCCCTCAGCACTTTATTCTGAACGTCAGAGATCCCTAAAAAGGGGGCCTATAATACCGGTACGAAGAATTCCCAAAATTGTCACCCTCGCCAAGTTTAAAAAAATCTGGTGCGTGCACGCAACACACAACTTTCACTTACCAACTTACTTAGATGAGAAATTAATGCGTTTTGTTAATGCCACTTCTCAAAGTTACATTTTTCCACATTCAGTTCTTATTTTTGTTTTCATTTGCTCTATAATCCCCTCAGAACATTTTAATAATGATTACGGTTACCTGATATTAAATAATACCTAATTTTCATTAAACATGACGAATATGAAGAAAATCGTTAAAGCCGTTTTTGAGATAGGTAATCGAAAAATTGGAAAAAAAGTTATGAAATAAAGTGCCCCCTCCGGTTAATCAATTTTGATGAAATGTTGGCTATCACATCTTTGGCATATACATACAGCAAATACCCAGTTTGATCAAAATCGTGAAAGCCGTTTTTGAGTGAATGTTGAAAAAACACGTGAAAATGATACAAAATTTATTAAGTAAAGTCCCCCCTCCGGTTGATCAATTTTGTTGAAATTTTTACGGTCATATCTCGGGCATATTAATAGATCAAATACTCATTTTAATCAAAATCGTTAGAGCTGTTTTCGAGAAAATCGAAAAAAAACGTAAACAGTTATTACATAAAGTACCCCCTCCCTTTGAGCAATTTAGATGAATTTTTTGCTGTCACATCGCGGGCATAAGCGTACACTAAATCCCTAATTTCAGGTGCAATACTTCCACTTACTATATATTTCATATATAGGTAAGTGAAAGTAAAAAAGAGGTCAATGGAATGGTAAATTTGACAAATAATAGTTAAAGATAACGTAGATTCAATCCTAACATAGTGCTCAGCAAAACTGACTGTAGAGGTATATCCAACATATTCTAACCGTAGTGGGTAGGTCGAGATTTATTCCGTAGGGCCTCCACGAAATAAAAGTGAACTCTCCCAGGGCGGATTCGAACCGCCGCTGTTCGGCTCGAGCGTGCTAAAGGGGGTCGCGCTCCAACACGCTCGATCATCCCGGCCCGCAAAACTGTGACTAGTATCGTGGTTGTAAAAATCTGGATAAATACTTACGTTTCTAAGTTTTTGTACCAGCATAAACATATGGTCGACACCTGTGCTCTCACACGCCTTCTATAAACTTTTACTTCAAGTTCAGACCGTTTCTACTATGATGTTCGTGCACATTTTTTCAAATACCACCCATGCCTCAATATTTATCTACCTTGCATAAGCATGCAATTTTTATGAGGAATATATAGACTTCATTTAAACTTGAGCGTATTCAAGAACCAATATTATGGAAATTAGATTTATGATGATGCATGGGAAATAATATTGCTAACGAAGACGATTAAATTCCATTCTTCTTACATTAAATTTACTTCATCTAATTTAATGTTCAACTTTATAATGAAGTTTTATAAAGTTGAACATTAAAGTAGGTGAAGCCAGGCTAGAGATTTATTTAGATAGATTTATGTTAAATAAACTAAACGAACTATGTAATATCTACTGTGTAAATTATCAGGTGCCAGAGCACTCATTGCATGCGACCTGCCATTGTTAATTATATTTATTAAAAAAAGTGACGGCGACCACGATATTATATTTATATATGATATAATATTTAGAGGGAGGAAGAGCCATTTCCTAAGGAATCTGCAGCCTTCAATACCCTCTCCCGCATGACACGGGCACCACTAAATGAAAAACATGATCGATTGATATTTCTTATATTCTCAACACCATGTCAGTTCCCATTAAACATAATTTCTTGAGAAAAATGCTATAGAAATGCGTAAAAGAGCCTTTTTAAATTAATTATGTTATGGCACAATTATAAACACTGGTTTTACACACATTATTAATTATCCCTTTTTCAAATATCCCTGATACGCTTGGTTATCCTTGATGAGCCCAACAATGTTGAACGAACCGCAAGGCTCATTAATGGCAAAATGGATTGGGACGCTTACAAGGAACTCCTTGACAAAGACCTATCCATCCCAGGTTCAATTAAAACTGTGGATGAAATCGAAGAGGCTGTTGAAACATTTACCACAAGTGTCCAAAAAGCTGCCTGGAATTCTTGTCAACCGGCACCACCATATAATAATGACTTGCCGAAATATCCACTATATGTTAGGGAATTAATCACAGCAAAGAGAAGAGCTCGTAAGGTATGGCAGACTAACAGACTACCCTCGGACAGACGTACGTTCAACAGACTTAACAATGAACTTAAACGACAAATCCAGAAATACAACAGAACTAATTACGATAATTACTTGAAAAGCCTATCGACTGACGATGGAAGCTTGTGGAAGCATGCTAAAAATTTGTTAAAGCATCGAGAGGTGTCAGTACCCCTGCGATCATCTTATTTCAATGATTTTTTTTTTCTTTTAAGAAATTGAGTACTCTTTTGAAAAAAAAAAAAAAAAAAAAAAAAAAAAAAACTCATAATTATAACACTGTAAATAAATTTGAGAACTTAGAGAGGAGAGAATATGGGTGTTATGTAGAAATCGAAATAGCCGTTTGGGCAATGCGAATTGTATAAAAACCTGCAAAAATGATGTTTTTCGGTCGCCATACATGAATATCATACGTTGCAATTAACATACTTGTAACACTTATGAGGGCTAAAATAATTTTTATTAACGAAAAGTTATAACTAACAATGGCAGACAGACAGGGAGCCAGGGAGGTGCACCCCAATAGCTTAGCAGTGACTCAGTACTTGGCATTCAGAACATCCTGAAACGTACATTTAAAGCAGTTTACAGCCTCACCACATCATTCTCTTGGGAACACTCAAATTGACTCACCAGTCTGGAAGATTCAATTTGGCCTGCTGCTATTGCATTAAAAAATGATTTAATCTCTATTAAGCATGAAAACACTATGGATTCCATATCGCTTATTTCCTTCGATAGTGGAACAACTAAAAAATATATTTTCTTGACCACTTGGAAACAAATAGCCTTAAAAATTATTATCTGATTTACTCGAGAAACAGAAAACTTCCCGTCCCACTTTACAAATCTTGACAAACAAAGGAATACATTTTCATACAGCACTTAAAAAAAATCTGGTGCGTCCTCGCAACACACAACTTTCACTTACCAACTTACTTAGATTAGAAATTAATGTGTTTTGTTAATTGCCACTTCTCAAATGAACAGAACGGCTTTAATTATGAACAATGGTCTGTCATTAAAGGCGTACTCCGCATGCGTGGTATCAATGAGTTGACTGAATATTTTTCTTTTTTTCTCCTCTTTATGTTTTCTTTATTTTTATCATATTTCATATTTAGCCATTTCTTATTTTTAGGCGTAACGAGAGACAGTTAATTTCTCCATGTAAACAAAAACAAAGGTACTTTATAAGAAAGAAACAAACAAACAAAAAAGGCCCCCCCCCCAAAAAAAAAGCCCCCTCAGAACATTTTAATAATGATAAAGCTTACCTGATATTAAAGAAAACCTAATTTTCATTAAACATGACGAATTTGATAAAAATCGTTAAAGCCGTTTTTGAGATAATCGAAAGAAAGGTAATACGGCGCATGCGTGAGTTCAAGGTCTTTTATGAGTTGACGGAATATTTTTCTTTTTTTATCCTGTATATGTTTACTTGATTTTTTTCATACTTCTTATTTAGCCATTTATTATTTTTAGGCGTGATGAGAGACGGTTAATTTCTCAATATAAACTAAAACAAAGGTACTTTATAGGAAAACAAAAAAGGCCCCTTCTCCATTTAAGCCCCCTCAGAAAATTTTAATACTGATAAAACTTACCTGATATTATTGAACATCTAATTTTCATTAAACATGATGAATTTGATCAAAATCATTAAAGCCGTAAAAATTGGAAAAAAGTTAAGAAATAAAGTGCCCCCTCCGTTTGACCAATTTTGATGAAATGTTGGCTGTCACATCTTTGGTATATACATACGTCAAATACCCAGTTTGATCAAAATCTTTAAAGCCGCTTTTGAGTAAATAAAAAAAACACATGAAAATGATACAAAATTTATTAAGTAAAGTCCCCCCTCCGGTTAATCAATTTTGATGAAATTTTTACAGTCATATTTCGGGCATATAAATAGATCAAATACTCAGTTTAATCAAAATCGTTAGAGCCGTTTTTGAGAAAATCGAAAAAAAACGTAAAAAGTTATTAAATAAAGTACCCCCTCCCTTTGAGCAATTTTGATGAAATTTTTGCTGTCACATCGCGGGCAAATACCTACACTAAATACCCAATTTCAGGTTCCTACGGTTTATAGTTTTTGAGCTAGTCTGTTCACACACACACACACACACACACACACACACACACACACACACACACAGACCATTTCGCGGGACTTGGTTATTTCGACTCAGGGGGTCCCAAAACGTGTATTTCCGATGAAAACCGGAAGTCGAAATTTTTCACGATCGCAATACTTCCACTTACTATATATTTCATATATAGGTAAGTGAAAGTAAAAAAATAAAAAAGACAAGATGTATGACTGCTAGATGCGCTTCTGATTTCGCCATGCAAAAAGAGGTCTAGTTCTCAGTTGTTGCACAGCTAAAATTTTAATCCTTAGTGGAATAACTTTTTTTTAAGTTTCACCTTCATTAGATCTAAGTTTTCGACTTACCCCTCGTTACGCTCGCTCAAAAAGGATAAGGCATCTTCGATCCACAGTGGGAACATTTTGTGATTAGCGGCCAAAATTCTATAATTCAGGACCGAACTAACGTAAACGGAATAATTCTTTTATCAATAATGGGCGTGAGGTTTTCTTAATTAGTAAGAATAAAAACAATATAAATCGAATCACTCTGGGAATTTCATATTAATATTTATATGAATCCTTACTTCACTTTAATTTAAATAAAATAGTTTATTAGGTACATGGGTCGTACATAGAGAATGAAATGACTCAGTATTATATCTATTTCTTTCTCTTTATATTCATGTCTTTTTCAGGCATATGCTCCTTATGAAAGGTTTTTAAATAATTATTGTGTGAAGTAGAAAAAATCCAAAAATATTAATTAAAAGTATCCTTTTTTTAAGGAATTATGACGGAAAAAAAATATATTGTTAAATAATTCAATTACAAGTATATCTTATGATTTGGTCTAATTCGGGGCCAAAAATATATTCAACATTCAAATATAGCGATTTAAATCTTGAAATCGATATATCGCCGAACGATGGTGTCGGATCGATCAAATTCTAGTATGTATGGAATTTTATTCCCTTTTACCCTTCACCACCGTGAGAAAACCAAAACCAATTATTGCCAATAAAAAAATGTATGTTAATTAAAATACTTTCCACTAACAAATCTGAGAATTATATAAACGGTAGTAAAATTATACATGAATGTTTGAATTATTTTACTATTGAATAATTTTACTATATTTTATATAATTATCAGATTTGTTAAGTACCCATGTCGTGTAAACATAACATCAGTTTGATTCGGTTTACATTATTTTGTTACATCTTATTGTTACTATCTATAATTAATAATTACATGATAAACATTTAATTATCATCTTCTAGCATAGATACTTTACATGTGCTCATATATATGTCTTCTTTTTAGTCCTGATGAAGATTCATATTCTGGGATCGAAACGTTGGCTTTTCAAAATAAAAAATGTTTAACTGAAAATCTTGACTACTTCTTCTTCTTCTTCCTCGTTCTTCCCATCAAATGGTCACTTCCTTTGGTAATAAGTGAAGAAAGTCGGCAGTCCTCCTGAGGTCCTCCAGGGTCCCGTAGAGCTTTGCTTCCATCGATCTCGGTTCTGGCCAAATCCTCCTCCTAGCCTCATCGAAAAGGACACAGTCTTGAAGCACATGCTCAGCTGTTTGTTCACCCCCACCACAGGTACACATAGGACTATTACCTATTTTAAACTTCTTGTAGAGATGAGCATTCAGTCTGTTGTGGTTAGTCCTAAGTCTGAATACCATAACTTGTTCATTTCTATTTAGTTTGTGGTAGGGGTCCTGGGGGTTGTTTTTAGGATGCCTGGTGTTCCATCTTTGTCTTATCAGGGCTCTGTTTATTGTTTTTACCTCGTCCAATGAGAGACAAGCATCTATTTGCTGTTTAAGTGTTCCAGCCTTTGCCAATTCATCCGCTCTTTCATTACCCCTGATACCACAGTGTGCGGGAATCCATTGCAGAACCAATTTATTGCTGATTTGGTTGAGCTTCTCTAGCTCAGATGCCAATTCAAAGCATTTTTTGCCCCTATTTGATTTTAGAGCTCCCAGGACTGATGCGGCATCCGTCAGGATCACTATTTTTTTGTTCTGCTGGTTTGGTAGAGCAAGGATTATCCGCACGGCGCCCACTATAGCTTCTTGCTCAGCCCGATAATTAGTTGAGATGTGACCTGTAGGGATCGACATTTCAGTGGTACTGCCATCCGGAAATTCAATATATATCCCAGCACCACCATCCTTGATTGCTTCAGTAGCTGAGCCATCCGTATATATTCTTGTCCATTCATAGCTTGGGTAGTGGGTATTAATGTTTTTCAGGCTGGTGGCTCTCAACTCATGGATTAGCATATCCTCCTTGTTGTCTATTTCTGGTATAATGCTGACAATATCAGGGCGTGATGTTTTACTCCAAGGGGGCAGAACGTTTGCTAAATCTACACATGCAGCTTCCACATTTCTCATTCCCAATTCTGTCAGCAGACTCTTTGTTCTGTGGATAGGACTTTGCCTCTTTAGTCGCGAGGAATAACCTTGCTTGGCTCTTTCTTTGAGAGGGTGGTCCGTCATGCATGTAGCCTTCGAATTTAAATTAAGATATTTTAAGTCTCTCCTGTCCTCTATGCTTTGTAAACCAGTGATGGTTTCCATTGTGTTGATGGGAGTTGACTTCATTGCGCCTGTGATTATTCGAAGGCTGTGATTTTGATGAATCTTGACTACAAATCATGCTATCGTAAAGGATAGTAGTTGACTGTTAAATACCTCTAAATTTATTTTTATTATCTAAATAAATTATTTTTCAAAGATTTTTTTTTATTCTTGCCGATAAAACATATCTTTCTAAATACTTTATAATACAGCGATTGATACCTCATATAGACCAACATTAACAGATAGGTTACAGCGTAATAAACATTGGGCACAAGTTGTATGCTAAAATCCACTTGGTAATAACAAAAAAATATATTCCTAGCTTTTAAAAAACTGTTTATTGTCTTTATTTCTTTGAGTATGTGGTAAAGAAATCATAACAACAAGAAAATCAATTGTTTATTATTACTTACATGGATTCAAAAGATTTGTGAAGTAACTATTCTAAAAGACGCAATTTATTCGAAACGACTATATAAAAGATTTTTCAAATTTTAACTGCGCTGTATACAGAAAGAAAGCTGTTTCCAAGAGAGGGCTAATAAAAAGAGGCCCTAATAATTGGATAGCTATAATTCTAGGGTATAATTCCCTAGGGGGAGATAACACATCCTGAGGTGTGCCCCCAATGCCAGCGGAATTATAATGACCCCGTCATGTTACATCCTACGGTCCTCCAATTCTCAAACATCAAACGCCATCGATTACCTTAAACACACATTATTAACTCCAGTCCATTATCTCTTACACAAGAGGAACTAATAGCTAACTTCAAAGCAAATATTTGGAAATCTTAGAAGGTTAGTTAAGCTTTTATTGAAAGAATCAGTAAAGATCGAAGCAATATTCCCTTAAAAATTCAGCTTTTTACCGACTATTTAATAATAGAAAGACAAAAGCCAGAGATAATTAAGTCAGAATATCTTTAGCCCTACGATAAAGAAAAAAAAGAAGAAAACGAAAAATAAATTTTATTAATGCCTAGTTAATTTATAAATAACATAACAAAAAATATTAAAGGATGATTTAATTTACCCACAGTTTTGCAGATTTTCTTGGCCAAGAAAATAATTATATATACTTAATTTATGATTAACGATTAGACCGAGTTACATTAGAGAACTTTTATTTATTAAAAAATATTTATGAAAAAAAAATATTTTAATTAACAAAATAAAACAACAATGGAATATGATCTCTAAAAACAATAAAAAAACAACATAAAATTTGATATTAAGATAAATTTTTTGACATAATTTGTTAAAAATATTATGTTCTAAATAATCTATTTTGATCTAATTGAACAGACATGAAAAAAAAAAATTGAAATCAAAATAAAACCAATAAAACCCAAAAAAGAAGCTAGACGGAAAATAATTATAATTTGTCAAGAATTGAGTTGATTTAGATTTATCAACTTAAAGTTTCAAACAGCTATTAAATGAAACTCTTAAAAACACTTTTTAAGCCGAGTGTCATTCTTATTTTTTCTTTTAGGTTTAATTAAATATTAACACTTTTTTTTAAATAGAATTGCATAATAACACCTAATAAATCAATAGGAAAAGATTCCAGGGAAAATTTTTCCTTTTTTTCTGATCTCTTAATTTTTGCTAACCCAGATTCATAGGATGGTAGGAGGACCAAAAAAAGGATTTTTTTTAAAAAATATTGATTTTCCATGGGAGGATAAGAAATGGTTTTGTTATGGGAATATGATGTATAAGTATATTTAGGTTTTTTTTTTTTCTCTTGGCCTCAGGAGCGATGCAATTTAATGAGTGTGATATCAAACGAAGGAGAATTTCGGGGATGCTTGTTGAATTACTTACGTCTCTCAATGCCATTTTTACTTTCACTTACCTATATATGAAATATATAGTAAGTGGAAGTATTGCGATCGTGAAAAAATTCGACTTCCGGTTTTCAACGGAAATACACGTTTTGGGGTCCCCTGAGTCGAAATGACCAAGTCCCGCGAAATGGTCTGTGTGTGTGTGTGTCTGTGTGTGTGTGTGTGTGTGTGTGTGTGTATGTGAACAGACTAGCTCAAAAACTATAAACCGTGCGATCCTGAAATTGGGTATTTAGTGTAGGTATATGCCCGCGATGTGACAGCATAAATTTCATCAAAATTACTTAAAGGGAGGGGGTACTTTACTTAATAACTTTTCAGGTTTTTTTCGATTTTCTCAAAAACGGCTCTAACGATTTTGATTAAACTGAGTATTTCATCTATTTATATGCCTGAGATATGACTGTAAAAATTTCATTAAAATTGATTAACCGGAGGGGGAACTTTACTTAATACATTTTGTAACATTTTCACGTGTTTTTTTTATTTACTCTAAATCGGCTTTAACGATTTTGATCAAACTGGGTATTTGATGTATTTATATGCCCGAGATATGACTGTAAAAATTTCATCAAAATTGATTAACCGGAGGGGGGACGTAACTTAATAAATTTTGTAACATTTTCACGTGTTTTTTTTATTTTCTCAAAAACGGCTCTAACGATTTTGATTAAACTTAGTATTTGATCTATTTATATGCCCGAGATATGTCTGTAAAAATTTCATCAAAATTGATCAACCGCAGGGGGCACTTTACTTAATAAATTTTGTATCATTTTTACGTGCTTTTTTTATTTACTCAAAAACGGCTTTCACGATTGTGACCAAACTGGGTATTTGATGTATGTATATGCCAAATATGTGATAGCCAACATTTCATCAAAATTGATCAACCGAAGGGGGGACTTTACTTAATAAATTTTGTATCATTTTCAGGGGTTTTTTTATTTACTCAAAAACGGCTTTAACGATTAATAAAAATAAGATATGAATGTAGAAAAATGTGTGACTTTGGGAAATGATATTTAACAAAACACGTCAATTTTTTATCTTAGTAAGTTGGTAAGTGAAAGTTGTGTGTTGCGCGCACGCACAAGATTATTTACAGTTGGTACTGTATTTTCATATTTAAGCCCGAAAAATTAATCGTTTTTGAGAAAAAGGGAACTAAGAACATTTATACATTTATATTTATAGAAAGGTAGCTATGAATATTTAGATATGTATATATATATATATATATATATATGATATGTTGACGTAAAAAAAGAAACTACTCAACCGATTTTGATGAACTTTGGCTCATTGTGTATAACTTAAATGCAGGATGCAAGTACTATAAATTTCCAAATGATAGTGGAGTAAGTTGATTAATTGACTTTATTTTCTTTCGATATTTAGGGTGGGTACGCATCCAGTAGCCAAATCTTTTTTTCCGTCTTGGTCTAGGAAAATCAGTGTTTTTCCCATGGACATTATGTTTCGCCTTTTAACGTGTGGTGAAAGCATCGAATCTATTTGTTTTATGTGAAATTTAGTGTTGGTGATGTATTACTTGAATCACTTAATCGTTTGAAGATGGTATAACAAAATCCAAACTCGTATTATAGACTGACTGAGTTTTTTATAAGTTTGTTAAATACAACTTCAAGACGGGGTGACCCGTGGTATAGTGGTGTGCATGGCAACCTACAATACTAAAGGTCGCAGGTTCACGCCCAGCGGTGGCCCTAGGATTTTTTAATGGGAGTAAAAAATCCTTAGCCATGCCGTCCCTCGGATAGGACGTAAAATGGAGGTCCCGAGCCTGTACGATGTCAGGTGCGCGTTAAAAATCCCTATCCTATTTTTACTTGTATAGGCAAAATATAGGACTCCCACTGTAGCATCATCCGATCAGCCTTAGAGGCATAAAGTGACGTTAGAACTACAAACAATAATATATTGTAACGGAAACAATACCAAACACAAAGCATGTAATTTTGAACAGTTCTAACTATTTTTTGGGAAAAAACTGTTCTTGTACATGTTCGAGTACAAGCAGGCCTAGAACATTCCATGCAGTTCAGACTGGATATAAGGAGCTCTGGACTGGAGAGTTAGTCTAGTTCTGAAGCTCAAATCATATGGTTATTTTTGTGTTACTGTGTAGTTACAAAGTGATACTTTTTGTAACCTGTTTAATTATTTATGTTTTCATATTTAGTGCTGCATTGTAAATTATAATTTTCTTTTAGTAAAACTCCTAAGGGTCTAAACCCATTTCTCTCAAAAACAATTTTTTTTTAGTACGGTATACCTAGTCCTAGTAGTAAGTCCCTACGGATGGTTTCATCAATAACGAAAGTTTATTAATTAGATACATCTCATTTCAATCAAATAATATATTAAAGACTATCAAAGCTTTAAAGCTTCTAAAAAGAAAATTTACGATTGGATATCACCTGCAGATTTGCAACTCGTAAATCCTACGAATTCGGGTCAAGTCCTCAAGTCCTCAACGATCATGCAGAGTAAGCAAGTACCTTCTAAATTGCCGCTGTCATTGACTTTATAAGCAGCTTCTTATACTCCCGTTCCAGCTTCATCAATCTGCCCTTATCCTCAGCAAAAAAAAAAGAAGAAAAAAAGGCTGGCGCCAAGCCCTCGATCCCAAGTTGAGGCACTTCATAAATCGAAATGTCGAACGGCTCGATTTTATTTTATCGATAATCGGATAATTTATTCTAAATTTATATTCAAACGAACCGAAATAAATCTTGGGCTTATCAAATTTACAACTTTGAGAGGTGATACAAATTAATGAAGATATTTCTTTTCCTTTATAAAATCCAAAGATGCAAATATGTTTTCAAAATGAACATGGTAGTGTCCCCAGACACACAGAGAAAAAGAATATCCCTCTTTTTATCACTTCAACTTACCATATCAAAAACTAACTTATTTCTTAAAGGCAATCAAATATACAATAAAACCATCACAAATGTATAACATTGAAACATAATACGAAACACAAGTACCTATTAGAAAAATTATTAAACAATTTAATTAGTCAGCAATAGTGGGCCTATTCGAACACAAGAAAACGAAGGACCTAAGAGTATTGTGGATTCTAAACCCACCTGGGCCTTTTACGATTTATTCTGTGGTGGCCCAAAGCTATAAATTTCGGCATTCCCACCCTCCTTAAAAAAGGGCTGCAACCCCTACGAAGTCACGACTTAGATAGATAAGCCTATCGGCTATAATTTTGGTTCAGACGGGGCAGTTCTAAATTAAATAGAAGGGGTGTTTTATGCCTAAGGCTCAGAAAAAAAATAACATAATTGGTGAACAATTTGTTTTGTGACTAACTAAAGAAGTATTGATCTTTCAACTAAGTCCATTATACGTCAAATCACCAGAGGCCTTGAGTATTAGTTTTTAATAATCGTTTTATTTGCATAACTACTTCATCAAAAAGCCCTCCCTCATAACATAGTTGAGTGGAAAGCGCAGTGATCTCCTGTAGTAATGGTCTTACCTCAACAATTAAAATGACAGGCCTGGTTCTATTATGAATAGTGTATGCCTGTGATTAAGATTTTTGTCATAATTTATCTTATGTTTTAGGTTGAGATTTATTTATTTATTTTCTTCTTTTTTTTGTTTAAATAATAATTACTATTATAATTTCTTAATTACACTTTCTTAAACCTTAAGCGAGCAAAATTCTTCATTGTAGCCAAATGTATTGAAATTTTTTTTTCCGTCTTGGCAATAGGCATTTTTTTAAGAACAAAAACAACCGAACTATGTTGAAACTAAATGAAACTAATGTTTAACTAACTAATGAAACTAGATCTTTCACAGCTCATTTAAAAGTATTGGCACGATAGATATTGCTCTAATTTTGAATAAAATTTGAATTTTATTCATTAATTATTATTCATTAGGTATTCGATTCCTTGATATTCATTCATCGCTCACCATTCATTGATCACCCTAGATATCTATCAGGTCATTGAAAATATTTAAATGATAATAAACAATAGAATAAATTCCAGAGTTATTATAGATGCCAATAATCGAAGAACGGCTTGTTCCATTTGGATATAAGAATGGTAGTAGTGGAAGAAGAAAAAAATAAATATCTTTTTAAGAAAAAAAAATATATTTATTATTATGTCCAAAAGAAATAACCAGTTAGGTCATAAATAAGCTAAGTAAGCCTATTTGAAAGTAATTATAATTATGTATATGGCAAGATATTTTGCAAATTTATTTATATTGTTAACGATACATAATTAAGATGTGTAATAAAGTCATCAATGTTTTTTTTAATTTATTTATTGGTTTTTTTATTGGTCCTTCCTTTCCTCGCCTGTTAGGCTATACATTATCCATTACTTTGGATGCAGGCTCTAGTGCGCTTCCTCATTGCCCCAGCAATGGCATCTCTAGCGTGTTTTTCATCAGAAAAACTTCTTTTAGACTCAAAAGGAGAAGTGCAACTGTATCATGGGTTACACCACTAAAAAGCTAACTAAATTCCGCAGTTTTAAGAAATTTGACAGCTTCTAGGGTGCTCCAGTGGGGAGTGAGGAATTTTCAAAAACTACTAAAAATTTAAGTTTTAATAAATGTTTTGTGTTGGGCGCGTTAAAAGTCCCACTGAAAGTGGATTTAAAATAACTGGACCCTTCTCATCTTTTAAAAAAATTAATGCTGATTTAGATAATATCATCGTTTTTGCCAATGTAGAGAAAACTGTAATTTTTTCAGAAAAAAGTAAGATTTTAAAAATAAAAACAAAAACCATTCTATCTCCTCAACAGATTGAGATAGGAAACTCGTTTTTGCGCCACTCTACCCCGTTTAACTTGTAGTATTACCCATTTTTTTTTTTTTTTTTTTACACTAGGTCTGGGACACCCAGTATATATTATATATATTAGGGTGTCCCTTATTTTTCAAAGTTTTAAATTTCTAACGCATAGGTGTTAGTTTTGTTCATTTGCTTCTAAAACACTCGGAAATAAATTTTTACCTTATTTGGAGTACGATAACCCGTGCCGACTTGCATGTTCACACATGTTGCGCGGCGGTAGCGGTGCGTTTTCACGGAATTTGTCATTTTTTCTCGTTTATTCTCGCGATTAACACGTATTGTTTTACAATTAAAAAGATTTCAGTGGAATTAAGAAGCAATAAAAAATGTGTTTTCTAAGTTGCTGACGTAAATTATCAAATAACAGCTGCAAAGTTACCGTCCAATCTTCAAGTTCTTGCAGTACTTTTTTTTTAAATTCGCGAAGTTAAATTGACTGTTAGTCAAAGTGCTAATCTCGTCATTCAGGAGTGTATTATATTTTGGGAAAAAAATAGAATCCTTACCAGAGCTATACCTAACTGTGTAAAAAGACTTGTGGATCTTCACCATACTTGGAGGGAGTTGCAAAAAAATTCTAAAAAAATACAAGATAATTACAAGCGCCGTGAGGACTATAAGAACAATTTAGATAATTTAATTGATATAGCACAGGAACGGATGAAAATTGAAGAAGATATAATATTTTTACATAAGGTGTTTATCGGGTGTAGACAAAAAGTTAACTGAAAAAGAAGAAAGGGCAAGCAAGACAAAGGAAATTGAATGAAGAAGAAAAAATATGTGAGCAAATGTGTATCGGAGGTTCATCGCCATCTGTTACTACGAAAGATTCTATTCAAACGCAAGGACATCACGATCAACTTACCAGCTCTGATGAAAACCTTTAGGAACCCTTAGCATCCACCTCTCAAATGGTAAGTTCTCAAACTACTAAAAAAAAGAGGAAGAAAAGACTTTATCACGCCTATGTTAGTTGCAGCTTTAGATAGATGTCAATTAAGCATAAGGGATTATGTATATATATTTCAGGCTGTTATAAAAGCACTAGATCTTAGCTCTGATGATTTTCCGATAAACAAATCGTCTATTCAACCTATTCGCACACAGAGTCGAAAAGATGGAGCGGAATCTATAAAATCAGATTTTTAGAATAATATGCCTAAAATGGTGACCGTTTACTGGGATGGAAAATTATTACCTGGACTTGACGTGAGAAGTTCTAAAGAAGAACACCTGCCAATTCTGATTTCATTTAAAGAAAAGGAACAACTTTTGGCTGGACCCAAACTGGAGAGCTATTCCGGCCAGGAACAAGCTGAAGGTGCGTTGAACGTACTGGAACCGCAATGACAAACTACAAATAATTTGCTGTGACACAACTTCATCTAATACAGGGCGATTGAAAGGAGCTTGTGTACTTTTGGAACAAAAACTAGACATACTTACTACTCATTGCTTGCCGCCATCACGTTTACGAACGGGTTTTAAAATGTGTGTTCCAAACAAAAAACCACCAAGTCACAAGTAGCCCAGATATCCCACTATTCAAAAAGGTTAGAGACAACTTGAAAACGATGTCTGTTTATTCATTGCGGTTTTATATGTATATCCATGGCATGGATGTAGTCTGACGGTGAAGGCTCCAAATCAATATTCGTGCTTTTTAAAGGGGCTTAATATAATAAATAATTTGTATACTGTTTTTAATAAATTGTTAATAATACTGCCATATTATATTGTTGCAGGAAAATCATAAAGTCATTTTGTGTCTGTCAAGAGCACAAATTTATTTTCTTGATTAAACATTGATAAGAATTTCCTCCAGAGACCCGCTTCTACATGGGATAAAGATAATGCCTATTCAGAGGGGAAAAGGAAAGTGTTTTCTTTAAGGGCAGTTAATGATATGGCTGAAACAGCTGGAAAAACTTATGCAAGATTTGCATGGCTTTATCACTCCAAAGGAAGACCAAAAGCAATTTTTTCTACGCTGTGTTCAGGAGCATAGAAATCTGTAAAAAAGTGAATAAAGAAAAGAAAATATCTTGTCTGATCAGTATTTTTTTCTTTTAATAAATACTTCATAAAAAAATTAATATTTCAATTGATTTAGCTATATAACGGAAAGGGTTAAAAAAAAAAAAAAAAAAAAAAGCAATTTTCAAAATCTCCAGAGTTCTGTCGGCACGGGTTAACGTTGACGTAGGACGATGAAATTTTGTATTTAAGTTAGTCTGGGTAGTTTAAAAAGAAATAGGAGGAATGCATTTCGATATCGAAAAAAAAAAATTTCACCTATATAAGGGACACCCTGATATATATATATATATATATATATATATATATATATATATATATATATATATATATATATATAAAATATATATATATATATATTTGCTATATATTGCTATATATTTCGGTTCTCAATCATACGCTGCCATGGGCATTTTCTGTCGCGTTTGCCCACTCGGCCAACCCGCCACTCAAACTCATCAATTTAATCATAATAATACCAAACGAGGTCACCTGTGGTATAGTAGCTAGCATAGGAATCTACAATAATAAAGGTCGCAGGTTCGCGTCCCGCGGTGGCCCTAGTAATTTTGAAGGGAATAAAATATGCTTGGCTAAGCTACTGCTCGGATAGGACGTATAATGGAGGTCCCGAGCCAGTACGATGTCAAGTACTTGTTAAAGATCCCTATCCTAATTATACCTGGGTAGGCAAAATTCAGGACTCCCACTGTAGCATCGTCCGATTAACCTTAGTAGCATGAAGGGAACTTAAACAAACAAACAATAATACCAAATAATAATAATATCTAATTCTAGGATATTATTATTAAGGATACTTAAAAATTTAAAATAGAACCGATATCTGATTGCTGAACTGTTGCCAACATTATGATAATCCTTATCAGTGATTTCGATGTTTCCAATGAACATTAAGTGCTCGTTAACGTGCAATCAAAGGCCTTACTCATTCGATGATGGTTTATTAGCTAACTTTGAAATCAAATCAAGAACTCTAATGTAGCTTCCAATTTTATGTGCTTATCTGGCAATAACTTTAATGACATACAGGTCATTAGAGGAATTATTTTGGACTCGAGGTATTCTCAACGAGGTAATTAAACTCTAAAGTTCATATTACGTACTGGTTTAATAATATTGAAACTGGTGAATACATATATTTCATTTTAAAATATATTTTAAAGATTATGGTTACTACGTGCCCTATAGATACTTATAATATTGTGTGTTTGGCACTTAAATGTAAAGTTTATAAAGTACTTATTTTTTTTTTTTTTAATTTATACACATAACTCTGCTATACTTTGAAATGAAATTGCAAAATAACATCATTTATAGATCTGAGAAACAATGACAGTTATCAAAGAAAGGGAAAATTATATATATGAATAATTTTTAATTATTTTTGTACAAAGGCCTAGGCCAATCTTTTCTCTTTTTATAAAAACTATTTAAAAATTATAATAACAACATCAATGTTATCATAACAAGAGAATCGATTGAATAAATATATAAAATAAATTAAAGGTAACAATAATTTAGCTAGTTTCAATGTAATACATAACTGTATGATGTATAGTTAGGATAGAGATCTTTAACGATTGATCTCTATCCTAACTATACCTGGATAAGCAAAATTTAGGACTCCCACTGTAGCATCCTTATTAGCCTTAGTGGCATAGAGTGACGTTAAAACAAACGAACAAGCAAATTTAAAATACTATTACAATACAAACGTAAATAAATAAATATTTATAACATTTCAGCTATTGGCGAAATAGGATTTGTCAACAAATCTTGGTGCCAAAAAAAAAAAATTTCAGCTAATATCATGAAGATGGGCAACCAGCCCGAAACGTCGACAGGTGTTTGAAGACAAAAAGAGAGCTTATTAGAGATATAAAAATACGGAAAATTAAAATTATCGATGAAGCCGAAAATACCTATATATTGAAAATGAAAGTCTATACCGAATTTCGTCGCAACTTTTTTTTTTTTAATTTATGAAGAGGTGTTAAGGTGCCATTAAGGAATAAATAAAAATCTTTTAACACTTTAGCATCTCAGTAGTTCGAGTGTATTGCGGGCCATGTGGCCTGAGACCTTAGACCGGCTGCCGTGCCCGTTGGCCTCAATACTTTTTGTCACATTCACTCTCCTTATTCATATTTTTCTTTTGAAAAATTCTTCTTCGGAAGGTGCAGGTAAAATTAATTTGGAAAAACCCGAAAAGAGCCCATGTCAATTAGTTTATAAACCTCGTCACTGGGAAATACAGGAGGGGCTGAAAACAGGGTTGGAAAAACGCGAATGCCAATTATGTAAAAATAATTTTCATATGTCCTGCACTCGTCCTAAATATGAATAAGAAAATGATTACTATTTTGTCTGCTCGCCATGCTCCTCTAATATTCATGAAATTAAAAAAGTATGTGTCCGAACATACCTAAGTAGACATACTGACATATAATTTTTAGAACTGTTATATTGAATGATTTGTATATCTGTTTAGTTTATAACATTTTTAAATTATATTCTATATTTTTTTACGAGTTGTTACCTACGATTTATGAATTTTGCATTCAGAAATAATGATACGATAAATCCGAAAGCGAAGTAAGTATTTGTTTTAAAAGAAGCCACAAAAACATCTCTCAAGGTACTGACTACTGGGGGTTTTATCCTAGTGCAATAGTAAAATTGAAAGAGTTAAGAAATCAATTAAAATAAGGCACGCAGTTTCATTCTTTAACACTGAAGCGGGGTGAACTGATATATCAGTCTACAGGCGTTAAAGGGTTAAATGTCGACATCTTAACAGGTTCTTAATCAGGGCTTAAAAAAATAGTAAAATTTATAATCTTACGATGTTAAAGTCTTGAGTGAGTCGATCAATGGCTCGCTCACGACTTCAACATTTTTTGTTTTTAATGGCCTCTCATTTTCCTCCATCAATCCTTAAAACCTGAACATACTATCTAAACATTTAATAAATAAGCAAATGATACACTTTTTTATAATATTGCATGTTAGTCAATAGTGAGGAAACCTATCACCAATCAGTAACTAACAATGACATAGTGGGATGTGGATCGCCTCTAAGCCAGGGAGACTGGCACCTTAAGTGAGGATATGCATGACTCATGCTTGATAGTATTATCAGCATAGTTGCTTAGGATTGTCTGTGGTCACTGATGTGGGATTAAGTTACCCGTCAGTAGCCCACCTTATCAGACGCCTAGTATGACGGGTAGTTAGTTATCATTGCAGAACTGTAACCGATCTTATCAAGCCAAATACTTGACAATTGCTCATTATTTATCAGTCAGATGGTGAATGATGTATTGCAGTTTTTAGCTAAGCTAAAAGCTGTAAGTAATTAAGCTGTAATTAATTAAGAAGATTAAACTTCTGAATCTACAACAATGCCTAAAAAGGAAAAACTAATAAATATTTTGTATTAATAATAGATATTTATATGAGTGAATAAGTACTTTTATTGACAAAAAATATCCTTGTAAAAAAGGATACAAAGACAATGGCAGAAAACCGCTTTACTTTTATGAAACAATTTACTGTTTTGGAAGTTTCCAGCCTTATTAGCCTTGATAACAGAATAATGTATGGATAAGACATACTGGGTCTGTTGAAGCCGTTCTCTTTAACTAAATTTTATTTCGTTTTTACTTTCACTTACTATATGAAATATATAGTAAGTGGAAGTATTGCGATCGTGCAAAATTTCGAATTCCGGTTTTCAACTGAAATACACGTTTTGGGGTCCCCTGAGTCCAATTAACCAAGTCCCGCGAAATGGTCTGTGTGTGTGTGTGTGTGTGCACATACTAACAGACTAGCTCAAAAACTATAAACCGTGCGAACCTGAAATTGGGTATTTAGTGTATGTATATGCCCGCGATGTGACAGCCAAAATTACATCAAAATTGATCAACCGGAGAGGGGGACTTTACTTAATAAATTTTGTATCATTTTCACGTGTTTTTTTTTGCCAAAAAAGGCTTTAACGATTTTGATCAAACTGGGTATTTGATGTATGTATATCCCAAAGATGTGATAGCCAACATTTCATCAAAATTGGTCAAACAGAGCGGGCACTTTATTTCATAATTTTGTTTTCCAATTTTTACCTTTTTTTCGATGATCTCAAAAACGGCTTTAACGATTTTTATCAAATTCGTCATGTTTAATGAAAATTAGGTGTTCTTTAATATCAGGTAAGCTTTATCATTATTAAAATGTTCTGAGGGGGCTTTTTTGGAGTGGTTTGGGGCCTTTTTTGATTGTTTGTTTCCTATGAAGTACCTTTGTTTTTGTTTATATGGAGAAATTAATTGTCTCCCGTTACGCCTTAATATAAAAAATGGCTAAATATGAGATTTGATAAAAATAAAGAAAACATAAAGAGGAGAAAAAAAAGAAAGATATTCAGTCAACTCATAAAACTCGTTGAGCCCACGCATGCGGAGTACGCCTTTAATGACAGACCATTGTTCATAATTAAAGCCGTTCTGTTTATATGAGAAGTGGCAATTAACAAAACGCATTAATTTCTAATCTAAGTAAGTTGGTAAGTGAAAGTTGTGTGTTGCGCGCACGCACTAGATATTTCTTTTCTAAATTATCCTTTATTTTAATTAAGCCATGGAGTAGTTTTATTTTGTTGGAAATTAGTTTAATAAGTTATTATTTTTTATTGGAACGGGAGAAGAAAATGTTGTTTTGTTTTGTGAAATAATAATTTTAGATGTAATATGTTTACAATTGTAGAATAAGGCCGCCTGGAGTTCTAAAGTTGTTTAGCGTTGGTTTATGATTTGCGGATTAACTGTCTACGATTTCGTATTTCCGCGCCTTATTAGTCAGTTGGCATTGGAATTCCGTAAGAGAAGGAGCTAAATCATTATGCCACCATCGACTGATCGATGGCACCATCATTATGCCAATAATCGACTGATCGATAGTCGATCATCGATTTTCCACATTCGTCAAGATCACAATCGCCGATTATGCACCAGTGGTTCGCCACTCCCACCATTGGAGATGGTGGAACTTGTCACGGTAAGGAAAGTCGTTATTTTGCAGGAACTGCTACATTCTTCTCCGTTCAGTGCTCAGTGACTGGAACTGCTCTGAACGGGACTGGTGACAGGTAACCGTTACGTGCCTTATTTGTTAACTTTTTAAAAACAGCTCCAGCATAAATTTATATAACTTCAATTATTTTCTTTATTATTGTTTATTTTTTTTAAATTATCAATAGTTAAAACCCAAATCATGCATTTTATTAATTTTCATCAGTGTTAGAAGTTGTTTTTTCTGGATTGTTTAATTTACATTTTTCTTTTCTATTATTAAATTGTAATTGCTTTATTTAAAGGTACCAAAACATAAAATCTTTTCATAAAAATTTAATCTTTAAAAGTTAATAACTACAAAAATAATTGTGCTTCATAACTGAAATTTAGTATACTTTCCGTGATGTGAGTGAATCTAAGTCTATAATGTGAGTGAAAATCTAAGAGATCAAGTCGAAAATCCCTAACAATTGTGTTGATTTGGCATATAATGACCCACCCTTCTTTTGGATTAATGATTGAAATACTGAATTAGAAACATTTTTCATTTTATACTTTCCTTTGACCCATTAAGTACAGTGCTTATTTTCCCTGGATTAAGTTCCTTCCAAAACTGGGAAATCATTTCTGATAATTTTCGAAACTGGGAATGTTCCCAAATAGGTTAACTAATAGACATAGGTGACCTATTTATAAACACACATTCATAATACAGAAGTTTTCACATCTTTAATGATAGAATAAAGATGAGCATCTATTTATGACGACAAGCTTTGAGCTTAGAGGAATGCTGGAGTGCGAAAGGTGTGGCGAACGCCTACAAACAACCTTCAATGTAAAACCGTCAAACAAATGTGGTTTTGCTGTCGGCCGAGGAGGGACCTGCCATAAACAGTGCCTCGACAATAGCAAGACATCCTGTCAAACTATTCCAACAAGGATGGGACGCTCGAGGAACAATCACTCGCATCACCAATTTAGGCTTCATCACTAAACAAACATAACAACACCTACAATCGACAAGGATTCAATGAAGCAACCCAAAGTAAGTATCGTAAGTATATTTTTTTTTAAATCTTTTAATAGCATGCAGACACCAGTGACTACAGAGAATTTAGGAAAGAAAATAGGTTCAATATACATTCTTCAGCTTCATTTTAAAATGTCATACTTACTCTTTGGGTTTTACTACATTTTTTTTTTTTTTTTTTTTATAGGTTTTTGGTAAATATAAGTTCGACTCGTTTATTGCTAGAAGTAAGTTAAAGTTTTTGTTCCATTGCACTTAGTTCAATGAAAACTTTATCAGAAAAACTAAAATTACTTCAAGAAGATATGTTTATTGTCCTGTATAATAAATGACAGATGAATGAAGGAAGGTAGAAACATTGAAATCCACTGCTTTGATTACACTTAAGTACTACAACTGAATAGTACTATAAATAAAATAAGTGTTTCAGAATTAGAGTTCCATTCTGTAACGTGAAACAAAAACATATGATTGAAAAGAGTTCTTGTGTTGTTGGAAATACGTGTTGTTGAAGCTACTGGAACAGTTCTAGTACTAACTAGTACATGACCGTGAATTTTCTACGCTTGTCTGGAACCTTCTAGACTGTTCTAATTCAGACTAAATATAAGGAGCAATGGATTCGAGAGTCTGAAGATCGAATCATATTGTTACGTTGGTGTTACTATGTCGTTACAAGTTGATACTTTTTTTAACCTTAATAATTTGAGTTAGTTATTGTTTGACTGCCATTGTGAATTATTATTTTACGTAAATAAAAATTATTTAAAACCATATGCGTTACAATAATTTAATGCATAATTTTATATTGATACATATTCACATTATAAATACTTTGTTTCGGAGGCTGGGAAAAATAGAGGTATATTTTAAAAAAATACGATTTTTGGCAAATTAGAGTTTCTAAGGTTGCTTGCGGCACGCCACCTACTGTGGTCGCAATAATTTTCTTTTCATTTGCTTGTTTGTTTTAGTGCCTCTGATTTCTCTATACATATTTAACTTATGCCACAAGTAGTGAATTTACTTTACTCAATATAAAAGTAATTCTAATAGGCACTCTTTTCGGCCTTATACAGGTGTTATTTTGAATACACTAAAAAAAACTCCATAAAAACATGTCCTCATGTAATAACATGAAAAAGAAATATCTATATCTAAGAAATATATAAATTATATTTAAGATTTCTAAATACTTGAAAAAAGCCTTTGAGTTAATATTTCAATAATATTTCAATTGGCAAGTAATGTCTAAATATTTAGACCGCACGTTTCTCGGGTTGTTTACGTTGCCAATGTAATTTTAAAACATAAGTGTCTTTAAAAGTTAGCTTTATAAACGCTCTAGGCTTTTAATATACATGAAAGTGTATAAATGAAAATATAGGTATATAATTACTTAAACGGATTTTTATTTTTAAAGCCCACCTATTCTAACAATTTTCAATTGCCTACAAAATACAAATTTATTTCCCCTAAGTTACCCAACAAATTTTAAAGGATGAACTGACTAATCAGATCTCAGTTAAAAAAAAAAAAAAAAAAACATGGATAAATACTATCTCTTATCAATAACGAGGATCAATACATTCTCATTTATGTACATGTATGATTATAATATTTCTTTCGAAATAAACGTCTGTTCTGCTAATAAGTTAAGTTAATAAAGATTTTGTCAAAAATGGAATTTAGCATTAATGGTGAATGAAACAGAAGAGGAACTGATAATAATTGGATATTAATATTTAAAGAAAAAAAAAAGTGGATCCAGGGTGGATCTTTCATAAAATTTATTACCAAGCCGATGACAGATTGATTTATCGTGTTGACCTAATGGTGAGGATGTCATGGGGAAGACAAGGACCACATCCATCACAGCGCTCACCGGATCGGAGGATGGGGACACAGGCTGAGGCCAGCCAGAGCTGTGCATACTCCATCGAACCCTTCAGTGATTTATCGTGTGTGTCCAACCTGCGCCTCGGTAGGGGTCCGCTCTGTAATAGCTTACGGTTCGGGAGGGGTTTGAATAAATTGACGTCGACTGTCAGTAAAAACCAAACATTATAACTTCAATAGTAAAGAAATACTATATACATATAATCTTTAATGAATAAGCTCAATCCCTTTGAAACTGATTCTCCCTTTTCAATGTAAAACTATTTGATAAATCAATAGACCGGTCACAATACTGAAAAATAAAAAAACGCTAAGCAATTTGATCATCCCATTTGTGTGCACATTTTTTAATTTTTTTGTTAAATATAAATCATATTATAACACTAATTCACGACTAGAATAAACATGAATATAAATCAACCACGTATTTTATTTTTAATAAAACCATGGGCGTCACCAGCACCATATTATGGGGGGCTCAATATTCTCCTAGATAGGGTTGGTAGAAATTTGAGTGCTACAAGTTGAAATAATAACTATTGGGACTTTTAATTCATCCTTCAACAATGGATTTTATAGGTATATGTAGTACTATAGGTATACCTAGACTATAGTATTTATAGTCTCTTAAAACTTGTCAATTTATGTCTCAGAATAAATGTAGTTGCATAGGGTTGATGTTGAAGGATGCGGTTCGAAATTTCTCGATTGAATTTTATTCAAGTTCTACCTCTGATCCTAATCCAACCAATTCCATCAACTTCTACGAGCTTCATCGAGTTGATGGAAATAGTATCAAGCAAATTGGTCTTAAAAAAAGAAACGGAGACAGGTTCCGGAGATCCAACGTTGGCAAATAATTCATAAAAAAATACAGTTCAAGCTGAAATAAAAATTATATAATTCATCTAATATACGAGTTTAATAGGATGGATTTGATGGGTTAAACTCGGATAAATTCGTATAATTGTATTTTTATTTATTTTTTTACGTAGAGAGGGACAGTCCCCTCTTGCCTGTACCCCTCGGCGATGACGCCCATGGACAAAACAAACGGCTTGTCAAGGAAAATGTCTTCATCAAACTTAAAGTAAATCAAACTAAAACTTTTTTTACTTAAATTTAAAAAAAAAAAACTCCTTACTAATTAGATTAAGAGTAGACATATTTTTTAAACGACGTAATAGGGTGTATAAAAAAAAATGACCGTTTCGTCAAATGCATGAATTCCAAGGACTGTAAAGACGTTAATCCTATTTATTGTTTACCAACAAGTCCTATACTCTTTAGAATGTTAATCCAACTTTATTTATCAACACTGGACTTACTCAATAATACCTCAGTTCACAAGTTTTTGCTGGAGACGGTGTCTTACGAAATTCTTGTTATTTTGAGACATTATTGGAAAAAATCGTGTTCTGCCGCTGAAGCGGCTCGTGAAATCAACAGAATTGAAGGAGAAGGTCTCCTTGACGAGCGTACCACGCGGCGTTGGTTCCAAAAATTTCACAGTGGAGATATGATCTTAGAACGGAAGAAGGGGTCAGGGCGACCATCGTTGGATATAGATGATGCTCTTCAGGAAGCTATAGACTCAAATCCAGCCACAAGTACTCGAGACCTTGCCAGGGAGTGCGGAGCGTCGAAAGATACTGTGTGTCGCCATCTGCACAGCATGGGGAAGGTGAAAAGGAGCAGCAGACTGGTCCCGCACGAGCTGACGCCCCAGCAATCTGCCAAAAGGGTAGAGATTTGCAAAAATCTTTTGAATCACCCTAACGATTTGCGAATTTACTAAAAAATTGTTACTGGCGAAATCCTGATACTAGTGGGCAGTGGTTAAGTAAAGGTCAAACGGCCTTTCCGGTTGCTGGAAGAGGACAATTCGAAAAAAAGTCAATGCTTTGCGTATTTTGGAACTATGAAGGTGTAATCCATCATGAATTCGTACCTCATGGAACCACAATTAACTCTGACCTCTATTGCATACAGTTAGATAGAGTATATGCAAAACTGGCGCAACTTTATCCAGCTTTGGTCAATCGAAAAGGAGTTCTGTTACAGCAAGATAACGCCCGGCCGCATACTTCCCGTCAGACCAAGGGAAAATTAAAAAATCTTGATGGGATCGAACTTCTTCCTCATCCACCATATAGCCCAGACCTTGCTCCATCAGATTTTTATTTGTTTCGGTCAATGGCCCACTTCTTGAAAGGGAAAAAATTTGATACCTTTGAAGAAGTCGAAACAGCGGTGCAGGAATTCTTCGATAGCCATCCTAAAGAGTGGTACCAGCAAGGGATCATGCAACTGGCGGAAAGATGGCAAGCAACATTAGATAACAATGGGTTATATTTTGAATACTAATTTTATTGTAAAGTATAAAAAAAATATATATATATTAATTTTTTGTCTAAAACGGTCATTTTTTTTATACACCCTATTATATTGTATTGGACAGGCAAAACCTAAAACAATTCGACAATAACCTCATAGATTGGTGTACCAAGAATAAATTTGGCTACACTTATTCATGGGACTCGATATTTTTCTGCGATTCATTCGGATTTTCTTTTAATAAATATTTTTTATGGAATTATAGAAATTATTCCGGCCTAGGCCTAAAGGAACTATGTACGATCCTGAACGATTGAGGTTTTTGAAAGAAATATTGCAAATAGGAACGATAGAAGAAGTTCATAATACCAGCCGATAATAATTGGACTTAATATTATAATTTTGAGCACTTGATAGTGATGTAAAACTATCGATAGTACCATCGATAGTTTTTTAACAATCGATCAACTATCGAAAACATTCTTTTTAAAAGATAAAATGATAGCCTGTGCCAGTAAGCACCCATAAGCTATATAGTTCATCGAAATAAAAAAAAATATTTATGTTTCTAACAAAAAATGTGCATCCACTATTCTACTCCCCCCCCCCCCCCCGGTCATCAGACTATCGATATTATCGTTTTATGCCCTTTTCTATCGAAACTATCGATAAGGAAGACTATGGATAGTTTTACATCACTAGCAATTGAATATTTTTCAGAAAACGACGGTGATATTGTATTCTTCTCAGGTAGGGACAGTTAATATATCTTCATTAAATAGTCAAGAAAAAAAGTGATAAGAGTACATTTTATTCATTGAAGTTAAAGGTCGCCAGAAGTTCTTTTTTTTTTTCCAATAGTTTCCGTTTAATAAATTGAAAGCAGAAATATTATTAGTTCGGTATGTTATTACAGATGTTCTATGTTCTTTGTCAGTGACCTTCTAGCGGTATATCAACTAAATGCTCTTCCTTAAATTTTAAGCTTTCCAACGATATATTATACATATACAGTGGATATCGCTTATAACGACATCGGTTATAACGACGTACCGCTTATAGCGACGGTAATCTTAAGTCCCAGGTCCCTACGGTCATATTTAAACGAATTTTTACCCGGCTATTACGACAACGGCTATTGCGACTGATCGGCTTTAGCCCCCATTTTGAGTCCCCCGGGGAACAAATAGATCGGTTATAACGTCCTGCTTCCGGAAAGAAGTCTTCCATCCGGCTTTCGGGATATTTTGATATTCTCCTGATTGTTTGTGTTTTTATTCCTTTAAACAAACTCGAATCAGTTGCGGCCTAGTTCTCGAATAAGACATATTTCGCGGTGATACCATGTCAAAGAGAAAGGCATTTTCGTTAGACGAACAATTGCACATTTGCTGTCGGCAGGAAATTGGGTTGTCGAACAGAAGTATTGCGGAGGAACTCAATGTAAGTCATTCAACTATTTGAACAATATGGAAAAATAGGGACAGCATTCGGGGACTAGTTGAACGCGGTGAATCGTTCAAAACAAAACAATTAAAGAGAGCTAAGTATGACAAAGTGGACGGTGCTCTAATAACATGTTTTGGACACCAACGCAGCTAAAATGTTCCAATATCAGGGACAATTTTACTCGAAAAATTTACGATGAGGCTGCTAGCGTCTCCTAAAGGATAACCTGTGATTGACTTTCTTCAGTATGGCCATAAAATTCGTGAAAATTACGATGATTCAGATATTTTTAACGCAGATGAAACTACTTTTTTTACAAGCTACTGCCTGAACTGACACTACATTTTATAGTGGAGAAATGTTCTAATGGAAAAATGTCAAAGGATAGAATAACGGTTTTGGTGGTTCACACTCCAACAGAAACGTAAACGTTTTGTAATAGGAAATTTGTATTTTTAAGAAGGCTATCATTACAATCAGCTGTTAAAAATGTTATAAGCGATATGTCGGATGTAACGACGATCGCCTTTAACAACGAATTTTGTACGGTCCCTTCAATGTCGTTATAAACGATATCCACTGTACATATTATTACTACTGATATTACCGGAAATTGAAATTTTCGTTGTGGGAAAACATTTTTTTTTTTCTATTCTTTTTGTTATGAAATACTAATAAGAGGGGGGGGGAGAATTATACCTTTCACATTGAAGCCCTATCTGATTATTTCTATGATAAACCTACCTCCCACATAATATGGAATACATCATTCTGATTAACCGTGATAACTTTAATCAAAATAATTGGGTTCTTTTTGAGTAATCCTAACTAGGAGTAAAGTCGCTGGTATTAAAGTGCCTCCTACGTTAACTTAATTGTGACGAAACCTTTGTCACATCACTGGCAGATTCTTTCGAAAAGCCGTTTCTGATCTAGTCTTTTCACCACAGACCATCAGGACTACTAGGTTATTGGGACTAAGAGACCCCAAAAGCTGTATTTCCGCTCAAAACCGGAAGTATAATATATATATATATATATTTAATGTGTAGGTAAATATTTTTTCTTCGTGAAGAAAAATTGTAGGAATCTAATTTGAGATTTCTCGCTTGGATAAACTTAAAGTAGTAGTAACATAAGAAACTGCGTGCAATTCTGTACATACTCCAATTATTTCGAGTTGACTTAAGATGGTGGTGGGATTGGGGACAGAAAATAGGTCAGCCTAAAAGCAGGAGCTTTAGAGAGGCTAAGACGTAATGAAACCGAGGTTACATTGACAGTTGATGGGAAATCGGCGAAGGCTCATAGCCCGTGATTGGATCTCATGCCTTTGATTGAGTTGGATCATTCCTTCCTCGACCAATCTGTTACCGCTACCGAACCGGTCCCTAAACTGAACCGAATGGATCACAACTTGTCTGCTCAATACTCTCTGCAGTTAATAGCAATCTTGTTAGGTAACTAGAGGAGCGAGGTAATTTCCCTCCAGGTAATACGACAACCTCATTAGCTCCAATCAACAGCAGAGGTCTAATATTGTTACCTGAATCTATATAATCTATTATCTCAAAGTAGAGCAATCTAATAATAAAACGGTAGTCAATTATATCAAACATAATTTGGATAAAATTAATAAACATACATACAAAGGTATTAACAAAAACAAATATATAATTTTGATTCATTAAAGGGCATCATTAACAGTGATGGCTGATCACATTCAAACCATACATAAAGAAACTTGAAAAGAAAATTATGGAATTAAAACATTTCAAAACATAAAAATAAGAATAGAAGAGCAAGTGGATCTCTTGGAAATATGGCGTCTAAAAGAGAAGTTGAGTTTTTCTCCATAACAACATTATTAAACCCAGCGGTTGAAAAATATATGATTATTACAAATATGCACAACCAAAACACAATAATATTTTTAAAATTTACTACTAAAGCGTGATTTCAACTTTCAATTAAATTTCAATATTATATATTTTCCGTTCTGAAATATTTCCATTGCAATACATTACCCTGGACGATATTCAACTCTATACTGCATATCTAACCAGGGCCATGTTTTGTTTTTATTTTTCCTCCGATAAAACATGATACATCAATAAGTGTAAGAAGTGGTAAGAGATAAGATTGTGTTTGAATCCTTTAAAAAAGAAATGTAAACATCCTTGGCCCGGTTTTATCTGATAGATGATAATATATATGTACATTGCATTTCATAAAATGTTTTAAATATTATATACATTACCATTGATAAAATGTATTTAAGGGGCATTTTTTTAACGTGGGATAAAAGACATCTGATGGAGAGACAACTGAAAAACCTGACTGTAGAGAAATGGATTATGCAAATATATTATAAAAAAATAAATACCTAGACATCTAAAAGATTTTTTTAAGGATCATATTTTAAATAAATAGAATTATTAGAACTAGGAATATGACAGGGTAATAAATTCAAGTGAAATAGGAGAATGTGTTGAGAGTACAAATGTGATGAGGAAGAGTAAACGATGAATCTTGGAAGGAACTCTTTAAAAAAAAAAAGTAAACTTAATTAAATTAAGTAAAATTTCCATCAGGAACTTCCATGTAGAAAATTCTCTATTTTGCCATGCATCAAATAAAATATGTGCATTGACATTTAAGAGAGAGAGGGCATAGATATTGTATGAGAGTATACCTATCTATCTAGGCATTACTAGATTATTAGATACCAACTTTTAAGGATAAAGAGAAACAGTGTATTATGGCATTAGTACGGCATGGAATTCCTTCTCAATTAGAAAGGAAATTCCAGTTTCAGCTAAATTCAAGGTGTTTGATGCTGCAACTAGAGCAATCTTGTGCTATGTCGTAATTGAGGGAGAATTGAGAAATTAAAACGAAAATTTATAAAACTTTTGTAAATCGAATAATGCAGTTTACCAAAAGCCATTACATGAATTCATTCTTGAATTACGCTTATTATATATATAATGCTGCGAATATATATATATATTACACATCTTATATTAGCACATCATGAGTGTGTCGTCGAGGCAGGCAAAGATGCTGAGAGGTTCTTGTATTTAACTCTCGATGCCCAACTAAAAAACATTAAAATTATTTTGGACTAAGCGATTGCAGGTAACAGATCATTTGTATGGATGGATCGCCTTAGATGTAGTTGTTAGCAGAGCAACCTACAATTTTAAAGGTCACGGGTTATTGTCCTGCGGAGGTCCTAGCATTTTTTAAAGGGGGTAAGAAATCCTTGGCTATACGAGTCAGGTACTCGTTGAGAATCCCTATCTTAATTATGATAGGCAAAATTTAGGATTCCTACTGTATCACCGTCCGATTAGCCTTATTAGCGTAAGGGCCTTTGAACTAACAAACAAATATAGAATATAACCTTATATAGATAGATATATAGAAGATAACCTTAGGAATGCTAATGTTCACCAATTGTCCAAACAGTTGAAATTTGAAGATTAGAACTGTATTAATTATTTTATGAAAATCCCAAACACTTCATTAGATTCATAGCGAGAACTAGGACAGAAATGCTTGATTTAGACGAAAAACCTTAGATAACGGACGATACTGCTAACTGCACTTCGTACAACCTTCAAGAAACGAAAGAATCCGGCATCTTGTAGCTGTATGTCCCATCCTCTATGAATTTAAGGCTGGTTTATTTGGAAAATCCAAGTTAAATTATATAAGTATTATTGTATTATTATATAAATAAGATTCGTTGTCAATTTCAATTTTATAAGATTTTTTTAGATTATATCGTTTTTTTTTTGTTGTTTTTTGTAAATTCGCATTGAGGGACTACAGTAAGGAATACCTTGTGTGAAATCTTGTTATCTGTTGTAATTTCATTTCATGTTTGATTTTCATTTTTTTTTTTTTATATTTGACATATACTTATTTTATTTACTTACTACATAAGTATTTAAGTCTTTCATTGCTTGTTTCCTACTGGTTTATATAGTTTTTGCTATGATTTTTATGTCTATAAAGTTTCATGAGTAATTTTAGCAGACCCATCCATTAATGTTTGTTTTATTTTAAACTATATATAGCAAAAAGAAGGAAGATAATAAATATTTACTTTATTATTATTACTAAATGAGCGGGGTAGCCCATTGGTAAGGCATTAAGTTGTATTTCTGAAGGTCCAAAGTTCGAATCTCGCATGACACGATAACTTTAATATTATGTCACAGATAGTCTTGGTGACTGAGAGACCCCCATGGGACAAATCAGCCTCTATAAAAACCTTAAATGAAAAATAAGGTGGGGAAACGTTGAGCGTGATCGGGGTCAAATCACTTCCTAGCACGATCGCTGTCTAACAAACAGTACTTCCTTACACAGTGCTGTATCCAAGACCCTTCATGGATTTTATTGGTCCGTATTTTTTTTTTATTGTTTTATTTTTTTTTTATTATTAAATAATTAATTTTGAAATCCCCATAGCATTAAACAATTACAGCCGACTTTATTTATGTAAGCCTCAAGCGAGTTTTAGATGTATATCCTAACTATTTGCTAAACCCTGCTCCGTAATTCCACCACAACACACTCTGCCGCCAAATTTATGCGCTATGTTAATAGAGGATCCTTTCTAACGGTCCCTTAGAATCGTAAATATTATTTACTTATGCAATTATGTATCGTAAATTGCCTGCGGTGGATGAAGGCTCTTTGGAAAACCTACACTTCTCGGGTGGTTGGCAATGCCATTCAGAATTAACCGTGGCCTATAGGAATTTATGAATGAGGGGCGCCGGCGCTTTGGAAATAACAACGGTGTAGGTTCATTCAATATTCGTCATCCATAAACAGCAGGAAGTTACTGTTGTATAAAGAGGTTTTATAAGTCAAGCTATTTTATATGAATGAAATAGATATTTAAAATCAAATTTACGCAACCAAATTATTTTCTTATGTTAATTCGTTTATAATTTTAATTGAGAAGACATTCATAAAATCTTTCAGATAAATTAATTATAATAAATTTATTGTATACGGAAATTAAACCACAGCTGTATCAGAGGAATTAAATCCATATGTTTTTCCATTATATATATATATAATTTCTATAAAACCAGTGTAAATTTGCGTTTTTATAAGTCTGTCCGCCCATTATTGAAAAACTGACAACGAACTATTGTACTAAGGCAATATTCAGACCAACGTCAATGCTCCACAATACGTCACAAACAAAATCATACATCAGGAATTCAAAATCCCATTATTCCTCTACATTATACCGCCTAAAAATTAAAAAAAAAAATTTTCTCTTAGGATTCGGTTTGATTGGTACATGGCCAGTATAAATATAAAATAAAAAAAATTTGGTGCGTGCGCGCAACACACAACTTTCACTTACCCACTTACTTACATTAGATTAGAAATGAATGCGTTGTGTTAATGCCACTTCTCAAAGTTACACATTTTTCCACATTCATTTCTTACCTGATATTAAAGAACACCTAATTTTCATTAAACATGGCGAATTTGATGAAAATCGTTAAAACCGTTTTTGAGATAATCGAAAAAAAGGTAAAAATCGGAAAAAAAGTTATGAAATAAAGTGCCCCCTCCCTTTGACCAATTTTGATGAAATCTGTGCTGTCACATCGCGGGCATATACCAACACCAAATACTGAGTTTTGTCAAAATCGTTAAAGCCGTTTTTGAGTAAATAAAAAAAACACGTGATAATGAGACAACATTTATTAAGTAAAGTCCCCCCTCCGGTTAATCAATTTTGATGAAATTTTTACAGTCATATCTCGGGCATATTATTACATCAAATACTCAGTTTAATCAAAATCGTTAAAGCCGTTTTTGAGTAAATAAAAAAAACACGTGAAAATGATACAAAATTTATTAAGTAAAGTCCCTCCTCCGGTTAATCAATTTTGATGAAATTTTTACAGTCATATCTCGGGCATATAAATAGATCAAATACTGAGTTTAATCAAAATCGTTAGAGCCGTTTTTGAGAAAATCGAAAAAAACATAAAAAGTTATTAAATAAAGTACCCCCTCCCTTTGAGTAATTTTGATGAAATTTATGCTGTCACATCGCGGGCATATACTTACACTAAATACCCAATTTCAGGATCGCACGATTTATAGTTTTTGAGCTAGTCTGTTCACACACACACACACACACACACACACACACAGACACACACACACACAGACCATTTCGCGGGACTTGGTCATTTCGACTCAGGGGACCCCAAAACGTGTATTTCCGTTGAAAACTGGAAGTCGAAATTTTTCACGATCGCAATACTTCCACTTACTATATATTTCATATATAGGTAAGTGAAAGTAATATATTGATTCCCTACGATTGGTTTTCGTACATCACTCCTCCCCCACCCCTTTACAATTCCTATACCTGAGATCATGTACCATAGATCTAGCGATGCAACTGTATGTAGGGTAAACCATACAGTTATTAGCACTCAGTAGTTACTGGCACCCCAACTTTAACTTAAAGAATTAGGTAAACAAGTCCTAATTTTATTAGGTACTTGTAGATAATACATGAGTCTAATGTTTGAAGGGTCCTCTAAGTCATCTATGGAGTAAGACTTTAACAAACCAACCATAGGGAAGATTTCACAATTAAATCCACAGGGTGCCAATAACTAGATTTGGCACTTTTAACAATAAATATTGCCATATTGTAAAACCATTGACTTTTTGACCCCAAAAAACCTCTTGAGTCTTTATAAGAATAGATAAAGAGGAGTTATAGGAAGTTTCAATTAGATCCCTTCATAAAAAGTTTTTTTTTTTAATGTCACCACTGAAATTTATTCTTGAGGGTGCCAATAACTTTACGGTTTACCATACTAGCGCATGTGCCATGGAGAGAAGCACTGGGATCTCTTCGAGCCCTGCCTGCCAAGTGCGGGCGATCTCATGCGAAAGTTTACCATTTATTTTGAAATTAATTTTTACGGTTAATATTTTATCTGATTCTTAAAAATATTTTTTAAATTATTTTTTGTTAACAATCTTATGAAATCATAGAGCACTTTATGAAATATCTGGTTACCAAAACTAGTCGGGTGGACTTTCATCAAATTATGTTATGTCGATCACTTTTTTACTATAGGGCTCTTATGGCATTGGTACAGGTCTTTAATTTTAGATCACATCTAGATCTAAAGTTAACGACTTTTATCATTGGCTTAAGAACCGGAGGGTTAAACAGTGATTACACCAATTCAGTGAATGAAGTCGACTTAACTAGTTATGGCCAGAGATTTTATATTGTGC
Organism: Aelia acuminata; assembly: GCA_911387785.2. NCBI lineage: Eukaryota > Metazoa > Arthropoda > Insecta > Hemiptera > Pentatomidae > Aelia > Aelia acuminata. The sequence continues at coordinate 204,507,386 of OU426978.1, read as the reverse complement.
TCTATTATTTCACAAGTTTATTTTTATCACAAAATACTAAATATTAATCATACAAAAAAACTTTTAAAATAAATTTGCAGGCATTCATACTTTTATAACGTATTTTAACGCCGTCAAGGAAATTCGGAGCCGAGTGACAGCATACAGTAAGTAATACATTACTAATTTTTGGATATATAAAAAAGTAATTTGAAAAATCATTGCATATTCAAAATATCACTTGGATCTCAAATGAAAAAATATATACATTTTCTTTATAACAATAAACCTTAGAGAAAAAAATAAATATTAAAAAAAATATTGGAAAATAAAAGAGGAGGATGAGGTAAACACAAGGGGTCCCTCAGGGATTGGGAGTAGCCAAGCAAGGGATTGAGCCGTATGCCACGCATGAGGGCTTCCTCCGTATCCCCTCTCAAACATATCTGTCTCCTCTTTATAAACATATCTCAGGTGTACTCCCCCAACCTGTAGTAAAAGGGAGTCTACAATAAATAACATTGTAGGTATTCAAGACCAATACCATAACAATAGCAAGTATTAGCATAAAAAGATGCGCATACCAAACACTAACAGATCATTTTTTTCTCTCCCAAAGGTAAATCATGAAAAACTCAAGACGCCTCATATTAATTAGCACCTTAGAAAAAATACTGAAATATTAGAGAGAAAGGTCTTCCGAACGATAAGCAGTACGTCCTGGAATCAGATTTTAATAAAATTGAGGGGTAAAAATTGCTTACAGAAACTTGTCATAACATGGTCATGATAGTAGGCAAGGAAGCTATCACAACTAATAAAGCCCCAAAAGTTGGCAAAGGACCTTGTGGTAGACCAAAAATTAGATAGGTAGATAGCATCAAAAAAGATAAAGACGCCTCAGGGAAGACAGCAATAAGCTGGAAAGAACTAGCACAAGATGGAGGAAGAAATAAAGATGGCACGCTCAAACAGCCAAAGATCAACAATGTTTCTAAAGCCGAAAGAAAGAAAAAGATAATGAATTACACCTTCTTGAATATAATCTAACCATCCAAACTAATTTTTTTTCCGAAAACTCTTTATTGATATTATTACATTCTGTCTCAATCGAGACATTGTTAATAGTGCTAAAGCTCAAGTAAAGGAAAAAAAAAAAAACATCTTAATCACATTCATACACTATTTACAATCAGGCTGGAGAACCCGGAGGCAGGCTTTTCCCTCCATGGAGGAGGAAGCCTCAAGAGGTTCCCGCGCTTCTCTCTCGGCCGCATCACTGGTATTAAAGCCAGTTGGAGGCTGAGCGAGTTTGTTTTTCCAATTGTTTTTCCACAGACGGATTTTTCCGAGCCTATTAATCAGTTGTAAAATCTGAAAATAATGAATTAAATTGAAAAGATGTTCATAAATAAATTGCAAGGCAGCAAATGGATAATGAACTCGAAACGACTGAAAACACGGCCATTTTTAACATGTCAACATTTTTAATGAACATAAGTATAAGCAAATTTTTTTATAATTTTGAATAGTTTTAATTTTTATAATATGCTCTGAAAGATCGCGAAAAATACTGTAGGAATCTACTGCTTACTAAATTCCTACCTCGTGTGGACAAGACGATTTTTGTAATGTCACTACTCAAATAAATAATAATTCTAATAATAATTTAATAATAAATTATACATAAAATTTATTTTACAAAAGTTATAGTCCAATAGAGGGAGAGGAATTCAATTGGTCTGATAAACTTTTCGAACAAGATGAACTAATAGGGAATGGCCAACCAATTGAAACTGAAACTAATGTTTTCTCACTTAATTCGAAATAAGCGAGTGGTAAATTATTTTAAGTCTTTCAATATAGTCTTAATAAATATGAACAATTTGTAAAATTCGAAAAATTGGATAATGTAGTGTATATGTAACACGTGTCACTTTTACACCCTGGAGAAAAAAAACCACGTGTGGTAAATTCCCCTTATGTAGAGCATAAGAAGACTGTTTTATGCGGTTTCATCCGTGACAAGGGCAGCTGTTACAAGCAAAAACTGTCAGAGCCGGATCTGTTACTGAGTCTTTTGTCTTTCCTCATTACTGGAATATGATGCCCCCCCCCCCCCATTAGGCCTGTCAGGTCCTTAAATTTATCATATCCTTTTATATTAAAAAAAGATATAATCTATTTAAAAAGATAATGTATATATTTTTATTTTTAAGCAACAGCTAGTGAAAACATTTCTCCTTCGAATATTTTACATTTCATTAATTCTATTTATGTTTCTGGAATCTGCAACATCACCAGTATCGACATTTGTATCATGGTACATTGCCCGGGTTTTGATTGTTTTACGACTTCATGTTAGTAACCCGTGATTTTTTCAGGAGCAGTTATACCTAATGTAACCTAAACGAAAAAAACAATTGATACGCCTACTTTCAAAATAAGACAACATTTTCTGCCAAATAAAAACAATTATTTGGGTACTATTTCCACGTCTCTTCCTCCTAATAAACTCGCACATATACAATTTTATGTTCATTCTAGACGTTCTGCACATTACTTTATTCTTTCATTTTGTCTGGGAATACATACTTACTACGGATTTTTTTTAATCATTGTTTGAGGGTAAACAAATTTAAGAGAATGGTTAACAGAGATACGTTCCTATGATTATCTCCCAAGCCGTACGTATTCCCCAAGAAAAAATCATCGCCACAAAGTTAGATTCAGACAAAGACAAAGGATATGATACTTATTACACATGTTATTTTTAGATCAAAATATATTAGTTACAATGATGAAATCCTACATTAGGTTAAATAAACTGTTTCTAGAAAAATGAAGAGTAAATGCCATGTAGTCGTATAACTAACAAGACCAGACTGTACCTTTATTTATAAAAATGGACAAAATTGAATACCATACGAGCAAGATAATAAAAAAATCAATTGTTTGATGGAGCTGTTTATACAAAAGGATAACCTGGTCTCTGTATCAGAACGTATCAGTAATGCAGAAACCTCACTCGGAGCTATTTTTGGGATAACTGAGAAAGCAAATTGCCATTTTCATTAGAGTAGGCACGCTAAGTTTTTTTTTTTTTCTATTTACTAAGGCACTATGTTTTGTGAATACATTCGATAGTATAATATCAAAACAATCAAGGACGTTTTCTGTTTTTTGTATTTTTTAAGAAAAGTACTTTTATTTATTTATTTTTTCAGCTATTGGTACTTGTTATTTTCTACATAAACTTCGAATATAATTAAGTAGATCAGATGAAAACAATCATGAACTCATCTCATAAGATACAAAATAGGTAGACTTTAGGAAAGTCCAAAAAAAAAAAATAATAATCATAATAAACAAACTGATAATTATATTAAGTCTCTAAGTAACTTACCACCGGCTAACTTGAAGGTGCAACCTGAAAATGAAATATTCAATTAATACATAGTATAAATAAACAAATTTAAGTAAATAAATGTTTTAAAAATTACATTCTAGGAAATGTTTTAGGGATAAATGCAAGTGAATTTACAGTATTTTATGTTAATAAATATTGTTTTGCTTAATATTAACCATAATCCCCACTCAAGGCATAAGCATAAGAGGCTTTGTTCTTCTGTACTGAATTTTAATACCTCAATTCATTTACTTATTTTAATATTCTACATAAATCCAATTGCTTTAAATGATGTAGCTACTAAAAATACCTCAATTTTTTTATTTAAAAAAACGAAACAAAACAAAAACTCATTCCAAACCAGTATAATAAAAATAAATAAATAATTCAAGAATGTATTAATAATAATGAGCCACATTGCATGGGTCACGAAATGACTCCCGCAAAATCAACATAAATTATTTCAATTTCTACATAGGATGAGTTAGGGCTCTTAAGCGATTTTATGGACAGGTGAAGTTCGAAAATTATTTCACCTGCATACTGCAGGTTCAGGATAAAAACATTTAAACGAAAAAATTGAAGAAAGAAAACTTCATTGGCGAAATAAAGCCTCAGCAACAGCAATAACAATATAAAACTGAACATTGAACATTCCGCAATAATCAATATTTTAAAACTTTATTGATTTAACAGGAGCTAATCATAGTTTATAATTGAAGGGGTCGGGGCAATATAGTGCCTAGCAACATTTTTAACAAAAATGAACTTTAGCTGCAGTCTGCTATATATCACGTAGGACTATATGTCTATGAAGGAAATGCCACCTTAATATGTCTATAGAGGCTCTATATAGTCATATTTAGTTGGCATATCCATCATAGACATAGTCCTACGTAATATACAGCAGACTGCAGCTACAGTTTATTTTTGTTAAAAATGTTGCTAGGCACTATTTTGCCACGACCACTTCAATTATTAAGAAAATGAAAACCATTATTTTTTTTTTTTTTGTAAATTATAATTTCCAAAACGTTGTTTGAATAAAATTAATTACATATCATTATGTTTTTAAAATAATCAGCCTAATCCATTTTTTCCCAAAGGTGTGTTTACGCAATATTAATATAATTACTTTTTTTCAGCATATTACAAACAATTGTGCTTTTAATTGTTATTAATTAATGTATAAGGTTCTAAAGAATTTTTAAAATTGTAAAATATATTTTAAAATAGTTTTAACTTGAACACGTTAAATATTTACTCGGCAGAGATGTGAAATCGGAAGAATCACACTCAATCATTTATCGTCAATAAGAGTTTTTAAAATGTTTCTTATGTTTAATGTTCATTAAAGGAATGTAGAATGTTAGATATGGTACATAGATACATTACAAGTTGCTCATATATTTGTCTTTATTTTAGCCCTGACAAAGATCCACATGTTTGGATCGAATCGTTGGCTTTCAAATAAAAAATCTTTTGACTGAAAATTCTGATAATTAATCATCCTATCGTAAATAAAACAGTTGACCATTACAACTAGAAGTGTGAAAAGATATAGTAAAGTAATAAAAAATATATAGAATTAATAAAACGTATATTGGAACTATCTCATTCTCATAGAAACATTTAACATCACAATGGAATTATTTCAAAATTAACTTAATTTTGAAATAATTCCATTGTGATGTTAATTTAATTAAGTCTTCCATGATTCTTATGAATATAAATTTGTTTATTTATGCATTTCATAATTATTTTCAATTAAATTTTAATAATTATTTGTTCAATAAAGTATTTAACGTCACACTATGATAAGAAGGCTAAACTTTATATTAAATTTTAATAATTATGTTACTTTTTTTTATCTTAACTTATTCCGATTTTTTATGTTGGTACAGCATTCGGGCATAATTAATTTTTTTCTTGTATCAAGAATCTTCAATTCATTATTAAGCTTTTAAAAAATCCTTAGGCCATCAATCTAAAAATAATGGAACTTTTTCAATTAACACTTCTGAACTTTTATTTATATTTCTTGATTGAAGTAGAAAAAAAAAAAAAAAAAAAAAAAAAAAAAAAAAATCGTTTGTGTAAGTTGACTAACTGTTGGCTCACGAGTCAATCTGTGAAATTTTTATGATATATTTTTTTTCTTTCTTACCTCACCCCAAACAGACTCTTGCTTTTAATTCATATTTTATTTTTTTAAATGTCTGTTTTTTTTTTTTTTTTTTTTTTTTTAATTTCTTATCACAGGTGGTATAATGACTAAATAAAAACTTTTTTTTTTAATATTTGTTTAAATAGGATAGAGTAGTATAGGTAATTAGGTGAACAAATGTTCTTAAAATCTATAAAACCGATATTTTTCGGTCTATAAGAAGAGATGCTCATTTCCTAACAATCTAGATTTAATTATTTAGGGCGCATAATAATTTAAGCACTAACACTAATTCGAAATAATAATACTTTAAACGAAATATATCATCATAAATGCAGGGATTTGTATTAAAATAATGAAAAAGTAGCTAAGTATCAAATAAATATAAAATTATTAAGGTTTATGAGGTAGAAGGTAGGCGAGTAATTATTAGTGTCAGAAGAAATTTAGTTTATTCTAGCTATTTTATCACATTCACGTGAAACTACGTCGCCTTAACTATTATTTATTATGACAAAAAATTATGCTTTTATAAGAAGTTTTTCAATTTTTTCTGTGCTCATTTTTGCTTTTACAGAATAGTAATGTATAAATGCATTATATATTATTTATATCTAAAAGGTCGGTATGCTATATCTTCCAAAAAACATACAAGAAATTACTGACTGAATCGAATGCCTTAAACACATCAGGCTGCCCAACCAAATCCGTAGGATCGAATATTGCTTTCGCACATTTTAGAAACTGAATATTGTCTAAAAGCTTTTAAGTTTTCCTGCATTATTTTTTATTTTAGTACAAGAACATTGCCGATTTTTTTTTTAATTTAACACTATAGTTCATTTATTATCCCATGCAATAGGCTCATAATTATACTTGCACCTTCAATTACAAAAAAAAAAACAAGGTTTTATGTTCTATTTTTCGATGGTATACCGATTAGTTAGATCCTTAAATAGGAATTTGAAATATCGGAAAAATGCCTCAATGGTGTAATCGATTGATGGAATAACAGTAATTCATTAATATCATTAACATTAATCATATTTTTTATAATAACAAAATAATTATGACATAAAGAGAGTTGAGAAGTACCATAGTAGAGAATCTTAAAAGCTTTAATATTTTTTTTCTAGCGGTCAGTTTTAGGACAGTTACTCTCAGCCAATCACAAACGAGGAAACATTCCATGATCAAATTAGCTTCCTTACCACTTATAGGATATCAATCAATACATAACAATTAGGAGGGGTATTTTTCAGGGTGACTCTCTTAGTCCTCTTTGGTTTTGTTTGGCATTCAATCCAATTAGCAAATTATTGGAAGACACAGGCAAGGGATACCATCTTAATTCCGAAACAAAGCTCTCTCATTCGTTTTATATGGATGATCTTAAGCTTTATGCTAGGAACGAGACGAAATGAAGACTCTTTTGAAAACGGTAAAGACATTCAGCGATGACATTAAAATAGATTTAGGAATATGAAAATGTGCCGTCATCTATGTAAAAAGAGGAAGGATAGTAGAAGGAATTAATATGGAACTTTCAGATGATGTTGTTATTAATCAGTTGAGAGAAACCGATTCTTACAAATATATGGGACTGTACCAACTGCTGAAATTCAAAACTTATTCGAAGAGAATCTTCGAAGATGAGATTGTATAGAGAATCAAAGGAGTACTGAAGTCCCATTTAAATGGAAGAAACACCATTAAGGCATTGAATACGTAGGCAGTGCCGGCATTAGCCTATTCATTTGGGAGACTGAAATGGACCAACACAAATCTGCATGTAAAGCATGTTCGGCGCAACAACTCGTCACCGAGTCCGGGCCGCCTCAAGTAGTCTCCGCCAGTTGGCTCTATCCCGTGCAGCCGCCCTCCAGTCCAGCACGCCGAGAAGAGTCCTAGCATCTTCAGCCACACCATCCATCCACCTTACGTTCGGCCGTCCCACTCTTCTCGTTCCTACAATCTCCTCCTTAATTACTTTTTTCGGGATCTCGCCATCATCCATTCTGACCAAATGGCCAGCCCATCGAAGTCTTCCCAGTTTAATGACTTTGGAGATCTCGTTTTCTTGAAAGAGCTCATACAGTTCCAGGTTCTTTCTTCTTCTCCATGTCTCGCCTATTTTGATGGGTCCATATATCCTCCTCAATATCCCCCTTTCGAACACCAAGAGCCGCTTTTCATCCGCCTTCTTAATGGCCCAGGCCTCCGAGCCATAAGTTAGTACTGGGCGGACTATTGTCCTGTACAGACTTATTTTGGTCTTCCTTGAAAGATAACGATTTTTGAAGTTTCTGTATAAGCTGTAGTAGCACCTGTTGGCGGTTATTATCCTACGTTTAATTTCTTGGGAGACATCGTTTTGGGAGTTTATTTCACTTCCCAGGTAGACGAAGTTGTTGACCACCTGGAATCTGTACTGACCTACCTCAAAGTACTCTTCGGTATTGTTTCCTAGCCCTCCAGCCTTCATATACTTTGTTTTCTGCTGGTTTACTTTTAAACCGAATTTTCTTGCAGCTTTCTCGAGGGCAAGAAATGCTTTCCTTAGGGCTCCTTTGGACCTGGCCATTATGTCCAGGTCGTCAGCATATCCCAGCAACTGCACCAGTCTGTTGAACAAGGTTCCCCCAACCTGAATTCCTGATCTCCTGACAGCTCCCTCTGCGGCCAGGTTGAAGAGCAGGCATGCGAGCGCATCTCCCTGTCTCACTCCGTTGTCTGTGAAGAACTCCTCCGATACATCGGCTCCGATGCGTACCACACACTTTGAATTCCTCATGGTCATTTTTACCAGCCTTGTCAGCTTTTTAGATATTCCCATTTCCTCAAGAAATTTCTTGAGGAACACAAATCTGGAAAGGTTAAATCGTCTTGTTACAGTTCAGATGGTCCTTTCAATAAAAAGGCATCCCAAATCTTCGGTTTCAAGGTTATATCTTCTTAGGAAAATGGGAGGCCGTGGTCTGATGAGCCTGTTAAGGTTATGCCGGGAGGATAATCTTAGTGCTTATATTAGATGTCAAAACTCTAACATGCTATCAACTATTGCTTCACTGGATGCAGATTATACCGCTCTAAATCTACTTAATGCTGAAAATCCAAGCAATGAATCAGACTATGCTATCTTAGAAGAGAAATGGAAAAACAAACCACTACATGGACGTTTTTACCATTCATTAACAGACACTGGTATAAATACTAAAGCATCCATTTGGCTAATAAATGGTCATCTATTTCCCGAGACTGAAGGATTCTTGAGGGCCATTCGAGATCAGGTGATAGCTGCAAAAATATTTGTGGGGAGAATATCACTTATTTATATAGACTGTGCAAACAGACAGCGGAGTCAATACTTCGGGATGTGGAATACTTGCGGGTAAGGAGTACTTGCAGAGGCGCAACAACGCAGCCAAGGTAGTGCATCAAGCCATAGCTGAGAAGTTGGGGCTCAGTGATTACGGAACGTATCGTACGGAACCAATCATCTCCAGGCAAAGCGTCAAGATGTTCTGGGATCATCCCATGATCCCGGATCACACTATACAAAACAACAGATCTGATATTTTAATATTAGACAAAGGAAAGAAAATAGTGTCGATAATAGAGATCGGTGTTCCTTCGGACGATCATGTACAATACATAAGGTAGTAACAGAGAAAAAGAGAAAATACGTAGAATTAGCGGAAGAGATGAAGTAGCTTTATGGTTTGAAGGAAAGCCGCTTTCTACCTTTGATAATATCGAGCAACGGCTTGATACCAGAAGGAATCCTGTCTTCATTACAAGAACAGGACCTTCCGTTTGGAACGATGATGAAAATGCAGGAGGCAGCATTTTTGGGCACTGCAAGAGCAGTCAGGAAATATATGACTGTCAAATATATCAGAAGTTTTTAAATGTATTTATATAATTTTTGTTTGACCTACTTTGGTCCCGAATAATTGTAACACCATGTAACATGTGAAACAAATAAATAATAAATTCTTTGTTTAATTGTTCTGGGGCATGTCCCTTAAGTACAAAATCAAATGATATAAAAAAATGGGCTTTAGAGCCATAGAGTAAAATTTAAATAAACAAACATTCGAATTAAAATTGAATTGAACTAATTTTATTATTTTTATTTTATTAATTTTGCATGTGTTCTTGAATATATTTTAAGTCAAATCCAAGATAGGGGAAAACCCTTTAAAGTACGAAAGAATTGTGTTTTTATGCCATCCAGCCTCGATCTATAATCTAGAGAATGAGATAAGAGAAAAAGAAGCAAAGAAAAGAGTAAAAAACGCAACACAGTTTCAAAAACAAAGCTTTAAAACTAACCCATTTCAGGGGGATTTTACGAGAGGCACTTATCTGATAGTAGAATTTCTTATCTCAGCCAGAGGGCACCGCTTGCATGCCTGAGTATCTCTTTTACATTTATTTTACAATCGTTTACAGATAGGATACCATTTAAATACAATGAGATATAAAAATAAAGGAAATTGAGATTAATTAATTGAGATTTTTTATCAGGAAAAACTTTTAAAAATACAAATTTTTTTATGATTTAAACTGTCCCTATAAAAATAGTCACCACTAAAAATAGTTCACGGATAGAATGCCATCAAATTATTTTTTTTAAACTTTGGTACCCCAACCTGTCACGCATGGACATACGGGGAGTTAGTCTAGAGGTGTAACCAACCAATTCTAACCATGGTGGGAAGGTCGAGATTTATTTCGGCCTTTCACGAAATTAAGATTTATAATATAAACCGATGAATTATAAAATTGTAAGACTAACATGGGTTTAAATAATTTTTATTAGTAGAAAATTAAAAAAAAAAAAAACAATAATAAAAACTCAAATTAGTAAAGTAACTACTTGGCAGAATTAAGTCCATATGCTTCGATCTTCAGAGCCAAACTAAGTCTCTAGCCAATTGCTTCTTATATTTATAGTAGAATCGAATATTGCAGGAGGTTCTCTAAAAGAAATTGTACTAGAGCAGTTGGGTAACTGTTTCAACAAAATTTCTAGAACTCTTTTCAATGTAACAGACAAAATCATGGGTTGGCGTCCAGCGGTTGCCCTAAGATTTTTTAAAGGGAGTAAATTATTCTTGGCTATGTCGTCCCTCGGATCGGACGTAAAATGGAGGTCCCGAGACTGTATGATGTCAGGTTAAAGACCCCTATCCAAATTATACATGGATATTCAAAATTTAGGACTCCCACTGTAGCATCGTCTGAGTAGCCTTAGAAGCAAAAAGGGACCTTAAACAAATAAACTAACAGACAAAATCATGTAGTTTTGTCTGTAAATCTTCATGTATTCAAATCTATTTACATAGCCTTGACTCACTAATTGGGTTTGTGTGCCAATAATCATAATAATATTATTATGATTGTAATAATAATAGACCACCCAACGCAACCCTTGGAAAAAAAGCAGATTCTGTTCCGATCTCCAGGTGAAAGGGAAAAGGTATGGAGAAAGTGGGGAGAGTGTTATGCACCTTGCACTTTTTCTCCTAGGGTTGCGTTTGGTGGTGGGTCAGTGATGGTGAGGGGGGCATAAATTTAAACTCCCGCACAGAGTTGGTTCTTGTGAACTGTGGCTCTATAACTGCTGACAGGTACATTACGGAGATGCTTGAGCCATACCAGAAATATCGAATTTTGCTTTATTTTTATGCACGATAATGCCCGATCTCATGTTGCTCAATCAGCGCAAAATTTCCTCAGACAAGAAGAAATTGAAGTTATGGTTGGGCCACTCAGAAGTCCAAATACGTATGAATCCCACAGAGCATGTATGGGACATGCTTGGTAGACGTGCCCGCGCCCGAGACCCACAAAATTTGGCGGATTTAAGGGAAATGTTAGTGGAAAAGTGGAACAACATCCCAAGCACGGCAGGTCTCGATTGACTTCAACCGTGAAGTCTTTGCACCTTGCGGATTCTTTCGGGGGATCAATCTAGGATATTTTTAGATGAAAAAATGCAAAAATTAAAATCCTAAAGGTGGCCGTTTTTTTCATTTCAACAAATTTCGCATTTTTTAAGTAAAATGTACAACAATTTCATTTTTACATATACGTATCGTAATATTTATCATTTATTTTTCTTTCTAATTTTTTTTTTTTTTCAATATATACCTATATTTTTCAAATTGCATATTAGCCCTTTTCAGGGCTTTTAAATACGTCCAATATACATACCTATATTTGATGAGTATTAAATAATTTTAAAATTTTGAATGATTAAAATATTTACTTTTACATGTCATTCGTGAAATATACTTACGATATGAATTTATAAAAACAAATAATAAAACACCCACATAAAGGTAAATCTTACGAAGGACATATAAATAAACATATCTATATCAGTTTATTCTCTACTCTTAGTTGACATTGTATGTATTATTATTATATGTACTTTTGTTTAATATGTAACATAAATAAAGAAATTAAAACAAAGTTTCAAATATCTAATAACTTTTGAATATTATTATTTTATAAGATCATATTTAATTCTTAAGTGATGCATTTCCGTCAGTTGACAGTTCGTATAGTTATATGAAAAAAGATACACGAAGAATAAATATTAAAATTAAATTTTTACACATTTTGTTAAAAAATGCGAAAATCGTTCAATGAAAAAAACGGCCACCTTTTGGATTTTTATTTTTGCATTTTTTTCATCTAAAAATGTCCTAGAATGACCCCCCGAAAGAATCAGCAAGGTGCAAAGACTTCACGGTTGAAGTCAATCGAGACCTGCCGTGCTGGGATGTTGTTCCACTTTTCCACTTACATTTCCCTTAAATCCGCCAAATTTTGTGGGTCTCGGGCGCGGACACGTCTACCAAGCATGTCCCATACATGCTCAATCAATGGTTGAAGTCAATCGAGACCTGCCGTGCCAGAGAACACGTTTGAGCACTGGTCGCTGGAATGGGCAGGAGAATGGAAGCTGTTATCAGAGCTAGAGGTGGGAATACCAATTATTGATTTTATCCCCCAAATTCTTCCTTTGTATTTTATGAAGCAGTAACACATTTTTATTTTTTGATTTGTTTTCCTATAAAAAATATCCAGAAAAGATTTTTTCTTTATAATTGCCCTTATAATTAAGTGTGTCTTCCTAAGAAAAAAGAATATTTTCAAAAATACCCTTCACAAGTCAGTAATTTCAAAATACTAAAGTGATCCTCTAACTTTATTTATTTATTTACATCTGTTATCAGTCAGGGACTATACAGAGGGATCAAAAGAAGCAAATAAAATAAAGTAATAGCCTTCTTCCCAATGCTAAAAAAAATATTGAAAATAGAAAAAGAAAAAAAAATGAAAAAGAAAATTATCATTTAAAAAATAGACAAAAGAACATCATGTGATAAAAAAAAAATAATAAGTACAATAGATAACATACTTAAGAAGAAGAATTTAGGTATATAATTACAATAATAAATTGTATTATTATATATGATTATACACCTTGTGCCTATGCACGCAACATTTGTCTGATATATGTAGAACTAAATCTATAGTTTTAGGTTCAGCTATTACTATTAATCTATTAATATTGTATTATAGAGCAGCCTGCTAACAAGGACCCATAGGTTTATAGTTCAAACATAAGCTCCATAAATCCGCCGTCATATTTATAGTCTCACTGAGAATAACCACACACACAGGCGCATTTCCCCTCCGACAGCTCCCATACTGTTTTATTTTAGTCAGCTTCTATTCAAGTCGTACTTCTTCCTCTTTAAATGGTCTCTGGAGGGTAGTTTCTTCTCTCTTAGACAACTTTGGGACATAATGCATTAAAAAGTAATTTTTTCACAGGCAAGTAAGAGCATCGTGTATGTCGTTTAATCACGAAATGGTGTTGGCTTCATTTAGTTATGAGACACCATATCCAAATAGCCGTTGGTATGTTTACATATAAATATTTTTTTATTATACTTATTATTTTTATTAATAAAAATAGTATTATTATAATACTAGCTGTATATACCGGTTTCACCTAGAGAATTTAATTTTTTAAATCTATAAACTGAGCCTTTTATCGACACAAACGGTCGATTTAGTAAAAACTATAATGTAAAGCTATAATTCGTAAAAACTATAATGTAAGATGAAAAGAATTGTATTTGTATAACAATAAAGAATATACCTAGAGATTGGCTGAAGTTATGCAACTTTAATATGGGCAGGTATTTGCCCATATTAAAGTTGCATGTGTTTGCCCAAAACAAACAGAATTTCATTTTTATTTATATTGATTATATGGTATTATTTTTATCGACGTTATTACCAAAATAAGTCCGTATAATACTAATGGGAACTTCATTACAGAATATTGAACACTTAAGTATTTTTAGATAACGACCGCGTTATTCTATTGTGCACAAGTAGAACCTGTTAATACTTGTTCTTATCTACTATTTAGACAATTTTTTTTTTTGGAACATCCCAAAATGTCTTATTTAATTTTTATTTATATTTTACGAGACGGCAAGCATGACTACTACTACTCGGTATTCGGTGACTTCCGACTTAATTAAATTTTCTATAGCTGTTTTCTCAAAAATAATATAAATAATACTTTTGACAACTTCTAAACAATAACGATAGAGAATCTAGAATGTGGAGAAACTTGCTTTTTGATTTAAAGGGCCTTTCTGTCATTTTTCCGTTGCCATAAAATTTCGTTATGTGATATGAGTACTGAAAATGGTTATTTTTCTAATTGCTATGAAAACAGCAGCTGCACAAAATAAAGCTTAACTTACAGAGGAAACATGTCTAAAAAAATATTTTGTTGACATTTTTTAATTGTTTAAATATTTTTCTCCAAGCTGAAATTAATAATTAAAACAATTGATGGCAATGTTTCAAAAAGTCCACTTTTTTTCCTAAACCAGGTAGAAGTCGTATACTATTTTTGTGATGATGTGGATGTTTTGGTGCACAAACCAGGCTTATGTGAAGGAAATACACCAAGTTCCATATATAGCTGTAGCTAGAAAAAATGTTAAGTATCAGTTCTGATGAGAATCATGCTTAAAGGTCAGTATTAATCAACAGGCAATTATAACTAAAAACGTGAGTTGTAGATTATTGGTACAAAATGGTAAGTCCAATTTAATGAAAACGATTTCTTGTAGAAAATAAATACTTATTTCTGGTCCCTTTCATAGTATTGTGCGCAAGGCATATATGAATAAATCTGTGCAATTCGTTTTCAAAGATTCCAAAACGTTTGCGATAAACCCTCTTCTTTTTTTTTTTTTAAATTGTCTCGAGAAGTATTGCTTTGCCACAGGTGAACCCATGTGGTGTAGTGGTTAGCAAGGCAACCTACAATACTAAAGGCCGCGGGTTCGCGTTCCGCGGTGGCCCTAGGATTTTTTAAAGGGAGTAAATTATCCTTGGCTGTTATTATCCATAATAATTTGGCTGTGTAAATTATCCATTTTACGTCCTATCCGAGGGACTTAAAATGGAGGCCCCGAGCCAGTAAGATGTTAGGTACTCGTTAAAGATCCCTATGCTGATTATATCTGGATAGGCGAAATTTAGGACTGTTGCAACGCCCGATTAGCTTAAGTAGCATAAATAGAGTTAAACAAACAAAACAAACAGTACTGCTTTGGACTAGCCTTGTTTTACACCAATGCCCTCAATTATTTTTTTTTACATTATTTTATTATTTCTATATTTAGCATATAGTAGTAAGCATATAATATAATATCCTTGGCTTAATCCATAGGGATATTGATTAGGACAGCTATACGTTCAGACAGAGGCGCTTAAGAGGTGTAAAAGCAACGAGCCCGAGGGCTCAAAATAAATTATAGTAATTAATAAAATAATTTGGACTGAGTAAAAAGCTTATATATCAACATGATAAACAATAAATTTAAAAAAAAATCCTTTACACACGAATAAATTATTAACAACAAGCCCCCTTTTTTTATGGACGGGCCCTTACATATTTGACACAGGCAGACACTTACCCTCTTTGGAAATCGAATTCGAAGCCAATTTAATTTCACGTTGCCTTCAATACGGGGCTGAAAGCACGTGTCTTTGAGGGGTTTATGGCACATTTTCCCTTTGATGGTTGACTCCTGACAGAGTTCAATATTAGCTCGTTCAACATCCACTCCTAGTTTACAAGAAGGAGAATTAAGGGAGAACTAAGCGCGGTTCGGTGTAATCCAGATATGATGATGACTGGGATAAATTTACGGTGGAATGAACACAACATTCTGCTCCATAACAGTGTTCATTTACATCAAAAGAAACTTAGGAGCTTAGATAAACTTGATGGGTAGCTGCCTTCTATATTATCAACCCATAATATGTCTCTATATTAAAAAATATTTAAAAAATCTAATTTTAGTAATAGACTGATGCCAACAACACTAAGTAATAGAAGCAATTATCATTTGTATATGATATTTTAAAATATTGTATACAAAAAAAATTTATATTTATTCATATCAAAATTTTAAATTTGATTGCATTGCTGAAATGTTTGAAAGTTGAAACGTGATAAAGAAGGATCCTCTAGTAAAAAAAATATATATTTTACAAAATAGAAAGGGAAAAAAGAATTAATTAAGATTCATTTTGATGCAGGTACAAAGAGAATTGAGAAAAAAAAAAAAAGTTAAAAGGGACAGGTTGAAAAAAAAAAAAATGCTTTGAACTTCAAACCATTCAACTGCACATCGCTATCCATTTAGTCGATATTCTAAAATGGCTGCCGGTGAAGTATAACCTAAAAAATAATAACCAATAGAATAAAAAGGTAAATAGTTAAAACAGAGACAGAAGTTCTAAAACGGAAAATCGGGATAAATAACTAAATTTGTTAGATCATCGAATATGTACTTATGTATTAATTCCCCCATGTTTTGTTTTCGGGTAATTCCACGTCAAATCAACATGAAAATATATCATTTTGAACAACACCATCTCAGATTTTCTTGAAATTTGATACATGTGTACTAATTGTATCTACTAAAACAATAGTGAGATATTACTGAGATAGGTCAGCCCGTTTTTGAATTATTGGTCTCTAAAGCCTTCAAAAATAGGTCCAGAAACAGAAAAAAATCATGATTAGAAATAGCAGTAGATGTTTTCCAAATTTTACTAGGACTATGAGGTTGATGTCTTTAAACAGCGTATTCTATGCCATTTCATATGATATACAACAATGTGAAGGTTTGTATTTAATAGAACAATTGTGAAATATTACTGAGATACGTCAGCCCGTTTTTGAATTATTGGTCTCTAAAGCCTTCAAAAATAGGTCCAGAAACAGAAAAAAATCATGATTAGAAATAGCAGTAGATGTTTTCCAAATTTTACTAGGACTATGAGGTTGATGTCTTTAAACAGCGTATTCTATGCCATTTCATATGATATACAACAATGTGAAGGTTTGTATTTAATAGAACAATTGTGAAATATTACTGAGATACGTCTACCCGTTTTGGAATTGTTAGTCTCTAAAGACCTCAAAAATAGGTCATTTAGTAGGGCATTCTACGCTATTTCATATTATATACAACAATGTGTAGGTTGGTACTAAAGAATTGTGACTAAAGAACTAAATCTAAAATTTTAATTTCAATTTTCTCAAAAAGAGCATTTTTAATTTTTTTTATATTTTTGTAAAAAATAGGTAGTATTATATCTATTCATAAAACAAAATATAAAAGTGGGATGAAAATTTCTTCATTAGTAAAAAAATGGAAAACTAATTTACACCACTATTTAAAGAACTATTTCGATATACGAAAGGAAACTTTGGAGTTCCGCCTAATACGTCCACACATTAACAAAATACATATTTCACAATACAAAATTCATAGAAAAATCAATAAAGTACGCTAGTTTAGTTCCGTTGTTACGTGTTACGTGTTGTTATGTGACCGTACCGACAGTAAAATCTTACATACAAGACAAATACCAAACATTTCAAACTGCAACACTACATCACCCTAATCCCCTCATCCATTCTCTTTCCTCCTTCGGAAAGAGACGTCGGTTGAAGCCACTGTTTATCAAATTATCAGGAAACTCAAAGCAAAAACAAATGTGATCTTTGGTTGATGCACTACAACGTAGGTGAAAATCTGCAAGGGGAATATAATAATAAAAAATATTAATTCTTCCATTTATTTTGGTTTGGGATATATAAAATTATAAGTGAATCGTTTATCCATAAATTCCATTAACTTTTCCATAGATCTGAACAAAAATGTAGGAGTTATCAATATGTATCAAGTTAATAATTATGTCCGATAACAGTTGTTCTCCATGAGCTAATATTAACGTACCGAATACTATTTCACTTTTTCAAACAACAATCATATCATCACACGCCGGAAAGAAGATGATTACATCTATGGTAAAAAACTTTTTCTGTGTTCTTTTTACTTTCACTTACCTATATATGAAATATATAGTAAGTGTAAGTATTGCGATCGTGAAAAATTTCGACTTCCGGTTTTCAACGGAAATACACGTTTTGGGGACCCCTGAGTCCAAATAACCAAGTCCCGCGAAATGGTCTGTGTGTGTGTGTGTGTGTGTGTGTGTGTGTGTGTGTGTGTGTGTGTGTGTGTGTGTGTGTGTGTGTGTGTGTGTGTGTGTGAACAGACTAGCTCAAAAACTATAAACCGTGCGAACCTGAAATTGGGTATTGAGTGTAGGTATATGCCCGTGACAGCAAAAATTTCATCAAAATTGCTCAAAGGGAGGGGGTACTTTATTTAAAAACTTTTTACGTTCTTTCGATTTTCTCAAAAACGGCTCTAACGATTTTGATTAAACTGAGTATTTGATGCATTAATGTGCCCGAGATATGACTGTAAAAATTTCATCAAAATTAAATCACTGGAGGGTGGACTTTACTTAATAAATTTTGTATCATTTTCACGTGTTTTTTTTATTTACTCAAAATCGGCTTTAACAATTTTGATCAAACTGGGTATTTGATGTATGTATATGCCAAAGGTGTGATAGCCAACATTTCATCAAAATTTATCAACCGGATGGGGGCTTTACTTAATAAATTTTGTATAATTTTACCGTGTTTTTTTTTTTTTATATACTCAAAAACGGATTAAACGATTTTTTTTCAAATTCGTCATGTTTAATTAAAATTAGGTGTTCTTTAATATCAGGTAAGCTTTATTATTATTAAAATATTCTGAGGGGGCGTAAATGGGGAAGGAGCCTATTTTGTTTCCTATAATGTACCTTTGTTTTGGTTTATATGGAGAAATTAACTGTCTCTCAGTACGCCTAAAAATAAGAAATGGCTAAATATGAGTTATGATAAAAACCAAGTAAACATAGAAAGGAGAAAAAAAGAAAAATATTCAGTCAACTCATAAAATACGTTGAGCCCACGCATGCGTAATACGCCTTTAATGACAGATCATTGTTCATAATTAAAGCCGTTTTGTTCATTTAATGGAAATTATTGGTTTCATGGTAACTAAATGAAATTTTCAACAACTACATAGGGAATTATAAAATCAGTCGACTTGGAGTACTATGCTTGCATTGCCGAATTATCTCAAAAAAAAAAAAACTTAAGAGCAAACGAAAACAAAAATAAGAAATGAATGTGGAAAAATGTGTAACTGAGTGAGAAGTGGCATTAACACCACGCATTAATTTCTAATCTAAGTTGGTACGTGAAAGTTGTGTGTTGCGCGCACGCACCAGATTTTTTTTTTTGGATAATCACATGGGTCATTCCATGTCAATTCAACACAGTCTTGAGCCTCACCACCTCAGATTTTGTTGAAATTTCGTATATGTGTACTACTTGTATCTAATAGAACAATTGTGAAATATTACTGAGATATTGCAATCCGTTTTGGAATTGTTAGTATCTAAAGCCCTAAAAAATAGGTCGTTTAACAGCGCATTCTATGCTATTTCATATGATATACAACAATGTATAGGTTGTTACTAAAGAATTTTTTTTTAAACTAAATGTAAAATTTTAATATCAATTTTCTCAAAAAGGGCATTTTTTAAAAAAGAGGTAGTATTATATCTATTCATACAACAAAATGTAAAAATGGGATGAAAATGTCTTCATTACTAAAAAAATTGAAAACTGGTGATAAAATTCCATAAATCTAGCATTTTATGATTAAAAATAGCTGTAGGTGTTTTCCAAATTTGACTAGGACTATAAGATGGGTGTCTTGCAACAGCGCATTCCACGCGCTTTCCATTCAGATGATATGCAAAAATGTATATATGGGTACTAAAGAAATTTTCTTAAAACGAAATTTAAAATTTTAATTTCAATTTTCTCAAAAAGGGCATTTTTTAAAATTTTTATATATATATTTTTTATAAGAGGCCATACTGCCTATACCTATACATTTTTGTATATCATCTGAAATCGAATGGAATGTGCTGTTAAGGGATACCAATCTCTTAGTCCTAGTTAAATTTGGGAAACATCAACAGCTATTTGTAATCATCACTTTTACTGTGTCTGGAGCAAGTTTTTTCAATCAAAACAATTTTCACAATTGTTCTAGTAGATACAAGTAGTAGGGGAGAGCGGGGTTGGTTGGCATAGGGGGTAGGTTGGCCATTGGCTTATAGTTTCCGTCACACCTATTGTGAAAGCCCCACCATTGTACCAGGTGACCCGCTCGACCTTGGGAGTCTTGTCCTGAGTTTTCAATCCGATGCCAACAATGTATATAAGAGTGTGCTTCATTGATTGATTTTACAACATGTAAGTAAATTTTTATATTTTTAGTAAATTTGGTTTAAAGGCATGCCAAAACATTTGACTCCGACTCTATTCACATAGCCCCAAACTCCTTTAAAAAACCTAACCTTTCGACTAACCAGTTTCTTGTTTGATTGTTCTCCCCTGTCCTGGCAGCGATCTTTCAGATGATCTCTCCTGTGGGGTTAGTTGGCTCTCTTCAACTGGGGTTTGTTTGCGCAGTAGCAATTCACAAAAGCAAGGTAAACGTAAACAAAGGTGAAACTACCAGCTGTCTTTAGTTCCAGCAAGGAGGATGTGAGTAATTTTTCTAATGCAGATAGAGACGACAGTCTAAACTTCCATCTTCTTTTATTGTCATTCTACTTTCCCTTAAAAGCTGTTAAAAACAAATTCATAATTATTATACCATTATAGTGCAACTTTTAATAACAATAATATCTGTCAGGCAGTACTTGAATGGGATGGCTAAACAACCCCACCTTCTAGGCCAACCTGCCCCACATAAGGGGGTTAATTGGCATACCCTGGATTGACGAATTCTTCAATTTTCTATGATCTTAGTATTAAATATTATGTGGTGAAAAAAATACATGAAGTACTCTAATACTTGGAGTTTACAGTGGTATCAGCCCTTTTGGGATTATATTAACAGGAACGACTCAACAATAAAAAAAGTGAAAACTGTTGCCAACCAACCCCGCTCTCCCCTACACCAAATTTCAAGTAATTCCGAGATGGTGAGGTTCAAAATGATATAATTTTGTGTTGATTTGACGTGGAATGGCCCACATGTGAAATTTTAAGTGCATTGTAAATTTTACTATGTAACTACAAACAGTTACTAGAGAAAATAGTCTTTAATCACATGTAGTCTACCATTAGAGTAGTCAGTACCACTTGTACTAACTATATCTCAAAAATAGCCCCATCCCTGCGTTAACATCATCCCCTCCTTAGAAGACTATGGTAAATTGTAGTTACGCAAACGGAACTATTATTAGTATTGTAAATATATTCTGGTATTGTAGGTTTTTTCATTCAGATTCCAACGGTATGTACAACTCAACATTGTTGATATTTTGAGTTGTAACCATCTTGGAAATCTCTCAGAATATTTTAATGTATTTGACATCTCATGAAAAATTAAGATTTCTCATAGCAAAACATAATCATACAGATTATAAAGATTAAATACCTATTATTTGGATTAAAAAATTCTGACGAAGATCTAGTCAATGTATTCTACCCGTTCAGTTCCAACAGCCCACCGCAGCGACCATGGTGTGATACACTGGAGAGCGGACCCCGGAGCCTGCGTCCCTAGTTTTATTTATGGAACCATTCCAGCCAGAAATGGGAGTTCCATTGGTTTCCGGGCTACCCGGCCTCTTATTAAACAGATTCCTCACATGGTTGCCTTTTACGGTTTTATTCTTTTTTTAACTTTTTTTTTTATTTTATATAAAATGCCGTTTTAATTTTAGGGGTGTTTTTAGCATTTGGATGCAATGCCCTAACAGAAAAAAAAAGAAAAAAGAAAAACGAGAAAAGCTTTACTTGAACAATTTTGAACAGGACAAAAATTCAGTTAGGGACGAAATCGAAAATAACTTGGTGCTTATGAATATCCTTATGTATAGGATCTCACACGTAATTAAAATCTAATAGTTGCCATATACTTCGTAACATGACATAATATACTGACCTCCATAACTTACTAGACAAGTCGTAAAAGAATAATTTTTAAATTAGAAAGTTCATTTTTGTCTATTAAACTAAGTATTTACTGCGATTTATGACAACAAACGATTAGGAATATGGGGTTGAACAGTAGTTCATAACTTTTTCAGATAACGTATAAATCTTTATTAGTGTACCTGAAAATACTTTGATGGATGATCACTGTAACCAACCCCAGGTAGGAACTAAGTTCCATCCATTATTGTAGACTAACTAGGGGAAACGTTGATGAAAGTTGACACATATGCTTCTTAACTAAGAACCCTTTCAATGAATTAATAAGCCTCTCTCACCCCTTAGAGTCTGTGCTATTAGACACACCCGGAACTAAAACTGGGGTGGTTGAATTACTAAGCATAATGTTATATTGTAATATTTTCAATTCATATTTTTTCCTCAGCAAACAATCCAATTTTAAATTATATATTGTTTTCCTTTTTAACTTTTATTCAAACCTGACAATCAGCGAATTTGATAGCTACAACGAATTAATATATCTGGCATTTTGGGCATGTGAAAGTTCCCAGCAGCATCTCTTCCCGAGCTTGACTCTTCAGGAGAAGAGTTGAGCTTCATTTTAGCCGCCTTGCAGACAGGTATGTCAGCCGTGGCCATGTCTTCATTTTTTCTGTAATTATTTCCATGGGTTTACATAGAAGGGTGAGAGAATAAAGAGTTCGTATGTGTTGTTCGATAGTTGGCTGTTGCAAGTCTGTATGTACAGTTTTGTTACCTACGTATAAAGGAGCAACCGTTAATAATCTTAAAAATCTGGTGCGATGCGCGCAACACACAACTTTCACTTACCAACTTACTTACATTAGAAATCGGCATGTTTTTCAATTGCCATTTTTATAAATAATATAAAAAAGATGACTTGATTTTGATTAAAAATGATTAATTTAATCAAAATCATTAAAGCCGTTTTTGAGATATTCCAAAAAAATGTAAAAATTGGAATAAAAAGTTATGAAATAAAGAGCCCCCTGCATTTGACCAATTTTGATGAAATGTTGTCTGTCACATTGTGTGCATATACAAACACCAAATATCCAGTCTGATAAAAATCATTACAGCCACTGTTGAGTAAATAAAAAAAACACGGGAACATAAGAAAAAGTTTATTAAATGAAGTACCCCCTCCGTTTCACCAATATTGATGAAATTTCGGCTGTCGCATCGCGGGCATATACATACATCAAATACCCAGTTTCATCAAAATCATCATAGCCGTTTTTGAGAAAATAAAAAAAAAACGCAAACATTAGATAAAATTCTTTAAGTAAAGACCCCCCCCCCCCAAGTAATTTTGATGAAATTTATGCTGTCACATCGCGGGCATATACATACACTAAATATCCAATTTCAGGTTCCCACGGTTTATGGTTTTTGAGCTAGTCTGTTCACACACACACACACACACAGACACACACACACACAGACCATTTCAAGGGACTTGGTTATTTCGACTCAGGGGGTCCCAAAACGTGTATTTCCGTTGAAGACCGGAAGTCGAAATTTTTCACGATCGCAATACTTCCACTTACTATATATTTCATGTATAGGTAAGTGAAAGTAAAAATTTTTACTTGGGTATTTAGTGTAGGTATATGCCCGCGATGTGACAGCATAAATTTCATCAAAATTACTTAAAGGGAGGGGGTACTTTATTTAATAACTTTTTAGGTTTTTTTCGATTTTCTCAAAAACGGCTCTAACGATTTTGATTAAACTGAGTATTAATATGCCCGAGATATGACTGTAAAAATTTCATCAAAATTGATTAACCGGAGGGGGGACTTTACTTAACATTTTTACGTGTTTTTTTTTTATTTACTCTAAATCGGCTTTAACGATTTTGATCAAACTGGGTATTTGATGTATGTATATTACCGAGATATGACTGTAAAAATTTCATCAAAATTGATTAACCGGAGGGGGGACTTTACTTAGTAAATTTTGTATCATTTTCACGTGTTTTTTTTATTTACTCAAAAACGGCTTTAACGATATTGATCAAACTGGGTATTTGATGTATGTAAATGCCAAATATGTGATAGCCAACATTTCATCAAAATTGATCAACCGAAGGGGGGACTTTACTTAATAAATTTTGTATCATTTTCACAGGTTTTTTTATTTACTCAAAAACGGCTTTAACGATTAACAAAAATAAGATATGAATGTAGAAAAATGTGTGACTTTGGGAAATGATATTTAGCAAAACACGTCAATTTCTAATCTAAGTAAGTTGGTAAGTGAAAGTTGTGTGTTGCGCCCACGCACCAGATTTTTTATTTTTTGTAAGTTCATCGTCTTTCATGAGCCGAAAATCTGTGAGTCATATGTCCAAATGCGTTCAAATAAGTATTCAGTTAATGTTTGATTTTTGATATTGATGTTTTAGGAAAAAAAAAAAAAAAAATAGTATTTTCAGTAGTTTGTAAAGAGTCTATCTTTTCATTTTTAAACTTGGGCCACAAGAACTCGGTAGTGTTTCTGCTCATTATGCCCTACTGAATACATGGAAAAAAGCAGAAGGCATCCTCATTCGTAGTATTTTCATTCGCTTTAATTTCTAAAAACTTTATCCTATGAAATTGAAGAAATATTCTGAGTACCACTCCCTTCAATTCAAGTTCTAATTTTTTAACTACCAATAAAATGCAATGTTGTAGTTTTTCTAACATAAATTTCTGTTTAATGTTTCGTAAAACATAAGCTAACTGATGGAGCAACAAAAACAAACATTAAAACATAGCTAAATTTTTTTTTAGTGATTGTAATCTCTCAGGTCTTTTTATGATATTTAACGTATTCAGGTTTCTCAAGGCAATCGATCATCTTAGAGCTAACAATTAGGGCGAGATGATTTTATTTATTCTTTTAAATGGACAAATAATTATAAGAAACTCATGAGTACATATGATGTATATACACATGAGTACATACAGCTTATTACCGAAATAAAGATAAATAAATAAAAAATGTCCAACTGCAACCTGTGGAGGATTAAGGGCTTATTATTTTGTAATTAAGTAGCGTTTCTTGTTCAAGAATTATCGAACTAGACCGTGATCACATACAAACACCCAATTTTTATAGACTCGTTCATGCGCTGGATGGTTCTTCGGAATTAAGGTTCGATATTTTTCTTTTTCCTAGTCCTATTGCAGGACCAAAGAAGTCTAAAATTTCTTTTAAAAACTTACATTTTAATTCTTTATACAAATTCAAAAACATTTTATCCCCGATTAATCGCTTTTCTTGGAGAAAGGTGAGGTTCAAATGGATTTTTATCTAGTGGAACAGACTAGAATGACCCCGAATATTCTTTCCTTTCATCCTCACAATAGGATGAAGCCGAGAGATGGAACGATGGAATTCCATTCTTCCTCCATCGTACCATCATCTCGGGATTCCACATCCATCTTCACTATTTTGTGTTCTACATTCCGTTTGATGTGGAGCACAAAAAAAAAATTAAAAGTTAAAAAATTAATTTCAGTGAGAACAAACTTTAAAAAATTAAAAAATATTAAAATAATAATGCCATTTTTTCCCTTCGGCCAAAGTAGCTTCCAGAAGGAAAATTGAAAAAAAAAAATATTGAAATCAGTAACTTTTTTATTACTTATTTATTTATTTTTATTTTTATTTTCACATAAGTAAATATGAAATATATAGTAAGAAAATGTATTGCGATCGTGAAAAATTTCGACTACCGGTTTTCGACGGAAATGAACGTTTTTGGGTCCCCTGAGTCCAAATCAACAAGTCCCGCGAAATGGTCTCTGTTTGTGAACAGACTAGCTCAAAAACGATAAATCGTAAGAACCTGAAATCGGGTATTTGATGTACTATAATATACCGGCGATGTGACAGCAAATTTTCATCAAAATTGATCAAACAGAGGGGGGGGGAGCTTTATTTCATAAATATTGTCTCATTTTTATTCAATTACGTTACCCGAAGATCGTCACTTTTCTTCAAAATATTGGTCTCTATTGATTCGAAAACTGTAGGGAAGATTTAATACGAATATTACTTTTAGTGTTATTTACCCCTTTTCCGAGTATTGATGATTATTAGAGCACTGAAGAAAAATAAAAAGCTAATTTTGTACGTATTTATGTTTACAAAGAGATCAAAATATGTAAACATATAAATTCATTAAATAGTCTCAAATTATTTTATTGATACGAAAATTGAATCCAGCTAATACCAGGTGTGTAAATATGAAACCGGAATTTTTTATTCGAAGTATTGTCCTTCGCTATCTATGCATTTTTCCCATCATTCAGGCAATTTGTGGATTCCACGCCAAAATAATGCTTCCTCTTCTGAGTCAAACCAATCACTTGACCAATTTCGTACATTTTCATAAGAAGTGAAGCGCTGCTCAGCTAGTGCGTGTCCCATCGATGCAAATAGGTGGTAATCGGATGGGGCCAAATCTGGTGAATAAGCCGCATGCGGAAGAATTTACCAACCAAACACTTGGATCGTTTCCTTGGTCCGTTTAGCCGAATGTGATGGGGCATTGTCATGGAGCAAGATCACTTTGTGTGTCCTTTCTTGATATTTGGGACTTTTTGGTGCAAATCTTTATTCAAATTTATCATCTGTTGTAGGTAGCGTTCCGTATTAACAGTTTCCCCAGGTTTCAGCAGCTCATAGTAGGTAACACCCATCTGATCACACCAGACACAGAGCATTTTCTTCCTCCCCAAGCGATGCCGATGGTTCACCAAGAGTTACCCAGGATTTTTTACGCTTAGGATTCTCGAAGTAAATTCACTTTTCATCACCAGTCACAATTTGATGAAGAAATGACTTTTTTTCTGTTTCTGGCGAGCAGCATTTGCCATGAGGTTTTTCGAGCTTCCTGCAACCTGTCATTCAGGTTCCCTTTTCCCGACCTTCTGGATCTTTTCCATGCCTTTCAAACAAATGGAGAGGGTGTCACATGTAATAATTGTCCAACAAACGCTTCCGAATCAGCGTTTTCAAAGTTTTTTTTTTGTGGTTTTCCACGGTCTTCGTTTCTTTTATCGAAATCCATCTTTAATTTTTTTGAACCATTCGAAACATTGAGATTTGCCTAGGGCATGCTCCCCGTAAGCTTCAACAAGCATCCTATGTGATAATGCTCCAATTTTTTTTCAGAAGGAAACGGAAAATAAATGCTGTCCGCAAATCTTGATTTGTTGGCACAAAAGTCGACATGTTCAACGCCACTAAAAACACGGTTATAGAATGAAACTGATGTTGGTATCAATTTGATCTCTTTATTACATGTAGGCAAAAGCAGATAACACCACTGACGGATTAGTTAGAAGATTATATTGACTGCTAACTCCTATCATTGGCGAATTCCGGTTTCATATTTACACACCTGGTAGTATAGAGTTTCACTCTCAGTAAATATATAGGTTTGCTAAATACGCTACAGTGCATGTGAAAATTACGCTGGATATACATAAAAAAAAAAATATATAGAAATACCTAATATAATTGACAATAAAGAGAGAGTTCGTTGTTCTAAAGATAATTCCTTTAAATGATATTATTTTGTTTATATAAGGGTACACCACCATACATTTATTTGTACAAAATAAAACCCAGGGGTGACCATCCTCTCTGCTATATAAAACTGGTCCTAATGAAATTAAATTGTACTTTACCTGTAATTGAACTGCGGTTTATTCTACTTTCTTACTGTTTATTCAAATGTGCTCCCTCCTCATAGAAAATTGATTACCCAGAAGAAATGTGCCTCACTTAAAAGTTAGCAAACTTATTAAACTGTGCCCCCTCAAATGTTCGGATGACGAAGGTTGCGTCACGCATCCCCTTTCTGGGAGCCCCTATACGAATCTCAATAAGAACTATTTTAGAAATTTAAAAACATTATGAAGAGGAATAAAGTTCTAGTTTGCATATTTTTTTTCTTTTCCTATGTCTCTATTTCATTTGTTGACATATATATGTTATCCATAATCATCCATTATCATTTTGTAAAAACAATAACACAGCCATATTGTGAAACCGCTGTATTTTTACATTTAGGGTTTAGAGCTTTATTAAGTTTAGGAATATTATCGGCTAAATGCTAAGTTTTGGTACATATTGTAACACTTACGTTGGTTAAACAAATTTTATTCAAAGAAAAATAAACATTTACAATGCCACACAAATTATGAGAACACAAATAATGTATTTAAACAGGTTATTAAAATTATCACTTTGTAACACAGAGATAACCATATGACTTGAGCTTCACAACAAAGACTAAGGGCTGTATTTATGAACGATCCTAAGGAATGGCTTAATAAAGGATTCCTTAAAATGCACTCCTTTAGCTAAACTTAACACAATTTTCATTTTATAAACGTTCCTTTACGGTTTCCTATCTTAAGGAACCCTTAGATCTTAAGATGTTCCTATAATTTTGATCTGTTTTCGTTACTTAGTGCTAAGGTAGGTGAATAGCTACCTTCAGCTTCTCCTTAACTATTTAATAATAGAAATAAAAACAGAAAACAAATATCAAGACTTAAATACTTATTAAAAAGAACCGTTTATTAGGAACAAAACGACTTTTTGGAATTTTTATTTTATTTATATGAGGAATAAACAACAAAAGCGGTGATATATTATTGCACTTTTTAAGGGGATTAAAATTTTTAATCTTAGTGAAATATTTTTCTTTTTTTCTCCTTTATATATTTATCAAATGTTTTCATATGCAGCCATTCTTATTGCTAGGCACAATGAGAGACAGATAATTTCTTCATATAAGCAAAATCAAAACAAAAGATGTGTTATTTTCAATTAATGCATACTTATTTAGTATACGGATAGTATTACTTAAGTGTACAACTTTAATCACAAACATTTTGATACAGATGCTTTTGAATCTTTTCCATTTCTACACTTCTAACATTAATTAATATTCAGATGTTTCAGTAGCCAGTATTAGAGCTGTAATTGTAAATATTTGATTAGTTGGTGATATAAACATCTGAAAGAATATTAAGTGAATTCATTTTTTTCTTCTGAAAGTAGTACTGTAATGAGCAATATAATCTTAATTATTGATAGTAAAGATAGTTTCACTCAATTACTCATTGACAAACCAAAATCTTGATATGAAATATAGACTGAATCCAATTTGAGAAAATTAAATGTAATTTTAATAGTACCAATTTAACATTTTTAAAGTTTATTTATTTATCTATGTCTATTTTACATAAAAGGCTTTCATGGAATTTGTTGAAATTAGATAAGTTTGGTATAATAAGTTTTTGGAAGAGTGGTAAGAGAAATGTAAAAAGAACAGATATAAATTGATAGACAACTTTTATTTATTATTATATAAAAATGAAAAATAAATAACAGAATCATAATACACACTAATAAACCAGTTCTTTATAAAATTTCAAAACACATGTACATCCACTAAGATTATTCAATAATTAATATGCTAATAAAAAAGTAATAACATTCTAAAGTAAACAATCAGTTTTTAATAATTCATATAAGAATATGAAGTTGTTGAAAATAAATGTCACCTTACTTATTAAGGAAACTGAAGCTTTAATATTTCACTTTTCCAACACACATCTTTTTTAAAATAAGTTGGTTACTAATTTACACATATCTAACATTTACAACTCCTTCTCATGAAGAAGGTTGGAACTAAACCATCCAAGAATATTAAGAAATATATAATAAATATACAATAGTATATCACAAACATCTTGGAAGAATATTGCAGTCTCTCATCCCCCAAGCTAACCTCAAGAGAAATAAAGTTTGAGACTAACACTACCTAACATTGTTTTATCACACTTTATCACTCTCATTTGCATCTTGATCTTACAATAAAGATATTTTTGATTGTTATCCTGAAGCATCCATTAAGTTGTTTTGAAATCGGTTAGATGAAACATTGTATACATTTGTTTGTTCTTTTACACTAACAATGTTTGCACACAATTCAACTTTGAGTGATTTCTACTCCAATTATCATGTTCTTATAGTTCTAGAGCTGTAATTGCCACATTAACTACTTAAAACACAGTAAACAAGAGTGGAGTTAACACTGATGTCAGTTTAGGGAGGTTACACCTAGCGACGGAGTACTCTTATCAATCTTCTCTGATTAGTTGTTTAGTTAAGGTGGCCTTAAATTTGCACTTTAATAAATGCATACTTAGTTAAGGAAAGGAATTGTTAAGGAAGGTTCATAAAATGAGAATTATCTAAAGGAACACTTAAGCTTAAAGGTTAACTTAACATAGGAACCAGTTAAGGTAACCTCAACTGCTTCCTTAGGAACGTTCATAAATTCTCCAGTCCATCGCTCCTTATAGTCGTAAGGAGCAGTCTAGGTCCTCTACCGGCGTACATAGATGGTACTCGAACACCGCAGTCCCAAACATGCGCTATGACAGTTGGTTCCAACTGCTAGCCCAATGATTTTATAGCCAACAAAAGGTATAAAATCATTATAAACCATATGTTTTGTCTTGCGTTTTTGTTTGTTTGTTTAAATTAGCCACTAAGGCTAATCGGACGATTCAACAGTGGGAGTCCTAAATTTTGCTTTTCCAGGTATAATTAGGATAGGGGTCTTTAACGAGTACCTGACATCCAACAGGCTCGGAACCTCCATTTTACGTCCTATCCGAGGGACGTCATAGACAAGGATTTTTTACTCCCATTAAAAAATCCTATGGCCACTTTGGGACGCGAACCTGCGACCTTTAGTATAGTATGCTTGTATGCTAACCACTACACTACAGGTGACACCTGTGTTTTTGTTTAACGTTACAATATACTCAAAAATCAATGTTGGTCTACATAAATCAATA
Source organism: Aelia acuminata (assembly GCA_911387785.2). Lineage (NCBI taxonomy): Eukaryota > Metazoa > Arthropoda > Insecta > Hemiptera > Pentatomidae > Aelia > Aelia acuminata. Next base: position 204,476,394 of record OU426978.1, on the reverse strand, counting down.
ATCTCTTACGCTAGTTTAGAAAACTTAACGATGAGAACAGTAACAGTAAACCGTTTGCTAATCATATATGGCTTACTCTCGCCATATCCCAAAGAACGTGTTCTTCCAGGAGAGTGAATTTCAAAGCAGAATAAAATATGTTCAGAATAGATACTGCTATTCTACCGAAGGCTAATACTAAGCCTCCGGTTTAACGTTTTTTAATGCATCAGGACGTTTTGGATAGTTACTGACTTGTTTTTCTGTTTGAAAAAGAAGGAAACATAAATTGTTAAAATTTTTCTCTTTGGTGTTTGACGTAGTAAAAAAAAAAAAAAATCACGAGTGTTTGTACTGAGTTAAAAAATTGACGAACTTGCAAGGATATATTGCACATTCAGAAGGAGTTAGTGATTTGTTACCTACACATTGAAAAAGTGTCCGATTTTCAAAAAAAGCTGCACAGCAAGCATTTTTTTTCTCGCAAACATTGAATTATTGCTATCGGAACCGCATGAACCCAAAACAGCCTGCTTGTACAACAACAAAGCCTTTCGGGAATGCCGCTGATAATTTATGGGCGGTTCCAAGTAAATAGCCGGAGAGGTTGTTAGAAGGGTTTAAATATAGAACAGGAAAAGAGAATTAAAAGTAGGTTTTTTTTGTAAGCCCCCCTACCTTAAAACCCCCCAGGCTTCGTTCGGTTAGTAACACAAGCTAAGGGCAACGACCTCAAAAGGTATTCATGAATGGGACGGCGGGCAAGGTCGCCTCCGGCAGCTTATCTTATCATGCAGAGTAGTAGAGAGCTCGGATTCATTCATCAGCATATCCTTATCAGCTTATCGTAAAGATATATTTATTAATATAGCCCTTATCTCAAAATAAAGGCGGTTCGAAAGGCTTATGTCACAAGTGATCCTTTAAATAACTTATCTCCATCCTGTTAGAAAATTACTACTAATATGGGCGAATATTTTTAAACATTAAACCAACATTCACTCGTATGTTACTAAGAGTTAACATTTCAACTTATATACAGTCAAAGGCACTGTATGTCAGGTTTATTTATTTTATTTATTTTTTATTTATGTACAATCGGGCTTTTCGACCACATGGGTCATTTTCAATATATTACCTTACATATCATACCCTAAGTTTGTATAAAGTACCATCAATTTTGTTAGTTTTTAATATTTTATTTTCACTTAGTTATCATGTAGCCTTTTACTTCAAAAGCGTTGAGTTTCCCAGTCATAAACCTTTGAAGTCGGCAAACTATCCCCTACCACTACCTCTTACCTTATTTTACCTTCAGTCTTTGTATCTACCTTGACTCAGAAGGTAAATATCAGATTATATTTTATCTTGCTAACCAGCTACTTATTTAAATATTCATGTATAATGCTTACCATCTTTTATATTATAATCAGTTCTGTAAAATATTCATTTATTGTCATCCTCTAGCATTGATACTCATATGTTTGTTTTCTATTGGCCCTGATGAAGATCCACAAGTTGAATCGAAGCGTTGGCTTTCACAAAATAAAAATGTCATCATCATTTAACCTATTACCTTAAAATTAAATTATACAATTACCTTAAATTAAATTACCTTAATAAACAATCTTTGATTCTACTGTACAATTAAAATTTAAAAGTAAGTTTATAGTTTATTAAAAATATTGTTCTGTTTAAGGAAAAGCATTGCGGTGGCCCTAGGATATTTTAAAGGGAGGAAAAAATCCTTAGCTATGCCTTCCCTCGGATAGGACGTAAAATGGAGGTCCCGAGCCTGTACGATGTCAGGTACTCGTTAAAGATCCCTATCCTAATTATACCTGGATAGGCAAAATTTAGGACTCCCCCAGTAGCATCGTCCGATTAGCCTTAGTAGCACAAAGGGACGTTAAACAAACAAACAAAGGAAAAGCATTAATTTGCTTAGAGCTTTTTGTTCTATTTGGAGAGTTTCGTCCAGGTTTCCTTCTTAGAGATGCTCTCGGGAAGTCTCGTACGCGTAACATTCTGTTAGGATATGATTCTACGCCAGGTCTAAAATTAATGTTTTTGCTAATAGATACAAAGTATTATTTTACCACTTCATTCGTATCTATTCCTCTCTAATAAAAGCTTATAATAATATTAATTAATGAAATTGGAACTAATTATAAATACCAATAAAGGTTTCAAAATGGAAAAAGTAGAAAAACAATATCTTTTGCATTAACTAAAATAAAAGAAAAGAAAAAGGAACTTTCTTCGAAAGGCTTTTAAAATACACGCAATTAAACAAACCGAAAACGACATATCGTTAGATTTAAGTATGATACAGCTTTAATTTATTTATATGTTTTTTTAAAACACATTACTTACGAAAATTTCAACACAGAAACAGAATGATTCAAAAGTACGAACCTGAAACAGAAAAAAAAATATTGTTATAGGTAATTTTATATCTGATGTAAATAAGCTCTTAATCTGTTAGCTACAGAAGAAACTGTTCCTGTGGGAACATAACGTATAGGAAGATGCTTTCTACTTTAGTTCGGTTTCGAAACTTGATCCGGTACTTTTTTATAAGTATCGTCTACTCAGTTACAATAGACGATACTTAAATAGCTCAACGCAGCGGATCCTCAATCAATCTCAGAGAAGGAAATGCTTTATTTTTAGCAAGTAGTCATGCACAAAATAAATTATTTAAAGAATTTTATCTGAATTATTATTAGCACAGAGTATTCTAACCCGGATTTCTGCATCAACGTCCCGAAGCTCTAACCAACTGAGGTAATTGGGTCTGTTTCCCTGTCACAACATTTTCTCTATAATGACCCATACAGAAAGCTGATACTGCCACGCTCCAGAGAAGGGGCATTGTCCAATGGTGGGATCTAATGGACAGACTGTCATGAGCATTGGAACTTAATGAATATATGTTTGATAGTGACGGTTTATCGATTAGATACTACTGTCCAGTCCCAGGAAAGTTCTTGTAATGTGACGATATGAGATGGTTCTAGGGATAATTTAAGAGGGGAAGTTACAATGGTGATGCAGATGTCCAATCTGTTCTCTTCAGATAAAATTATTTAAAAAATAATTTATAATTACTATTGGAATTTAATGAAAAAAAAATTCTTTATTTACGTCCTGAGGGCTCCTTTCTCTATCAGCAGAACCGAGAAATACTTCCAAATAAACTATCGGGGCATTCGAGTATAATTTATAGTATAATTTATACTATAAATTATACTCGAATGCCCCGATAACTAGAGTATAATAGTATAATATAGTAGTTACTATTTCTACCCCCTCACTTGACTACCACGACCGACTTTGTCCATTAAAAGTTATTAGTTCATTCAAACCGTAAGTAATACGGTTTTTTTTATCGTGACTAGTTACCTCTCGCGTAGGTAATTAGTCCAAAAATCTGTATTAGTTACTTATACCAAACTACCTTGTCAAGGTGAACTAAAACTACAGTAAATTTGGAGACATGAAAGTATATTTCTCTAACAGAAAATTTAGTTCAGAGAATATTTACAAATTAGGAGTTTTCCTCTTCTTTAAATATTTTTGAAATTATTCTAATATGGAAACTTACAAATTTGTCACCTATTTAACGATATTTATCTACTTTTAAAGCTTAAAAGATCAATTCATAAATTCTATTCGTCAGGATATCAAGAAGGGGACCAAATTAGTCTCAACAATACATTTTTTTATTTATAAGACGTTTCGGCTCTTTTGTGCCATCTTCAGTTATTCATTTTTTATTTCAGTTTTCATATCATTCAAACATTTCTCGATCGAAGCCATCTTGGTCTGCTTCAGATTAATTACTTATAAGACATTCAGTTCTTGAGACTATATTGTTCAACAGGATATCAAGAAGGGGACCAAATTAGTCTCAACAATACATTTTTTTATTTATAAGACGTTTCGGCTCTTTTGAGCCATCTTATATACGAGTATACGCCATTATATATACGTCTTATAAATTATTATATATACGTCTTTCTTGATATCCTGTTGAACAATATAGTCTCAAGAACTGAATGTCTTAAAAGTGATTAATCTGAAGCAGACCAAGATGGCTTCGATCGAGAAATGTTTGAATGATATGAAAATTGAAATAAAAAATGAATAACTGAAGATGGCTCAAAAGAGCCGAAACGTCTTATAAATAAAAAAATGTATTGTTGAGACTAATTTGGTCCCCTTCTTGATATCCTGCTGAACAATATAGTCTCAAGAACTGAATGTCTTATAAGTTCTATTCATCTTTAATAAATGTAAGAATAGTCCGGGGTGGTTCGAAAATCTACAAATATTATTAAACTATTTTATTGTAGCCAACGTTTCGACCGAGGTCTTCTTCATGGCTAAATGAGCAACATACAGCGGAACGGAAGGATTTTACAAATAGCAATGGTTCCAAAACACAACAATATTATAGTAGTAGTATGGTATAATAGTATATATTTTATAATATGGTTTATTATATTTTTAAAATACCATAAATGAATAGAATAAATTTGAAATTATTGATTTATTTACTCTGTAGTCAGATTCGTCCAGACATATAATTGCTTCACAATAGACTGCAGATTGTAATGCAATAACAAAACTGTATACACAGCTCCGAGAACCTAATTTTAAATCTCTGATAAGGTATGGGATGCGACAGCAGTAGCTTATATGTTCCGGCGGTATTGCCGGGGTTAGTACTTAGAACTGAAAAGAATACCATCCAAGCTCTTCTGCAAATTTGAATCACAAAAGATATCCGTGCTTCCTCTACCCTCAGGAAGAGGAAACAACCCTCCGCTATCCGGGAACTGAGAATCAGATTAATTTTCTCTTCCCTTTACCACATTCTTCCTCATTCACAGCCAGTAGCTATTTTCCAAGAGAAGTGGTCGGATCCTATCGTCGATTTCTTTAGCTACTTTCCATCGAAGCGGTACATGTCTCCCCCTGGGTTTAATTCTACCCCTCCCTCCTGTCAAGAGGACATTATAAATCCTACCTAACGCGCTCCTGAAGACGCTGTATATCCTTTGAGGATATCGAGGATAGATTTTTGATGGAAGCTCTCTTTAAGGATAAGTCTTGTCGGCAGAGCGGAAGCCGGATCCATCATTGCTCCCCTTATGTGCCGTAGAGACGCCAGCTTTCGCTTTATAGCTATTCCCTATTGGCTGGATTTTATAATGCTAAATCAATACGTCCTTCTCCCCATCTCGGGCATGTTTCCACCTCTTTTTGTTTCTTTTACTACGACCAACAAACAGTCCTTGTGAGTGAATTTTTCAAAACATATATTGGAAAGTAAAAACGTTGTACATAGGGAAGTAAGTATCTTTAACGTTGCTCATAAATGTTTCTTTGCCTCAAATAATTGAAAATGTCGGTGCTGTCTTGAGTTATTACATTCTAATTTATGATTTTACCAATATGTTGTCAAATGGTATGGGAAATAACGTCTAACTCACCGATTTCTTATAAAAAAGAGACGTTGCACTGTGTACGGGATGGTCTTGGTATTCCAGTGAATTTTAACTATTAATTGATGAGTTAGAACTGTATATCTGATTCCCAGTCTTGTCAACCAAATTATATGGTAATACATAAATGAAAGGACTTGTAACCTAGTTATGCCATCATGTTAACAATGCAATGGCTATAACATTTCACTTATCGGGGTTACCTGGTGTATAGTGGTTAGCAATAGCAACCTACAATACTTAAGGTCACAGGTTCGTGTCCCTCGGTGGCCCTGCATTTTTTAAACGGAGTAAAAAATCGTTGGCTATGCCGTCCCTCGGATAGGACATAAAATGGAGGTCCCGAGCCTGTACTATGTACTATAGCCTGTACTATAGGCAAAAGTTAGGACTCCCACTGTAGCATCCTGCGATTAGCCTTAGCGGGATAAAGTGACGTTAAACAAAAAACATAAATAACATTCGCTCATAGTTGACGAGTTCAATCAAAATCTTGTTGTTTTTGAGATATTTCCGTTAAGTCAAATTACATGAAAAAACGTTTCAGTAATATCTGGAGCATATACCTACCTGAAAAATGATCAATTTTAGTTTCGAACGACTTCTTGCTTTTGAGCTATTTGCAAACAAAGATGAGCTCAGGGACCTTGCGAATCTTTGTTTTTTTAGCTCATAAAGCGATTGTCAATGAAACTTTTTTCATTAATTCGTTAGTAAGATAAAGAGTTAAAAGTCTTCAAAGCTATGTGCAAACAAATTAATATAAATATTTTTTTTAACTAATATAAAATGTATAAAATTCTTTATACAACAAACAAAGGTATCATAAATAACATAATTATATAATTTTATTTTAAGAGAAATGATTGGCCGGGGCCAGTAATCGAACCTGGTTCTCTAAATGTTGTCCTAACAATAGGTAAATTAATAATCAGGATTTTCAGTTTGATCTTTTTTTATTTTGGATAAGCAACGTTTCGTTCCTTAAATGTGGATCTTCATCAGACTGAGCTCAGTCTCTTTTATTACTCTGGACTCAGAAGTCCTGATGAAGATATCCCATATCTAGGAATCGAAACGTTGGTTATCCAAAATAAATAAAGATCAAACTGAAAATCCTGACTATTAATCTATCTAGGGAGCGGGGTAGCCCACTGGTAAGGCAGTGGACTGCTGTGCTTAAGGTCCCGAGTTCGAATCTGACATGGCTTATGATATCTTTATTATTCGCCACAGTTCGTCTCCTGGGCCGAGAGACCCTCCTGGGGCACACCCAGACTCTATAAAGTGGGTACCCTTAATTGAAAAATTAAGGGGAAAGAACCTGGCGGTTGAGCGTGATCACGGGCAATCACCTCCTTGCACGACCGCTGACCAAGAAACAGTACTCTTCCTTACATAGTACTGAACCCAAGACCCTTTATGGGTTGTAGTGGTACAGGTTTTTTTTTTTTTTTTTTTTTAATCTATCTATCGTAAATAAAAATAGTTGACTATTACACTCTTCTAAACCTACCTTTCCCTTATAGTTAAGGGACGTATACCTATACTTAAGTAGCTAGTATAACGAAAATAGTATATTATAGTACTACGAAAATAGTAACAAGTTGCTCTTTAGAACTTTCTCGAGCAACTTGTTGACAACATTACAAAATTATGCTCTTCAGTTGAAGGTATAACAGAATCGGTGAGAATGAATGTCCAAATTAGCTTTTTGGAGTCATAACCTTGCTTGTCCATGTACTTGTTACAATTTTTCGTTTGTTCATTTTCTACCAGACTGAGTTGAGCGTACACATGTTAGCTTACGTACTGGTATGCTCAATCAGTTCTACAGGTTTTAACCCAAAAAAAAATATTTTTCCAAAAAAAAACGTCTGAGTGTTTAATGTAGCCATACTTTTTTTTCTAAATGTTCGGAAAACCTCTATCGAACTAAAATCCTTTCTATTTTTTTTTTCTCTGAAGCACTAATAATCTAACCGTTTGATTTTATCTGTTCTTTGATTTTATCTTCGCAATCCTCATTAAAAATGATCTAAGGCTTCAAACCTGTTCTTGACTTCTTGGGTTAATCAATTCCTAATTTAAGGCTATTTTCTTTTAAAAGTTCTACTTAATTAGAACCTTCGGAACTGAAGAAAGGATTTGTTTATTTTAATTTTAATAGTTATAAAATTTTATAACTAATTTATTACAGAAATATTAACCAAATGGAGCTAATTTTTTTAGAAGAATAACACACAAATATTAGCCAACTAACTAATGAATATGTGAACTCTCAATGTTTGCACACTTGAATGTTTATTTAGCGATAAGGGCTATGAAGCATTATTCCCTAAAATATAGAACCTGGTACCTACCCTTCACAAGCACATAATTCACAGCTTACTCGTATGAGTAGCAGATAATAAATATGAGGAAGTTATCACAAACCAGTTTTACATGTTTCTGTCTTTATTAGCAAGTTGATGAGACTATTTGTGAGAAATTTACTGTCCAAATAAAAACGATTTTTTTTTTTTTTTTTTTACTTTATTAGACCCAGGAGTTCCTGTTGTACTAGACCTATGCATAATTATAAATTTAACGGGGCTGGGAGGAGCGCAGCTAATTATTATTATTGATAATAATAATTAAAAAAATGATTGCTTTTTGAGCAAACAGAGGGACACTATACAATTTTATGACAAAAAAGTTCTCACTTTTTTCCCCCAGACCTGATTAAATGCAAATATTTGTTTTTCATGGGTTTGAGCTTTAGCCATTATAATAGCAGAGCAGGGGAGGGGAAAATTGGCTCCAAGGGATTTCAATTTATAATATGCTAATTATGGAGACCTTGTACTTTTTTATTTTTAAATTTTTTTATCGCGTTTAATTATATAATTATTCATAATAAGAAGCCTGTATTTATTATTTGCTTCTGGTATTGGTCAGTGACCGAATATTAGTTTATCATGAAAAGTGAAAAAGAAAAATATATTTTGAGGGTATTTCGGGATTTTCTCCCAACTAAAAATATTAATTCAGAACTTCAAACCAAAAATAATCACCTATCAAGTTAAGCCTGTTAACACCTGTTTTTCGGCAGTATAGTGGAAGGGAATATTCATAATGATGCCTAAATCAACGATGGTGTATGGTGGATTTTGATGGTGTATTATGGCTTAAGGAAAATTAATATTGACTTTGTATTAGAGAATATTTTAAGGGACTTTTTTTATTGGTTACTAGTTTTCATGTTATACTAATATTCAGTCAATGGCTAATGCCAGAAGCGAATAATAACTGCAGACCTACTTATTATGAAGAATTATAATATTAAACGCGACAAAAACTTATTATTAATTTTTTTATAAGTACATATTCTTTGGTAGGTTCTAACAAGAAAAAAAATAAAAGTGCCTTCCAAAAACTTGATTAATAGGAAATAATGAAAATTGATAAAAATAAAGTAAATATGGGTTTTTTAAAATTTTAGTTCGCAAGAACTAACAAGAGATCGCATTGACAAAGATAGTCGCGGTAGTCAGGGGGTGGGGTAAATCCCCACCCGCCCTCTCCCACCGCTACACCACATAATAAGGACGTTTTGAATATTTACCTTTGCGAGAGGTAATTAGCAAGGGAAAAACCCCATAGTAATTAGTTAGTGAAAATTTACGTGTGCGAGAGCCAACTTGAGCGCGAGGGCGAAGGTGGTGGTGTCTGGTGGGGTCGGGGAAAACCTTCCCCCCCGCCCTAACCTATAATCTTACCTAATAAAGATTTTTGGACTAATTACCTATGGAGGGGTAATTAGTTACGAAAAAAAAGCCGTATTAATTACGGTTTTTTAAATTTTAGTTAGCGAGAACTAACAAGAGATCGCATTGACAAAGATAGTCGCGGTAGTCAGAGGGGGGGGGGTAAATCCCCACCCGCCCTCCCCCACCGCTACACCACATAATAAGTACTTTTTGAATATTTACCTTTGCGAGAGGTAATTATAGTTAAAGGTAAAATAGTTATAGGTAAAATAGTGTGTTGTGCCATAAAATAACACATTATCGGCATATTGTAAGAATAAATGTGAGGCATAATGGTATTGACTGTAGCTCATGAAGGGCATTGAAAAAACTGATATATGGTATTAAGAAAATAATTCTCAGAGAGTTCATAGTGTAAATTCAAGATAGGTGTTTCCTTTAGACTATTCCTTACAAATTCAATATTAATTTACTTTTAAAAGTTTTTTTTTTTTGTTAAGTCAACAAAATCGTTAATTTAGGAATCATTATGAAGATACCTTACTGCCGAATAATAATTATATCCACCAGAAATGATGGGAGAACTGCGGTGAAGTAAAGAATATTTCATATGAGCATAACTCAAAAACTCTTTATTTTGAATATTAGTAAAAAAGACTCTTGATTGATTCTCATATTATCAGTGTTAGGACACTGAATGCACATAAGCTGAATACTGTGTATTCACATAAGACGACTATGTGTATTATATTGTAAATTATTACAATTAATAAAAAAAAAAAACAAAAAAAAACTTGTATTTGTATTACGGTTCCAGGCTCATATTTTCAGTTAAGAAACAACCCTGAATCGACCAATATGTTTAAGTGATCGGTTTTCCTCTAGAAACGATATAAACGTATAATTTAATAAATTAATTGAGGTAATTTCGTATGCTCAATGCCATTTCTGACACCATTAGCCTCCTTTGAAAAGCAGATAACTGGAAACGTAGTAATAAGTAAGAAAATATTTTAGGTAAATTTTAGATTCAAGTCAAGCTATAAATTCACAAGTTATTTTCATATCATTTCCTCATAATCATTTAGTAAAATATACTTCCATACAAAGCCGCTTCAAGATTAGAGAACAGATTCTCCGTAATTAAATCAATGTCAACACTTGCCGATACGGAGCTCGCCAACTGTGTACACAGTCTGTACATAGATTTCCGAAAGACAATGTCTACTTATTATATATACACAAGAGGGGATGACGAGGCAGCGAACCCCCGACATCGAATCAGATACAAAGTAATGAAACAAATAGCGCTCTGTGTTTGTCCACCTGATCAGGGGCTAAGTGACACTGAGTGATGGGCCAAACAGTTAATACTGTGGTGGAGGGTGAGTGTAGTCTGGCGATCAATTCGTTTGTACCACTGCTCCCTAGCAAATGACAACTCACCCTGCATTTGTCAACTGTTAATGGTTGTGTTGGTGGAATTACTCTGCTAGTATACTCAGAGCTCTCCAGTTATACGGGCAACAATTGGAGCAGAAACTAGTGCTACAATAGGATCAATCAGAATACTAAAGAATCAACAACGTAACATAATATTAAACAAGTAATGAGAGCAACCTGAAACTTGGGAATAGAAATTTAGGGAATATTCGCCAGCTTACAGCGATGTTACGGCCTATCAATGACCGAGGCAGACATCAAATAACCAAGGGAACAATAGAAGCGGAGTAACTTCAAAGAGCCCTAGGATATATTAGTGCCTGTAACATCATAAACAGTCTTAGAATACTAGTACATTTTAGTTTTCTTTTATTTTTTTGTTACAGCTTTTTTTCAGTATCAAGACCTAACAAGTGGAGTCTGGAATCAAAAATATTTCTTGAGGAATAATAATAAATTCTAATCAAGAACAAAATAAGCTAACATTTTACATATAAAACTATCCTAATAACCTAAATCTTGCAAAAATATCATCAAAATATCGACATGATCAATTTATTAATCCCTCCCTTAGCAACAACTATTTATACCATATAATAAGTATAAATAATAATAAATATAACAGTCAATATATGCATCAAACCATTATAATACATTAGAAAAATATACAAAATTAAATATACCTCAAAAATACTCGGTTTGAGCTAAATTCATCTATTTTCCCCAGGTAAGCTAACATGGAACCTTTTTTATCACATGATGTTCGATTTTAATTAGCCAGATTTCTACACCCATTACACTTTTTATAAACAAAAAGAGTTTCTTGACATCATTTTAATTGGTTGGATTTAATATTTCATATGCTGTTTGTGCATTTATTCCTAAAAGGAAAGAATTTCTTAAAGAGCTGTATATTGGGCATTCAAATATTACATGGTGTAGTGTCTCCTTTACCCACATATTGAATATTTGACAATCTATCTGTGGGCTAATTATGTGACAGTCAACTTTGGCTGAGAGTTTTATTTGGTATTTTCCAGACATTTTGAGCTGAGAAATACAATTCTTGTAAGATAAATTAATGTCCATCTTAATATATTCAGGGATAACGCTCTGTTCTCTATATAGGAAACGGTAATGTTCACTGAACCGTGTGTTTGACAGAGAATCCCTATTCTTTCCCTCCAAATATTTTCTGTATTTTTCTAGTAGGCCTTTTGGTACTTTTTGTAATAGAACTTCTGGAACCTTCTAAAATCGTCACGAAGTATTATAAAAAGTGAAACAGCTAATCTAGAAAGGCGGTATACCGAAAGCCTTTCTTGTGTACAGTAACTAATATCAAACCGTGATAATTTGTACACCGCGATATTTAGAGAACTTTAGTAATAAAAATTGTAATGTAGAATAATTAGCAAAAGTAATCAGTGCCTAAGCTATAATTTTATTATATTGTAACGTCAACGGGTTAAAATAGTTCCAGATCTTTTGTCGATATTTGTCCGGGTCTTTTTACTTTACCCACACCAGTTACTTTTTGATATTATTAGTGATTTATTTAACGTTATTTAATAACATATGTTATAAGGTTATTTAATAACATACGTCTATTTTAAGAGAAAAAAGTGTATATGGGTCATTCTCCCATTTCATTCAAATTTCATTGTTTAATTTCAATGGGAAAAATTATATTTTCCAATGATTTTTTTCCACAAATGGTGTTTACAAAAAATGCCTTCATATAAACGTATATATATTATTTCTCAAGGCCTTTTTTTTTTGTCGGTACGCCATAACTCCCTTAATAACTTATCAAATTTCATGAATAAGGCATCATTTTAAAGCTTTCCTTAACCGCTATACCGGAAAAATATACAAATCACTCATTTCGCCTCCGATTGTGAGTTATAAGCGCAAAACCGCGTCTTTTGCGAAAAAATGGTCGTAGAGGTTTCTAAATGTTGTCAATCTCTTCAGGTTTTCAAGGAGAACATTTTCGGTCATATACATTTTTCGATTAATCCCTTCGTTTGCGAGTTGTAAGCGAAAAGCTTCCCTCGGATAGGACGAAAAATATAGGACCCGAGCCTGTGCGATGTCCGGTACTCGGTACGGTTAAAGATCCCTATCCTAATTATACCTCGATATGCAAAATTTAGGACTCCCACTGTAGCATCGTCCGGCTAGCCTAAGTTGCATAAAGGGACGTTAAACAAACAAAAAAACAAATACGTTGTCAACTAATTAAGTCTTTGTAATCTCTAAATATTATTTAAAAGTGCTCAAAACAAACCTGAAAATCAATTTCCCTTAAATATTTAAATAAGTTTAGAGTTCAGGTTTTACTAAACTGAACTCAAAGTCTATCTCCCTCATTCCACACAAGTGAGGGAGATAGGTTTTTGAGGTTACATTAAAGTAGACCATTCCATGTCAGTCTCTTATGAACAACGTTTATGGGTTATTGAAATCCCTTGTAAACCTACAAATTAACCGTAATATAACGTGAATCAAACTCACCTTTTAGGGAATATCAGTGGGTGAGGGAGATAGGAAATGAAAAGGCACTCACTGTTTTAACCGATAAAAACACTCTCACGAGGAAACGAGAACAGAACTTCTGTGAAAAAGTTTATCCTTGTTGAGACGGGAATCTGTTACAATGTAACCAGCAATGAATTATAATGAAATAAAGGTTTCCAAAGTTTTGAGGCTCGATTTCAAAACAATGTGAGGGAGATAGGTTGCATCTATGGGACAGGTAGATTATGGATCATAACTTTTTTTCTATAATACGAAAATAGCAACATACCGTAAAACCAAATAATTAAGACCTTATAACAAGTATGAAAAAAAAACTAGGTCATAAATAAAAGAATATATATCTTTTTTCCGCCATCAAAGTCAGCAACTTGAGCTTTGGGGCAGGTGAGGGAGATAGATATTGACATTTTAAGTTTAAATTTAGGCCTACAAACAAATTGTTATTGAGATAAAAATTCTTGAACAACAAGAAGCCCTCAGTTCTATTAACCAGTGGATGCAATTAAATGATTAGCAATTTCACACAAATAATATAATCTCATTGGGACATAAATTTGTATGTATTGGGAGAATAACCCATATATATGAAGGAGTTTACCTATCTAATACCTCTTAGGTTTTAAGAAACGTTGAAGTTGTTTTTGTTAATAATGAATCTGGTACAACTGAGTCGTATTCTTAAATCGGAAGAAGAGGCATTTAAGACATTTTAAAGGTAGGGAATATTGCATAAAACCCGGAAATGCAGAAGAGGATGATACTTTATGAAGCTTGCTTTTCACCAAAGATCTCCAGCATTTAAATGAAGTTTGAGAAGTTGTAGAGGAATTATATTAAACTATCTTTTTCGTTTACATTTTAATCTTTTTAAATACATCACTTTTATCATCTGTTCTAATTTAATATTAAGATAAATCACTCTTTTAGAAATAAGTAACTGGTGTGGGTAAAGTAAAAAAGTACATGTTTGTGACTACGATGTTCGAGTACCATCTACACTAGCCTCGAAGGTTCTGGAATGTTTCTCCTTAAGACTAAATATAAGGAGCGTTGGACTGGAGAGTTAGTCTTGTTCTGAAGCTCAAGTCATATGGTTATTTCTGTGTTACGAAGTGATAATTTTTGTAACCTGTCTAATTATTTTTGTTATCATAATTCGTGAGGCATCGAATTTTTTATTTTCGTTGAATAAAAATTGTTTAACTCACATAATTGATGCAATGTGGATTTTTCCAGTATGTTTTTTAATTAACATTAATTTAAAGAAAATCTAGTTATTTTTATTAATCATTAATGGAATTTATACCTTCATATTTCCAAAGATTACAAGAAATATTTTTCCAGTATAAAAATAAAATAAAAATTTCAAAATATTATCAACTATTATCACACTATATATATTACATATATATCCCTTATATAAACTTTATCAGTAACATCTACCTAATATTTTTCAGCGCTACACTTTTGCACCTTACTGGATGTCAAGGGTTACCTCCAATGAATCCGTCATTTTTCCATTTTCCGGGAAATATTCAGCTTTTCATGTTGAAACACGAAACGTTGACATTTATTTCTGTGACAGGTAGGCCGTGACGAGTGGAAATTCTCTGCTTCATGAATTTTCTGATAGTCAATTTCGTGTCTCTTTTTTTTTTTAAGGCAAAAAAACCTTTGCATTCATAACCATTGAGTAGTAAAGGTGAATGACTATTGACTGTAAAGTTAGATAAATATATAGAGAATTATAGACTAGATATAATTAAATAACGTTTCTATTTACATTTACTTATATATGAAATAGAAAGCAAATTATTCTGACAATTTTTTGATTTCAGGTTTTCGACGGAAATACAGTTTCAGAAAATTTCAATTTCAGATAGAATGTGAGTGTCGCGATTTATGTTCGTTGGAAAGGTGAGCATTTTAGAGAAAATAATATTTAGTATGTAAAGTGGTAAAAGATAAAAGCCCAAATACCCAAGATGATCTGTCTGTGTACGAACCTGAAATTGGGTATTTGGTTTATTATCTGCCCCTGATGTGCCATCAAAAGTTTCGTCAAAATTGAGTTAACAGTGGAGACATTTATGCCACAATTTATATTTACATTTTTGAAATGTTTACGATTTTCTTAAAAATGGCTCAACCTATTTTGATTAAACTGATCATGTTTAAAAAGGTTTTATCAACATTGAAATGTTCTGATAGGTTCGAAATAAAAAATACCTTAATAATTGAGTTAATAGAAGGCTTTCCGAGTTCCTGCCTATTAAATTTTTGTTTCTAATTTTAGATACCTGCTGAGATCAGCCGATCACCATCTACATCTTTTAAGTATTTTTTTAATCTAAGTAAGTGTGAAATGTAAAATTTCAATGCGATAAAGCAGCTACCAAGTTAAAACCGAAACAGGACAGTACAGGTATAAACGCTTTAATTGGTCTCTGATCCTGGAACAGGAATTTGAACCGAATCAATTCCTGATGGAACATATTTGGTCGTTCGGGCGTTTAGTATATACGGTTATACTATTATTATATATTTCGGTTTGAATTCGGTACCGAATTCCCGTTTCACACACACACGACAGTTACCAAAAACGAACAGAACTAAACTTTGAAACTAATTAAGTATAATAATAAATTTTCCTAATGAAACTGGAACTCATGTGTTGTTTATGTTTTATTACTAAAGGCAATCAAATAAAAATGCTTGGAATTCGACTCGTTTTAACAGAGATAGGTGTACTCATTTTTTTGAAGAGCCATTCCTGTTTGGCTTTTACCTCGGGATGGGGTTTAAATGGTTTTTGAAAGTGGATGAAGAGAGCGGATTTATTTGGTTCATTACTTCCACTCCAACTAATTGGAGGATGATGAACATTCCTTTGTTCAAATTTTTATTTTACTCACATAACATTTAATTACTTCCGTAGCCGCAGGCCCCAGGATCGTTATTGATTGGGTGAGAGCTGTACGGTAATTATTTTAAAAGTTATCTTTCTCTTTGGAGTACGTGAGCTTGTAGTAAAGGGAACGTCTTCCATTAAAGTGTTGACTAATTAACTTAAATAAATTAATCAAAGAAACATTTGTAGGGTCAGATTTCTAATATATATTACCTATAATAAGATATTATATAACCAAATAAAGTGACTAGTTTAATTTAGGAAAGATTTTCCAGCTGCGTGATGCAATAAATGTTTTTGTTGTAATAGGGTTCTTGAGGTTACTGTGATGTATTATATAACATAATATATACCAGTAATAAGCTATTTTTACATGTTAATAACTTAGGCATCTAATGTTCCCGCATACCTGGCAACAACTGTTTATACTATAAGGTCAGGAAAAACCAAAGGACCCTTTACCGCTTTGCTTCCCTTTTCCTTTTGCTGTCCTGAACTTTACATTAAAGTATTACATGAAAGTAATATAGTTGGTTAGTCTCTAAACATCAATGTGGTTTATATAACAATATCCATCAGCAACATTGTAAGTATATTCATACAGTTTTATCATTTGAATATATACAGTCATACAAGCTGTGCATTTTATATATTTCAATTACTGTCAACTTTAGTGAATTTTTACTTTTGTAACTCATATAATTGTATTCCAACCTGTTGGTTCGTTGTAGGCATGATTATGAGAACAATATAGTCTCGAAAAGTCGCACAGTGGGAAACTTTTGTCTATAAAAATCTATAACTCCTGATTTAATGCCGATAATCGAATAATTCTTTTTTCATTTATCAGAGTTCAGTGCATTAATATAAAAAGTAAAGATGAATAGAAAAAAAAAATAATATCGGAGAGATGAGCAAAGATTTTGCTTAAAATAAAGTTAATTTGTTTTCCTATTGAGCTTTAATTTTTATATTAATGCACCAAACATATTTTATAAATAAGAAGAATGGATGTAAAATTATTGGATAAAGATGCCTTTTAATTTGATCCACGTTGAGTATTTAATTTATGTAAAGAAAGTATTTAAATTGATATAACTTCTATTATTGGCAATACTTGGTTCTATTTTTTCCATACTGGTAGAGAGTGAAGGTTGCTAAAATACCACAATAGAATTCGATCAAATGTGATCGATCGGCGATATATCGATTTTAAGATTTGAATCCCTATATTTGAACTTTCATTATTTATTTGGCATCGAATTAGAATAAATCATAAAACATACTTCTCGTTGAATTATATGAAAATATTTTATTCCGTTAAAATTCCTAAAAATAGGGTATTTTTAATTTAATTCTTTGGATTTTTTCTTTCAAAAGAATCTTTCAAAAGGAGCAAATGCCTGAAAAAGACATGTATATAAGCAGAAAGCTCAGTAGATAATAATCCTGACTCATTTCATTCTCCGTGTTTAACCCTGTACCTAATAAACTAATTTATTTAAATTTAAGTGAAGAAAGGATTCGTATAAAAATTAATTAATTTGAAATACTTTGAGCGATGTTATTTTTATTCTTTTTTTATTCTCACTGATAAAGGGAATCCAATGCTCTTTAATGAAAAAAGAATTATTCGATTATCGACATTTAGTCAGGCGTTATAGATTTTCGGCCGCTAAATGACAAAATTTTCCTACTCTGCGTCGCCTTAACCCATTTCATCCCAACTTTTCAAAACTTAATATTTCTGGTTTAAACTCAGTACCCAATGAAATTAGCCCATTATTATTGTACGTGTTAAGTATCAACCCAAAAACATCGTCTGGGGGGGTTTTTGATCACCTGATTTGGGTTGGTCTTGAAATTAATATATGACCATGTCCCTCGAGCCTAACATTATTAGGAGCTCTCTTCAAAACGCTGGTATGAAGCCTCAGTCGTTTGGTTGGTGCTCGTTTTCTGCATTGCATTATTTTGATTGGATGTTGACTCGGAATTTTGAAATATTTTCATCCAGCATCATTACTGGGCCACAAAAAAGGTTGGTCAATAACTATCTTATTTTTTCACTGCAATCCTCCCATTGGCCAACTGGACGGGTTCGATGTCATGCTGAGTTGAAGATATAGTCACCAAATTGTTGTCGTTTACTGATATTTCTGACACTATGTCAAAAATTGCAGGTGTGTGCAGTATCTACGTACTGAACTACTGCACTACACCTTGTACCCAAATCTAATGGGTTTTCCATGGATGTGTTGCTTTGCCCCAAGCCGACCGAAATGAGGCATTACTGCCTCATCGATGGCCAAATCAGGATCATGTTTATAAAAGTTCAGACGGTTAACATTTAGGTGAATATCTGGCCCCTCTATGTACACTGTTGCTCTAAATGCTCCATCACTAAGTTATTAGCAAAACAGCTCCTTCAACTGAGAATATTCTCAAAAATAAAGTAAAAAAAGAATATTCAGATAAACGGACCCGGCCGATCCCACTGCCCCAAAAAATGGGCACTCAATAAAACCTATGATAATTCCCCTAAATTACAAATGTTTGATATACTGGGTATTACTAATCATAATTACATACATTGTAAAGTAATATTATAGTCAGAAAACTAAAACACAATAATCACTGCTCTTGAAAAAAAATTACTTTTTATTGCATTCCATGCTAATAATCCTTTGTTTAGTGGAAAACTATAAATCACATAAGGAATGTTATCCAGTGGCATTCACAACAATCGATGCTCTGTGGTTCCAATAGTGTGAAACCAGTTTTAAATGCAAAAAATCGCTTACATTAAACTTAAAGCATGATTATATCACTGCCCCATTTTTGGGACAGTGGGATAAAACGGGTTAATATAGTTTCTTATTATTGACTGATTATAAAATCTAATATCAACAGTCAAGAAAACATATCGGATATTTATTGGTTTTTGTTTAATTTATTTTGAATAAATAATGATTTAATCAGCCGTTTTTGGTGTGTTGAGTGTTAGAGCTATAGGAATCCATACGATCAGTATATAATGAAAACTGTGAAAACAGAATTTACTTAATATGAGTTATCAAAAACGAATACTGTAGCTAGTTTAACATGTATTAATTTAAAGATTGTTCATATTCAGTCGAATTGTAGAAATTGTCTGCATAATGCTGACACTCAGTGAATGAGGTAGCCGGATGAGAAAACTGACTTGCAGCATCCCCTTCCTGCCTTGATTCAATCACTAGAGCTGTTTAAGTAGGGAGATCTCACACCCATCGTCTTTTTAATCTCCTTGTATTTATAGGGATGTCAATTGTAGCCATGTCCATTATCAGAAGGTAGCTATGTCCGTTTAAGTTAGTGTGAAAACGGTGGTCAACTGTTGCCTGGTTGAGGTCAGTATAGATCAGGTCGTAGTCAGGGCTAATTGAATTTATTGTAATTGAATATTTAGAGGATAATGTGAAAAGCTTAATAATGGCCTTGAAATTAAAAGTAAATTAGAAACATAAATAGATAACATTTTTAAAGTTTTTACGTTTTGAGAAATTTATAATAATATAAACTGATAAAAAGTAAAATAAAAAATCTGGTGCGTGCGTGCAACACACAACTTTCACTTACCAACTTACTTAGATTAGAAATTGACGTGTTTTGCTAAATATCATTTCCCAAAGTCACACATTTTTCTACATTCATATCTTATTTTTGTTAATCGTTAAAGCCGTTTTTGAGTAAATAAAAAAACCCCGTGAAAATGATACAAAATTTATTAAGTAAAGTCCCCCCTTCGGTTGATCAATTTTGATGAAATTTTTACAGTCGTATCTCGGGCGTATAAATACATTAAATACCAAGTTTGATCAAAATCGTTAAAACTGGTTTTGAGTAAATAAAAAAAACACGTGAAAATGATACAAAATTTATTAAGTAAAGTCCCCCCTCCGGTTGATCAATTGTGATGAAATGTTGGTTATCACATCTTTGGCATATAAATACATCAAATACCAAATTTGATCAAAATCGTTAAAACCGTTTTTGAGTAAATAAAAAAAACATGTGAAAATGATACAAAATTTATTAAGTAAAGTCCCCCCTCCGGTTGATCAATTTTGATGAAATTTTTACAGTCATATTTCAGGCATATAAATCGATCAAATACTCAGTTTAATCAAAATCGTTAGAGCTGTTTTTGAGAAAATCGAAAAAACTTAAAAAGTTATTCAATAAAGTACCCCCTCCCTTTGAGCAAATTTGATGAAATTTTTGCTGTCACATCGCGGGCTTATACATACTGTAAATACCCAATTTCAGGTTCGCACGGTTTATAGTTTTTGAGCTAGTCTGTTCACACACACACAGACCATTTCGCGGGACTTGGTTATTTTGACTCAGGGGACCCCAAAACGTGTATTTCCGTTGAAAACCGGAAGTCGAAAATTTTCACGATCGCAATACTTCCACTTACTATATATTTCATATATAGGTAAGTGAAAGTAAAAAAAAATTGTAGCTAATGAAATGAATAATAATAATGGTGCAATAAATAAAAAGACTAAGTTAAATTATTATAATACATATTCAGAGGCTTATGAATATGCGATACAAATGATATCATACATAAGAAAGTGTTCGGCTGCAGGCAGCCTGGTTACACACGAAAGTAATTTCAATCAGATTCTTAAACTATGTGTCATCTGAACGCATGCACAATCCTGTACGGTAAGCGGCCCAGGATGATTGTGCTTACCCAAATCTTAGCAGATTATTGTTGGCGTTCATTCCAACATTTGACCATGATTTTTCAGAAATCGAAAAGCACGCACTAAGAAGGCACGACAAGTTTACGAAAGAAAAATATATTGATGCACATTTTTTTTATTTTTCTGAACTCAAATCAAATGCCAATATACAAACAAACTAGATTGATTTAGACACAAGTATGAAAGGTTATATTCTAAGGGGTTTGTTTTCGAGTAACCACCATTTCCCCTGGAAATGAAGGTAAAACAATGTCAAAGTATTAAAAAAAGTGATAATTGTGAAAGATGATTTTCTAGGCAACATTTTATTACTACTCATATAACCATATCTTTCCTATAGGGCCACAAATGAAATCGTTTAATACTATTTATACATTTTTTCAGTCATTTCAAACTTTTTTGTTCCTAACTGGTATTCAATTGGTTTTTTCCCTTAATTAATCGTTAAGATTAGGATTATGCACACTCTAAACATTAGGTATGACCATCCGGGGTTTTTTAACATTTAAATAGGGTAAACCATACAGTTATTGATTGACACTCTGTACAGTTATTGACACCCCACCTTTAACTTAAAGAAATAAGTATAGAAGTCCTAATTTTATTTCAAGATATACATGAATCTAAATCATCTATGAATTAAGACTTTAACAAACTAACTATAGGGAAGATTTAACAATTAAATCTACAGGGTGTCAATAACTAGTTTTTGCACTTTTAACAATAAATATTGCCATATGGTAAAACTATTGAACTTTTGACCCAAAAAAACTTCTTGAGTCTTTATAAGGATAGATAAATAGGGGCTATAGAAAGTTTCAATTTGATCCCTTCATAAAAAATATTTTTTTTAATTTCACCACAGAAATGTAGTCTTAAGGGTGTCAATAACTATATGGGTTATCCTATAACATCAAAGAGAGAGAGAGAGTGAGAGAGAGAGAGAGAGAGAGTGAGAGAGAGAGAGAGAGAGAGAGAGAGAGAGAGAGAGAGAGAGAGAGAGAGAGAGAGAGAGAGAGAGAGAGAGAGAGAAAGAGAACTAAACGGAATATTAAAGCAAGAAAAATATATAATATGGATATTCTCGATTCCAATATACGGTAATAAATTTACCGAGTACTATCGGAAACTAATAACTACCTACCCTTGGCGCGCACGTATATATCGGAATTTTACAAGCGGTCATATTCTTTACAATTTCCAATATCGCAGAGGGCCTATTATTCTTCCAGCGGCTAATAAAAGCAATTTCAAAAGGATGAGGAGCTGATATAGAAGTTTAAAATTGCTCCGGGGCTCCTAAATTTTTATTTAAGAGCAGCAGTATTAATTCTGTCCTCAAGACTCATAAATTTCCTGGCTAATATCGCTTGTTATCGCCCATGAGCTGGAGGATTAGGCCGCGAAAGGGAAAATAACTAACAGGAGCCCATTTCCAGCTTTAAGGAGATTTTTTATCATCACATTTTCTCTTCCTTGAACTATATCCTTCGGTGCATTACCATGTTCGATTATAATGCTCACGTTTTTTAAATTTTTTTACAGTACCAGTCTTAAGTTTAGACTCACTTATATTTAGATCAATACACAAGTAAAGAATTAGACCCTAATTGTATTAGTAAAGGTGGGTATTAGTAAAGGTCTATTGACAAGAATATAAAGAGCAAACAAATTTTCGATCATCATTCATGACTAGTAAGACTCAGAATTGTGATTTTTTTTTTGTAATCATGATTAATGAATTTATGTTATTCATGATTAATGAATGATCTGTAATCATGAGTAGTGAATTCCCATTAGTCACGATTAATGAGTAATGAGTAATCATGAATAATGAATTCGTCTTAATCATGATTACTGACTAACATTTAATAATGAGTAATGGTCATTCATGATTGTTGAATACATTATATTCATGAATACTCCACGATCAGTGATTAATACAATTCATGATTAAAGATTCCGCGCTAAAGAATGATTTGTGAATGGTGATTACAATCATTATTCACATTTTTGATTATTAGTCGTAATCATGATAACATTTTTATATAAATATGCCCAACTCTGGTTAGTCTACATGTAGTCCTAGGTACCGGATCGACGGAGATAAGTTGAATATTATTGAAGGATACTGTAGGACAGGGGGTGGGTTTACGACGTAGGGTTAAGGTAATTTGGTGGGATTTGTTGGGAATTATCTTCATTCTCTACTTTTGACACCATTCTTCAAGGGATATTTTTTTTTTTTTGGGTCCTCCCCTTCCTCGCCGTCTAGGCTATACGGGGTTTACCGGGCCAGGGGAGAGGGTGGGGGATTAATGCCGAGTATTATTAAATTTCCCCTGGCTCCGGGTTTCGAATTTGAAATTTTTCTGGTTCTCAATGTTATGTCCGGTTGTCCGTGGCAACGCGTATTTTTTAACGCGTTTGCTCACTCTGCCATTCCGCCACCCCATTCTTCAAGGGATGTGAGATGTGATTACAAAGCCATGGATGCAGCAGTTGAAATGAAATGAAATGAAAAATAATTTTATTATCCTGAGACTGTTGTCCTTTTAGAATAAATTAATCATACATAATAAAGGAACCTAGCCAGTGTGGCCTTATATGATATTAAATATTTACAGATACAATGTCATATAGGTATACACATTATTAATGAATAAATAAAATAAAAAAAGAAGCAGAGACAGTGCATTCATTCATGCCAAAGTAATCTGTAGATACAATAAGTGAGAAAAAAGGGAACAAAATAAATAAATAAGAGGAGGAAAGAAGACATAAATGTTTGGAGACAGCAGATTAAAATAAAAACAATTTGAATAAATAGATAACATAGAATCTGGTAGGGGCTGTATTAACAAGAATTATACTAAAGAGCCGTTGTGTTCTATCAGTGATCATCATCTGAATTGGGAGTTGAATGGGTTATTCGTATGTCAAAACGCATGTGTCATCAGCAGAAATGGTAAGGACAGGTTGGGATATCAACTATATGTACCGTGTAAGGAATGGGACCTAGGATATATAATTTTTTTAATTTTTTAATCGAATTTTGCATTTTTTTCCATTTTGCGACATTTAGCTCTACAGCCAGCCTCTTGGTTCATTTTATCTAACATCTGTTTTTTGGCCTTCCACGAGGTCTCTTGACTACTACTGAGGGATTCATTCTAGTGGACAGAATAACATTTGACTTCATACCACTTGGATATGGAGTGAACATTTTCCTTCTGCAGTCCTAAGTCGGTCCTTATCCACCTTTCATTTGTACTCTGATCCATCCCAGATCGATTCCTCTGGTCTTCGATCGGGGACTGTTCTCTAGAACCTTTTAACTGCCCAGGTCACGCAGCCGTATAACAGAATTCATGTTATCATAGCAATGCAAACCCATAATTTATAATAATTATAATTTATAATATAATTATAAGTAATAAAAGAAAGAAATTTCCTCTTGCTTAAACTACTTTCTAAGTCATACTATTATTATTAGCGTTAGTTTGCATGTCCTCAATAACGGCTTATCGTAAAATGGTTTGTATTAGTCATGAGACAGGTAGAATTACTACTTTCTATTTTATTGCCTAATAAATATTTCTCTGCTCTCTTCTTACTATGTTAATCAAATAACTGTTATTTGTATAGTTCGAATATGATTAGTTAGTGTTCCGATGGTGAAAACATGTGGCACTGTGTTGAAAGTAATATATAGCTTTTCCCATGAATCACTGGCAGAAAACGCGAATTTTTTCAATATTATATACGAGCATTAAAAAATAACATTGTCATCTTGAAAGGTAGGCAAATCCAAATTTGTTTTTTGATATCTGAAACATGAGGATACAATTTTTAATCAGGATAATTTAAGGTTCCATAAATTGTTATAGAGGAAGCACAGACTTGACCAGAAAGTGAAAAAAATGATGAGTTAAAAAAAAAAAAAAGATAGTATTAAATTAAAATAATAGTAGTACTCTGCGAGATTTTTATACAAATAGTCACCGGGAGCTGAGGGCCAAAAAGGTGCCTGATTTGAAGAAAATTTTTGATCATATGGGCTGAAAGTACTCATTTCATAGACAACAAATGTGAAGGTCTGCTACCTCAGATCGGTTGCCATAAAATTTTATAGGCATATAAAATTTTCAATTTTTCTATTTCTAATAACTCGAAAACGATTTATCGTAGAAGAAATTGTGTTCTTTCTAAAATAAAAGACCATTAAATTTCGCGTCGACTGAGGTCCTCACAGTTAAAATCGGGTAAATCGTTTGGCCAAAACCGATTGTCAATTTAGCCACTTTAGCGGAAAAATGAATTACGCGCAAGTTCCTAAGCCTGCAATTTAAATAGGTTACTGCAAATAAAAAATGTTACCTATAATAGTTTTAGAATATCGAATTCTGTGTAAAACGATCTCATCAATTTTAAAATTAGCCCACTCTTGTGAAGACAAAGTAATTAAAACGTGAACTTATTTAGCGCCTTGTGTAATTAACGTAATTAACGATCACAAAGTATTGCTTTCTTCTTACCGTAAGAGGCTAAACTATTGCAAATATAATGATATATTTGGAGTTTAAATCGGTTTGGTGGTTTAGCCGGGGTCGGTACATCAAAACTCTGTAACTTTTACGATTTTGGTGGAAACCGTGTTCCAACGCCTTTGGTCCTCAGCTCCGGGACTAAAACGTTATTTACAAGATTTTGCACCTTCTGCAGATCTTTAAATTAATAATATTACAAAGACTTATTACTATAGTGAAACGTTCAGACTAAGGACGATAAAGCATGTGTGTAGCACATCAAATCGTAATGGCAAGCACGTACAACTTGGAAAAAATGTTTTATGTTTTCCCGAAGGGCGATATTTTATTGGCTGGATTCACAGATCGTAAATCAGACGTAAAACGTAGCCAGCAGCCCTCTTTTACACCATCCAAGCCCATCTTAAAGTGACACCCAACTGGAATTTACTGGCTTATATATTCTGATTAAGTCCGTGCTTGTCGCTCTTAATAGGATATAAAATATAGAACGGGAATATAGTCAAGTTTAAAATTCTGAAATATCGTTTGCTAAAATGGTTAGTCAATAGAAATATGAGCTATTCATCTTTTGAAAATGTTCCTGAAAGTTAAAATACAGTGTTAAAGAGGAAATTTCTGGACCTCACAAATTCTACTCAAAATTGGAAATCCAATCTAAACAAGTCAATGTTGCAGCAGGAAAAAGATCCATTTCAGATTGAATAGTCGCGCGATTTCATCCAGATCAGATTGTGGAGAATAGCAGTTTTTATCATTAATACCCAAGTATTTTAATTATCGTTTAAGAAAATTGAACCCTATAGCGTCTGAACAATGCGAGTGTATTGCGGGCCTTGTGGCCTGAGACCGGCTGCCGTGCCCGGAGGCCTGAATACTTTTTGCCAAATTCACTCTTCTTTATTTGCTTATTCATATTTGTCTTCAAAATTCGCCCTATTTGACTAAGGAATAAGTTGCAGGTAAAATTAATTTAGTAAAACCTAATGGGAAAAGAATCCCAGATCGATTAGTTTATAACCCTCGGAAATATTTGAGGAAACCATAAACCACGCCACTGGGAAATAACGGACGGGCTGGAAACAGGGTTGGAGAAATGCGAATGCCAATCATGTAAAAATAATTTTCGTATGTCCTGCACTCGTCCTAAATATGAATAAGATAATGATGACTGTTTTGTCTGCTCGCCATGCTCCTCTAATATACATGATGTAAAAAAAATACGTGTAGGAACGTACCTAACATTTTTAAAAGTATATAATATATTTTTTTACAAGTTGTTACCTACGATTTATGAATGTCGCATTCCTATATAATGATACGATAAATCCGAAAGCGAAGAGTAAAAATTCAATCTTTGTTTTAAAAGAAACCACAAAAATATCTCTTAAGGTGCTAACTACTGGGGGTTTTATCGTAGTGCAAGAGTAAGAAATCAATTAAAATGAGGTCCGCAATTTCAGTCTTCTAACGCTGAAGCGGGCGGAACTGATACATCAGACTACAGGCCCAAGGGACTGCAGCGCTCGAACTAGTCATTGCGCTCAAATTGATCAGTTTACAGGTGTTAAAGGGTTAAAAAAAAATTGATAGTAAAATGCAATCACACCTATTCTAACTTATTCATCAGTGTTGCGAGTTTAAATAATTTTATTCTCTTAAAATTAAAACACAAAAATTTTAAACGAACAAATAAAACTCAAATAGGAACAACGTTACAAAACAGTAACAAGTAGTGACAGAACAGTACCATTTAAAAGTAAGCATCTTCTTCGCTGTCCAAGGCTAGACAAAGCCAGTAGGCGATCCCTTCTTAAATATAGTCTGCAATGGAACCACCCAGAAAGTCCTAAAACGATCCAAACATATGATCACAGATGTACGTACTAATACATCTTTGTAACCACTACAGCCAGTTCTTGAACTTTTAACAACGTAACATAAAATAAAAATCGATTTAGGAATAAAAAGGTAAATTTAAAAATAATCCACATTTTTTATGTATATTGGGATCATGTCAGAATCCTCCTGCTCACTATGAAGAAGTCTATGTGTCCGTTATGGTTACTGCGGAGTTATCAACTTCTACATGGTCTGCAGAAAGCTTCAGAAATGATAGATACATGCAAGACATTTGCGGACTATTTTCTTGAATTTCACACTGAGGTATAGAGTTTAATCAACATTGTTATAGATATTTTTGAGAAATTTGTAAAAATATTTTATATGATATAATGTGACACTTTCGGTAAGCCATTTTTGACGAACATTGCAAGGCGACATCGGAGGCATATACCTATCCTACCTTAAGCAAGCCTTAAACGATGAATATTATTGACAATATGAGAATTTAAATATACTTAAATGTTAGAATAATTTTCAAAACCGCGCAGAAAGATCACATCAACGGTTTTTCAATATATATCGCTTTAATTTATCTGGATAGGCTAAATTCAGGGCTTAAGCATCGTCCGATTAACATCAGTAAGATAAAGTGACGATAAATGACTAATGACAAATAACTTTTAAAATACTGTACATGATCAAATTAATAGTCAATATCATAGCATATTTTCATTAATAAAGACTCTGTAGTAGCCGCTTTAAATGTTTTGCTGTATTGTTGAGAGACCCTTAACTTAGTTTATTTATATTTAAATTCGAGAAATTATCATCTAATATCAAGTGGAGTTTTTTTTCGAGTTTGAAATTTTGAGAGTAGACAACAAAATGGAGATAATTTTCTAAAATGTGATCAAGACAACCTCTTCTCTTCTGGAATTACGGTTTGAGCATTTCTAGAATATTTTTCTTTATTTTTTCTTGGCCGTTTTAAATAAGTAATATCAGTTCTCCATATCATTTATGAGCTATTACGTTCAGGAGGACTTCAAAATGAGTATTTTCTTAGAAAACTTGGATTTGAAACTTTTCGTGATAAGGTATTTACTATTTGTTTCTTACATAGGCCCATGTAAAAAAATAAATAAATAATAATGGTAAATTTCCATACTCCCCATGGATAAGATGCAGCTTGCGTAATATTTCCTCCTAGCCCCCATAAATCCCAAGCCACACAGATAATCCAGATCCTCCAGCGCAGCGCAGCCACCCACAGAGGTCACTTAAGATTTCCCGAGGGCGCAGTAGCGGCTACTACCCGGAAGGGTCCGTTTGTCAACCGGAAGATGTTCGCTCCGACAGTGAAATAGCGCCCGCCATTACCCACGGCTAACTGGATCTACCTCTGAACAGGGATTACTTTCCAGGCGGAAGTGGAGGGATTGCCCTCAGAAAAAATAGCCACTCAGTTTACATAACCCCGACGGTAGAAAACATTTTCTTCAAGTCCAACATTTATCGGGATCCATACGTGTTTCCCTATCATGCTTACATTATATATCTATAAATACATTATAAGTTTTAGATGACGTATATTTTCTCTCAATATTTATTTATGGCATCGTTTCTTATATAAATACAACAGCAGCATAAAATGACTTGTAAAGAAATTAGGCAGTGCTTTCACATAAATACAGTAGGATTCCGATTAACCGAGTCGATGGGGACCAAGGTTACCTCGGTTAATCGAAATGATCGGTCAATCGGAACCATTCCAATATCAACTGATAATGTAGGTTATTTTCAAATAAACAACATATATGCTTAAAAACCTAATAAATATTTAAGCAAATAATGCATAATAACAATAATAATAACAGAAATTATGAAACTATTTTTTTAAAAAGTCTTTTATTGAAGTTTGTTTAAATGAACTCATATACATACAAATAACCCCCCCCCCCACCACCAGACATGGCACCTCGGTTAATCGAGACCTCGGTTGACCGGACCTCGGTTAATCGGAACTCTACTGTATTTCTAAATTATAAGATCACGAAGCCCTCTTCTTTTGAGGGTTCAGAAGATAATCACAAATTGAAGAGGAATCAAGGATGAAAAGAAGAGTGTTCGTATTGCCTAACAGTTACTAACCTAGATAGAAGAGAAGAATGATGAAACCTAGTGAAGTGACTGGTGGTGACCCTCACTAAAAACAGGCCAAGTCATAATAAAATTATTTAAAAAAATCTTGGAGATATTCTTAATTTTATTTTTATGGTTTTTAAGGAATGAAATCAACATGTTCGCCTATTACAAATACCAATTTCCAAGTATCTTCAAAAAATTACTTAAGCTATCTGGATCAATAGGTGAGCCACCAGGCACATTCAACCCAAATTAAATGCAAACCAAATTAAATAACTTTGAATTAAATACAAACCAAATAAAAATAACAACAATGCTACCAGTAACTACACCATTATACGAATACAGATTTCGATCGGGAATTCCGAGAGCAATATGTTACGCAAAGCGTTTCCACATAAAGAAAATAGAAAATGCTCGATCCCGATTTTCTTCGACGAAATTTAAATGCAGCTTGGTTTTATATTTTTAAACACAAGAGACAAATCGGCAAGAATATATCAACAGTAAAATAAATAAAATTCAACATACACAAAGAATAGCCAAAATATCTGTTATGTAAATAATATACCTTCCAAAGAAATAATTTACAACACAGGACACCTCCGGGCTTCGACGTAGACAATATTCAGTGCAAGACTTATTGTCCTATATAAGTTATTGAAACAAATTCATGAAAAAATTAGTTAGGATTTTTTTTAACTAACAATTTTATTTAATACTATCTGCACCTGTACAATAACAATATGTAAATGAGCTACAATATGGTACATATGGCATGGAGAGGTGCATCCTCTTAGCATTCATATAAATTCCAATGTCAGACAAGGTCCCTCATCCAACTCCTCTTTAGCCTTCGCCGAGGTGCATCAGGAATGTCACTTCTAGCCATACCTAGTAAAAATTTGTCAGTAGGTCAATGTCGGTTGTCCTGAATACGTTTTTAATTTGTCCGTATATAATTTGTCACAGTCGAAACGCTTAAGTCATCGTGGAGTCTCATTAGACAATTCATGATTATTCTTGAGATTGAAAAGTATGCATTTTTTTTTAATGTGTGTCTTTTTGGCAGGTCCGTTAATTTGGCTAGGCCATAGGCCATAGGCCATATTGGTTTTAGTAAATAGGTGTATAGTTTTAGTTTTGGTAAAGGGTAAGTCCCAAGTATGTAAATGTAACTTGTTTGTGATATTGGGTCTTGTAGATTGGAGGACATGTTTAGTTAGGAAAATGTCGCTGTTTTATATTATTGGCTCAAGATGTATTATCAAATAGGTATTTCAATGTATTACATGAATAAATAGTTTCTTACATATACAATTTTGAAAGCCATCAATGGAATGCGAATAATTAACATATCAAATGTAATAAAGAAATGAGACACTTTTTCTCCTATGAAAGTTTTAAAAGATTTTTACTAATATTTTTCGAGTTGAAAAAAAAAACTTCCTGTATTATTTACGTTATACATTATTAGATTATTATTTTCACTACATTATTTTCCATTCCATTTAACTAAACCCATTTTTTTTTTTTTTTCATGTTCCACTCCTTTTCTAATATTCCTTCAACCTGTACAGCAGTATGTCATTTCTTTTTTACTTTCACTTACCTATATATGAAATATATAGTAAGTGGAAGTATTGCGATCATGAAAAATTTCGACTTCCGGTTTTCAACGGAAATACACGTTTTGGGACCCCCTGAGTCGAAATAACCAAGTTCCGCGAAATGGTCTGTGTGTGTGTGTGTGTGTGTGTGTGTGTGTGTGTGTGTGTGTGTGTGTGTGTGTGTGTGTGTGTGTGTGTGTGTGTGTGTGTGTGTGTGTGTGAGTGAACAGACTAGCTCAAAAACTATAAACCGTGGGAACCTGAAATTGGGTATTTAGTGTATGTATATGCCCGCGAT
Source organism: Aelia acuminata (assembly GCA_911387785.2). NCBI lineage: Eukaryota > Metazoa > Arthropoda > Insecta > Hemiptera > Pentatomidae > Aelia > Aelia acuminata. The sequence continues at coordinate 204,445,041 of OU426978.1, read as the reverse complement.
GTGACAGCAAAAATTTCATCAAAATTGCTCAAAGGGAGGGGGTACTTTATTTAATAACATTTTGTACCATTTTCACATGTTTTTTTTATTTACTCAAAAACGGTTTTAACGATTTTGATCAAACTTGGTATTTGATGTATTTATATGCCAATGATGCGATAGCCAACATTACATCAAAATTGATCAACCGGAGGGGGGACTTTACTTCATAAATTTGGTATCATTTTCACGTGTTTTTTTTATTTACTCAAAAACGGCTTTAACGATTTTGATCAAACTGGGTATATGATGTATGTATATGCCCGAGATACGACTGTAAAAATTTCATCAAAATTGATCAACCGGAGGGGGGACTTTACTTAATAAATTTTGTACCAATTTCACGTGTACATATTTTTTATTTACTCAAAAACGGCTTTAACGATTTTGAAGAAACTGGATATTTGATGTATGTATATACCAAATATGTGAAAGCCAACATTTCATAAAAATTGGTCCGACTGAGGGGGCACTTTATTTCTTGACTATTTTCAAATTTTTACCTTTTTTTCGATTATCTCAAAAACGGCTTTAACGATTTTTATCAAATTCGTCATGTTTAATGAAAATTAGGTTTTCTTTAATATCAGGTAAGCTATATCATTATTAAAATGTTCTCAGGGGGCTTTTTTTGGTGGGGGGGGGGGCTTTTTTGTTTGTTCCTTTCTTATAAATGTTTGTTTCTTTCTTATAAAGTACCTTTGTTTTTGTTTACATGGAGAAATTAACTGTCTCTCGTTACGCCTAAAAATAAGAAATGGCTAAATATGAGATATGATAAAAATAAAGAAAACATAAAGAGGAGAAAAAAAGAAAAATATTCAGTCAACTCATAAAACTCGTTGAGCCCAAGCATGCGGAGTACGCCTTTAATGACAGACCATTGTTCATAATTAAAGCCGTTCTGTTCATTTGAGAAGTGGATATTAACAAAACGCATTAATTAAAATCTAAGTAAGTTGGTAAGTAAATAGGATTTGGATAAAATCTTAGAGCCAAAAAAAGAAAAAAAAAAAAAGTAAGTTGGTAAGTGAAAGTTGTGTGTTGCGAGCACGCACCAGATTTTTAATGTATCTTTTCATTTAGTATCATACCACTTATCTTCAGAAAAGGTGTTTCCTACATATTTTCGTTTATTGTCCCTTTAATAAATTAACCAAAAATATAATAAAAATTTCAGAGACAGGTTCTCGTTTGTGTTTAAAACTAAAGGTAAAAAATTGTCAAATGGAAATTTTCGTTTGCCCTTTAATTGATAAGATTAAAACATTAATACCAGCACATGGACTTGGCATGCTAGCCAATGATTTACATACATGAAGGCAAAGCGCGATTATAGATTAACTCCCTCACACCCTGAAACTAATGTTTTTGGCACAATTTTTCTGAAATATCTAATCACCGAGGTGCCGTGAAAGAATGCGTACAAAACCAGAGTGAGATATCAAACGATCCTGGCACGAACGAATTAAAACATCAAAGCTACCGCAATTTATCAAAAAGCTTTTTATGCTTTTATAAATTTTTTCCCGGGGACTATCCGGCTCAACATCTCTGTCCGCTATCTCGCACCAACATCTCGATGAAATACTGATCTGGGACACGCCAAGTTTCAGTTTAATGCCGTAGCATTTACACCGCTCTTTTTACAGGGAAGAAAAACTCGGCCATTGTTAGAGGGAAATTTATGTCCTGAAAAAGAAAAACTTTTTAAAAAAAAATTATTCTAATGATTAAAATAAATATTCTGATTAACAAATTAAAAAAAAATGGCAATGTGTCCTTCGAAATCTTATTCATTACCTAATATTATTATAATAATGAATCAAAATTAGTAATGTATTAGTGTTAGTAATTATAAATATTAATTGTTCAATTATTGTTCTTTAATTAAAAGCCTTCCTCAATCACTGGGCTATCTAAAGGCAAAAATAATATATCATAACAAACAAACTTTTTTACTTTATAGTAAAAATACACCACTACATTATATTGGTATAAGAAGGGTGTGTAAATTACAAACAAATCTGCGAGGGCGAGCTTCATAAAGCATATTTTATGTTTTTTAACTGACTTCGAACGAAAGAGGAGGTTACTCAATTCGATACGAATGTGACTTTTTTTTTTTTTTTCTATTTATGTCCACCGATTACTCCGAGATGGATGAACCAATTGGAACGAAACCTTTTGCATCTTGTAGAGTATTTTCCCAAGTTGGTCCCATTAAAAACTTTTTTGGGTTCTTAATTTATTTAAAAAGTTATCGGGAAAAAACATGAAAATAAATCTTTAATTATCACTAAAAATTTTACTTAATGGAAAAACATATGGCATATATAACATAAGGTATGCTCCAACAAGTTATTAAACTCATTGGTAACTAAACAATTTCACTATTGTTTTAATGCTGGATGAATCATGTGGGAAAACTAACCAATCATATCTAGAATCAAAAGAGTGGGGGGAGAACATGAGCAGTCTACTAGTTATCGACGTGTTTTAAGTGCTAGTTGGAACCAACGTATGCATAACCTTAACTGATTTTTCAACAATAGATTTCAATAAAGATATTTAATATCCGCAAAATATAATATCGCTGTCCTTTGTCTGTAGCGCTATTATTAGATATATTAGATTGATATAGGTATATATTCACCGAAAACAGTAAACCTTCTTAATTTAGATCTAGTCGACGGTTGGACACCATAAAAATAAGACCACGAAATTCGTGGAATTCCAAGAAAGACTGAGTAATGATAACCGTTTTAAAGCAGAATTTAAGACTTCTTCAAGTTCCCCAAGGTTCGTTTAAATTTAAAATCGTAGCCATTATTGCTTTAAATTAGATTTTGATTTCCGACTTTCACTCGCTATACACGTTAAAAAGGAATACAATAATTCCTGGAAAAGCTTATTTTCAGTTGATTTGGGGGCCTTAACATTCAGGCACCTCTGTCTTCTTCCGGAATCACTCGGTCTTATTAATATACAATGTAATAATGAAATCTTGTGCCGATTCTTCATGGAGCGACACTTCTGTTATGTTTTTCGGATTACTACTATAGGTTTCTAATTTTGTTTCTGCAACTAGAATAAATTAGAAAGGCTTTAAGTGCCAAATTATTTATTTTAAGAAGACGAAAATCTGCTATCTAAGCTCAAATGTAGCTCGAAAAAATATTAGGGGTACGTCCAGTTATGAAATAATTTAGGTTCTCCTAAATAATTTCAATATTATTTTGTTCCATCACCAATTTCATCTATGATGGCTAATTGTCTAATTTATTTTTACGTTGCTAGCTAGTGGCACACAGGCTTTGCTATTGTCTAGATAGGAGAGTCTAGATATAAAAGTATTTCAGATAGGCACTTATTAAGAATTATTTCCATCATTCATTTTCCAGTTGATTTTTCGATTTTTTACACTTTTCCACAAATTGTGAGTTGTAATTGTTTGCTGTGTATTAACTGAAATGTAGTAGAAAAAAGCTTTATCAAAGAGTCTTCTTAAGACAATTTCCATTGATTTTGAGGTTTGGATCGATCTTTATTAAATCGAAAGAAATTTAAATATTCGATTTTCTTAGGTTGCCGAAATTTTCAAAAGCCAAACCGTCATAAGTTCAGTGTTTGCGGTTCGTGAGAGCCTAAAAGTGTTTTTAAGAGCCTAAGTCCAATAATAAATGAATGAATTTTATTGAAATAGACAGTGAAAATGAGCTTGCATATATTAAGGGGTTTTTCGCGTTCGAGGTAGTCATCTCTCAGGTACCGAAATAACTAACAAAAATATTAGTGGTCGAATCTTTTATCTACTAATAAAATAGTTTATCAAAAATATTGTGTATTGTATTTCCCAATTAATGAAAATTTTCCAATGACACTTTCCCCATTACAATGAGATTACATTATTTAGCAAAAAAATTAAAATTTCAATGTTTGCTGATGTTCATCCATCAATAACAACTGCAAAATAAAAGTTGATATCTCCCAGAAACAATCTCTTTGTATGAAAGTCCCTGCAGCAAAAATTTGGCAGCCATGAAAATGCTTAATATCATAAATGCTACCCCACTTGAATTGAAGAAATTCATTTTCTGAATAATTTTTTATTACGAAGGATATTATTCTAGGTACTTGGGTATTAAATTTAGTCAAAAACTCATCTAAAGGAATTACGAACATAATTTACTCAACATTGATCTTATTAAAAAAAAATCCAATTATAATCGTAGAAGGTAGAAGTTGAATTATACAGGCACCGCTTTTCAACTTTTCGGTTTGTACTCATAAAATTGAAAAGGTGGTAGAGCATAAAAAAAAATTCGAAATTTGTTTTACCCAACTTACGGTTTTCTACATTTTTTATCTCCTCCAACTAAAAAGTATAAAATAAAAAATATTTTATAAAAATAATTAAACCGACTTCGAAACCTAGGAACCAGTAAAAATAAATACACTGAAAAGTATGAAATAATTACCTTCTGATTTTTATGAATACATAGCAAAATTGAAAATTGTATAAAAAGCGGAGAAATGCAATAAGACGAATAATTTTATTTTATTTGTACAAACACACTAATTGTTATTAAAAATTGTGAAATTAAAATGTTAAATACTATGTTCAATATAACACAATCTTTTCGGAGGCGGCGCAAAATTTAAAATTTTTAACACTAGACATTATGAAAATCGTAAACTGCATCTTCTCATCTATTGATTTTAATGCCTACTAATGGAATTGTATCGGTAACATATCATTTATATTTGCGCCGCCTCCGAAAATATTGTGTTATATTGAACATAGTATTTAACATTTTAATTTCACAATTTTTAATAACAATTAGTGTGGTTGTACAAATAAAATAAAATTATTCGTCTTATTGCATTTCTCCGCTTTTTATACAATTTTCAATTTTGCTATGTATTCATAAAAATCAGAAGGTAATTATTTTATACTTCTCAGTGCATTTATTTTTACTGGTTCCTAGTACCTACATATAGTATCCTAGTACCGACATTTTTACTGGTTTCGAAGTCGGTTTAATTTTTTTTTATAAAATGTTTTTTTATGAGAGTGTATTTAAGCCTAGAATTGGTTACCATCGAACGGTGATCTGAAAATGCCATCACTATTATATATCACTGGTGTTTGGGCAAAAGAACTTTAGTCATCGAATTTGAAGATTAAACAACGATATACCAAGCTTTGGAAAATCATTATAAATTCAGCCTGATTGTATTTCTTTATTCCTGAATAATGAATGAAACTATGTTATTTCAACAGAGACTCTTCTTTACAGTAAATTGTGAATTATAAGGAGACGAGACAAAAAACTTTTTATGACTTAAGCCCTTTTGCCCAAACAAGAATGATACAGCAATAATCTTAAAAAGCTAGTGATTTTGATACTGACAAACATTAAAATAAATTATCTTATTATCTGTACAAAAAATCTTCTCTTGTGATAATTCAGTTGATTCAAATCATCTCATGTAAAAGAAAATAGTTTCAAATATTCCTTTTGTAACGCGTTTTTAAAAATAAATAGTTTTAGCTTCTGTGAAATAATCTCCTTTAGACTCGAAAATGTCGATTTTAGGTCGGCCAAATAATTTCACCTTATATCATGTTTTATTTATTTTTGTAGTTATCATGGATCCTAAAAACCAAAGTTTCATATTGTGACACTTAAGTGGATTTAAAAAAAATTATTAAACGAAAATGATAATTTAGAGTACCACACAAACAATATAACCTCAAATAATCAAGAAGATCACGTAAAGTATCAACTTATAACGACACAGTAACACACTAGTGTACACACAGTAACCTATGATTCGACCTTCAGAGCAAGAATAACTCTACAGTTCGTTGCTCCTTATATTTAGTCTGAATCAAAACAGTCCCGAAGGTTCCCAACAAGCTTAGAAGGTACTCGAGCAGTCAGGAACTGACACAAACATGTACCGCAAAAGTTTGTTCCAACAACAAGTCTTTTAAATCATATGTTTTTTGTTTCAGGTTACAATATCTTGGAATCTAAAATCTCTGAGTTCAAACGTCTTTCATTCTACACCAATATCACCAAAATCATCACAAGGTGTACCCATAAGGGTGGTCTATAACGTCATCACAAATTTAGATTTGGACATATTTTAGTAGGGGTTTTATTTGCGGAAAATTTCCTGAACAGGAAACAAGGCGTCGTCGCTACTATGTTTAAGTAACGAATGTATGTATATAACTTTTTCTTTGTTATAAATCTAAAACTTTTAATAATTCTACTTTTAATAGCACTTTTTAAATATAAAAAAAAATTAAGGGATATAAGGCAGCTAATTTATCTTATCTGTTTTCAATTTGAACGTAAGTGTCCATGTCATTTGTAAGAATACCACATTGTCATGAATCTCAAACATAGATATTCTTACCCAATATTCAATTGTTTGTAATATCGTTGGCTTTCTAATGGCCTATTCTAACCCTAAATGAATTTAAATCCGGCATATATATCTTCCATTATATCTGGAATTATTTTCCATAAGAGTTGTGAAATATTGAATCAGCAATGTTAACTCGGGGCAGTTGATAGCAAAGGCTATTCCACTCAATTACCATGCAAATAACTAGTAAATACAGTTAGATCGAATGATCGGGGGGGGGGGGTATAGAGGGTAGAGAGGGAATACAGAGTGAGGCAAACAAGGCGAGCAATAATAACAAAGGCTGGAGCGGGAGCACACAGTGGCACAGCAGCAGATAACACAACACAAGCTATAATCTCTCCAGCAAAGAGCTCCTGCTCTGTGTACACTATCAAAAGCCCGCAGAATAATCATCGATAAATGAAAGTCGATTATCGTATCGCATGATCCAAACCTTGTATGCAAGCGGCATAAAGTGCTTGAATGTGGACTTCAGCCATCCATTTTGTCCCAGTGATGGTTTTATGCATAATTAATATTAATATTTCTTTCAGCATTTTATTACGATATTTTATTTTATTTTTGTTTTTGATTTATGAACAAGGTTCTATGTTATTTTAAAAAATGAAGGAATAGGAGGAAAAACCACGGTAGTCCACATTTTGTTGATTTGAAACAAGTGATGCCATCTGATAGTATATGAAATGTACTTTCTTTTCATATTTGTTACAGTCGAGAAAAAAACCGATAGTCCACATAAAATCGGTAGTTTAAATTCGATACAAGGGGGAAAAACAGCAGAAGTCCTGAGTGTCGGCGAAAGAGTAACTGTGCCAATTTCTGGGTGTTTGTCTGTGGTTGAAGTGTAAATGAACAGTGACTTTAGTTCAAGTGAAGATGAATACAAGTGAACTCAATTAACAAAAAAACAAGAAAAAGAACAGAGACGAATGTCTGATGTCGTGATAAAACTCAGATTTTCAACTCACGAGTCAGGTGAAAAATGTTTTTGTAAACGATTCAAGTGTTTTGAAAACTTTCCTTCATCTGCAAGAGACAAAATTTTGTCATGCTGTAATGAAAAATGTTGTCAAGAGATGAGCAAAACGCCTTCCTTAGTCATCGTCCCAGAACAAATTCTGCGCTATCAATACCAAATAAATGTTCTTATGTTTATAAAGTTACAGTGAAAGATGAGAACAATAATTATCAATACAGTGATATTAAAGTCTGATTGAAGTTTTTTTTATCAATTCATGGTATTAATGAAACTCGAGCCCGGTTCATTAATAAAAGTATAATTAATACTGGGATGGGGCTCAAATGATCAACGTGGGTAACATAACTATCGACCCCACAAAAAGTAGACAGAATTGAGAAACAAAAAAGTAATAATACTTTACGGGTCACAAACGAATAAGCAATGGACTAGAGTGGTTTTTCCCGCCAACAATGAGCAGTTTGGTGATGTTTTGTTATTTCTTTGGCATTTAAACTACTATTTGGTTTTGGAAATTTCGTACAATGGTAAAAAATTATCTGGGTTAGAGGAATACGTTTTTTGAAACTGGGATTTTAACTTTTGGAAAATGGATCAAGGGGACCATAAACTTTAAATTTCATTTTTCTCAGAATGGACTAGATTGAACTACCGTGGTTTTTCCACATGACCCTTCAAATGCCAAAGATACTATAACGTGAAACAAAACACATGTGACTTAAAAGAGTTTTAGACTCGTCGTTGTAACAGTTGGAGCAAACTGTTCTAGTACATGTTCGAGTATAATTTACGCTTGATGTTTGTTTGTTTATTTCTTTAATGTCACTTTATGCCACTAAGGCTAATCGGACGATGCTACAGTGGGAGTCCTAAATTTTGCCTATCCAGGTATAATTAGGATAGGGATCTTTTAAGAGTAACTGACATCGTACAGGCTCGGGACCTCAATTTAATTTACGCTCGCCTAAAAGCTTCCAGACAGTTCTATTTCAGACTATTTATTTATTTTACATAATTCCACCAACAGGCATATGCCCAATTACAGGTGGCAATGTGAACAACTTAATGGTTACATAATAGATAACAAAGAAAAGAGAAAAAACTATAAATAAATAAATAGATCAGGCGCAGGTTATTCAAAGATATTGCCCACCGATAGACACTCTCCTATCTTTCAGGCATAATATTTGTACCCATTCCACGTTGAAAAATAAAAAACACTTGAGATCTAGTCTTTGACCCATTTTACAGTTCCGTCTTAAGAAAGTTTTGCCCAGCGAAGCTGTGCGTCAGCCAACACTACACGTAATAATCGTGAGGAGCCATGTCTTGTAAAAACTGGAGCAAAATTTCCCGTACCCAAATTAAGTTCTGGTCAGACAAGACCTTTAAGAGTTATACTGTAGTATATAATGATCTGATGACCAATTTTGATGAAATTTCGGCTGTCACATTGCGGGCATATACCTACACTAAATACCCAATTTCATAGTTCATGGTTTATAGTTTTTGAGCTAGTCTGTTCACACACACACACACAGACCATTTCGCAGGACTTGGTTATTTGGACTCAGGGGACCCCAAAACGTGTATTTCCGTTGAAAACTGGAAGTCGAAATTTTTCACGATCGCAATACTTTACCTTACTATATATTTCATATATAGGTAAGTGAAAGAAAAATATAAATTTTGGTCAGAATATATCAGTGTATGTATGACCGCCTCTGATTACTCTTAATACAAATATTATCTATGCGATTTTGTCATCACAATTTATAGTCGTGTGCTTTTATTAATAGAACGTGACATTTTTTTTTTTTGTAAAATATATGTTCTACCAGCTAAGTTTGCTATTCTGATCCGCCATGTAGGACGACAGAGTTTCATCTCTTCAGCGAGATATGGCCTAGATCTGCAGAGGCTCTAGCAGAGAGTTCTCCCGACCGTGAAGGAGATAAACCTGTCAGCTACAGCGCAGAGCGGGCTTTGGTTGTGACAGCGCCTTTGAGATGGCTCCCATTGTATTGTTTCCTTATTAGGCCTCCGATTCCTAACATCTTTTCTGACATTACACCTTGATTAAACATCCAACTCAACTTTATAATTATTACACAACAATAATTTACTATGACTATTAGCGGTTTGATAAGAGTAAAAAAAATTCTTATCTCCCCATTTTCTAGAAAAATTCGGATTGTTTCTCCGTCTAATGGTCAATGGAACATAAGGCAAGGAGTATCCTGACTGCACGGTTCATAAGTGTAATTCCTACAGAAAAGGCTTGGTGTTCCTGACAAAGTTTGTCACGGCCTGCGCCACGTAGGTCAAGTGAAAAATGGAAGAAAACTTAATTGAGGCAGTTAGGGACCGAGAAATTATATATGATACTTCACATTCTGACTATTTAAAAGTCAAATATAAATGAAAATTAGAAAACTCGTCTTCGTCGGATGAATTCTCCGTGTGTCTTTCCTTTCTTTAAATAGCAACTATCAGGAAGTATTTCCTGCAATAATTTTGTTATTAATTGATCTTCGAGATCATCGGAACTCTAATATGATTGATTCTTGCACATTTAAGAACTCTTCCTAAATTGTCCGCAGTTTTCAATAGAATCAGGATTGGGATCTTTAATAAGTACCTGTCATCGTACAGATTCGGGACCTCCATTTTAAGTCCTATCCGAGGGACGGCATAGCTAAGGATTATTTACTCCCCTTTAAAAAATCCTAGGGCATCCACGGGGCGCGAACCAGCGACCTTTAGTATTGTAGGTTGCCATGCTAACCACTACACCACAAGTGACCCCCTTATTTTTTATTTTATTTTTAAATAATATTTTGCTAGATAATGGCTTCATAAATCCAACAACATAATTTACTCAAGTACTAATAAATATAAAGTGGATGTCTTAATGGAACAGTTCATTAACGATTTCACATTCGTAGATATATAGATACTATTTGAGATTAAATTTATAACTTATTAAAGGAATGGAACCCGTAGTTCGAGATACTTTTCCTTCGGAATTATACACACAAAGAAACATAATTGGAGCTATTAATTCCACATTGAAGGACACTCCTGTCACATTAAGATAAAAGGTGAGGGCAGCCTGAAAAAAACGGGAGAATTGTTAGCAAGCCCTGGAGCAAAAGTAGTTCTATATTTGGAAGAAGGAGGAAAAAAAAATTGTCTCTGTATTTGGCAGAACACGCCTAAACATTTCAATCACGCGCGTTTATAGTCCGTGTGGTTGCATAATAAGTTTATTTTAGTACTGTCCTTTTATCTAGGAATTTATCAACTACCATTAAGTTCTGTAAAAAAAAAAAAATATAGATAAAAAACAAAAAAAAAATTATTTTGAAATAATTTATTTTTTGAAGAGAAAAGATTTGGCTCCGCCGGGAGTCGAACCCGGGTCTCCCGCGTTACATGCGCGGAGCTAACCACTACACCACAGAGCTCGGCTCCAAGTAGAGCCAATCCTTCCTCTTCACTGATACCTACTACCCGATCACGCAATTTTGCGAGTAACGGGAGGTGGACAAAGTTTGTCCAATTTATGGTATTTATTGACGTACTTCAATTTTAAATTATTTTATATTAATCTAATCTTAATCTGTGGGTGACCTTATCTGTGGTGTAGTGGTTAGCATCCGCGCATGTAACGCGGGAGACCCGGGTTCGACTCCCGGCGGAGCCAAATCTTTTCTCTTCAACAAATAAATTATTTCAAAATAATTTAAAATTGATGTACGTCAATAAATAACATAAATTGGACAAACTTTGTCCACCTCCCGTTACTCGCAAATAAAAAAAAATAATGTGGATGAATTAAAATTGGTCATGAATACCCGAACGGCCAAATTTTACATACACACGCTGACGCGATAACAATTTTAACAATACACCACGACCCAAGACTTGCCTCATTGAATTTATAGAACCACATACTTCAATTATAAAAATGGTAATTTAAATTAAATTAAATAATGACAAATCACAACACACAACTTTCACACTCTTACGATAAACGGTTAATATCGGCGACAACCAAATTCCTCAGACAGATACTGGACGTTACCTGGACTTCTGTTCGACTGAAGGATGACTTGGGGCCCACATTTCAAAATGATAAAAAAAGACGCCGAAAATACGTTTAAAAATACTTCCCTCTCATTTACGATAGGTTAAATGATTATCTGGATTTTCATTTAATTTTTTTTATATTTTGGAAAGCCAACGTTTCGATCCAACTTGTGAATCTTCATCAGGGCTAAAAGAAAACAAATATATGAGTATCTATGCATATTCATGTATAATGCTTACCATCTTTTGTATTATTAAAATCAGTTTTGTAAAGTATTCATTTATTGCATATATACTCATATATTTGTTTTCTTTTAGCCCTGATGAAGATTCCCAAGTTGGATCGAAACGTTGGCTTTCCAAAATGAAAAAGTTTTAACTGAATATCCTGATAATCAGTTAAGCTATCGTATAGAATAATAGTTGACTATCTCTCAACTTTAAAATTACAATTTTTTCCAAATATTCTAAATTGAAAATTAGACAAAAACCAAATACAAACAACTACTTTGGATAGAAACCTATTTGGACATACTTCTTACACATATTCGGCTCAGCTAAAAAAACGCACTTACAAAAATTACAAACTTTTCAATCCAAAATTTTACGGACGCTCCCAGGTACGTAAGTAACCAAACTCTGCATACACGCAACAACCAACTTTCCAACAACACATCAACAAACTAATTTCTATTTTAGTGGAAATCTTTATTTTAATAAATTATTTAATTAATTTGGCTTTTGGGATCTGTATCATTGAATTATTTGAAAAAATCAATAAATTTCGTTAATAATAATAAAAGAGTATGTAAAAACTAAAATGTCCTAAAACACTCTGGATACTTGCATATGATATAAATCATATTAAGCAAGAAGTTCTTAACGAGCCGAAACATAAAACAGAGGACTCAAACAGGGATCGCTTAAGGAGTGAATGATGCCACGCAAACAACAGAGCGTAATAATTCAACGGTAACTAAACAGTAAGGAGCAGCTGTATAAAAGAAGCCCGAATGGAAAGAAAAATATTACAAGAGGAGGGCGATTAGAAACACGAAATAACGACTGCAGATGAAACCAGAAGGAAAAGAAAGAAAAAAAAGAAAGAAATAATGAGAAAGAACTAAAGAACTGTTCCAGACGTTGACGTTAATCAAGGCAAGCTCACAAGAGCTATTAACGCTGGTCCTGCTACAACTGTACTCCAGCTGCGTCTCTTCCACAGTAATGATAATTATATATTCAATATTTTTGTTTTCAATATATACAATTCTGTTTTCAAATATATTTAAATAATATTATATAATAATAATATGCTTCAAAATAAATAAATTAACTATTTAGAGGTTGAAATTGGTTGAATATTTACTTAAAATACCCACGGGTCGATGAATAGTCATTGATTTTCTATAAACATTAAGGGAAAATATATATTTATTTTGGTATATATTTATAATTGTATATTTCAACATAGCTGTATGTTCCCAAAATGTAAAGAACATCGCGTCAATTTTTGTTTTGCTGACCTAAAATTAAAATGATGTTTTTAAATATTATGATAAATGCTGTCGATTGCTTATTAATACCATTAAAGATTTGAAAAACGTTCAATAAGCTGTTTCTATATAACTAACAAAAAAACAAATTTTAATAGCTCCTAAAAATAACCTAAAAAGGTTAATTGTACAATACGAAAAATCAGAGTGAACTAAGCGCCAAACCAATTTAATAAATGTTTAAAACTTATCGTATTAAATTACCTAGTTATTTATTTATTTTTTTAAGTTATGCTTTTTTATATTGTAACACTTAAGTGGATAACAAATATTTATTCAACAAATATACAGTTATCAATGCCAACGAATTTATAAAACTTAAATATTTGAGCAGGTTACAAAAGTGATAACGTTATAACACACAATCATATGACTTGTGCGATCAAAAAAGCGATCTGCAGCTGTTTGGTGGACTAATTATTATAGAAAACAAGGAAAAAACCAATATTGATCGTAAATTGAAGAAAGGAAATTAGACCAAATTTCCAAAAGATACTTCACCTACACTATAGCGTTAGGAAAGGAAAACAAAACGATAAGTGTTAATATCCGACGCAGCTAGATAGTAGACATATATAGCTAATATATTAGTTGAGCTGTCAGCCATTAAACCAGGTGTTATTTACAATCAGATAAGAGAGAGTTCTAATAACCTTGTACTATAAAAATTCTAAATAAAAAAAAACTATAGTAATATTCAGCGTATTGCGTAGACAGGTTTCTATAAAAAATTAGTAAGATTTTGAAAAATAAACTTACAAACCTCTAGTAGATTTTCATTAAATTTTCAAATAATTTTCCAAATATTTACAATCCACGTTTCGATTTTAGGAGTAAATATTAGTTGCATTTAGTAGTAACTGATTGATGGTGCGAATCGTTGGCAGGGTTAACGTTGAAGAAAGTACTTTTGCTAAATCAGTAATTTAAAAAATCACTGCGATTTACGAATTTTTAATAAAAAAAGGATTAAACAACATAGAAGGCTAAGTTGGGATACTAATTGTCAACATGCAAACAAAACAAATCTTTAAAACAGGATTAAAATTTTGTATAATCAGTACATAATAACATATAATAGTTATATTAAATGTTTCTCGACATTTCTCTGCTGGTAAGAATAAAAAATAAATATAAAACGATTAATCGTCAGGAAAGTTGATTACTCATCGGACACTAGATGTCACGAAAAACTGTTTCACATACATATCGATCTCAATAAAGTTAGTCACACGAAACATGAAATCAGTGAAATGTGGTCTTTATTCTATATAATAATGGTATTTTATGCTTTCTTAACTCTACAGTAGATATTGTGACACAATGTGGTGATAAATATTTTTTTAAAAGAAAATAAAAATACATTTTTTGACAAACAATAAAAACTTAAATAGTTACGAAATTTCAAAAAATAACGAAATATATATAACAGATGAAATTGGAAATAACTCAACATACCACATCTAGATTACCTGACAAACTAGCAATTAAGTTGACCTGCAAACTGAACATCTACATAGTATTAATTAGACCTTTACAGACACGTGGAGTAAAAATATGGGATTCTACAATGGGCTCAAATATCTAGGAAAACTCAGGTTCACCAAATCAAAAGTTTTGAAAGAAATAATGGATGCACCCCTTACAATACGAGGACTTACTATACAAGGATCTCAACAGCCTTAAAGTCATAGATAGAACCACACAAAAACTTCCACCAAAGGCTGACATACAATAGCACAAAAACTTAGGTCAAACACAAACCTACTACACACCCCGACGACTTTCGAGATGGTGGACAAAATAGTAATTAAAATAGAAATAGTGATAGTAATTGACTGACCTGTATGGAATGGCGTTATATGGAAGTCATTTTGGTTTATTTCAAATGTGTGCGGATCTTTAATCACATAAAATAAAAAGTTTTTATTTATCCACATTTAGTAATTTTTAGATGGTATTTTTTTAGTTGTGGATAATTTGGACAGAACATTTGACCGCGCTGTGAACAAGTCAACTGTTTATTACCGTTTATTTTATTTCGCTTTAATCACATACCGCCATTGACCTATGTATTGTATTTTAACAAGTTTCTCACTTTTTATTAATTTTTTTTTTTTTATTACAGGGGTTAAATAATTGATTTATGATGCTATTTCTGATGGGAATTTAGTGATAAAATTAGACTTGTTATGTATGAATGTAACTAGTCTAAATAAATCGGAGAAACATTCTATGAAACAAGGTCAGAATGTACAATCGCAATAAGCGAGAATATCGACAGAACTGACTTTCAACTCCCTCACTGACCATCAAGGCCTCAATGTCCTGAATAGCAACGGCCCGCTATCATTCGCACTATCAGAGACAGCTATGGTAGAGAGAAAGTTGGCTTAGAGATATGAAAACAATTGAAGGGGAAACCGCGACAAGAGTAAATATTTAGCGGCTATCAGGGAGGCTGAATAACATTAGGCTGGAACCAAAGAGAGGAAGAAATGATGACTTATATTTCCCAGAGGAGAAAGGTGCAGCCATAAATATATAGGAGGCAGCTCTTTGTTTTAGTAATTGAATTTTATCTTCAGAATGGCAATTGTCGGTGTCTGCGGCATACCTTTTACCACAAATACGTCGGATTGGTACACATACATAGTATAACATGTAATATTATTACTATAATTAACATGTTAATTAAAATAAAGTGTATTATTTAGGGGGGGGATTAATATTACTCGATCGGGGGTGATTGATGTAGAATTACCGAATTTTTCTTCCACTTCCTCACCTTTTAGGCTACACGGGGTTATCCCGGAGCATGGTTGAGGGTGGGGGCATTAATAGCGAGTTATCACCCTATAGCTAGCGAGTTATATGCCCACTGATTTATGGTTTAGAATTGACTACCTTCAGGCGTTAAAGCTAAACATATCAAAACTTAATATATACCTATTTCTACCATAGCAGATCAAATGTCCGGTGTTCATTTTTCCTGATTGGATGTATGAAATATGGACGTTAGGAAGAAAATAAACAAAGTAACTTTATTATTATTAAGCAAAATTGACAGCAAGGGCATAGAATCTGTCTTAAATAATTTTTTCAACCCGCTCTATAGACACATCAGCTCCTTAGGAACTACAGAACCATAATAACTAACTAGGACCCATATCAACAATCTGAGAATAATAGCACAACTCTGCCTGACCGGCATCCACAATAGCAGAATTTACAGCCACAGATATGTAACGATATTAAACAAAGATAAGGAATGTCCACTTTGCAAAACAGACGAAAACACTATTGCACACATGCTTCTTAAATGCCCGATCATCAAACAAGACTTCAGGAAAATATATCTCTACCAAATCATCACAGAAGATCTCTCCATCTCTGAAAACCTGTCTCTCTTACAATAGCAGACGGAATTAAGGAAGAAAAAAATCAAAAGATTATCTCTATTTACTATACTCAGCTTAAGGATGAGGAAAATTCTATTAAACTACTGGACTTAATCTCGTCACAAATTATTAAAAGGAAGAAAAAAAAATTATGGTTTTTCACATGTATAAAATGAAAAAAAAAGGTATATATTATTTGTATAAACTTTATTACTATTGTCAAATTTGTAAATAATTACTTTGTGAACATCTAATATGTGCCATGTAAATTTTGGCCAACTTCTTGCTATAAGAATTCTCTTAAAAGCAATAAAGATTCATTCATTCATTCATTCATAATTAAACAAAAGTGTAAGTTGATAAGAATCTGTAGTAGATTTAGGCAATGTTTTATTACTTTCGTTCTACTTCTAAGTTTTTCAAACTCTTAAATAAGATCTGCTTTCCGTAGACTTCCATTTGCATTTGTCAGAACCCCCTTTTCATTTTATTTTCGTTGATATAAAACCCTAATAAGACATTTTCAAACCCCCTGAGATTTTGTTTTCCATCGAATCAAGATATTTGAGTTAAAAGTTCGCCATGCCAAAATCCTGTAATCATGGGCCCAATATTTAATTTTTTTTCTTTTGGAACTAACAATGGAGTTTGATTGGAGAAACGACTATTAAATTACAACTCATTGTATCCTACAAATCACGAAATTAAATTTCATGGTTTAACTTAGTTAACAGTCTGACATTATACCAACTGAAACTTCACCAAGATTAAAATAATTTTACTCAAATTTACATGTTTTATTTTTTACTTCTTCAGTTGGAACCTTTAGTTCCAACTATAATCCAGCCGATTATTTCCATATTCCAAAGAACTAAAGCCGACCTTTAGCAGATTCATCAAGTTCCACAGTAGGGGCTACGCCTCCTTGATATTTACCAATAACCATGGGGGAGCCATCAACATAGCAAGCATTATTATCCGGCGTTCCAGGAGATGCAGGGTGGGGGTGGGTGCGGTGTTCCACCCTCCATCTGGAATTGGAATTCACTTATGCAAATCATCTTGAGCGGGTATATTATTTCTGTAATCATCGAGGATGTTGTCCCATGTCTAAAGAGATGTTAAAGGCATGATGGAGCATGGTTTTTAGGGTGTTTATACACTACTCCCCTCAAAACAATATAAAGGAAGAGCGCTTTTAATATTTAATATTTTATTTATACATTTAATAGATATATCTTAAAATTCATGTGCGCTATTTTTTAACTTTTACTAGCTGACCCGTGCGAAGCGTTCGCACTCTGACCTACTCAATTCTCACTTAATTAAAGTGTACACCATACATTTAGTATAGCATAGTGCATATAGTGGGTACTTAGTGCGTCATGGGCATAGGCGAGGGTTGAAGTTAAGAATAAATGTGTTTAAATTGTAGATTTCGACAAACGCAAGGATAAGCGATGAGTAATCTGTAATATAGAGAAGAGGTGAGATTAGAAGACGGAATACTTCAATACGCATAGCGGTTTCGCGGAAAGCGAGTGAGCTGATTCTATGGACTGAAATCCCATGTTTTTCCTTTTAACTCGCAAAAGGCGGCGAAAAGCGTACAAGTTTATATAGCTAAAAATGTTCATCTCGATACCTTCGAAAAAGCCATGAATTTTTGCTGAGAATTGCTATTTTTTGCTTACAACTGTTTCCCTCGGATAGGACGTAAAATGGAAGTCTCAATTATACCAGGATAAGCAAAATTGAGGACTCCCACTGTAGCATTGTCAGATTGACATTAGTAGCATGAAAGGACGCTAAACAAACCAACACATGGAGAAGCCGCAGTTAGTGGTTATAATTTTCATATTGTTGCGGCCAGCGGGGTGCGACAAAGCGCCTATCGGGAACAATACGTCCATTGTTCAGTGCGACACTGACTGGCCGGCGAAGATCAAAGACTTTGTTCTCGAATCTTCTAGAATCTTCCTAAGGCTTATAAATACCAGCTTTAACAAGCCTCAGCGGAGTTGTTTGGCAACACCCGTGGAGTACACTTCGTAGTGAACAGTGATAAGTTAGTGTGATAAGTGGTAAGCCTTATTGTGATATGTTATTGTGGGGATAGTGTATGTCGTAGAAAAGACTCTTGTTTTAACCCGTGCGGTTTGTTATAAGTGAGTAGAGTCTGCATACGTAGCCTGTTTTGTATCTGATAATAAGGCAGTGGTTACCCTTTTTTTTTTTTTTTTTCGGTACCCCTACCTGGCCATGTGTGGCATACGGGGGGTTACTCTACAGGTGTAACCAACCTATTCTAACCATGGTGGGAGGGTCGAGATTTATACCGTGGGGCCTCCGCGAAATAAAAGTCAACCCTCCCAGGGCGGATTCGAACCGCCGCCTTTCGGCTCGAGCGTGCAACAACGGGTCGCGCTCCTACACGCTCGGCTATCCAGGCCCCCAATGGTTACCCTTGTGAGTGTTGATTAATAAATTATTGTTCTATTGCTAATTGTTGATTTTATCGAACCCGTAGCCCGTAACAATATTATAAATCCATGACACATAGAAATGAGGTAACAACCGTGAAATTTCATTAGTGATCTCATATAAATCACCTTGAATCTTCAAACTTGTTTTTCTTAAAATTAAGGCGTGATTGCAGTCAGAATCCAATCAATCCAAAGTACTGAAAAATCAAAAAAAAATTTGGTGTATAAATGACAAAGCCGACAAATTCAACTAAACACAGCTTTCAACTTTATTCCTACCCTTATATTAGTAAAGTATGTACTATAATTTATTAATATTACTTTTTCAATTTATAAAATTAAATTACATCATCATCATGAAGAAGGCGAAGAAAATGATTTTTTTTTAATATTAAACATAAGACGCTAATTGCTTATCGGATAACAAAGGCTGTTAGGCCGAGGGATTATAAAATTATGACAATGTCTGACGAAGAATGAATTAAAGGGTTTTAAAAGCCTTCCTTGAGTGCGCGGATAACCGGGGCGTGATGAGCACTTAAATAATTGGATTATTTCTAAATCAATCAACCCCGCTAAGCTCCGAGTTTGCTTAAATTACTTAATGGAGTGGAGGGGGTACATTGTAGCCTCTTATAACGCCATTATAAAACATTTTTAATTTCCTTAAAGTAGATGCATATTATTTTAAGACCTTAATCAATTTTATGTAAATAAGAATCACTATGAATACATAAAACAGTTAACAAAAAGAGAAAAATTATAACTCTTATTAATCGTGATTGAGGTGAGCGGTTCATGTGATGAACTGTGACACAGGAAGCTGCCTGACAGGATCCACGGAGCACGGAGAAGAGGTGTCGAGGCATTTTTATTTAATGCTATTAATTTTAATTGAAATGCAAATTAAAAAAATAACAAATTTACCATTAAAAATTGCATTAATGAAGCAGTTAAAACATAAAAAAGCCAAAAAAAGTTAAAACTTTCACAAACCTATGGTAGAAGGTAATTTTTAGATGTCAAAAATAATAATTAAAAAAAAAAAGTTTTAATCGATAATTAACTATTTACAAGTTCACACCATTATTTCATCTCATTCTTACCTAAGATGGCGGATGCGCACTAAAACGGTTATCTTTAATGTTAGTCTAGCTCCTAAAGCTTGAATCATATGGTTATTCTTGTTTAGCTATATCGTTACAAATTGGTACTTTTAGTAACCTTGTTAATTATTTGTGTTTTTATGTTTGTCTGACATTGTGGATTATTATTTTCCCTTAAAAAAATTATTTAAACCAACATAAATTTCACAATATTTTCAATAATACAGAATAAATCATTACTATTATTTTTTTATTGTAAGATTAAATATTGATGAAAGTAAATAAAAAAAAGTACAGTGCGAGAAGGAATTGAAAATGAACAGTGAATACCTTTAAATAGATTTGGTAATATTTTGAGACCACACAGCAGTTTTTTGACTCACCTGAAAAAAAAAAAAAAAAGAACCGTCACAAATACTGTTATAACATGATTAGAGTTTTATCCACACCAATGCCATTTTAACATACCGCTAGTACAATGCAAGACTGCTCTAATAAAGAAATTTTCCAGGAGAGCCATTTTTCCACCTTGCTTTATACGTTGCCTTATTCATCCGATTATAATTTTTTTTTAAAAATAATCAATATCGTGGGCTTGCACAGAGGTATTAGGGAAAAATCGGAAGATAATTCTTTGAAAAAAAAAAAAATAATTTAGATTAGTCTTGCATTGGCCAAGCGATGTAAGATAATGTAAGATAAACAAATAATCAGAAGGATGGCCTACAGGTAATAATAAATATATGCAAATAGGGATATAATTTTACCATATTAGCATGAAAATAACTATTCTGTTTCCTCTTATACATGAATCAAGCTCAGAGAAGAAGTATACAAAAAAATGTGTCTTAAAGATAAATAGCCATTCATCATTCATCATTTTGTGTAAGATAAAGGGAGACAATGCCAACAAATATATATATTTATGGGTAATATTCATCCTTTCTTTGGTAAAGAGATTCAAACCAGAAACAATTAATCATGGGATTAGATCCTCTATGGGATAAGATACCAAGGCAACATTATTCCAAAACAGATCTCTTAAAAGGACCGTCTACATTATAATATCTACTTGAATATTGACTTCATCTATTATTGATTTAGTCTTATGTTCCATTTCCTACTTTTTTTGAGTCTTTTTTCATGTTTCTACTATTCAGTATCTACTATTAGTCTTATGTTTGTTCGACCCTTGTCTTTCACAGCAACATAATTTATCTTAAATTCTTTAAATCTCCGCGTCAACAACTCAAAGGAGTATAGAGAAATCATATTAAAAGTCCTATGGATGACATTATTTTAGAAGTAAAAAACCTTGTGCGATGCGCGCAACACATAACTTTCACTTACGAACTTTCTTAGATTAGAAATAGACGTGTTTCGATAATATGTAAAAGCCATTCCTCAACATCACACATTTTTGCACATGTATATGCGCACATGCTTATAATTGTATATATCCATGAATTAATAAATTTCTTAATGCAATAAATTAATAGATTTCTAAATGCAATATAAAATGATTTTAGAGGAACAGTTATCGTTCTCGGTTTCCAGAAAGCCACAAGAGACTAACTTAACTACAAGTTGCAATATTCGTTTGAAAATAAAAACAATTTTAAAAGCCAAAATATCTTAGGGGTCATGACCCCGTCAAAATTATCAAAATTGGGAGTTCATCACTTTTCTGCGATATATAATTTTCCATTGGTAAAACGTTTGCCAAAATATATTCCTCCTGGCAATTCATTGCGAAAGTTACTCCTCGACATTTCATTACCTCGAGTATTCCGCATCAGACGACAAAGCGGACTGCCGGATAAGCAGTTTTACTATCCGCGACAGACGCTATCAAATATATAGCAGAGCCATTAAAGCAGAGAGGATGAGATAGCCGGCGGTAAAGGGCGGTTCCGCAATCGCTCCTCCCTTTCACGCTTCGGCCCTTAACTCACTTCTTTATGGCCCTCGAGATTATTCTCCCCAAATATCTACAGTCTCCAGTCAAATGGTCCTTTTTATTTCTTCCATATCATAGCGGGTAATACCTCTTAACCTTCCTACCAAACGGAGATAAAAATTGATTTTGAGAAACCAACTCAGAGCAAACGTTTCTATTATTCCTTTTATCCATGCAAAGCTTGCATGAAAGTGATTCTCAAACTATGGATAACAAATATGGATATTATTGAGCAGCCTATAGAAGCTCTTCTTAATGATAAATGGAGGAGAACGGTTGAAGTGACTACTAATTCTAAAGTTGAAAGCTACTTAAGTTGAATATTGTAAGTACCCTTGCATTCCTAATTCAGGATTTTAGCATTTCAAAAGGATCTCTAACATATTTTAACGTTAAAACGTTAAATAAGAAAAAAAAAATATGTGATTTCAAATCCAAAACCGTTTGTTGGAACAAAATAAGCGGTTGAAACGAACTGTTTGGGTCTATATCTTCCGTGCCTTGTCCAAGCTGGCGTAGAACTGTCCACCTTGTTCTGGAACATTCCAGACCTGACCATTTACGATTAAATATAAGGAGCGAGTGACTGAACGAGTTAGTATAAGTCTTTATCTTTACTGTGCAGCTCAAGTCATATGAGTGTGTGTTATAACGTTTGCTCAAGAATTTAAGTTTTATTAATTCGTTGGAATTGGTAACTGTATATTTTTGTTTAATAAATATTTGTTACCTACATAAGTGCTACAATATCAATCTCTTGGTTTCAAGAGCTACGCTTTACGGGAGTAAATTTTGGAAGGATAGGAAAAAGAATAAAAACCTCAATTTTAAACCAACGTTTCGACCCAAATTTTAAGTCATCATCATTTTATAATGGCCTTCCTTTAAGAGCTATAATTTTTAAATTCTACAAAAAAAAATGTTTATGTTTATTTTATCCAACTTACTTAATTTTGTTTAAAGTTTCATATAAATTTATATCTGTTAATATAATTTCTTTGATTGATTGTTTTATTTTTTGGTTTTTCTCATTTAGCTCTGATGATAACCTAAAATTTGGGTCGAAACATCGGCTACAATAAAATAGGTAAATATCACATATTTGCGCTAATTACTTTGACTGCACCCCCAACCAATTCCTGTTCATCACATCTACGATCAAATATCTTCCTCCATCATCTCAATTTTAAACGTTCACTAACTTCTTCGCAACTTAGAATTTAGTGAGTTAAATCATCTTAAAATAATTAAACTCATAAACCCAGAAACTTTGATTTAAGAGATAATTCATTTTAATCATGTATGTATCAGGTGTAGACGATTTTTTTTTCTAAAGAGCAACCTGATAGCATTGAAACAATGAATATCCTGATTGAGAAGCGCAGGCGTCTTTCAGGCAAGGAAGGTTCAAAATATTATTAAAATCCAGAGTGTTATTAGAAGTTGGAATGAGTTGAATAGCAACATTCAAAAGGTAATTAGGGATATTGGAGAGTGGAAAATCGTTTCGTCCTACCAAAAAGGAAGATTTGAAAAAGAAAATTGAGAAATACTCACTAAAGATATAGAATATGCCTTGAAGAATGCATTCATACACATATTGAGATACATTAGTAATATAAATAATCGCTCCTTTTCAACTATAGCGGCTTATATTAAAAAGGGGGTCGGAGAGTAAAAAAAAAGTAGAGACTTAACTAAACGCTTTTTGGTTTTAAATTTATTTACCTACTAAAATTTAATTTTTTTTTTAATCTAAAACTATACTCGGATATTAATGCACCTAAAAAAAATCTAGTTCGGTGCCCAAATAACGACGATATCTTCAGCCCACGGGGAAATTTTCCACTGTGAATAGCAAAAATATAATGCTTTAGCCCATACTTAATCTCGGGTAATTTGATCATTGGAAAGTTTCAAGTGATATCAATGGAATAAACCCTGAATATATCAACTGATGGTATTCTAGTAGAAAATGTATGTAAAATTTTTTTGGACCTCAAATACAAACTAGTTATTATCCGCATATTGTTTCTTTGAAATAAACTGGAAAATAAAATATTGTGAATCAAATAAATTATTTAAATAAGAAATATTAATAATTCAATAGAAATAAATAAAAATAAGGCTTATTATATTATCTTCACTGATCCTTTTTACCAACCAATGTACAGTCCAATGGCAGTATCAAATTCAGGAATAATAAATATTTTATTATAATTTATTTAACTTCCTTATCTTCTTGTGGTTAATAAATTAGCCAGCAATGCCAATTAAATTTTATGAATTATATATATTAGCGGTTAGAGTCATAATAAGGTCAGTCGTATAAGTTAAAATAGTCGGCATTAGAAACAGGGAACTCGACCTTTTCGTAGTTGGGAAGGGATTCCAGGAGATGTGTTTTTTATGCTAAAATATGCCAAGATAATGGACCAGTTCAACTGGAATAATATTTTGCTTCTGAAGATGGAACGGGACATGCATGATATCGTTCTAGGTAAATATAGTGGTCGGGAAAGATAAGGCTCATTTTGTATCCATAAATATTTGACTTTATTAGGCTATAGGGGCTCCACGTATAAAAAAAAAATGTCATTTAAATATACAATTTAAAATTAAGGAAATAGGGAAAAGATCAAATAAAATGCAGAAAAAGTAGAATTAAGTAGTGGAAAAAGAACATTAAGGTAAAAAAGCTGATTGGCAGATCCAGATGAAGGGATGTTGGGCTGAAGCCCCCCTTTAGACTAGAGATGCGACATCGAAAACAAATCATCGATGTTTTTACAATCAAAACATTGATGTTGATTAAACATCGACCACAAAACATCAATGTTCAAGAACATCGATGTTTTTTAATTTATACATTCTTTAAACATTAACATATTAGTGCCCAAACATATTTAAATCGATGTTGAAGTGTAAAGAATATTTGTTTTTCATGATGAATGTATAAAAATATAGATTTTTTCGACAGAATTGGTTTTTCATATCCGCTTATTAAAGATTCAACTGTTAGGACCCAAACATATTCATGTGGATGTGGTTTTCATAGTATATACCACTTTGTTATTGTCAAAACATCAATGTTAAAACAATTTTTTTGTTACATGTTACTCGTTCACACAGTAAATTTTCGCATTCAACACATTAGGAATACATCTATCAATTATTTATGTAGAACCATGTGAAATCCACGAAAGTCCTCGCACTTGCGTCAGGTTAGGCCGACAGAAATGGGACTTGATTAGAGCAATTTCGTAAACAAACATGCATGAATAAAGCTGGGATTCCTGTGAAATGGCATAATTTGGCATCATTGGTGATTTAGAACAAGGCGAGCCCAAGTAACTCATCCGAATGGAACCTTATTGGGGTTTCATACAACAAGAACGTTTTGAAAAAAGCTGCGTTACTTGTTACTTTAAAAAATATTAATTTTAAAGGTTGTCCTGATGGCCAATGTGCAAACGCGTAAGGAAAACGCATTGCCACTGAAACCATATAAGTCTTGACCTAAAGAAAGCCAGTTCAAAACCTGGAGCCAGGGGAAATTTAATAATAATCGGCATTAATCTTCCACCATCTCTCCTACTCGGGAAACCCCGTATAGCCTAAAACGCGAGGATGGGGAGGAACAAAAATAAAAGAAAAAGATTTAACTCTAAATATAACTACTGTTCAAATGAACGTCTGACTTTTATACGTATTCAACACGATGAAACCGCCTCCATGTTTCTTATAAGGCAAATAACACATTTTTGGCTAAATTTGACTTAAAAACTTATTCACTGGGATGACAGATATAATGTGCTAAATTCTTAATTCAAATTGTATATTCCTTTAAGAAATTTCTATTATAAGAGCTAAAGTATTCTGTGTGCAACAGAAACATAATCTAATCAGGATGTTCTTTTTCTTTTCTTTTTTTAATTGTATTTCATTTACCTAATTTACGATTGATTGAGTGAAGTCTTATAATTTAAAAAAAAATAAACCTAAACAATTATGAGTGAACACAGTTATTAAAGATTTTAAGCGTCAGGATATATATAACGAAAACCGCAATAAAAATAATGAACTGATGGGCATTCGTAGGTTTGATTGACTAATTTGACCGTTAACTGACGGTAATTGATACAAAAGGATAGTATAAAAAAAAAAAAATAAAAAAAGACAAACCGTTATTTTGGGCGCGCTGAAAGTAGCTAAAGCGGCTCAATCAACGAAAGAGCCTGCCGGAAAATGAAATTGGATCGACAATGAAATTTAAAGGGGTGAGTTGGCGGGAATTGAAACTCTGGCGCTAACTAGTAGATATGTTCCCGCCAAATGTCTCTACTACATCACCCCATGTCCAAAGCACTCTCGTCCATGCCACCGTAAACGTGTAATATTTATCCCATACAACCGTTTTCGTTTCAATTAAAACGTCATTTTTTTTTTTTTTTTCAAATCGGGAACAATTTGCTAGTGAAGCTAAACGAAGCACCTTGTTCCTTTGTTTGGTTAATAAATTAGATGGGAGTATACCCTATTATCGGAACATCGGTCGATGACACAGGAAAACTTTCTAATATTGCTTTTACGGGGCGTTCTTGCTAATCCGAACACTTAGTGATAAAAAACCATTCCGAAGAAGAATGAAAAATGAAATAAATAAAAATTGAAATTGGTTGAACATATAGGGGATGGTCAGTAGGAAATGGAAACACTTATCTCAATTCGTTATCTACCCTGGTCTTCTAACATCCCATAAACCTAAGTGTTTGGGAGTTGTATATTGGGCATGACTAATAGATGAACTTATATGTTACGCTAGCTTTGAGAACAAAGTGTGTAATCCTGGAGAAATCGTCTGAAGAAAATGTGGCGGAAAAAATATCTAAAGACAGCTAAAGGCATATCTAAAGATGTCGAAAGCATTTCTAACCGAGAGCTATTCAAGAATACCTGAATTATCTGTGGGAGATATTGCTGATAGGGTTGACTGCTCAAAAGAAGGAATATGCTAAACTGCTGGAACGGCGCCAAAATCGTTCAACAACTACACCGAACGTGTCGAAGACTAAGAGCCTTCCATAAGTCGGGCTAGTCCAACACTTAGCAGTCTCACTCATGGATTTTTTGGAAAACATTCTGGCACTACATCTGAAGAGAGGCTCATGGGCATGGCCAGTTATGAGAGGTTATGTGACCGTGATATTATCGAACACCCATCACGTCTTTTTAACTTAAAAATGGCCTAGATTAGCTCTATTAGATCCTATCTTGACACTCCCGCTCGCTACGCTCGCTCTTTAGAGATAAATAAACCCCCCTAAAGGGTCCTTGTATGCAGAGATCGGAGCTTTCTGAGAAGGGCGCCTTACTGAACTACAAGCGAGCCACTGTTCAGAATTCTACCCTGCAATGTTCTAAGGATACTTCCTAAATTTATGTATTTTTTTTTTATTTTTTTTTTTTAATTCAGTTAATTTTTTATGATAGTAATTAATATAATATATCCTTTGCTGAAAACTGCACGATAGCTGAAAACTTTCTGTTTTCTATAATATGTTATTTAAACAATGGTTATGTTGTATAACACTCATACAAGGGGTCATTCCAACATTCTCCCTACCTTCAAATCCCGCCTGTACTATAACTTCCTATCAATCCAGTTTCCCGAAAAATTGTAAATAGAAACTTCCAATTCGGAATCCATTTTATTATTTTTCATTTTAAGCTCTGTTCATTTTATTTATAGTTATGTATGTACGCATACATACGTGCACATTTAGGTAGTGCAATACCAGTTATGTTTGCCAATTATTTTTATACATTGTTATGTTTAATCTTAGCTCTTTTCCCTTTAATTTATGTTTATTTCATTCTTCGATTTTTTTATTTTATTTAATCTTGATCTAAGGCTCTTAAGCCCATAAAATTTATAATATAATTTTGTTCCAAAGGGACTTGTCCCGGAACAATCAAATAAAAATTTATTCTTATTATTATTATATATTTTGAAAAAATTGGAATATTTTATCTATTCATTTTTCTAAGTATGTTATTCTTTAAACTTGTGTTTAATGAATCCAAGAACCGAACCTCTGATTAAATACAAAATATTATCATTGTTATTATAACAATATTTTCAGAAATAATCATTTAGTTTGTAAATTGTTTCGATTTTAGTAATATTTTATGTTTTATCGTTACTTTAGGCAATGATCCTACCACTTTAATTTTAACTTCTGATAATTCGAACAGGTACAGCAATCTAAGTAAAGTGTCCAGTAATTTCGTTTCAGGTATCTTGAAATCCCCTTTAAGACCAGTCAACCATTTTATGGATCTGAATATGACAAAGCCGTGACCATACTTCAACAAGCTGTATTCCTTTTTAATTTCACCAATTAATTTTTTTCCCCTGAAATTCTTTAGTTTCATAGATTTGTGTTGGCGAATTCTTAACCTTATCGAGGTATGTTGCGAGGATGAAGATAAGGTAGACCCAAGATATAGCCGAGATAGCTAGTTCCGTTGAGCTGAGTGGTCCACTAGCCTTTCACTGGGCAATCATCTAGGCGAGCGAGCATTCCTCCGAGGCCACCACTCTCTCACCTGCTCAGGCGTCCCGCAGGGTCATCCAATGTCTTCTCCCTGTGTTATTATTCTCACTATTCGTGGAGCAGGTTGGCTCCTGGCGTTAAAGTTAAAATAAACTCATTGTTCTTTTAACTATAAAGTAATTATTGTAACATTATAGTTAATTATTACTTTAAGGAAGCTAAATAAAACCCAAGGAAACTCACGCCCTTTTTATTTTCAAACTTTCATTGGGAAGGTTTGTCATTTGTTGTCTATGATGACAATACTTATACAGAGGCCTTTTGAGGTGGGTGGAATGGTCTAGTGTGCGAGACAACTGAAATAAATCGGTTCCGGCCTCACAGCTGATCCAAAATCTGAAATAATTAATTTTAATGCAGAGTGTAAATAGGTGCTAAAGCGTTCCTTTCGTTAGACAGTTAATTGAATTTTATGTATACCGCCATTTCATAACCAAGCTATAGTTTAGAGGTTAAGTGCTATCAATGTGTTGTTGGGTTTGAAAGTGGGTTTTTTCAAGTATAATACAGTAGAATCCCGATAATTCGTATTGATTCGCTGGTCTCATGATATTCTCCATCTAATTCGTACAAGAACAATGTAATTTGGTCCACTCGATAATTCTTATTTATTTTCGTCAACATAATACTTTAAAAAATATATAAGTTTGGGTCATAAGCTATAAACAAAGACCAAATATACTCTCTGGCTACATGCAGAAAATTAAAGCACTTCAAGATTGGTGAATACTCAGAACAAGATGATACTAATTCTAACTAGCCGATCAGTGGTTACGTTTTACAGGATAAAGCGAAAGTTTCTGCAATACAAATTGGAATTAAAGTTTTCAAAGAAGTGATGGTTGGTTTTATTTTGTTTTCGAAATAAGATACGATACATAATTTAACTACATTATGGTAGAAAGTGCGAGTTTGTCCAGTGAAGTTTGTTGTGACTTGAAAGATATGATCTCTCCTTATTTACTCAGAAACGAGACAGGGTTAATGTTTCTGATGACTTTCGAATTGTGTTATCCTTTTTATGTAAGAACAGTGTCATGGTCGTAACGTCGTGAACAAGTAACCATTTTGTTAGCCATCAACATAGATGGGACTTAAAAATTAAGACTGTCCGTGATGGATACGTCTGCAAATATAGATGTTCTTAAAACATAAAATCATTTTGAATGATTGATCGATGGCACTGCTTATTCGAAAATATTTTCGAAAAATTATCAAGTTGGCAGTGACAATTCGAAGATATTTCGAAAAATTATCAAGATGGCTGTGCTTATTCCAAAATATTTCATTACATAAAATATTATATGGCTCTAGTACGTAATTTCTCGGAAAATGTGATTTTACGGAGATATGATAATTTCTCGGAAAATGTGATTTTCCCGAGATTTGATATACTCTCGGTCCTTTGGCAATACAAATTATCGGGTTCTACTGTATTGATTCATCATAAGGAAATCGTAGATTATTGATAATATAATTAAGATATAATTTTGAACCTATGTATAATATTTATATTTATGGATTTTATTATGTATAAAAAAAAAATGTTTTTGAATATTTGTTTGAAAAACAAACTCCTTGCTACAAGGTGCTGTAAAACCTTTAAAGCAATAAAGATTATTATTATTATTACTGTATTGATTAGAGCATTGAATGTGAATTCAATTAAATATGTAGCACAGATTGATGCAGTTTCCTAAGAAATGAAAAATAAACTAATTTAATATTTTGTGTATGTTTTATTTATAGTTTATTTATAATTTAATGTATATAAGGTATCCTGTATGTAATATTTATACATTTATATATTTTGTTTCTACTCCTTAAATTGCTTTGTTAAAGCTTAATTCTAGTTTTTGGCTCAATGTCCGATGTTTCACTTTATCAATGTGTCAAACCCACATGCAATCAAACAGCTTAAAACATAGTAATCCACCAAAATGTGTTTATACGTACAAGTTTAAAATAATATGCATAAATTATCTAAAAAGAATTATTACACAATTTTACATTGCAACAAATTGCCAAAAAAAAATTATTTTTAAAATTCTAACTTTTCCAGGGTTTAGGGCGGTGTTTTATAAAATAATTTCACTTTTATAATTAAATGTTTAATAGAAAAAACAAAAAAAAAAAAAAATCCATTCTAATCATCTTTCACCAATTACACCGTTAAAATTAAAGAGTTTAGGATTACATTAATATAAAATTACTTTATATATCTTTATACGTAATTATTATTTAAACTTTTGCGAATTGAAAGATAATATTATTCTAGAATGACCATTGAAAACGAAATGTAACTGGAGGAATTTATTCGTGTACTATGTAAATACCGCAGAGGCGGGATGGCTTACTATTTTGTGTTGTAAATTAATGCTAGAATTGCTAATAAGGGCGAAACGCCGAGCTTTTCTCTCGTTTTGTTTTAGCTCGTAGCTTAGCATAATATTATCATCAAACGCAATAACAGGCAAGATTTTTATATTATTCCCCATTTTGAATAAACCAAAGTTAACAAATATTAGAGTAGAATAAAATAAAATAATGAATGACTTCCTTTTTTATTTTATAATTCCAAAATTTCAATCAGGTATTTTACTTTCATTATCAGTTTTGACTTTTTTTTACTTTCACTTACCTACATTGAAATATATAGTAAGGGAAAGTATTGCCATCGTGAAAAATTTCGACGAAAATATACTTTTTGTGGTCCACTGATTCCAAATAACCGAGTCCCGCGAAATGATCTGTGTGTGTGTGTGTGTATGTGTAAACAGACTAGCTCAAAAGCTATAAACCATACGAACCTGAAATTAGGTATTAGAATTCTGTATATGTCCGCGATGTGACAGCGAAAATATCAAAAAAATTGATCAATCGGAGGAGGCAAAATTATTTCATAAATTTGTCCCATTTGTATGTTATATTTTTGTTATGTTTTTAAAATGACAATCAAGTATTCTTTAATTTCAGATAGGTTTTATCATCATAAAATGTTCTGAGGGGGCTTAAATGGCTAAGGAAATTTTTTTGTTTTCCTATAAAGGACCTTTGATTTTATAGAGATGTATTCACTAATTCTCATTATGCCTGAAAATATGAAATTGATAAATATGAAGTATGACAAATGTTTTTTTTTTTTTTTTTTTTTTTTTTATTAATAGAATTAATACATTCTGCCACAATCAAGGGCATTAATATTAGAGCTGTAGGGACACAATGACAAAAATTGAATAAATATGTAACTGAGAAAAAAAAAAAAAAAAAATATTCCGACAACTCAAACCACGTTGAACCTACACCTTTAATGACGCCATTGTATATAAGTAAAGGCGTTCTATTAATGGGGAAGAGTTGTCTATTATGTCTTATTTAAAGGAAATTAATTGTTTCCACGGTAACTAAATGAAGTTTTTTAACAACTTGAAATTGAACTAAATTGAAGGGGTCGGGGCAAAATAGTGCCAAGCAACATTTCAACCTTCAACCTTCAATTCTCTTGCATTCCTCTATTATCACAAATATTCAATATTTAACAATAAAAACTTTTCGTATACTTTAGAGAGTAAATACAAGATACTAAAATTATTTAAAGCAGTTTACAGTGTGAAAAAATATGGTACAAGATAACCTTTAATTAATTATTGTTAAACATCGACATACAAAAAAATCTGGTGCGTGCGCGCAACACACAACTTTCACTTACCAACTTACTTAGATTAGAAATTGACGTGTTTTGCTAAATATCATTTCCCAAAGTCACATATTTTTCTACATTCATATCTTATTTTTATTAATCGTTAAAGCCGTTTTTGAGTAAATAAAAAAACCCGTGAAAATGATACAAAATTTATTAAGTAAAGTCCCCCCTCCCGTAGATCAATTTTGATGAAATGTTTAGTCATATCTCGGGCATATAAATACATCAAATACCAAGTTTGATCAAAATCGTTAAAACCGTTTTTGAGTAAATAAAAAAAACACGTGAAAATGATACGAAATTTATTAATTAAAGTCCCCCCTCCGGTTGATCAATTTTGATGAAATATTGGCTATCACATCTTTGGCATATACATACATCAAATACCCAGTTTGATCAAAATCGTGAAATCCGTTTTTGAGTAAATAAAAAAAACATGTGAAAATGATACAAAATTTATTAAGTAAAGTCCCCCCTCCGGTTGATCAATTTTGATGAAATTTTTACAGTCATATTTCAGGCATATAAATGGATCAAATACTCAGTTTAATCAAAATCGTTAGAGCCATTTTTGAGAAAATCGAAAAAAACTTAAAAAGTTATTAAATAAAGTACCCCCTCCCTTTGAGCAAATTTGATGAAATTTTCGCTGTCACATCGCGGGCTTATACATACTCTAAATACCCAATTTCAGGTTCGCACGATTTATAGTTTTTGAGCTAGTCTGTTCACACACACACACGCACGCGCACACACACACACACACACACACACAC
Source organism: Aelia acuminata (assembly GCA_911387785.2). Classification (NCBI taxonomy): domain Eukaryota; kingdom Metazoa; phylum Arthropoda; class Insecta; order Hemiptera; family Pentatomidae; genus Aelia; species Aelia acuminata. Next base: position 204,411,870 of record OU426978.1, on the reverse strand, counting down.
ACACACACACACACACACACACACACACACACACACACACACACACACACACACACACACACACACACACACACACACACACACACACACACACACACACACACACACACACACACACACACACACACACACACACACACACACACACACACACACACACACACACACACACACACACACACACACACACACACACACACACACACACACACACACACACACACACACACACACACACACACACACACACACACACACACACACACACACACACACACACACACACACACACACACACACACACACACACACACACACACACACACACACACACACACACACACACACACACACACACACACACACACACACACACACACACACACACACACACACACACACACACACACACACACACACACACACACACACACACACACACACACACACACACACACACACACACACACACACACACACACACACACACACACACACACACACACACACACACACACACACACACACACACACACACACACACACACACACACACACACACACACACACACACACACACACACACACACACACACACACACACACACACACACACACACACACACACACACACACACACACACACACACACACACACACACACACACACACACACACACACACACACACACACACACACACACACACACACACACACACACACACACACACACACACACACACACACACACACACACACACACACACACACACACACACACACACACACACACACACACACACACACACACACACACACACACACACACACACACACACACACACACACACACACACACACACACACACACACACACACACACACACACACACACACACACACACACACACACACACACACACACACACACACACACACACACACACACACACACACACACACACACACACACACACACACACACACACACACACACACACACACACACACACACACACACACACACAGACCATTTCGCAGGACTTGGTTATTTTGACTCAGGGGATCCCAAAACGTGTATTTCCGTTGAAAACCGGAAGTAAAAAATTTTCACGATCGCAATACTTCCACTTACTATATATTTCATATGTAGGTAAGTGAAAGTAAAAATCTGCCCCATATCATCAGTGTTTTAGAGACCCCGATTCGCATCCCAATAAGGAACCTAAATGCGTCTACTGCGGTTTTATTAGGTTGGTATAGTTTTTTTCCTCTCTGATTCATAATTTTAACGATTTGGAAAAAATATTTAGGTTTTTAAATTTCTTTTTAAAATATTTAATGCCAGGGAATTCCAGGGAATTAATTAGTGTTATCCAAATATTATTTCAGTATACCTTCATGTCCGAAGATGGGAGCGGAGTAACGATTGATTCTATAACTGGCCAGTAGCCAAAGCTTCCAAAGCGCACGCGGAAAAACCGATAGACTTATTTTTAGCGGAAATACCACGCGCGTAACAACTTAAATTACACGTTTTTTAGTTGTTTTTTTTTTTAAAAAAGATTAAATTTAACTTTATTTAGTAAAGCTGTTTGTTGGCGAATTGACTATTTGCCAGGAAATTCGCCCAGTATAATCAATCATGTTCATTAGTCAACTAGCAGATTCTAGAAGGCCAGCTATTAAAGTTGAAAGCCGGGTTGATTTATTAGCAAGCTCGCTGCCACGTTGAATTGTTAGCAAGTAAGCTAGCGTGTCATATTATAGTTGCTTATATTTGCTGGTTAGAAATGTTGAAGGAACCTGCAAAATCTCTAAGGAAATTGTTCGCGTGGGAGTCGTTTTTTTAGATCATGCTGTTAAAGAGGAATTTATACCGAAAAAAATAAATTTACATCCATATCTCAAATCTACTGATGTTTAATCTTCTTTTTCTTTTTTTTTTTTTTTGTCCAGAAGTCAGAATACAGCCGCTAGTTCCAAGTCAGCCGTTTTTGTTGTGAAAATTGTTTTATTAAGGTGCGCAGGTGAGATCAGACATCGTTGTTCGTTCGACTTTACATTTCAGTGTAAATAGCTGTTCGTAGTTCCCCGGTACGGCATGGTTCGGTGGATTACCTGTTCGAGGTTGAGGTTCGCACAGTGTAAAGGCACGTATTACGAAATGCTAGTCGTGAGCTCTTAAAGCAGCCCTTATTGCCTAATTAAGTTTTACGACGATATTTCGAAAGAGAATCGTGGGTAGCAAATTACTTCCAAGCCCTTGATTATGGTTTGTTCCATAGAGGAAAGATGATTAAAACTTAAAATTGGTACCTCCTGAATTGAGGATTGTAAAGAAAAATGGCAAAAATAAATAAATAGTTTTAGCTCGTTCACCTTTAATACCGTTGGGAAACCTCAAATGTCTAAGAACCCATCTCGGGGACTAAAAGACTTTCTTTTTCTTTCACCAAAGATTTTCTTGTTGTACTTTGAGACAAAAATGGCTAAAGGTCAGATTGAGTAAATATTAAAAAATTACAAAGTGTATTGAGAAATATATTGAATTTAAAAGAGATGGCAGTGAAGTGTTTTGCAAATTTAGTTGAGAGGAACTGACAAATTGTTGCCCGGTGCAGCTCAAAAAACACTCACTTAATATTATTTTTTTAAAAATCATATTAGCCATCATTTGGTGTTCACTAATGCAAAAAAAAAAAAAAAAATCTTTTCAAAAATTCAAAAACGAATGATACTCTTCACTAAACAAACGTAAGAAGATTTTAAACTGATTATTGCTATTCAATAGGGGCTTCCAAATTACTATTGAACAAAGTAAATTTAAAACATTTTAAGTATATTTTCCAAAAAAAAAATATTAAGAATTTTTTTTCAGATGATAGTTGTTTCACTTTTAAAAACACTTATGTAGAGGAGTGATATAAAGTTGACAAAACGCAAACTTAATTATTTAATAAGTTTATTTACACTCACTTAATATTATTTTTTTAAATCATGTAGTATTCATTTGGCGTTCATTAATGCAAAAAAAAAAAAAAAAAATCTAAAACGAATGATACTCTTCACTAAACAAACGTAAGAAGATTTTAAATTGATTAATGCTATTCAATCTTCCAAATTACTATTGAACAAAATAAATTTAAAACATTTAAAAAAAAAAATTTAGTGAAAGTTGTTTAGACGATAGTTGTTTCACTCTCAAAAGCACTTATGTAGAGGAGTGATGTAAAGTTGACAAATCGCAAGGTAAATTAGGAAATAAGTTCATTTACAAGAGTTTAGATAACAATATGTTTATGTGAAAAAGAAAAAAAAATCAAGGGAGTATAGAAAAATTATTTAAAGATTCATAACAGAAATTTGCATCTACTCTTAAGGGTCATTGGCGTTTTATTCTAGATAAAATATTCTAGATCTCGTTACTTGATCTCTGGGACAATCCAATAAAATATGTTCTACGCTAATTATTGAAGAGCATTCTCTACATTGGGGTGTTTTTTTTTTTTTTTTTTTTTTTTTTTTAAGACGACTGCTTTAAAATGCCCACAACAGAAATGATAATAATTGCTTTATTAAATATTAAGGAATTGAAAAGTGTTACAATTGATTTAGAAATGGTTACTTTTGACTTGGAAAAAGTTACAATAGACGTGTGAATGCTATACGTCTTTTTTCTTTTCTTTTTTTCCTGTGATAAAACGATATTACTGATGTATGAAATATTTATGCATTATTAATATTGAAGATAACGGTAGATACTTGGTAATGTCCCGAGTTGAACAAACTCCAGGTCATTGACAGAGCTACAAGAAGACGGAGCATTTACCGGGGCTGGAGGCGAACATAAATATATTCTCAGCTAACAGGAAGGGGAGATGGGACGGAGGGCAAATGTTTACTTTACGAACAGGACTCGAAATCGTAATTGAAATCTGCGGTCTATGCTCTATCGTCCAGCACTCCATTGCGTCCTCCAGTATTATTTATCATAGCTTTATTCCCGTCCTTCCCTCTCCCTCTATTCGATAACTTTCCAATCGGCATAAAGTGCCCCCCGATTGTGCTCGCACTGGGGTAGGATGCTCAACCACGGATCAGCACATAACTGTAGATCTATATACTGTAACTGACGTCTATTACTTCTTATTTTATTTTTTTATAGCACTATCTTTAAATTACATCCCGATAATAACAAAAAACCTCAGAGTTCCATGTGGCCCTATCAAATAAAATGTGGAGATTGACGATAAAATAGATTACTTTCATTTCCATTTTATTTTATGAAATGGTGTAACTTATTTATTGAATTATGAATCACACTCACATTCGAAGGAACTAATCATACATATTGTATACCATAACCGTATAGCAACGGACACAATTTCATGAGACATTTCCTTTCAACAAATGATATTTTTGGCAAGATGATTTGAGACATTAAACATAGGTCCGAAAAATCTTTAAATGTGATTAATTAATTAATACACTAAATTTTTTGTACTTTGTAGTTTACTAAAACCAATTTTAAAGTTATAAGTAACATTGGAATACGGTAAGGTTATAAGTGCTACGTTTCTGGCTTCCCGCTTGTCTAAGGCGGGTGGGGATTATCAGAAACGGGATATATGTAATTAATATATGAAATTAATGTATCAGGCCGCGGGTTCGATTCCAGCGGTGGCCCTAGGATTTTTTAATGGGAGTAAAAAATCCTCAGCTATGCCGTCCCTCGGATAGGACGTAAAATGGAGGTCCCGAGCCTGTACGATAGCAGGTACTCGTTAAAGATCCCTATCCTAATTATACCTGGATAGGCAAAATTTAGGACTCCCACTGAAGCATCGACCGATTAGCGTAAGTAGCATAAAGATGGACGTTAAACAAACAAACAGACAACAACAAATTAATGTATTTAAGAATTATCATTATATACTGGATTCTTTTCCATAGGGGGCGTGTTTTAATTATATTAAGAAACCTGTGGCATGGGGTGAATGAAAATAATGAAACAAATATAAATTGAACCATATTTAATTTTATGGACTAAGGATGTAAATCAATAATACCCCCTTCTAATAAATCAAATAAAAATATTTTACTGACACAAATTAGTTACTGGATGCTGGCTGGCAAGTTAACATAATTTATTGAATGCATACCACGCAATAATTACAATTAGTACTGTATATTAACCTTATCTGGTTAATATCACTAAATATATTGCCCCATAACTTCCAAGGGTGTTATTTCCAGGAACATTGCTGCCTTGAGGTAAAACTGACCACCGGGTTTGTACATATACAGTACTTAACATTATTATATTAAATTGTTAATTCAATGCCTGGTAGCACCCACAATACATAGCATACTCGTAAGACTAATCGAGAGTGAAGGTGTTCAATTCAAAATTTTGAAGAAATAAAAGATAATGATTTTTGTGTATTTTTTAATGTCATGAACTTTACATCCTATAAGATGCCAGAAACCTTTTCAAGGTCCAATAAAATTTTTTGGGACCTACAGAATGGAAAGATCATGGCTTTAGCAACTACTCATCTTTTTTTTTAGGTGCGTGTAATAAGCTTTCTTAAAATATGAAGATTATCTTCACATATTCATGAGCAAGCAAAGAGATAATCCTCTTACAAAAATCTTTATAATTATTTATCTTTGTAAATAAAGCACCATGCTACGTGACTAATACGGACTGAATAATTAATTTTGATGAGAGATATTATTCCTATTATAACCATGATGGGCAGGTCTAGATTTATTCCGCCGGGCCTCCACGAAATAAAAGTCAACCCACTCAGTGAGGGTTCGAACCGCCAAATCGAAATTCGAACCATATTATATCATTGTAACTTTTCTTTATTTGTTTGTTTAACGTCCATTTATGCTACTAAGGCCAATCGGACGATGCTACAGTGGGAGTCCTAAATTTTGCCAATCCAGGTGTAATTAGGATAAGGATCTTACCTATGAACGAGTACCTGGCATCGCACAGGCTCGGGTCTTCCATTTTACGTCCTATCCGAGGGACAGCAGAGCCAAGAATTTCTTACTCCCTTTAAAAAATGCTAGGGCAACCACGGGATACGAACCCGCGACTTTTAGTATTTTAGGTTGCCATGCTGACCAATACACCACAGGTTACTTTTCTTAACTAGTACTGCGGAACTATTTCTTTCTGAATGTATAACTGTATTTATCATTCAAAACATTGACTGATTCTCAACCATTTGTAGAGTGGTGGAAACATAAATCTGAATGAAAGGAGAAAATACATAAGAAAGAAGCGTATATATTTTTCCGCTAATCTGATTCAAAATTAATAAGGGGAAAGCCGAAAATATTCTTGAAGAATAAAGTTAATATAACAGAGGTTATTTGAGATGTTTGTAGGGCATCATCACCTGGACCCAGTACCCGATTCATCAATCACCACTGACGTTGATAGATTCGTCGACTAATGCTAAAGGAAACCAAAATATTTGTTTAATGCAAATAAGAAGTAAACTGTTTAACAAAAGAGATTGGGTTTCGCATAAATCTGAACCCGGTATTCAGGTTAAAATATTTCTCAATTTATTCTGAGACTTAGATAAAGTCATTGGCGGATCCTGGGAGAGAGATGTGGGGGCCTGGAGCCCCTTTGGAAATTTTTTCGTCATTTAAAGATATAATTTAACTTTATTATAAGTAAGGTGGGAAGGGTAAAAAACAAATAATATGCAGGAAAGGAACGTGAAGGTAAAAAAGCAAATTGGCAGATCCAGGGGAAGGGTTGTGGGGCTGCAGCCCCCCTCCTTTGGGACTGCAGCCCCTCCCTTTATAACCGGCTAGATCCACCCATGAATAAAAGGGGCAAAAAAGAAAATAGAAGGGGAACAAGTTAATACCACAATCTCGGCCCGTAGAAATTTGGCATATTTATTTATCATTAAATTTGTGAGAAAATATTCATAAAGAGGCGACTGGCCTTTTAAAAACCAGCGATGTATAACCTAATAATGATATCATAATTGTTTTATAATTTGATATAAATAACATTTGGGATAGTGAGCGGCCCCGAGACGATCAATATACCTATATGTCAATATATTGCGTAATAACTGTATAATAACATAGTAAAATAAAATTGAGCGTCTCTAGATCAGATTGGATGATTGTGCAATACATTGGGTCAATCAAAAACAGTTTGATTTTTATTGTACAATCTAGTAAATACTGTGTCGTCTGTTGGCAATATATTGCACAATACTACAGAAATAATATAATTTTTAAAGCGCAAGAATGGTCCTCCAAAGAAGAAGGCAAAGAAACTTGAAGAAACCGAAGAATTAATATCGCTAGCATGCAAACACCTTCAAGAAGCTCAAACTTACTTAGGAAAAATTATTTCAGCTTGGACAGTAGAGATCGAGAATGACTTCGCAGCAAAAAAACGGCTCTCAATGATATATTGTTTGAGGGCCCAATGGTAAATTAGCCCAGGGATTCCATACAGACTAATTCTTATAAATTTTGAAAGTCCCTAGGTTCACTAATTTTTAGTTCACTTAACAGATTTTCATGAGTGTACCTATTTCTTATTTAAACCATTCCTTCATTCACATGCGCTTCTTTTTTTTTCCCTTATTTTTCGAAGCTACAACTAATGCTAGAGCCACACTACTTGCTGTCTTCTGATTCCACAAGTTGACTGCACAATAATATTGAGCAATAATATTCCACTGTGTGGGTTCGCCAAAAATAATACTGTACAAAATATATTTGAATATATTTAAGTAAATATTGATCGTTTAGCCGCTTTATCCACATAGATATCGATATTCCACATGTCACCGATTTGGCAATATACAAATTCCTTTCGCAATAAACTCTCTGCTCATGAAGAGACGGTGGCCAGAGATCTTTTCTTTTAATAAAAATGTAAATATTAAAAAAAAAAAAAAAAATGCAATAAACAAAAAAAAATCAACTGATATTAACATCATTTTTATTTTATTTTATCTTTGAATTTTTCACATCATTTCGGTATGTATTAATAAATTCACTGATTACAAACCTTTAACACAAAAAACAATGAGTGGTATTAGGCAGGACAAATAATAAAAAATTTCTAAACCTTGATCAAAACTACATTTTCGGAGATTATCGGAGTTTCGGCGAGAAATGTGCTATGTCCGTCTGAACATGAAGTCCGCAATGCTGGCTTGGCAAGTTACAGTTTGTCTTGGAAGTTCTGTTGACCTGATAGAGAAGTTCGAGGAGATGGTTAAGTTTCTGAAAAGTTATATTCAAGTGTATGACGAATTAACCCCAATGAGAAATCTCTAAAGAACAAATTGGACTATTCAGAGGGGAAATGTAGACAAAAAATAAATAAACCCGGTTATGGATACAGAAGTATCTATATCAGTTACGAGTATTATTAAGGTAACTTCTTTAACTTTTATCTCCATCAAATTACGTCATGATTGGTAGGGCGATTGTGCAAAAAATTGTTTGATGAAACGCTTATAGCTTGCTTCAGAAACTCTATTTTTTTTTTTTCATGTCAAAGGGAAATAGGACTCTACTTTTAATATAATTAAGGATTTTTTATTATTATATTTCTTACCTGAGGATTTTTACTCCTTAACTATTTTCATAATTTACAAATATTATTATTACGTATATTTATTTATATAGTAACACTATCCTGGGTTTAAATACTTTTTATTAACAAAAAATTATAACTTATAATGGCAGACAAACGATAACAATTCAAATTATTTAAAAAAGAACGTTACAAAAAGTATCAACTTATAACGACACAGTAACCATATGATTCGATCTTCAGGGCAAGACTAACTCTCCAGTCCCTCGCTCATTATATTCTGAATTAAAACGTTGGAGATGGTTCCCAAATAGCGTAGAAGATTCTAGAACGATCACGAACAGTTACTACAACATTTTGTTTCAAATATTCCCAAAAAACGTCTAGAACTCTTTTAATTTTTTTTTTTCAGGTTACAATATTTATACTTTACATAATTAACTATGTAATATTTTTGAAATGGGTAGAAAGAGAGAAGAGTTGACGATAAGGTGACTAGCGAAGAGGCTGAGGACCTCAAGACCTATTTACCGGCCTGTTGAACCCGCTTCCTCTAACTATAAACTTGGATCGTAGCTAAGATCAAGAGGACAAATGAGGAGGAAAATTGATAACAACTCCAATATATATCCTACCTCCTCATACAGTTCCTTTTCTTACTCTCTGTGTCCTTCGATATAAAGGATCTGTCGGTTGCAGCAACATCTCATGTCCAGGATCTTTCAGCTACATTACTTTCTTTGTTTTCCGTTCATGAAGATTTTTTACCTTCTCTTCGTATTTATTTCAAATACCTTACCTTCGTATTTCAAATATTGATTGTATAACCACTATTTGAAAAAAATAAATTTATACAAAGTCTTGTTGTTTATACAAATAGTTAAAACTATTTGTAACACGAGAAAACACAGTGGGGTCACCTGTGGTGTATTGGTTAGCATAGAAACTAACAATACTAAAGGTCGCGGGTTCGCGTCCCGAGGTGGCCCTAGGATTTTTTAATGGGAGTAAAAAATCCTTGTCTATGCCGTCCCTCGGATAGGACGTAAAATGGAGGACCCGAGCCTGTACGATGTCAGGAACTTGTTAAAGACCCCTATCCTAATTATACCTGGATAGGATAAATTTAGGAATCCCAATGTATCATCGTCCGATTAGCCTTAGTGGCATAAAGTAAATAAACTTAATAATAGTAGTATAGTAATAATAGTAATAATAATAGTAACTTAATTAGTAAATAAAATTAAAATAAAAACTTTAAACAGCTAAACTCTAGGTGGAAATAATTCTGGAAGCGACTTCCTTCATTTTAATTTTTACAATGGTCAATACAATGTTTCCGAAAAAGGATTTATATGAATAAAGTAAATATATAAAAAATACATATATGAATAAATATATGAATAAAATAAAACTGTCTTTCATAATTTCTTTTATTGCGATTATACGAGCTTTTCAAATCGTGGGCACTGGAATGAATAAGAGATTTATAACAATGAGAGATTTACAATTTTTAAAAAAACCGAATACCTTTATTAATAGGTATTAACGATTCATAATGGGTAATTTATTTCTATGTAGTGTGGACTTCTGTGAAAATATCGTCGTCACCATGTTAAATGATGAAGATATCTGGGTGTAGATTTTTAGCAATCCTATTTATATATTAAAAAAAAAATCTTACCTTACTGAAATCCTTATTGAAAATAAAGGAGGGTATTCTGTACTAAATCCCCATTTAAAGAACCAAGAACTTACATAAAGATAGTTCCTGAATCGTCTTCCATTGCTTAGTATCAATTTTAAAACCATTTTTCCTTTGTAAATTAAGTTTATATATAATTGGGGGGTCTTTTGATTCCCTATTTAGGAGATGAAGGAATCAATCCACCATACAAATTACTATGATTTATTTTTTATTATATCATAATTTAAATCATTTGGTGATAATATGGGGCTTGCAGCCTAAAGTGTGGTAAATCCAACATCTAAGATTTGAGAAAAGTGTGATTTAAACGATTTACTTTGACGATTGTAAAATCATTTTGTTCAAGTTAATTTAGCACTCAACACTAATGGCAATGACCTGTTTTAAATTTTTTATCAAATTCTCATGCTAAAAGTCTAACCAAACAATAGAACCTAACAACAAAATCGAAATGTGCTTACAAAATAATAAAGACTGTAATATTAAACTTAAACCCCAATAAAATTTAATTTTGAAAGGTGAAGAATGGAGTACTTGGGGAAAAGCATTAAGTTCATTTCACCAACTGACATTGTTCTGAGAAAAGCAAAATGTTTTAAATTAAACAAAACTTGAATAAATGGTTATCTCCCAACGAACCTACCTCTTATAATATCTCAAAGGATTGGAGAAGTTCTGACTAAGCCGGAAAAGAAGCGATAAAACAGCCTAAAAGTCAGAAGCTGTTTAGCGGCACTAAATCATCCCCGGTTCGGCAACTACAGAATAGTTTTATTTTCAAAAAAAGCGATTCATCATTCTGGAGAAAGGTTTTGCCATCTTGGACTTTTAAGGCACAATCCCTCCCACTGTGACAAGGCTCAACTTAGCCTGAAGGGAATAGATTAATGTAGTCTCTACTCCAACTCCTCTGCATACATAAATTTATCTGAAACGTTTCTTTCAAAAAGTTTTTCTATAAGTCACACCAAATGTCTTTTCACAGCCCATCAGTTCAACTTACAAATCGGAGCGGTTTTTAAAATATCCTCTGATTGTTAGTAATGAGGTGAAATGTTTCTTATAACAATATCGAGACTGTAATATTTGCTATTAATATTCTAGTATTATATAAAACTAGTACTTGCTAGAATTTTCATATCAGATGCCCAGTATTTTTCTCTCCAAAGTATAAGTTATATACGAGGGAGATTTTTATTTATATAAAATGTGCAAAATCCTACCTCGAATATACGGGATGATGGAATGAGGAGTTGCAAAGATATCGATAGTATTTCAATCAACTGTGTTTCATGAGTTACATACATATGTGGCAAAAATAGAATTGACAGGGCTTGAAATATGAAGCAAAATTAATTTTTTGCTTTTTCAAATAATTTTTTTAAATTGATGATATCACAGAACTCAAAATTTTGCTATTCGCAAATGTATAGAAGGATATCAACTGATTCCATTGTTTTACATGTTTAATTTTTTTTTTTCTTTCAGAGACAATATTCACTCGCGTCGTCTTCTAAATCAGCCGGTTTTATGCTAGATGTTGCATTACTTGTGCTCCCTAAGACAATCGAATTCCTCTTCACGAAAATCATCAGCTAATCAAAAATATCGTCTTTATCAAAACTCGTGAAATCTTTAATGATTCCAGACAATCTTTTATATTACTCTCTTCAATATTTTCCTCAATATCGTAGTCTTGATCGAAGACTTTCACTCAGGAAAGTCTTCATGTTCTTGCAGATATTTTTTCCATATAAATAGGCAAAGAGAATATGGCATCTTGAATAGTATCCATTTTTACAAGAAGTTTTAGCAATTGAATTAACAAATAAAAATTCTTGCAGGAGAGAAAAATCGTTCTGTATCTTCGTTTCAAACAAGAAATGACGCCTTGATCCGTTGGTTGTATTAAGAGACTACAGACTTAAAATAAATCAAGGGTCTATCGAATTAAAAATAAATTTTCCATAAATTTTTGTTGTTTTTTTTTACTAGTGAGCACATTTAATTACGATACGGTTAATCGGGGTTTTAGTAAAGTAACGTAAGTAACCAAGAAATTCTATTAATTATGCACATATGGCTAATTAGGCAATGTATATACTTTATAATTACTCTATTGAAATAAAAGTTAACTTAACAAGATAAAATTTGGTTAAAATGTTCGCACACATCCAAGTCTCATACAATAGACTTTCTACATTTAAACAAGTATAATACATTTTTTTTTATTTAATTTTAACAAATTATTGTATTTTAATTATTAATTTTAAATAAAAGGTTAACAATTTAATCATGAGTTATTGAAATTCGGCCATTGAATCGAAAAAATTTCCCACTGTGCGTCGGTTATCCAAACATTCAATTATCGGAACCGTTTCTTTTTTTTTTTTACTTACATTTATCATATGCTTACGTAACTGTAACGTTAAAATTATACCGAATTTAAACGAAAAATAAAATGGGGGTCACCTGTGGTGTAGTGGTTAGCATAGAGACTTACAATACTAAAGGTCACATTTTTCAGTAAAAGTTAAACATATGTTTGTTTATTTAACGTCACTCACTTTACGCTGCGGTAGCTACAGTAGGAATCCTAAATTTTGCCTCTGCAGGTATAATTAGGATAGGAATCTTTAACGAGTTCCTGACATCGCACAGACTCGGTACCTACTTCTCATTCCAACAGTATTTTACTTCCCATCCGAAAGACGGCCTAGCCTAGAATTTTTCGATCCCTTTAAAAAATCCCTAGTGTTTTGTAGTTGACTACGCTAACCACTACACCACAAGTGATCTCTCTATGGTAAATATACTAAGTTTTTTATACTTCTAAACGTTGTTAAGTTTATATGAACTTACAAATTTAATATGTAAATATTTATTTGTACATAGAAAACTGACTACTTGAAATTAGGTACTATGTATAAAAAAATATGAATATATTTTGGTAATTTGATTATCCTCGGATAATCGACGCTCCCCTGTAATTATGAAGTATGTTAAAATAACAGGTTGGTCGGTTTTAATGGGAACATAATATGTTCCCCACATTTGATGATACAGAGTGGCGCTAAACGAGGGCGGTATTAGCCGGGTACTTAATTCTTTATTGCCGACTTCGCAGGGGCCTACAAACTTTCAGGGCCCCCTTTAATTAAATAAAAGGCTGGCTTTAATTAAAGACGCCCCATTTGACAGGGGTCAGCTTATCTTTATCTAACCTCCACCCCCTCGCCCCACCCCTCCCCTCCCGCTCTCTCTCCCCCTCCCTCTCGATGTTCGGGGGGCCCTATCTTCAATTAACTCCGAGGCTTCTTCGCAGCAGGGGGCGCATGGCCCCGCTCAGGATAAGGCCCTCGTCTCGACACATTAGCCTCTATTTAACCGTTTACATTAAATGGAAAAGATAAGAAGGTAGGAATAGCCTCGAGAAAATGGAAGAGGGGTCTATTGAATAGGGAATAAATTTCTTCCAGGTGGTTTAGAACTCCATTAATTTCTTAATTTATTATTAGGCTTAAATAAAAATTAGCTCCGCACGGAAAGTTTAACGCTTAGGACGAGATTAAACCTCTGAGGTCATTGACCGTCCAAAATAAACGTCCCCCGACCACTGGCAACTTAAGGCAAACAACGTTTTAATAAAATAAAAAAAAATAAAATAATAAAAAAAAATAGTAAGCTTTATTTCTTAAGAGTACACACACACACAGTCAATTAAGTAATTACGACAATTAAAGAATTCCACTTCAATGTTTGATTTTCCTTCAGGCTCAAAAAAACACATGGCAAAATAGAACCCACATCACAAGCTCTCTCCTTATATACTATCGATTAAGACGTTGAACGCAGGACGCTGTATGACACAAAAATAAAAGAAGTTGTAAAACAAGATTCGTACATATGTATATATTTTTTTTTACTATCAATTAGTTTAGAAAATTTTCTATCCGTGGGTTATAGATGTGCCATAAATTTCCATGAATTTGTCTTTCAGAGTATTAAAAATTAAACGAAAAATTTAACTTTATCCTGGGACTTATAATCTATCGAGAACATTTTTCTGGTTTATATTACAGAGACTATTTGAAATTGTAAGCTAAACTACGAAACATGTTATCTATATTTCAAGAAAGAGTAAGAGTTCAATAAAATGGAAAAATAAATATTCATTAAAATAAGAAAGTATCACGCGGGTAACTATAATTAGGTATTTTAATCAACGATACTATAAAGTTGATAGCCTTAATCAAACAAATATATATTTAGTCGCAGTGCTTATTTTTTTGTTTTATAATTTCTGGGACTTTAAATATGTATTATTATTACACCAATAAATTCCATAACTGTAGTTGAATGAGGAAAGTTTGTAAAAAAATAATTCCAAAACATGATAGGTTTGTTCCAACAGCCCTGGGATAAAAGACAGGTTACGATATTTCAACTACTGCGCGTGTCCGGTGTCGAGTTAAACGCTCTTTTGATCAGGTGGGGTGGGGGGGGGGGGGAGTTGGTAAGAAGAACAGTTGCGCATGCTTGGAGCTGTGGAGATGGCTTATTCATCTCCGAAAAGTGGGCATTGCTTGTTGGAATACTGGTATGTTAGTCAAGGGTTACTTTGGATGTGAACGTGATTAAACTGCTTGTTGGAACAAACCTGATGCTATGAATCTTTTTTTTTAAGCTCAAACGTCAGAAATTTACAACTTTTTAGCTCAATAATGAATTGATGTATCTCCACAGTTTTTTATTTATTTTTCTTATACTGTACCAATATTATACTTAAGCAAATTTATATGAAAATCTGAGATTTTTAGATTCATTCCTAGTGTATATAATATGATACATATAGCGCTAAACAATCCCAATCACTCTTAAACCACTAACAACTTTGGTTATCCCATCACTAAACAAATTGATAACTGATCTACCACCCACTTCGCTGCTACTAATGATAGCTAAGTGATTCACTAAATTACTGACACGCTAAATAACCCGAGGGGCGGCAGTTACCTATTTGATCTCATTATCCCAATGAGGGCAAGTTCGCTTGTTAGACTCCAACTTTAGATGAACTTAGCAAGTCCAACAGGTAAATAAAAGAATATATTTCTAAGGATAAGAGAGCATAATTTTTAAGCCAAAAATATAAATAACAACATAATAATTACATTGGACGTTTTAGGCCAGTTAATTTACAACTTAAGTGAACCCTGGTAGGGTTTAAAGGTTTGAAAACTGGAAATAGTTTTAATCTGCTCATTGCATACCAGGTAATAGTATCTGAAGTTTGTCATGTTCTTGGAGAGGGCGCGAAATAGAGGGCATTGTGAAACAGCCTAAACTTGTTCGTTTTCCAGTCTCTTGCATATAACTTTTTTTTTATTAAGGCGTCAACCACTAGGGTCATCGTCGGCATATAACTTTTAAATGATCAATCTTGTTGAGGGTTAAAGATACCCATCAAATCCTTTTTAAATTTAATACCTACATCATTTATAAGGATATATTGGACTTAATAGAAAAACATCGCATCTAAGTCAATTTCGATTTCCAATATCGGCATTTCCGCTTATTCAATTTTATGAGTAATTCATTAAACAACGAAGTTTTTATCAGAAAGCGCAGTTTAAAACCTACTACCTGACGTCCATTTAACAAATTAAAACCATTTACATGTGTTCCAGCACTTCAGTCTAACCAGATTTAAAGATTAAATATTGCTCACTCCGTTCAACAACCGTGCAATTAAAAAAAACATGATTTCCCAGAAGAATAAATTTTAAGTTTAAAATTGGAATAAAATAAATATTCAGAATAGATACCAAGCCTCCTACTTAGACAACTGAATTTTTTCCATCTTTTTGAAAAATAATAATTATAAAATATTTAAATTTTACGGAGTTCTTTTTGATTTATGTAAGTTTTAAAAATTTCGTATGAATACTTGGAGTGAGTTTCGATTGTGCAATGATATATTACTCTTTTAGCGCTATCACAAAACAACCAAAAATAAGAATAGCCGAATTGTGAGAAATAAGTTTTTGAAATGGGTGAGCGATAATCATGTTAATCATGAAGAAGATATTTTACTTGTAGTCTACTTTTTCACCCAACTGTGCATTTCTTGTTTAGGATAAATCGAGAAAGCGACAATTCATAGCATTAGCAGATTTTTCGGTCACCAGTATACAATAATATATTTCATACCTAAACCATTTGAGAAAAAAAAAACATAAATTGTAACATCATTTACTTAACCATCATTAAAATAAAAACTTTTTTTTTTTGTTGCTTCATATTTATATTCGCAAAATCGATTATAAAGTATTAAAAAAATATTAAACTTAAATAGAAGAAATATTATATCATACAAAGTGAAAGATTAACCCATAGATAATCTGAAAGATAATTCCTAAAAAGGGTGTCAAATTCACCTGCTTACTTCATATCTACGTCTAGTGCCTCTGTTATGTGCATGTGTAGAGAAAGCGGGTACCATGACCTTAAAGTCACAGTTGATAGTCTAGCTTTTCAACTATCTCACGCGAGGCTGTGGAAAGCAAGTCTGGCGAGAGTTCTATCTACTTTTCTAAAAGTATTCTTTTCTTATTGTATTTGCTCAAGAAAAATAGCAACCCTAACCCAGCTTTGTTAATTATTGTTTTAGTGAAATAAAAATAGAGTTATTAATATCAACTAAGTAATCAAACAATATTTATTTATAGCGCTAGTGCAGGGGCAAAACCATTCACGTTCAAGACTCTTTTGCATGCGCAGCACGCCTTGACTAGAAGCCAAGTGTTCCAACAAGATCCAAAACACTTTAAAAAAGGGAATACAGTAAACCCTCGATATAGCGAACTGGTAGGGGGTTTGATTTTCATAGTTCGCTATAACGAGATTCGTTATAACCGAGGGTTCTTTTTTTATATATCTTTTTTAGCCAAATGCCGCACTAATTTGATCATATTTAGAAGGAAATTCATTCATTGGAACTAGTTAAATTAAATCGCATGTATGTAATTAATTTTTAGATAAACTACATATTAATTAAACAATGAGATTCAATTATTTACCTGCCAAGTTCACTTGAGAGTTCTTTAGCCTTAGCTTTAATAAAAGGGTCTGAGATTGGTATTTGTGATCTCATTTGTTTAAAGAAATTTATCAATTTTTTCCCAAATATTCATGAGCGGCAGAGCGCAGTCGTTTATTTGATGCTGAAGTTAATCCTTGGGCTGCGGTTGAATCTATTTTATCTTTTTTTTTTATAATGGTTGACAATGTTCATTTTGGAATTCCAGATTTTTCTGCGATGGTTTTCTTACTTAGAATTCACGATTCAATATCCTGGAGAATTTTTAATTTTTCCTCGATTGATAAGGATTTACGTTTGTGACACACGTTTACCAACGAACTCATTGTTTATTTTTAAAAACACTATAAAGGACTACAGTACACTGATTCGAATAGTACAGAAGTCGAAACAGAACTGAGCTAGTTTTGAGAAAAAAAGTCAATGGAATTAGAGAGAGAGCAAAAGCAAATCGGATTAGTAAAGAGTAAAAAATCGATTCTAGAAACTGGAGCTACTTCGTCTTCCCGCAATCCTTCTACGTAATAAAGTAAAAAAATTATAAAAATTCTAGCAGTTCGTTATAACAGAATATAATAATTCTCAGGCATTAAATTTAGTTCGTAGTTCGCACTAACCGAGGGATTTCGCTATAACGAGGGGTTCAGCAGAAATATAACGGTAATTTTGGGGGATAGTATTTTGGTTCGCTATATCGAGGTGTTCGTTATATCCGAGTTCGTAGTAATGAGGGTTTATTGTAGCAACCAATAAAACTTACAACCACATGAGTGGGGAAAGGGACATACACAGTACTCAAACTATCGTCCGATGAAGATCAGTCCAGGACTGCTTGTTGAAAAAACCTCAGATAAAATACTGCATCTTCGAGTCGTTTTTACATATGGTTGTTCGCAAATGTTCAACTAATATGTGAATGTACCTTAAATGGTTCTTACATGGGAAATTTCAGATTTAATAAATGACGACTTTGTACAATTGCGAATAACGAATACCACTTAATAGTTAGAAGATATTACACTCTTAGATGATTAAAATCAAAACTAACTGCATAATGAAAATTATGGTAATCAATGATAATAGGGATATTTATGCAAACAGCGCTAAGCATTGTAAAGCTTCTCCAAACATTAAAGGAGAAGGTATGTATTTTGATAATGAGAAGTTTCAACAGAATGAGGATTTTCGAGTGCATAAATGTGAAAAATTAATATAACTTCAATTTAATAAAATACTATTCATCTTTAGGGAAAATAATTGAAACAATTCCATGGCCACTGATTGGTATTCTTATTAAACTATCAGCAGAAGTTCAGACTATACACAAAATTATAGAAAATTATCAGTAGGTGCCCATTACTATTTTTCCAAGTCAGAATTCAAAAAGATTTTTACGATTTTGAAGCTGCCGATTTGAATGTATTTCTAAATAGCTTCTTAATGCTACGACAGGATTTTTCTGAACTCCGCCATAGACTAAAGTCAATACTGTTAATTCTGCACAACTAAACAAATTTGTGGGACCCATAAAAAATACAGAAAACTGTTAAATATGTCTAAAGATACACTTGAGCCAACCAATCAACCATGGTATTTAAAATAAAATTACCCAGGAGTATTAATACAAAAACAGGTAAATCAGTAAAGAAAAAAAAAGTGTTTATGACTCTATTAGCGATGAGCATGAAAGAAATAATGAGAAATAACGCTCATTTATTCGTCCTGTGTAATTCTGGAACTTTATTTTAAGTCAAATTCGTAAAAGTATGGGAAAGATAGAGAATGATTCACTCTGCTTTTTGTATGTTAGCGTCTGGGTGTCACGGTCGGATCCAGCCGGTTGTAAAGCCGGTGGAGGGGGAAAAGCAGTCCACAAGAGGGGTACTGCAGCCCCACAGCCCTATATCCCCTGGATCTGCCAATCAGCTTTTTTACCTTTATGTTCCTTCCCCACAACTAAAATTCTAATCATTCTGTATATAATTCGTTCTTTACCAGAATTCCTTACTTTTAATAAAGTTGAATATCAATATATTTTATTATTATTATTAAAAATATAAATATGGACAAAACGTCCGAAACATCCACCACTCAGTAGACAATAAAAGCAATTTTTGAGACTGAGGATGGGTTTATTTAACTTGAAAAAAAAAATGTCAAATGCTTGGTGTTGACTTATCATCTGACTAAAATGGAAAATAAATATGCGAAAGGAATCAGGAAAGAGCTGAACAACTATTTTACCGCTTAGGTACATCTTATACATTATCTATTAAGGCATTTTTAATCACATAATCCAGCAACTATGCATTTTCATTTTCGTTACATATTAAAGAAAAAATATATATTATTAGATCTATACAGCTCTATAACTCATAATTTACCTACTTAAAAAAAAGTTTCTTTATAATACTGTAACACTTCTGTGGGTAAAACAATATTTATTCAACGAAAATATACAATTATCATTGTCACACGAATTATATTATGGGTCACCTGTGGTATAGTGGTTAGCATGGCAACCTACAATACTAAAGATTGCAGGTTCGCGCCCAGCGGTGGCCCTAGGATTTTTTAATAGGAGTAAAGAATCCTCAGCCATGCCGTCCCTCGGATAGGACGTAAAATAAAGGTCCCAAGCCTGTACGATGCCAGGTACTCGTTGAAGATCCGTATCCTAATTATACCTATATAGGCAAACTTTAGGACTCCCATTGTAGCATCGTCCGATTAGCCTTAGTGACATAAAGTGACGTTAAACAAAACAATCAAACAAACAAATTACAACAATACAAATATAAGAGCAGGTTACAAAAATTATCACTTTTAAGCCCACAAATATTAGAGCAGGTTACAAAAATTATCACATTTAAGCACACAAATAATCATATTATTTGAGCTTCACAAAGAGTAAGACTAACTGTCCAGTCAATGGGGCTAGAACCTCGTAGAACGTTTTCGAACTTTGTAGTAGCAAACACGTGCTATGACAGTTAGTTTCAAATACTCGTATCAGTCTGTTCCAAGAAAAAGTCTGGGACTTTTAAAACATTTTTTTTTTGTTTTTTACAATATAAACATAAACTAGCTAATAACAATAAATCTTACGGATTATTACAGAGGGCATTCATTCAAAATTCCTAAAAACCCTAATGAAAATCCATAAGTATCGCCAGTATATATACATAATAAAAAATTGTCTTAAATTTTAGCAGAGACAATTTGACAGAAAATTAATCCGCAAGGCGCGACCCAAGTTTTCCATTACAGTTGTTTTATTTAATTTACGGGAGGAAATGGGAAAAGGGAAAAGGGCCGAAAGAGGAGACAGAAATAAAAGCTGTTGCCAAAGAGGAATTTTAATAACAGCAACGGCCCTCTCCATATTATATTTCTTCCTCTTCTTTTTTTTTTTTTTATCTTTTTTTTCCAAGAAGTCAACAGCTTCTTTAATATTGTTTTTTTTTTTCCTTCTTTTTTATAGGCGATAGTTTATAAACACTCCTGGCTATTACTATCTAGTCATTTTGACTGAAGTAACGTTTTTCCCTCGTAACCATTATGTAAACTCATTAAAAATTATGAACCCCAATCTATTATTATTATTATTATTTTTAGACATTCCTGTTATTACAGCAGTATTACATCACTTAATAATACGAAAAGAACTAGTGTTGATATCGACTCACTGTGTAATGTTTAGACCTATAATATTATAGGTCTAAACATTACACAGTGATGTGGCAAGATTTTTTGTGAAGGTTTAATACATATCAATTCATCTAATAACCAAACAAAACAATTATTAAAGTGTAATAATTTGTTTTTCAGAATAAAAATAGAAAGTGTTAAAAGTTGTTGTTGTTTGTTTAACGTCCCTTTACGATACTAAGGCTAATCGGACGATGCTACAGTGGGAGTCCTATATTTTGCCTATCCAGGTATAATTAGGATAGGGATCTTTAACGACTACCAGACAACGAGCAGGCTCTTGACGTCCTCTCCGAGGGACGGCATAGCCAAGGATTCTCCTATTAACCACCACGGGACGCGAACCCGCGACATCTGGTATTGTAGGTTGCCATGCTAACCACTACACCACTGGTCACCTCAAGTTGTTAAAATTTAAATTCGGGTTAAAGCGATTAATTACGAAATTTTTAAACAAATTTATATTATTTTTGAAAATTCATTAAGATCTGTAAGCACAATTTGTATGCGTATGCGTTGTATGCGGTAATTTTCAAATAGAGAGTACTATATTGATGGAAAAAAAGTGCCTAACCAAGAGTATTATTAGGCTGTTAGTATACCTTTTTTTTACAAGATAGATAGTATATAGGCCAATTCAATGAAAGTTTAGCGCTCCTGCCATTGGCAAAAAAGTAACTTTCCATCACTTTTTATTTTAATTCAATGAAAGGCTTTCACTGCCTTAATTACGACTAGTTACGAATATTCACCAAAGCCATCATTAATCGAAAAGATATGGAAATTAATCATGACTTTATAGGAAAGTCTTGGTAGGAAAATTGATTTAGAAGTAATGGCGCAACCAAGGGGGGGGGGGGGACGACAAAAAGAAACTTTTTTCTCACTAAAAGCACATAGTGAATTAAATTTATATTTTAAGGAGCAATTTTCCATTCACTTTATTGTAAAATAAATAATTACATACTTATACATTATCCATTACATACATACAACTACATATTTTACTTGACGGATATCGTGGGATATATTTTTCTAAAAATCGACAAAATGAATTAAACCCCCTCACAGTAATAATGGTGTTTGCCACTCCTTCAATGATTATTAGAACAGTACATTTCCTATCTGCTGCGGAGCGTTTTTTCGCGCATTTCACAAAACTATCAATTTCTTTGTTAATAAAGTACATAAATAATTGGAATGTCTTTTGATTCATTATTAGTAGGAGAAGAAGGAATTATGGAAATCAAGCCATCAAATAAATAATATTACATTTTGTACTTGATTGTTAGGTCAAAGCGTAATATATATTCTAAAATTCAATGAAATGATTTTAGCCCCCCCTGATAGTAATCCTGGTTGCGCCTCTGGTAAACGTGGTGGTATTTGGACCGTTAGTACTTATTTGGAGCGTATAAGTATATTCTGTTACACTTTTTTTCGTATAAGTATATTTCTGTAACACTTGCGTTTAAATAATTTTATTTGAAGGAAATAATAATTTACAATACCGCACAAACAATAAAAACTCAATTAATCAACGAGGTTACAAAAAGTATCAACTTGTAATGATATAGTAACACGAAAAAAACAACATGATTCGACCTACAGAACAGGACTAACTCTCCTGTCCATCGCTCCCTATATTTAGTCTGAATTAGAACAGCTCCAGACAAGCCTAGATTATCCTCGAGCAGTCACGAACATGTACAAGAACAGTTTGTTCCAACTCTTCCCACAACAAGTCTAAAACTATTTTCAATTATATGTTTTTTGTTTCACGTTACATTACTATGTTTAATGTGGATTTCATTTTCATACCAACATTTCAATGAACGCTAAATGGTTATCTGAAAATAAAATCCAAATTTAATATATTATTATACATAAAACTCGTACGAAATATCATCTAGGCATAACAATAATAAACTGTATAGTTTACAAAATGAAGGCACATACAGGTTCTTTTTATACATAAACATACGGGCTTGGATTATGTTCGCATGCCGGGTTGACCATATTTTTAAAATAGTCTTATTAGTACTAAAACATATGACATTCAAGTAAAATACATGGACCTACAACGAAGGCGCCCTCTGCAACTAAACGAACCAAAAAGTGTTATTCACTTCATTGGAATCTGTCCCATCTTATCCGAGGTAAGAATCAAGTTTTTCAACAGAAGTAAGATTCCTGAAGAAGAGGTCTTAGAACACCTAAATGGAAAAACTATAATGACCTACATAAATTTATAACTCAAGCGTTATTATTTAAATATTCCTTATTCTTGGCATACTAAGCATACCCTATAATCTGATGAACCCCGTAAAAATGGAGATAAACAACTATTTGCCTTGGAAAAAGTTGAAATATTTAGCAAAAGGCGAAAGTTTATACAATGTTGCTACCAACCCCTCGTTGTTCCGACATCCAACCATCATAATATCCTTCACAAAGAGAGGAAGATAACAAAGAGCCCGGGCAGATGAAGGGTGAAAGAGTGTCAGATAGAGGAAGGGTGATGATGCAGTAATCCCATTCCCAGGGGGTTGCGGGCCTAATCCACCTGGAGATGGGAGCGGTGGCCATTGGGCAGGTAATTCCACAATGAATCACCAAGATAGCAGCGGGCAGCCAGCACCTCTCCGATAGAAATGTTCGCCTCCTACCTCCACGGCAGTAGCTGAGCCCCTATCTCTGATGGATGAGTAGCACGGCCCCCGGGATTTCGTATACGATGACCCTGGAATACAAGGAGACTATGACCTTTCAGTAAAAATCGAGTTGGATGCAGAATATGGTAGCAAAAATACCACTATCTTCAGTGGGGTTTGCTAAAGTTCAGTGAAGTTTGCTAACGTTTTTACTGAATTTGTTAAAATCTGATATACCAAAAAAATATCGTAAAGTCAAACAAAGAAACAAAAACACATCAAATATTATTTAAAAGAGTTCTAGACTTCTTGTTGGAACCGAGAAAAACGGTTTTTATTGAAAAAAATCTGGTGCTATGCGCGCAGCACACAACTTTCACTTACCAACTTACTTACATTAGAAATCGACATGTTTTTTTAATTGACATTTTTATAAATAATATAAAAAAGATGACTTGATTTTGATTAAAAATGATTAATTTAATCAAAATCATTAAAGCCGTTTTTGAAATATTCCAAAAAATTGGAAAAAAAAGTTATGAAATAAAGAGCCCCCTGCATTTGACCAATTTTGATGAAATGTTGTCTGTCACATTGTGAGCATATACATACACCAAATATCCAGTCTGATAAAAATCATTACAGCCGCTGTTGAGTAACTAAAAAAAACACGTGAACATAAGAAAAAGTTTATTAAATGAAGTACCCCCTCCGTTTCACCAATATTGATGAAATTTCGGCTGTCGCATCGCGGGCATATACATACATCAAATTCCCAGTTTCATCAAAATCATCAAAGCCGTTTTTGAGAAAATAAAAAAAAACGTAAACATTAGATAAAATTCTTTCAGTAAAGTCCCCCCTCCGGTTGATCAATTTTGATGAAATTTTTACAGTCGTATCTCGGGCATATACATACATCATACACCCAGTTTGATCAAAATCGTTAAAACCGTTTTTGAGTAAATAAAAAAAACACGTGAAAATGATACAAAATTTATCAAGTAAAGTCCCCCCTCCGGTTAATCAATTTTGATAAAATTTTTACAGTCATATCTCGGGCATATAAATAGATCAAATACTCAGTTTAATCAAAATCGTTAAGAGCCGTTTTTGAGAAAATCGAAAAAACGTAAAAATTTATTAAATAAAGTACCCCCTCCCTTTGAGCAATTTTGATGACATTTTTGCTGTCACATCGCGGGCATATACCTACGCTAAATACCCAATTTCAGGTTCCCACGGTTTATAGTTTTTGAGCTAATCTGTTCACACACATACACACACACACACAGACCATTTCGCGGAACTTGGTTATTTCGACTCAGGGGGTCCCAAAACGTGTATTTCCGTTGAAAACCGGAAGTCGAAATTTTTCACGATCGCAATACTTCCACTTACTATATATTTCATATATAGGTAAGTGAAAGTAAAAAGTAGTATATAAATTGCTTTTGTATCATAAAAAGCGAACCAAATTCATGTTGCTTATACGTAATATACTAACGGTTGAATGTAAACTTTCAGTGAAATCGGTATATTGATATCTTATTTCTAAAAGGAGAAAATCGAGTTTAATGTTGAATTTTTAGTTGTTTTTAATATACCCATAACGTCTATGTAATTTAACTTTCTTTTGGATACTCGGTGGTATGAAAGCCCACCATCAGACCAAAAAAATAAAAAAGAAAATTCTGAAAAATATTGAGTTCTTCCATGTTTTTTTGCATCTATTAACACTCAAGAAACCTGATTTTGGGTAAGCAAAAAGGACACTTGTACCGAAGCAATCTTAACGGCAATTGCTTCCTTAGTTTTTGAATTTTATTAAGAAGGTAATAAAAAAGTTCCCATCAATTTATCTGTAAAATTGTGGAAATGGCAGATTTATGTCCACCAAAAAGCAATTATTGACCACTGTGCGTGCTTAGGGATTTGAACTCGATGACAGAGCTCGAATGCTCATTTTCTTTTAAATATTTATAAGATACATCTATGCTTGCAACTAGGTTAAGTATGTGTTGAAGGTTAGGTGAGTCGAATGTCTCTTCCCAGAGAGGATATTGGCATCATTCATTATGAATAGAGCAGAGCTAATACCGGCATACCCCAGGACGAACCAAGGAAGCAAGGAAGGAAGGTAGAAAGAAGAAGGAGGGAGAGGGGAGGCGCTGAAGGTTCTAATCAAGAGGACGATAAAGAGAAGAGCTTATCTCCCCCGGCCAGGGCCTTCAGCCACTCCCTCATGAATACATTACCCCTCTATCTGCCATGTCCCTTATTAACCGGAGTTCTTCTCGAAATTTTCTCTGACAATATTCCGAGAGATCTGGACTTATAACAAACCTAGAACCATACTTTGCCACGAGTCGAGGGGATGTGATTTCACTCATATTGCCTTTTTGAGGCATTTCCGTTGGCGGAGTCGAGGAAGTGCCTTTTGGGGGTCTCAACACAAAGTTTCAAAATGGCGAATGAAAAACCTTAATTTTTGTATATTTTTATAGACTACAGCACCGAAAACCGGTACGATTTCAATAAAACTTCCTCTCCTTTTTTTTCCGTACGATGTATGATGTAAAGAAGTTACCCCCCCTTGGCTAAGTTTTGAGGGCTAAGCTAGAGTTTGGAAGCTAGACCAACTAGCTAAGAGCTAAGTTGGGAGAAGCTAGAGGAATCGCAATGCAGGAGATGAAAACTATTGCTAGAAACTGGGAAAGGAGGACCAGGGTTAGGAGAACTCAACCCTCAAAATAGCTAAAGGAGAAGTAAATTTCTATATTAATGTAGAGTACGAAATTGTCTGAAAGATAAAAAAATATCATTTAAGTTGAATCCATAATTTAAATACTTACTTTAAGATTTAATTTTTTTTTTTTTTTTTACTTGAAGGAAATATCAATAAAGTTAATCTAACAGCGCTTTTTTTCCATTTAAAATTGGTAAAGATAAAATGACAAGACCATAGAAGGATTTGATATACATTTAACATTATAGAAATTATGAAATGATTTAAAATTAATTTACTACGATTCTATTCAGTTTCTTCCTATGTACATTCTTTATATTTTCCACTGAAACTGAGTCAATCGCGGTTTGATTATTGTCAAAATTAGGCAGTAAACATTGTAATATTAATACATACCCTGGTTTTCAGTGTATTATGTAGGTTGATAGCATTATTAAAAAGTAGGCTATCAACAGTAACTAATGTATTTATAATTTATTCGTCCATCATATAACCAACTAACTTAATTTTGTATATCTTCCACAGAAAATACTTTTACAATAGGCTATGTACACATGAACTAAAAAAAAAAAAAATATAAAAAAAATATAAAAATAACAACAGCATAATAAACTAAACAATTATGGAAAAATTAAATAAAGTTCATTCCTTAAAAATAAAAACTCAATAAAAAATAATAGCATACAAAAAATTTTTGGTTTTATCTACAAAAGGAATTTATAAAACTAAAATAATAATTCTTAACAGTCTAATAATTCTTAACTATAATATTTCTTAACAGCCTAGCCAAGGTGGCAACCAAGTGGCTGAAGCATTATTAACAGTAAACAGTGAATGTGGAATACTGTATTTATAATAAAAAGGTCTAAGATGATACAACAGAAATCAAGCTCAACCACCAGATTTCCCCTTCATTAAATATATATAAATATAATTAATTAACCGATTTGATAGAGAATCCAATAAGAAAATAGCAGAGCCGAACATATTAGATCAGGTGTATGGATTGGGACACACCTGTCATTTGTAGTGCAGGTGAGAAAGGGGTTCAACTCAAATCCGTAGGTGGCAGCACCATTGCAAGGAGTTTTCATCAAAAATATATGTAACATAAATGTAAATGTTCTTCAACTTTTTCATAAAAATGTTGTTTTCTTCAAACGTAAATCAAGACATCTGACGTCAACCGCACTGCTTCTTAAGTAATAGGTCTTCATAGAGAATAATTTCCCTAATTTATCAACTGAGGAAAACTACAACTAAGAAAATGAAGGTTGCAGTTGAAAAACAACATGTAACATGAACTAAAGTTATAAGGAAAACAGGAAAGTCACGATTTTCCTGCTTCACACTCCAATTATTCGAGGAAGACGACACAAAATACTTTAATGGTTTTGAAAAAAAAATATATATA
Organism: Aelia acuminata; assembly: GCA_911387785.2. Lineage (NCBI taxonomy): Eukaryota > Metazoa > Arthropoda > Insecta > Hemiptera > Pentatomidae > Aelia > Aelia acuminata. The sequence goes on along the minus strand of OU426978.1, from coordinate 204,383,920 downwards.
TTTGTATATATTCCCAATAAAATAGTTATTATTAAATGTTCGTGGTTTGCCGAACGGATAGCTATGGCTGCTAGCTCAATACTGAATCGGATGAGTGTTTCATATCAATAGACAGATGGCGTCGCCAAACTAACAAAATTACACACCTCCTAAAACAACAGTTTATAGATATGGTAACCAATAAACAGCAGTTCGACAATCCACATACCATACTATGTATAAATCATTAGTTCCCAGTAAAGTTAGCTATATAAATTATTTCAATAGTTTGGACTTTATAAATACAATATTTAGAGTAAGAGGACAACTTTTAGACTTAAATTATAAACCATGGTCAAAAGATATTAGTTACATTTGCAATATCTGTATCAAAAGTGAAATAGAAGATATATTTCATTTTATCGGAATGTGCCCAATTTTCAATTACATTAGAAAAGAACATTTTGGTCATATATCAATAAATGAAGAGGAATTAATAACAATGCTAAAGGAAAATAAATTAAAGGAAATCTATTTAATGTTAAAGAAGCATTAAGATAAAGACGCTGAATAGGATTTGGATAAAATCTTAAAGCCAAAAAAAAAAAAAAAAAAAAAAAAAAAAAAAAAAAAAAAAAAAAAAGATAAAGACGGCTATTGTTATCAGTATTTAAATACATAACATAAATATTATTTCTTTATTCCTTTTATGTAGATATTATATATGTATATTTCCTTGTAGGAAGTTATAGTGTTTTCTTTATTTTCATTTTAATTATATATATTTTATTTTTTCATTTGAAAATTAAAGTGATTTTATTATTATTTTTAAATGCACCTAAAAAGTGGCAAACTCCTGTCAGACGTCTAAAGCCATGTCAGCATTTGTCCTGCGTAACTTATTTTGAAATTTGTTAGCACTGATTATTATATACTTTATATATTTTAAATTTGTAAACACCTATACTATTTTATAAATAAAGGATTTTTCTATTCTATTCTATTCTATATTCCCAATAGCTTAAATTGAATCAACATTGAATGTTTCATTTCAAAAGAGCTCACCTTTGTATAAACAGTTATCAACAGGTACAGTGACACTCGTGAACCCTTGTGAATAATTTTATTTGAAGTTGTGCTAGATTATTTTATTTTTGCCTACGAGAACCTACAAAAACAATTGCTAAAAATATTTCCTATAAATTGTAGCATGGAAATGCAAAAGAGTAAGAGTGCCTTTAAGACAATTTTCCAGAAATGATATGGCTTATACCCACCAGGTGAATTACGTTCGGCGCTTTTACCCACGCTATTTCAAACGTTGTTATAATTTCTAACAACTAAAAATTAATTATATCCATTTTTGAATGATTATGACACACATAACAATATGGCAAAAAAAAAATCTTTATTCATTTTTTTGGCACTTATACCCTTATGCATTTTTACGCTTCAATTTATATAATGTGATATACGTCAGATAAGGACCCTGCATATTTCATTCCTTGCCTTCAACTTTTCTTTCTTCCTACACTTTCCTTGTCTTCTCTTCCATATCCTATATTTGCTACTCTTTCCACCTACGTCCTTCCGCCCTTTATTTTTCCATCAAATATCCCTCCAAAGCTTAAATACTTTTTTATAATATTATTTCTGAGCTGAAAGATAGTGCATTTTAAAAGTGTAACGATTTAATGTGCAATGTGGTGTCAGTCATTCAGGTCTTAGTCTGTCTCTGGTGATTGATCTCACCAGTTCTTTTGTAATCCTTAATCAACGAATCCTTTATTTATAAGTTATATATAATATCTTATAATGAATAAGTTAGTCTAGTCTGAGGCTATTCATGTTTGTTTGCCACTTCCCTTGAAATCTGAGTAAGAGTCTCAAATTATGTGCGGTCAAAATAAGTGATACAAATATGTGTGATTTTCATACTTGTATCACTTATTTTGACCGCACCCCCAACCACTTCCTGTTCATTATATCTACAGTCAACTATCTTCCACCATTATGGCTTAGTACGAAGAATTTACTTGCATTCGTGTACTGACGTCAGTAACTGTTGGAAGGTCGAGATTGGGATGCAATAAGTCAGTTTTCGTTCTTATTGTGCCTTTGAATTCGTTGCAACATTTGAAAATGTTGCGAGGTTTATGACAGTGAACAGTGAAGTAATAAATATTTGTAATTGTCGGTATTCAACGAGGCACGGCCGGTCTTATGATACTTTAAAGTATAAGTAATTTGAGGCAGAGAGAAAGATAAAGAAAACTAATTATAGCGGAGTAGATACCTAAATAATCAAATGGTTCTGTAATCTGTCTACGATAAGAATCAAATTAATGAGAATGTCCTTAACGCTTAATGTCAAAACATCGGTACTTGTGTGAAAACGGGGATCTTCTACTCTCTAGCTCTTTAGCTTTCTTATCTTGCTTGCTTCATCCTCTTTGTGATTATTTATACAATATAGCTCTATCATCTCTAAAATTTTATTAGACACATTTTAATTTAATATCAAATTTTGAAATTTTCCGGTTAATTCGGCCCCGATCTCCAATCAAAAGGAAACGTTGGAGTTATCCCTTTTGAGGGAGAGTTTCGAGCGGACACAGAAAGGTCTAATAAACCTACTTGTTCGGTATTTTTATTTTATTTAATAATACATAATTTTTTTTTTTACATTTCAATTTGAATTTGCCACCTTAACTGTCACGGAGATAGCAATCGCAGGGCCAACAATTGGTTATCATTGGCATCATGATGGCATTTGTAAGGGATTAGAATTCCGGGCTTAGCCATTTTTTTTTGCTCACTTGATCTCTGGAAGTTGAACAGCAAGCAATCGTGTCTGTGAGATCGTGTCTGTGATCTCAATTGGGAGTCCGCCGATAGTTTTTTTGCACCCCTTGGGTATCAAAGCCCACTTTCTGAATGTGGAATTGTAAGCAGCCTCATCGTCGTCGTGTGTGTTTCTCATTTAGAGTCCGCCGCCGATGTTTTTTTTGGTACCTCTTGGGTGTCAATTTATTACGATTTTCTGCCTCCTGGGTGTGAAATTCATAATTGTTTTGAAGTTTTCTATTCAATCATCATTGTTTGCCGCTGGCCGCAAAATTCAAGAAGGACGAGCAGCAGGTGAAAATTTCCTTTATCCTAGAAGCTCCTTTCAATGTCTTTTACCCGATTATCCTCATTTTACTCCCCGAAATTCAGAATCAGCGTACAGCGTAAGCTTGGTAAGTTGCATTAAAGATTTATTTCATTTTTTTTATTTTACAGTTCATATAAGTAATTGTATTTAGTTTTTTACGTTAGTGATATTGATCAGATTAAGTGTATTTTTTCCCCTTATTTTATTTTCACTAAAATTATCGTACACTACTGAAGGCTACTTTTTAACTAAAAAAGATGCGATGAGGGTTCGCATCGTTTTCCAAACTAAACTCTTTTCAGTAAAAAGGGCCTTGATTAGCTTTTTAGATCAAATCTTTCGTCTTCCGTTCGTTAGGCTGACTCAAAAAGGATAAAAAATCCCTAACAAGTGTTTTTTAATGATTATGTTAAATATTAATTAAATGTTTAACTTTTACGAACACGCAATACAAACAGTGCCTTATCAGTGTTTTGTCAGGTTATAATAATGGCAGATAACAGTCGGCGATACCCGTGTTTACACAAGTACTAAAACATCTTTTGAGGTATGTGAAAGATCGTCGTAAAGTACTCCCCTCTCCCTAAACTACAACCATAAAAGAGCTATCTAAAGATACAGTTTAATTACAAGACAATGGGCCCTACATAACACTACCAGATTGACCATTAACCTTAATCCCCAGGCCGACTATTGTTGAGCAGGAGGACATTGAAGACCGGTTATATACGTGAATAGTCGGACCTAACGACAAGACTCATTCAAAAGGATTTGGAACCCCTTAGAGCCACGCAACTCTTCTATAATGCTCATATATCTACTATCAGTGATTTGAGTATGAAATAGGCTTGTTTAAGAATGATTTTACAAAAGGTTTGTTCCAACAACTGAACTACCTGTCATGTCTCCTTTGATTGGTTAGTTTTTGAAATAAGAGCCAATCGAATTGAAAAATCAACCAGTCAAGTTTAATATCAAAAGAGTGAGCGAATGGAGCATGGCAGTTAGTCTAGGACTGCTCGTAGGAACAAACCTATAAATATACATTAACTTTTATATCGACCAGTTAATCTCTCGAGCAAAGTGAACAAGGGACATGGTGTACCTTTTACACTGCATTGTGAAGTTCGGCAAACATATATGGCTAACGTTAAAACCGTTACGATTTTCGTTTCAATTCTAATCTCTAGACCGATCACACATTTCTAAATTTAAAAAAATAATCTGGTCTATGAGAATAAGAGTCTACCTTGTCGGACCTGCGTATCCCAGACGACAGATATTTTATTTTTTTTCAATATTCATCACTTTTCAGTTCAACACTTATTTAGTTTATCAGCACTCCAATCGTTAATTCGTACTCTTTACAATTCTTTAAATTAATAACCGTAAAATGATAAAGGTCACCGCTGATATAAAGTACCTACATACAATTTTTTTATTTTTTTTTATTAAACCATACAATTAAAGTGAACGATAATAACAATACATATCTTTTTATAGTTCAGTTGTTAATAAATTATAAAATTCAGGCAATAAATCTTTGATGCGCGGGTCATAAGGGCTTAAGTCAAAATTTTGAATTTTTCAGGAGAGCAACAGCAAACTTCAAAAAATTATATAAAATCTAATTATTGACATTATTTGTAATTTTTTTTTATAAAACAATATAGTTTGACTTAAGACCTTGATTCCAACCGGTACCTCTGATTTCGTGCCATACTATTACGACATACTCTCCAAATTCTCAAATAGTGACTTAAGCCCTTATGACCGCGCATTAAAGAAATGGTCTTGAATCGACATGAAGCAGACTATTACGGTATCACTATAATTGTGATTGCTTTTCCGATACACAAATGCACTCACCATTGCTAAGTCTCTTTTATAGGGTAAACAATTTGTGTTGGGAATTGCCTTTGTTAATGCGTTTACCCATTTAGAAAATAATTTATTTTATTAACTTAGAATAAATATTGTCATGGATAAGGCAGTAAGTCATTTTTATTTTGAAATTTTGATTTTAAACTGCTGCAATTAAGTTTATTCATGAAAGCCTATGTTCATAAAAACTAAAACACCTTAAACACTGACTTACTACTCTTCCTATACAATTGGCATGACTTTTAACTACTTTTTTAGAAATCTCAAAATCATTTTTTACTTTCACTTACCTATATACGAAATATATAGTAAGTGGAAGTATTGCGATCGTGAAAATTTTCGACTTCCGGTTTTCAACGGAAATACACGTTTTGGGGTCCCCTGAGTCAAAATAACCAAGTCCCGCGAAATGGTCTGTGTGTGTGTGTCTGTGTGTCTGTGTGTCTGTGTGTGTGTGTGTGTGTGTGTGTGTGTGTGTGTGTGTGTGTGTGTGTGTGTGTGTGTGTGTGTGTGTGTGTGTGTGTGTGTGTGTGTGTGTGTGTGTGTGTGTGTGTGTGTGTGTGTGTGTGTGTGTGTGTGTGTGTGTGTGTGTGTGTGTGTGTGTGTGTGTGTGTGTTTGAACTGACTAGCTCAAAAACTATAAACCGTGCGAACCTGAAATTGGGTATTTAGAGTATGTATAAGCTCGCGATGTGACAGCAAAAATTTCATCAAATTTGCTCAAAGGGAGGGGGTACTTTATTTAATAACTTTTTAAGTTTTTTTCGATTTTCTCAAACACGGCTCTAACGATTTTGATTAAACTGAGTATTTGATCTATTTATAAGCCTGAAATATGACTTTAAAAATTTCATCAAAATTGATCAACCGGAGGGGGGACTTTACTTAATAAATTTTGTATCATTTTCACATGTTTTTTTTATTTACTCAAAAACGGTTTTAACGATTTTGATCAAACTTGGTATTTGATGTATTTATATGCCAAAGATGTGATAAACAACATTTCATCACAATTGATCAACCGGAGGGGGGACTTTACTTAATAAATTTTGTATCATTTTCACGTGTTTTTTTTATTTACTCAAAAACGGTTTTAACGATTTTGATCAAAGTTGGTATTTGATGTATTTATATGCCCGAGATATGACTGTAAAAATTTCATCAAAATTGATCTACGGGAGGGGGGACTTCACTTAATAAATTTTGTATCATTTTCACGGGGTTTTTTTATTTACTCAAAAACGGCTTTAAGGGTTAACAAAAATGAGATATGAATGTAGAAAAATGTGTGACTTTGGGAAATGATATTTAGCAAAACACGTCAATTTCTAATCTAAGTAAGTTGGTAAGTGAAAGTTGTGTGTTGCGCGCACGCACCAGATTTTTTTTTTACTTACTACCTTTTCCATGTCAGTGCCTCAATTATAAATTGAATATGTTGAATCGTCTATGGGTGAATTTAAGATGAACGTTTTTAACATGAAGAGCAAGAATATTGTAACACCAATGTAGGTCTAAATAATTTTATATAACGTTATGTTATAGTACGAAAATCTCACACAAACGATTAAACCTCAAATAAGTAACAACCTGACAAAAAGTAACTACTCAAAGTAACCTACAGGACTCAAAAGTAACCTAATTCTTCGATGTTTAAGGCAAGACGAAGCCTTATAAATATGTCCAAATTTCCTTATATTTAGTCCGAAATGGAACAACCAGAAGGTGTTCATTTCAAAACATGTGATCACGTACTGATACATGACTGTAACAGTTCCAAGCAAACCTATAACCTGTTTAAATATAACAGAAATGTAACATGTTCCTGTTTCACGTCACAATAACAAAACTCTATTGAAACTTTCTATGTTCCTATTTTCAGAATGTAAAATAAAAGATGCTAAAATGTCTAGATTATTATTTAATGTAACTAGCTGAACCGTGCGAAGCATTCGGATTCTAACCCACATAAATCCCACTTAATTTTAGTACAAACCATATGTTTAGTATCGTATAGTGAGTATTTAGTGTGTCATCGCCATAGGTGAGGGTTGAAGTAAAGAATAGATGTGTTTAAGTTGTAGATTATTTATTTTTTTGAAACATAAGTTTGAGGTATTTACATAGTATTTACGTGTTTACAGGACCTCTTTGGACTCTATGTTTGAAGTTAAGATGTGGTCATCTGTGATTGTTTGTTGGTGCGTTTGTTTTATCGTACAAAGACTTTGATGTCACTGATTCAATTGACTTAAATCGTATGTTTTTGCTTGTAACTCGCAAACGACGTCGACAATCGGAAAAGTGCATATAACCAAAAATGTTGGTCTCGACGAACTGAAAAAATGAACCTTCGAAAAATCTATAAAAAAAAACCATTTTCTCTGAGAATTGCAGATTTTAGCTTACAACTCGCAAACAAAGGGGTTAATCGAAAAAATGTATATCACCGAAAATGTTCTCCTTGAAAACCTGAAAAGATTGACACAGACCTGGGCATTATTTTAAATAAAAGTATTTTAAATACAAATGAAAATGATTTTTTTTTATTTTAGTATTTTAGAATTAAAATAAAATAAATCACATGTTTATTTTCATTTTAATTCTAAAATAATCAAATAAAAAAAATGTATTTTCATTTTAATTCTAAAATACTAAAATAAAATAAAAGTATTTTCATTTGTATTTTAAATAATAAAATAAAATAAATCTTAAGCAGGTTATTTGAAGTTAAACAATTTTCGTAATAGTTTAGTGTAGTCCTTTGCACTATAGCTGTCGCTCCTAAATATTGAGCAAGTATATTTATTTCAGTTTGATGTTGCTGTTTTTTTGTTTTGTTTTTTATGGGGGAGGGGGCGCAATTATTAAGATTGTACCGCTTCATCCGATTTCAACAAATTTTGTCACATTGGTGGTTTTTGATTATCTAAATAGACGTCTAATCAATTCATTTCACATAAATGGTTTCATGCATAGGTTTTGGGGTGGAGGGTTAAATATTAACTTTTGACTGCCATATCCGATTGTCACGAAATATGTAACAAAGATTGTTCATAAGTCAAATAACAAGGCCAATTCCTCATCATTTTTATAAATAATAATAATTTTATAAATAAATAGGTTTTTTATAGGGGGATTAATTGTAGACTTTTTACCGGTTTATTCGAAAGTGAAAAAATCGAAAATTAATTTAGAGCCATAAACGAAGGCATAAACAGGATCCCAATTTGGAGACAACCAAAAGATCAAAAGAAAGTAAACTTAGTAAAAATGTGTATGACTGATACATTCAATAAAGTCGGTGATTATTTTTCCGGTTGAGGTTCTTTCGAAATTGGAGAGGAAATTCAGGCAAGATTTGAGGTAAGAAATTCTAGCGATTAACGAAATTACTTAGCTCACTTCCTTAAACTTAAGAATTCGGGTTTACAAAAATATTATTCCTCTTGCGGTTCTTTATGAATGCAAAACGTGCACGCTAACATTGAATGATGAGCAAGTGAGGTGATAGCAGACAGATGAATAAAATCGAAGTGAGAAATTGCAAAACAGTGGTGAAAGAATTCCATAGAAATTAATGGCAGTGACTAATGGAAAACGTCCGAAAGAATTAAGGGCTGAGAAGCAGTAGTTCGCGTTAGGGCTGATTTGCTAAAATTCGTATTTCGTTTGATGGTGTATGGGTAGCGAATAGTCTAAGGGGTAGCCCAATTAGTTTAAGTAGGTTTCGAATCAGATTGGTTCTGTAGAAAAAGAAATTTAATTTAATAATTTCAACAAAATGAAAGTAAAGATGATCTGAGTATCAGATACATTACATTAAGCAAAGACAACCCAATAAAAATAAATAAAAACTGTCGATTTATTAATCAATTGCAATATTAAAAAAAAAATGTATTTATTAATCAATCGCAATGCACTAGCTAATAGGTTTTAAAAGTATTTTGTATTTTAATTTTAATTTTTTTTATTTAAAATACAAAATACTTTTTTTATTTTGCATTTAAAATAATTTTATCGAAAAGTATTTTAAATGATTTGAGGTTAAAATGCATTTTATTCAAATTTATTTTAAATAGTTGCTATTTAAAATAAAGTATTTTAAAATAAAAATTAAAATACTTTTTGCCCAGCTGTGGATTGACACCATTTAGAAACCTCTACGACCATTTTTATTGCAAATACAGCGGTTTTGCCAGGGAAGGCTAAAGAAATTATTTATATATTTAAGGAAAGCTTTAAAATTATGCCTCATTCATTAAATTTCATCAAGAATTAAGGAAGTTATGGTGTACCGACAAAAGGCTTTGAGAAATAATATATATGATGATTAGATCCTTGTTTAAAAGAAACTTACTATTCAAATAAGAAAAGAGTGATAATTAACAATCGTTAAAATTTATAGGAGGTAACTTATATAACATCTAATAAGGCATACTTCAAAACAAATAATTATATAACAGAACTATACGTTTTGCTTATTAGCCTTTGTAAACGACTCCTCTCAGCTGAAAACGTCAAGAAACATCTGGTGTAAAAAGAAATTTTATACAAAACTGGTTTCTCATAACTGAGTGTTTTTTCTTAAAGAAGCTGGCAGGAAATTTAAAAAAAACAATACACTCTCTCAAAGGAAACACAGCTAATTACTTAAGGACATTATACATATATGTATTACTCCCAGTAATTTGGTAAAGTTTAATTATTGATTCAGTATTTAAACAAGAAAAAGTATTAAGTAGCTATTTAAAGACAGTGCATTAAAAGTGAAATATGTATAAACGCCAAAGTAACCCAATCATGTAATTTATTCAGAGTTGGGCATATTTATATTTATAAATACGAATATGAATTTATTTTTATCTTAATTTTAATGTGAATATGAATATAAATTTATTTATATCACAATATTTGTGAATATGAATATAAATAAATTCGTATTTAAAAGTGTGAATATAAATAAATTCATATTCACAGGTGTGAATACGAATTTATTCATATATATAAATTTTTCTGTAAATAAAAAAAAATTCACAGGAAAAATTGTGAATATTCACAAAAAAATGTGAATATTTATATCTCAGCTGTGAATTCGGCCGTATTTACAAATAGAGATGTGAATATGGAAAAATTCACAAATTGAGATGTGAATTTCTACTAAATTCATAATTTCCCAATAAATATATAAAATTATTTTCAGATTTCTCCATATTGGTACACATTATTGAGTTAACCCTTTTTATGGAAATCACATCAGATATTACCTGATATCGATTACTAGGTTTTTTGGGGTGCTGATTATGAAAAAAATATCGATTTTGAGATTCCGCCGTCAGGTATCGATTTATTACAACCTACGCGATATAAACGATCTTGGTGTCGGCTATAGGGTTATCTGAGGTGCCGATTATGAAAAAAATATCGATTTTGAGATTCCGCCGTCAGGTATCGATTTATTACAACCTACGCGATATAATCGATCTTGGTGTCGGCTATAGGGTTATCTGAGGTGCTGATTATGAAAATGATATCGATTTTGAGATTCCGCCGTCAGGTATCGATTTATTACAACTTGCGCGATATAATTGATCTTGGTGTCGGCTATAGGGTTACCCGAGGTGCTGATTACGGAAATGATATCGATTTTAAGATTTCGCCGTCAGGTATCGATTTATTATAATTTGGGCGATATAATCGATCTTGGTGTCGGCTATAGGGTTACCGGTGGTGGTGAATATGAAAATGATATCGATTTTAAGATTCCGCCCTCAGGTATCGATTTATTACAACTTGCGCGATATAATCGATCTTGGTGTCGGCTATAGGGTTTCCCGAGGTGCTGATTATGAAAATGATATCAATTTTGAGATTCCGCCGTCAGGTATCGATTTATTACAACTTGCGCGATATAATTGATCTTGGTGTCGGCTATAGGGTTACCCGAGGTGCTGATTACGGAAATGATATCGATTTTAAGATTCCGCCGTCAGGTATCGATTTATTACAACTTGCTTATCGCTTCATTTCATTGTCACAAACCTGAACTAATTAAAGGTTAGATTTCATTTATAACAACAGTTTCAGCATAAATTCATCTAGAGTGGTTCAGACTGATAAAAGTTTTGTCTGGGGGGCAGGATGGTAAATTAATTTCATATGAAAATATTTACATATAATTAAAAAGTAATTTTAATTTTATATAAGCTTATATAAAAATTATTGATATTTGAAAATTAAAAAGTGTTTTGTTATAATAATAAATATAGTAAATGAATAAGCTGTCTCTCCTCATATTATCTAGAGAGAGACAGCTGCCGCCGCCTGCCTCTCTCACTGCAGACATGTATGTAAGTAAATAAGTTTAGTTTACTCCAAAACGCAAATGTGGTGTAAAAAAGAATAAAAAAAAGCATTGTAAGAGAGTTACAGACTATTCTCTCTCTCTCTCTCAAAAAAAAAAAAAAAAAAAAAAAAAAAAGAAATAAAAAAGAACAACAATACGTTTACAGATGGATAATTAAAAAAAAAACTTTATTTTTTGGACAACTCGTTAAATCGGTACCTCCGGAAAGAGTTACTTTAAGTGTAAATATTCTTAAATTTGATCTTAAATATGCCAAAATTCACATTTATTTTTGATAATCACACCCCCAAGCAATTTTAATATGAAAGCAAATGAAACTATGCAGCTATATTTTGCAGACGGGCAAGAGTCGAAATTCTACAAAAGTGTACGCAGATAATATACAACATATAAAGATGTGTATATACATAAATATATAAACTTCTCTCTGTTCTCAAATATCATTAGTCTTCAACACATTTTTTCAGCATGCTGAATTCTTTTCATATCGCGCTTTAGCGCAATAGTATCCTAGTATTTCAATCTCTGTATTATCAAATATCTTTATTAATAATGCAAACTAAAGAAGACAAAAATTCTTATATTATTTGTTGTGTAAATTATTTTATTATTTATTTCAAGTTCTCTATATTTTGTTTTTCTGCTGATTGGTTTGAATTATAAAAACATTAATAATGATATTCCTATATTATATAATAATATAGGAGAATTGGTGAAAAGATTTGTATTTTTAATTAAAATAAGTTATAACTTATAAATAAATTTGTTTTATCGACATAAAAATCAGAGTATGATTAAATTCATATTCGTATTTAAAATTAAAAATATACCTACCTTACAACATAACCTGATATTACGTTACTTGTAATAAATCGAAAACCTAACTGCGAATCCCAGTATACTTTATATGGTTTTAATGAATGAATGAAGGTTGTAAGAAATTGTTACGATTTTCATAATCGCACCAACAATAACCTAGAAGCCGATCGAATATGGATTATATCGCTTATGTTGACTTGACATCGGAATCAAAAAATCGATACCTTGCGGTGAAATCTCAAAATCGATATCATTTTCATAATCAGCACTTCGGGTAACCCTATAGCCGACACCAAGATCGATTATATCGCGCAAGTTGTAATAAATCGATACCTGAGGGCGGAATCTTAAAATCGATATCATTTTCATATTCACCACCACCGGTAACCCTATAGCCGACACCAAGATCGATTATATCGCCCAAATTGTAATAAATCGATACCTGACGGCGGAATCTTAAAATCGATATCATTTCCGTAATCAGCACCTCGGGTAACCCTATAGCCGACACCAAGATCAATTATATCGCGCAAGTTGTAATAAATCGATACCTGACGGCGGAATCTCAAAATCGATATTTTTTTCATAATCGGCACCTCAGATAACCCTATAGCCGACACCAAGATCGATTATATCACGTAGGTTGTAATAAATCGATACCTGACGGCGGAATCTCAAAATCGATATTTTTTTCATAATCAGCACCCCAAAAAACCTAGTAATCGATATCAGGTAATATCTGATGTGATTTCCATAAAAAGGGTTAACTCAATAATGTGTACCAATATGGAGAAATCTGAAAATAATTTTATATATTTATTGGGAAATTATGAATTTAGTAGAAATTCACATCTCAATTTGTGAATTTTTCCATATTCACATCTCTATTTGTAAATACGGCCGAATTCACAACTGAGATATAAATATTCACATTTTTTTGTGAATATTCACAATTTTTCCTGTGAATTTTTTTTTATTTACAGAAAAATTTATATATATGAATAAATTCGTATTCACACCTGTGAATATGAATTTATTTATATTCACACTTGTAAATACGAATTTATTTATATTCATATTCACAAATATTGTGATATAAATAAATTTATATTCATATTCATATTAAAATTAAGATAAAAATAAATTCATATTCGTATTTATAAATATAAATATGCCCAACTCTGAATTTATTACACTTATAGAATGTCAGTTTTTTAGCAAAAACTGATGTAAAATTCAATACATATAAATTATGCAGTATATCCCAATTTAATCATTTTAGCAAAAGATTTAAGAGAGGCCAACTTGTAGACTTCTATAAATACCGCCCTATAGAACAACAGAAAAGCCGAAACTCATAAATTGTGAAATAAAGGTATCATTAGATTAGTTAGTTTTTTAGTTGTTTTTTTTCAAGGCTTAAGATAAAGAGCCGTTCAGGATAGAAACATAAATACCATTGCAAAATAAAAAAATTAGAAAGTTTAAGTTCTCATAACTCCTGAAATAAAATTTTAATTGAATCAATAGGTCTAATTAGGACTTGAATATAGTCCTTTACAGTTAGATTTATTTTATTTTTATGTTTAAATCAGATTAAAACAATCACTCAACCTGACATTAACAAATAAATGATATCTTAACGATAACTCTGTTTTATTGAACGTGAGCCGAAAAATACATTTATGTCCGTAACAACTTAATTTCTCAGACAGAAAAAGTAAGTTACCCTGAAAAATGTTTTAGTTATTTTTTTGAAGAGTTACGAAATGGCTGAAATAAATATTTAATAAAACCTTGACTCTACAATTTACTAAAATATAAATCTACGAAGAAGGCTGAATGTTTCACAAATTCAATAGGTATATCAATGAGAAACAATTTACAGTTTTGGATATTTATTTCGCAGTTTTATAATTAGGATTCCTTTAATTTTAAAAATAGAAGCAAGTGATCACAGTTCAAATGTAAAAAGAAAAAAAAAAGAAATACTCTTTTAACGAAACTGTACTCTGCCTCTATTTCTTTTTATTTATTTTTTTATCAGGCGAAGAACAATTAAAAACTTTTCATCCAGAATCCAGACTTTCGAAAAACATCCAAAAACCACCTTTCGAAAAAAAAATATCTTAGTAAACGCATTCATCTAACATTACATGTACATAGCAACAGAATTATTAACAACAACGCCTTATAGTTTATATGCCTATTAAAATGTTTATAAAAAGAAGCTGGATGAGAGACCCCGTCTTCTGAATTGAAGATTAGTTTCAAGCTCGGAAAGAGGTGCTACTGACTACTTTCTATAACAAGCCTAAAATGCCTGTCACATCAATTGCTTTTTCCCAACACATTCGCTGATGGTAACTGGTCGCTGATTGGTGTAAATGAAACTGCAGAGGAAAAAGATATTTACAAAATATATACTGGAATTTTTAATGCTATTTATATCTAATAGACATGGAATGGAGAAATAAGAAAAGAAAAATCCAAAGAGATATTGTGAAATAAAGCTAGGAAAAGAATTTGGAAAGAATAATGATAAGGGCTGATAAGCCATGCAGAAAAATCAGTGGCCCTAACCCTAACCACGAAATTACCTCTCCCTTCCTTTTTATCTAGTCTCCACCTCAATTTTATTCCGCAGTTTCTTTTTTTGTTTCTTTGTTCCTGAATTTTTTTGTTTTTTTTATCTTTCATCTTCACTATGACACTTTAACATAATTCTCAACAGGACATCCGCATGAAAAGGTTCGGTTCAGACTTTTATCTCCGGAAAGTTTATTTCTTTTCAAAGGTCCTAGACCCGGATTACTCCCCTTTGTGACAACACCTGTAATTAACCGAGTGAGAAAATTAACTTTTCAAAAGAGAATAACTCAGTTATACACTCCTCATTTTGAAGAGATTTTTTTTTTTCATTTTTATTCTCTCTTTTTTTTATGTATAGCATTTTTTTTTTTTTTTTTTATCTTTGAGCTTTATAATATAAAATAACTCCATGTTCTGAAAGATGTAGCCCAGATAATTTGATATATCATTAACTAAGTTTAATGGAAGCCCAAAATATCGCATATTTATTTACCATTTTCATATCAAAGTCATTTAACCTCTTCGTTCACAGTGGTTCTTACGTATTACACGGTCGTAGACACCAAGGTGGAACTAACTTATTGCGAATCTCATAAAATAACTGTAGTTTACGTGTTGTTGTTTTGTTTTCTAAATTGTATTTATAAAAGTTTCTTTCTATTTCACATCGTATCATAACTTTCCATGAATACTATGTTAGACGTTATCAGCGTCAGATTATGGCAAAGGGTAATAGTACCATAATCGACGAACGTGAAATACTTAATTTCTCATAATACTCGGCTTTTGTAGTATTTCAATACACCGATTTTTTATTATATTAATATTATAAACTAAAATATATCTTGCAATGAGTTATTACATTCCGAAGTCATATAACCTCTAGGATGACTTACTTTGGAACGTATTTGAGATAAGGAATTTAATACGGAATTGATATTGAGATATGGATTCGAATTAAAAATTTGGAAACTTAAAAAAAAAACTGTGAAGAAAAATAAAATAAGGTGCAAAGGCAATATTGCTAAAAAAAATTACACACAAATATAAAAAAACTTTATAGTTGTTCCAAGCAAATACTTGAAAAACCAACAAATGGCTTTCTCGCAAATAATTGTAATGACTGAAGATAGTATAAAACAAATTAATTAGAATAATGATTGCATAAATTTCAGCATGATTAAAATTTCATAAAATTGCATAAATTTCAGCATTGATGATGATAAATGTCAGAATAAAAGTCCTGATTAAACCAACATATCAGCTGATGTCAACGGAATTCCGATAATTATAAAAAAAACATTTATATTAAGTTGTGGTACTTTATTTTACTATTGTGTTGTGATATAACCAGGTATTTCATATTTTTAGCCTCATTGAGCTAATATTGCTTATATTTTGTGTTTCCATGAAGTCCATATGGTCGGTGTTTCATTACGAGGAGCAAGACCTCTCCATTATGGACGGCATTCTGTTCTATTTCTTCTTTAATGCCAGTGTTCAGTCAAAAAGTAGTTGAGAGAAGAGTACAGTGTTTTGTACCGGAGGAAGGGGAGCACGCAAGAGATCCTGAGTACAAAGAGCTGGAAGATGGCGGCTCCACAGAGGACAGGTGTTATGAAAGGAAGTCACAAGTGGATTAGGGCAGATGGTCCCTCCCTGGTCCGGTCTTGGGGCAGGCCCTTAGCATCCATTATATATAAATACCAACTGGAATATTTAAAAACTTATTTCTCAGACCATATCAATATACATAGCATAACATTGAAGAAAATACGCCAAAGATGAAAAATGACATGTCTGTGACAAATGACATGATGAGAAAAGAACACGAACAAAAAAACAAAAAAAGGCAAAATAATATATTTTGTAGTTCAAACGTCATTCACGAGAATATTATAAAACTAAAAGCCAGTAACAGTTGAGAATTCCTAGACTTGAGTATTGGTGCATCCATAGGCGTAACTCTCGGAGGAGGGGGTATGGTGGACGCGTTCCCCCAATATTTTGGGAGGAGGGGACTGCCCCCCCAATATAAATTTAAGAAAAATACGAATTTATGCGAGTGTAGCCAATCAAATTCAGTAAAATATAAATATAAAATATTAGTTCCAATATTATAACTCTGTACTCTATTGAGTTATTATACCCAATTTCTCCCTCTGATTCTTTATCTTCAGAAATTGGCGCCGGGTCGCTTTTTACCATATACACATCGTCAGGTGGATTGTATATTTGATGAATTTTATAATTTTTTCTTTGGGGTTGAACTGTATTTTTTTATGAATTATATAACAAAGTTGGATTTGAACAGACTAGCTCAAAAACTATAAACCGTGCGATCCTGAAATTGGGTATTTAGTGTAGAAATATGCCCGCAATGTGACAGCATAAATTTCATCAAAATTACTTGAAGGGAGGGGGTACTTTACTTAATAACTTTTTAGGTTTTTTTCGATTTTCTCAAAAATGGCTCTAACGATTTTGATTAAACTGAGTATTTCATCTATTTATATGCCCGAGATATGACTGTAAAAATTTCATCAAAATTGATTAACCGGAGGGGGGACTTTACTTAGTAAATTTTGTAACATTTTCACGTGTTTTTTTTATTTACTCTAAATCGGCTTTAATGATTTTGATCAAACTGGGTATTTGAGGTATTTATATGCCCGAAATATGACTGTAAAAATTTCATCAAAATTGATTAACCGGAGGGGGGACTTTACTTATAAATTTTGTAACATTTTCACGTGTTTTTTTGATTTTCTCAAAAACGGCTCTAACGATTTTGATTAAACTTAGTATTTGATCTATTTATATGCCCGAGATATGTCTGTAAAAATTTCATCAAAATTGAACAACCGCAGAGGGCACTTTACTTAATAAATTTTGTATCATTTTTACGTGCTTTTTTTATTTACTCAAAAACGGCTTTCACGATTGTGACCAAACTGGGTATTTGATGTATGTATATGCCAAATATGTGATAGCCAACATTTCATCAAAATTGATCAACCGAAGGGGGGACTTTACTTAATAAATTTTGTATCATTTTCACGGGGTTTTTTATTTACTCAAAAACGGCTTTAACGATTAATAAAAATAAGATATGAATGTAGAAAAATGTGTGACTTTGGGAAATGATATTTAACAAAACACGTCAATTTCTTATGTAAGTAAGTTGGTAAGTGAAAGTTGTGTGTTGCGCGCTCGCACCAGATTTTTTTTTAAAACAAAGCAGCTTGATCCTACTTTACATCAACTTGATGGAGATATAGGAGTTAATGGAAAGAAATGAAATCAGTTGGATCAGGATGGAGAAGGAGAACTTGGATAAATTTCAATCAAGACATTACGGTCCACATTCTTCAACCTTAGCAACTACCTTTAACATACATTGTTGGAGCATGAATTAAATGTCCCAACAGTTGATTTTTGGCGTTATTATTTCAACTTTAGCCTCTCAAATTTTTACCTACTCTATCTAGGAGAATATTGAGCCCTCACCAATAACTTTGTGCAGGTGACGCCCATTGGTGCATCTTCATATACCCTCTATAACATATACCCTCTATTCATATACCCTCTAACTGAGGTTACCGTCTACAACCTACCTTTCTTCAATCACTTATGCGCGCTAATTCGCGAAAAGATTTTTCTTTTTATACAGATGGCAAATTTAAAATTATGATCAGTGTTGACAAATGTTTTGAATTTTCTAAATTATTGATTTAAAAAAACATTTATATAGAAACTGTCGTTAGGTAAATTTTCTACGTCAGAAACCTTTCCGGAAGAATACTCAACAACTCCCAAACTTTCATGGCGATAAGATGAATAGTTTACTTTTTATAAATATAATAGTTTGTTATAATTTAGTTTACTGATAACAGTATTTATTATCGAAAAAGTCAACTGATAGTCACAGATTATGTAACATATAGGAACCGACTTAATGAGAATTAGAAGAGCTTCATTCGGATACTTCTGGGCTTCTTGGATACTGTTTTGCTACAAAGATTTAGGATAGCTTTTATCGATATTGGAGAAGATCCGGATCGTGTTATTTTTTAAACAGAAATTATTAAAATGGCAAACAGTATTAAAAATAAGTAAAATGGTATTGCTTTAGCTAATAAGTTATTAGAAAATAATACTACTATAAGAAAAATCTAATACCATAATTCTAAGTGTTAGTTTAGCTTAACCATACGATACAGAACAAAAAAAAAAAAAAAAAAAGAAAATTGTAGAATTAATGTTCCAATTCCATAAATTAATTAGTATTTTATTAAAAAATGTATAGGTTCCTACATCATTATATTTTCAAAGATCCCTAATTTATAAGCTGTTTTTTATATGCACAGCAACTAAACAATAGGATGAAATTTTATGAAAATGATATGAAAACATCAAAAGATCAAATAACTTATTTCATTAAAATCGGGTAACCCCCCGATTACCTCCCTTCTCCTCGTTTTTCCCATCACTGTCTTTTGACATAATGCGTGTACAAAGCATGATAATGTTAAAAAAGAAAATATGAGAAATTTTTAGTATAGTTTATTTATGAAACAATTAATCTTTTAAACTTTTATTATTCATATATTTTTCCAACAACTTTTTTTTTTTTTTCAAGAATACACTTTCTTCATTGATATTATTACATTCCGTCTCATTTTAAGACAGTTTTATAATTGCTGAGTCAACACATTCACACTTTATTAACAAAAAAAATAAAAATAAATAAATAAAAATATCAGAAAAAATAAAAATAAAATAATCAACTTAAGTAAATAAAAATAAGCCCATTCATACACTATTTACAATTAGGCTGGAGAACCCCAAGGCAAGCTATTAAAGCCAGTGGAGCCTGAGCGATGCCGCAATAGCCACAAGCACACCTAACTTGAGAGGAGAATCTGGCCATTGCCAGAACTCCGGAAGATGCATATTTAAAAAAGGTCACGTGGCCACTGCCGCTTTAAACTTCGAGGAGGGTTGTAGGGATAAGTGGAGCTAGATAGTGATTGAGCAGTTCTATTAAGGGATGATGGTTAAGGTTACTGTGAAATTCGGAGAACTTTTTTGGGATTATTTCTTGAACGAACGGGATACCGAGGTAATGGTGCATAGTTTTGTTGCATACATAGAAAGGAGCATTGACTATTGTTCGGCGAATTTTGGACTGGAACTGGTGTTAGAAGGTTTAGCTGTTTCCCACAGTTCGATTCCGTAGGTCCAGATAGGTTCCAAAATATTTTTGTAGATGAGTTCTAGCAACTGTAAAAAAAACAAGAGCCTGCTTTTGATTTTTTTTTTTTTAAATAATATTAATGGAAGATAAAATATTGAACCACGGCCAGGATTTTTCTTATATTAAAATTATTATAAAATTATAAATTAATTATTTAAAAATAAAAAATTACTATTACAAATTGCATTATATAGTTTTTTCTTTTAATTTATAATTTATATTTTATCCATTTTCCTTCGCAAGGCTTAAAGTTTAAGTACAGGTAGGTACCCTGTATACATACATGAAGTAGCAATTAAGTGATAAACAGAAGTAGCTAAGAAAACTTGCTCAAAACAAAAGTTTTGCTCTCGGGATATCCTCGGTTGGAGTATACTCGTACCTGTATCTTTGTTCCTTCACAGCAGTAAGGAAGGGAGCGGATTAAAATTTTGCAAGTAGTTTGATGTTGAAAGTTGGTGGGGCAAGTTGAGCTGGAAACTCCACTTAGATAAATCTAAGGGAGCTCAAGGCTAGTTTCATTTTAAGTCTCAACGCTCTCTCTCCTTGCTTTATGAGAACTTTCTTAAGTGTCTCCTTTCAGTTTATCATCCGTTTTCTTCTTCATAGGTTCCAAAAGAATTTAGGTTAGCGTAAAATATATATATATATGTATATGTGTGTGTGTGTGTGTGTGTGTGAGTGTGTGTTTCTTTTAATTTACTCTACGAATATAAAACGTATTTAAAAATAAAATTTTTATTTTTAAAATTTTTGTAACTTCTGCCCAAATTTCGCTGGTTAATATTTTAATATATTATATAAACAGTAACATAGTCATTATAAACTGCGTAACATTACTTTAACTATCTGTTTTTACTACATAAAATATTAGTTAAAGGTACATTTACACTTTCTGAGGTCTGAATGGAGTGTTGCATTCAGCACAAACAAAAAAATAGTTATATAATTTTTAAAATAAAGTTTTAACTATAGCACTAAGTTCATCTTGGTTCGTCAAAAATAGTCTTCCCTAAAAATAAAGACAACAGCCCAGTTCAACCGACAGTTTAAGTAATTGAAACGGATAAAAAAAAAACGATTCACTAAATACTTTTCTTAATTGTGTAACAGCTTTCAAAAAAGGAGCCCCCACTTCATGCCGAAGGCTGAACCCAGGCTAATGCAAGTCATTCTATTGGGTAAAAATATATTTTAAAAATAAAATATGGTGCAATCCGCGCAACACATAACTTTCACTTACCAACTTACTTATATTGGGATTGGACGTGTTTAGATAAATATGTAAATGCCATTTCTCAAATTCATATATTTTTCTCACTAAAGGTTTTTATTGTTAAATAAAAGTGTTTACTTATAATTCGGCAATGGAAAATAATAATCCATCACGTCTGATTTTATAATTCTCTATGTAGTTATTGAAAACTTTATTTAGTTTCTATTGAATATCTATGTTCCAAAACACCTTGACAACTATTTTGCATGAACAGAACGCTTTTCCTCAAACAATGGTGTAATTAAAGACTGTGTGAGTCATACATGGGCCCAACGGTTTTATGAGTTGTGGGAATATTTTTCTTTTTTCTGCTGTATCTGTTTACTCGATTTTTTTCATATTTTATATTTAGCCATTTCTTATTTATAGGCATAATGAAAGATAGTTAATTTCTCCATATGAACAAAAACAAAGGTACTTAATAGTAAAACAAAAAAGTCCCCTTCCCCATTTAATTCCCCTCAGAACATTTCAATGATGATAAATCTTACCTGATATTAAGCAATAATTGATTCTCATTAAACATGAAGAATTTGATCAAAATCGTTTAAGCCGTTTCTAAAAAAAATTAGGCTAATTTGGGATAGTCCCAATTACGTTTTTTTTTTTTTTTTTTTTAATTTAAATATATTTATAAAGAGTAGATATCCTTGCATTAGCTTGGGTCTCTGCTTTCGGGATGAAACGGGGGCTTGCTTGCTATGTTGAAAGCTATTTCACAACTAACTGAAAAAAAAAATTTACTGAATCGTTTTTAAATCTGTTTTCCGTTCTTAGGATAGGACGTAAAATGGAGGTCCCGAGCCTGTACGATGTCGGTTACTCGTTGAAGATCGTTATTCTAGTTACCCATCCTAACTTAATTTAGAACTTCCACTATAGCATCGTCCGATTAGCCTTAGTGGCATAAAGTGACGTTAAACAAACAAACAAATCTGTTTCACTAACTTAAACTGTCGGTTGAACTTATCTGAAGTTTCACGTCATTGATAATAAGATTTGACAATGGTTTACCTAAATTTTTGGTGTATACCAAGGATGCCTTGTTCTTCATAAATTATCCTTCTATCCTTACAAATATATCGAAAGCCCTAAACCTGAAATTCCAACTAGAAGCACTGACGAAAGAAGAAAATCTAACGATGGTTGAAGAAATTATAATTTATATATATTAAATATATTGACGATGACTGTGGGCATCGAAGGGATGATAAAGAGAATAGATTGGCATAGCTGGGACAACAGCCAGGGTAGGACGGGTTCGACCACAGCTTCTCTCTTAAATCTTTTCTCTTAAAATAAAA
Organism: Aelia acuminata; assembly: GCA_911387785.2. Taxonomy (NCBI): domain Eukaryota; kingdom Metazoa; phylum Arthropoda; class Insecta; order Hemiptera; family Pentatomidae; genus Aelia; species Aelia acuminata. The sequence continues at coordinate 204,361,282 of OU426978.1, read as the reverse complement.
ATAGTTATCTAATAAAGAAATATATTTAAACCCATTAGTTAAACATGTTATGATTTCAGTGACTGCATATATTACAGTAATTACTTCTTAGGTTCTCTCAACTTTTATTATCATTAATGAAAACTAAAGATCAGCAGTCAACATCTTAATTTTTATGCGCATTCAGAATTCGATTGACCTTCTAAAAAATTATAAACATGCTAAGTGTAAGTAAATTTAAGAGTTGGGTGCGTTACTACTCTAATTCTCTGCAATGCCATGTTAAATCTATATCTTAAAATCATATCATAAATAAGCTTGTGAAAATACTTTGAAGTTTCATCAAAAAAGAAAGAATTTATAACATCTAGAAAACATTGTGTGCAGCTAATTAGAGCGCGTGCATTTCTGATCCTCCCCTTGCTCACAATTAGTATTTCATACACTTTCAAGTCTGTCACGATCTCGTTCCAGAACAGCACCCGTGACTAAGGAACTGCTATTTTTGATTTAACAGATTGTGAAAACAGTGAAGCATTTAGGAGGAGAAGAAGCGAAGAACGATTCGCCAGTCAAATCACAGTGTTGTCGGAGCAGCTACGTGATGACAGTTTCAAGTCCCCAAGTCGGAATCGTATAATGCCTTTGGGAACTCCTCTCGGCTTTTATGTTCTTTCCGGACTTTTTTTTTTTTTTATCGCCTACTGTCGTCCATGTCTCGGCTTCAACGGTAAAACATCTTTCACTCGGGCGCTTCCAATCTCGGATCTAAGTCGGGTACATAGTCGCGCCTTACCTAATTAGACGAGACCTTATCTCTTGGCGAAGGATTGGAGTGAAAAGTAACTTTCTTCTGTATAATAGTTTGCAAGCTTTTTAGAAATAAATCGTTAACAACTTCAGTAACATCTTATCCAACTTTCCCCAGTTGCGCTGTTCCATTTCCTTTTTTTTTTTTTTTAATATTTCATCTAATTATATAAATAAAAAATCATTTATTTCAGGAAAATAGATTAAAAACTATTTTATTTTTTTTTCCTGTGAACACACTTTTATTTTGTTAAGATCCTTCAAAATAACATCAATAATTGTTTATCAAACTTTTTAACAAACTACTTAAATCTTACTTATTTTTAACATATTTTCGGCCAGATCATTTCATCCTCTCTGCTAAAGCACGTGTAATGAAATCACAACGAGAAACTATAAAAACGCTTATAAATATTTTTGGAAATCAATTATGTAACAAAATATTTATTAAACTAAGCAATGTCTACTAGTACATTATTCTTCGTTTATATGCAATAATGCCAAGAGATCTTTTTTATTCTACGAGTTTAGATTTATAAAATTAAATAAATTTATGGCATTGATAATTATACGAGACCTTATCTAATGGCTAAGGATAGGAGTGGTAAGTAACCTTTTTCCTAGATGAAAATTCATGACTAGAAAGTTTTTTCTGTATGTTAGTTTAAAAGCTTTTACAAACATAAATCGCAAACTACTTCAAAAATACAAAATGTATTTTCTGTAAGAGAGTTTCATCCTCCAAAACATAACGAGAAACCAATAAAATGCATTAAAATAGGTAAATATTAAAATAATATACAAAACTCGAACATATGATCTAGCTAAGTAATGAAAAAAAAAAATTGTTCTGAACATTTAAGCAATTTATCGACTCATGATTGCTTAAATAGCAGCGAAAATTAGCATGAAAGTAAATCCAGTGCCAACAAAGCTGAAAAAATTGTATGACCAGGAATACAATGAAATAGAACTACGTAAGATAAATACGTACGTAAGATGTGGTGGTTTAGAGAAATTCGGTTTAAGGTTGTGGCATTCGGAAAAACTTTAATCTAAGTAATCATAATATATTTTAATAATTACGGCATCATATTTTCAAAGTGTGTGGAGGGGCGAATCCTTTACCACAAAGGTTCTCAAACATTTCATATTTAGTTTATATTTAAGCACACCCCTTAATATGGTTTAATGTAATCCATGCCCACTTCTAATTGCACCGATGTAATTTTTTTTTATTTATAACACAATTACTTTGAAGGTCGATAAAATCTTATGTTCCATATTAATACAAAGATATAATGTTTGTAGTGGAGATTAATTACTTATTTTAAATTTGCGCCCCGCAAAACATTCTCCTCACTCCCATTTTAAGGACTACAAATATGAGTCATGATTAATTTAAGAAAGAATTTTCTATAAAGGAACATAAATAAAATAATTAACAAATAAACAAATAAATAAAACAATTCTCTTGACTCCCTGGGACAGCATCATCATCTACTTTTTATTTATCTGTAGATAGAGGTGAATTGTTAACAAAAGTCTGTAACTCGGTTAGGTTAATAACCGTTAATAATGGTCCGATATCCATGATTTTTCTTTTTGTAGAGAATCGGAAAATATTGAAACCTCACATTCACCAAATTGGCATAAGTTTTCGAGTTATGCCCGAATAACGCAATTTCAACATCTTCCAGGCATCTTTTCAAATTTTCGTTTCCATTTGAATCAATTAGAAACATTTTAAAAGAAAAATCAGCCAAACCCGCCCAGCTGTTCTCAAGTAATGCGTTACCAACGAACGTCACTTCATTTTTATTATATAGATGGTCTTGGAATGTTTATTTGTTTTTATTATATCTTATAATCAGATGCTTTAATGCCCACAATGGTTTTTATGTGATGCTATTTTTAAGATATTAGACCATGAACAAATTAGTAATTTATAAGAATTTTTTTTTTATTAAACCCGCAACTCTTTTTTTTAATATTTAATTTTTTTTATATATATTCTAAAAATAAATGGCTATTCACAGACTGTTTTTTAGCAGGTTAAATATAACGAGATGTGCTGACTGGATAGAGGCCTCAGGCACCCCATCCACTCAACCGTATTGTTCTTCCCCCCGGAATCCTGTTCGATATACCCCGACCGGTTCATATTCAGATCAGCAAACAATATTCAATGCTTCCCTACCGCAGCACATCCCAATTAATATCCATTCTCCCGGCTATAATCAGATTTTTCTTTTTTGGTTTAATACAGATCCACGTTCACACGTCCTTTCAAATCTAACTCGGTTTCATATCGTTCAATATACGAACGAATTCCCACAGGTCACGCACGAACTGAATAGATTTAGTTTGAATAGCCCTTAATGACTTTTTGAAAATATTGAACAAAAAGAGGACTTTTTTTTTTTTTTTTTTATTAACCAATTCTTTCAGGAAAAATCAAAGTTTATTTAATCCTTTAAGAATATGCCAAAAGCAATACTTTAGTGAGTAGAATTTATTTCATCGACCATGAATAACAATTATAGGTAGGGGAAAACGCCTCACTGATGGAGCCCAGCTTGACTCCTGACAATAAATCTTCAGTTCTTATGTTTTCAAACGGATAATGGGCGCATTGTTATTATAAATTTACAATATTTTACATTGAAAAAAAATTTAAATAAATGAATAAAATATTGGGACAGCAATTAATTAATCAATTAGAATATTTAGACAAACATACATATTTCGTTGTTATATTTAAAAAACTGAAAAATAATAGTGATGGTATCAAACTGTATAGTTCTTGTGTTTGTACATTTATATATCTGAGTTTAAATTGCAAAAAATTGAAAAAAAAATAAAAATAAATAAAAAGGGGGTATTAGAATTGCTCTTAATCAATCATCAGACTAATAAAAAATAAAGTGTATATAGAATAAAACATCATCACTAAATAAATAATGCATCAAATAAATAAAGTTGACAAAACTGGTCCTTGAAATGAGGTCACTCCTCAATAGACAAAGAGGTTTACTACAGGAGCATAAATAGATATTCATAATAATAGTAATTTTATTTAATAGATATATTTTTTTTAAATTGTTCTATCTCCTAAAACCATTTTTGACAAGCTACTACTCCTATTTTACAAACTAAAATATTATTTAAATGTACATTGCATAAACAAAATATTCCAAAAAAATAATAAAGTGAACTTACGAGTTTTACATTAATAACATTTAATTTCAAAAAAAAAAAAACAATAATTAATTTTGTGCACTAAGCAAAAGAACCTCTGGCCACCAATTTGGTTAGCCAACGTATTCAGTGTGTTCTATAGGGGTCATTATTTAAAATAAACATTATAAAATTAGAGTCAATATAAAATGGAAAATCAATATTCTTTATAAAAGTAGCATTGTGGTGTGAATATAATAGAAAGTTTTTAGTGATGTATTTATCTTCGTATTCAATTTCATCAAACTCATTATTACGCTCGCAATATACAAATACCAACTAAAAAACCAAGTCGAGGATACAATGACCACAAATAATTGTGAGATCAAAAGACATTATAGATACTCACACACTACCAATGGAATAAGTGCTAGTCAGCAATGGGTAGTTAGCAATAGTACTAATAGTCAGCAACGGATTTTTTTTTTTATAATGTGTGTCTTTAAAAACCACAACGGAAAATAATCATTTTTCCGCATTTATTTGTTTAGCTAATTTTATAAACATGTGCATATTACAACAATAGATGCACGGGCGTCACCGCTGGGGGGGGGGGGGGGGGACAGGGGGTACGCGTCCCCCCCCCCAATATTTTGACACGAGGGGACTGTCCCCCCCCAATATTTAGGCAAGAGAGGACCCAATGTAAAAAATTAAATAAAAATGCGATTTTACGAATTTATCCGAGGTTAACCAATAAAATATAAATCTAAAATATTAGTTTATTTCAGCAGTCTATTGTTAAAAGCTAGTCAGGCTAGCATTACATATTTGTTGAATTATGTATTTTTTATTTCAGCTCAGACTGTTTTGTTTTATTGCTCTACATTTCTTTTTTAAACTAAGCAGCTTGATCCTACTTTCCATCAATTTGCTTATAGAAGTTCTTGAAAGCAATGAAATTAGTGGGCTCAGATTCAGCAAAAAAACTTGGATGAAATTCAATCAAGAAATTTTAGCCCACATCCTTCAACATTAAGCCTTAACAATTCCCTTTTTTAATGTATAACTGAGGAATAAATTGACAAGTTTTAAGAGACTATAAATACCTTTAAAATAAAGCGTTGGAAGATGAATTTAAATCCCCCAACAGATGCTTTTAGGGGATATTATTTAGTTATTAACTTTTAGCCCCTCGAATTTCTACATACCTTATCTACGAAAATATTGAGCCGTCCCCCCCATTTAAAAAAAAAATTGGTGCTGGTGACGCCCAAGAATAGATGGGACGTTTTAATTCGAAAAAATAACCAGGCCAGGATGGAAAAACTGATTTTTCTAACGAAATGTCCTTCGGGAGAAGTTTCTGAGAACTACAACTTAAAATGGTAACTCAATAAGAAAAAATTACATTTGAAATTTATAGAAAGCCGGATTGAGCAAAAAACAAGGTCATTAACCCAGCTCACATCCGTGCAGATATACAAATAAAAAACGTAAAACTATTCGTAGCACGTACTTCCAGCTAAGAGCTTTTTATGAAATAAAATTACTTTTAACAACAAATAATAAACCATTATTCCATTTGATAATATATAAGACAAATTTGGATAGGTACCTCACAAGATAGTTAGTTCTAGGTAATATTATTTTATCTTACAGTAGCTTTCATAGTGCAGGGGAAATGTACATGAAAAACTTTTTAACTTGCAAAAAGACGGGTAAAAGATTTTATATATTTTTGTCGGTAATATTTTTTAATTGGAATAATTGTTTCGAATTGGAGCGGATGCATTTTCTCCGAAAATTTTAAAAAATTGAAGATGAGAAATGACTAATCCGATTTAAGCTTCGTTTTTTTATTTAACGCCACTTTATGCCAGTAAGGCTAATCCGGGTGATGCTACAGAGTCCTAAATTTTGCCTATCCGGGTATAATTAGGATGGGGATCTTTAACGAGTACCTGACAGGTAACAGGCTCAGGACCTCAATTTTAAGTCCTATACGAGGGACGGCATAGATAAAGATTTTTTACTCCCATAAAAATCCTAGGGCCACCTTGGGACGTGAACCCGCGACCTTTAGCATTGTTAGTTTCTATCCTAACCACTACACCACATATGTCATTCGACGCGTAATTTAATGTTCAATAAAGACATCAAGAAAAAAAAATAGCTAATTTTTCATATAGGTTCCCAACGAGTTTTATGAGATGACTGAATATTTTTATTTTTTTCTCCTCTTTATGTTTTCTTTATTTTTATCATATCTCATATTTAGCCATTTCTAATTTTTAGGGGTAACGAGAGACAGTTAATTTCTCCATATAAACAAAAACAAAGATACTTTATGGGAAACAAACAAACAAAAAATCCCCCTCAGAACATTTTAATAATGATAAAGCTTACCTGATATTAAAGAACACCTAATTTTCATTTAACATGACGAATTTCATAAAAATCGTTAAAGCCGTATTTAAGATAATCGAAAAAAAGGTAAAAATTGGAAAAAAATTTATTAAGTAAAGTGCCCCCTCCGGGTGATCAATTTTGATGAAATGTTGGCTATCAAATCTTTGGCATATGCATACATCACATACCGAGTTTGATCAAAATCCTTAAAGCCGATTTAGAGTAAATAAAAAAAAAACACGTGAAAATGTTACAAAATTTATTAAGTAAAGTCCCCCCTCCGGTTGATCAATTTTGATGAAATTATTACAGTCATATCTCGGGCATGTAAATAGATCAAATACTCAGTTTAATCAAAATCGTTAGAGCGGTTTTTTAGAAAATCGAAAAAAACTTAAAATGTTATTAAATAAAGTTTTGATTGTGATTTGAGCCCTTTGAGCCATTACGTGTAAATACAACAGTGTACAATAAACATTTTTGAGAGCATTTATTGTTTAAAGAAGCATAACGCCGGCCTAAAGGTGACACATCGTTATCGATTTTCTTGTCTATTGCTTTTCTTAGAGAATAAAATAAAATGAAACAATCTGTATTGATTGATCTATAGGGACCGCGTGTACAACAAAAATTAAAAAACAAAAAAGAATAAAAACGTTATGAAATTCGCTATAATAGAACGGTATAATATACACACGCCACCACCTTTTTTTATTTTTTTTTATTTTTAGTTTTAGCTAATCAGGCATCATGTTTAGACCGATGATAATAGTTTACAAATATCGTTCTAAGTGTATTAGCGGGGAAAAAAAAAGATAAAGGTCCAACGTATATGGCCAGTATGTTAAGTCGGAAGCATTCTCCGAGGTAGGTAAGTGGATTTTAATCCAAATCCTTATTTGAAGACCAAACCGAAGCAAAGAACAAACCCCTAAGTGGATAGAACATTGACTTAACGCCTCACTTAAAGGTGAGCGAACAAGGACGATAATGCTTACAAAGAGGAAAAAAGAAAAGGTTCTCCGGATCTCCCCTATAGGCTTTTCACACTCGAGGAACTTGGCAATAATACTTGAATGTGACATTCAAGGGCGAGCTTGTGTGAATCATTTCGGGGATTGTTTTCCGTCGCATTTCACTTGAGCCCCTCTTGCTTACCTTAACCCCAACCCCCGCAGGATTGCCTCATTTTTAAAGTATACAGCCCGAGGAGGGGGACTAGATGCACCTGCTCCACGCGGGGAGAATAGCAATCGCTAACGAACCGTGCTCAAATCTCTGCTTCAAAGGTAATGTTGTACGTGCATCTTTGGAATCCGCTATCGATATCTGTGCACTTTACTGAAGGTCGTAAAGAGCATTTTATTCAGAATTGCTTCTTTATCGCTAACATTCTATCTAGGGAGAGTTTCAAGAGTCGAAGAGCCTCCTCAAGGCTGGATAAGAAACTTCAGCGAAATAGATATCTAAGGAACATACGATGGAAGAGGCTCTAAGTGCCAAAAAGAGAAGAAAAAAAAAATTAAAAGTTCCGTCCCAAATATAATGGAATCAGTACTCAGTTTTTTTTACAAGAATTATTATTAATTAACAACTATTATTATTATTTTTTTATTTGATGTTGTTTTACTTCTCTTCAACTGCCCAAACCATTAGCGACGACTGCTATTTTCATATGTAGTGCATTAATTTATAGCTCTTCGGGTATTTAATGTTTTTTGTAAGCTTCGTGTGACCTATCTTAGCCTGGTTATTATGGCTGCTTTCATTGGCGTTAGGTTCTTTAAAGGCAGCCAGGCAAAGTTGTGTTCTTTGTCTAGGCAAAGGTGATTACAATGAATACTTTCACACTCCTCGCTCCGTTTTTCCGTTACTTTGTTTTTAACCGTTTTCCCCCCGTTCGGAAGGAAATTTGTATTTTAGATCAGGAGGATCAGAGCTCTTGACTGCTTCTTTTTCCACTTCGTCTACTTGTTCATCTGCTTTAATCCCGACATGAGGAGGAACCCAAAGCATCGACACTTCCCTCCCGCACTTTACTTGTTGGAGTTGCTGGAGTTAAGTTCATGAATTTTTTTCTGTAATTTTTTGGTGCTCCATTTATTTTGTATTACCTTTGTAATTACCGAAAGAGAGTCAGTCACAATTACTGATTTTGAATACCTTTGTTATTGACATATTCAAACGTTTTTAGTATTGCCTGTGATTCGCTATTGAAAATGAAATTGAAATGCTGTTCAATTTTTTATGTTGTTCAACTTCAACCATTTATATGTACTAGTTTGGGTCACCATGCTACATCCCACACCGTTTTCATACGTACATCCGTCGAAGATAACTTGGAAAGTAATTTAAGCACTATTATTATTTTACTGGAATAAAAAATAAATCGACAAAGTATCAATGCTTTGCCGATATATTTTTAACAGTTTCACTCGACTTAAAAGGTAAGAATTGCGAAAATTCCGCTGACAAGAAGTCTAGTATTGACCTCAACTAAATCTACCACGGTGACAGGAGAAGGTCGCTAGTTGGTACAAAATAGGTTAGTTTCATTAAATACCGATTACGATCAACTAAGTACGTTTCCTTTTCAAGATTTTTAATTTATCTCGATCACTTAAAGATCGGAATCCATAAACTTACCGTTCGAACTAGAATTGCTTTAAAATATTACACCTTAAAAGAGCATAACTCTGTTTGGACATTTAGCTTTTAGTATAAGTTAATAAAAGTGAATGTTATAAAAAATATATAGTTAAAGTATCAATAATATACACTGGTGGACAAAATTAACGCACCATTGAATATTTTTTAGTTAAAATTAAATACTTGATCTTCTATTTTAATTTTAACTAACTATTGGTGTTAAGGTGGTAATAGTGTAAAAATAAACAATAAATAATGCTTTGTTTACTATTATTAACCCTTTTTCACCTACAGTAGCATTACTTAGCACAATGTAAAAATTGTTTTCACATCCATTCTTTCTCTTATATTCATCCGCTCAACTTGTAAACGTTTTTAATTTTTCTTCAATGACCCCAGTAAGGCATGTAAGTGTATAGAATTGTGTTGAGGCAATGACATTGATAGAAGAGGGATACAGCCAGCGTTAAGTTGCTAGGAGACTGGGTGTACATCACTCTTCAATGACTAGGGTTCTTAAGCGTTTTAGGGAGACAGGGTGTCACTCTAGAAGAAAAGGGAAAGGCCGGCCTAGATTTACGGCAGAAGAGATGATATAATCCGCCACCTAGCTTTACAAAAGCGGAGCGTTACCGGAAATGAGATAGGGTGTCTCATAAAGAAAGTCCGAAATGTTTCCATTTCTACCAGAACTCTAAGAAGAAGGCTTAATGAAAATAACTATAGGGCTCCATATCCTGCCCTTGGACCTCTCCTTACGACAGCTCACAAAATGGCCAGGCTTCAATTTGCATGTGAACATGTAAACTGGACTTTCTCTCTGTAAGTAAAGTTCTCTTTACAGATGGGGTGAGAGTAGGCCTCAGGTCTTCAGATGGCCGTAACTACACATGGAGGCCCCAAGAAGGAAGGTTCGCGCCATGGTGTATGGTTCCCGAGGTGGCATTTCATGGTGGTTCATGGATGTTCTGGGGTGGCAATTCCTTTGACTCTCGTACTGAATTGTTTGTTGTGCGAGGAAGGTATTTAACACCATAGAGGTACATAGAAGACATAATTGAGGAACATGTAGTGGATTTTGCACCCTACGTAGGTGATGGATTTTCCCTAATGGACGATAATGCCCGACCCCATAGAACACGAATTGTTGGTGACTGCCTGAATGAGGTTGGCATTCAGCATTTGGTGTGACAACCCCGGAGTCCTGACTTGTATCTAATTGAACATGTCTGGGACCAAGTTAAGGAAAGAGTACGACAACGGAACTCATGCCGTGCCACCCTTGAAGAACTGAAAAGAGCTCTCGTTGAATAGAGGTACGATTTTGCTCAGGATTCTATTAAAAAACGCTTTGATTCAATTGAAAACCTTTAAGAGATGTGGTTGAAGCTGGAAATACCCGTTATTGTTAAACAAGTTTCTAGATAACTGTAGAGAAGTATGTTTCCTTTTTTCCATGTTGGTCAGTTTTATTTTCAATATTTTTCTTTAATCATTTGTGGACGCTTTATTATCTATGTACAATGAAATTTTGTATTAAAACCGCTTACTTTTTCAACCAAAAATACTTTTCAAGATCAAAATTTGCATAGATTGGAAATTTTAAAAAAAATAAGGGTGGTGCGTTAATTTTGTCCATCAGTGTAGTTAAAAGTAATCGGAATGGAAAAAATCTACAATTAAAAAAAAAAAAAAACAATCATAAAAGATTGTTTCCCTTATAAAATACCTTTCAATAAGTCCAGATAGCATGACGAGTTCCGGTAGGACATGCACACTTTACATGGATAATAGGAACGTATAACAAGGAAACGATAGATGAAGAAGAAGGCGCTTAGCTTAATTACATTAATAAAATAGATCAAAATTTCTAAGTTCGTATAATTAATATGCAAAAAAATTGTAAAAGCTTCTCCTTGCACATAATACATGATTACATTACGAAGTTCATGACTATTCCTAATCATACTTTAACACCCTCAATAATAACACGCTTGGAAATTGCCACATTTATAAAATAAAATAAAAAATATTAATCGTTAAAATATTCAGCAAACTTTTTTTGTAAGTCGAGTAGACAAATTCAGCAGTGGTCACAGGAATAAAAGTAATGAGGGGGGGGAGGAAATGGATATATTGGTAAAAAAAAAACATATATAAATCACAATTATTTATTGTGAATAGAGAATATGAAATTTATGAAATTCATATACATAGATATTACTTGACTGGCAAAATTTTCGAAAATGAAATGCATAAATGTATCTCATGAAATATTTTTTCTTCCAAATTTCAAGGGGGGGGGGCGAACCACACTATTCCTTCCCTGGGCTTATGACACTCTATATGATGAATATTTATGTATTTTTATGTTTATTTTGCATAAAACTCCCAGTAATTTTAATGCATGATGTTATTTTTAAATTTTCTTTTAAGTTTTTTTTTTTTTATTCCGATGTGTAGTTTTTATGTTTGGCCCATCATAAATATTCAAACTAAAGTGTGCCTGGGTTTCCTTATACAGATTGTTTCAGTTCTTTGTTTCATTGAGTAAGGCTGGTTAGGTATTCATGCCGTTTAGTTATGCGTTTAACTGAGTTGAAGATTCCTCACTCTCTCTGTTACCAAGACCATTGTCTGGATGGAGAACGTCTCTATTAGCCCTTCCATTCCTGCTTGTACCCAAAGCCCACAGGGTTAGTTAATAAGGTTAGTGACATGTTCTGAGGCATTTTGGGACCCTTTGTCGTGTAAATTGGTTCATCAGGTCCCCAATCAGTGAGGGGTTCTCTTTGTGAGCGGGGCGGTTTGTACGCAGGGATCTGCCCCAGGTTCATTGGCTTAATCAGCTGAAGTAATTCGCTTCAAGAAGGGCTCAAAGCGTTTCGGATTAGCAAAATTAGGCGATTGTACAAAATGACGTCCGTGTAACGAATTAAAAGAAAATTTGAAGCGGTGTGCGCATCATACATAATATTTTTACTTACCACCAACCATTCTTTGACTATAAATGTAATTTTTTTTTACTAACGTAAGAGCCACTATTAAGTCATAACATGTTTTTATTCTATTACCTCTATAATCAATATAAGAAATGTTCCAATAATATAGTTGTCTCCACTTCCACAGAGAGACAGAATAATCGAGTGTTTTTCGTGATTTATGCTGAATAGGAATCGAAAAAGGATTCATTGTAATGTTCGACGATAAATTGCAATATAATTTTCAAATGTTGAGCACTTGAGTATTTTTAAGAAAACGACTGCAATTTCTCTTATTCTCAGGTAGTGTAGTAAATCTTTATTAATTTAAGAAACAGCTAAAAAAATAGTCAATAAAGCAAACTTTATTCATTAAAATAAATCATAAAAAGGATTAAAGTCTTTAGTATAATGTCCTCACTCTAATTATCCACGGAAAAAAATTAATAAAAAACCATACAAAGAAAAAAATACAAAAATAAATAAATAAAAATGTTGTTTGTTTGTTTGTTTAACTTCCATTTTTATGCTACTAAGGCTAATCGGACGATGCTACAGAGGGAGTCCTAAATTTTGCCTATCCAGGTATAATTAGGATAGGGATCTTTAACGAGTAACTGACATCGTACAGGCTCGGGACCTCCATATTACGCCCTATCCGACGGACGGCATAGACAAGGATTTTTTACTCCCATTGAAAAATGACCTAGGGCCACCTCGGGACGCGAACTCGCGACCTTTAGTATTGTAGGTTTCTATGCTAACCACTACATCACAGGTGACCCCTGCCTTATATGTTATACTTATACTTATATATTTTATCTTATACCTTATGTATACATCAAGGGCAAATATCTTTTTCGAATACCTCACTTAAGTTTCATATGAGTTTTTTTTTTTTTTTTAATCAGATGACCCTAAAAGGTATATTTCCAAAGAAAACTGAAAGTTGAAATTATCACGAACGGAATACTTTCCCTTACTGTATATTTTACATTTAGGTAAGTGAAAGTAAAAAACCGTTTAGTACCACTTCATAATCACACTTTCAATCTCTGTGGTGCAGAATCTATTACAACCGGCACCCTTATTGTATCAATGATACCAAAAATAGATTCGTTCTACAATCCAAATATAAAATGGATTTCATATTTCAAAACTTCTAGTATTTACTACAGAACTCCAAGAGACTAGGCCCAGAAATGCAGGGGTATAATAAAGAGACAAGAAGCAGACACGATAAGTAATTACACAAGCTGTATCTTTTGCTGGGATCTGATTTGCATATTCAAATCGTCGGGTAGCAGGACCCTTCATGAGCCGTACCAGCTGTGGCTTACTGCCTCTGTCGTATCTTTACATCTCTGTTCGCGTACTGTGTTTTGTAGCAAAGGGATGAAATTAAGGCATTATTATGGCTTAACTCGTTATGCGTCAGTGCATAAGTTTCTATTTTGCAGTAGTGGATCCAAAAAATTTCTAAAGAAGAGGGTCTAATACGAGTATTTTATATCAGATTAATTCTATAAATGATAAGCTTCAAACGATTACCAATGAGAAATTTGTTTATTCTGAGAAGGGCGATTCTAAAATTAAGATGGTTTTTGTGTCACAATGTGATAAAACGACAACCACATAAAGGATTTTTATTTTATTTTATTTTTTTGTTTGCTATTTATTACCTCATTGGTAATGAACACTTCCATTTTTTTAGCGCCTAATGACAAGATAACGTTCACTAAAATCAATAACAATGCTCTTTTTGTAACTCCAAAGTCAGTCACAAAGTAGAGGTCATGTACTTTGAAAAATAAGAATTTACAGTTTATAAGAACTAGAGAATCTACCCATCTAAATGAGTTGTTTTTATAGTTAACTGTTAGTTCTTTAACTATTTTGATGGTAGGGATCGAACTCATTATACCTATATCAGAATGAGACTGAAATTAGACGAAACTAGACTTTAAAATTTAGAGATTTTTTTTTAAAAGGTTTAAATTAATATACCTAATAATGTCATATGTTACATTTTTTTCACTCCCTAGAACATTACTTTATTCCAAAATCGTTATCTCGAAAACTATGAATATAAGCATGGGCACTTATTGAGGGTGACCCAATGTGATATGGGTACTACCGTAATTTAAGGCGGCTATGAAATATATCCTGCATAAGTTAACACATCTAATCTTCCTTCCTCCGTACTTATTGCTAGTTTTTAGGTTGGTTCCAACAAGTAGTCCTCGACGTATGTTAAAACGTGTAATGGTAGTTCTGCGCTTGTTTGGTGTCCATGGGATAGTGTTCTTCACCTGCTATTTTGACCTTCTTGTTTTGTTTTATTTACTTTTTTGGATTTAAATATTCCAACTGTAGTTCGATATTTTTTTTTTTAAATTCCATGAGTCATGAAGGACCTAATAACAGTTAATATCTACAAAATAAGTATTTTCTAAATCATATAAATGAACTAAAGTCACTGATTGTAGAAATTAAGTCGCTGTTTATGGGAAGAAAGTCGCTATTAGAAAATAAAGATTTTACTTTAAGAATGTTACCTGGCCTTGCACGGGAGCTGCTCTACAGCTGGATAACTGTTCCGGGAAATTCTCACACCATTATCTGATTGGACCCCGAGACTAAGGTCAAGTTCTCATGAAGAACAACATCTAAGGTGAATTTGTCCGTGGAGTCGTTACGAATAATACTTTAAATAGTCGTTACCGAACAATAAGTATAACGGGTAGAATAAATATGTAGTTCAGTTGTATAATAGATTGGCGACCTTGTATTCGAAGTAATGTCAAGAACAGGTTCTCCATAATTTTCGTTTTAACACCTGTTACTTCTGCTACCTGGTGATTAGAAGGTAGACTGTAAATTATAATAGACTATAAGGTAAATATTTTATTTTAATAGGATAATAATCTAATTTTTCACTGTATACTGCTTTGTTTCTTTGATGTGATGTACATTCATTAAGAAAATTATAATAGTTCGAAATCTTGACCATTTGAAAATTTCATATATTTTTCTCTTATCATTTTTATCAGGTTTGGTGATTGATATATTAGATAAATAAAAAAAGGCCTATATTCACCAAAAAAACAATAGTAAAAATTTATTTTGGCTTCTGTTTCGGCTTCTAGAGCCATTTTCAAGCCTGTAAGCACATTGACATAAATTATTAGTTTATAAATTTATAACAATATATAGAATTTTTATAACATTTTGCTGTTTTGTATTGTGTAACTACCATGCATCATATTTGGGATTGTTCTTACGGTGATTTGGAATAAAATATTTTTAACGGTGTAAATAAAAAACTTGTTGCTGGAGGCGTCATTTTAACATATAAAAAACTCGTAAATAAAATTATCTTATGTTATGTTTAGAAAGGTTATTTGCAATCGATTGATAAAAGATTATATTTACCAATCAGTTATACATTGTAATAACTGCGACCACTAACTCCGAGCAACTGTCACCGGGGTGCTAAGGAGGAATTGTTATAGGCGTTCGCTGATTGGGTATGAATGATTTAAAGTATATTTTATAAAGCTTTTTAACGTAGCTCACACAACACGGAAAAAAAATATATTTTTCATTTTAAAATCTTTCATTTGAGAAATGGGACTGACGATAAATGAAATCAAAACCAAGTTCATGTATGCTTGTGACTAAGAATCACAACCTCTGAAGGATTCGTTGCCTGGGCCCTCTAAGTTCTACATGTTCGAATAGTTTACAAATTTAGGTTCAACTGTTATTTTTTAAAGTGATATTTCCTTTGAGATAAATAGAAGATGATTCAGTGCCCACCATAAGCTTTTTCGGGGCTTCGGAACAAAATTGGAAACAATTTATTTTATTATGATCAGAATAAAGATTTTTCCCGATTATGATTCCGAGTCGTAAAACGAGGCGAAGGAAATTATCATCTTCGGAGGACTAATTCTCCGGAGAATATTTTGTGCTATAAGGGATAGTGATAATTGGAAAAGAATACAAAATGTTAATCTTTATTACCTCTTTGGCAAATCAAATGTCCTGACTTCATTGAGGTTAGACGACATCGCTAGGCTATATATACATGAAGTCTGAATGAAGAATGAGGAGATGCCGAAACGTCTCCTGAACGACAACCCTTAACTTGGAGATAGGACGAGCTTAGATGTGGAGATTGTGTGACCCAAGTTGTTTTGACCCAACTGAAAGTCAGAGACTGCAGAATATAAAAAAATAAAACGAGACAACCCTTTCTGCCCATCATCAAGCATCAGTATTTAAGATAATCAATCCTAGAAAATTAATTAATAAAATTTTGAAAATAAAACAAGAAGATTACGAGGCCAAAGAGGGAATAGTATTCTATAAACATCAGAATTTAACACATAGTAGGTACTATATGGATCACACCTCACTTTAAATCATTGTCAGCAGATTGATTAGATTTAAATTATAGAATATATGCATGTTTCATAAACATGATAAGTGGATGAGACTTCCGAAATCTATGATGTGAAACAATAAAAGACGAACGTAAAAATAAAAAAACAACAAAAAAAAGAGACTATTCAACTTCCAAAACCACAACCTTCAGAAACGGGCATTCAGGGACACTTTCAAACACCAAACTAAAAACCACTTCTCTGTACATTTTTCGTTTCCATTTTTCTTAGCTGTTGCCTGCTAACCATGCCTTTTCTTCATGAAAAATACTACTAATAGAAACAATTTATAAAATTTACCTCGTTTGTGGACAAAATATTAGGCTGTCTATACTTTACACAGTTAAAGAAACGACCGGAGAAAAATAACTAATGGTAAACAGTACACTCTGGTCAGAATTACAAAGAGTTGAAAGGAACGATGACAGATGAGCTAATGTCAAGCCGTGAAAATGAAGGATGAAGAGTATATTCATTACCTCCACACTCGATCATTGTTCTTTTCCTCACGTATACGTTCTAATTTCTGGATCTTGGAAAATGCGATATTCGGGACTGGACTAGGGCAAGAGAATGGCATAGAGCATTCATAGCATTACTGAAAAGAAAAAAGACTATTTGGACTATTATCCAGTTCATTTAAAAAATCATAAAGGTTATCTGTTTTAGTGTTTTCCCTAGGTTTTGATTATTAAAGTTGTTTCAATTATAATCTTTATGGACTTTATTTATTTTTTTTACAGCAAAGTAGGGGACAGCAAAGGACCCGCAGTACCCTTCACAGATGATGATGCCAGACGACATGGTTTTCAAATATTTGAATTCCTTAAAGGACCAACAACCCTATTTTAGGAGAATTAAAGGACGAATATGGCGCGGGACGCCGAAAGCTCCTTGTAATTATACCAAATAAATTTATACATAATGAGATCGACTTGGTGGATATACATTGAACAATACTTTTAACGATCTACCTACTACTTAGATATTTGTTTTATTTAATAACCTTACGATAGAAATATTCTTATCAAATTATTTTACTCAAATGAATAAGTTCCGGAATAGCTGTCTGTTTATAGGGAACTTTTACAAAAAAATTATTTGGATAAAAGTTTGAAAATAACTTAATCAAAATATTTTAATAACTTGATCAAAACAGTTAAAGTTCAGTAAAAAAAAAATTGGTGCGATGCGCGCAAAACACAACTTTCACTTACGAACTTAGGTTAGAAACCAACGTGTTTCGATAATATGTAAACGTCACACTTTCCCACATTTTTATGCTTATATTGATATATCTGTATAAGTTTTTATTTTCATCAGTGATGATACGGGATATGAAATTTTAGATGTAACATCGCGGGCATATACACATCAGATATCGAGGGAACATTTCGCAGGAGTTGATTATTTGCACCTAGACGGCCCTAAAACTTATGTCAGTTGAAAACCGGAAGTCGAAATTTTTCACGATCTCAATACTTTCTCTTACTATATATTTCATATATTGGTGAAAGTAAAAAAACTTGGTGTAAAAAGCTTTAAAAAAAAAAAGTATAAATTTGTATATGTTTTTCAAATTGTTTTTAGTAAGATCAACAATATTACATCCAAATAATTGAGTGGTGAGATATCAAATGGTCCTTATATTTGTTATATGTTTATTAAAAAAAAAAAAAAGTCAATTCTTTAAATTATTTAATCTACTTATCGTAATTATTTCCTGATTATCATTTTAATTCATTAGACTTATCATCAGGGTTTTCTTTTAATATTATCTCTTACTTTTGTTACGTATCTCTCATTCCTTTTACTTTTTATTTTATTTTATTTTATTTTATTTATTTTTTTTTTTTTTTTTGCAGTCAGTTTTCTATTTTCTATTAATTAATATAATAGGTAATTTTTTATTATTATAATAAAACTTATATTATACCACAACAAGTATGTAACTAAGATAGCATATATAAGTATGCGTTTTTCCCGTATAACTAATGGTGATATGAGTGTTATTATAACAATAAAAAATGACCTATTAAGTATATTTAATAATGGAAAATATAAAACTGGCTACAAAAAAGATAAGAATGAGAGATAGGTAACAAAAATAAGAGATAATATTAAAAGAAAACACGACAATTAAAATTAAGGAGGATTTGATCTCACACCACACAATTATTTGAATATAGCATAAATTAAACTTTAACTTCTAAAAAATAAAAGTTAACTCGTAAATTCGACTTCTAAATTAAAGGACTTAACGATACGTACAATTGCTATAACGGTGATTTCCTATTCAACTGTTACGGATATTACACTTTAACTGGATAAAACGAACAGACAACAGAACCTCCATTGAAGATAAAAAGTCGGTAACAGATATAAAAAAAAAATTGGGGGAGCGAACCCAGCACATAACAGTTCATATGAAATATCGGTATGGATATTGGATTCGGTGGTGACGATGCAAATATTAGCAGAGCTATACGTTCAGTTAATATTGAGCCTGATGCAGTACGGTTCGCCAAAGGGAATAGCACCCGTGTTTGATGGGAAATACAATATTCGGAATGGGTGGGATCATAGAAGCCGCAGCTAGTTAAATTTCAATAATTAACCATTTCATCTTCCTGTACTTCCTGATTGGTGTTAATTGATAATGAGGGAATAAACGTTAAAAAAAAAAGGAACGATTAATAAAGTGAGTAGCAAACAGACATATTTCCTGTACAGCACTCATCGGTACTTATCTTCCAAAAAAGATTGTAAGAGATTGAACTTTTTAAAAAAATATTTAAACTTAAATGTTTTAACTACAGTGGTTTTTGCCAAACTACGGTTTTAGAGCTTTTCAAAAGTATCCTTTAATGATCCACACCAATATCGTGGCTTCAAGAATTGTGTTATTCAAAGATGAAAAACTGGAATGGTCGAAATAAAAAAATCCATTTTTATTGTTCACCAAACGAGTAGTAGGTCCCAAAATAAATTTTAAGCATCGTGCCAAAAAATTAAAAGAGATATTCTGTCTAAGAGGTGCAGGATACTTCGAATATTTTATTAATAGATAATGGAAGGTGGCAGTCCTTAATTGGAATAAGTTTAAGTGCTATATTCAAGAACTAATCAACAACTGATGTGCGCATGAGATATAGGTAAGATAACTCATATTACGGGAAATATGAGTTACAAATTTCCTAAAATATGTAATTCAAGATTTGTCAAGTTTCGATCAGACAAATTCAAATTCCACGAAACATTTGAACCAGACTTTTATTTAAGCCCTTGTAAGAGTTTACGAATCGAAATTTAGATTCGCCACGAAATTTTCAGCCATTTTATTATGAGGTATCAAAATACATCTCTCCTGGTATGGGAAAAAAGGAGATAGTGTAGGAATAACTATTTTTTTTTCTGAAAACGTATTAATTTAGTTTTTAGAATTAACGTATTAACGTATTTAGTAGTTCAACAAACCGCTCGACGTTACCCTCTACTACAATACTTACAGGACAAATGTAATCAAAACTACCAATCTACTACAAAAAGCAACTTTATATGACGGTAATAAGACCGCCTTGGGCTTACGGAATCGAGCTTTGGGGCTCCACCAAACCTAATTCCTCTCGTTTCCAATACTTAAAATCCGAAATCATTCGAAAAATCCTTGATACTCCCTATTTCGTAATAAATAAAATAATCCAAAAAGACCTAAATGTTCCATTGTCGCTAAATTAGCCCGATCCAGATACCAGTCCTTTCATAGTAAACTCCAGACCCATCAGAACCCACTCGAATCCACCTCCACTTCCTCCTTTATTCCAGATAATCCTCCAAAGCGGTTGAAAAGAAGATGGCCTAAAGATCTTTTAAGTTAGACACTAGTAGAGTGCTATCAATGGATAGTTCCTCTACATGCTTATTCAAGACTTTTTTTTTTTTTAGCACATTTACTTAATGTATTATATGTAAATACAGTTAAAAAAAATTCAAGCCGTCAAATGCCTATAAACGGAAAATTAAATAATCTAATCCCTTCAGTTTTTTTTCTTATATTCTAAGAAATAATCTGCTTTGGGTTATTGACTTTACAGAAAGAAATCTTCTCACAGTAAAAAACAAAGCAAAAAAATACTTGAGCAAAAGAAAATCAAGAATTTTCTAGAGGTAAGAAAAAGGGAACAGCTTCTCGAAGAATATTTGCTGTAACTGTTGGAATGGGATTGGCTCTTTTCTTTAGAATTTTGCTCCTTGAGAGGAAAAAACAAAAAGGAAAGGACACGGAAAGTTTTTATCGTATTGTTTCAGCGATAGTGCTTGGGAGAAAAAAAAAAAAATGGAAATCGGAATTCGTTTTATTCTGAACAGTTCCCTCAATACAGAGTTGAGGATTTGTAAAGTTATCAAAAAGAATTGAAATTGAATGTAAGAATGAAAATATGTGCATGAAAACTACATAAATCTTAAGTAATGTAATAATTGTACCTATGTAAATGAATCAAATATGTATGGTGAAATCAACTTACCTCAACAACTGGCAGGAGGAGCAGAAAGCCGGTTCTGAAAACAAAAAAACTGCATATTAACATTTAAAAGTATATTCAAAAATTCATTAAATAACAAAGAACACTAGAGAAATCATTTCATTCATTAGTAATAGGCAATAGGTATTTTATTAACATAATTAAGGTAAAATATTTTAAAGTTAATAAAAAGGATAAAGAATATAATATAATAAAAATAAAGATTTTTTCCAATTTTTAGGTAAATTTTCAGTGGCTAGAATTTTGTTAAACAGAGAGACTAGATATAACTGCCAATTCTCGGGTAAGTTTTTGAAGAATTCGTTGGGTATATTATCAGGTCCGGGGGCTTTATTTGGTTTTAATTTATTTAGAGATACCTCAAGAGTAATTTCGCGGTCTAATAGAGGGTCTGTTATTGTTAATTCAATGTGGTGAATTATATACTTCTGGCCATAGAAATTTTTAAAGTATTCACTCCATTTTTCGAGAGTTATCGGGTTTGTATTGAATTTTTTAGTTCTGAAAGTGTTTATTGTTCGCCAAAATTTGTTGGTATCTTTGCTTTACTTAATTTATCAATCAATTTTAGTTCATAATTTGATTTTTTGCTCTTTGTAAGGTTTCTATAAACTTTTTTGGCTTTAATATATTCATCCCTTATTTCGTTATTGTAACCGCATTTTTTAAACAGTTTGAGTTTATCTTTGATATCAGATTTAGGATATTTACAGTCTTCATCATACCACGGGTTGTATTTCCTGATATGTTTATATTTTTTAGGAATCGTTTTATAAGAGAGATCGAGATAATTAGCGGTATCTTTAATTACCGTCACTATGTTGCGAATTTAACACAACCTGTATTTTACTATAATGGAAGAACCCATAAATTAGAAGGGTAAGGAAATTGTAGAATATGTAATCTTCAAAAACAGGAAAACTTATTTCATTTCTTGATAGAGTGCCCATTGTAAAATGAACTCAGAAAACATTTCATAGTTAAATATATTAAACACGAAAATAATTCTATTTTAGGAAATTTACTTACAATAGATACAATACAAAAATTAAACGATATCTATTATTACACATTGGGCAGTCTAAAAATAAGATCATTTATTATAAACGAATAAATGTACTAATATAAATTCTTAGGTCAACCATTCACACGTAATTGATTGGATTGATGCTGATATTATTATTATTATTTTTATTTATTTTTTATTTTACATTTTTTCTTATTCGTTATTATATCTATTGTTTTTCTATTAAGATGTATGTATATGTTAATAAGTTTTATCTATTAATTAATATTTATTTATAATTTATTTACTTCGTCTTTCTTTTCGACTTAAAGTATATTTAATTTTAATTTGTTCAAGATGGAGGCAGACCTCCTAAAACTAAAAACTACAAGCTCTTAAAGGCTTAAATGTTATTGTATATATCTCTGAATACTGTAATTCCAATTGTTTAATTTTTTATTTATAATCACTGCATTAACATTTGTATAATGTGTATACAGCCAACTCTATTTGTATGGGGATAAAACCCGAAAACAAATAAACGCATTCATTCATTCTACGTGTTTAAAAACGTAGATGAAATGTACAATAACATAGTGACGGTAATTAAAGATACCGCTAATTATCTCGATCTCTCTTATAAAACGATTCCTAAAAAATATAAACATATCAGGAAATACAACCCGTGGTATGATGAAGATTGTAAATATGCTAAATCTGATATCAAAGATAAACTCAAACTGTTTAAAAAATGCGGTTACAATAACGAAATAAGGGATGAATATATTAAAGCCAAAAAAGTTTATAAAAACCTTACAAAGAGCAAAAAAACAAATTATGAACTAAAATTGATCGATAAATTAAGTAACCACAAAGATACCAACAAATTTTGGCAAACAATAAACACTTTCAGAACTAAAAAATTCAATACAAACCCGATAACTCTCGAAAAATGGAGTGAATACTTTAAAAATTTCTATAGCAAGAAGTATATAATTCACCACATTGAATTAACAACAACAGACCCTTTATTAGACTCTAAATAAATTAAAACCAAATAAAGCCCCCGGACCTGATAATATACCCAACGAATTCTTCAAAAACTTACCCGAGAATTGGCAGTTATATGTAGACTCTCTGTTTAACAAAATTCTAGCCACCGAAAATTTACCTAAAATTTGGACAAAATCAAATGTAACGATGATTTATAAAAAAGGGGACAGAAAACAACCTGACCCATCTCTTTAATGAACAGTACCTTAAAATTTTTTACTCAAATTCTTTTAGATCGGCTAACTTTGTGGGAAAACGAAAAAAATATTCTCCCAGAAACTCAAAACGGATTTAGAAAAGGCAGGTCATCTCTAGGCAGACCTAGAGGATAGGAGGGCGGCACATATTTAATAGAAATTATTTGTTTCCATGGTAAATAAATGAAGTTTTCAACACCTAAATAGAGAATCATAAAATCTTAAGTGAATGCATTGCCGATTTATCACAGGTAAAAACTTTTATTTAACAATAAAATTTTTTGGTGTACTTTAGAGAGCTATTAAAAATGAAAATAAGTAAAAATGGGTGATTTTCAGGAATTCCGTTTATTTATTTATCAAAACACGTCAATTTCTAATCTAAGTACGTTTGTAAGTGAGAGTTAAGTGTTGCGCGCATCGCACCAGATTTTTTTGCGTGTGACAAGGATGCAGCTCCAAAATTTAATGCCGCCAAAGTTAATTTAATTCCGTTCAAATGTACTAGAACTCAATACTATTCAAGTAGTAATCTACCTACCTTGTCAATGATTTTCTGTAATTTTTAAATGTAATTTTTCCGGTATAGCGCTTCTTATTGTTAGATTTGGGCGATCAACAGCGCGGTTATTACGCCCATCCATTACTCTATAATATTATAGCAGATTGCACTATTATCCTTTTTAATATTTACTGTTAATTAAATATTAAAATAGAATTTTGAATAATAATGAATTTTTATTTTTATTTTAATGTATTATTGTATTTTTAATTTTTAATGAATTATATTTTTTCAAATATGAGGATCTCATTTAGGAGTTTTATTATGTTATCCGCATCATTGGTAGAATCATTTAATGCCTCTGAAGTGTTAGGTGGAATATTAAATTTGTAAATTGTTCTTCGTATCTGCTGCAGTCTTCTATAATATGTTTTATCGCGTGTTATAGCGCTTCTCTTGAATAGTTTTAAATTTTATTTTTTCGATTTTCCCGCTATTGAATTGTTTGAATCCAACTGTGCAAGGTGAAAGATGGAATGAAAACTGGTTTTATCCGGGAAAATCCAGCGGAGCCAATTTATTTAGAAATATACAGTTGAATGGTAAAGGGATATCGGGTGTCGGCCCGCTTGTAAATCAAACTGAAATTTAAAACTGCGCGGGGCGATCATTCTACCTCCGTATTACTTCCGCGTAATCAATACTCCAAATAATTCACCAATCGAAAACGCACCCTTTATCCGGCAATATATGCTAATGTATTCCATACAGGGACAACTTTTTGTGTAAAATAATTAGCAAGAAATTTAAGCTATCATTATTTGTTTAAAGAATTAATTGAGGTTTTTGAGATTTTTTTTATAGGAAAAAGTAGTAAAAAGTCATGCCAATGGCATTGGAAGAGTAGTAAGTCTGTGTTGAAAGTGGTTTATTCGCTATCAACACCGGATCATGCTTTTCATGAATAAACTTAATTCCAGCTGTTCAAAATGAAAATGTAAAAATATCAAAATAAAAATGGGTTTTCTTCTTACTACCTTATCCATGAGAACACCTCAATTATAATAATGATAAAAGACTCTGCCAACCCGAAGATTCGATACCAACGCAACCAATTTTGTCTCCATTCAGATCATCCTTGATGCTTTCCTACCATCTTCGTCCTTTCCTCTCTTTTTGTCGTTAACCATTCAGCTCAGCGCTTTGTAAAATTTTAAGGATACATTCTTTACTCGATGAAATTTAAACCGGATAAATTTCATGGAACTGTGTACTCCTCTGAACACTTCTTAGTTCCACCTGTTCTCAACATGCGTCCTTTATCACACCCATCTTAGAAATCATATTTTAGCATATACTATAATTTTTTAAATGATTTATTTGTTGTTAAATAAATACAGTTGTATTTGCAATCAGCCATACCCATGGGTCATAGCGTATTTGTATTTTTTATATGTTTGTTTGTATGTATTATTTGTAAGGCCTGTTTGCATGGATAAATTTTTGGAAGCAAAGGTTTCTTCGCTTTTTGACTGCCAGGGACGATTACTCAATTAATCTTGGAATGATCATTAACCGCTGATGATTATTATTCTGACTAACCGGTCAATACATGAACCGAAACATTTGCACTCCAAGATTGATTAAAAAAAACTGAACCTTGTAAACAGGTCAATTTCGTCTATTTTTCGCTCTTTGGCGGTCAAATAGAGAAGCCAATTGATAGATCTCTATGAATTAGCCTTGATATCATTCTAAACTATCCAGTCCAAAAAAAAAACAAAAAAAAAAACGGATATTAAAAATATAAAATGAGCGCTTTAGATTTATATATTAGTAATATATTTAAATAATTGTATATCTTATTAATGTGAATTTAGTTTAGGAGATATCTGGAACAGTGGGACAGCGCTCTGCCCCCGATGCTGAATTTTCACCGCGACCCTGAAGTTTCTCAAGTTAATCATGTTAGCGGGTGGGATTTTCGGTCATTAATTTTTCACCTAGACAATGCTATCTCCAAGATGATAACGGTACAGTTGAGAGATTTGTTGAGGTTCAAAGAGAGTTTCACTATTTCTGTCTTAACGATTTTCAAGTAATTAATTACAATTCGAAATAGTGTACTTTCTACATGCAGCCTAGTTACCGAAGAAACGAGCACAATTTAATGAGGTGGTATTATCCTCAGATAATACTCCAAGGTCCACAGATCTACGTTTCAAGTAACATCAATTGGCTATTTAAGTAATTCCTCAATAGAGTTTACCAACGTAGTAGTAATAAATCAATTTTTGGATACAAAAATATTTTAGACAAAATTGGCATTTAGCCCCCATTGAAAAAAAAAAAAATCAAAATGTCTTGAGTATTAATCCTTCGAAGCCATCACATTCGCTGATCGCTGACGGGTGTGATTTTAGTAGATAGATAGATAGATATATTTATTTGTCTTTGGGGGAATCCCCATACAAATAGAGCCTGGCTGGGCTAAATATAGGTACATATTAATTAATATAGATTTACAAAGTTTGAAAAAAATCTTATTAATTTAGTTACATACAAAATTTGTTTATACAAGATTTCACTATTAACTAATTTCTACTAAACTTTCACTATTATGAATAAAATTTAAAATAAAGTTCGAACGAGATAATAAACAAATAAAGAATAATTAGTGATTTTAAACAAAAGAAAAATAGTAATAAAATTTAAAATGAACCCTCATTAAATAGTTCTTTTGATATTTTATTTTGTAATTAAAAATTATAATCGCTTTAACGAAGTATATATACATTTAATGGTGGTAGCAATATCATTTGTTTTGTATATACATAGAATGGATGGCAGGTGCATATTATTGTTTACACTCAGCATCGTGTTTATTGATATATTGTCTAATAACTTATTATCTACAATTGTTTACGAATTGTTACAAAAGAATACTATTTTATTCGTTGATGATGAATAATCTTAATCTCAGGCAATTAATTAGGTAGTAATACATCTGTTTTATTTTTGACGGGTCTTGGACATTGATTATTGTCGGATATGTTATCGATGTCGGGTATACAGTGGATCTAATTGAATAATAAATGGGACATACTGCTATCAAATGGTAAAGAGTTTCGTAAGAATTCGTATTACATATTGTGCATATTTCTTTGGGTTTTATGTTATATACATGGTTTTTGTGGGTGAATTCAATGTGGTATTTTCCCGATAGACGTGCCTGCGTTAGTATTTTCATAATGTTAAACGGGAAGCTTTCGTTAATTACATTACTTTGAACAGTTAGATTAGGTTGATATATATAATATTGTAAAATTGGCTGTACTGGCTTTTTCTTAAGGATTCAAGGTCATTTTGAATCAGATATTGTTTATATAAGACAAGAATGTTTGGAATTTCTTTTTTGAAGACAGAAGGGTTGCTTTCAAAAAGAATGTATGAGCTATTGACTTTATCTAGAATATTGTAAATTTGAGTAAACCAATTATATTTTGCTGACGGTCGGAGTTGATGTTTATTCTTTAGTATCACGAGGCAGGTTTTGGTAATTCTATCATCCGACATGCATAATATTTTTTGAATACAGATTAATACTCGTTTTAGTACCTTAACAGTTGAATGTTCTAGACCAAATTCCATTCTAATGAGCCAGAAAGGGGTATTTTTATTAAGATTGAAGAGTCTCTTAAAATAATTTAAGTGTGATTTTTCGATAATATCAAGGTACCTAAATCCCCAAATCTCAATTCCATAGAATAATGTGCTGATGGCAATGGCTTCATTTAGTAACAGTCTATTCCCCCAGGATTGTAATTTTGATTTTCGGCAAATATCTATTACTGTCCCTACTGCACAGGCTGTTTTAGATTGAGAATATTTACAGACTTGATAAAAAACACCGGAGGAGGATAAAGGAACACCTAAATACGTATAATACGTCACTATTTCTATGGGTTCTCCATTATAATAAAATGTTTTCAATCTTTTTTGTTTGCCTTTGTGGAAGTAAATAATTTTGGTTTTATTAAGATTGACTTCTAAATGGTTGTCTTTAGTGTATGAGGATAGGATTTCAAGTTTTTTGTTTGTATCGCTATGAGAGAAAGAAAATATAGCCATGTCATCTGCATAGTACGAGCTTAATATTTCACAATTGGGTTTTAATTGAATACATGTAGCGCCCTTTTTTTTTTTAAATAGTCATCCATGTCTGATATGTAAAGATAAATAATAAAATAAATGTAATACTCCTTAACTAACACCGATCTCGTCAGATAATGCCCCTTCTAATTTTATTCTTAGTGTGGCCTGGTCATATAGATTTTTTATGATTCTGATAATTTTCCCACTTAAACCGAGCGAATTTAATTTGTACCATAGAATGTCATGATTTACACTGTCAAATGCTCGTTTATAATCTACAAAGATTGCAAATAGGTCACTATTAGAATATTCTAATTTTAGTTTAATTAGGCAATTCGAGAGGTCTATTAAATCGAAATAAAGCAATAATTCAGTAATGAATCATTCATTCTTCCTATTGCTCTGAAACACACAATTTACATATTGACCCACAGTATTGTTGTACTTATTTGAAATCACTGTAACTGTGACATATCAAATAACGACTGAATAAGGCAAACAGGAATATTAAATTTCTGGAAGTCAATCTCAGAAGTGAATCAATCGGGATCAGGAATCAGACGAAGGTGGAAATCAGCTGATTTTCTACCTATTCATTTCTATTATCATTCCAGGGTGGCAGACCATACATCATTCATACCATTTACTGCTTGATTTCTTAAGATCTAGTTGCCTAGCGGTACAAGAAAGATTTAGTCCTTTTGTCGCACCACTTACTTTATAGGAGATACTTTCATACTGCCATAAATAAAGAAATAATATCCAAAGCTGTTCTTTTATTGAACAACATAAAACTGCGATTTTTTTGTAAGACTAAACTGTTTCAACATAAAACAGCCTAAAATGAAGTTGACCCCATATTGCTGCAAGTCCTTACACAGTACTTCGCAAATTATTATTTATTTTTCGACAAATTAAGATTTATTGTACTATAAACATAAAATTACAAATATATGATAAACGATAAACCGTTTGACCAAAAGGAGGCTGTTGAAAGTTAAATTATTAAAAAAATGTTTTTTCCAATATTCAGTCCTGGACTAACTTTCATGGCATGATAGTCGAGTACTACATTTCCTCCACTCTTTTCATCGTAAAGAAGAGGAAATGCTTGGGGTGGAGTTAAAATAAATAGCACTAATATGTGAGGATTACGTATTTTATTTTTGCCGACGTTTCAACCCAAATTTTAGGTCATCATCAGGGCTCTTTAACTGGTGGTTTGAAAAGCTTTCATAATAAATTTGATGGGTTCGTTCAATTGTTCGAAATTTTATTTGGCTCTTGTTGGAACATTGGGCTGTTAGTCAAGTCCTACTGCGCATGCGGAAAAGTTTTGAAAGTGGTTGAACTGCTATTTGGAATGTACTTAATGTCATTGAACGTTGAGTTAATATTAAATATGTTCACCGCAGTGCAAGCCCAATCCCGGTGAAAACCAATTTGCAATGCGCCCCTTTAAAAGCGAAATTGTATGAACATTCATCATGTGCTTTTCTAAATTATAATATAAACTAATTCATATGCGGTGACGAGCCATATCCAAAATTTAATACACCAAATGCGGTAAACTTCTTAATGAATATACCCGACATTAATAAGAAATTCCGGAAAGCTGCCAGACAAGTACAATATAATTAACCCGAGCTCGTGAAACTTTTAAGCTGATTTATTTTATCAGGTAAGTTTAGTTTCCTTCACATGGGAATATGATCTCCATACACAAGCGTTGAAGTTGCATTTAAACTGGGACAGCCCTTTTCTATACGTCCTTTTCCTAATACACAGAGCTCTCTTGTTTCATTAGAAAAACAATGTCTACAACTTCTATTACTGGAAGAACAGTTTGTATTCCAATAAGGTCTCGTGCTGTAAGATAGTCGCCAATGATTTCCAATATCATACCAAGAGGAGAAGATTGAAAATTATGCAAAGTACTTACAACTAAACATCAAAAGCACGAAGATATTTGCAAGATCTAAAATAACATCATTTCACCGAATAGAATTTCTCGTTGATTAGTATTATCAGGGACGGTCAAAAGCACCCGAATTGAACTGGAACGGAATTCTATTAACCAAAAAGGAATCTCTCTTTTTATTTCAATTGAATAAACTCCGTGGTATTTAATATTCGTAATCTTGTTAGCAGTTTGTCTTGAACATGGATGAGAAACATATTAAGTTTTCAATTCTGGAATTAGTTCTATACATAGAATTTTCTAAGTAGATGAAAATTGCTTTAGAAAAAAATATTTTTCTTTGATCTGATATGCCAAGTTAACATCCTACTTTAGGAGACCAATGCCGCCTGCTAAGTAGAAGTATTAATTGCATAAGGTACTGAGGTAATTATTAACTTGTTCGCCTCAACTTCCGAGTCTTTACGTGTTGGTTTCACCCGGGCCAGGGGTGAGAGCGTGGGCATTAATCAACTTATTAAAAATAAATAAAAAGACACTTGGGATTCGAACCCACGAGCTTTGGTTTATCGTTGCTCATCAAGGGCAACGGTATTCAACGCGAAAGATCGCAGGGAAGTATTAACAAAATTATGAACAATATTTATGTGAACCGTGATGTTAAAAAAATTCCGTTATGGTTAAAAACTGTTACCTCAACCCCCACCTATAAGATAATTAATTAATTCTATAGTCTGATTGATTTTGAAATTCTTGCAAATTATACTGCCACCATATGTTCTGATACCATTTGTTTTGATCTATTTGAGGTTATCTAAGTAGACTTTTAAAGATTGTATTCATTCATTGTTAGTAGGCAAATAACGTTGTAAATTAATTATTTTTTCAGATACGTTTATCTCTTATTGTTGTTTATTTTGTTATATTGTTTATTCTGTTTCTAATTCAAATAAATTCTTTCAGAACAAGAACATTAATTTTCGTCATTTGAAATCCTACTTAAAAATTAATTTACAACGTAATTTTCCTACTAACAATGAATGAATACAGTCTTTAAAAGTCTACTTAAATAACCTGAAATAGATCAAAACATATGGTATCAGAACATATGGTGGTAGTTTAATTTACATGCAGGTAACAGAAGCACTAAGAATTACATGCATATTTTGGTTGACCACTTTAGCCGATACGCTTCGATTTAGACTACGAAAGATCAATGTTCAAAAGACTTTGTAAATCTAATTGCTCCTATTGCTAAAACAAACAATATAAAGTTAATTTTGGCGGATCAGTTCACATGTATAAACTCTAAAGTTCTTAAAAAGTATTTTAAGAAAATGGGAATTCTATATAAAGACTGTATTCATACATTGTTAGTAGGCAAATAACGTTGTAAATTAATTATTTTTTCAGATACGTTTATCTACATTCTATACATTCTATTAAGATTTCTTATGTATAGATTAGATAAGATTTCCAACAAAATTCAGAATATGAATGCCTTCAGCGATGGAGTTCAGCCACTCACGATTGTTTATTTTTCTTTAATTAAAATAAAACAAGATCAATTGAGAGGCTGGATTATTAATAATCCATATTATGTATGATTTTGCAAAGTATACAGTATGGTAAAAAAATAAAAAAATCTTGAAATCAGTGAATATTACTTTGGGTCATATGCAGAATCCCGGAACTAGTGATTTAATCCAGTGATTTGTATAAGTAACCACATCACCTGTATCACTTAATCATATGACTTTATTTAATATACATTTGAGGTTACGAAGCTAGTGGATATTAGCATCAATAGCTCAGTATTGTTCATTATGGGATTTTGAAGTTGATGAAGGATACTCCGGACAAGAAAAGTGCAATTCTCTTTCTGCAAGAAAAAGGATTATTGCTTAAGGAGAGAAAAT
Organism: Aelia acuminata; assembly: GCA_911387785.2. NCBI lineage: Eukaryota > Metazoa > Arthropoda > Insecta > Hemiptera > Pentatomidae > Aelia > Aelia acuminata. Next base: position 204,329,523 of record OU426978.1, on the reverse strand, counting down.
GAGAAAAGGACAGCATGTATCTGAGTATCGGGGCTCAAGAGGACAGTTGGCGATGCAGCATGAGATCCTGCCGTAAGAAAATAGGGTTAAGAAAGGGAACGTGGTTGGAAAACAGCAATTTAGATTTTCAAAACATTATATTATTCATTTATTGCTGGTCAAGAGAATATACATCGGTAAAATTTTGTAAGGAAGAGTTCGGATTTGCAGATCATACAATTGTAGATTGGAAGAATTTACTACGCGAGGTATTAAATTCTCCTTAAATTTGTCTCCTCTATTGACAATTGAGGAGACAAAAATCATCTGTAGTATCACAACAAATTAAAAATAACCTACCTAACAATAAAGAGTAGGTTATTAAATTACATGTGATGATATCACAAAAATCACTATTTAACCAGGTCAAATAAGCATCTGCATAAGACCCGGCTTTAACAGCTTGAATCAAAAATTAAAATATAAAGCCTACTAGGAAAAGTTGAAAAAGAAAAAAATCGCAAATTTTCGTTTTTCCACTCAGTTCCCCAATTTTTAATATTATTAAATACACCCCTCCCCCTCTAAACAAAATAAGCTTTAACAACGCACAAATGCGGAACGTATAGAAATTTGATATTCGAGTGTTAATGGTTTAAACCAGAGTAAAATATAATCCGCAATATTCGCCCATCTGTTTGCTCGAAACAATATTATGTTTGCTGTTCAAACAATAGAAGCAGTCATCCATTATGGCTTCAAGTTTCTCTTGAAGGGAACTTTAGCACAAAGCCGCATTACTGAGCAGATATTTGCCAAAACAAACCCTGGAGGTAGCGGAGCAGTAACCGAGCAGAATAATCCTCTAGCCAGAGTTTGGGGGAGGACACGCGTCATGCTTCCATTATGGGGTATCAACTCGGATCACGGCACCCAGGAGTGAGTAGGATATCCTCGTGCGATAATCGAACTCAGGAGGATCCGGGAGTAATGACAGGCGGGAAATCAGCAGTAACCACATCTCATATCAACCTCAATCAATCGGAGACAGGCGTCAAATATCAGCAATTTAGAAGGGACTCTAATTCCTTTCAAAAGAATTTGTTTTTTAACTTCATCATTTTTTTTTTCACCTGTTGCAATTATTGATACCCAGAAGTTAAAGAGATCGATACACGCCCACTGTGCGCGTATTTAAAAGTACAGAACTATTGTACCTCACTATAATGGAAAAAATCTGGTGCGTGCGCGCAACACACAACTTTCACTTACCAACTTACTTAGATTAGAAATTGACGTGTTTTGCTAAATATCATTTCCCAAAGTCACACATTTTCCTACGTCCATATCTTATTTTTGTTAATCGTTAAAGCCATTTTGAGTAAAAAAAAAAAAAACCTGAAAATGATACAAAATTTACTGAGTAAAGTCCCCCCTCCGGTTAATAAATTTTGATGAAATTTTAACAGTAATATCTCGGGCATATACACACATCAAATACCCAGTTTGATCAAAATCCTTAAAGCCAATTTAGAGTAAATAAAAAAAACACGTGAAAACGATACAAATTTTATTAAGTAAAGTCCCCCCTCCGGTTAATCAATTTTGATGAAATTTTTACAGTCCTATCTCGGGCATATGAATACATCAAATACTCAGTTTAATCAAAATCGTTAGAGCCGTTTTTGAGAAAATCGAAAAAAACCTAAAAAGTTATAAAGTAAAGTACCCCCTCCCTTTAAGTAATTTTGATGAAATTTTTGCTGTCACATCGCGGGCATATACCTACACTAAATACCCAATTTCAGGATCGCACGGTTTATAGTTTTTGAGCTAGTCTGTTCACACACAGACACACAGACACACAGACACACACACAGACCATTTCGCGGGACTTGGTCATTTCGACTCAGGGGACCCCAAAACGTGTATTTCCGTTGAAAACCGGAAGTCGAAATTTTTCACGATCGCAATACTTCCACTTACTATATATTTCATATATAGGTAAGTGAAAGTAAAAATTAATTTTACCTATTATAAAATGGTATAATAACATAGTAACTATGTTATTATATTGCTTTTATTTCAGGTTATTACACATCCAACTTTATTATTATTATAATCTTTTTATTATTCATTTGTACAACTTTCGGACGATTACCTATTATCAAGTACCTTACAATATGTTGATTGAACATTTTTCTAAAAATGTTGTCTCTTTTTTTTTTTTTATTACATTGTAAGTCCAATATTATATTATCAGTGGTTCCCTGTGGACTTAGTTAGTCCTCAGGGAACCAGTGAAAAATATAATATTGGACGTACAATGCAATCGACAAATTGTAAGTTACTTTTAATGGACAATCGTCCGAAACGTCGTAAAAATTAATAATAAAAATAATATAATAATAATAGTAATTCATCTGAAATAAAAGACACACATTAAAATAAATAAGATTCATCCAAAGAAAAAAATAGTAAGAAAAGGAAAAAGAAGGAGATAGTTACTATATTGCATTATAAAACAGAAACAATAGTTTAGTGGATCCTCCGTTACTGATGTCGTATTTTCCCACAGTATAATTGGAAAACAGGAAAAAACTTAAGAAGAAGAAGAAGAAAATACCAGTCTATGAAGAAGGAAACCTAGTAGAATCTCAATACGTTGTAAATTATCCATAAATAAGCTCACGAATTCTGAAATGTATCAAATCTATATTGCCGTGTCGCCACATCAACTTTCCTTAACGCTTACCAATAAAAAAAATCTGGTGCGTGCGCGCAACACACAACTTTCACTTACCAACTTACTTCGATTAGAGATTGACGTGTTTTGCTAAATATCATTTCCCAAAGTCACAAATTTTTCTACATTCATATCTTATTTTTGTTAATCGTTAAAGCCGTTTTTGAGTAAATAAAAAAAAACCGTGAAAATGATACAAAATTTATTAAGTAAAGTCCCCCCTCCCGTAGATCAATTTTGATGAAATTTTTACAGTCATATCTGGGGCATATAAGTACATCAAATACCAAGTTTGATCAAAATCGTTAAAACCGTTTTTGAGTAAATAAATAAAATACGTGAAAATGATACAAAATTTATAAAGTAAAGTCCCCCCTCCAGTAGATCATTTATGATGAAATATTTACAGTCCTATCTCGGGCATATAAATACATCAAATACCAAGTTTGATCAAAATCGTTAAAACTGTTTTTGAGTAAATAAAAAAAACACGTGAAAATGATACAAAATTTATTAAGTAAAGTCCCCCCCTCCGGTTGATCAATTGTGATGAAATGTTGGTTATCACATCTGTGGCATATAAATACATCAAATACCAAGTTTGATCAAAATCGTTAAAACCGTTTTTGAGTAAATAAAAAAAAACATGTGAAAATGATACAAAATTTATTAAGTAAAGTCCCCCCTCCGGTTGATCAATTTTGATGAAATTTTTACAGTCATATTTCAGGCATATAAATAGATCAAATACTCAGTTTAATCAAAATCGTTAGAGCCGTTTTTGAGAAAATCGAAAAAAAAATTAAAAAGTTATTAAATAAAGTACCCCCTCCCTTTGAGCAAATTTGATGAAATTTTTGCTGTCACATCGCGGGCTTATACATACTCTAAATACCCAATTTCAGGTTCGCACGGTTTATAGTTTATGAGCTAGTCTGTTCACACACACACACACACACACACACACACACAGACACACACACACACAGACCATTTAGCGGGACTTGGTTATTTTGACTCAGGGGACCCTAAATCGTGCATTTCCGTTGAAAACCGGAAGTCGAAAATTTTCACGATCGCAATACTTCCACTTACTATATATTTCATATATAGGTAAGTGAAAGTAAAAATGGGCCGTTTTTTAACTTCAATATTTGCTTTTGTATTGAAAAGCTATACAAAAATGAAAGATTACAATAAATCAATGTAAAGTCTAGAAATATGAAAAGATTTCAACCGGCCGAATATGCAAAGGAAAAACAGAACCATGTTCAAAACGCTATATCTCCGTAAAGAATCATCCAATTTCAATGACATTGTTTTTATTTAATTTAATAAAATATCTCCCGTCGTGAAACGAAGATCGCTACAACACCAATTTATTTTTTTTTATTTTTATTTTTTTATAATAATCACATGTGAAATTTCAACCGCATTCACAATTTTACTATTTTCCTACAAACAGGGACTAACGATAATAGTCTCTGATCAAAATATTGTACCATTAGGGCAATTAGTACCACTGGTAATGACTGTAATTAAAAAGTAGCTAGCCACTAGCTACGTTGCACACGATCATTCCTTCTATGAAAGGATATGGTAAATTGCCCCTCACGAGGACGGAACTTATAATTCTAATGCGTTTATACATTGTAGGTTTTGTGATTCTGATTCCAACGGTAGGCATAACTCGAAGTATATCAATTTCGAGTTGTAACCATTTTTTTGCCGACATGCGATATTACCAATTGAATAAAACTGCTTGATACGAACTGGGAGTTTTCAAAAACCTTTGGCCAGTTTTGATAAATGCAATGGGCCTAATACAAGAAAACTATAAATCTTTTTTTCAGGGAGAATGAATACGACTATATTAATTGATCAAGATATTATACCTTTTACAAACAATTGTTCATTGACTACCCTCAAAATTAAAATCAGGCGCCCGGAAACAACTCTTGTCAAAGAGCTTGAATATCGAAAACTGCATTGGAACGTCCCAAAGAGATGCGGCACAACCGATTGCGATGCCCGTTGCACCTCGATGCTTCCTTTTTATGCAAGCGATTGCATCTGCCCAGTCATGAATAACTACCAGGGCTTCCTCCACGCTTGTACAGGATGTGTCTTTAGTTGTCTGCTGAATTTTATATCTTCACTTCCTTTACACTAATCCTCTTAAAGCTCTCTACTCGCTCATTTCCGATCCGATGAACGGTAGGAAAAGCAAGGAGCTAGAAAGATTAAATTCCAAAACAAATATGGATAAATTATATTTAAGGTAGGTAATTCATTTTTCTAATAAAGTGATTTGAACATCACTCTCAATCGTCACAGAGTCGTTAATTATATAATCAACATTAACCACTTAAAAGTCGACTGCAGTTACCTTATCAAAATAGAAATACCAGAGTTATATTAATAACAACTGGAAACAGATTTATAAAAAGTTGGCAGAATCGCCTATGACATTGTATATTATTTTATCTTTCTTTTCTTTTTTAATTTACTAACCAATTTATTTTTTACTTACACTTACCTATATATGAAATATATGGTAAGGGAAAGTATTGCGATTGACTTCCGGTTTTCAACGGAATTACGTTTTGGTTAACGATATAAATAAAATCGATTGTTTATATTTAAAGATCTTCCGTTCATTTAATGGAAATTACTTGTTTCATGGTAACTATATGAAGTTTTCAAAAACTACCTAGAGAATAATAAAATCAAACGACTTGGAGTATTATGCTTGCATTGTCGAATTATCACAATTAAAAACATTTATTCAATAATAAAAAAATTTAGTGTACTTTAAAGAGCAAATAGTACTTTTATCTGGTGCAATGCGCGCACACACAACTTTCACTTACCAACTTACTCGAATTCGAAATTGAAGTGTTAAATGCAATTTCTCGAAGTAACACATTTTTCCACATTCATTTACTTATTTTTGTTTGTATTTGCTCTCTAAAGTATACTCATTTTTTTTTATTACTAAACAAAAGTTCTTACTTGCGATAATTCGGCAATACAAGCAAAATACTCCAAGTCGTCTGATTTTATAGTTCTCTATGTGATTGTTGAAAATTTCATTTAGTTACCATGAAACAAATCATTTTCATTAAATGAACAGAACGGCTTTAATTATAAACAATGTTCTGTCTTAAAGGCGTATTCCGAATGCGAGGGCTAAACGAGTTTTATGAGTTGACGGAATATTTTTCTTTTTTTCTCATATAAGATTTTTCATATTTCATATTTAGCCCTTTCTTATTTTTAGGCGAAACGAGAGACAGATAATTTCTCCATATAAACAAATGCATAAATAAAAAGGTACTTTACAGGAAAACAATAAAGGCCCCTCCAATTGATCAATGAAATGGCATTTGACAAAACACCTCAATTTCTAATCGAAGTAAGTTGGTAAGTGAAAGTTGTGTGTTGCGCGAATCGCACCAGATTTTTAATATATAATTTATTTTGATAGATTAATTGAGGAAAAAAATATCCTTGAGAAGGAATTATTTTGGGAGTGGAAAAGACAAAACCACTTGCAAGCGCCAACCAACACTCCAGCAACTTGATACTAAGACAATCGTTAAACGACCCTTTCTCTTAAACCTACAGCGATATCTAACGTTTCTTACATCTACTCGGTTTACACCACTTATATCTAAAATATTCTTTCTGCCGCGGCGACCAAAATTAAAAAAAAAAAAAATATTGTCAAGTTTCCTCAACCAATAGCTTACAACTGCTAAAAAATGTTTGTAAGTCTTTTATAAGTAAATGAAAATTCGTTAATGTTATAGTTATCTATTATGAGCCTAAAAATTATAAGTACACCAGAAAAAGAAATATTTTATGACTACAACCCATGGAAGGTCTTAGGTTCAGTACTCTGCAACCTATTACTATTTCTAGGTCAGCGCTCGTGCCGATGGATGTGTATGACCGCGTCTAGCTCATCCTCCAGGTTTTAAGCTTAATTATTCCATAAAAGTACCTTTAAAAGCATTAAGTAGGGTGTGCCCCAGGAGACAATCTGAGAAAAAATATAAAAGATATCCATCATATCATAGCCAAATTCGAAGTCGGGACCTTAAGCATAGTTAAAGCAATCATGCCCATGGCCATTTTTAACTCTGTTTCAAATCTTGGTTAACTTCACTCAATAACGTAGTCAATAACTAATTTTTAACAACATATGTAGGTTAATATAAAATACTGTTAATGTTAATGTAAATTACAGTGCATGTAATAAACATAACATATTTAAAATAAATGAAATAAATATTATTTATTTAATGCTGAAAATATAAACATATAAACTAAGTATAATAATGTTATAATATAAGAAAAAAAGGAATGCATTTTTTAAAAAAAATGAATAAATGGAGTAAAGTGAAGAACTGATGAACCATTCTAATAAAACATTTTTAAAAATTAATCACGAAAAAATCGAAGCATTAGTCATTGGCATCAATAAAAAAAACTATACCTAGTGTTTATCTGAAACTGTCGCCATTAAGATTAATTGAAAGTAGATATGAAATTACATCATCAGTTATTAGAAGAGATGAAAAAAATATTCTGTACCTACATATAAGGAGTGAATTTTTTTTTTTTATTTATTTATTTGTTTTGATTTGCCTCTACCCGAAGGGGTCATTGGCATTTTTTTCTGTTGTAAAATCTGGTTATTATAATTATTATAAAAATAATAATTTATATAAAGTGATAAAAATAAATTAAATAATAATAATGCTAATTTATAAATTAAAACTTTAACATTTCGGTTTTAACAATATGTTGTTAATGCTCACGTGACTCAAGTCGTGTGATCTTAAAAGCTTGCACAAAAATATAATTAAGAATAAATATTCTTCAATTTTTGTAAGTGTTAAATAAGAGTGGGAGGAACCCTGCCAAGGACAGTTTTAATTGATGAGAAAAAATATAAAACCTGGCATTTATTCATTTATTCCACCTGGCATTATAAAAAACATGGAAAACAAATTCCTTTGGCTGACAATGGCTGTATGAAGCTGATTAAGTACAGAGAGTAGTAAAATGAATTTTGAATTATTTTCAACGCCGTCAAATCCTAAAACCTAATAAATGATGTTAATACACTCCATTTATTCTTTTGTTTATTTTATGCATCTATTGTTTTTAAAATTTAAAATTCCTTTTTTGTCTTTCTGTCATTATACTTCCGGAGAAGCGATACGTTGAATTCAATGGATAGGGAGGGGTGTTAAAATGTTTTCAGTAGTGTCTGAACGAAACCGAATTTCGGCCGAAGACCTGGTTTCGCGGCGAAACGTAAACTTTTCTAGTAATGTGTAATTATTCTAGCTTGGTATACTTAATAATATTAATGCAAGCAATTAGTAGTAAGAGAGGTGTACTAATAAGGTTATATTAGGGGGACATCAGACACGAATACTTGTTTCGGCTCGGCAGAAACCGGATTTCCGGTAGATCACTAGTTTTCAGCAATATAAACAGATATAATAGAATCATGATTGAAGTTTTACTTCGATTAATTTCTTTTTCAAATAATCAGGGGACTATAACAACAGACCGCAGAACCATTCAGGAAGCCTTTTTACCACTCGCTAGGCCGAATCCGCTGTAATATACAAAACGGGAGTTAGGATCGTATTAATACACCCAACCTATTGTGGCTACACCCTAAGAAGGGTGGCTGGCCCTCAATGGTGGAACTAGACCCAGCCAATACTAAAAAACTTCAACACCGACTGGTTAGGGATAAGAAAAAAACCCGACCTTGAGGTACAACCCTCTGGCTAACGGGAGGCCTCGGAGACTTCTAGCAACATCACACCGATAGGAGTACATTAAGTGTACCTTCTCATCTAGCTATTAATTTATCATGAATAAATATTTTAAGATATTTATTTTTACTAATAAAGTCTCATTTTTCAATCCTGAACTATCCAATCCATGTATATAATATCCAATGAATGTAAATATCCAACCTTGAAGTATGGTGTCAAAATTGGAGAATTGAACAAATACCATTAAATTACCTTTAATTAACCTTTCGTGAATATATGACTTCATGTCATATAATATTACTCCACAATTACCTGCAGATGAGGGCCAGGATAGTTGATCCCGTTTCAGTAGGAGTATTTGTCATTAGTAGGAAGATCAGTACCAAAAGGATTGATTAAGGAGCTATGGGGAGTCTAGGGCTGCACCTGGAAACATAGATTATAGAGGTTCGGGCTTCCCATAGAACATAAAATTGATTCTATCTATTTTATGTTTAACGGAGCTACCCCCTCCAGGCTGTTTTAGCTCCCGCAACAACATAAATGTCGGTACTACGCGGCAAGAGATCTTATTAGGTAAAAAAAAAAAAAAAAAAAAAAAAAAAAAAGAATGCCTGCACTAACATCTTTGTCCCCCCCCCCCCCCCCCCAAAGACTTTTAATTGCTCTTACCTTTTTAAAAATGACGCCTTTGAAAAGAGAAATGTAATGAAATTATAGCTTATAGTTTATTACTGAAGATTAAGCTGCAGTCTGTTCCTCCTTTTCCTTTCTTTCCATATTTGAATGTTTTTCCAAAAAAAACATCACCCGGTAAAAATATAAACATATTTTTAAAAAAATCTTAAAACACTTTTTTTGAATTGCACCTTTCTTTCACTAAAGAAATAGATACTATTTTTTGAAAATGGTGAACTTAAGAGCTTCCATAGAGGGAGACAAAACTTTTATTATCAATGAAAACATTTTTTTCATATTAGAAAGAAAGTGGTTACGTACTTCAAACAGTGGTGTACCAAGAATGAAGTTGGCTTTATTTACTCATGGGACTACGTATTTTAAGAGGATTCATTTAGTATTTTTTAATATAAACATTTTTTTAGGGGATGCAGATATAATTATCAAGTTTTAGACTCATCAATCAAGTTTCTCGACGATCTATCATGAGGGGGATAAAAGGGATTTATAAGAATGATCTAGGATAAATTGGAACTAATTTTTCAAGTTGAGCAATTTTTTAGAAAACGAATGCGATACTGTATTCTTCATTTATTCATTCAATTATTATTTTATCGGGACCTCGATTTTTCGTTTCAGTAACCTTCCACCACTTTATATTAACTAATTCCCAACATTATTATTTCTTTATAATTAATAATAAACTCTTCAACGATATATTTATTATAAAGTGCCCCTACGTAAGCCCAATTTTGACGAAAGCTTTGCTGTCACATCACGGGCATAGAACTATTACCTCAAATACCCAATCTAATTAGTTATTGGCAGACGGCTATTGCCATTGCCTTGTATACTTTCTTTTTTAATCCTTTTGCAAATTTTGTATATAGCTAACAATAAAGTATTATTATTATTAGTTATTTGGACTTGGGGACATAGTCGACACCTTTTCATTCATTCGACGTACTATACACCAATTCTTCATATAGTTAACCCATTGTTTCTCCACTTTAAAATTTAGCACATCTTTAGCCACCTTATACTAGAATAACATTTTTTTCTATTCAAAAAGTTTTTTTTTTTTTCAAATTTCAAAGAGTATTTTAGTTTTTTTATTAAAGATACATTATACATTTTAATACATTCATGCGGTAATCAAAAGAAAGAGCACAGGTTGATCCAGATGCACGGAACATACAACTCAACACTTAACCAAATCCAAGACCTGCAGGTTCAATATTGTTTTTAACTGGTTGACTTGATACGAAATGACACTCCGTTGAAAAAGAAACAAATGTTTTCTTAAATAAAGTAGAGCGTCCATTATCCGACATAATGCCAGGGGTATTTCAGATAATCGAAATTCACCTATATACATACATAATCAACTTAAAGCTTATAGTGAATGCAACGGCATTGTCTCGTCAACATATACTGCATGTAGCACTTAGTCAAGTATCGACAATCCATTACGTTGGACAAATCCGTGTACTTTCAATCTATCGCATTTTTATCAAAATCGACGATTTTTTAAAACAGCTTTTCGATGCGACTTCCGTCGCATTCGATAAACGGAAGCTCTGTAGAGATCCATATAGCAGCAGAGATTTTTTCTACGAATCTAAATAATCTTCACTATTATGAAGATTATATTTGAAATTATTAATTGAAAATTAATTGCTTTTCTGCATTGCTTTAAGGTTTGAGCACAAGTTTAATGGGGCTCGCAACTTCACATTTATCAGGAGACCCTGTATACCTCATAGACACTTTGTTAAAATGAAGCACAGGGTTTTTATTTGTATACCATAATGAAATTCACTACCAGACATCAGTGTGAATACTAAAGGATAGGTTAAAAATGATTTTTAAACAAGTTTCATGATAACTGAATATTTGGATAGATTTATTTAATTAACTGTGTTAATACAAATTAGTTGAATATGTTGAATTTTTAACATAGAGACTAAGCTGATAATAAATAAGAACACATATTTCTTATTATATACACTGCCTCAAATAAGTTTCTATACAGTCTAAAAATTCCATTTTTCTTTGCAAAAACATATTTGAAAAAAAAATGTATTAAATTTTTATTAAACATTGAATTAAGAAACATTACATTGATATTGCTTGAGTCACTGGCGTTGATGACCAGTTCGATATTACGCCACTAAACTCCAACAAGCAAACAAACATTAATATTGCTCGCAATTTTTATATAACAATATCAAAATACAAAAATAAGTATACTTTAGATCAAAAAACTTTCCATACAAGGCAAAAATATTGTATAAACTTTATATTTCTCACTTTTTAATACCTCATGGAACCACCTTTGGCCCTTAAAACTTCAATAAGCCTGTCTTTCATACTGTTTTTTTCTTCTTTTTTTTAGTTACCTCACTGCTAATTGAATTCCATTCTAGTATAGAGCTGCTTTGAGATCTTTGGTTTGAACACCTTGATTTTTCACGCGTAGTCCTAATTCATCCCACAAATGTTCTGTAGGATTCATGTCTGGTGATTGTGGTGTGCAACTGTTTGGGAACATTTTGGATTAACCATTGGTTAACTTTTTTGGCGTTATGCTCTGGGTCATTGTCCTGCAGAAAAATAAACCCAGGCAGAAGTCCAAGTTTTTCAGCAGAACTTTTCAAATTGTTCCTTTGAATATAAAGAAATAAATGCTGGAATAGAATACCATCAATAAAAACTATATTTCCAACTCCTGAAGAACTCATACACCCCATACCATTACACATCCACCTCCATGTTTGAAAGTCGGTCGCAAATTCTTTGAAAAAGAATTCCAAAAACTTTCGGACTTATTTACATATTCCTTGGCAAACGCCAACCTATCTTCTTATTAATTTTGCTAATGAAGGGTTTTTTTCTCGTTATTCGTCCGTGAAAACTTTCCTTTCTCAAAACATTCCTGACCTGTTCCTGTTTGCCGATGTACATCTGCCCCGTAATCTCTTACGAGCCCACTTGCAATGGATGTTGCACTTTTATGAAGATTTTCATGTACATTTTTCAAAACAGTCCAATGCATTGTGTTCGATTTTCTTGGCTTATCTTGGCCGACCCGAACATGGCTTATCTTCTAATGTTTTTAATTCACAATGTCTGTACAACACATACTGCACAGTTGCATGTAATTTATTCAATAAAGTTCCAATTTTTCTGAGAGAAAATCCTTGACAACTTGACCGCACAATTTGTTCACGAATGCACCGCTCTACACGCATGGTGATCATTCTAAACAGGATGAACCTTAACTAAACCTTGAAACTAGTGTTCAGATAATGCTTCTGAGAATAATAACGGCACTGAATAGAAATAGGATTAAGATGTTGTAGATGTGTGGAAACTATTTTGGCATTCGGTTTAAAGTTGCTTCTCATCCTGATGTGGGATTAGTGATCCAACAATAACTTGCTGTCATGGTAATATATCTTTGCCCCAGCTTTCCCTTCCTTATTAATAAAAAAAAATAATAATAATAATATAATATAATTATCAAAGAAAAACTAACTGCATGGAAACTTTTTTGAGGCAGTACATGTACCTATACATAAGAGTCAGATCAGATTCGGCTTAACATCTAAGCTTCTTCATTACTAGATGAGCCTTTCCTGGTGATAACATCTTTTCGTTGGCATCTAATATTACCATTAGAATTTTAATGTGCGCACAATTTAATACTCTGCATAGTTTATAAATAAATTTCAAAGAATATTCACGTCATCTTGAATTGCTGAGTACGAATCGCTTTTTTCCAAAATCAGCCAAGATCGTTTTTTAGCAAAGCGATGGCTAAGGTAAACCTGTCTCAGAACGCTACATTTGTATTATTCATTTTTCATTCATCCTCAAAATAGCTACATTTTTTAAATGAAATTTTAAGGATTTAAATAGTTTTCGTTCCCATTCAAAATTCGTACGTTTCCAGTACAATTCAGATTCGCTCTTTTATAAAGGTTGGGTCAGTCGTCAGAAATACCCATGTTATGAAAATTCTATCTCGGTTCAAATTAATTTTTGGGCAAAGGATAGGTTAATGGAATCTCAAAAGTGCAAGTCAAAACGACTTTAAAATGAAATCTTCTCTTTGTTAGGAACCTGGTTCTCGAAGATTCTCATGCCCTTGGGTATCGTAATGGATTATTATTATTAAGCTGAATTATTTCTTATTGAATTATATACCATGCTGAAGAGCTTTTTATTATTTAGTTAAAAATGAAAATAGAATCTTTTTTTTTCATGAAGTCGTTAAGCTGTTAAAACATAATTATTTTACTTGGTTAGTGCAAACTGGAGATCTTGTAAATTAAAAAAATAATTTCACGTCAAGAAAACTTCCTTTATCAATTTATTTTATTTATAGGTATAGAATAGACTGATTGAGAGATCAAGAATGATTTTCCAAGTTTTCTCAATCTTCCTAAAATAGTAGTATATTTTCAAAAAACAATACATCAATGATAATAAACATGTCATTCATCTTTTACTTTTAAGTACTCTTGCGAAAATAATCTTCCCACACTTATACTAAGAAATGTTGAGAGACGTCATATGATTTTTTTTTAACCCTTCAAATTAAAATATACACAGGGGATTATCAGATAGTGTAAGGAATATCTATGGATTAATAAAAACTGTTAAACTCTTGAAGAAATACATTTATTTACAAATTGTGTTATGGATAAACATCACATATAGCAACTCATACATATCAACAAAGAGTTCATAACCCTGATACCTTGAAGAAATGTAAGTACTATCAACTGGTACCAATAAACCTGACAGGCACAATAGGCAGTTGAGTTCTGTTAATAAATGGATTTTTTGCAGGCCTTCAAATGCTTAATTTCCAAACTGTTATTTGTTAAAATACATAAAGACCACAAGAAAGTGAATTGCCATCACCGGCTATACGCCAATGGAGATTCTGAAACTAAAAATTACCTTGTTAGCCAACCCAATTCACAAAAAGAATAAGTATTTCATGCAAGTATCAACCAACAAGCTCAAGTTTACGAACATGCCACCAACTACATGTGTTATTTTAACATATTAGATTGATAAAAAAGAAACAAATATCTAAAAGTACACACTTAACAACAAAATAAAGAAGCAAAACAAATAATAAGTAGCATCAGAGTCAAAGAATAACTGTTTACGACTTACTTTTTCCATAGGATTCATTATTTTTTCACCAATTTACATACAAATGAAGCACATGAAACCACTAAAACCCTATAACAAAAACTAAAAAGAGAACTCGCGCACCAAACGAACTTATAATATTTTAAATATCAACACTAGCACCGACGTGACGAACAGACCGTAAGTTGAGAACATACTGAAGTTGATTATGAAACTGCTTAAGAATTCTGTTTATAGTGTAGAGGGCGCTTCTGTCGAATCCATTATCATTTCGTATCATTGAATTTAGTACATTAATACACTTCTTTATATATTTTTCCTTTATGGCTAATCAGCCTGTTTATATATTATAAAGAATCCTACCATTTCAAAACAGAACCAAATTCTATCATAATTCATTTAAATTATGATCATTATGCTTGGTAAAAATGATTTAAAAACTAACAATATAAAGCAAACAGCTTTAAATGGAAGCAGGAACGGGAATAATCTAATGAATAATTTCGAATGAATATTGTATAGAAAATTTTATTTAATAATTTTAATAAAAATTCTGTTAAGGGATATGTTGTGGAAGAAAATTCAAAGTTATGATCGTTCTAAAAAGTAGAAATTTATTATTTAAAAATAAACCAATGGCATAATCAGAAAAGCCCACATTATTTATTTTGAAATAATAAATTTAATATATTTAAGAACATATAAAATTTGGTTACACTGGAGTAATGACAAGTGGTGTCAAACGGGGAGGTTATCGACTGGTTATATGTTTCTCACGTGTCATGTTTGTTTATGTTTTCTTTATTAAAATTTTTGAAGAAGAATATTAAACAAGTTTGAGACCATTTATTTTATGTTTAATGATATATTTCTAATAAAATCGTAGAAATAAAATTTGGATTTTTTTTCTGTTATTTAAATAATTTATTTCTATTAATTATAAGTCTTTGTTAGTACCGTTATTTATTATCTGTGTCATATAGTTGTGTTGAATAGTATTCATTATTTTTAAATTAGACATCATCCTTAACCAGATTTTATGTCAAATATTTTTTAATAATCATGAATGGGTTAACTTTAAGAATCAGTTCTGATAAAAAAGTGAAGCCCATTAAGAGAGATTTCAAAAAAGAAGATCTTCAGTTCTTAATAAAGGCATATAGTAAGAGCATATTGTTATATGTTGTAAGAACAAAATTTGCACACATATATTTGAACAGAATTAATTTTTGATCTACCTAATGAAATATTTTAGATAATGAAGAATTAACATTGATGACCAAATTATTGAATGCAGAAACTGTTGAAGTTCAAGTTCGAGAGCTGAAAGAGGTTCTCATAAGTACAGCGTAATATATTAATTGCAAATTTGCTAAACCATTTGCTTTACTTATGTGTAATGCTTTTAGATATTTAATCTGCTTAGTAATGGTGAAACAGACACTGATTATATGCTTATAATTGATATTATCACTTATATATTTATCAATCTGAAGAAGGAAAGCCCTTTATTGCAATCTTTTCTGAAGTAAGTGATTAAATTTTTTTTTCCTGTTTTATACTGTTAATATATATTCCTATTATACTGATATACTCATTTTACCCTAAATGTTATCTTTATGATGATTACAGGTTTTTATCATCAGCCCCTGCACAATTAAAATCTACTATTCAAGATTATTTGTTGAAGCATTTGACGAAAATGCTTCTAAAAACAGATCTAAATTGTGACGTCATCAGTGAATATTCTTTTACAGTCTCCACTTGTTTAGATAATCCATATTTAGCTAATTATTGTTTTTTACCTTGTGCAGATCAATTATATAAATTTATTGAAACTTCTCTCATAAAGTGTCATGGAGAACTGTTGTAAGTATTTGCTTGTCATTTTTTTTTAATGAATTTTTTCTCATCTAGATATGTTGCTAATTAAAAATTTTTATAGAGATATGTATTAAAATTACCTAAGACATATAGAATTATTTTAAATTTAATCCTTCCTCTTGCACCCACGTCCTACTAGGTCAGCACATCATTCAGCCTAATTTTTTGCCTGGCTTTGCTACAACAGCTACAAGCTACAAGCTACAACACCTCCTTAAACACCATTTTGCACAGGGGCAGATCCTGCTGAATAGTCCCCCATGGACAACCTTTTTTTTTATATTTCAAAAGAGCTATTTTTTATCTTTACCACTTGTCTTTGAGACACCCGAGTGGGTTAAATAAGTGCTCTTCAACTAATTCCAACCTTTAAGAACCTTCTGGATTTTAATAAGGCTGGGTTGCGATCTTTCCCTACATAAGAAACACTGACAACATCCTGTACTTTTCTTTGTGCTGGGCAACAAATATTTTGTTTTAAATTTATGAAAAAATTACTAATTGAACTTCTAGGACGAAGGCGACTTTTTTTTTTAAATTAATAAATAGTTGTATAATTTATAAAGAGAGTGATGGGGTACTTAAGCAGAGCAATATATCGTTTCCAATATCTTTATAAATATAAAATATTGTATAAAGAAATTTTGGTGAAGCTATGCGGTTCTGTTGATGACATCTCTCTTTAGGTTGAAAACTTGGAGCGTGTGACATATAGTAGCTCAAGAATCTTTCATAAACTGATTTCCTGCTCTTTTAAAGTCTCATTATTTTCCCTTGGTAATTTTAGTCTTCCTAAAGTTTTGTTTACAATTTATTTATTTCAAACAGGAAAGAAGAAGCCCCGATTAAGAAATTATCAATTATCTCTGGAATACATAGCTGTGTGCAAGGAGGTATAAGCCTTTGTCAGAAGTATCCTGTAAATTGTACTAGAAACTTATCTGAAATGGCTGTGACTCTTTTGTGCGATTCTGAACTTCCTTTGGACACACGCGCTGCTTCGGGAATTTTAGCTGTACATACAACTATAAATGTTGATAGAAAGCAATGGTTAGAGGTTGGTTTAATTTTCTTTAAATTGCATGATCGATACCTTAAAGTTTCAGTGATAATTGATTATTTTATTTATATATATATTTTTTTTAGGTTTTCAGCTCCCTTTTAGAATCAAGTAATGATTTGGGAATATTATCATTTTGCTCTGGTTTGCTAAATACACTTTCCTCAGATGATTTTGAATCAGTTGCTAGTATTAACGGCGTTAGCAAACCTGTATTATACATTATCCATGATACTGTCCTTATGATTGAAGAAAGGTTTGTATATATTGGAAGAAATATTAAAATTAGTCTGCTAGATTGTTTTGATAGAAATAATTTTAACGATAAAGAATATCGTTTAAGAAGACGATAAAAGAAACCGATTGTTCAGAATTAGGCCCCTCGACCTAATATCCTATTTTGATAAGGGGAACAGTATAATTGTTATTGTGCTTACATTTAATAATATTTCATAAATATTTCTTTTGATTTAGCATAGCCAAAACTGCTATGCGATGATGTTCATAACCTGACCCAACAAAACATTGATAAAGTCTACATGGTGTTGGATTGATGGAAATTGAAATAATGAGAACGTTTTTATTTATTTAATGAAATTTATTTTATATATTTTGAACTACAGTTTCATTTATTTAATGATTTTTTTTTATTTTAAATTGGAATCTTTAAGTTTGAGTCTATTTTTACGAAGTTAGGCTGTTTAGTGTGACCTTATCTCAACTGAAAAGGCCCGATTGTGGATTTTTTTTTTTTATCCCTTTTGATGGGATGAGGGCTTACTTAAGTAGTAACATGCAAGTTTAACATCCAGCTAAAATGATATAGAAGTGGAAGTGTTTCTCGGGCATCTTTTAAGTTATTAAAATTACTTTGTTGCTTCAAATATAGTCATTAAGCGAATAATAGATTATTTTTATGAAAAACAATTTTGACAAAATAATTACTGTATTGTACGGTATTGTTAGGTGTGATAAGTAATACTTGCATCTGAAGGCACGAGGCCAGAAACGAGCACTCTCCTTCTTATTGTCATCGACAGTTCCTGCCAAACTAAATGGAAGAGTTGCAGTAAAAACATAGATAGACATATCTCCCTCCATTTAAGTACAGCAGGACCACCACCTCAGCGAAGCTTTGGCAAAAATGAGGACCTACAGGACCACTCGTTTCCAATGGTTGATTTCTGTTTTAACTTTTATCCTAAATTTGGAAAAATAGAAATCTTAGAGGATCCCTAAACTAGTATTAATGAACTTTTACTATTATTAATTATTTTTTAAAAGTGTAATTGACTTAGTTTAGCATTGAGATGATCCTTACTGGTAAAAAACTTGATCCACAGAAAATCACTTATGACCAAGGTAGTAAAGAATGACAGACAAAACTGTTTGATAGCCAGGTTTCTTATTTGTGTAAAGATTGCTTTCAGTTTGGCAGCCTTCAATAGTACAAAAATAAAATTATTCCTTTTTAGAATCAAACTTATATCATCTTGAAATGCTGTAGAATATGTTTGACGCTTTGATGTGAAAGACTTAACTTCTTTATTAGATATAAAACATGCACAAATCAAAAGTTAAGCAAATTTTGAGTGGTTTTTTTTTTTTTTTTTTTTTTTTTTTTTTTTTTTTTTTTTTGTGAGATCTATGGGACCACATTTTACTAAATCAATATTTTAGATTATTAAGCATATAATCTAATTTAAGTTAGACATAAATTGTCAGCCTTTCCAGTTCCTCCATAGTAAAACTTTGCATAGACTCTTAGGAATATCATACTGTCTAAAATTTTACCTGCCAAAAGCAATACTTGTTTGTTTCTTTAACGTCACTTTATGCCACTAAGGCTAATCGGACGATACTACTGTGGGAGTCCTAAATTTTGCCTATCCAGGTATAATTAGGATAGGGATCTTTAATGCGTACCTGACATCGTACAGGCTCGGGACCTCCATTTTACATCCTATCCGAGGGACGGCATGGCTAAGGATTTTTTACTCCCATTAAAAAATCCTAGGGCCACCGCTGGGCGCGAACCTACGACCTTTAGTATTGTAGGTTGCCATGCTAACCACTATAACGCAGGTGACCCCAAAAACAATTCTTATTCACTAATTTATAAATGTAACAATTCTTGTCTTATTATGTTTTAGGAAAGCATCAGAGAGTGGAATCGTTTTAGCAGCTGCTAGGTGCATATTACTGATCAGTCGCTGTTATACAAAAATACCACACCTGCTAACTCGAGAGTTATTGAGTTCATTTTTATTATATTTATGGGGCCATATTGATCACTTCATGGATGCTGTTCGTCATCTTTCTTTATCAGCACTCACCAATATTGCCTCAATAGGAGCTATCTGTCCTCGTTAGTATAAATTTTTGATTTCATATTTTCTATAAAATTTTAATTTCTAATAACGCTTCTCGTGAATGAATCTGAATAAAATAAAGAAATAAATAAATAAAAAGAAAAGAATCTTTACTCCATTAATTGTTTGTCCCAATTGAACTTCATTAAAAGAACCAAAAGTTTCTTGTAAGAGATTAAGGAAAGCCAGGAATATAGGGGTTGGCTAAAAGGGCTGAAATGTTTACTTATTGGACTTGTGGTGTCTTTTTTCTAAGAGTATTATAACTCAAAGAGTGATTAATTTGTATCTACCATATGACTCAATTACAAATAAAGAAACACAATATAACCTTTAAAAAAATATTATGAATGAAATATTAAGAAAGTCTCTTAAGAGGCCATGAAGTACTATCACATACTGATCTTGAAGAAAGGATCTTATTTTCTTGAAAAAAAAAAAAATCCTTCCATTTTAATCCTGAAGTAACTTTATCAGGTACCTTGTTAATCAACTGAATCCAACACTTTCTACCATTCAGCAGTAAAATAAATAAAATTTATAAATTAATGCTGAGAAATAGCATATGTTTAAGTTAAAAATATGTCATCATAATCCTCAAGTTAAGATACATAGCTTGGGCTTCTTCCAAACAAGAACCAACTTGTGTTTACCTACCAATATCAGTACCATTATATCACTAGAATATGATCAGATTAATTGTATTATAACCGTGTAACCACAGACATTGGTTTACCAAATACTCAAGTGCTTGTATCGATTTCGATACCGTTACAAATACAAGGCTTCACATCTTAAACTGATAGTGAAGAGCAACTAGTTTACTTATTCCTCTCTTAAGGACATTTATTATCAAATATTTGTTGTTATCTCACTGGGTTTGAGTTGTAGGGAATTTATTCTTTTTTAATAACTTATATTTGTGCTATTGTTCATTTTCTTTCTTAATTTCTTATAAATTAATAAATTTAAATATCAATGGCAATGTCAATATTGATGATATATACAGTATACTTTATTTTAAACCATTTTATTCGAAGATAAAAGATTCAACCACGGCCGGGAATCGAACCCAGGTCCACCGCATCTGCATCTGCAGGGTTGGATTCCTGTCCATGGAGGAACCTTTTATCTTCTAATTAAATAGTTTAAAAATTATAAATTAATTATCTAACATTACCTAATTACTACCTAACAACATACAATGTATATTGTTGACGTATGTCAACTAGATCCCCTCTGTCTGGACAATTGTTCAGCCCCTCCGGTACTACTTCGCTACAGGTGAGACCTGGTGGGAGGGATCATAGAAGAGAATGATTCGATCACGGCTGGTACGGCCCCACGGTTAGCTCAGAGGTAAGAGCGCTGCGACCTGATGGAGAGGACCTCGGTTTGATCCCCGGCCGTGGTCGAATCTTTTATCTTTTAATTAAATAGTTTAAAAATTATAAATTAGTTATCCAACGATAACTTATTACTACATCCTACTACTATTTATTTTAAGCCAATTTTTTAAATTTAACTGGAAAAATAAACAAATGCATTTAAAGCTTTGTGCTACCAGACCCCTGTAATTGTTAAAATAAAAAATAAAAAAATCAGGAATTTCGATTGATTATTCACACTGGCTGGCTAGTTATAAAAACACGATTTGTGAATTGAAGGTTTTTTTGTTTTCAGAACTGGGTGTTTATGAAGCTATTTTAAAAGATGTATCAGAAATGCCGGTTGATCGTCGAAGTAAACACGCTGCTATCTCTGTACTTGTCTCTCATGTTCCTGTCAAAGAAATCATCTCGCAGACACCTGGTCTTGAGAAAGCTTTGTTTTCGGCTGCATTAGCCAGTCCATCTTCAAATTATGTAATTATATTATATCTCTTGTTTTCATATGATTTTTTGTGTTACTTATTTTAAGCTACTTAACCTGTACTAATATACAAACCTTTGGAGTTTGTTGGTTTGAGCTAACAATTTGACTATTACTTTTCCCTCTGATAAACCGTTTACTCACTCAGGCTTTGGATGTTTGCAATCTCTCTTTACAAGTTTGAACCTGATTTTTTTCTTTTCTAGCAGACTCTAGGAAGAAGTTGCTAAAAGCCTTTGTAGGATGGAAGAAGGAGCTACAACGTAAAGGAATGACAATAAATATTGCCAAAAGCAAAGTTCTTGTGGTGTCCAGGCATGATCATGAAGATGTGCAACTGTTTTGCGGTGGTGAGGCTCTCGAGGGAATGGACCACTTTCCCTACCTAGGAACCGTCATCAGGAGGTCTGGTAAAGTATATGAAGAAATTGGTAATAGAATTAATAAAGCGAACCAAGTATATTACCAGATCTGCAACAACATAGTAGGCCACCGAAATGTAGGGAAAGACGAAGCTCCAGATATATAACACTCACATACGGTAGTGACAGTTGGGTCATGCTGGACAGGCATGTCAGCTGGATTACGGGAGCAGAGATGAGGTACTTTCGCAGAGCAGTAGGTAAAACAAGAAGGGATCGTCTGCAAAATATTTCTATAAGAGATCAGGTGCAAGTGTCTGAACTAAAACCAGACATTGAAAGAAGGCAGCTGAAGTGGTTCGGCCATGTGTGTCACACGCTGGGCAGAAGGCCCAGGGGTCACCTGAAAATCCAATATGGAGATCATATTGAGAGGATAGGAGTGAGAAGAGGAAAGACCTTGGCTGTGATGAAGAGGATTTGTCGAGACCGGGAAGAATGGCTATATTGGATCGAGGCCCCTCTAAGCTGATTTTTGACCCCTTGATGGTGGGAGTTAATACTAATGTCACTCACAAAAAACAAAAATTTTCTAGCATAAATTTATTATTTAATTAGTTTTGATGATTAACCCTTTAGAGGTTTGTGGTAGCCATAGCTACCAACCCATTTAGCTCCGAAATGACCAAAATAATTTTTAACCATTCATTGAAAATACCTTCAGAACTTGATTACATATATTAAAGAGACTTTAGTAAAAATAATAAAAAAAATCCTGGCATAAAATCTGAATAGATATGATTTTTTTTCTTTGGTAAATAGTCATACCACCAAACATTTGTGCAAACAATCTTTAACTTCTTCTAATGTGTTAGTGGTAGTTAATATTATTATTATTATATTAATATTAATATTAAAATATCACCAAACATAATTATTTATATTATTGTTTTAAATATTATATATATTAAACAGATTTTCCAGATCTTCAAGAGTTTGCCCCCCCATCCAGTCCAAATTTATGACTATCTTCTGAGACATCTAAATGATAGAAATATTTAGAAGCATTATAATCATTGAGACAAAATTTTGAGAATCATTTTTTTTTTCATTTCACACCAACTGTCATCACTTTTTTTCACTATCATAAGCTATTTATTTTTAAAAGAAAGTTATAAAAATGAGAATAACAGAGTAACAGTCTCAGCTTTCAGGAAACCACTCCACCAAATTTTTGGTTGCAACTTTGTCCAAACTTTCCTGAATGTAAGACCAATTTTAATAATGACAAAAAACTATCTAGTTTTGATATCAACAAGTTTTAAGAACATTAAAATCATAAAAAATAAACAAGAATGAAAAGTAACTTGCAGGGCATGACATTCATCAAACAGTTGGAATAAAAATCAAGTAATATTCACTAGAATCAGTAATAGTATTGAAAGCTGCACAACATATAACAGAAATATGATGTTTAATGAACACTTTCCTTTAATATCTCCTCAAAATGTCGTCTTACGAATAATATGTAGAATTTTCAAAAGTAGTTTTCAGAAAAAAGTGGTCAAAAACACAAGTAAAGACGTGTTAGTGGTAAACATACGCACCACTTCAACGCTATCAGTAGTTTACAGTATTTGTAACCTCTCCGAAAGCTTTTGGCGCTATTCGTTAGAGTCCAAAGAGGTTATAGGGGAAATTTCATCTGAAAATGAGGAAGTGAGCTATTTTTTAGGGGGTGGTAAATATTGCTACCACCAACCATTTGTGCAAACTTTGTTTTTTATCGCTTGAGCGTTATAGGGTTAAGTACCTGGAAAAAAAATAGAAAATTTCATGGGATTTATGCTGTGTCATCCATCTCATTTCTCGCTCATTTGCATAACATTTGAGTTTTGCAGGTTGCATATGTAATAAAGATCACAACCATTCTATAAAATATAAATTTTTTTTTTACTTTTTGAGGAGGATTTGGATTGGAAAAAATCCACAAAAATATTTAAAGTTTCACTTTGTGTTTCTTTAAAATATTTACAATTTCCAGGCGCTGAATTCTCTTGAAGCCTTGATCTGTCAAGACTTGAAAGAAAGTACGGACCAAACAGTATGGTTTGAACTATGGGTGAAACCACTTTTGCTTTCCAAATTGTCAGCACCTTTGGAGCAGCTGCTCACTGCTCTTATAAAAAACCATCCACCTGTTTTACAGCGTATCACTAGGTATCTTATTTGAGATTATTGATTTAAATTTTAATATATTTATTTTTATTTTTATTTTTTAATGTGTCAGTATAGGGTTGGAAAATAGTGAAGAAAAAATTGATGTGATATTGACATGCTTAAAGATTGGAAGAAAATTTAATCTTTTATCCGGCAAGGATGATTTAAAAAAATGGAAAGGTTTGGTCAACATTAACCTTTTAGAGTCATGCATGTACCACTTTGATGATGATGTAAGAATATTACATAAATTTAGTTATTTTATTTATTTGAATTTTTATTAATCTTAGTTTGTAAAAGATTTGGTGCAGAAAATATTTTCTTTATTGCTTAACTCAACTGCACA
This sequence comes from Aelia acuminata, assembly GCA_911387785.2. Taxonomy (NCBI): domain Eukaryota; kingdom Metazoa; phylum Arthropoda; class Insecta; order Hemiptera; family Pentatomidae; genus Aelia; species Aelia acuminata. The sequence goes on along the minus strand of OU426978.1, from coordinate 204,305,019 downwards.
TTATTAGAAGAAATAATTATTTTTAATTTATAAAAGAACTTTTTTTTTATTGAAAAATAAAATTCTACAAAAATATTCAATCAGTTCTGATAGTGTTAATTTGTACTTTTCAGGTTAGGTTGTCTTGTTTATCTCTTATTGTAGAAACATCCAAATCGACAGAAGAATTCACTCCTCTGGAATTAAATCTAATCAAAACATTTTTTATTTATAATTTATCTACACAAGATCCAGCAGTTAGGCAGAACATTCTTGCAGTTTCAAAAAAGGTTTGTAAAATATTCATTTTTTTTTTTCAGATCAGATTTGATGAATCACAGCCTTTAGCTTATGGAGTCGTATCCCTAATACTCACTGTCACCATGCAACAGTCGGTACTGTTTTTTGCCGCTCCAATTTCTAGTTGACTGTCATGCTGTGATCAATTTCCTCTATCCATTGTTTCACATAACATCCACACTTCCTTCTTTTTGGTAGTACATATTTATGAATTTTCTTTTCCCAGTGATTTCCATCTATTCACATTAAGTGGCCATACCACTTTGACCTTGAAGTTTTGGTAAGGCAAAGTACGATATTTGTATTATTAGTATTAGTAGTATTATTTATTAGTAAAGGACTTGGAAGAACACACAGCATAAGCAATTAGTCAAGACGTGAGCAAGATTCTGCGAGAAGCCAGACCACCAAAACCCAACCTATGGAATGAAGAAAGAAGAGCCCTCAGCGAACTCAAGAGCCGTGAAGACCTTGTTATTTTACCAGGGGACAAGGGGTTTTCCACAGTTATAATGTCCAAAGAAGATTACATTTTTAAAATGTTAAAACTCCTCATTGAAGGGACATAAGAAGAACTAAATAAGGACCCCACCAAAGAAGTGAACAAGCAACTGACAGACATAATGAAAACTATGACTATCCGAGGTACTTGAACTTTCAGCTGGCATGTAATGATACAGAATTGGAAGATTTTTGTCAATACAACTAATTTCACATAGATTTGAATAAATCAAATCATTGGGAATGAATTAGGTAAATTAGGTCATATTTCAGCTGAAGCCAAAGGATATTAAAAAACGATTGTCCAGCTGTGAACGTGTGGAAGTCCTACCCTCTACTTCATATTCTTCAGACATTGTGCCCAGTGATTCACACTTTTTCCGGTAGATGGCAAATGAGCTATCTGAGCAGTACTTCACATCAAATGGAAATACCGAAAATAGGATTCGAAAGATAAAGAGTTTTCAAGGTATTCAAATTCTGGTAGAAAGAAGAGAAAAAGTAGTGGCTAGTACTGGACAATATTTTGAATCAATTGTAATGTACGTGTTTTGTTTTTTTTACAATTTTTCATTGATAATAAATTAGCAAAAGTATCTTCCTTTTTCACCATAAACATTTATTTACAGCATAACATGTTGACGTTTTGGGGCTGTTTCCCCATTCTCAAAACTTGTACATTAATTTTTATATCTATTAAAATTTAATAATCCACTCACTAGTTAAATAATTTGGATAAAATGAATTAAGTATAACTTACATAAATTATTTCTCAATCGTATGATTGATGGTCTTTTAATAAATATTACAATAAATATATCAATGTCATATGCCAAAATACACCGTTATACATTTTATATGTATCAGCTCATACTTGTCCATTTCTAATTGACTAAAGGCTGCTGGACTCTGTCCTCTATATTTTCACCCTGTTAATACTAAATCCCTTGTCTCCCAGCTGATTGTGATAATTATGTTTTTTTGTAATTATTACTTCACTATTGTTGATTAAAATCTTTTTATTTTATTTAATATGTCCATGTAATGGGTTCCTAAATTTTTCGTATCTGTTTTATAATGAACTGTAATTTTATGGTTTTTTGTTATGGCATATTGCCTCCAATAATTTTCTATTTTCTGTATTACTTTCCATGTCTAATATATTGGTTTTTTCAAAATTAAATTTGTGTTGTAGTTTGATGCTATGGAATGCTAGTGCTGATGTGTTGATGTTTTTGATATTTTTACAATTTGATATATGTTGCTTTAACCTGGTCTTTAGTTTTTTTTTTAAGTTTCACCAATGTATATTTTTTCACAATCCATGCAATCAATTTTGTAAATAACATTTTGTTTTTCATAATTATCTATCCTATCTTTCTTATTACTTAAGTACTTATTAATTCTGTTACTATTATATAATCCCAATGGCCAATGGAAACAATAATCATGATCAAAACTCGATTACTCTAAGTAAAACAAGGAGTGATGACAATGGGAACAATAAAATTTCAAATAAAAAGAATTGTGGATATCAATATAAGCAATATTATGAAATGTCATACATCCCGGGATTAATAGATAGTATAAAAAATACTCTAAAAGAATATGACCTGGAAGATATAAAATTGGGATCAGCTTGGGGACAAGGGATTTAGTATTAACAGGGTGAAAATATAGAGGACAGAGTCCAGCAGCCTTTAGTCAATTAGAAATGGACAAGGATGAGCTGACATATATATAATGTTTAACGGTGTATTTTAGCATATGATATTGATACATTTATTGTAATATTTATTAAAATACAACCAATCATACGATTGAGAAATAATTTATGTAAGTTATACTTAATTCATTTTATCTAAATTATTAAACTAGTGATTGGATTATTAAATGTTAATAGGTATAAAAATTAATGTAAAGGTTTTGAGAATGGGGAAACAGCCCCGAAACGTCAACATGTTATGCCGTAAATAAATATTTATGGTGAAAAAGGAAGATACTTTTGCTAATTTATTATCAATTATAATATAAATATCTTCCAACAAAATTGAGAAAAAAATAAGAATAAATTCATAATTTTTTATTAGAAAAGGTAGAAACTTATTTGTACACATAATAATTAAAAAATTCTATTATATTTTATGAATCACTTCCCTCTCGCTTTCTTGTTGATATCAATTAATTTTTTCAGTTATTAACAAGAGTCCGAGATAGCCGATCAGCTTTAGAGCGCAGGCAGCGAAAGAATGCAAGAAGTGAAATGACCAATGAAAATTTGACTTGTGTTCTAGAAGAATATCAAAAATTTTTAGCTGACTTTAAAAAACTTTGCCTCGAATCAATATTTCCCGGGTCTTCACCAGCTAGGCGGTCTTTCGCATTAGGAAGTCTTGCTCTCATGAAGCAGCTTGGCATCTATGGGGAGTATGACCAGAAATCTACTGAAGTAATAATCATTTTTAATCCATTCAATTTTTTTTAATTAATTTTTTATTATATTTTATTGATTATAATTTTATTTATTGTTTTTTTTTTTTTTCAGATTTTACTATCTTGTTTATTAGACAGTTATGAAGACAATAAAATAATAGCTAGAGATTTGCTTTCCTGTTATCCTCCCAGTTTATTAAATTTTGAGGTAATTTTTTTATAAGCATTTAGTGATAATAACCTTAATATAAAGTTATTTATTTATTATCTCACCTTTTTAAAACTGTTACTTTAAAATAGATTTTTTTTTTTAAGAATGTATCTCATGTCAACAATTATATCAAAAACACTTTGATTCTAAGTTCAAGTATCAGGCCTCCTGACAGTATTTCTGCTGGGTATTATATGAGTTTGTTGGCCTCATTTAATGGCATTATTGGTGATAAAAGTGTGTAAGTAATATTTTTCTGTATTGGTTTAAAACAAAATATCTTTTTATTCTTGATTTTTATAATTCATTTTGTTTTAGGACCCAAAGCACTAGCTACTTCTGTTTGATTTCTACCTTAGAAGCACTAAAAGGTGAACTGCGAGTGGCTAAAGAAAGTTTATTAAGAGCTGCCTCATCTGGCCCTCTGTATGGTCACTTGTTTGTGATTAGACATATATTGCAAGCATTGGACTTTGAGTGCGTTCAACATTATTAAAATATTACTAATTTGATTAGAAAGGTTTTATACATAAAATATATCAATACTGTAAAACTGACGCTACTGCTTTACAATTAAAATCACCCTATTTTTATTTATTTTTTTCATGATGCTAGGAGTCATTAAATGCAATAAACGTTCCTGTTACTGAGTTATTGACACATAGTTTATTTCTCATCTGTTAATAGATATCATAGCATCTATATTTTTTAGATTTATTGTAGTGTTTTAAAACCATATCTAATAATGTAAGATGGTTGATAGTAGAATTGAATGTAATAAAAATGGTTGGTTACAGTGAAAATACATTTATGCATACATGTATAAATGTATCACCCAAATTTTGGTTCTTGATCATGGCTTTATCGGTCATGGTTATAAAAGTATCCTTAATGCTTTCGTTCAAAAAATAATATCATAAGTTTGATTAATGTCATTTCATAACTAAGTTATTGGTCTTGCCTACATAAACAGGGTTTCACTAGTCAATCCACTTGTTTCACAATATTAATTACAATCTATATTAATTACAATATATTAATGACAATCAATCGGAGGTATCGTTTCTAAACCTTTTAGTGACGAACTACTGGAGGGGTTGAAAGCCTTGGTGTGGTATTATTTAAGACTTGCTAATTCCCCTGAATAGTTTATTGTACAAAATTTTTTTTTTTTATTGTATAATATTTGTTTGTACCTATATTTGTTATACATTTTTGTTTAAAGTTAACATTTAGGTTTCTAAATCATAGACAAGTATTTTGTAATTGAAGTATAATAAATAATGTGCTCACAATCTGCTTTGATTTTTCAGAGAAATTGGAAATAATGAGAAATGGTGTTCTTTGATAGAAGACATAATTGAAACTGCATTTGATTGCAATGACACTGTGGCTTGCGTAGTTAACAATTCATCTCCTGAAGGGCATATCCCGATGGATTTTAGTTATAGTAAGTAAATCAGTATTTAAATATTTTATTTTGAGTTGGCCTGTATTTTATTTTGCTGTTAAACCTTTTTAAGTTAGCTATTAGTTACTTTATTTCATTTTGAACATGTCATATTTGATACAATTTCCGTTGACAACTGATAGATTGAAGCCTATTATTGGACTTATTTCAAAATGATTTTCTCCACTGCCTGCACTGTTATCTTCTTCTATTCTTCACTTTTTTTATCTGATTTTTATATAGATCTAATTGGATTTTCCTCATCATCGATAGTCTGAGGTGTTCTTAAAGAATTCTATTTTCGAAACAATTTTTTCGTTGTTTTTCATCTTTCTCATTCTCTTTTTCCTTTCATTCAGTCTTATTTTTTAGTTTTATGCTTTTTTTTAGGATTACTTTAGAGTACTCTAGCATTTTTATGTCTTCATTACTTCTTTTCATTTGGGCGTGTTCTTCTGAAAGATTTCCAGAAAAATGAAATGTGCATCGAATCCTGAACATGATCATTTTCGGAAGTTTTTTTGGTCGACAGAATCTTTGATGTAACTCTAGATCCACTTCAATTTAAGTATTATCCGGGATTTTCTTTGAAAGACAGAGCCAGAAGCTTAGAATGTTTCCCTTACTGGCTCTTCTGGATATCTTTAATCATCATCCAGATCTGTTGAAATTGAACTGCTGAAACAATATCATGGTCATAAAAGTATGAAAATTGCTAATATGACAAATGACAATGGTAAGATGACTACTAGAATTTTTTTAATGATTTAATCAAAAATATTTTTCAACATCAGTTGCAATATTATGGCCATCTCACCCTGAGTGAATGTGGTCATCTCTTCTAATGTTCCTGGAGATTTGGACATTCCTGCCGTTTGCCACCAGATGCTGGCATTATTGATGTTAAAGTGCAAGTCTCATAAACTACTCAGGAAACACTTAAATTTGAACAGTTTACCAAAAGCTTCCAACCACAAGTAATCTATTGAACTTAACAAGTTTAAGAGGCAGAGAATAAAAAAACACCAATTTTCTTACTGCTGGTATTTTTTTTACAAATATTTTTGTGCCCAGTACACTACAATTACACCACACTATAACATGAACTACTCTATACAATTACCCTATTTTTATTTTTTGTTTTTTTAATGTAAAATATCTTCTTTATTAATAATTCAATCATTGATTCATTTTTTTTACCTTCAAAAAGGTGAATCCAAAAAAGATGGTGAACCTCAAGTAACTTCTCAAATGGTTCTACTTTGTTCTTGGAGGACAGTGAAAGAAGTTTCGCTTCTTCTCGGAGAACTGTCAGAAAGAGCTACCATCAAGAATAATGATGTGGGTAAGTATAAAAAATAAAGTAATAAATTATGATATTTGTACATACAAAAAAATTATATAATTAAGTCCACAAAACTGGGGAATGATTTTCATCAGCTATGGGGTCTATATGCATTGCCATATAACAAAAACAAATTTTAATTTACACTTTTGATAATATGAAACTGCCAACTGATTTATTCATTTCGCCCTCCCTTGCCGTTCAGGGATACAGACAGGGGTTGGCAACATAAGGTCAACATTTCTTAGTAGAATCATCTACCATCCTGATGTTTGTCCTTTCTTCTGATTCTGATCCTTCTCTCAAAGCCTTCACCTTTACTTTGCAGTCCATAATGCTATACTCAGCTGTCTCTGGAACTCCGTATCTAGGGCAGAGGGGACCAAAGACTGTGCAGTACATTGTGGAAACTCATGCCCTGTAAAAAATTGTTAAACTCAATAGTCCCGAGTAACCCATGTCGCGGAAAACCATTGCATATTTGTGTTTTTTTTTTTCGTTTTTTTTCCCCCCATCCTAGCCGTTTCCGGCATACGGGGTAGCATATTTGTGTTTGTCACCCACCACCAGTTGCACTCTTAAATTGTGTCTGCTCGAACTATTCTTTTCTATCTTTTTGTGATGTCTGCAACTCTCATGTGTAAAATATCTGGTAGACCTGCTGAGCCTCCTTTCCTTTAAAGATATCCTTTAAGGAAACTTCAAGCTGGAGAAGGTTGAGAGCTGCCCCTTTTAGTAATATCTACACCCCCTGAGGGGACATACTTTGGTACAGCTTTGTAACTCTTAGCAGAGTCTTACTCTTCAGCATGCTATCTTATCTTATAAAAATTACATCCAACAGTGGAAGATTGAACTATTAAACGGGAATGAACTAGGAAAGAGTAAAAAGAAAATAGTGAATTATCATCATCAGTAATCATATCTCGAAGGCTACATCAATCGGCAGGAAGGTAAACATGCACACTAGTTTCAATTCAAATTGGAAATATCCAAAAGTTATGGTATCAGTGTCGTTTTGTGAATGTGGCAAAACTGCCAACTGTTTAGTTTACTTGTATAGGTTTTATCATTGTTCTCAAACCTTTTTGTCATGCCTCTCTACGTGGTTTAACTTAATCCACATCTCCCTTATATTTATTAGCTATGTATTTTTATAAAATTTTAAATTTGACAGGCAATTTTTCAAATTTGACAGGCAATATGTTTCTTCCATTTGGTTTGTAAGGAAACATCACTTTGAACATCAATGAGGTTTTCTTTCTAAGCTTACTAAAAATAACTAAGCTTTGCATACCTCCACCACTTTGAGAACCATTGGGATATATAATATAAACTAACTCAACTTTTTATATAACTAATTTTGTTCTTGTTCTGCCATTATTTCATAGATCATGGTCTTCTTACTGAGGATCAAATTCTGGCAATAGGAAAACATCTTACGAGTCTCCTTTCCGAAACCAAGCATAGAGGAGCATTTGAACAAGCATACATCGGTTTTTCAAAACTTGCTGGGAGATTGTGGAAGTTCGTATTATTAAAATTTTCAGTAAATAAATTTGGTCGATTATGAATTTCAAATGTAATAACCGGCCATTTATTTCTAGATGCAATTCTGGGAAGCTTCATGAATTACCAAAGAAATGGTTAGATGATACATTGGATCATATTTTGATCAGTGAAAAATTAAGTGCTACTAGAAGGAGCGCAGGAATTCCTTTTATAGTACAGGTAAATTTCCGATATTTTTTATTATACTTATAAAATGTTTGACAAAACATAATTATAAATTGTTTGTGAGTTAATAATTATGAGTTGTTTGAAATCAAATTTGGATAATATTTAATTTTATATAAATGGTGGTATTTATAAAAATTTTCATTTTTTCAGTAAGTTTATTTTTAGTGTACATTTTTTTTTTATGAGTATCAGTAAGATGAACTATAGCTAAATTTAGTTTAGTTGTTTAATTTTTGTTTTGCTAAAATTTTATTCTAACTGTTAACTAACTCTAACTAACATTGATTGGGCCAGACTCCATGGCTACGCTGTCTTATAAGCCAATAAATAAATAAATAAAATAAATATTAAGAAGAAGAAGAGTTGTTTGAAATCCCTGATTCCCCTACGGTTTTCCAGAAAGTGTTATAAGGGTGTTGCCTAAGAAACTTTTTAGAAAGCCCTATGGTTTAAAAACTTAGATATAAAAACAATTAGTAAGGAGAATATAATCAATATTTTTAGATAAAAAACTTACAAACTTCAGTCTTTGTTGTCAGAACTTGTTAAATTTTCTTTTTTTATCATTATTTTTTTAGCGTTTAAAATTGAAAAACTTGGTAGTGAACGAATCCCTAAAATATTTAGAAGTGATTCTGACTGGAAACATCTGAGGTGTAGATAGAAAAAAAGGTGGGAGGGTTGCATTAAGGCAGATATGTCGAAGTTGGGTTTGGGTTTGGACTATGGATGGTGGATGAATTGTGTAGGAAGAAAATGGTGGTTTCGGCATCAAACTTTCGGGTTTGCTAAGTCTTTATTTTTATTTTCTTTTACGTGAAATTTTGAATATTGTAATTATGGGTTTATATTCCATTGGTATTCTAAATGTTTATTGTATTTTATAAACATAAAAGTCTATGCCCTGGATCATGAGTAGATTGATTTGAGAAAGTCACTTGTCTGCAGGCTATGGATTTAGTGGGCTGTAGTAGAAGAACAGAAAAGACTGTGGAAAAATACAATTCTAAATTTTCGGATTTATTTAGTTTTGATACTGTAAGCCTGACATGCAATCATAAACTAGTTTTGATCTCTGCCTTTGTATGGTAGGAAAGTGATATCTAGTTTTTAATGAATTTTATGAGAGGCAGGTCATGTTTTTGTAACTTTATTTACTGTTGAATTATTAATATATGACCACTCTATTTTGTTTGTAGGGACTTATATGTAGTGAATTGGAAAGCGGCTCATGCAAAAGTCTTCATAAAGCAATGTCATCTCTTCTTAGAATTGCCAAAGAAGGATGTTCAGAAGGTAATTCTGCAGTGTAATACGAAAATATAAAAAATCAATTTTTACTGGTAGGATTTCCCATGTTAATCATCTACGTAGCTCAGCAAAACTTGCTCATTTTAAAAAAAAAATTGTATGTATTGATAAAAAAAACAAAAAAACTTTTCTCTTTTTTTAAAATATATTTAAAAATTATTATAATAAGTTTCATGTTATCATGATGTATATAATGAGAAACAATTGAATTAATAATAAATTTTATGTTTTACTTCTTGCAACTACATATTAGTTTGTTGGGACCGTTTTATCATTTCATTTTAACCGATATTTTTTTCTTAGGCGTTAAACTTATTTCAATGAAAATGAAATGTGAAAAAAATGAATAATGATCATATATCTTTATATACATAAAACTCTCATATCATGATGCTTGTCGGGAGTAAAATCAGAAACTAATCAACCGATCTTTATAAGATTTGGCTCATTGTGTGTAGTTTTGTCCAACTTAAAAGATAGCATAGTTTTTATCTCGATTATTGGCCTCAATATTTCTTTTATTGCAAATTAAATGCGTATTATACTACAATTGAGTGTGCTTATTAGTAAGTTCTATAAATTTCCAATAGATGGTGGTGTAAGTTTATTGACACAACACTTCATTTTCTTTCGATATTTAGGGTGGGTAAGCATCCAGTAGCCAAATCTATTTTTTCTGACTTGGACTAGAAAAATCCATGTTTTTCCCATGTGCAATTATGTGTCGCCTTTTCCCCTATTGGGAAAACATTAATCTATTTGTTTCTGCAAAAGACAGGTTAGCCAAAATCATTGTGCACCTGTTAGCACTACAATAAATAGAAATTGTGAATTCTTATAATAAAAAAAAGTAAATTATTGTTATGAAAAGTTATAAATTAACGTTATCTATCTCATTTGTAAAATTTAATTTTTATGTTTTGATAAGTGGTACTCTCTGTACCTACTGTACTTTGCTCGCTGTTCATAACCTGTTTCAGGTAGAACCTACCGATATGACATCTAATCTCATCATGTGTTATATTTTGAATTTAATTATTATGTATTATAAAAAAAGATTAATTCGGTACATTTTTGCTCATGGTCTCTTGTGATTGTACTAAGCCCTATTCCAATTTTATTCTTCATTACTTCCTTTTACATGTGTGTTATTTATATTTAATCTCGCCTCTGCTGAAATAATCCAGTAAGGGCTAAATGAATGGATCATTAATATGTACCTACTTTAGTCAAATATGAGATGTAAAAAATAAAAACTTTAACCCCTTTAAATTCTTTACCAAACAATTTTAAAGTTCTATTTTAAATCCTGTTGGTTTTTAGATTAGCTGAAATGTTTTTACTTTTACCTCTGAATTTTGATTTGACTGTATTAAAAAAAAAATAGTATATAATTAATTCAACGCATTATAGCTACTGAGCCACAGCAACACGTGGCCGGGTCTGCTCGTTCATTAATATAAATTATAGATCTTCAATTTCTAATATTTTTGGACACACTAGCTAACTTACTAACTACTAACTTCCTCAAATAAACTATTTTTTATATCCGATATTTTAGAGTTTCCTCCATCCCCAGGGCTAATATTTTTCAAAAAATTTACTATTTATTAATTATTATGCCAATAAAAAATATATAATTTATTTTGTATTATAACATAAATTACTATTGATCTCATTTTTTTCTATTGCTTAAAAATAGTATCACATATCTTTTGTTTACTTGTCATATTTTATTGTATTACTTAATAATTATTATTCATAATTCATAATATTTTTTAAAAGATTTTTTACATACAGGCGACTCTTTCCTTAGGAAACATTTTCTTATAACTGATTATATTCCATTCAGTAAAAAATGTTGAAGATAAAAAATAATATTATTATTGTAGAACCATATTAAAATGGATTATTGCAGCGCGTGTATGTGTGATGCAGGCTTATTTTCAACATTTTTTATGTAGGATTTTTCCAATTTTAGTAAAAGGGAAGAAAAAAGTTTAATTTATTTTAAAGAAAGTATTTTTTAAAATTTAAACTAAGGATTTTTTTTTTTAATTTTAGATTATGATTACCCTTTTTATATTATTTAGAATTCATACGTTGTTCTTTCTAGTCTTAAAAAAGTAAAACTAACTCTAACTCATGGGAAGTTCGGCATCCATTACTTTAGATGCAGGCTCTAGCCCGCTTCCTCATTGCCCCAGCAGTGACATCTTTAGTGTGTTTTTCATCAGAAAAACTTCTTTTAGACTCAAAAGGTGAAGTGCAATTGTACATGGGTTACACCACTAAAAAGCTAACTAAATTCCGCAGTTTTTAGGAAATTTTACAGCTTCTAGGGTGCTCCAGTAGCGAGTGAGGAATTTTCAAGAACTATTAAAAATTTAAGTTTTAATAAATGTTTTGTGTTTAGCGCGTTAAAAGTCTCACTGGAGTGGATTTAAAATAACTAAATCCATCTCATCTTTTAGAAAATTTAATGCTGATTTAGAAAATATCATCGTTTTTGTTTCTACACTAAACCAATGTAGAGAAAACTGTCATTTTTCAGAAAAAAAAGTAAGATTTAAAAAAAAAAAAAAAATTCTATCTCCTCAACAGATTGAGATAGGAAACTCGTTTCTGCGCCATTCTACCCTGTTTAACATCCAGTATTCTAGTTAGTGGTTCTAACACAACTCAGGATAGGACATACGAGGCTTACGCACCTCCACCTCATAACAAAAGAAACTCTGCCCAGATGTCCTAAGTGTGATGAAAGATTGACAGTAGCTCACATCTTCGATGTTTGTACTTACTACAAGAGAAGGCTACAAGACCAGGGTATACCAGCAAATATATCTACCGCATTGGGAAATGAAGAAAAGTTCTTAAATAAGGTCATTTCTTTTCTCTCGAGGGAAAGACTTCTTAAAAGCATTTGAATTTTTTTTTTTTTTCTCTTCTTCTGTCTTTTTTAAATTATCTGTCCTTTTCCTATTTTTTAATTAATTTATCTTTAAATTTTTCTAAATCAGATTTATCTCTCTTTCCGTCTCCTATTCTGATTAATCTTGTTCTCAATCTTTATTTTTATTGCTTATTTATTTATTACCAATTATATTCTTTGAAAGCATGCTTCCAATCTAAATCACTAAAAAATTAAAATCAATAAATTAAAACAAAATAATATAGATATAAACAAGGGCGTTTATGACCAAGAGGTTTTACGCCTTCATACTAAAACAACCAACCGACCAACATCCAGTATTACCCAATTCTTTTTTTACACTAGGTCTGGGACATCCAGTATAACAAATGTAGTAAAATTAAACATTCACTAACATACTAAAGATAAAATTATATTAAAATAATGGAAAGCCAGTGATTAAAGGAAGTAGATGTTATTTTCACTAAGTTAAAGCAAAGCGAAGATAATGTATAAACTATTGATGCCTTATTTTAGTATTGAGACTTGTTGGTTGCTTTATTCAACAGTAAATGGTTCTTTGCAAGTATATTTTGTTCCTTGAGATGAATAGAGATGCAAGACAGAGTTACATCTATTTTTACTTTTTATTTTAACAGTTTAAATTTAAAAAATATAATTTTATTTTCATAACTTACAGGAAGACTTCATGCTCTGAATATCCTGAGAGCCCTCTACCGTGGATCTAGTTTGGGTGAAGCTGTTGGGCCTTATGTTGCTGAGGGTATCGCTACTGCTATAAATGGATTCAACTCCAACACTTGGGCTGTAATTATTTTCCGCTCATATTTACTTTTATTGTTTCAGTCCTCTTTAATCTGTTAGCATCTTTTTTATTCAAATATTTTTTTTCAATTAGAAAAATAAAACATAAAGGTACCACCTTATTTTGTAAACCTGTAAGATTTAAACTATTATAGCTCTGTAGCTATCTTTATAAAGGCTTTAAATTTCTTTATTATGGGTGCTTTTGAAAAACTTTAAATAATTAGGTATTTCTTTTTCCCAGATAAAATAAAGCACAATATATCGTATAACAAATTTTTGTGATTATTTTAAAGGTTCTTTGATGAACCAGTTACTTGAATTAAAACAAAACAAAATTCAATGTTAAACATCTGCTGATTGTCGACATTTTGTTGATAGGTAACATTAAATAGGTAACAGACAAATTCATAAAAGTTGGTTATCAGGTTTAATGAAGTGAAAATATAGAGTAAAAGAAGATTTACTACTAAAAGAAAAAGAGAAAGGAGAAAATTGTGTTTATTGTGAATTTTATTTTTACAAAAATAAATATTTTACTGTCTACTCCCATTTTTAATTAAACTTTGATTTTTTCCGTAGTTAGACTTCAACTAAAGTAATAGGCCTTATTATCAGAGTAAATTTAATTTTTGTTAAAATTTTAATTTAAATGACTGGTTCAACAGAACCTCTAATATATGTTATTAGAGTTAGTACAAGGAATTAGGACCATTAAAAATAATATTCAAACAGTATTGTTTTTAATTTTGGATGGGGTGGCCGAGTGGGCTGAAGCATTGGAATACGCGTTGCCCCTGCGTAAAGTAAAGCTCAGAAGAGCAGGAAAAAAAATTATTGTTTTAAATCATTTTTTTGACTTGTATGCTAAGTTGGTTGAAAAATAATTAGCGAATACTAATAGGAAATAAAAAATAGGAAGAAAAGTCAGGAATTTAGTAGAATTAATTTTATTAAACTATACTTTGCTGTAATAGTAATGAGAATGAACAATAATAAATTAGTTTGTACTAAGCTTTTTTTTTATTATTATTTTTAGGAAAGGAATTCTTCTACTCTTTTGCTTAGTGCATTAATGTCCAGAGTGTTTGGGGTTCCGAGAGGTAAATCTGAAACTCTCAGTTGGAGGAACAGAATGACTGGCAGGCTCTTTTTTCAAAGGTTAGTTTGTTTTTTTATTTTACATTCATGTGCAGTAATATAAATATTGTAACACTTATGTTGATTTAAATAATTTTATTCAAAGAAAACAATTTATTATTATAGACACATAAACAATATAAACTCATATAATGAAGAAGATTACAAAAGATATAAAACTTGTAATGACACATATGCAACTTTGGGCAGAATCCTCGGTTTCTTCTGTGGTTGGAGAGCCAAACGAGGTCTCCTTCTTTATACCCACCCTGATCTGTGCTACTATCGTAGTGTCTCTTCATCCGGTCGCTGGCGAGGCGAAGGTTCTTGCAAACTAGCTCATGCGTGTATTCTATTCTCTTTTGGAGTCTGGCTACATAGTCTTGCCCAGATATACCCACCCCGGGTTTGCTGCAAAAAATGAGGTCACAGGGTAACCTCATCTCTCGACCGAATAAAACTCTCGTAGGTGTCTGTCCAGAGGATTCGTTAACTGCAGAGCGGTAGGCCATGAGGAAGTATGGGATCTGACCGTCCCTATCTCGTTGATGGTCAGAGGTTACCTTGGAAAGGTGCTTTATAAGGGTTCGGTTCATCCGTTTTAGCATTCCGTCAGACTGTGGGTGGAGGGCCATAGTCCTGGTTTTTCGAATCCCAAGTCTGAGGGTTGTTAACATTTTTTACTATTATTATTGTTATTATTATTATTATTATTTAATGTCTATTTTATTTTTTATAATCAGATTTTTTGAATACCAATTAATTCTGTATGAAAAAAAATTGTAAAAGTTTCATAATACACAATAATGGATCTAAAAAAAAAATGTTCTAGTTAGAGAAAAAACAAGATATTAATTTTTAAAATGTATTAGACTAAAGGCTAGGTTTTATGCTGAGAATACCACAATATTTATTATACTCTTGTATGACATATTTAAATATGCAAATAAATCCCAAAGTATGAATAAATAATTTTGAATTATTTATTTTTTAATATGTCTCCTTCTAGGTACCCAATCCTATTTTCTGAACTTCTTTCTCACTTGGAAGCTTCTTCAACCAACCATATGTATCCGGCCCTTTATCCCGTTCTACTCCTTTTGGGGAGACTTTATCCTTCCTCATTGGAAGGGACAGATTCCAATTTGCAAGTATAACTTTTTATTTTGTTAATAATACTTCAAATCAATTATAATATTTAAAATTTAAAATTATCTGTTACTTTACAGCTCTTGAAATATGTACCATTTATTATGAGATGTGCTGAAAGCAGTGTAATGAAGACCAGAGCCCTTGCAGCAACTGCTTTGGCATCCCTCATCACTTCTTCTTCTTACGATTCACAAATTGACGACTTAATGAACAATATTTCTCAAACATCGTATGAAAATCATGTGCATGGATATTTACTTATGGTAAACATCTTGAAAAGTATATTTGACTACCATAAAGAATGAAAGCTTGCTTAGATACTTGTTGATACTAATATTTTTTAATTAAAGGTCCTGAAATTGATTCAGCAAAGCGGAACTTTAGAAGACTTCAATTGTGAAAAAATGAAATTGAACATTGACAGATGGATTGGAAAAATGCTTGAAATTTTGAATAGTCGAAAGCATTCTTATATAGTCAAAAATACTTGTTTACTTGTGATAATTCATACAGTTGTTAACTATTTTTATTTAGTATCTCATGACACTATAACAACTTTAAAAGATTTTTTAAAAGACCTTCTTTTTTTGAACAAATCAAGTAACCAATATGGTTATGAGGTTTTCTTCGTCCATTCATCAATTATGTTGTTTCTTTTAAACTTTAAAGAAAACAATGTGGAAGAACTGCATCACACCATCGTAAAATTACTACAATCCGATGAGTACGATGTTGTAGGCGTGACATTGGAATTTCTGGAATTTATTTCTTCAAATAATTCCTCTACATTTTTTCCAGACTTACACGATTCATTGAAGCTGGAAATGAATGATGAATTAATTAGATATAAATTTAGCGAGTCGGTCAAAAAATCTAAAGTGATCGGAGAAATCTTAGCGAAAAGGATTGTAGTCGATAATCACCAGGAAGACTTAGTAAAATTATTAAAATGTTTTCAGTTCTTTCCTCATGCTTTTAGCAAGTTATCTGAGAAAGTTGGAATAGTAAGATTTTTTCACAATATAGCCGAAAATTCCCATAGGTCTGTCGCCACCAATGCGCTGAATTGTCTCAATAGCTTTCTAAGGATACATGTAAGTTGATCCCTTACTTGTTTTATTATTATTTGGATACTCATATTTAATTTTTTTTTGTTTTTTGTTTTTAGAATGATTCATTGAGCGATCAGGAAGTAGAACTCATTGTTGAACTCATCAATGCTTATTCCCAGCCTGATGCTGACCATCAGTGTAGATTAGCAGTTTCTGAATTACTAGCTAATAATTTTTTTATTTTATTGAATAAGTCTTCAATTGTATGCAGTAAGTATTTATTATTATTGTTATCTGGGTGTAATGAAAAAAGTTTTAGCTCATCAAAATCTTAACTATTCATGACATTAATTTTAGAAGAGTTCGAAACTTTTTAAACCAAGTAATGAAGTAATATTATAACATAAAATCTGTATATTTTTTAAACTTACTCTTATTGTTAAATCCTTGGATTCCTTAGGTGGAACTTAGGGCCTTTACTAAGTCCTGCCAGCCATCTATATCACCCCCTCATTTCCTGTATCTGTTCACTTAACCTTGCTTGGGTCTGCAGGACCGTTTCTTTTTCGACCAGTTACCAAGGACCAAGCGCCAGTTAATTCTTCGTTATTGTTGGCTTCTTTAAAGTCCATAGAATTTTCCGCACTTCCCTCTGCATCCGGTGGAGTTGAAGGCTAAGGTAGGCTCCATCTCTCCGGCTAAGTTTACTTTGTACTGCTTCTTACCACTTTAGCACCTAAAATATTCAAGTTTTTGAGGTACAAGTTCTATAATTCCTACCAAAAAATTCGAATTAATTTTTGATAGAAAATATTACTTTTTATGGCAATTTAGCACCATATGAACAAATTTATATCCCTCCCCCTCTCCCCCACCACTACGCCACTTAATAAAGACTTTTTGAATATTTATCTTTGCGAGCCCCTTGACACCTAACCATGTTTTTTCCGCATATTCTTCTCCTGGGTCTGTCTCCATGTTTCTCTTGGTTGTCTTTGTCATCTTATTCCTTGGGGGTTGTTGTCGACCTTTTCAACTTCTTGTTGCTCTATAATTAAATTTTCCTGGCTCAATTTAACCTCATCTCTTGTTTTTGCCCTGTTTCATATCTCCTTTTTAATCTTACCATAATGATTTATAAATACTGTAAAACCACTACCGTACAGGATTTAACAATTTTATTCACATAACATTACAACACAAAAATGTCAAATAAACAATGAGAACTAGTAAATATGATGAACATTTTTTTTTTTTTTTTTTATAGAATTGTCCTTGTGGGTGTCTGCAGTGAGACTTATTTTAGACGAAAACCAAGATATAAGAGATATGATTTGTATTGGACTGGTTGGTGAATATGTTCCCTCAAAAGGCTTAGAATTGTTTTTGCAAAAGTTTGTTGATGAGACACCAGATAGGACAGCAGCATTTATAGGTCTCTTCTATTGGGCCGTTGGGCAGCCACTTGCTGTTGAAGATTTTGAGGAGGTATACATGTTTTATGTCAACAGTTGCCATATAAATAAGACTTATTATTTATAATACACTTTAATAATAATAATTTTAATATTTTGCCAAAAAAAAAATGCAACTTTGTTTGATAATATCTGCAATTATTTTCTGAATTGAACTTGAAGTAATCTTGATAATACTCATATTTTTATTTATGCTTCACTATTTTAGGGGACTGTTTTTGATAAAGGAAATATTAATTTGAACTATGAAGACTTGATTGTAAACCGCAAGGCTTGTAAATTCATGAAAGATTTATTCAAAGATGATGTCCATGCTTTTCTCAATGGCATTATTGAACCTGAACTGTACGACTGGCTTGGTGCACAAATGAATTTTCAGGGACATAGCATATTGCAACTGATTAACAACTATAAAAAGTCTGTTAGCGATTGTAGAGACTTGAATCTTTTGTTACCCTATCGGCCGTATGAAAATCAAAGATTATTAGAAAATTTAAAACTTAATAACATTTTAGAAGCTTTAAATTTAGAAACAGATTTTCTGTAGTATTTGATTTTTATTTATTTATTTTATTTTAATCTGTTTCAACTGTTAAAAAAAAGTTTCTTATGTTAAGAAAATCACCAACAAAAAATCAGGGTAATTCATTTTTCATTTTGACTAGTTACTTCGTCAAAGTGTATAGTGGTTCTTATAACTTTAGTAAGGATTTTCATAGAAATTAAAAAATCTAAGTATGTTACAATACATATGAAATATTTAATGAAAAAATACCAAAACCATTAAAATAAAATGGGCATTTAAAGTTATATATTAATGTAAGGGACCAGATTTATTTGAAAAATTGAATTTCACCTATGTGAATACATGATTAACAGTCATAAAAAATTAAAATCTCTAGAATGATGTCGCCCCAAGTAATTTTCCAAGAGTTCTTTTGAATGTTTATTATTTAATTTTAAAAATGTATATCACCTCTCTCGAAAGCAAGGCACATGTATTAGGTGTTAATGTGTCTATTTTAGCTGATTAAACAAAAATAATTTCTCTATAAACGACTTGGCATGTGATAGATTCTGATTGACTTAAAGGAAATTGGTAAATGAAACAACTTAATGCACTTTTTTGTTTGTTTTGTTTTATGGGAGTAAATCCTTGAGTAATCAATACCTAAAGCATGAACATCAGGCATGCGAATCATTTTATGTACCATTTTTCTATCTTTTTCAATATATGAAAATATTTTCCAAATACAAAAAAATGAACAAAGACTTGCAGATTTAGAACCTTTTGAGAAACCTGATCAAGTTAAATCGAAAAAAAAAATAATATAAATAAATTGGGATATATGAAATTAATTTATGGAAAATATCAGTATATATTTAATATGTACTTCTTAACATTGGAATATTTTTCAGAGGTGACGTGTTTACCTTTTCACTTTTTATATGACTGTGTCATGGAGGAGAATAGAAATGAGAAATATACCTGAAACATTACCTTATCTACTTTTATTTAACAAGTATTAATTATGCATGCCCATTTTCAATAAACCTTATAGATATATTTATATGACACAGATGGACGCTATGATGATTTTGCTAACTTTTAAGGACACTCAAAGATTATGGCTTCACTTAATTTACTCCTTAATTCACTATCAGAAATGTAGTGCTCAGGCTATTGAGTGGAATTCAGCAGTGAACTTATTGCTAAGTTTACATAATTTGATTTTGTATGTGAAGTTATGGGTCAAAAATGATGACCTCGCAGAGTCTCCAACTTGGAACTATCACTATAGTTTCGAAAAGGGGATTTTTAATTATATGAAAGGCTTATTTGAAAGAATTATATAAACTGAAATAAAGAAGGATGTGCTGCTAATAAAAGTTAAAAAAGTAAAACATATATATCTGGTCCTACTTATAACTATCTTTTCAGGGAAAATTAATATCTATATTTTGTTTTTTAATTCAAAATAATTTTGTTTGAAGAGTGCAATTAAATGAATATTTGATAATTTGTTGTCAATGTGTAGGCGAATGCTGAAGTCCTTCATTTACTGTATAATATATCATAATACAAATTATTTATGAAACACATTATATTTTGTAAATGTTTGCTTACAACTGATATTTTGTAAATAATGTAAATAAACAATTTTTTTCTAATTACAAGGTGTTATTTTAACTAATTTTAATAAATACTTATCATGCTTTCAAACCATTATATTTTTATTTAATTTTTGTTGTTTTTTACAATCATTTTTTGAGAATGGAAACATTGACTGAAAATCGTGGTTGAAGAAAGCTGAAATCTTTTTTGAACTCTTGGAGGACCTATTTAATATATGATCATGAACAAAAAAAATATAGGTAATATATGAGTGGTCTTATGAGTTACTAGACACATGAAAACCTATATTTCTTTTCCAAGCAGACTATTCATTTAGGCCTATGAGAACCTATATTTCTTCCTTGAAGAAGATGATTCATTGACCCAACCTATGGTGCTGCTTCTGACTTTCTGGAAAACCATATAACAATATATATATATATATATGTAGACTGACTTAATCATTAACAGTGAAACTTTTTGTTATCCTTAAAATTTTAATTTTAAAAAAATCTCTATTTGATATAATAAATAAAAAAACCTGTATTTATTATGCTAAGAAAGCTCAAGTAATTTATAATATAGGTTAGACAGCTAAGAAAGGTTCCTCTGTTATCCACTTTTTTTTCAATTGGAACTATAGACCTAATGAGTTTTTGCACCACACAATATGGTCTTGTGACAGGAACATATTGTTTACAGGAACACAGAGAGCCTGATGGGAGCAGCCCAACCCATTGCTGCAAACCCTGGTGCAGCAGCAGACAGCAGATATCTCCATAACCAATCCTAACAGGGCCCATATGGCAATATCCTTTCCATCAATGGGTTTAATGACCGTAAATAATATGTTTAAGGCTGCTCAGAGTTACTAGACACATGAAAACCTTTTTTCCAAGCAGACTATTCATTTAGGCCTATGAGAACCTATATTTCTTCTTTGAAGAAGATGATTCCTTTCCATCAATGGGTTTAATGACCGTAAATAATATGTTTAAGGCTGCTCAGAGTTACTAGACACATGAAAACCTTTTTTCCAAGCAGACTATTCATTTAGGCCTATGAGAACCTATATTTCTTCTTTGAAGAAGATGATTCATTGACCCAACCTATGGTGCTGCTTCTGACTTTCTGGAAAACCATATAACAATACTTGATTTGATACATGGGGTAGCACTTTGGTATGAGCTGCTTCCGGTAGACTGATGGGCCTTACATACCAGCAGGGTTCGTAAAGAGTGGCTTTCAGCAGGGGGCGGCTATCCCATGAGAATGGATGCCAATCCAGGTGCTAACCATTCTCAATGTTTCTTATCTTTGATTTCATTAGCGCACTCGGCCTATCGGGTATTAAAAATCTTAAGGTAATACTAAGGTTTAAATTTAAATGCATACTTCTTCGACATTATTGATGAATCTCTCATATTAAATTAGCTCAGAAATGCTCAATGCAGCATCATATTCAAAGCATCATCTTTTTTCAAACAAAATTTTCAGTTTATTAAATAACCTTAAAAGAGTTCAACTTTAAAATACCAAGCAATGCCTTTGGCTATCACTGAAATGAAGAAGAAATATTGCTATGCCTACTTTAAATATTGGTCTTTAGTGTCTAAGGAAATTAATTGTAGGCAAGATATTGTTATTTGTATTTAACTTTAAAGGAGAATAAATATGGTCATAGCCTACTATTTAAAAACACATTTACCTCCATGATAAAAAATAAATTTGTATTGTAGAAAAAACTTATGTAAGATACTTTATGTACAATATGTGAACAGATTTTGTTTCTATATTTGTTATTTCTTTACAAAATGTATGCCCATCAGTTTTTTTTTTAAATAATCAATTTCATGGACGTTTTCGCAATATTCTTTTGTTGTTAACACGCTGGAATACTTTTTATCCAGACACGTGGATGTACCCATTTCTTCTTAAGTGTAAAAAATAATAGGATTTTTTTGTATTCTTTTTGGATACTTTATTTTTCTATTTTAGTTTTTTTGAAATATATATTAGTGATGAATATAAACATTATTTTCATTTAGGAACCCAATTTTTCGGAAACGCTCTGGAACATTAAGTGGTCGAAAGTGAAAACATAAATCAGTCCCAATTTTTTTTATTGTTGCATTCCTATAATCAATATTAGGCATGCAAAACATTTTAAAAACTGTTAAAATTCCTTGAGACACCAACAGTTTAGTGTGAATTCTCACATTTCTGAGTTAGAGTTAGCATGTTAGAAGTGTCAAGTTCACAAAAAACAAGGTATAAAGAAATTTAAACTATCTTCGACATTTGTAAGAGTAATTTAGAATCTTAAACATCAATTGAAAACAGAGATAAAAAAACTCATAAAGCCTAGTATTCTGAAAAAAATATTAATGTTAATGATGTGTAAAGGATCTCAGAGATGACATGGGTTAAGCATTAACTTCTGATTGGATTTGGGCTTCTTAACTGAATGGTTGAGTCAAGAAGTTTTTGAAACTGTTTTAAATTTTACCGAAACGCAATTATTTTAATTTTCATTCATTCATTTTTATTTTATAATCGTGTTGTGTGAAAATGTGAATCTTAATAATATTAATTTAAAACTTTGAATAAAGCCACATTTATTTTAAAAATTGTGGGTCATTTTCAAGAAGATTCTTTTTGAAGCTAGCAGTTTATTCCAACATGCAGTTTAACAGCCTTAAGTAATCTAATCCTATAAAATAACATCTAACGTTATAACATGTTACGATTATAACGGCGTTATTGAAATAAACTCTTTCACTGTTGCGCAAGCGTGATGACGGGGAGGGGGCCACTACTGTTATAACGGAGTGAAAGTGTGCGTTGTAGTGTTAGAGCCTGCTGTTATAACAGCGTTATTGATGTCTGTTGTTCGCTAGTGTTCTATATTATTACTAATATGTCTAAGAAAGTTAGAACTAGTGCTGTGTGGTCTTTTTTTACTATTAGTGATAGTGAGAAAAAAAGTGCACTATGTGCTCTGTGCGGACAGTTGCTCTGTTTTAAAAGTACCATAACGAATTTGAAGAAGCATATGCAACATAAGCACCCAACAGTAAGTTTATCAGATGTTCCATATACCTCATCAAATGCAATGAACGAAGAGACTGATGTTTCTTCGTATAATTTTACTATTCAACCCCCTATTTCTACAGAAGCCACTACCGTTACGACTTCTTTAAATACTGCTTCTCAATTAGATGCTCCTACTACTTATGAACCTATTGAAATGCCTTCGAGGGTCTCATCTAAAAATTCTTTACATTCATTTGATCCGCAAAAAAAACTGACCAAAAGGAAAAAAAAGCAATTTGATCAGCTACTTCTAAGGCTATTTTTCATTGATTTACAACCGTTTTCAATCGTGCAAGACAAAGGATTTAGAAAATTCGTGAATGAACTAAATCCTGCTTATAAATTACCTAGCCGAATGACAATCATGAAAAGCCTTATACCAGCTGAATACGAAAAAGTTTTAACTGCTGCTCGGTATCTGTTGAGTTTCGCTGAAAGTGTGTGCATTACCACAGATACCTGGACATCTAGGAACACCGATCTATATTTAGCAGTCACAGCACATTTCATCCATGATTTCAAGTTAAAATCTATTTTGCTATCCTGTAAAATTCTGCCGGATTCAAACACTAGTGAGGAGGTTGCAGCTGTTCTAGAAGAGATTACCGAAAATATGGGATTGAAAAATAAAATATCTGTATGTATTACAGACAATGCTCCGAATATGGTTCGGGCTGTTAAAGAATATGCTCTTTGGGAGCATTTTCCCTGCTTTACTCATACGCTAAACTCTGTAATAAATGATGGACTTAAAAGTCAGGCGGACTTAATAGCAAAAGTAAAGTCAATAATTGCTCATTTTAAAAGGAGTACTGCCAGCACTGATTTCCTCTTACAGACACAGGCCAACTTGGGGATAGAGCAACCAAAAAAACTCATACAAGCTGTGGAAACTAGATGGAACTCTACTTTTTCAATGCTTCAGCGTTTCTCTGAACTAGAAGATCCAGTCAAAATGACAATAGATCTTCTTCATATCAAGCATATACAGCAATTGACCCCAGAGGAATGGTGTATATGCAAACATTTGTGCAAGATATTAGAACCATTCGATGAAATCTCAAGGCAGTTGATTAGAGAAAAATATATAACAGGGAGTCAAGTGATAGTTCTCGTTCGAGGACTTACCTGGATGATGGACAAATTTAAAGATCAATTTACTGACAAACCCCTGGCTGATGTCATCGCAGACCTTAGATATTCTCTTGATGCGAAATTTGAAAATATAGAGCATAACAAAACGATCGGTTTTGCTACTATTCTAGATCCCAGATACAAGTTACTTCCATACACTGAATTTACAGTAGCAAGTGAGGAAATAAAAAACGACGTAATCAGTTGTTTGGAGAAAATTATATCACAAACAAACGACGATCTCATGGACTCAGTGGAACATGAATCATTGTCAACCGAGAATAATTCATCAATTTGGGAGAAATTCGATAATTTGGCACAAGATTTTATAGGAACCGCGAAAGACTCGGCTATTGCCGAATTGGATAGGTACATTAATGCGCCGTATCTTAGTCGGAAACAAGATCCTATGAATTGGTGGAAACGAAACCAACAAATCTACCCAACTATCGCTCAACTTATGAAAAGAAAATTCAGTGTTGTGGCGACATCAGTGCCGTATAAACGCGTTTTTTCTAAACCAGGTAACGTCATCAGTGATAGAAGAACATACGTCTCTCCGAATCATGTTGATCAATTACTTTTTTTAAACCAAAATAGTTCTCTCTTAGAGTAATTTTGTTTATAAATTACGTTTATATTTTAAAATTATTAATATATATATATTTATTTATACTTATTTTTTTACCTCCAGCAATTTCATAAAATGCTGAATTTAATACACTGAAAATCCCTTTATAATCTTAATAATTTATAGTATAAATAAAGCCAATGGGCAGGGTAAAAGGTAGTAAAAACCTTTATTTTCCCTTTTATTGTTTTAAGGTTATTTTTTTTTTTTATAATGATTTCTATTTTTTGTTTGTAATATCTGTATGAAATATAATTTACATGCTAGAACAAATTCTTTAAAATAATTATTTCCTTTTTTTTATTTTATTTTTTTTTTTACAAAGTACACCTTAGGAAGTAGATACCCTCTTAAAAACGGACGTTGACCAAGTTTTTTTCATCAAGCTCTTGCCCACCCTCTGTTACTTTTTTTATTAATTTCTCATTTTCTCTCTACTCGAGGATACGTTTCATTTTACTCATATATGAGTGTCTGAGAAAGAGAAGGGGCTATGCCACAAAACCTCAAATTTTAATTTAGTAATCTTAATAAAAAAATTTAAATAATGATTATTTTTAATTTTCCCAACTACCGTGTTGAGAATACAAAGCAAAGATGCCATAATCCAATAAAAATAATCAAAATTTATGTATTTTGTACTCAATCTAATAAAACTTAATTTGTCTCAAAACTATGTGTTTGTGGCATAGCCCCTTCTCTTTCTCAGGCACTCATATGTGTTTCATTTTACACCTGTATTCATGAGGTAATTCACGTCCCTGATCAACAACAACCCCTGAAGGGTCTTTAGTTCAGTACTGTGCAAGCTGGTTATTTGACCTTGATCCCACATGATTTTTTTAATTGAACCCACAAGTTTTTTCCCCCCCGTGAATTTAACAATTAAGGCTATCACACATTTTAGAGTCTAGGTTTACCCCAGAGGGTCTCTCGGCCACCCTGACGAACTGTGACAGAAAATTAAAAGCATCATACGCCAAGCCATATTCGAACTCAGGACTTTGATCACAGAAACTAAATCCCATACCAATGAGCTACCCCGCTCCCTGAAGACATCTGTGTGGGTCGAAACGCAGCCAGTTAAAATAATGAAAACAGTTTTGATTGAAATCCCTAAGGTTGTGAATTGGTTAAGTTCAATTTACATACGTATATGTTTTTGTTTCACTAATTCTGTAAGTTACTGTTCTCTATGGGGTAAAACTTTGTTATCCGGAGGAAGGTAATTAGGTTCCCCCTCCCCAACTTCCAGGGGATTTAAGGAAAGTGTTAAATGAACTATTCAGTCTTTGGGATATCAGTTTTTACTTTCACTTACCTATATATGAAATATATAGTAAGTGGAAGTATTGCGATCGTGAAAAATTTCGACTTCCGGTTTTCAACGGAAATACACGTTTTGGGGTCCCCTGAGTCGAAATGACCAAGTCCCGCGAAATGGTCTGTGTGTGTGTGTGTCTGTGTGTCTGTGTGTCTGTGTGTGTGTGTGTGAACAGACTAGCTCAAAAGCTATAAACCGTGCGATCCTGAAATTGGGTATTTAGTGTAAGTATATGCCCGCGATGTGACAGCATAAATTTCATCAAAATTACTTAAAGGGAGGGGGTAATTTACTGAATAACTTTTTAGGTTTTTTTCGATTTTCTCAAAAACGGCTCTAACGATTTTGATTAAACTGAGTATTTCATCTATTTATATGCCCGAGATATGACTGTAAAAATTTCATCAAAATTGATTAACCGGAGGGGGGACTTTACTTAATAAATTTTGTAACATTTTCACGTGTTTTTTTTATTTACTCTAAATCGGCTTTATCGATTTTGATCAAACTGGGTATTTGATGTATGCATAAGCCAAAGATGTGATAGCCAACATTTCACCAGAATTGACCAACCGGAGGGGGGACTTTACTTAATAAATTTTGTATCATTTTCACATGTTTTTTTATATACTCAAAAACGGTTTTAACGATTTTGATCAAACTTGGTATTTGATGTATGTATATGCCAAAGATGTGATAGCCAACATTTCACCAAAATTGACCAACCGGAGGGGGGACTTTACTTAATAAATTTTGTATTATTTTCACGTGTTTTTTTTATTTACTCAAAAACGTCTTTAAAGATTTTGATCAAACTGGGTATTTGATGTATGTATATGCCAAAGATGTGATAGCCAACATTTCATCAAAATTGATTAACCGGAGGGGGGACTTTACTTAATAAATTTTGTAACATTTTCAAGTGTTTTTTTTATTTACTCAAAGACTTTCACGATTTTGATCAAACTGGGTATTTCATGTATGCATAAGCCAAAGATGTGATAGCCAACATTTCACCAAAATTGACCAACCGGAGGGGGGACTTTACTTAATAAATTTTGTATCATTTTCACGTGTTTTTTTTTTTTTATTCAAAAACGGCTTTAACTATTTTGATTAAACTGGGTATTTGATGTATTTATATGCCAAAGATGTGATAGCTAACATTTCATCAAAATTGGTCTAACGAAGGGGACCACAACAACGCATTAATTTCTAATCTAAGTAAGTTGGTAAGTGAAAGTTGTGTGTTGCGCGCACGCACCAGATTTTTTTTTTCTTTTTTCATTGGGAACTCTTCAGTAAATATATAATATAATGATAGGTGATATTTGGAATAAAGGGCGACTCATTGATGACCCTAGTGGTTGACGCCCTAATAAAAAAAAAAAAAAAAGATAGGCGATATTTTTACGAATATATCTGAGATTGTAGCGTAATGTGTGTTGTACAAACAAAAACACATTGTATAATTGTATAATTTTGTTGCACATAAAAGTTACTGACTTCTAAACACTTTTTAGACGAAACCTTGATGAATTAATCAAAACATCAGCCCATTGTTAACCGTGTTGTACTAAATAAACTTTTTAAAAATTATTTTACAAAAGACAGTTTTCAATCGCATCGGTTTCAATCAAGTCGATCACGACTGCTACGCATACGTAATACGCCTTGATTGGCAGTCCAGTGTTCCAACCAAACCCCTTTTCGAATAGGAAAATATACCAATTCGTCGGAAGATAATTCATGGAAATTATTTGGTGTTTGATATTTTGTTTTGAACTAGGGGGTTTGCTAATAAAAACCTATTTAGTGGGTAAAACATTCCTTTTCTTTTCATAACAGAAATGTCTATTAAAAAAGCTATTTTGAGTTAAACGAGTTATTCATAATCTTTTATGAAACAATAAAACTACTATTAGGAGCTCCTGCAAGGATTAGTTAATGCTTGTTTGAAAAATATCATTTTTAAGAAATAATTTATATCGAAAATTGAAGAAAAGTTTAGTAGACTACAGGAAATAAGTTGGTTTGTTATGATCGCCATTTTTCACAATATACTCTACACATAGATCAGCCAGCTTGAAGTAGTCATGGTACATTAGTTCGACTACTGTGCTTGTCCCTCCATCCTCTCTATTGATTGTTAATTTAATTGGTAGATTTTCCTGTTCAAAAGTTGTTTAGCTCGTTTTGGAACCTGGGCTGTAAAATCAAGGCGTATTGCGAATGCAAAAGAGTCGTGAACCGCTTTTGGGAACAAATCTTTATTTTTCTCTCAAATACGAAATTCTAACATTTGCTTTTAATATGGTTCTACTTGGTTACTTTTTGTCTCCAAAAACAACAAAAATATGTGATATATAACACTTGGATTACTGATAAAAAATTCAACAGCCTCAAGACATCACTTTAGTTACCTCGCCATTACTGCGACATATGTTGAACAAATTTTCAACAGAAAATCTTCACCTACTTATGTTAATCATACTCTTTATTTTTTATATCTATTTTTTATACGAATCGGCTAGCAGGGACCTGGCGAATATCATTTCCGTTTCCTTCTCACACCCTCCGCCTTCCTCTTTCTCCAATGCTCTCTCATCCTCCTGGACTGTTCCTTTCGCTCTTCCTCAGTCCGTATTTTTTTCATCTACTAAGCTTTCCTTCCGTTTAAGATATCAAATAATTTTTAAAGCAATAGATCCATAATTGTTTAACAAAATTAAATTCCTTATAATTTATATTACACCCCGATCACTTTTTCCAATTGTTAAAATTTTCAGGAATCGTCACTATCGCGGTCTTCGATAGAACGTCACTGAAAGCAGTTTTGCACAGAGTAGAAGGAAAAAAAAAACGTTTGATTTTGAGTTAGACCAGTCTAGACCTTTTGCACGAGCGATCATACTTGTTATGGAAGATTTCACAAGCTCATAAATTGTAAAAAAGAAGGTATAATTGTTTCGACTTTACTTATTTGTAGTTGCTCCTTGCTTTTATCACATGTGAATAGTTCGATTGACTGATGGATTCGTGTTCGGTAGATGGTTACATAAAAATTATAATGCTTTAACCTTACTTAGTTGCCCGTTAAATTCCCTTTTTTTTTAAGAACTTGGAACAAAATATATATTAGAAATTAGTGTTTAGATGAAGATACCTGTCTCGTTTTAGATTTTTATCAAAGCTGGGTAGAGTTACCGTGCTGTGCTATAAAAAGAAATCGATTTGGAAGTAATAGAAGTGAGGGATCTCTATTACCATCACGATGGTGAGTGTTAAACTCTCGTTTCCTTAATATGAATGTAGTATTGTTGCTCTGTCGTTTTACCATGCCTCTCTACCGATCAAGGAGGTATATCCTTCTTTGGATACAATAGGTTATGAACCGTAAATGCAATTAATCAATTCGAGACTTGTTTAAAATGGTTAATAACTTCAGGAATAACGCCGAAATATGCAAATCACTATCCACACTATCCAAGTGCATTAAAAGATTGTATACATTTTTGCTCAATTGCATGTCGACAACTTAAAGTTTGATCAAATTCAAGCAGTCTTACACTAACTGTTATGCTACGATAGGTCGATTACTGCGCGTCTCTGATATTCAGTTGACTTTGTAGCGAAAACCCCTCAAACATCCCCAGATCACCCAGTATGAGAAATTGGATCTTCCCCTCCCGATCATTACCACTTGCCCCATACTTCGCTAAGAATTCTTTATTCGTCTCTGGTTGGGACAAACATGTATCTTAGCTGAAAATCGTATGAGTGGATTGTGATGTACATCGATGGCCAACAGGAAGGTTTAAACCTTACCTTGTGTTGTTTGTATATGCTTTATTCATAAGTTGTATTTGTTTGGTTGCTTATCGTTTTTGCCTTTTTTCTGTGACTGAAATCAAGGAAAATTGTTCTTCGTATTCATCATTACCTTAAACAAAACCTATTTATTTATTTATTTACATTCCTACCTGGCCTAATGGCCATACCGGTTGTCAATGGTAGCACTAAGCTAAAACGCTTAGCGCCACTGATGCTATGTTTCTCTCTAAAACAAAACATAGAGAAACAGACTATAGGTCAGGTTAGGTTTGATCCAACAAGCTCGGTTTCAACCAATGGCGGATCCAGCCGATCGTTAAGGGGGGGCTGCAGTCCTAAAGGGGGGGCTGTAGTCCTAAAGGGGGGGTGCAGTCCTAAAGGGGGGGGGCTGCAGCCCCACAGCCCTTCATTTGGATCTGCTAATAAGCTTTTTTACCTTTACCAGGTGTGTAAATATGAAACCGGAATTTTTCAAGAAGTGAAGCGCTGCTCAGCTAGTGCGTGTCCCATCAATGCAAATAGGTGGTAATCGGATGGGGCCAAATCTGGTGAATAAGCCGCATGCGGAAGAATTTACCAACCAAACACTTGGATCGTTTCCTTGGTCCGTTTAGCCGAATGTGATGAGGCATTGTCATGGAGCAAGATCACTTTGTGTGTCCTTTCTTGATATTTAGGACTTTTTGGCGCAAATCTTTATTCAAATTTATCATCTGTTGTAGGTAGCGTTCCGTATTAACAGTTTCCCCAGGTTTCAGCAGCTCATAGTAGGTAACACCCATCTGATCACACCAGACACAGAGCATTTTCTTCCTCCCCAAGCGATGCCGATGGTTCACCAGGAGTTACCCAGGATATTTTACGCTTAGGATTCTCGAAGTAAATTCACTTTTCATCACCAGTCACAATTTGATGAAGAAATGACGGGTCTTTTTCAGAAAAGCACCCCCAGTGATTTTATAATGTGAAAAGTGATTTCACATGTTAATGAATATTTATTTTAAATTAATCATATGATATTTTATAACCTAGATTCAATCTTGTTTAATTAACAATCTATTTGTGTTTAAAAAGTTTTGTAATGACATACCCGGTGCAATGGGTGTTTGGAGGGATATGTAGGGAGACCAGAGAATGTTTCATGTATGCAGTTCCTGATCGATCAACTGAAACGCTAATTGATGTTGTGAAGGAATGCATCCATCCTGGTAGTATTATTATTTCAGACTGTTGGAAGAGTTATAATAGCATACCAAAACTATCAGGTTATGATTTCCGACATCTTACAGTGAATCATTCCAAAAATTTTCGTGACCCAATAACGGGAGCACACACTAATACTGTAGAAGGAATGTGGGCACTTGCGAAAAGAAGGAACAAAGTAGAATGCGGAACTAGAAGAACTTTATTAGACTCTTATCTATGTGAATTTATTTGGAGAAATAGGAATAAAGACAAAGATCTTTTTGAAGAAATATTAAAAGATATATCAGCATTCATACCTCCTAAATGAGATTTAATTTATTGTTACTTTCACTTACCTATATATGAAATATATAGTAAGTGGAAGTATTGCGATCGTGAAAAATTTCGACTTCCGGTTTTCAACGGAAATACACGTTTTGGGGTCCCCTGAGTCGAAATGACCAAGTCCCGCGAAATGGTCTGTGTGTGTGTGTGTGTCTGTGTGTCTGTGTGTCTGTGTGTGTGTGTGTGAACAGACTAGCTCAAAAGCTATAAACCGTGCGATCCTGAAATTGGGTATTTAGTGTAAGTATATGCCCGCGATGTGACAGCATAAATTTCATCAAAATTACTTAAAGGGAGGGGGTAATTTACTGAATAACTTTTTAGGTTTTTTTCGATTTTCTCAAAAACGGCTCTAACGATTTTGATTAAACTGAGTATTTCATCTATTTATATGCCCGAGATATGACTGTAAAAATTTCATCAAAATTGATTAACCGGAGGGGGGACTTTACTTAATAAATTTTGTAACATTTTCACGTGTTTTTTTTATTTACTCTAAATCGGCTTTATCGATTTTGATCAAACTGGGTATTTGATGTATGCATAAGCCAAAGATGTGATAGCCAACATTTCACCAGAATTGACCAACCGGAGGGGGGACTTTACTTAATAAATTTTGTATCATTTTCACATGTTTTTTTATATACTCAAAAACGGTTTTAACGATTTTGATCAAACTTGGTATTTGATGTATGTATATGCCAAAGATGTGATAGCCAACATTTCACCAAAATTGACCAACCGGAGGGGGGACTTTACTTAATAAATTTTGTATTATTTTCACGTGTTTTTTTTATTTACTCAAAAACGGCTTTAAAGATTTTGATCAAACTGGGTATTTGATGTATGTATATGCCAAAGATGTGATAGCCAACATTTCATCAAAATTGATTAACCGGAGGGGGGACTTTACTTAATAAATTTTGTAACATTTTCAAGTGTTTTTTTTATTTACTCAAAGACTTTCACGATTTTGATCAAACTGGGTATTTCATGTATGCATAAGCCAAAGATGTGATAGCCAACATTTCACCAAAATTGACCAACCGGAGGGGGGACTTTACTTAATAAATTTTGTATCATTTTCACGTGTTTTTTTTTTTTTATTCAAAAACGGCTTTAACTATTTTGATTAAACTGGGTATTTGATGTATTTATATGCCAAAGATGTGATAGCTAACATTTCATCAAAATTGGTCTAACGAAGGGGACCACAACAACGCATTAATTTCTAATCTAAGTAAGTTGGTAAGTGAAAGTTGTGTGTTGCGCGCACGCACCAGATTTTTTTTTAAATATAAAATATCTTAGTTCAAATATTGTGTTATTTATTAAAACTAGTAGCCATTATTTTATCGTAGAGCATTTAATATCAAATTAAAACATGTGATCAAATTTAATAGTAACTAAACTATATCACATTATAAAATCACTGGGGGTGCTTTTCTGCAAAAGACCCGAAATGACTTTTTTTCTGTACCTGGCGAGCAGCATTTGCCATGAGGTTTTTCGAGCTTCCTGCTGCCTGTCATTCAGTTGGTGGGGTACCCATTTTCCGACCTTCTGGATCTTTTCCATGCCTTTCAAACAAATGGAGACGGTGTCACATGTAATATATATATTGTGATATACACAAAAATGTATACGTAAATATTTAACGATTACAATAACTATTTATTAATATAACTATTAGTTATGAAATAAAACAATAAATGGAAAAACAGTTTTGTATTATGAGATGTTTCCGGTATCCAATAATCCAATTCATAATCTAGGAACGGTATTGTTTTCAAGTCTTTCCAGGAAACTCCTACTCTGGCCTGTTTGGCTACAAAACTAGTAGTGATTTAGTTTTGATTTAAATACATACGAAGTAGCACAATGTCGGAAAAAAGAAAATGTGTCGTTTTAACGGTTGAAGAGAAATTAACTATTATAAACAGATTAGAAAAGGGTGAAAGTGTTAAAAAAAATGTCCGCTGAACTAGGAATCGGCGAACAAACTGTACGGGATATTTTGAAGAAGAAAAAAGACATTTTCGACTTCATATCGTCGTCGGCCCATAATATATAAAAACGTTTGTTTGTTAATAAAAGTGATTACACCTTACAAGTTATTTTTTAACCTTTTTTTTATATCACATTAAGTCAATAAAATGTTTTAATTCGATTATCCGGGGTTTTTGATTATCCGTGAACCCCCATACCCATCATTACCCCGGACTATGGAGGTTTTACTATATTTCATAATCACATATCAACATCGTATCGTATCAATCGTATATCACATAATGTAATAATTGTCCAACAAACGCTTCCGAATCAGCGTTTTCAAAGTTTTTCTTTGTGGTTTTCCACGGTCTTTGTTTCTTTTATCGAAATCCATCTTTAAATTTTTTGAACCAATTGAAAGATTGAGATTTGCTTAGGACATGCTCCCCGTAAGCTTCAACAAGCATCCTATGTGATAATGCTCCAATTTTTTTCAGAAGGAAACGGAAAATAAATGCTGTTCGCAAATCTTGATTTGTTGGCACAAAAGTCGACATGTTCAACGCCACTAAAAACACGGTTATAGAATGAAACTGATGTTGGTATCAATTGGATCTCTTTATTACGTGTAGGCAAAAGCAGATAACACCACTGACGGATTAGTTAGAAGATTATATTGATTGCTAACTCCTATCATTGGCGAATTCCGGTTTCGTATTTACACACCTGGTATGTTCCTTTCCCACAACTAAAATGCTACTTGTTCTGCTCATTATCTGTTCTTTAACATACTTCCTTACATTAAGGAAAGTCAAATTTTATTTTTAAATGACGAAAAATTTTCCAAAGGGAGGGGCTGCAGCCCCCACAGCCCCCCCCCCCCTCTGGATCGGCCAATGGTTTCAACAGTTGTGAACTAAGTACCTACTTCGCAACCAAGCTGAATAAAGAGAAGGTGGGCTCACTTGGGTAGGCAAACCCGCACAACCTCTTCCCGCTACATCATCGGACGCATCACTCAACGCATGAGTATTGAATTCTCTTTAAATACTATAATTTTTCGTTATAGGTCAAAGTGAAAAACATTAACATTTTCCAGTTAATTTCATACTTTCAGACTACATCCAGTTACTTTCATGACGCGACATCCAGTTACTATCAGTAAACAGTTACTTCTTTTAAACACTTATTTTGGCATTAGTACTGAAGTGCGGTTTCAAATTAAGGCCCGATCTCCACTGAAAAAGACCCTTTTGGGGGTTTATTTATCCCTGAAGAGCGAGCTGGAGTCGAAAGCTGGAATCCATTAAAGCCAATCAATGCACTTTTTAACTGAAATAAAGGCGAATGGGAGTTCGATAACATCACGGTCACATAACCTCTCAAAAGAGGCCACTCCCATCAGCCGCTCTTCAGTACCTTTACCCTTATTTTGATAACAATATTTATAACCTGTAAATAACCTGTATTTGCAAATAATGGCTTAGGTGAAAATAACAAGGATATATTTCGGCTATGAATATTTATTTATAATAGAATACACCCTTGTTCTATGTAGTATTTCGTTTCTTGCAAAAACTGAAATGCCTTGTTTTTATCAGAAATTTCTTGAGCTAATTTCAAAAGACCCATTTTTACTATCACTGAAATTACAAATTAAGGTTATCACTGTTTATAACCACTACAGATTGTTGAATGTAACTGTTTACTAAAAGTAACTGGATGTCGCGTCGTGAAAGTAACTGGAAAGTAACTTGGGTCTTCGCAAACAGAGCCTATATTTCTTATGATTTCAAGACTTAAGCTTACCTATGAAATGATAAATGTGGTGAATTTTTTTGAGTGTTCTTGCATATAGCCACTGCGCATATTTTTCATCCCATATTTATCATCAACCACCTATTGTAAAATTGTTTAAATCTATTTAATTAATTATTAACTAACAACTTAATTCATTAGGTTAAAGAAATTATACCCTATTTGATAATACACAATTAGAACATAAACAATGGAGTGATGCCTTCCCACTGGCGGCTATCCAAGGTTATCAATTCAATGATAAATTTACAGATGCCTCCAACTACGTCATACGTCTTGAGCAGCCATATTGACCCTTACAAAGTGTCTTCTCTCTATCCACCTTGCTTCGCAACTCCTTCCCTCATTCTGTCGATTAGTTGGTTTTCGAACAAGAGCCAATCGAATCATCGACGGGAAAATCTCTCGAAGGAAGGACGGGAAATATCATCGGGAAGGAAAGGTTGATTATTTGTTCAACCTAATAGTTACTGAATAATTCTCCTCTACATCTGCTAATCATATTGAAAATATAACCTTTCATATTGTAGAGCTAAAGTTACCTGCTTACGGCTATTTGCCTCCAAATCTACCGAAGCACCTCCATCGGGTCAGGATATTCGGCAACCCCTACTACAGATATACCAAGCTTCATTGGGCTCTTGAAAGTCATAAAAACCAATGTTTGACCATTATGGAAAACACATTTTTTTGCTACTTTGTTTATAACTTGGCACTAATGTTATTGTATTTTTCGGAGGGTGGATGCCTTTATGCTATGCATAATTTATATTACTTTCATTTCGACTTCAAGTTAAAAGTAGTTATGGACTCGTGCGCATGCGGACAGCATAAACTTAATTTATGGGCATATTTTTTTATTTTTATGAATCATATTAGCTTTTTTCCATCAAGTCGTCCTGGACTAACGGACATTCAACAACAGGTCAACAACTATGCGAGGCCAGTATCGAGTTTTAATGCTCTTTCCCCACTTGATTGATGCGAGTTGAGTGGGGTAGGTATACTGACTGTTTGTTTTAACTTAACTTTATGTCTCTATGATAATCGGACGATGCTACAGTGGGAGTCCTAAATTTTGCCTATCCAGGTATATGGGATAGGATAGGGATCTTTAACGAGTTGCTGACATCGCACAAGCTCAAGACCTCCATTTTACGTCCCATCCAAAGGACGGCAGAGACAAGGATTTTTTACTCCCTTTAAAAAAACCTATGGCCACCTAGGGATACAAATCCGCGACATTTAGTGTTCTAGGCTGCTATGCTAGCCAATACCCACAATTGACCTCTGATACTGACTGTTGTTTGATGAAATGCACTTGATCAGTCGATCAGATGATGAGGTTGGGGAAAGGGAATGATTGCGCAGATTTATCTTAATTATCTTCAGTAACGACTGCTTCTGTTTTCAATATAGATATATGAAAGATTTTTAGTTTAAGATTGTACAATACATTGCGTGTGAATCAACATTTCTTGCATTCGTGCGGCCTATGTTGAAGTCAACTTGTAAAAAAACAAGTATAAATTGAAAAATACAAAAGCATAATAATAAAATCACTAATTATAAATTTGAAGCAAGACTGTCTTAAGTCCGAATTATCAATTTTGTATAAATTGAAAAGCACACGATCCAACCGACATCTCTGAGCCAGACTCTCCTGATTCCGTTTTCAATAGAATTCTTTATTCAAAACTGGGTTTATGACAGTCTTGTCAGCTACCGCAAACAATTGACTCAAGATACTTTGGCTTGCGAAATCTTGTGAACCTCTAGAAAATCGATCATTTAATGGTTTCAATGGATTCAGCGCGTTCAATGTAGTGAAGATCGGACCCTTACTTTGAAATCGATAAAAATTGACTTAAAACATTCTGGCTCTGGAGTACCGAATTATTATTAATTTAAAAATGTATGCATTTTTGATGAATCTTCGTTCTGACAAATTGGGCCATTTGGCATGCATATTTCAGTATTTATCAGTATAATAGGTTTAAAATGATACTATTAAATAAATTGTAGATAATGTTTGTTTAGATGTTATCATATTTTTAATGTGAATGTTTTAATAGATGAAAACGGAAGAGATGAGAATAGCAGTGTTGAATAAACTAAAGTATCAACCAAAAATCGTTGATCTAAAATTATCATGCTACATGGCAGCCTTCGACGCCATAACGAAAGATGCACCTCTTCTTCCGAATCCCAAAGTAATTATTTCATATTTAATATTTACATCACCAGGTATCTTATTTCTTAATCTGACCTCAGTTTGGCCCTACGATTGGATTTTTTCTAGACTTGTTAGATCATGAAAATTGCCCCAGGCCTGACAAATTGCGCGGTGAAGTCAGGCGAACATCCAACTAATTAGATCGAAACATGCTTTGTTGACTTCTTAACTTGACTAACCAATGATCCAAAATGATAAAAATTTGCGAATCAATGACCAACACTCTATAATTTTTGATTTAATGATGATAAAAGAATAAGTTTTCGAGAGTTTGAGAGTCGACCCAATCTGTTGGGTAGGGCAGTCAGATAAGAAAGTGTATGAATCACTTTAAGCATATTTAACTTTAAAGCATAAATTCAAATTTAAAGTTTGAAAACATATTTTTATGTGGGTTTGAATGATTAATGTATTTTTATTTTTTTATTCTACAATCTTAATCAGGTCTCTGACATTCAGTTTAAGTGTTTGTTTAAGTTAAAAGGGGCCTTAAACTATATTTAATCCTAGTTATATATAATGTATTATATATATATATATATATATATATATTTGTTTATTTATTTATTTGCAGAAAAATAAAATGAATAATCCAGTTTATATTATAAATTTTATTTAAAACATTTTGTTTTTTTTGTTTTGTAATTTGTTGTTTTGAGGAATATATAGGAAATAAGCCATTGAAAGAAGCTCTGGAAGAGATAAATGACAACATTCCAAACATTTCGTTACTTAGATTCTACCTTGAGAAGCCAGATATTTACGAACTCCATCACGACACATTGGCTTTTCTGTACTGGCTCCTCGTCAAACTTCACGAACCACATTTATTGATCCTTAGAGAACCGGATGATAAAGCCCTTAATTGTGATTATGAAAACATAATAAACAAAGGTATAATTAAAATGAATCTTGTATTGCTAGTTGTATCTATTATATTTAGATTGAATTATTATTATTACTATTATTATTACCAAGGTCTCTCGAAGAAGGAAGCCCAGTCTTTATCCCCTATTTTTTATCCCCGACATTTTCTGGACATTAGCTGGCCATAAATCGCGATCGACGTCTCCAGTCTTTTCCATCTCAAAAACCTTTTTCCTCTACAGCATTTTGGGAACTTCGTTATTATTCTTCCTACAACATGTCCGGCCTATCTGAGAAGTCTGCTTTATGTGATGTGAGATGTAACGGTTCTTATAGTGTTTCGCAAGCTCATATTTTCACCTTAATCTCGATACAGTCATTGGCGGATCGAGGGGAGGGGGGGGGGTCTGTGGGGGCTGCAGCCCTCCCTTTGGAAAATTTTTCGTCATTTAAAGATAGAATTGGACTTTCCTTAATGTAAGAAAGCAAATTAAAGAACAACTAATATGCAGAACAAGTAGAATTTTAGTTGTGGGAAAGGAATATAATGGTAAAAAAGCTGATTAGCAGATCCAAATGAAGGGCTGTGGGGCTGCATCCCCCCCTCCCTTTTGGATTGCAGCCCCTCCCTTTACGATCGGCTGGATCCGCCCCTGGCTACAGTTGTCATAAACGGGGCACATAACCCTGCTAAAGACCTTTTTTCAAATACCAATAGAGATGATTCGGGTCTGTTTGCGAAGACAACATCTATTTACTTTCACGACGCGACATCCAGCTACTTTTAGTAAACAGTTACTTTCACCAATCTGTAGTGGTTATAAACAGTGATAACCTTAATTTGTGATTTCAGTGATAATATAAATGAGTCTTTTGAAATTAGCTCAAGAAATTTCTGATAAAAACAAGGCATTTCAGGTTTTGCAAGAAAATAAAATATTACATAGAACAAGGGTGTGTTCTATTATAAATCATGGGTGGATCCAGCCGACTGTAAAGGGGGGAGCTGCAGGCTTAAAGAGGGGGGCTGCAGCCCTACAGCCCTTCATTTGGATGAGCTAATAAACTTTTTTAACTTAATGTTCCTTTCCCACTACTAAAATTGTACTTGTTCTGCACATTATTTGTTCTTTAACTTGCTTCCTTACTTTAAGGAAAGTCAAATTCTATCTTTTAATGACGAAAATTTTTCCAAACGGAGGGTCTGCAGCCTGGATCCGCCAATGTTATAAATAAATATTCATAGCTGAAATATATTCTTGTTATTCTCATCTAGGCCATTATTTGCAAATACAGGTTATTTACAGTTTATAAATATTGTTATCAAAATAAGGGTAAAGGTACTGAAGAGCGGCTGATGGGCGTGGCCTGTTTTGAGAGGTTATGTGACTTTGATGTCATCAAACTCCCACCGCCTTTATTTCAGTTACAAAGTGCCTTGATTGGCTTTAATAGATTCTAGCTTTCGACTCCCGCTCGCTGAGCTCACTCTTCAGAGACAAATAAACCCCCAAAAGGGTCCTTTTCAGTGGAGATCGG
Source organism: Aelia acuminata (assembly GCA_911387785.2). Taxonomy (NCBI): domain Eukaryota; kingdom Metazoa; phylum Arthropoda; class Insecta; order Hemiptera; family Pentatomidae; genus Aelia; species Aelia acuminata. The sequence goes on along the minus strand of OU426978.1, from coordinate 204,265,077 downwards.
GCCTTAATTTGAAGCCGCACTTCAGTACTAGTGCCAAAATAAGTGTTTAAAAGAAGTAACTGTTTACTCAAAGTAACTAGATATCGCGCGTTAGACCATGTGTGGTTTCTGTTTATATGTACATGTAATTTATCATTGAGTGCCTCTATTATAAGCAGTAGAGAAATCATTGTGGAGATTTAAATCTGTTAATTAATATTTTGTTTTCCAAGTTACCGGGGATCGCATGAGAAAGCCCGATCTAACCCTGAAGTTCAACTATTGCCCGATGTCAGCGGTGAATGTCAATTGGAAGAGCAAGTTGAAGAACAGGAAGTCGCACTACGGTTACACCCCCGTGAGGCTGCAGGACCTACACTCCGTCATCCACAGAGGTCCAAAGGGTCTCGAAAACAAGGGTTGCCTAGGGTACGGACTAACCCTCTGCTCCGAGCTGCGCCACGCAATAGAAAATACCAAAGAGTATTGGGTTTGGGGTATGTATCAGATTTCCTTTCGATTACACAGGTCTACGGTGGTCTTGGTGCCCAGAGTTTTATAGCTGATTCTGATCATTTGTGCGCTGAATCCAAATTAGCCATTAGTTTTCCTCTATCAGCTTTAGTTGTTGAGAAATATAAATGGCGTGACTTACCTCTTAAAACATAATTACTTGAATACATACCTATGCAGATTAATAGCAGGTGAAAAGAAACTAAGATATTAAGTTTTTCAAAAGAAACCAATTACATTTCAAATAGACTCTATTTCACACTTCGGAAGCTTCTTATGAGTGTCTTTCTTGAATGTTTCTTCAAACAATTCCAGCAGTGCTATCATACGGGTATCCCATCTTCCTTGGTAGCGGTCCTAAATAGTTTTTATGTCTTGGTGAAATCGTTCACCTTGCTCTTCGCTCATACTGTTACGTTATTACTAGATGTTATTATTTTTTAATTCTTACAAACAATTATATACTTTATATATTATAGTGTGTTATCTATATCATAGGTATTTAAATTTGAATAAAACTACTGTTAAGGTATGCTGAAGCTAAAAAGTAGAGCTGATGGAAAAAATCTTATTGTATTATTGGAATTAGCGCCCCAAACATAGTTGAAATCAGCTATAAGATTCTAGGCACCAAAAAAAAATTTTTTTTTCTGTGAGGCTGTGTTATATACCAACATTATATTATAGCCAAGGGTATTTAGTGATTATAGAGAGTATTATTCGTGATATTAATCATATAGAAAACGGTTGTCAGTACTGTTATAGAAGTATTCATCATAAAATGTAAGTAAGCCTTACTTCATCCTAAACTGAAGGCCTGTAGTAGTTTATAACTAACTAGTCGTATGAGTCGCATGGAGGAAAATGCACTTTTAGTGTGAATTCTTCCATGACCTCCATCCATTTTAGCGATAAAAAACTTTCCTTTGAAATATGCTTATTAACAAGGTATATATTTTTGGGGGGAGGTAGATATTGGGAATTGTAACATATACAAATGTCACAATTGCTGAATTTTCTTCATTCACTGACAAAGGTGTTTTACAATAGGTCAGAAAAGCGAGACCTAACTGTGGTTTTATAAAGGACTTAACGATGTTTTGGTCAAAACAAAAATTATTGTTTATTGTTGTTATAATTTTTGTTTGAAAAAAAACTATTTTTAAGAATGATTTGATATCAGAATTGAAGCGTTGAAGGAATGTTTAGTAGATGACAAAAAATAAGGCGGTTTGTTATGATTTCTTTAATTCAATTTACTAATCTGAGAGGTCAGTCTTGAAACAAAAAGTTGCCGATAACGCAGTTTTCAACTGCAGATAGCAGCACTTCCTGGTCAGGGAAAATTTAATGATACAAAATTTTTTTAATTAGTAGAATTGAAGGGGTCGGGGCAAAATAGTGCCAAGCAACATTTTTAACAAAAATAAACTGTAGCTATTGTCTGCTGTATATTACGTAGGACTATATGTCTATGATGGAAATGCCACCTAAATATGACTATAGAGGCTCTATATAGTCATATTTAGGTTATTATACCATTATAGACAAATAGTCCTAAGAAATATACAGCAGACTGCAGCTACAGTGTATTTTTGTCAAAAATGTCGCTTGGCACTTTTTTGCCCCGACCCCTTCAATTAACATAAGTATTTATTTCGGGGGTCACCTGTGGTATAGTGGTTAGCATGGCAACCTACAATACTAAAGGTCGCAGGTTCGCGCCCAGGACTAAAAACTCCTTAGCCATGCCGTCCCTCGGATAGGACGCAAAATGGAGGTCCCGAGCCTGCACGATGTCAAGTACTCGTTAAAGATCCCTATCCTAATTATACGTGGATAGGCAAAATTTAGGACTCCCACTGTGGCATCGTCCGATTAGCCTAAGTAGCATAAAGTGACGTTAAACAAACAAATATAAGTATTTATTTTATTACGGGGATCTATAAAATAATATAGATCCCCAATACTAAGAAAAAGAACTTGTTCCGTGAATGGGATGAGATTAGCAAGACCCCCCGACAAAAATAAGATAGTTTCTAAGCCCTTCCAAAATTTCGAATAAGCTGCTATGCTTTTCACATTTTGGAAATAATTACTGAGCGTATATAATGATTAAAACTGGAGTTTTGATACATTTTTCAGTAGTATTTATTTTATTAATAGTATAATTGCAGGAAAAAGCAGTTTGGCTTCGAAGGTATCTGCAGTATTGGCCATTGAGTTCGTCGATTCTTCCCAAGCTGTCTTAAGGCTGGCACGCAGCCTTCCTATATATTTTATTGTCACGGATCCGGAGTTTGCAAGACTAAGGTACCTAATATTTTTGTTTAATTTAATTAGTAAGTCAGTTTATATGTTAGGTTACTAATATATCGATAGCAATATCGAGAATTAAAGAAGTTTATCGATAAAGATAAACTTCAGCAGGGTAGTTCAATGAGGATTACTTACATATGTTGAGGTCCCGAGTTGGAACCTTCTGGGCTTGGCCACCTTGGGGTTCGGGGTCCATAATTGGTCTTGGCCCTCAACGGCCTGAAAACAACCCGTTGGTGGTTTATTAATCCCTGTTGTTTGAGCTAATACATAATAGGAGGCGATGGGAGTTTCAATATCACAATCACGTGATATCTAAATATAGGCCACTCTCAGGAGTTACATAATAGTAGTGGTGCCAATAAATAATTTCATGAACTCTTTTATAACATCTCATAGCACAAACGCTAACCGCGAAACTTTACTGCCTTATTAAAATGTACCTACTGAACCTAAAAGCCTGTTATTTGTTTCTATTCCCTACCTAATCTTTGGGCTATACGGTTTTTTTCCCGGGCCAGAGGAGAGGACCTCTATGGGTTGTAGTGATATATAAGTTTACAATAAATTCTCATAAGTGTAGATAATTTTTCTTCCTTTTCCTTTTTTATTTGTATTTCAATTAAATTACTACCTAAGCGCTGAAACGCTTTGCTGTGGCCCACCCTGATATCAACTTTTAGTAAAGTAAATACATTTTAATAATTTAAATTAGGCTATTATTTGAAATAATAGTCAATACATGATGTAACAGCACCTACTGTCACAGGTGTAACCTAATAGAAACCTGACTTGGGGAGTCAGTGTTGCCAAAAAGTAGTGAAAATTAGTGAACTGGCTACACTGCCCGTAACCAGACATGAAAACTCCCTGAGTGTGTTTTGATTAGGTGTTGTGGGATACTTTGTGATTTGCTAAAGAACTGCACAATTAAGACTTTAATATTATATTTTCAGTTGATTTATTTAACAGAAGTTTCTTTATTTTCATTATTCGTTTTATTATTATTATTTGAATACAGTGTTTTTTATTTTACCAAACCTTTTTATTATTTATATCCCGTGTTCTAAAATGCAAAATTTAAAAAACGTCAGTGAAGATTTGTAATTCCTTCTTTTTCAACAATAATTTAAAGTTAAGAAAACTAATCCCAATCGAATAGAGGCTGTTCTTTCCTGTTCAGCAGAGTTGTAATTATCTTTATATGTAACATTTAAGAAATGTCAGCGAAGATTTTAATCCTTTCTTTAATTTAAAGTAGGCTTTTATTGGGAATGATATTTCGGTGTTAATTTCAGCAGAATACATTTTTCTCATCTTTAAATTATTCTTGATTTTTGGACTATAATTGGCTGGGTAGTCGTGCTACTTTTTCAGCAAAAAATGTTGATTTCAAAGAAATAAACTTCCAAAATCAATTGACAATGTTATAGATGTAAACGAAGCAGTAAATTTCCCATCTGAATTTTTGAATTCCCTGGATATACACCCAAACAATCTCCAGTTGAGGATTGGGTCACCGATCATTCTTCTACGGTACACGTTTGGTCATTAAAAGGATCACAGGAAATGTTATTGAATTAAAAATATTCCTGGAAGTTTTATAGCAGATATCGTCCTGTTGCCACCTATTCCCCTGGAACCGTCAGAATTTTCAATAAAATTTAAAAGGCTTCAATATCCCATTCGTTTGGCTTTTGCAATGACCATAAACAAATCCCAAGGGCAATGGCATACCTCACGTGAGCAATGGGCATCGCCTTCTCACTTGTGCGGAAACCATCAAATCTTTGGTTTGTGTAAAAAAAAAAAAACAGGTTAACCGAAAACATTTTGAACAAATTAGTACTTGAATAAATAAAAATTCATAATTGTATTATGTAAAAAACTCTTTAAGAAGAGATTTCTTATCACTCAAATATATTGCTAAATTAAATGCTTCAACACACCACCCTCCTACCTAACACTTACGTATTTGCCGAAGTGTCGGGAAATCGAGGTCTCAAAGAAATTGAGAAAAACGCCTATCAAAAGGACATATATGACGCGTTAACCAAGATTGGCATGACCCTGAGCAATATTAAACCCGTTGCTAAACTAACAATACCAAGTTGAAGTAGTGTTAGGCCAATAATCAATAAATCAATGGCTGTGGTTACCAAAACTTACCCGGTAGAAGTTCAGTCATCCTTTTTAAAATTAGTGGAAAAATATAGCAATTTCGAGTTAGTTTATACCGATGCATCAAAAAAGGGCGATAGTATTGGCAGCGCTGTGAGTCGTAAACACAATCACCTCCTTTTTAATCAAACTACATTGAAATATGAGATGTAAAAAATAAAAACTTTAACTTTCCTATGTCCTTACCAAATACTTTTAAATGGTGTAATGCTCTATTCTCAATCACGTTGGATTTTGATTAGCTGAGAGGTTTTCATCTTTATCAATGAATATTGGTATGACTATATTTGTTTAAAAATATTAGGATATAACTACTGAGCCACAGCAACGCGTGGCCGGGTCTGCTAGTTATTTATAAAAAACATTTGGCTGCAAAAAGAGTCGTTACCTGGGATGTATTAGCCAGAAGTCGCAGTCATTTGTATTGGTTAAAACTGCCAAAATATGAAAATACTATATAAGCGGGAGGGGGGGGGGGGCCCAAACGCCGGGGACAAAACCTTTTCCCTCCTCTATATACCATTCTATCATTTCTAAAAATATCGCATACCTCACATTCTAACGTTGAGATGTTTTGAACAGCACCATAGTTATAAAAACTTCAAAAAGCGTCTATGGCCAATGCGTAGACGAGCGTAAAGTTTGGGAACTGACATGGCGGGGGAAGGAGATTTCTACTAGTCATATTGAAATTCAGCCTTTAATTTTTAATTTTATATGAGTAAAACCCTACTTAGTCGACAGGGCAAGTCAGAAAGCATAATTAGAGGTCGTTTCAATGCACCAAACTGGTTAGGGGGCTTCAGAATCCATGGGGGACAGTGTTTGGCACTTTCTGAGAAAATGATCCATATATATTTAGATTAATGGTCTACTTGATTTGAAACTATGATATATACGATGTAAGGATCTCTGTTTCAGATACCTCCTACTATGGATCAAAAGCCCTCCAGCGAAGTTGCCCATCTTACAGAAATGTTTGACGATCGACGTCGGAGTCCAACAGAAAATTCTCATCAACATGCTCCTGATATTATTATTCCTTCTGTTGCCAAAGCACAGCCCAACGTTCCTTCAGAAAGGTATCGAGAGAACATTTGCAGTGCTGAAAGATCGTTTTTTTCATCACAACCAATGATACCCTTTCTGCAATAAAAGTCTATTTTCCTAATTATGAGTTTATGTTGTTTTATTATTGAGTATCCTTGTTTAAAAGTGTTAAAACTACAACACATCGATGCCTTTACATTGAAATTATTTATGAAAGGGAGGCTTTTAACAATCTATTTACTAGGTGGTATATTCAAATTCATATTTATATAACATTATTTATGAAGGTCCCAATAAATATGGTGTACCTACATATACATTTACAATATTTTTACTTACTGGACAAACGATCAAAAATACCAATCTACTACAAAATGCTCCTTTATACATATGACAGTAATAAGAACTATTTGGGCTTACGGAATCGAGCTTTATGACCCCTCCAAACCTTCTAATTCCTCTCGTAGCAAATAAACTAATCCAGAAAGACCTTAATGTTCCATATGTCGCCGATTTAGCCTGATCCAGATACCAGTCCTTTCACAGTAAACTCTCCAGACCCACCAAAACTCACTCTTATCTACCTTCGCTCCCTCCTCGATTCCAGACAATCCTCCAAAATCATCTGAAAAGAAGATGTCCTCGAGATCTTTTAAATTAGATACTAGTTGAGTACTATCAGTGGATCGTTTTTCTACATGGTCATTCAAGACCTTATTTTTAGTACATTTAATTAATGTATTATATATAAATACAGCTGTAAATTTAAAAATATATATATTTAAGAAAAAGTATAAAAATCCTATGGCCAACGAGGGTCGGAATCCGCGACCTTTAGTATTGCAGATTTGCTTTGCTAATCACTACAACATAGGGACCCCATAGATGTATTTAAAAACGATATTTTAAAATATGAAAGTTTAGTAATGTTAGCATGTTATTACAGTATACTCTAAAAAGTATGTTTCTGTTTCTTCGTTTTTTGCTTCCCTTGTTAAATTTTAGTTTCGGTACTCATCTCCTCCTTTCCATTGTCATCGCTTAAATTATTATTAAGTGTTAATCATTATAAGACTTTTTGGCTTAGTAAATCAATTGATACTTTTCACTAGAAGTCAACCCAGGTAGAGCTCTACCACGTTCGTCTATCCCGGGCCTTTATATTATAATTATATTATGAGTCACAGTTTCAATTTTATGAATACGCGCAGAAAAGTGTAAAACTGAGTGCGGTGCGTGCATTACACTCCTATCAACACCCTGCCTACTTTGACTAGAAATAGACTTTTTTTAAAAAGACCAATGGTTCATTGGGACGACACTTGAACATTTTTTTTTCACAATGACTATCATTTCCTTTGCTGAATTTTTTTGTCAGTCATTGTCATTTACATACATAGACCTGTGTTCCGAGAGGAGGTATCGAGTTTGCTTCTCTGCCACATAACTCCAAGATGATGTAGGTACGTCACTGAACAGTCGAGATTTTGGCCTCGAGATTATATATGATGAAATAATGAAGATGTTTATATGGACTATAATAAAGTGGACCTTAATTTTTGCATTATGATCGCTTGAGTATTCTTTTGAAAACTAATGCGATAATATATACTGCTCCGTTAGAGACCGTTTATATATCTTTATTTAAATCTATCATTGGAAAGTTGTAATTAAACCAAATTGCATTTCCAAAAACATCATTGGATAGAAGTACCCGCAGCAAATAAGGGGTAACCATGAAATTCATCGTTATCAACTTTCTTACAATGTGGTTCTTTTCTGGGAGATATCAAGTTTATTTTGCAAGTTTATTTTGAATGCGAAAAACCCATAAACACATCCAAACCAGACTGTTTTAAGTCCATCATCATTTTCTGTTTCAATAAAATGCATTCATTCAAACTTAGGCCCTGAACAGCGCACTTATGCTTTCAGGAAACGCAAACACTTCATGAGGATCTGACTTTTGAAAATCTTGGCAATCTTCAAAGAATCAAATATTTAAATTTCTTTCGATTTAATAAAGATCGATCAAGACTTCAAAAACCATAAAAATTGACAACACAATCTGGCTTTTTAGTAACGATTTATTGTGCTACATTTCAGTTATTACATAGGAAACGATTGAGGCTTACACATAGGCACACCATGGAGATTCTTCTATCTAGACAATAGTAAATCCCTAGTGCTACCAGATAGGGACGTTATCATAACTTAGAGTACAAAATCATACAATTACTCATCATATGTGGAATTGGAGAACGTATTTATTACATGACTGGACATGTCCCTAATATTTTTTCTTAATTTTCGAACCAAATTAGATAATAGTTATTATTTTTTCACTATCAATAATTCGACTCTTAACAGCCATTTTCATTTATAAGCCTCAATAGTTTCAGAAACAAAATTAAAAACCAATAATAGTAATCCGGATAACTTAACAAAATCTTCACTCCAGAATGTCTTTATATATCATTATTTACATCTATTGTTGAAAATTGATTTAAGGTTTTATATATATATAAGGATTGTTCCATCAAGAACCTGAAACACGTCATAACTAACAACAGACTACTCATGTTTTCCCTCACTCTTTTGAATATGGTTGGTTGGTTTTCCAGACCGATTTATAGAGCATAAATACATTATTAAGCATTGCTTAAAATCAATCAATCAAAGTTAGATCAAACAAAAAAAATTAGTAAAGTATATGATCAGTTTGTTAGATATTAAGGTGTTTTTATTATGCCATATGTTTTTTCAATAAGTAAATATTTTAAGCGATAATTAAATAAATATTTTCACGTTTTTTCCAGATAACTTCTTAAATAAATTAAGAACCCTAAAAATAATTTAATGGGACCACCTTGGGAAAATACTCTACAAGATGGAAAAAGTTTCGTTCCTATTGGTCCATCCATCTCGGAGTGATCGGTGTACAACATAGAAAAAAAAGAAAAAAAAAAAAAGGCACATACGTATCGAATTGAGTAACCTCTTCTTTCGAAGTCGGTTATTAAAAAGTTTTTGCGTTGACCGCCAATCTTCTCAAACTCAAATTTTTTTTATGTTGTCATTGTCACTGCGCAGAACTGTAATTTAAGATATTAAAAAATTGTACTGATCTATTTTTAAATATACACTTCGTCTATATCAGATTAATAGCAACAGACACCTGTTGACTGAAATATCAATACAGTCCATCAACTCTGATTCGTGTTTCTAGTTCAAATATTGGCGCAATTGGTGGCATTTTTGGATGTATTTTCTTCTTTTTCTGAGGATTCGAATGCATATAATAAGCTACCAATAGGAGTAATATTCCAAACGCAACAAAGATTCCACAAAGGGTCATTAAATTCATCTCTCGCCGAAGCAAAAAATTGATTTTATCTGCATGAGAGAATCTTCTTCCTTCTTCTATTAACTGGAAAAGAGAGTTTTAAGCAGGTATTTAGTTAAGATAAATAAGTAATTTTATAACTATAGGTGGGTAGAATAAAACCGGGAAGTGTTAAACGCTCGATGAAGGTGCCTTAACAATTGGCCGAACCACTCTTTAGAATAGCCTGTCCCAAACACTGTCCGCCTATTCTAAATAAGACACAACTTTAAGGCCGAGCGCACATTGAGACACTCGCGACGCAGCGAAGTCTGTGTTCCCGTGTGGTTAGGTGGGGTAGGGGAGGGGAATGTCGTTAGCTCTCTGAGATATGTTGTGTTGTCTAATGTTGTTTAGTGCAGGGTACCAGTTTTTGCTTAGTCTGTCTCCGTCTTCTTTGTTTATATTGTTTGGTTGTTTCATAATTTCTATAGCTCCCTGTAGTTACTTGGAACTGTAATGGAATAAAAACATAGTACGAGGAAATGAAGATCCTTATAGAAGACTCAAACATATATAATGTAACAGGACAGCACGAAAAAAAACTGCGTCGCACAGTTTTCCGCGAACATTGGTCGGCGCGTTTCGTTTCTAATTCAGTTTCATAAAAACTGCTCTGCGTCGCGAGTGTCTCAATGTGCGCTCGGCCTAAGAGTTCGGCCGCTTGTTCGAGGAGAGTGCTAGAGTCGCTTTTGAGTTAGTTAAAATCAGTAGCGAATCCAGAAAATTCTTGAGGGGGACGCACTTTTTTAATTTTAAATTCATATATTAGTGCATAGTTACATTGTAAAGTTTTATTAATTGTTTAAATACAATCTATTTTTCATTCAAGGATTTCAAAAATAACTAAAAATAGCCCTTTTTATACAGAACTAGTAATAGGGCCATCCCACGCCAAATTATCTAGCCGAAGTTCAAAATTTTACATACCCCCCTCAGATTTTGATAAAAATTTGTAGGTATTAAGTACATACGGAAATAAGATAAAATGCCAATTTTTACCGAATAACAACAGCCTGGGTGTACAGGCTTGGAGAGGCAAATGTTATGTCCAATGCTGACATAGATCCATAGACATAGGTTCGAGGACAAATATGTGTGGCTTCTCCAGTATTCATAATGAGTGAGTCGGTAGAATCTTCAACTCTCTTAATTATATTTACCCTGGTATTAGGTGTGGTTGAGCCCCGGGTTTGGTGGGCCCCATTTAGGTCTCCCACTACGATATAAGATCTAGGAAGGCCATTAATGAGTTGAGTAAGTGCTGCTTCATTTATTCTCTTGGTCGGCCGGTATATATTACATATTGTCACGGTGATTCGAAGTTTTACTTTTGTAACTATTGCTTGAAAGGGGGTCTCCACTTCCAGTTGTTCGGAGTATAAGTCTTTTTTCACCGCGGTAACAACTCCTCCGTGTGATCTTTCTTCTTCTCCTATTTCTTTATCTTTTCTATATATTATGAAATCTTTTATTTTTAAGTTTGTTTGAGGATTTAGTTTTGTTTCTTGTAGTCACAAAACGGCTGGCTTTGAGTCTTCTATAAGGATCTTCATTTCCTCGTACTATGTTTTTATTCCATTACAGTTCCAAGTAACTACAGGGAGCTATAGAAATTATGAAACAACCAAACAATATAAACAAAGAAGACGGAGACAGACTAAGCAAAAACTGGTACCCTGCACTAAACAACATTAGACAACACAACATATCTCAGAGAGCTAACGACATTCCCCTCCCCTACCCCACCTAACCACACGGGAACACAGACTTCGCCCCCGACGGAAGATTGTAATTTACTGATCCCCTTCTCCACTCTCATTCTTGTATTGGCCCGGAAGAAGCCCACTGCAAGATGGGTGAAAGCTTGGCAGTTGAAAAACCTGTTACTTGGTCAAACCTTGAAGAAGAAATGCATACAATAAATTCAGACCATGAAAGCCTAAAACAACATTTATTGACCATGTTTCCTTAGCACAATGAACTGTAATAACCCTCTAAAAACTACGTTTATTTATCTGGTTTATTATAAAATCTAGCATGAAACCTTAAAAATTTGTCTTAAAGAACACAAGAACCCAGGTTACTTCGTTCTGTAGGAAATTGTGTCCGTCGTTAGTATTCGTTTAGATAACAGATTAGGGCCGACCACAATGATGGGGACAGTTTGCCCCTTGGAATCCCAGCAAATCTGTAATCTCTGATACTGAGCTAATGGAGGCAGAGTAAAGAAATCAAAACTGCAAACGCACTACACCATATTATATTTTTCATAAAAATAAAATTGTAATATAATCTCACCTCTTTAAACCAAACCAATGGAATCATTGGAATCATTGCCTCTGAGAAATTTTTTAGAATGGTTATTTCATCAAGTGGCCTCAACAAAATATTTGTCTGCAGCTGTTTTAGCATATAAAGCGGGATACCTGAATTCTGTAAAAGTATTTAAAAATTACAAACAGTTATTTCCATTGCCGATTAAAGTGGGATCAAATAAAATAATTATACTTCTTACACTATTTCTAATGTTTAAATTCTCTGTTCCATTGTAAAAATCACGGAGAATGAGAATAGAATAGAATTTTGTATTCACTTGGCGTATGTATGAGGGCCTATTCACACTATCGGTTTCGCGCCCGCTCCACTTTCGCTCCACTCCCGCTCCACTCTCGCTCCACTCTCGCTCCACTCCCGCTCCACTCTCGCTCCACTCCCGGTCCGCTCTCCTAATGTCTTACCATATTCACACTATATAATTTTACACCGTTCAATTTTGAAAGGTTTAAGCTATTAAAGCCATTAATAATCGAAGTTGTCTGTATTCGGATTTTAATTAATGATTAACTTTCAGTTATTTAAGAATTCATTTATTTTTCAATTTTACGGCCAAAAAAAAAATCAATTTTTCGTTTGTAGAAATAGCTGGTAAGTGTACTTTTCTTGATGAAGAAGATAATATTATCAAAAAATATAATAAGAAGAATATATTGCAACAGAATGATAATTATTAATATTAATTATAAATTAATTTAATTAATGGTGTAGAAATAATTTAAATTTTTTTCGGAATGTATTCGAATACGCTTGAAAATCTCAAGTTGAAATCGGTAAATGCTACAAATTTACCGATTGTGTTCTCTTCTTTTCCTGATTAATATTTTAATTATTTTTTGCTTTAATATATTTTTTGTTAATGATCTGACATTTTTCATAATATACTGCATTTTTATTCGTTTCAAATTAAATTTATTTTATAATAGCAATGAGTATGTAGTCAATAAATAAATCGGTGACCATTTTTTACGAGTACATTAATTCATAGCAAAATATATCTCAAACATAACATGAATTTTTCACGTCGAAAAACCGCGCGTATTGTTGGTGATTTTTTTTTTTTTTTTTTTTTATCATTTCAAGCGTATTCGAATACATTCGGAAAACAAATTTCATTTATTTCTTCACCATTAATTAAATTAATTTATAATTATATATATATATATATATATATATATATATATATATATATATATATATATATATATATATATATTTTAAAGTTGAACTTTTTCGGCCGTAAAATTGATGAATAAATAAATACTTTAATAACTGAAAGTTAATTATTAATTAAAATCCAAATACAGACGGTTTCGATTATTAATGGCTTCAATCGTGAACGGTGTAAAATTATATAATGTGAATATGAAAAGACTTTAGGAGAGTGGAGCGGGAGTGGAGCGAGAGTGGAGCGGGAGCGGAGCGATGCCGGAACTGGGCCAATATTGTGATTAACCTCTCTCTATTCCTCTTTAGAATATTTTGCCAGTGAGACCGGACCTGGAGCGGAGCGCTAGTGTGAATGGGGTAGAGAGAGAGCGGACCGGGAGTGGAGCGAGACCGGAGCGGTACCGATAGTGGAATTCTCTGTCTATTTCTCTTTAGGATATTTGAGCGGACTGAGAGTGGAGCGGGAGCGGAGCAATAGTGTGAATCCGCCCTTAAGAGAAGAGCTCTTCGTTGTTTGTATGTGACTATCTGCCTCTAGGCTAATGCTACAGTGGGAGTCCAGGTACAATTAGGGTTCGGATCTTTGACGAGAAACCTGACATCGAAAAGGCTCGTGACCTATCCGAGGGTCGGCATAGCTAAGGATTTTTTACTCCCATTAAAAAATCCTAGGGCCACCTAGGGACACGAACTCGCGACCTTTAGGATTGTAAGTTTTTATACTAACCGCTACATCACAGGTGACCCCTTAATCAAAATGTTATCATTTGGAAAAAAACATATGGCGATTCCTAATGAATATGAAGATATGTTCTAACAAGCGCTTAAAACACGACGGCAACTCTTTCGCATGCGCTCTACACCTTCACTGATCAATGTTAAAAAGACACAGCGCAAAGTGGTGCGGATAGGGACAAAACCCTAAAAAATGAAGTTGCTCCAACCGGAACTTTAGAGATATTTTTTGAAACCTAAATAACTCTAGAGTAAGGATTCACACTAATTTTTCAGATTAAAATTCATTAAACCTTTGAAAATAAGGCAGTTTTGGGCATCTTGTAGGAATGACACGAAAACACTTTTGTTAACGTCCTATTTCGAATTGATCTTAGGGAAGCCCAAATTTTTCCGAGGCCATAGTTTTCGAAAATATCTTATTTAGACATCCTGAAAAAAAGGTATTTAATCCTAGATCCACAAGGGATCTATCAAAGTTCAGGGTGGATAGAAAAGAGAATTGGTTGATCTCTTGAGACATGTCATAATTGATATGGTTATTGGTCTTTTTCAATGTTAGCTCCGTCGACCTCCGTCTTCTGGTTGATATTAAATCAATCCAGTGGTATCACTGAAGATATTCCAAAAGATTTCAGATCCGAAAACGTCCGAATCGTTGAATGAGATCATTTCATAGTTAGGAATGCGTAAACGGGAGTGCCGTTTGCTTAAGTGTCCCCTCTTCCAGGTGCAATGGTTTCAATTGCTGATATGCCTTTATTCAAACTGCATACGTTCAAACGAATACGCTTCTGGATCAAAATGGATATTTGCCTCAGTTTTCAGTTTTCTTTCAGCGAAGAGAGTGAAATCATCATCATAATTATCATTTATTTAAAATTTACTATGGATAAATACTTCTTTTCCTACTGCGATATATGTGATATATTGATGAATAAGAATTCGTCGCTAGAGCAGGCGTTACCAGCATTAATTTCAGGGGTGGAAGGTGAGCCCTTATTTACAATTATTTCGGAAAAAAAAGAAGATTTGTTAGACATTTTAATAAATGCTTTAAGGAAGTGTCATACAATGAGGACGTTTTTCAAAGAAAAAACAGTAAATGGTTGGAAAACAACTTTATCGTGCGCTTTGTGCCGATGGGTTGCGAGACCGACCGTGAACGTGGTTCTAGAAATTTGGGGGGGGGGGAAGCCAAGCAAAGATTTTTCTGAATGTAGTAGGAAATCTTGAAGAGCAACGAACCAAGATGCATTCAATTTTATGTTGGTTTCATCTGACCCATGATCAGTAACTTGAGGCCTAATTTGGAAAAAAAGAAAATACCTTTGGATGTCGATGCGACAGATTTAATTTTAGAAGAGTAATATCATATGAATAAAAATTCTTCGCTAAAGTAGGCGTTACTAGCCTTAATTCCGGGGGTGGAAGGTGAGCCCTTATATACAATTATTTAGGCAATGAAAAAATGATTTGTTGGACATTTTAATAACACCTTAATATGTTAAAAAAAGAGTATTAATTTTATTTTCCTAGTTATTTTTGTAAATATATATATCATATTAGTTTACTACGAAAACTCTTTTTTCTAACATAAACAATATAATCCTAGACCGGTTTCACATGTACAGAAGATGGTGTAACAAGTGAAACCGGTCTAGGATTGTATTGTTTATTTTAGAAAAAGAGTTTTCGTAGTTATTTTTGTAAATATATATATCATATTACTTTGAGTTTGAGTTAGTTATTTTTGTAAATATATATATATATATATATATATATATATATATATATATATATATATACCTATATATATATATATATATATATATATATATATATATATATATATATATATACCTGCATATATTAATCTAATCTTAATTTGTGGGTGACCACCATTTTAAATAATTTTTTTTTTAAGAGAAAAGATTTGGCTCCGCCGGGAGTCGAACCCGGGTCTCCCGCGTTACATGCGCGGATGCTAACCACTGCACCACAGAGCTCGGCTCAAGGTAGAGCAAATCCTTCACTCTAGGTATCAGTGAAGAGGAAGGATTTGCTCTACCTTGAGCCGAGCTCTGTGGTGCAGTGGTTAGCATCCGCGCATGTAACGCGGGAGACCCGGGTTCGACTCCCGGCGGAGCCAAATCTTTTCTCTTCAAAAAATAAATTATTTATTAACATATATGTAAGCATAAAACTAATATGATATATATATTTACAAAAATAACTACGAAAATAAAATTAATACCCTTTTTGTTAACATAAATAATACAATTGTAGATGGGTTTTACTTGTTACACCATCTTCAGTACAATATAAGATTAATATTTATATAAATCATTCATTTATGTACATATTTTTGATGTGATATTACACTAATAAAATTAATGGTGTCGTATTGATATCCAGAAGTATTTTCTTTTTTTTCCAAATTAGGCCTGATGTGACTGATGTATGGGGCAGATGACACCAACTTAAAATTGAATACATCTTCGTTCGTTCCTCTTCACGATTTCCTACTACATTCATAAAAAAATCTTTGGTTGGTCTCCCCCCCCCCCCCCCCAAATTTGTAGAATCTGGCTCGATTCGCAACTTGGTCGGTTTCGCAACCCATCGGTACAAAGGGCACGGTAAAGTTGTTTTGCAATCATTTACTGCTTTTTCTTAAAAAAACGTCCTTATTGTATGACGCTTCCTTAAAGTGTTATTAAAATGACCAACAAATCATTTTTTTATTGCCTAAATAATTGTAAATAAGGGCTTACCTTCCACCCCTGGAATTATTTTGGGAATATGTACATTTAACGACTTTGTAAATCAAATATTATTCTTTCTGAGATGATCAGCTTTCCAGCGATTTATTTTACATACTATACTCACTAACGGAAATTGAAATTTTCATCTTGTAGAACACTTTTCTTCGTTACTTGTGTCTAATAAACTTATCAAATTCTTTCATATTTCACATTACTGGGCATAATGAGGGAAAGTTTAATCACTAAAAATGTGATTAAATTTATTAAAATAAAATTTTTGGAGTTATGTACCGGGCATGTACCTACTTTAAATACCAAATTTCGGTTTCGTCCAGTTTATCGTTTTTGCGCTAGCTTGTTCATACACAGACAATGTGGCCCCCTAAAACGTGTATTTCCGTTGAAAACCGGAATTCGAAATTGTTCACAATCACAATACTTTCCCTTACTATATATTTCAAAATCATCAAAGCCGTTTTTGAGAAAATCGAAAAAACTTAAAAATAGGAAAAAAAGGTTAAAGAAAAAGTGCCCCCTCCGTTTGATCGATTTTGACGAAAAATTTTCTGTTACATTGCGGGCATATACCTACGTCAAATACCCAGTTTTATCAAAATCGTTAGAGCCGTTTTTGAGAAAAACGGAAAAAAAAACGTAAAAAGTTTTGAAATTAAGTACCCACTCCGTTTGACCTATTTTGATGAAATTTTTTCTGTCAAATCGCGGGTACATACGTACACCAAATACCCAATTTCAGATTCGTGCGGTTTATAGTTTTGGAGCTAGTATGTTCACACAGACACACACACACACACACAGACTATTTCGCAGGACTTGGTTATTTGGACAGAGGGGACCCCAAAACATGTAGGTATTTCCGTTGAAAACCGCAAGTCGAAATTTTTCACGATCACAATACTTTCCCTTAATATATGTTTCATATATAGGTAAGTGAAACTTAAAGTCTATAAGGTTAGTTTCCTTTAAAATCAAACTGGTAAATAAGGTTTCTCATTGAATAGATATTAACATTAAAATTGGGATTCGATCTTTCATGTTCTTTCTCATTTCTGACACATATACTTACTACTTCAGCTTGTTGGTTGATCTTAATACTTTTTGACAATTATAACTTTATAAATAAAATTGTATTTATGAGTAGGATTTCTTACAGGTTCAATTAAGAACAAAGTTTCATACGAAATCTCGGGCCATTTATATCCTCTCACATCTCGGTAGTATTGTGAGTAAAAGGCATGAGGAAAGCTGACTAAAAACGGTTCACCTAAAAATCATTTTATTTCTTAATAAAAGCGATATTTAGCATTTGAATTTGAACGGAACATACCAACAAACGACACGACTGATCTTACCTGTACACCTCTCTACATCAATCACACCTTTTCTTGTGCACGACATGGTCTGTGTTCCCCCTTTCTGTTTTTTCTTACAATGACATGGATCAACTTCAGCATGAAAGTTCTTGTCAGACATAATGTATCTGTCTAAACTCAGATCACCAGATTCAGTTTGATCAATCAAATGCGCAAAGAAGGATCTGTTATGGAATAAAATAATGTGTTTAATGCAGGATATTTAATGTCATAAATGGAAAGAAATATAATAATAAATTATTTATTTACATGTCCCGGGAACTAGTCCCTTAAGAACAAAATTATACAGATACATATAATAGGCTTCAGAGCAGGGGTCAAAAAGATCATTAACCTTTTTAAATAAGTTTCATTTTAAAAGTATTTGAAAAACTTATTACGAAAAAGTTTGCTCAATTAAAGTTTTCAAATAACTTTATGATAAAAGTTGTTCGGTATTTTTATTTTATTTCATAATACATAATCTTTTTTTTTACATTTCAATTTGAATTTGCCACCTTAAGTGTCACAGAGATAGCAATCGCTGGGCCAACAGTTGGTTATCAGTGGCATCATGATGGCATTTGTAAGGGATTAGAATTCCGGGCTTAGCCATTTTTTTTTTTTTTTTTTTGCGCACTTACTCTCTGGATGTTAAACAGCGAGCATCGTGTCTGTGATCTCAATTGGGAGTCCGCCGATGGTTTTTTTGTACCTCCTGGGTATTAAATCGCACTTGCTCTCTGAATGTGGAATTGTAAGCAGCCTCATCGTCGTCGTGTGTGTTTCTCATTTAGAGTCCGCCGCCGATGGTTTTTTTGGTACCTCTTGGGTGTCAATTTATTACGATTTTCTGCCTCCTGGGTATGAAATTCATAATTGTTTTGAAGTTTTCTCTTCAATCATCATTTTTGCCGTTGGCCGCAAAATTCAAGAAGGACGAGCAACAGGTGAAAATTTCCTTCATCCTAGAATCTCCTTTAAATGTCTTTTATCCGATTATCCTCATTTCACCCTTGCCCGAAATTCAGAATCAGCGTACAGCGTAAGCTTGGTAAGTCGCATTAAAGATTTATTTCACTTTTTTTTATTTTACAGTTCATATAATTGTATTAACTTTTTTTTTTTTTTTTTTTTGTTCGGTACCCCTACCTGGCCATGTGTGGCATACGGGGGGTTACTCTATAGGTGTAACCAACCTATTCTAACCATGGTGGGAGGGTCGAGAGTTATTCCGTGGGGCCTCCACGAAATAAAAGTTAACCCCTTCCAGGGCGGATTCGAACCGCCGCCGTTCGGCTCGAGCGTGCAACAACGGGTCGCGCTCCTACACGCTCGGCTATCCCGGTCCATATAATTGTATTAACTGCTTTTCCGAGCTCACCAGAGCGAAATAATTTTTTTATCCCGTTTTTTACGTTAGTGATATTGATCAGATTAAGTGTATTTTTTCCCCTTTTTTTATTTTCACTAAAGTTATCGTACAAAAGTTTTTCTTCAAAAAGTTTAAGGTTCACCAAAACCTTTTTTAGCAATTAAAATAAAAGAGTGAGTTTAACAATAACTTTTTCGGCCCTGGTTGTGATCATAAAAGTTTTTATCATAGGAAAAAAGATTGTTTACTTTTACTGCATAATCCTATATTGGATTCCTTATTCCTATCCTATTATTTCATTCTTCTCGAATCAAAACAAGTCTAGTGTTCATTCATTATCTCATCTCACCGGACCGTTTCATTTTAGTTTTATTTATTACTTGTGAGTAAACGGTTCACAAATTAGGAAGGTGCGCAAAGAAGACCGAGTGATTCGTAGTTTTTTCTAATACGTCTCAACAACTGTTGTGAAAGAATAATTAAAGGTAATTTGTTAACGAATTAGAAAAACCATTAATTAGGTTCCATAAATGTGTTTTTTACGAATTTTATGACTGTACTGGTGACTTGAACTGTAGCAAGAACAAATTATAACCCATAGCAGTAAAAATAAGCAAAGAAATGTTATTAGATAGCTGTGTAAAATGGGGGCTACTTTGAAATTTATTCTTGATGATTATAGGTGTAAATTAAAATGTTTTTCTTGTTAAATTAAATGATGATTGTTGAATAATAATCTAAATATTTTTATATTGAGTAAATATTATATTGAGTAGTATAATTTATATTATACATTATACATCCAGGATAATTAACTAAACTGATTCCATGGTATTGTTAACAATACCATAATTTTGTAGTATGAAAGTAATACACATATTTACAAAATATTAATAATTGTAATGTATTAAATAAATTTTGCATTTCCGAAATTATTTACTTTGACTAAAATCTTTTTATGAATAAGTTTCAGAATAACTTTTTGAAATGAACTTTTATGCAAAAAGTTATTTGGATAAAAAAAGTTTAAGATAACTTTATCAAAAAGTTTCGTAATGAAAAAGTTAATGTTAAATAAAAACTTCAAGTAGGGTAAAAAAAGAATATATAAGTATATAAGTTTAACATAAACTTTTTTAAAATAAAAGTTAACTTATATTTTAGACCCCTGATTTAAATCAGTTATCACCATAACAAAGGCGGTGGTATATTATAGCAGTTTTTAAAGGAAATAAAAATTTTAATCTTGGCGAAATATTTTTCTTTATTTCTCATTTATTTATTTATCGAATATTTTCATATTTCATAGTTAGCCGTTTCTTATTACTAGGCACAATCAGAGACAGATAATGTCTCCATATAAGCAAAATCTTTGGTACTATATAGAAAGAAAATCAAATAGAAATTAAAGGTATTGGTATTTTATATGAAGAAAATAATTTTTTTCCATCATTTCTATGATGTTAAAACCTACCTGAAGATAAGGGATTCTCGATTATCATTACATACAACGAGTTTAACCCAACGTTAAAAACGTTTTTTAGAAAAATCCTCCCAAAAATACGTTAAAATATGATACATTTTTTTATAAAATACTCCCACCGTTAACTCAATTTTGACGAAACTTTTGCTGTCAAATAAAGGACATATATATACCTCAAATACCTAATTTAAGGCTCGTACGGTTAGTCGTTTTAGAGCTAGTCTATTAACGCACACACACAAACACATTCAGGCCATTCCGCCGGGATAGGTGGTTATTTGGACCCGCGGTACCTCAAAAGTTCTCTGCGGTCCCTCTTTATAACCGACTTAATCCGCTTTTGGTATAAAATAGCTTAAAATCTTTATTAAATTGATACCCTAACTAACAAAGTAAGAAGTTTATCTTCTTCTTCTTCAGAGGCACCACAGACGCACTAAGCGGTCCTTGGCCTGTTCCAACGCTCTTTCCCAGGCTTCTCGGTCTTCAGCAAAACTCAGAGAAGGCCTGTTCGCGGTCAAATCCGCAGCTACGCTTTCCTTCCATCTTCCACGTGGTCTTCCACGAGCTCTTACTCCTTCTGGATGACAAGTGTACAGCTTCTTTGCCACTCTGTGATTTTCCATCCTGAACAGATGGCCCAGCCATCTCAGACGTTGCATCCGTATATAGTCTGAAATTCTGAGGTCTCCATAAATCTGGTATACCTCTTTATTTTTTCGCTGGCGCCACTCTCCATTCTCTCTTATTGGGCCCAGGACGCGTCTTGATATTTTCCGTTCGAAGACGTCCGTTTTTCTTGCTGCTGCTGCCTTTAGCACCCAAGTCTCACATGCTTAGGTCGCAATTGGCCTTATTAGTGTCTTTTATAGTCTGTTCTTTGTTGTGCGACTGATTAGCCTACTTTTTAAGTGATGCGCGATGGAGTACGCAAAGATTGGCCGAAAAAACATCTACTATCCAACGGTCGGGCCACACAGCATCCATGAGGAATGTAATGAAAATGGTCAGTCGTTAATTTTGCAGCCTCTCGGAAATTGGTGGTTGGAACCACACTCTATCGTGGCCGCAGGATACACAAAGCAACATGGAGATCCCCAGACCTCAACACCTTTAACCAAATTGACTATCTTTTAATAAGTACACGCCATAGATCCAACTTATTGTAAGAACCTTTAGAGGAGCTAACGTTGATTCCGACCACTACTTAGTGATAGCACGAATCATGGCAAGAATCAATAATGCGAGATATAGGAATCAAGACAAGACTAAAAAGTCCCTGATATGTGCAACTCATTCCAAGCTCATATAGGTAGAACACTACAGGAGACATTGGGTAATGTCATTAATGAAGACCCTCAGGCAGTGTGGGACAATGTGGAGCAGGTAATTACAAGAACTGCACAAGAATGCTTAGGCCCAAAGGAACGCGTTACAAGGTCAGAATGCCGAAGCGTAACAGATGCAAAGAATATCGCCTACCAAGCTATGGTGCAGAAACGGTTCACAAGGGGACCCACAGAGGAATACCGCAAAAGGGGGAGAGATGAGAAGAAGTTGCATAAGATGAAGAAGAAACAATGGGAAATTTAAGCATTGAAAGAAAAAGAAGCTCACAAGTGTGCAAATGAAAACAGGCTCTTCTTTCAGAAAGTGGACAATGGTGGAGCCCCTTTCAAACCTAAAATTCAAGCCTGTAAAAAAGAAGATGGGACTCTATTGAACAGTAAGGAAGAGATACTTCAGCGGTGGGTAAGGCACTTAAGAGGCCTGCTGAATGAACAGGTCACTGAACCCGGTGTGGGAGCAGGAAATGAGGAAGAGGATGAAGAGGATGTTGAGCCACCAGCTTTGGAAGATGTTGTAGATGCAATTCAGAAAATGAGGAACCATAAGGCACCAGGTGAAGACGGATAGCCGGCTGAATTGTTTAAATATGGTGGAGAGGAACTGCAGAGGACACTTTATGACATGATCCTCAAGATATGGGTTCAAGAGAAGATGCCTCAGCAATGGAGCAAGGCCTTGATATGTCCGCTTCATAAGAAAGGAGATCAATTAGAATGTGCTAACTGCAGGGGTATATCGCTGCTCCCTTGTGCTTACAAATTATTCTCTAATATCCTCTACCAAAGGCTGATCCTCCTCTCCTGGGAAATCTATAGTGGACCAAATTCATACCCTTAGGCTCATATAATAATTATATATAATAATATAATAGGCTCATATAAACTCAATAAATCATGGAAAGGGTACACGAGCATAAAATGTGTACCCACCACTTGTTCGTGGACTTCAAGAACGCGTATGACAGCATCAAGCACACTATGCCGTACGAGACTCTTAGAGAAATGAAGGTTCCTTCAAAGCTAATACGCCTTATAAAAATGACGATGAGAGATGTTAGGTGCAGGGTCCGCATACAGTCCGAACTCTCTTCTGAATTTAGTTCGAATAAAGGGCTGCGGCAAGGAGATGCTTTGGCATGCCTGCTGTTTAATTTGGTCTTAGAAAAAGTAGTGAGAGAAACAGGCATCCAGATTAATGGCACCATATTCAATAGATCAGTCCAACTACTCGGTTATGCGGATAACCTTGATATAGTGGCGCGATCTTTTTCTACGCTTACTGAGTCTTTCTTAAGCCTACAGAGCTGCCGAACGAATGGGGTTGGCTATAAACGAAAATAAAACGAAATATATGTGCACAGGAGTAGCCAGACCTCAAGAAAGACAGGTTGTCGTAGGAAGCTCTGCCTTCAAAAGAGTAGAGGAGTTTATTTATCTTGGATCGCAGGTTACATCAACCAATAACGTTTCCATTGAAATAAAGCGCAGGATCACAGCGGCTAACCGATGTTATTTTGGTCTGTTGAAACAGCTACGGAGCAAGCTCATTAGCAGGAAAACAAGGGTCCATTTATATAAAAATCTAATCAGGCCTGTCCTGACGTACGCCTCCCAGACATGGACACTGTCTGCACAGGATAGAAATAATCTCCTGGTCTTCGAGAGGAAGATCCTTAGAAGAATCTATGGGCCGGTAAGGGATGAGGAAGGCTGGAGAAGAAGAAGAAATGAAGAACTCTATGAGCTGCTCCAGGATATAGATGTTGTGACATTTATTAAGCTGGGACGCCTTAGGTGGGCAGGACATGTTGCACGGATGAGTTCGGATGAAATTAAAAAAAAAAAAGTCGTGGAGAAGGAAATCCACTGTCCAAGAAGAGTCGGACGGCCCAAGCTCCGGTGAATGGACGGCGTAGTACAAGACGCAAGAGATCGGCTTAGAGTTCAAAATTGGATGGTAGCAGCCCAAAACCGGGCCGAATGGCGGAGGCTCATTGAGGAGGCCAGGACCCGTCACAGCGTTGTAGCGCCAACTGATTGATTGATTGATTAATTTCATTAACAGTCGAGTTTCTTTACTCCTTGGTTGTTTTGTTGAGCGATTTAAACCTATCGTGAAAGTATTTAGGACTCGTAGTAAAGTTTGTCTCTTATCTGTTTGTCTTCTGAAAATCGAGAATCATTACTGTTCATATAAAATCACGTTAAATTACCTTCAGAAATTTATTATGGAAACAAAGTTTCTAAACTAAAATATAATTACTTAAAGATTATCTTGTACCACATTTTTTCACCTTGTTTTAAATAATTTGAGCATCACCTATTTACTCTCTGTAGTAAAATACATTTTTTATTGTTGAATAAAGTTTTTATTTTTATCAGTGATAATACGGAATATGAAATTTTTCTGTCACATCGCAGGCAGATGCACTCAGCAAATACCCAGTTAGATCAAAATAGTTACAGCCTTTTTACCAGGGATAATCGAAAAAAAGGTAAACATAGAAAAAAAAGTTATGAAATAAAGTGCCCCCATTTGACCAATTTTGATGAAATGTTGGCTGTCACATCATAGGCATATACATACATCAAGTACCCAGTTTGATCAAAATCGTTAAAGCCGTCTTTATGTAAATAAAAAAAAACACTTGAAAATTTATTAAGTAAAGTCCCCCCTCCGGTTGATCAATTTTGATAAAATGTTAGCTATCACATCTTTGGCATATACATACGAGGGGTGATCAAAAAGTTCCAGGACTGTTGAGATTGCGCGGCAATGGTGTGTCATAGAGCAGTGCGGTTGGCAGCATTGTTTAGCGTGACTCTTCCTGAGCTCAGCTGTTTATTCAGTTTGTTGATAACCTTATTCATTGCAAAGTTACTGCTGTTTTCGTAAAAAAAAGTTTTTTGTGTTCGGCGATTTTGTGAAATGAATGTAAAGGAAGAGCAACGCGTTTGCGTAAAGTTTTGTGTGAAGTTGGGTAAAATGTTATGAGACCATTAACCGCTTTCGTTATCTTCAAACCCTGAGAAATTTGCGCGAGGCAATAAGGAGGAAGAGACTAGAGTTGTGGCGGAGCGGTGAGTGGGTGCTGCATCATGACAATGCGCCTGTTTATTCCGCACTGCTCATTCGCGACTACTGCACCAAAAATGGAATGACGGTCATTCCCCAGCCTCCATATTCACCTGACCTTGCCCCTGCAGACTTTTTCTTGTTTCCAAAACTTAAGAGACCCATGAAGGGAAAGAATCGCCGAACACAAAAACTTTTTTTTACGAAAACAGCAGTAACTTTGCAATGAAGAAGGTTATCAACAAACTGAATAAACAGCTGAGCTCAGGAAGAGTCACGCTAAACAATGCTGCCAACCGCACTGCTCTATGCCGCGCAATCTCAACAGTCCTGGAACTTTTTGATCACCCCTCGTACATCAAATATCCAGTTTAATCAAAACCGTTAAAGCTGTTTTTGAGTAAATCAAAAAAACCCGTAAAAATAGACAAAATTTAATAAATAAAGTAGTCCCTCTGTTTGACCAATTTTGATGAAATTTTTGCTGTCACACGGCGGGCCTATACATACACGAAATACCCAATCGTGTATGCATAGGCCCGCGGTGTGACAGGTTCGTACGGTTTATAGTTGTTGAATTGGTCTGTTCTCACACACACACATACGCACGCACACACACACGCACACGCACACACACACACACACACACACACACACACACACACACACACACACACACACACACACACACACACACACACACACACACACACACACACACACACACACATACATACACCATTTCGTTCCTCCATGGTTATTTGGACTCATTACGCATCATACCTGACGCAACCATCGTATCCTTATTTTCTTAACGGTTGGTACATCACGAGGTATATATAAATAACCATTAGCTCAAAAAATCGTTCTTCCTCTACATTAATCTCTCTATGAGTAACTCCTAAATGTTTAAAATTCACAGTGTCTTTCCTTATGGCCGTAGAATGATAACAAGAGTATAAAATATAAATTATTTATTTTTAGTTTTTAATGTAAATCAAAATACAGACTAATAACTTACAAACAGGTTTCTGGGAAGAATAAATGAATTTTTAGGGCCTGAAGCGGAGGGAAAATTTCCCAATCAGTTGTTTTTTCGAGAAGACTACAAACGCTGCCATTGGGCCACATACTCAAGTAAGGTTTGTTGTCGTATTCAACAATATATCCCAACTCAATCATCTTCTTATTGCCTCTTTTAATTTTATATGGTTTGCTCCGAGATGAATTGTACTGTAAATTAAACATTATTCCATGATTCGACATTCAGATTATCTTAATTAAGAAACCATTAACTATAAAATACTCAATTTTATTAAAAGTAGCAAAACAAAAAAAAGTATCGATGCAGATACCTATAATGGAAAAGATAATTTAAAAAATAATGATTGAGTATCAAGTTGTACGAAGATGATATGAAGTGAAAACAGGAAGTTTTTATAACATCTGGTAAACAAAGAGATTCCTATTTATTGTGTATAGAATCTCATGTGCATAAGGATTAGTTATTGTAACCCTTTGTAATACAAGTAAAATATGGGGGATAGAAATGGTACCATTTCTCAAGGTGGCTTATTTCATGTTCATAAAGAAAAATACAGCCCTGAAACAGAAGCTTTTTTGCGGGAATTTATTGATTGAAACTAAAATGAGTAAAAAAATGGGCGGAGGAAACATTGTATCTAAATCTAAAAGATGAGCTTTGACTCCTTTCCATCAGGCGGCTGTTTATTCATGTGTTTCCTAGGGTTACTCTTATGGATTGTCGAAGTTCTTCGTTGCTGAAGTGTCTCGTATTCCGAATATTCTTCAATGATTTGTTAGACTGTCAGTTGGATATTCGCAATTCGCAATTTCGCGAGAGGCAATTAGTCACGAAAAAAAAAAACCGTATTAATTACGGTTTGAAAATTTAAGTTCGCGAGAGCTAGGTAGAGCGCGCGGGGTATAAGTCGGAGAATGGGTAGGCAAAGGGGGGGGCGGAGTGTACCACCCGCCTCTCCCCCACCACTACACCCATAATAAAGACTTTTTGAATATTTACCTTTGCGAGAGGTAATTGGCTAGGAAAAAAAAACCCATAGTAATTAGTTAATGAAAATTTACGGGTGCGAGAGCTAACTTAAGCCCGTGGGCAACGAGTTAGCGATAGTGGTGGTTCCTGGTTGGGTCGGGAAAAACCCTCCCCCCCTCCCTAATCTATAGTCCTACATAATAAAGATTTTTGGATTAATTACCTATGCGAGAGGTAATTAGTCACGAAAAAAAGCCGTATTAATTACGGTTTGAAAATTTAAGTTCGCGAGAGAAGGTAGAGCGCGCGGGGCATAAGTCGGGGAATGGGTAGGCAAAGGGGGGACGCACCTACCCCCTATTTTTGGCCTCATCCATTTTCCATCACCGATAGTTAGCTCCTACCCTCAGAGCCGGGTCCTCGCTCGATTTTTTTTTTTTTTTTTTATTAATATTTCGATTCAATTAGTCCTTTTTACTCTTTCAATCTAATTAGCAGTTTTTAGAATGCCTAACACTCCGTTCCCGTGCAATCGTATGCTTTCTAGGTATATAGGTATATAGGAGTGGGTCAGAGCGGTTACACCGATTTTTACTTTCACTTACCTATATATGAAATATATAGTAAGTGGAAGTATTGCGATCGTGAAAAATTTCGACTTCCGGTTTTCAACGGAAATACACGTTTTGGGGTCCCCTGAGTCGAAATGACCAAGTCCCGCGAAATGGTCTGTGTGTGTGTGTGTGTGTGTGTGTGTGTCTGTGTGTGTGTGTGTGAACAGACTAGCTCAAAAACTATAAACCGTGCGATCCTGAAATTAGGTATTTAGTGTAAGTATATGCCCGCGATGTGACAGCATAAATTTCATCAAAATTACTTAAAGGGAGGGAGTAATTTACTTAATAACTTTTTAGGTTTTTTTCGATTTTCTCAAAAACGGCTCTAACGATTTTGATTAAACTGAGTATTTGATCTATGTATATGCCCGAGATATGACTGTAAAAATTTCATCAAAATTGATTAACCGGAGGGGGGACTTTACTTAATAAATTTTGTAACATTTTCACGTGTTTTTTTATTTACTCAAAAAAGGCTTTAACGATTTTGATCAAACTGGGTATTTGATGTATGCATAAGCCAAAGATGTGATAGCTAACATTTCACCAAAATTGACCAACCGGAGGGGGGACTTTACTTAATAAATTTTGTATCATTCTCACGTGTTTTTTTATTTACTCAAAAACGGCTTTAAAGATTTTGATCAAACTGGGTATTTGATGTATGTATATGCCAAAGATGTGATAGCCAACATTTCATCAATATTGATTAACCGGAGGGGGGACTTTACTTAATAAATTTTGTAACATTTTCAAGTGTTTTTTTTATTTACTCAAAGAAGGCTTTCACGATTTTGATCAAACTGGGTATTTGATGTATGCATAAGCCAAAGATGTGTTAGCCAACATTTCACCAAAATTGACCAACCGGAGGGGGGACTTTACTTAATAAATTTTGTATCATTTTCACGTGTTTTTTTTTTAATTCAAAAAGGGCTTTAACTATTTTGATCAAACTGGGCATTTGATGTATTTATATGCCAAAGATGTGATAGCTAACATTTCATCAAAATTGGTCTAACGAAGGGGACCACAACAACGCATTAATTTCTAATCTAAGTAAGTTGGTAAGTGAAAGGTGTGTGTTGCGCGCACGCACCAGATTTTTTATAATATTCCCGCAACTACCCCCCTATTTTTGGCCTCATCCAATTTCCATCACCGATAGTTAGCTTCTACCCTTGGAGCCGTGACCTCACTCGATTTTTTTTTTTTTTAATTTTATTAATATCTCGATTCAATTAGTCCTTTTTACTCTTTCGATCTAATTAGCAGTTTTTAGCCGCTACCACCTAGCACCCTCCTTCTTTGCTTTCTAAAAAAGGAGCTTTGTTTCCTCATCTCTTAGCAATAAAAAAAAAAAAGTTACACCATTGGAACAACTGAAATTAACATATATGATGCCAAGGAGATAAAAATTAAATAGTATTAAAAAATCTTGTGCCTTTGAAAGAGACACATTTGTACCCACTTACGATTAGACTCCACGAAGACATAAGACGACGGCGAGGTAGATAAACAATTTTTTTCCGAGAAAATTCTTTTGGAATAAACAATGACTAATTTTAGGGGGTTCTATTTGCACTCAGAGTGGCAACTATTATTTGCCCTGAGTTTGTACTTGTATTAATTGAACAAGAGTCGATCGGAATACAGTGATGAATACTTAACACCATGCGATTAGCACATAGATGATGCATAACATATCAGTTAAACCTTCCTTACGTTGTAAAAATAACTGAACGCCAAATCTTCTGAATCTGGAATTCGGCGAATCGAAGGTATCGTATTTCTTTTCATTTCATCACAAATATTTTTCGCATGACCTCTTTCATGTCTACAAGATATTCTTATCCCATCAAATAATAGATCCTTTACCGTAACTTCAATACATAGGCTTTGTTTTTCAGGCATTATATATGGAATTGCTAAGTTGAAATACGACATATCCCCCGGGTATTCATTTTCATAAAGGTAGGCCATTACCTGTAAAAAAAGAATATTCTTAAATGAAAGGGTCAAAAGTCTTGTCATTCATGTAATGGGATGTTAATATTATTATATTATAGTTATTTTGGATAATTAGTTTACCCCTACAATTTTAAGAGCATAAAATGTGTTTTGTTCTGTATTATTAGATTCTTTATTGCAGAAGTGCAATGTAATATTAAAATATATGCATATATAGGATATTTTAATGAGGGAGTCTCTTCCGTACTTAAAGTTTATTTGTTTCCCAACGTTTCGAGCTATTGGCTCCTCCTCTGGGGTTATCATATCCTATGTAACTTCTTTTTCCACGTTAGCCATTTGTCATCTTATATATTTTTTAAAACAGTTTATAAATACTTATGTCTATCCTTATTTCTTATTACATTCAATGGCATATTACACATTTTCTAGTCTTTTTAATTCACTGTCACATTTTTACTGGTGCTAATATGTTGACTTTTTTCAGAAAAAAACTAAGTGAAGAAAAAACCTAGCAGATAAAATATATATACTTTCTTAGGAATATCTTTCGTTGTCTTAGTTTTTCGAATCCAAGGCTCTTGCAGAATTGCTGGAATAATGTGTTTTCGAGGTTCCTCCCCTGATCTGAATGTAGTTCAAGCGGTACTCTGAAACGGGTGATGAACTCCTTTACTAGAACGCCAGCCAGTGTAGCAGCTCCTTGATTGGGGACAGCATATGCTTCCACCCACTTGGAAAATCGTTCCACAATTCGTTGGCCTGGCATTTTTTTTTATCTTTAAATCCCACTTCTGATACCAGTTGTAACACTTATGTGGGTTTATATAACTTGATTTAAAGAAAATAATAATCTAAAATGCCACACAAACTAGTGTAACGTTAAATCGTCAAAGAAAAAATCTGGTGCGTGCGCGCAACACACAACTTTCACTTACCAACTTACTTAGATAAGAAATTAATGTGTTTTGTTAATTGCCACTTCTCAAAGTTGTACATTTTTCCACATTCATTTCTTATTTTTTTTTTTTTTCATTTGCTCAAAAAAAAAAACACTAATTCTTTTTATTATTAAATAAAAGTTTTTACTTGTGATAATTCGGCAATGCATGCATAATACTCCAAGTCGTCTGATTTTATAATTTTCTTGGTACTTGTTGAATATTTCATTTAGTTCCCATGGAACAAATAATTTTTATTAAATGAACAGAACATCTTTAATTATAACGCATTGGTTTGTCATTAAAGGCGTATGCGTGAGCTCAAGGTGTTTTATGAGTTGACGGAATATTTTTCTTTTTTTTCTATATATATATGTTTACTTGATTTTTTTCATATACCATATTTAGCCATTTCTTATTTTTAGGCGTGATGAGAGACCGTTAATTTCTCAATATAAACTAAAACAAAGGTACTTTATAGGAAAACAAAAAAATCTGGTGCGTGCGCGCAACACACAACTTTCACTTACCAACTTACTTAGATAAGTTTTTTCAGACACATTTTTCTACATTCATATCTTATTTTTATTAATCGTTAAAGCCGTTTTTGAGTAAATAAAAAACCCAGTGAAAATGATATAAAATTTATTAAGTAAAGTCCCCCCTTCGGTTGATCAATTTTGATGAAATGTTGGCTATCACATATTTGGCATATACATACATCAAATACCCAGTTTGGTCACAATCGAGAAAGTCGTTTTTGAGTAAATAAAAAAAGCACGTAAAAATGATACAAAATTTATTAAGTAAAGTGCCCCCTGCGGTTGATCAATTTTGATGAAATTTTTACAGACATATCTCGGGCATATAAATAGATCAAATACTAAGTTTAATCAAAATCGTTAGAGCCCTTTTTGAGAAAATCAAAAAAACACGTGAAAATGTTACAAAATTTATTAAGTAAAGTCCCCCCTCCGGTTAATCAATTTTGATGAAATTTTTACAGTCATATCTCGGGCATATTAATACATCAAATACCCAGTTTGATCAAAATCGTTAAAGCCGATTTAGAGTAAATAAAAAAAACACGTGAAAATGTAACAAAATTTATTAAGTAAAGTCCCCCCTCCGGTTAATCAATTTTGATGAAATTTTTACAGTCATATCTCGGGCATATAAATAGATGAAATACTCAGTTTAATCAAAATCGTTAGAGCCGTTTTTGAGAAAATCGAAAAAAACCTAAAAAGTTATTAAGTAAAGTACCCCCTCCCTTTAAGTAATTTTGATGAAGTTTATGCTGTCACATCGCGGGCATATACCTACACTAAATACCCAATTTCAGGATCGCACGGCTTATAGTTTTTGAGCTAGTCTGTTCACACACACACACACACACACACAGACACACACACAGACACACACACACACAGACCATTTCGCGGGACTTGGTTATTTTGACTCAGGGGACGCCAAACCGTGTATTTCCGTTGAAAACCGGAAGTCGAATTTTTTCACGATCGCAATACTTCCACTTACTATATATTTCATATATAGGTAAGTGAAAGTAAAAAGGCCCCTTCCCCATTTAATCCTCCCTCA
Organism: Aelia acuminata; assembly: GCA_911387785.2. NCBI lineage: Eukaryota > Metazoa > Arthropoda > Insecta > Hemiptera > Pentatomidae > Aelia > Aelia acuminata. The sequence goes on along the minus strand of OU426978.1, from coordinate 204,232,839 downwards.
GAAAATTTTAATACTGATAAAACTTACCTGATATTATTGAACACCTAATTTTCATCAAGCATGAAAACTTTTATCAAAATCATTAAAGCCGTTTTTAAGATAATCGAAAAAAAAAGAAGTAAAAAAAAAAAAAAAGTTATGAAATAAAGTGCCCCCTCCAATTGACCAATTTTGATGAAATGTTGGCTGTCACATCTTTGGCATATACATACGTCAAATACCCTGTTTGATCGAAATCTTTAAAGCCGTTTTTGAGTAAATAAAAAAAACACATGAAAATTATACAAAATTTATTAAGTAAAGTCCACCCTCCGGTTGATCAGTTTTGATAAAAATTTTACAGTCATATCTCGGGCATATCAATACATCAAATACTTAGTTAAATCAAAATCGTTAGAGCCGTTTTTGAGAAAATCGAAAAAAAAACGTAAAAAGTTATTAAATAAAGTTTGACCAATTTTGATGAAATTTTTGCTGTCACATCGCGGGCATATACATACACGAAATACCCAATTTCAGGTTCGCACGGTTAATAGTTTTTGAGCTAGTCTGTTCACACACACACACACACACACACACACACACACACAGACCATTTCGCGGGACTTGGTTATTTCGACTCAGGGGACCCCAAAACGTGTATTTCCGTTGAAAACCGGAAGTCGAAATTTTTCACGATTGTAATACTTCCACTTACTTTATATTTCATATATAGGTAAGTGAAAGTAAAAACATATGTTTTAAAATCCCAGATATTTTTTTGAAACGAACTAACAGTTGAATCAAACTGTCATAGCACGCGTTTCTGACTTCGATGTTCGAGCACCATCCACTCCGTTCCACGAGGTTCTGGGCCATTCCTTAAGACTATATAAGAAGGGAGTGACTGGTCAGTTAGTATTCTTCTCAGTCTTGCTTCTGAAGCTCAAGCCATATAACTATTAGTGTTACAAAGTGATAATTGTTGTAACCTTCTTAATTGTTTGTTCTAATATTAGTGTTGTTATAATTCGTGTGGCATTGACTATTGTTATTCTTCTTTGAATAAATATTGTTTTACCCACAGAAGTGTTACACTACAAAAACACAAATAATTGAAAAGGTTACAAAATGTTTCAGTTCAGTTTAGGCTCAGTGAAGAGTGGGTATCAGTGAAGAGGAAGGATTGGCTCTGCTTGGAGCCGAGCTCTGTGGTGCAGTGGTTAGCATCCGTGCATGTTACGCGGGAGACTCTGGTTCGACTCCCGGCAGAGCCTAATCTTTCCTCTTCAAAAAATAAATTATTTAAAAATAAAACTTAGTTTTATTTTGGGATTAAAGCGGTTTTCTATGTTAAGATTAATTTGTTTTTTAAGCCTAGAGTTAAATTAGCATACTACTGGAATTGAGATTTGCCTCCTTCAGAAAAAAAATATTTTTTCATATACTTTGAATCCACATTAGTTAATCAAAGGTTTGTCTCATTTCCGTCGTGTAATTTTGCCACCAGGAGTGAAATTTTGTCTTAAATGGTATAACTATGAACCGCGTAGGAAGGAATACAAATAACAAGATTTTCGTTTATAAGATTACGATGATATTTTTAACAGATAAACTTCATGAAACACAAACTAAAAATGGTTGACTTACCAGGAGAGGTGCGTTGAGAACAGTCACCACATCTGACTCTGATAATGTCCCTGATAGGCTACTGTTGAAATATAACTTCTTTTCTGTTCTGTAAGAGACAGTGTCATCGTCCGCAAGCTCAATATCAAACTTATATTTGATTTGCCTGCAACACTCATAGATATTTAAGCATAAACTACAATACATAGTTCATTGAACAAATCTTATTTATAAAGATGTTAATCTCCTCGAAATATAAGTATTAATACTTAAGTATTTTAGGTTGTAGGTAGGTACATATTTTTTTATTATTATTTTATTTTTTTTATTTTTTTGCGCAGTAGGCCTAAAGACTACAGACATTCGTGTTGCTTGCGGGATCACAGATAGCCTGGAAGGGATAGCACAAAGCTTGCATGGTGAAGCGGTAGGCAGCCTATGGCTCCGTAATAAATCTAATTGGGGCCAATTTAGCAGTGTCCCACCTTAAAGCGTCAGCTCTCTCGGGTTCAAGGGCAGTGACAAACTGGTCTAGGTTCAAGCATTGTGGCCCCGAGGACCTATATTTCTTTATATAGCGTCTTGCACCAAACCTCAGGGCGGTTACTGACGTCCTGGAAAACCAAACCAAGATTTTTGATAAGACACATGAGGAAGGTATATCACTCCTACGTCCGGTCGGTCCTCCGGTACGCTCAGGGGCCTCACATATCTGTGGGTGGGGAGGGGGTGCTTGGATTGTGCATATTTCATCGGCGGGCGGTCACCCGAATGGAGCAGTTTCCCATTAAAGTACTAACCACGCTCCACGTTGCTTGACATTGATTACCTATTGCAAGCGCCTTTGTCAACTCGACCATCCCGGCCATCGTAGTAGCCATCATAAAAATGAAGAATTTGATAATTTGGTGGATTCATTTTTACTTTCCCTTTAACTTTTTTAAATTTGTTCGTGAACTTTCTATTATGGTTTTAATAGTGGAAATAACAAGATAGGGGTCTCCTAAGTCCATCCCAAATTACCCGATCCCGCAAAATTGTCTGTTTTATAAACAAACAGTCAACTACTGTGCTTGTGTGATCAGACTAGCTCAAAAACGGTAGGTCGTATGTAACAAAATTAGGTTTAAAATAAATTGGTTAGGTATACGAGTATGCTGTCAAATTACGCTAAGGTTTCGTCGAAATTGAGTAAAGTTAGGGTGGGGACACTTTGATAACATTAAAATACTCCATTTTATATCCCCGAGCTAAAAAAAATTATTTCGACATGTAATAATAAATCTAGATGTTCAAGCTGGGGTCCGACTGCTGGGATGAGCCACAGACGATATCGGGCGCCGGGGTCCGTAGGGAATGCTTTGACGAAAGCGTTATCTTTTGATTGAAAGGGAATTAAATGAGCGTCTCAAGGAGCATTATCTCTTGGTAAGGATTGGAACTAAACATAATAGACAGGCCGACACAGGATTTACGCCATTCTTTATCGAAAATCGGACCTCGGAGTCCGATTCTAAAAAACAACAGAATTTCAGCTGTTAGCAACATTTTCTGCACTAAAATACAATAATCTAATTAAAAATCGACTTAATTGAGTGTTTGAAGTGTTCGGACTTTCGGACATTTTCATGTAAAAATCGGCTGTAAAGAAGAGAATGTAAGACATCGGACTCCGGGGACCGATGCTGCACCTAACGTGTTAAGAACATTAAAAATCGTTTATTCAATAAAAATATATTTGAATAAATTGTATTCAATAAAACCAAAGAATTACTTTTAATAAATTTTTTCAATGTTTTTGAGGGTGTTGATTTGGAATCTTGCGCCAATTTATGAGTAAAACATCTATAAATGAATACTCGATTTATAACATGCTATTCTATTTTGTTTCTCGGCTTCTAGGGCACATTGGCAGAGATGAAAAAAATACTTGTTTAATATATTTCGACCAGGAAAATCCAAAAATATTTTCATTAAAATCCGCGAGAGTCTGACCGTTCCATCCCTTTGTAGGGTTGTTCATGTATCAAAATATTTTTTTCCGAAAAACAATATCCATATAGGTATGATTGTACAATATAAAATTGGTTAGAAACTAGCGCTATTTTCATTTATCCTCCAAATAAGGCTTTCATAAACATTATATTGTGATGCCCTTTTAATTTATTAATGTAGAGTTCTTCTATTTCTAGTATAAATACAGGAGGAATTTTTCGCCCTTTCTTGCCATTTCACATTTGATTTGGTCCCAAAAATTGTATAAGAGTTCACGAGGCAGTCACGTTTAGACATTTCTCTTAGAGATATCTCTTATAACAGTGTGTTTGGCTAATCCACCTCGATGTACTTTATAGTGACTAATCACGTCTAACCGTGTCTTAGATATGTGGTGTCTTGGTGCGCCCGGCCTTATTTGACCAAACTGCTGACTTAACCAATATTCCCGAATGTTCAAAAAACATATTTTTTTCTAAGTTCTTCTGAGACAGATATAATATTTTTTTGTTTACACTAAGAAGGTTTTTGAAGATTATTTCTCAATCATTTCCCTATCTTACTTATTGACTTAATTATTATTAATTGGTCAGTGAAAAGTTGAATGGCTCTATTACTCGTAAATGTAAGGTCCTACTTCTTCGACTGTAGCAATTCCTCCTTCACTAAATTCTTGAGGATTAGTGATATTAAAAATATAAATTTTTAATATCCCCGGTTGTGGTTCGTATAAAGCATTCATTCCTTCCGAACCATTGTTTAGGAGTATTGACTGAAAAAAAAAAGACGTATGAACTTGTGTTTTAAAAAGGTGATTTCCTATAAGAGAAATATTGGTCAATTGAGAGAAATATCAGTGACTTAAAATAAGTAAAAGAAACTAAACTTTTTTTAATTCTCTCAGCATCATGTTCCTAAAAGGAACCGTAACCACAAATTAAAAAAATGACTGAATTAAACGAACCGAATCCAGGCTGTACATTCATTTATCCAAACTTGTTTAATAAAGACATTTAACTAAAACATTATTGAAAGGACATTTTCTCTAAACGCTAATCGAATTTCAAGGTCGAAATTCATTACAACAGTTACTTTGGCCTTAATGGTATTTGATGGCATTGGATAAAATTAAAATGGAACTAAACTGAAAAATTCAAAATTAAAATTGGATAATCAAAATCGAATTAGCGTTAGTATGCGATATAACAAACCCGTCACATAAATTTGACATTTAACAGACTCGTATTGTAAGTAGTTCCTTTTATTTTTATATTATTTATATTAATATAAATTAATAAATTAATTAATAAATAGTAACAAATTATATTTATATTATTTCTTTATCCTTGATTTTTAAAACGTAAAACACGTGTGGAAATCTAGCTCACTTATTAGCTCATCTCTTCAACTATTTTGCTCTAACCTATCCTATCTATTCGAAAAATTTGTACATTTACGGGACGGGTAACAAAATGAACAACGTTGTTTCTAAGCAAATATTGGAAATATGTTTTCCATATCCCATATTTCACATCTTAAATTTGATCAGATAATTATGGTTGACCGAATATTGAACAAATATAAGAATAGTCCGGGGTGGCGATCAAAAAGCTACAAATCGTATTAAACTATGTTTAATAGTTTAAACGTTTCGCAGCCAACGTTTCGACCCAACAATGCAGGTCTTCTTCGGGGCTAAATGAACAAGACACAGACAAAACAAGTATAAATACATAGGACAAGGAATATGAACTAACCAGATAACATATAAAGGTCTGTAATCATGTAATTTTTTTTGCTTTAAGATTTTATCAAAATCATACTTTGCAACAAACATATAATACATACTACGTCTTTTTAGTATGTAGGTACGTATTATATGTTTACAGACCTTTATATGTTGTCTGGTTAATTCATATTCTTTGTCCTATGTATTTATACCTTTTTTGTCTGTATCTTGTTCATTTAACTTGAAGAAGACCTACATTGTTGGGTCGAATCGTTGGCTGCAATCATTGGCGGATCCAGGGGGGGGGGAGGGTGAGAGTGCTGTGGGGGCTGCAGCCCCTCCCTTTGGAAAATTTTTCGTCATATAAAGATAGAATTGGACTTTCCTTAATGCAAGGAAGCAAGTTAAAGAACAAATAATGTGCAGATCATGTAGAATTTTAATTGTCCCCCACCTTTAGGACTGCAGCCCCCCCATTTACGATCGGCTGGATCCGCCCATAGCTGCAATAAAATAGTTTAAAACGATTTGTAGTTTTTTGACCGCAACCCCCGACTATTCTTATATTTTTTTGAAATTTTAACCTTTTATTCTACTGCCACACAATCTCATATCAATGAAGCCAGGAACGGCAGCTAGTAAATAAAATAAAACTTTATTATATTTTATATAATGAAATTAGATACCCACTGCTCGAAGTTGACTACGTATCATGAATGGGTATAAAGTCCACCCAAGGTAACGGAACACCATAGCGATAAAAAAACCCATTCCTCCGATTAGGATTATTAGGTTCATTTTCTTAAATGACATGTGATGTTCTCTATCCATTTTTACTTCTTTTCTTTCTTTTTTTCAATTTCTATAAAAAATATTGTTACAATAATATTTGAAGTGATTGTTAGTGATATTTCATCTATGGAAAGTTCCAATAAAATTGATTACCTGTATTTTCGGTTCTACGATTCAGACATCAAACACGAAGGTTTAAATACCGCTAACTCAGGCATGAAAACTATTGAATATTTAAAATAATTGATTGGATTATAAACAGTAAACAAGGAATCTGCAGTAATTATAGGCAGCGAATCCCTGTTCTTAAAGTTTCAAGAGCACCAAAAGGGATGGATGGCATCCAATCACTAAGGTTTTCTGAAACATTCTTCTTTACGGAAATCAATCTGATCTATATACATCATTAGTATCTTAATGAGCTTTTCTTTTTTTTTTTTTTATAAATGATGATGTTTTCATATAATTATATTTGTTATTTAAAACTTGTTAATATTGACAGGTATCGATTATTGTATAAACACGTTATTTTTAGAATTAAGCAATGACAGAAGGGTCTAGATGGGTTCAGCCTTGAAGTAAAACCTGAACAATTTTACACCAAATTTCAATATAATTTTAGACAATCATGTCCTTTTGTGGTATTGACAAATATCATCAGACAGCAATACAAAATGGCGGTACTTAGTAATTAATTGGTCAAATATTTAAGACAATTTCTACTTCAAATGAGTAATTAAAATTCTACTTTTGATTCAGGATTATTTTTTGCAAACGAACGAAAAAACAAACTTTTGCAACAAACTTTTTTTTGCAGTCCTACACTAACAAGATGGAAATAAAAATTGGCATAGTACCTGGCAGGGATGGTCTCAAGGAGGGGATGTTGGTGGAAACTCCCCACCCCCTAAAATTTTGAATAAACAGTGGATAGCTTTTCACATCTAATTAGTTAAAACATTTCCTAGTATGTAAGTACTTATGTTTATTAATTTAATAAAGCTGCTATTCCTTATGTAAATAAGTGTGCATTAAAAATGGTCTATGGACCAATCCCTCCACCCATAATGATATTTTTTTCTGTGATCACCCATAATGGCTGGTTATGGGAGGAAACGAGTTAATGAATAAGTATAATGAAAAATCCTTGAATATTGTACTTGAAACAAATATTATAAGCTAAAAACGTGCAGCTGTCTTTTGAAACATCAAATATTGCCATTTCTCATCCTTCCAGCTCTTTTATTGACTTGATTTCAGATGTTGCTGATTTTGTTTTACCATCTCATTGTCGATTACCAGGCAATGAAAAGCTGAAGAGGTGCCAGAAAACAACAGACCAATACCTTTATTGACAACAAAATCTTGATGAAAGCATTAATGATGGAGTAGTGGGAACTCTTTATTAATATATAATTGAAACAGGTTTGATTATTCCAAGGTACTAAGCATCTCATGGGAAAATACCTTAGGGTAATCAAGATAAATAAATGTTACACCACAAAAAATTTGTATTCACTTACCACATGTAATGTTTATAATGAAGGAATAATCAAAATAAGAATGTGGAGGGATCTCAAACAAGTTGAGGCAATGTATCAAATGTATAGCATTATGAATCAATTAATGAACTCATAATGCTATACAGAAGACTTTAAGATAAACTTATATTATCAAATTGAATAACACAGGGCATTTAAAGATATTTCTCTCAAACTAAGTTGCAGTATTTAAGTTTATACTTTGAAACTTATTGTTAATTGACTATTAACTAATTATATCACTCAGTTCTTGATGTGGAATTGTTATGTTAATTTGGGGTTTTATTCCCAGCCTTTTTGGCCTTAAGGAGTTTTTCCCAAGCAAGAGTGAGGGAAGGATCAATGCCAAATTGTTGAAAGATTCCTGGGCATCGTGAATTTAGCTCAGAAACTTTAGGTTGTCATTCATACACAGGAGCAAGCTCTCGGACACCCAACCTATAATTTTGGAAGGATAGATCCCTTATGTGATTAATAGAGAGTGAAGGTTATTCGGATGAAGAATAAGTCTCTCCAAAGGGGAGGAGGGATTTCATCCCATATTTACCCCATTCCCTGGTTATCACTGTGATGAAGTGCACTGCGAGGGTTGTTTTATCGTATCCCCCCCCCTGTTCATAACCACTGATAAAGGGTGACCAACCAATGCGCTATTGTGGGGCCAAAAAACATATTTACTCTGGACCTCAAGTGCTAGTGTTACACCACTGCTTGTAGTCTTTTCACAACTGTAGATTTCAGAATCCTTTTACAAAGACCAATTTCCTGGGTTTATTAAAATCAATGTACTAGGTTTATAATAATTTATTTACAATATAATAATTATTTTATAATACAATTTTTACAATGTGATAAATATGATGATATTGAAAAAATAAATGATCAATTATCATTATTTACCTAGCCTAGCATTACCTTACAAAAATTAAAACTAAGCCAATTTATTAATTCATATAAATATATTTATAGAAAAAATAGATCTCTCCTAATATTATGCCAGCCATCATGGTCCTGAAAAGCATTTGGCTTTCATGATTCTACATAATAATTTCTTATTTATATTACACATTTTATTTTTATTTATTGTTGGATTATTCCTATATACAATGGATTAAAAATATCCAAGCAGTAAAAACTATGAGCCCATAATTATGAAAGAGGTCTAAGCCAAAATAAAATAAAGTTGAGTATATCAGTTCAAACATTCAAACAAATCTCTAAGGGTTGATTTTTTGCAATAGGATATAAATTGCATTGAATTAATTTAGTTTAAAGTAATGTGGTGTGAAATAGCAAGTTCATTTAATTTTTATTTTGGACTTTTTTTTTATTATTTTATTTTGGACTTTCCATTTTGACTTTACCAATTTCATAAACATGGGCTAATATTTACCTCTTAAATGCTTTTAACAAATTATTACTAGATTAATTATAAATCATGAAACATAAAATTATCACAGTAATTAATTTACTTTGGTCTAAAAAAAAACTTTTCTAGGCAGTTATTTTGTTGAAATCTTTTTTGTAGGATTTATTTATTTTTATTATTATTTTTTAAGAAACACTTTGGTAAAACAGAATAAAAGATTAATACATAATAAATATATACAAAACATAATTATTTGAGCATCAATCATGTCATAATCATTTATTATAAATAAATATTCTCAGCTTAGATAGTTATAGATTTAATTTCATGATTCTATATCAGATTTTTATACTTGAGAAAAACATGAAAAAAATTACATTAGATTAATTTACTCAATAAAAGTTTGTAAGGAATTGATTTTCAATTTTATTTAAATTACTTAATAAAATTATGAAAATAATAATTATCTAATGCAATACAAATACTATATAATTTTATTATTAATTACAGGACTTTTAAAAAATATTTTATTACAATGATTATTTATTTTCAGACTATTGAGAGTAAAATTTATCCCACTATCGCTTGGTTAAAAAATAAAACAACGCACATCTTTTTGCCCATCAAATTAAATACACATATTATTTTCCATATTAAACTTAATTATTCAATAAATTAAAATTTTTGAATAGATAGCATATCGCCGCCCATTGCGTTTGGTAAATCATATGATATTCTTTTGTCAGATGTATCAGGATCCTTTCTAGTGGCAATGCCAGCTCCTATCAAAGATATATTTGAGACTACCTGATTTTCCTTAATACATGCTAGTTTCCTGTGTTTAAGATACAAAATCAAAGCTACCAGCAAACAAAATAGTCCTATTCCTATTAGAAGACCCGTGACACTCATAATCATATGAGTAGTACTCATCATTTCTTTCAAATCAGGTAAATATGTCTGTATTAGTTCTTCTGGAAGAGCCTGTAACGGTAACAATATGTTAATTAAAATTTATAAGAAATTGATTAGACTAATATTAGTAAAACACATCAACTAATCAATTAACCGTACACCTCTATTTTCAATCCTTCAATGTCAATATTTAAATAATCCTCTTTAAAATAACAACGGCCTTAAAGTAGTCATTTTCTCTCACACATCTCTTAATTTCATACTCGTAGTCTTCTAGTATGGCTGTCTGTTTGGCAGATTATGATGAGATCAAAGTAAGATTTAAATGTTTAATAAATAGCTTATACCATCCTTTCAGGTAGTCAAGCATACCCTGTAAGCCCCAACCAAATAGGAGACTAAGCTTAGAAAATAATGAAGAAAACCCAACTTATTGGTACAGGACAAAAAGTAATCAGAGGAAATGGATCACCTTAGGGACCCACCACTTTGAATATATTTATGACTTTCTCTTTCTTGACTTACAGGTTTATGTGAACAATGATAGGCAGCTGGGATAAGAAAAAGGATAATATTGACTAACAGAATCTTCTTTAAACTGAGACTCTCTTTCCAGAAGCTGTTAGCTCATGAGAGGAAGTCAGATACTCTTTTTTGATCAGAAAATTCTAAGCTGAATCAATACACCAGTAAATATAGTTAGGAACTAGAGGTTTAGGAGCGATTTGGAACCCTTTACACTCTAAGTACAGTCAGGCGTTGCTTTATGAGATTTGCCTGCATTGGAGGCTTAGATGGGCTGGACAAATTTCCTAAAAAGATAATTACTGATAAACTTTATGTATCTAGAAGCATAGGAGGAGCAAAACTACTATGAAGAGATGGAGTCTGAAGCCATTCAAATAATCTGCTTAAAGAGAGGAATTGAGGAAAGGTTCTGGAAGAGACCCTAGCTTTCTCATTGGGTTGTTTAGCCACTGATAGTTATTACTAGCTTAATCAGATTTATTTTTCAGCATTGTTAGATTTAACCATATGTTTGAGAGGTATTTCCTAGCCATTTTTCTTATACCATGTTGATAGAATTCTGCACCTCTCCCAGATCCTAACAGTACCAACACATTAAATTTCACTGCACCAGGGTCCGTCCTGATTTCATTTTGTGAGCAAAGAAGGAAAGAGTATCTATTCCATCCCATCTGCAATAGAGCCGGTACATTTTTTATATTAACGGATACTTTTTCTCATAAGAAAAGGTTCAACATCTCATTTTAACCATGTTCTCTGATGTTATTGGCATGTTTTGAACTAATTACACTAACTAAAAACACGAATTTCACCCAATCATGTCTTAACATTTCTTAAATACTATTTAAATACTTATCATAATCATTATGTAATGATATTTAAATATGGATAGTTTCAAATATTTATATTGGTGGATAGTATTCATCTGACATCTTATAAAAAAAAAGAAGAAGTTATAAATATTTATTTTCATACCTCTTCAAGCCAGAGTAAGGGAAATAATCCTTCACTGACATTAGCAAAGATGTCGACATCATTCAGCCTTCTCAAGAATATGTTCATTTGAATTCTTTTAAATGCTGCTAGAGGAACTCCAGTTCTCTGTAATTAAATTATGTATTCAATTTAGTTGATACCACCAACACCAATAATGGTGATTTAAAACAAATGGAAAGGAATCAAGTTATGAAAGTTAGTCATGCATTCCGAAAAATTTAACTAACAATAGATACAGACATTATTAGATCTTTTTTCTGATTTATCTATAAGCATATAATTTTCCTAAGGTATGAACAAAATAAATTTTTCTCTTAATGTCATTATTAATGGTCAGTAATAAAAGGTCCAACCAACAACAATAACAGTTCCATAAACAGCATTGAGCAAGCTCCAACAGAAGCATTGAGAAAGCTTCTGGAGGAGATCCATAAAATAATAGTAACATTATAATTAATGTATATAAATGTTAAATTCAATAAATCACAATATTATTTTTATAGTAAAATAAAAATACATATTTGTTATCATGTTTCCCTCATTGACAGATTGAGAAATATGAAACCATGAGATCGCCTAGTGTGTAGTGGTTAGCTTAGCGACTTAGAATACTTAAGGCTGCGCAAACCCGCAAGCTCTTAATGAAACTTTGATATCCTCTTTATTTATTGCACTATGGTCAGTATAAAACCATAGTGAACTAAGCGCCAAACAAATTTAATAAATTTTAATTTTTTTTTACTACCTTTTGTTGTTTATTTTAATTATATTTCTTTATATTTGAATAATGTAATAATAAACTGAAATATGTAGTACTTCAAAAGTAATAAAAATAAATAGATTGCTATTTCACAAAATTCAACTTATACTTCAGTTTTCTCAAAATATAGAGTTATAGTATAAAATAGTTAACTTTGTTGTCACATCGACCATATATATATTATATTCAATCTTTCAACTGAAGTATTCAAATTAAATTTTTTATATAAATTTAATCTAATTTTCATTAGAGTTAATAACAAAAATCCATGTTACCTCAATAATATAAATTTCCTGCTACGGTTCTAATTCCTGCCCCCAGGATACTTACCCTGTTATGGGGCCTTATCATTCCCATCTGCCACAATGTTTCGGGAACTTAATTACATTTTTTAGATTACAGCTTTTGACTTCTACTCTCCTCACTCACTAAATAGGATAACAAACCTACATTTTTTGAAATTGTTGTTTTTATTTTAAATCGGGCCTCATTTAATGGCTTTTCCACCTGAGGGTGTCAGGTTAAGTATGGCAATCATTGTGGCACAGGAATTAAATCAGAACCAATTTTTTTTTGGTGAAAATTCAAAACAATAAGTTAGTAGTCCTGTGATTACCGGTTCAATAAAAACTTCTGTTTGATGTTTTCCATAATCTCTTTGATATCCTTTAACATAGTTTTGATAATCAGGGTCAGCAAATAACATATGGGGATAAGTAAATACAACTGGAGCACCTTCAAAAGAAAAAAACTATATTAAGTTTATACAAATATTTTAATTACTTAATATATTTTCTTAATTAATTGAGAAGAACAAAAATCTTAATTTAATAAATATTGAGATTCTCCAAAAACATATAAGTATTTTTTTTTTATGTTTATGTAAGAGAAATAATTGTAATTTGTGGAAATTATTCGGACAGAAAATTATCCAACCTTGACATTTAGATGCATCTATTGCACCATCTTTGAGACATTTTGGTGGAGCATTAGGATCATCTTCTTGAACCTTACATCGGCATAAATTGCTTGGGTTATTTGTTCCAGAATCAAAATTGTGAGTTGATGCCATGTATTGATAAACATCAATTCCGTACATACTCGTTTCTCTAGTTAGGGCTGCTTTTAAAGACCTAGCACCAGACATGCCATTAATATTGATTAACCAATTTTTTTTTCAAATTATAATTTAAAACGTATGATATGATAAAGCATTATTTTAATGCCTATGAATAATCCAATGTTTTTCTTAAATAACACAAGGAGATAAAATCATTCTTATTTGTTTAATATTGACACTTACAAACAAACCTCGGGTAAAAATATGTAGATATCTTGATCTTTTTCTTGAATTGGTGCAAGAATAGTTGAATCAGTTCCTTTAAGTTCACTGCATGTTGTGTTCTTATCCCACATTGTTAACTCAGTGTGATTATCATATTTAACAATCCTTCCTAAATCATAAACATTTTTGTTACCTCTATAGGCTTTGAAAACTCCTGAGACAGACGTGTTTACCTGCAATTAGTAGAAAAAACTTACAATAATCATTATTCAAAATCACCTGATATTGCACCGGTTGAAAAAAAAAAATATATATATATATATATAAATTATCTGATCTTACAGCTGAGAAGTAACTGAATGCAAAGTCCCCAGATGATGGGATTTCTTTGAGCGATGGAGGTCGGTTTCTCTTTATTCCTTGGCACACTGGCATAGCAGGTCCTTTTGAATAATCACATTTTATTCTGACTCCATTAAAAAGAAGATCTCCAACTGTTGTTGTTATAAATACATCTTTTATTCCAGGAAATAAAAGTGGAGCAGAAGTATTGATGAAAACCAGCCCCATGGGAAATCGTTCCTCTATTCCATAAGCTGTAGCCTGTATAAAAGAGTAAACTATTATAGAAGTTACTTTTTTTTCCTCCCCCTCCGTCTATTAAGCTATATGGGGTTTACCGGGCCAGAGGAGAGGGTGGGGGATTGATGCCCAGTATTATTATTAAATGTATCCGGGCTCCGGGTTTCAAACTGGCTATCTCCGGGTTTCCTATCATACGTTGTCCATAGCAACGCATAGTTCCTAACACGTTTGCCCACTCGGCCAGCCCGCCACCCATTATTGAAGTAAATGGATATGGCAATCTATATTCTGCAAATGATGGAATGATTATTGTTATTCGGGTGTTACTTTCACCTCTACATTAGCCCTAATAAATAATTAACATTTTGTGACAAGTGTCTCCAGGTTCAGTATGTATTCTTCTCACAAATTGAAAAAAAACATTTTTTTTTTTTTTAATTCAATGCAGTAAGTCTAACCTGTGTTATACAGCCCAGGTCTGGGGTTTTAAACATTTTGATAAGATAGAACAATTGTCTTAATTTTTTTGAGAAGATTGATTTTTGAAGATATATACTAATATTTTTCTTATCCTGCACCTTTGTACTAAATGTATCCAAAAAGTATTGCTATTAACTTATCATAGACTTGACTCCTTTACCTAAAGATGTAAAGATAATAAGAACCAAAAGAAAAATATTTTTGTTGGATGAGTTCAGGTAGAATAATAGTAACTATACCTAATAATAACTATTTTATTGATGAAAAAAATCTGGTGCGTGCGCGCAACACACAACTTTCACTTACCAACTTACTTAGATTAGAAATTGACGTGTTTTGCTAAATATCATTTCCCAAAGTCACACATTTTTCTACATTCATATCTTATTTTTGTTAATCGTTAAAGCCGTTTTTGAGTAAATAAAAAGAAACCGTGAAAATGATACAAAATTTATTAAGTAAAGCCCCCCCTCCCGTAGATCAATTTTAATGAAATTTTTATGGTCATATCTCGGGCATATAAATACATAAAATACCAAGTTTGATCAAAATCGTTAAAACCGTTTTTGAGTAAATAAAAAAAACACGTGAAAATGATACAAAACTTATTAAGTAAAGTCCTCCCTCCGGTTGATCAATTGTGATGAAATGTTGGTTATCACATATTTGGCATATAAATACATCAAATACCCAGTTTGATCAAAATCGTTAAAGCCGATTTAGAGTAAATAAAAAAAACACGTGAAAATGTTACAAAATTTATTAAGTAAAGTCCCCCCTCCGGTTAATCAATTTTGATGAAATTTTTACAGTCATATCTCGGGCATATAAATAGATGAAATACTCAGTTTAATCAAAATCGTTAGAGCCGTTTTTGAGAAAATCGAAAAAAAACTAAAAAGTTATTGAGTAAAGTACCCCCTCCCTTTAAGTAATTTTGATGAAATTTATGCTGTCACATCGCGGGCATATACCTACAATAAATACCCAATTTCAGGATCGCACGATTTATAGTTTTTGAGCTAGTCTGTTCACACACACACACAGACACACACACACACAGACCATTTCGCGGGACTTGGTCATTTCGACTCAGGGGATCCCAAAACGTGTATTTCCGTTGAAAACCGGAAGTCGAATTTTTTCACGATCGCAATACTTCCACTTACTATATATTTCATATATAGGTAAGTGAAAGTAAAAAAATTGATGGTGGTAGTAAGAAATTATTTTAAAAATAATTTATTAAATACGATTAAAAATTCTTCTTATCATCAATTGTATAAAGAGCTAAATTATGACTCGGATCATAACTTCTGACAGATGGGATTTTTCTCATTAGTTCAATTATTAAATTAAGAGGAAAACTGCTTAGCCTACATCTAAGTCTGTGTAAAAAAAAACCACCAAAAAACGATCACAGATGGCCATATCGTAACTTCAAACATAGTATTCAAAGAGGTCCTGTAAACACGTATATACTATGTAAATACCTTAAACTTATGTTTCAAAAAATAAATAAATAAATAAACACATCTATTCTTTACTTCAACCCTCACCTATGCCCATGACGCACTAAATATGCACTATACGATACTAAATATACAATGTGTACTTTAATTAAGTGGGATTTAAATAGGTTAGAGTGCAGAATGCTTTGCGCAGGTCTGCTAGTATTAAATATTATTATTTTCAAATTATAAGTATGTTATAACTTAATAAACTTATTATTTATAAAATGTATTATGTAAAATTTATTATGTAGTTTTCCAACTCACTTACAATTAATGGTATATTAGGTACAACTATAACATCAGATTCTCTATGGCAACCAGATTTGTTCTTATTGAAATAAAATTTCTTTTCTATTTTGTAGGATATCGTATCATCATCAGTGAACTCAATGTCAACTTTTCTTCTGTACTGACTGAAATGATATAAAATTATAAATAATATAAAATGTTTAAGCCTCAAAAATAACAATCATGTTTAGGAGTTGTACATAGATATAATTTTTGGGGCCAATAAGAATGTAGAAAGATGTAAGAAGATTTTAATTGGAAAAGTCTCAATATTATAACTTAGTTGCTGCTTAAATACAGCATTGGGTTTTATAAAACAAATATGCAAATTATAAGGAAAAATATTTAATTTATTTTTAACTATCTCCAGACTTTTTGGAATCATTATTGCAAAAAAATTTCTATGAGTTCAAACACATACCAATTATTCAAAAGATATAAAAAACATTTTTTTGTTCACTGATTCCTCAATTGATTTTTTTTTTCTATAAAAGGAGATAATTAGAATATGGCTGAGCAAAATTATCAATCCTTTTTTTTTTTCAGAGACCTTAAAATCCTACTTGTAAAATTTGCAAAATATTGTCATGCATTGACTGAAATGCTACCATGTTTTTTTAGTACATTTTTAAATTAACAATTATTAATATCTTTTACAAAATGTTTTATTTTTTTCTTGAGGTTACCATTTTAAAATATACATATATAATGCAGCTGCAGTACAATAGTGCATTGCATGTATTATATTGTTTTTCTAGTTTTTTTTTTTTTTTTTATATTATATAGCATATATAAATATAAATAAATATATACTCATAAACATATGGACCAAGCTCTTGAACTACTGGTTTCATCCCCCTGCTAACTTCATCTGGATTAGTTACATTAAATATGAATACTTTAAACTCCAGTGGTAAAGGAAGAGTTTCCCAAGCTTTCATACCTTCACTGCCATTATTTAAGGCTATTCTCTGGAAAAAAAAAAAAGTTAATTAGAATAAAAATAGTAATAAGCATAAAGGTATAAATAGACCAGTGAAAATGTGTGTAAATTTTGTTTCAGCCGTTAATGTATCACATATACCTCACTCCTTTCAACATATTTCAAAAATCAATAATTTTTAGTCTCTTCTCTGAATGTACTTGAAGAGTAGTAAATCCTTGCAAGAAAATCAAATTTTAGCAAATCAAAGGATTACCTATGAAATGTTTAACAAGAACATCATGGATCAAAAAGAACAAGTTAAGTTAAAAAAAAAAATTGAAATTTATTCTTGTTCGTCAAACTTTTAAAGAAACTTTGGTTATTATTTAAAGCTATTTGCTGCTGTGATTACCGTAAAAAACTCAGTCGGAGACTTAATTTCTATTATGAATACACGCTATACTGCTTTTAAGTTTTAGATTTACTTTCCTGAAAACCATGTTTCTTGAGGTACAGAATTGTTGAAAGGAATGAGGGATATGTAAATAACATTACTCTATATTTTTCTTTTAAATTTAAGTGTTATTTTAAAGGTAGTAAGTTGAAGATATTAGTAACATTGTTTTTATTCGCTACCCCTTCCTGTCCGTATGTAGCATAGGGGGTAACTATAGAGGTGTATGTGTTCTAATATCTATGTGTATGTGTATTTATACCTATGTATACTGTTGTATTAATTTTTTGAGTATAAATCTTCTGCATATGATGTATGCACGCATATAATTCTCCTTCGGATCTCCAACCTATTTAGCTAAAGGACTTTTCGGCCTATATTGAGTTTAAAAGATAAACCCCACAGCCCAGAGCTCACTATATCAATATGGGTTCATCTGTAAAAGCCCAATATATATATTTATATATAAAACCCCCTTACTGTGTATAGTAATTCCCATTATATTTAAAATAATTGTGTGAAATACATAATTTAATACATTCCGCCATTTTTTTTTTTTTTATTATATCTTTGTGTAACTTTTTACCGGTTCCAAAGTAGCCTTGAAATTGTGAAATTATATAATTGCATTTGTAAATTTATTATTAGTGATCAGTTATTAACTTTACTCTCCTCTTCTTGAGACTCTCCAATTGATTTTAAATTGAGGATCAGGGCGACCATCAACACTTTTTTTCTTAAAACTTTATTTCCGTATAAGGATAAAATAGATTGTCTTCGATGACCAGCTACATACATAGGAGAAACTAAGTAATATTTAAAGGACCGAATCTATCACCACAAAAATTATTGGAAAAATGGTCATAAAAATGTTAACAAATCAGCATTAGTTAAACACACAGAAGACCTTAATCACGAATTTTATTTTGAAAATGCGCAAATCTTAAATAAAGAAGAAAATGGTACAAGGAGGAAATTACTAGAGGCAATTCACATTTCGGAAAATATAAAAAATTCCATAAATTTTAAGACAGTCTCCAGAAACCTAAACCAGTTCTACGGTGAAGAAAAAAAAAAAAAACCTGTACCACTACAACCCATGAAGGATCTTGGTTTCAGTCCTATGTAAGGAAGAGCACTGTTTCTTGGTCAGCGGTCGTGCAAGGAGGTGATTTGACCGTGATCACGCTCAACCGCCAGGTTTTTTCTCCTTAATTTTTCAATTAAGGGTACCCACATTATTGAGGCTGGGTTTGCACCAGGAGGGTCTCTCGGCCCACGAGACGAACTGTGGCGAATAATAAAGATATCCTGAGCCATGTGAGATTCGAATTCGGGACCTTGAGCACAGCAATCCACTGCCTTACCAGTGGGCTAACATGCTACACTTTTTTTCCCGCTCCCTTCTGCGGTGAAGTACTAGAAAAAATTAACAATTTGGATTTTTTTATTTTTATTTTTTTTATTTATATTTTTTTTATTTATTTTTTTTATTATATATATTTTTTTTAATATGAATGTTTTGCTGTGTGGAGTCCCTTATCCCTTGATATTGAACTTTGGGCATTGGGAATCTTACCCTGGGATGTAGACTTAATTTTTGAATTGCAGATAGGGTGGTAGGAATAGGGTAATGGATACCTATATATTTTTTTTAACTATTTCAGGACAAACCACAGGTTGTGGATTTTTAGAGAAAATTTTTGTTTTGACTATCAATCACATTTCAGATAATTTTAATAATTTATTAGTACATATATTTGGATTATATAAATCATTGAGTTTTTTAGCATAGAGATTAATTTATTGATGTTAACACGTTAACATATGAAACAAAGTGGTGAAAAAAGTTTTTTTTTTTGTCGTTTTTTGAATGAATTGTTGTTGGATTATTAGATGATTGTTATACAAGTATGTTAATTTAGTGAAAAAGTTGTATTTATCCGGTAAATAATATAAAACCTTGATGTTGCCTTACAGCGCTGATGATGGCCGAACGGCCGAAACGTATGCGGAAACAAAGTTTTAAGAAAAAAAGTGTTGAGACTTAATGGTCGCCCTGATCCTCAATTTAAATTTATTATTAGTACTATTAAATTTAGGTTATTTTATTGTAAAGCATTCATTCTGCTTTATGATACTCACCGATCTGATCTGCTGCTGAAGGAGGTAAGGGAAGCCGACTACGCCGAAGTAGATGGAAATGACAATGATGATGCAGCCGGCACTTCCGGTGTAGACCACTCTTCCGAGTCCTTGCAGCTCCGGGAGGACTTTCATCTTCTTCGAGGCTCTGTCGTCTTCTGGCAATCCCGGCGGTCAGGATCTCCTGGGGGACGTGGGAGCGGCGATTAGGTTGGAAACGACACATTAGCTATGATTAGACGTCGCTGATGGAATTATAGAGAGTATGTGAACTCTTTTTCAACAATGAAACTAATATACGGATCTATGCATAATTAGCTCTAGGCATAGTTAGTGTTCGTATATTAATTGTTATATATTAAGAGTGTATCTACACGAAACAGTCGTTTTATAGCTGTCTTTTGATCTGGATAGCAATTACTATTTAATTTGTATTTGTTTGGATAAGAGACAAATCTATGAAGGTCAAAGATCATATTATTGTTAAAGGAAGGCGTTATACAAAACGATTTCGGTTCATATACTTTGAATTCAAGGATTAATTTTGTTTTTTAAATTTAGATTTGAAACACACCATGATAAGTTGACTAATCATACCCAACATACCGACTTTCAATTTTCAACATTCGACCAACACAAAGACCTGACGTTCTTATACAAACTTATACGTAAATATAAAACAATGGCGGATCCAGTATGTTGTAAAAGGGGGGGGGGGAGGCTGCAGCCTTACAGCCTTCTCTATGATCCCCGTATGCGTCTGAGATGACAACAGCTGACATGTCCGTCATTAGGAGATTAAAAAGGCAAAGGATGAGAGATGCCCTTTGTTAAAAAACAAGAGTCACTGAAACAAGCAAGGGAAGAGGTACTGCTGAGTGCCATCCTTCATGACGCCTGACAAGCCATTAGTTATATATTGGATTTAGTACATTAAAATTAGGGATTAATCCGAAAAAAAAAAAAAAATGAAACGGAAAAAAATCAACAAATAATTTAAATTTTATCCTAGTTAGTACACTCAAATTTTGGTATCTATTCAATTTTAACCAACTCCCCTCCTAAAATACCCCAAAATTGTCATAAATTGTTCATTACACTTCCTGTAAAAACTGAATCAAGTCCCAAGTGGAAAATAAAAATAAATGCCTCTAAGTCGGTCGATATAACTTTTTCACTGAGTAAGGGAACCTGTCCTCCAATAAAAATTGATAATATATCGGTGCCATCTAAAAACTATGTACGTTACCTAGGACTATACTTGGACAAAAGACTCCCTTGGAACATACATACAAAACTAAAAAGACAAGAACTGACCAGACGATATAAACAACTGTCACACCTCCTGGACTACAGATCTTCACTTAACTTACGAAACAAAAGATTAATATACAATACTATACTAAAACCCATTTGGACCTACGGAGCAGAACTTTGGGGTTCCGCTAAACAGGTAAACATAAACAAAATTCAAACAGCACAGTCAAAAATTCTTCGAAAAATTGCAAAGCCTCCATGGTACATTTCTAACAGCATAATACACAAAGACATGGACATTCCAACGGTAAAATCATACATTCACGACAAATACACTACATTTCACTGTTCAACTCATAACCACCCAAACCCACTTGTTTCTTTTCTTTCTTCCTCCCAGTTACCCGTCCAACGAAGATTGAAACGACAATGGCCGAGGGATATGCTCGTGCAAATCACCTAAATCAAGAAAGTCCAAGACAACTGCATCCAACAAATTTGCTAGGTGCGCTCCAGCGCAGGTGCAAATGACGCAAAATATAAATAAATAAATAAGTCCCAAGGAATCCATGTCGGGTTTTGTTTGGGAGTGGGAGGGGGGGGGAAGAAAACTTATAAAAATGTTTCCGATTTTTTACTTTTGGATGTTGGGTTGGAGGTCTTTTTTAATATTATAACATAAATATTTTTTAACTAATTAGCATGTGATCTAAATGATTTGCTGAGTTTCAAGGTTCATTGACAAGTGAAAAATAAAATATGAAGAAAAAATAAATATGTGAACATTTCAAAAGCCTGCCAAGTAAACCACTATTAGTTTCTGCACATAAGTAACTAGGCTTCTAAGACCCCTTCACAAGATGGTTTAAAAAAAATTGTGTGTATGTTAAAAAATAATTTTGTCAAAATGAAAAAAAAAGACACTGAACATACGTTTAAAAATACTTTACTCACTTTTTTCCAAATCTTATAAATTGATAATAAGACAAAAACTGAATACATACACCTACTTACTTAAACCCATTTGGACATACGCCTGACAGATTTTCGGCTCAGCTTAAAAGAAGCACTTACAAAAATTTCTTTTCAATCCAAAATTTTGAGACTAATTACGGACGCTCCCAGACACATAAGTAACCAAACTCTACATACAGACTTACAACAACCGACTATCCAACAACACATACGAACACTCTACTCACGCTTTTTTGTTAAATTGGAAGGTCATCATAACAGATTAATTAACCACGTGGCCATGGCTGACATGCCCGTTCGAAGGCGGCTAAAAAGAAGCTGGATGAGAGACCTCCTCACCTGAATTAGTGTCAAGACCGGAAAGAGGTGCTGCTGAGCACTTTCCTTCCCTCATTTCCTAATGCCTTACATATTAATGCATTGCTGCAGACCTCGAATTCACTGATTGTCGCAGATCGCAGACGCCTGCGAATCAGTGTATGAAGAGAAAAAAAATATTATGTCCTCAAAAATCCAGAATTTCTTTTCACTTTATACTTGTTTAGGATAAAAAAATATATTCCTAAAAACCATTTCATATACAAAATATCATGGATGCTTTATTATTTATAACCGTTCTCTTATTGGTACAGGGATAAGATGAATAAATTAAACGATTCTTATTTAAATTTAAATACATAAATTTATTATTTATATGTCAATGGCTTCAAAAGAAAATAGAGTATCGATTTAGTTAAGCGGACACATGCGTGATGGTATAGTGGATCGCTATCTCTCTCCACACGTAATTATTTTTGCACTGAAACTTTGGACCAATCTTTATAATAAATCTTTACTTACGACTAGATAACTTTTCTTGTTTTTCAAGGTAATCAATAAGGCCAAATTAAGGAAATGTGATTCGATAAAATTGATTCATATTTAAATATTATTTCAAAGATTTCCTTATTTTCCGCCAAATCTAACTAAAAAGCAGTTTTTTTTCCGCCTGCGTGCGGTACGATAATTTAACATAGCGATAAGTTCACAACGTAAACTATCGAATGTGAAATGTCGGTACTTTTTAGGAGAGCAAAAAACTTATAATTGTGAACTATAACTACACTAATTTCAAAGCGCAAGTTTTTATTGTTTATTCTAACTACAAATCTTTTAATCTTCTTTCAGATGGTATTTACAATTCGTATCACTTTCGTGCTCTTCGCTTATCACTATCGAATCTAAAAAAACAAACAATTTTTTTCACGTTTAATAGTCTGACGTACTAGGGACCATATGTGAGCGAAAAAAGAAGAATAAAATAATATATAATGTAGGTATTTAGCCAGGAAAGGGAAACACGTTTTTTTTTTATAAATCAACCTTAAATGAATTAGAATGAGCTGTTTTTTTAAAATTATAATTAGGGCTAAATCCCATAGAATTTGATGATGTTTCAACAAAAATATTTTTGCGTTTAAGTAAGAAAAGTAGTGTAGGATGGGGTTCAGTCATGGGGTTCAGTCAGACGGGGCCTTCTAGATAAAAACACGCACCATTCCTAAAATTTTTACTATATTTGGATTAATAGTATTAGTGGATATTTCCGTCACACGGGTTTAACTAAAGAAAGGCAGGAAAACAAAATTTTTGACATGGAATCACACTCATCATAACAACATACTTAATATTAATTGAAGAGCTAAGAAATAAGAAACTCATTCCTCAGTTTATAAAATGCAACTATGGGATTTCATTACGGACACATCGAACAAAACTGATTTCAATCACGCACCAAAATGCGTAAGATGTGGTCGAGGCTATACGAACACTTCCCGCATAAGATATCTAGAGAAAACGCAGCAAAGTGTGCCAATTGTGGTGGGTCACATCCTGCTAGCTATTGAGGATGGGGACGTTACGATTTGATATCGATACTTTTGCTAAAGTATCGATACTCAATATTATCGGATAAAAACTCTATACTTGTAGATACCGATATAGACCCTGAAAAAAATGAGATAATTTATCCAACAGACAGAATTAATTGACTAAACGTGAAAATAAACTTATTCGGAAATGAAAACACACGGTACCAGTTAAATATTGCGATACTATCGAACATAACTCAATGAAATAATAATGCCACACAGATAGTACAAAACAAAAGCCCATCAAGCCTATCAAGCCATGTTTTTCAAAGTGTTAAGTCAACAGATTCGCTGATTGTCTTTTTCTTTTAAGACAGGTGCAAAAGTAAAAATGAAGTTGAAATTGAAGAAAAAAAAAACAACTTTGATATATACATCGCGCATTATATCAATATACATATTGAAATAAACATCACGCTCTATCAACCAAGAACTCCTCGGGGCGAGTGCTGTCTCTTCAGAGACAGCATTTTTTTGGTGGTTATCAGGTCCCCAAGAGTTTTCTCCTATTTCTTAACCGCCTCTTATGCTCCTTTACTTATTGATATCTGCAGCAAAGGCAAGAATTTACTATAATCAAACTAGTGAGGTTATTTTGAATTTCGAGTGAATTGAGGTTTCAAATTTCTTCAAAAATAAGAATAGGCAACAAATATTCACAGAAATTTCTATCTGCAGTCTGCAGCTAATAATCAAATGTGTGTCAAAGTCAAAGCAAGGTAACCATTGCTGACAAATTTCTTTCAAAGGTTTATATGAGAAAAATTTTATAAATAATTTCAGTTTTTTTTTTTTTTTTTTAAAGAAGGAAACTTCTATTTTTCTTTAGTTTCTTTATTTACTTAAAGCTTCGGACTTCTGGCCCATCTTCTTCGGGTATCTGTATTATAACACTGTAGTACATTTTTAAGACTCCAAAACCATCTGTTTGTCAAAAAAAAATTATATATAAAACACATTCCTAGCTTAAATTATAATTAACATTTAACAATATTCTTCCGTTGTTGTGGATGTATTCCTTTTTCTGTCGTTTCTATTTTCTTTCCTTCTTTCTATTATAAAACCAACAAAGAAGTTGTGAGGAATTATATTCCATAATATTAATACGTAAGAGGGGGGTTGCGTCAAATATTAGACTTAAGTTATTTATACTGCACCGCATAACATAACTGTTATGTAGGTTAGTATGCACATATTTGAAGGAGTTGGAAATAAATTTTATAATTTAATATAAAAATTGGAGCGTGGAAATGCATAAGGGTATTAGTGCCAAAAAAATATATAAAGATTTTTTTTGCCAAATTTTTATGTGTGTCAAAACCATTCTTCAGAAATGGATATAATTAATTTTTAGTTTTTAGTTACTGTTAATAAGTAGTTCATTGAACGTATGAAAGATAGCATAGGTGTAAGTAAGCGCCGAACGTAGTTCTCCTAGTCAGTATAAGTCATATCATTTCTGGAAATTTCCTCAAATGCACTTATACCCTTTTGCATTTCCATGCTTCAATTATGCATAAAAATTTGTCAGATAGTCAATATTTTTAGTACTATTGTATCAAAATATTTGTCAATCCTGCGAAATTGCCATGAATACTAAGAAATCTTTGAAATATATGATTAAATATATATTTTTTTTTAATTTTTGTTGATTTAGGACACTGATTTATTGTTAAATCGTTCCAATTACAGGTCATATTACAGATTGAGAAGTTATTTCATTTCCCGGATTATGACAATCATACATATCTAACGGTCGCTTTATTAGGTAATGCCTGTTGTATGTTGTAACCGGATGGCATTTTGTCATTTTACGAACTGTCGGAGTATTATGAAATACCTAAAAGTAAAGCAGAATTGTTAGTAATTTGTAAGTGACTTCTTAGTACATTGTAATTTTTATGTAGGTACATACCGGAATTTGAAAATAACAGTTTCCATACATAAAATTTATGTAGACTTTAGTCTTAACATAACTCCAAAGTATTGGAGGGTAATGACTGTGATATTAAACCAGTAGAGATTTGGGGTAACTGATTGTAATCAGGCAAAAATACAGTACCTTCTTCTTTTTGATTTCTTGTCATAGGATCTACTTTATGATTTACATCAAGTTTTTTTATATGTGATGAGTGGCAATTGAATTTGGATATTAGTATAAAAAGAACAAAGTAAATAATTTCTGATATAATTAACAGAAAGTAAAAATATGGTGTGATACCTATCACGTGATTGGCACTTTCCATATGTAAGTATTTATAAATGTATCTCTAATTTTTTTTTTTTTTTTTGTTAACTTCATTCGTTTATACGTAACTGTCAGCAATATATAGTCAATCAGCTATCAGTTTGTTTAACGTCCATTTATGCACTAAGGCTAATCGGACGACGGACGACAGTGGGAGTCCTAAATTTTGCCTATCTTATACTTGGATTGGCAAAATTTAGGACTAGCATATCCAAGGATTTTTTACTCCCATTAAAAAATCCTAGGGCCACCGTGGGACGCGAACCCGCGACCTTTAGTATTGTAGATTGGCATACTAACCACTTGACAACAGGTGACCCCAATCAGCAGATATAATGACCGTATATACTATGTACATGGCCGTACATATATACATACATGTTTGGCCGTATCGTATACGGCCAATCAGCAGATGTAATGGCCGTATTCGATTACAAACGATGACATGTAAGGCAGGAAAAATGGCATCCAACAGTACCTCTTGTAGCACTCAACAGTACCTCCAACTCCTTTTTAATCTCCTCTTCACGTTTATGGGCATTTCATCTGTGGCCACATCTCTTATTAGTAGGTTTATATGTCCGTGTAGGTTAGTGTGAAAACGTTTGTAAAGAGTCTTGATGTGTTAGTCGACTGCTGGCATGTGGAAGTCAGTGTGTAAGGTTTGATTAGTCACGTACCAAGATGCTTTTGAAATGAGTCGTAATAATTTTTTATTACGACCTTTATATGAAAGTTCTGAAGTTTTTGTAAATGTATTTTTTTAGCAATGGCGTAAAGCTAAGTAAGAACTCAATCTTTTCTCTTCAAAAATAAAAATATTTTTAAAAATAATTCATATTTTGCTTATAAAGACATAAAATTTAAACTAGAACCACTAATTTATACTTTGTTACTAATAAAATGTAAAATGGCTAACAAAGAAATATACGTGTGGGAAAAGATACGCTGATAAAGTGACTGACATAAAGTACCAAAAGAAGGCCGGGACCTTGGAATATCTCGCTAACCTGCATTCGACAGGTCTGGACCAGGACTATTAGCATACTCTTTAAATCCTGAGAGCTTTTTTATTTATTTGTTTATTTTTATAAAAACTTTGGATCCGCTTCTTGAATGTTTCCCTATATTCTCATTTTACAATTTCAAAGAAATCCATCGAAAAAAAAAGAAAAGTTGAATACGATATCCAAGTAGCATTTGATAAATAAAATTTAGGGTTTGTAATAAAAGAAAAACTTTATTTTATTTAATCTTATAAACATTAAACTGGGGGCTTTTGATACAGCACTTTTCCATTGTTTGAAAATTTTATATCTAGTTATTTTAATTTTAATACTCAAACAAATATCAGCTTATTTCGAAAAATGTTTCTTTTTCTCAATAAATTTTAAAAACTTTATATCTTCTAAAAGCTTCTATATAATTTGTTATTCGATTTTATTTTAGCACCTGAGGAATAAAGCTTCTTTTTACATTATGGTTCATTTATCATCCCCTGAATATGGGCCCTGCTCATTATTGTTTATCTCTTTAATTAGAAAAAACAATACAGGATTTTCTGTATTATATGGTATACCAATTTTTGGCATCTTTAACACATTTACCCCGGCGTGTATCACCGGTGGCCCGCACTAGACTGCCGTATCGGACACTAGTCAATCACAAAAATTTCCACAAATTTTGGGTATTGGGTAGGATAGTATTGTTTATTTTATTATTGTTGGATTATGCACATGAATAGCTCTCGTCCAACAGAGCGAAAAACATTAAGCTCAGCGCCAATGGGCGAAGAGCATGAATTACAGTGCCGGCGTAAACGCATTAAATCGAATTTTGAAATATCAGAAAAATGTTCCTTGGTTAATCGGTCGTATCAATTCGATGCAAATCTTACAATCGATTGTAACTGAATATCGAAAATTCGTCATAGACCAATTTAGAGATATATTAACATAACTCAATAATTAATCTGGAAAATTACAAGAACATTGAGAACATTGTTTTAAATATTTAATATTAGCGTTTGGTGTAATGAACTGCGTTAGCAAAACATTAAAAAAGTTTTTTTTTTATCTGCAAGAAGTTCTAGTTGCGAAAGAATATTTTGAATAAGAATTAAAAATAAAAATTTCCATCCTATCGAAGCTGTTTTATAATGAAGGTTAAAGTTTAATTCCAAGCTCAGGGATTTTCCTTGACAAGCGTTTATTTAACATAAACAACAAGAGGTTGTTCTGTAGATTCATCCTCGAAACATAAATCATATGCCTTGAAAGGCTGGTATTCAATGTTGCTTTTTCTTAACATCAATTTAATTTTTTATAAATAAGAAAAAAAAGTTACAACAGACTATGTTGTTGGAAAATTGAATAATCTTATAATTCCTACTCACTGTAATTGTAGTAAATATTCTAAACTTCGAGTTCATTTGTGGCTCTTTTAGTGCCACAAATGATCGTTTTCCCGTTACATCGTTTGCCCGTTTCCTTTGATTTTCCTGGAAACTGCTCGATTCTTTCATTCGCCTAATCTAGTTCCTCATTATTTCTTCGGGCGTTTTAAAATACACAGTTATTTCGTTTAATTCACCAGTTATTAATGAAATTAGAGAGTGATTTCGAGTTTGTTAATTCGGGTTCGTTGATTCCATGTTTTACAAAGGGTACTACAAAAGTTTTGCAATACAGCATCATTTATTTAATTTTCTCAAAGTAATTTCCACCACATTTAATACACTTCTCCAAACGTCGAAACCAGTAATTAAACCAGCTCTGCCAAGTTTCTTCTGGGATTGACGCACATTCGTTGTCCCAAAACCTCAGTCCATTCTTGACTTTGGTCAGGTTCTTCTAAGCATTGATCTATGCCTAAGTCACGCACAAAATATCGAAAAAACTTCACAACGTGACCACGATGCCATAATACGCACTTTAATCTGTCACTTCTAAAGAAAAATTGAGCCCAGAGATGTGATACTAGCGGCTAGTACGCAGGCATGGATAGGTCTGAACACGCAGTAACTTGCAGCGTCCTGGGTCTTTCTGTTAAGTTACATTGCAAAACGTTTGTAGTACCTATTATATTCCCAGAGCTAAAAAGAAAGTGTTTTTTATCGTTTGAATAATAGTATATTAATTATATCCTGTTTTATTATTTTTATTAACTATGGTTGGCATTAATATTAATTACACCGGATAATCGACGCTCTAAAGCCAAAATGGGTATGCGCAGAATAAGTATCTATTTCATAAAGTTATAAAATGGAATTAACATTCAACTTTATAATAATTATTAATTCAGTTTACAAACAGTTAAGACTTACTAAATATGCAATCAATGATTTTGTATTGTCCATAATCTAATATTGACCGTTCTCACAGCTTAAAGGACAATATTATCTTATAACTTTTTATCTTAAAGGATTACCGCAACCCTTTTCGGGACTTGGGGAATAATGGACAGATTTTAGGTAAAGGAACTTTCTCACAGAACCGATAGTAACTATATCAATACTTAAATATCCTTTTACAATCTTCCAGCGACTTCCTCCCACCCCTCAACTCCTTGGTATATTAACCCTCAAGATCCTGTAGACAAACCACTCTTGCAGTCACATCCATGTTGTCAACCTCTTGTTAGAAGACCTAGTAGTCATACCTGGAACGGACTCTCTTAGTCACCGCTTAGTCATGTGAATTGTTATTAACATTGTAAATAAAAGTTTATATCTGCAATGTCTCCACCACAACAACCTGTGATATCGTAACTATAAGTATTTCCAGGATTTTTTTCATAAATGTCCTACAACCTAAAATTTCACTTTAGTTGGAAAAGTATAGAAACTCCTTTGAAGGAAAAGAGATAGTAAGTAGAGGTGATATATTTGATGTAATATTAAAAAGGGAAAGCGGTAGTGAAATCCTTCGTCTGCTCCTAGCGAGAGGAGGCACTCAACAGGAACGAATGAGTGCGACCATTCCAAGTGGGTGGAAGGAAAGGAACTATACCACGCCAGTTACGCCACTAGCTTGGGCGATTTTTGGCCAATGTAGACCTATTTTTTCGGTTACTGAATATTAAGGGACTAGTATATAAATAAAGGCCATGAGGAAGGGGATTTGTTTTTGTGAATCAAGAATAAAAATATTTATTTATGAACCTAGGGACTAAAGAATATCAATATTCCTTGTACAAGAATTATGCACTCCAGCGAACAACATTTTTTACTCTCGAGTTTAACCCGAGTGAGAAAAAAAATTGCTAAGAACAATTATAAATTTAGTCAACGAGTTTCATGCGAGATTTTATTTCCCGATACAATTTAAAAAGCAAACTACACTACATTTTTTTATTGTAATAAATTTACTATTAAAATTAATTATTATTAATTAATTTAATAACATATATAACATTTAACAAATATAAATTTGCGATCTGCAATTTACTTGCAATGAGAAAATTATGCTGACTGCTGCATGAGCGTTCCTTGTGGAAATGACTAATTAGCTCAGCAAGTCTCTTGGCCACCACCTGCGTAGTCGACGTGGTGGGCTGAAAGGGTTGTGTGAGCATCTTAAGGGTTCCGTAAGAGGGTTTGTACTGTAGGCCAGTCTTAGGTGAAAGCTATTATAATTTTCTTTGGCTGTTTCCGAAATAGTTCGCATGTCTAAGTCTTTGTGTATTATATCATTGCTAACAAAAAATGGTGCATCAACTATTCTTCGCAACACTTTTGACTGAAAATTAAAAGTGCATTTAATGGATTTTTTTTTACTCCATCTGTTAATCTGCGCCTGTCAACAACATGTTGACAATCGGCAGTGTTTTGACTAGACATATACTAACATGTCAGGCATGGGGAATGATGGCACCCAGCAGTACCTCTTGTCTGGCTTGATTCAGCTATTCAGGTCTGTTAAAAAGTAGATCTCACGTCCAACAGCTTTTTAATCTCCTCCTCACATTTATGGGCATTTAATCTGTAGCCATATCTCGTATAAGAAGGTTAATATGTCCGTGTTAGTTAGGGTAAAAACGTTTGTAGAGATTCTTTATGTTTTGGTCTCCTGTTGGCATGTGGAATTCAGTATGTAAGGTGCTGTTACAATGAGTAACAACGTACCAAGGTGCTGTTGCAATGAGTCGTAATATTTTTGGTTGAAAGGTCTCAAGTTTTTAAATTTTTTTTTGGGGGAATAAATGGCCCATATAGGTTTAAGTAAGTGTGTGTATGTATTTAGTTTTTGCCTAAGATTTATTTTGAAGATTTGTTGAAGTAGATTTAGTCGTCTATCAAAAGTTTTTCTTTTCATTTTAACATGTGGGGCCCATGTCATCCTTCTATCGAGGGTTAATCCGAGATACTGTACTGTGTCTGTTTAAGGAATTTGGATGTTACGGATATAAATTGGAGGGCAAGTATTTTTTCGAAGAGTAAAAGTTATATTTGTTTATTTCTCGTAATTAAGTCTATTTTACTAGGTTACACAATTTTGAGTTAACATAATGGACACATATCAAACCCAAACATCTTAGTTCATTTTCTTACGGTTTACCGATTTCAAGCTACGATGTTCACACCTCGTCCATTTCGCTAGATTTGTTTATTTACCCTTAGAGAACCCTAAAAAGTATTTCCGTTGAAATTCAAATTCGAAATTTTTCACGATCACTATATTTTGTCTTACGTTTATATATTTGTAAATGAAAATGTAGAAAATTGTTATAATACGAAAGTTCTCGCAAACGTATTATAGTCAAAATATTAGTGTCCAAAAAATCTACACGAAAGTGTGTAAATAATTTGTGAGGATTCGTTAGGATTTATTTTAAAACCAACTAAAAATAGTGATAGAAATAATTTCTCGGTTTATAATGTTTGAAAGGAGTCTTTGGAATGCAATGTTTTAAGTATCCTCTGATAACATAAATGAGTCATCGATACCCGTCTGATTTATACATTTCACTTAGAAATACATTTCACTGATACATTGTATCGTAGAAAATAAAATGCCCTTAACTCATACTGCATGAAAGAGTATGATTTCACACATACATTAAAAAAAAAAAAATCTGGTGCGTGCGCGCAACACACAACTTTCACTTACCAACTTACTTAGATTAGAAATTGACGTGTTTTGCTAAATATCATTTCCCAAAGTCACACATATTTCTACATTCATATCTTATTTTTGTTAATCGTTAAAGCCGTTTTTGAGTAAATAAGAAAAAACCGTGAAAATGATACAAAATTTATTAAGTAAAGTCCCCTCTCCCGTAGATCAATGTTGATGAAATTTTTACAGTCGTATCTCGGGCATATTAATACATTAAATACCAAGTTTGATCAAAATCGTTAAAACCGTTTTTGAGTAAATAAAAAAAACATGTGAAAATGATACAAAATTTATTAAGTAAAGTCCCCCCTCCGGTTGATTAATTTTGATGAAACTTTTACAGCCATATTTCAGGCATATAAATAGATCAAATACTCAGTTTAATCAAAATCGTTAGAGCCGTTTTTTAGAAAATCGAAAAAAACTTAAAAAGTTATTAAATAAAGTACCCCCTCCATTTGAGCAAATTTGATGAAATTTTTGCTGTCACATCGCGGGCTTATACATACTCTAAATACCCAATTTCAGGTTCGCACGGTTTATAGTTTTTGAGCTAGTCTGTTCACACACACACACACACACACACACACACACAGACACACAGACACACACACACACACACACAGACCATTTCGCGGGACTTGGTTATTTTGACTCAGGGGACCCCAAAACGTGTATTTCCGTTGAAAACCGGAAGTCGAAATTTTTCACGATCGCAATACTTCCACTTACTATATATTTCATATATAGGTAAGTGAGGGCCGGGATAGCCGAGCGTGCGGGAACGCAATGTATCCCGTTGTTGCACGCTCGAGCCGAACGGCGGCGGTTCGAATCCGCCCTGGGAGGGTTGACTTTTATTTCGTGGAGGCCCCACGGAATAAATCTCGACCCTCCCACCATGGTTAGAATAGGTTGGTTACACCTGTAGAGTAACCCCCCGTATGCCACACATGGCCAGGTAGGGGTACCGAACAAACAAAAAATATAGGTAAGTGAAAGTAAAAAAAAAAAAAAAAAAAAAAAAAAAAAAAAAAAAAATGGTTTCACAGTCGCATCAGATAGGACAAAACGTCAGACCTGATTTCCAAGGTTGATTATAAAAGATAATACGTTTCCTTCCTTCATTCATTACAAATGATAAACAAAAATATAATGCAATGTGTTATTGCAATGATATCTCTGCACGTTGTTTGATAATGAAGAATTGGTACTGACGAATTTTTTTTTAAAATGAAATTTACAATGATATTCAAACTGAAATTGCTATGTTAACAAACCCAAAGAGAAATCAGCAGAGCTCAGTGGGGTATATTTTTGGTTGAGGCAATAATGTCCGAAATCCCTTATGGAATATTCTGACTAACGCTCAGAATGAAGTACCGATAGTAATATCGTTCGTAATAAAAAAAAAAAAAAAATCATAGATGTTCCATATAAGGCAATAGCTTCTTTCCTGGCGGAGAAGCCTTTTTGATATAAATAATATTGAAGGCCTCACCTGTGGTGTAGTGGTTAGCATGGCAACCTACAATACTAAAGGTCACGGTTTTGCGTCCCGCGGTGGCCCTAGTATTATTTAAAGGGAGAAAAAAAATCCTTGGATACGCCGTCCATCGGATAGGACGTAAAATGGAGGTCCTGAGTCTGACGAAGCCAGGTACTCGTTAAAGATCCCTGTCCTAATTATACCTGGATAAGCAGAATTTAAGACTCCTACTGAAGCATCGTCCGATTAGCCATAGTAGCATCAAGTGACGTTAAACAAACAAACAAACAAACAAAAAAAGGCCTTAAGATCAGCCATCTTGATGGATAGTCAAGATATATGTATAGGAACTGGTCATTTCGGAACTTTTCCATGTGACCCGAACCAGAGATGTCTCTCTTTCTCTCCTAAGGTATGAAATAATAAAATAAAACAAAATAAAGAACTGTAACACACTTTTTATAATTCTTCTTAAATATTTTCATTGCCATAGATGTGACGCATTGTTATATATTTTCTTTTTTTGTCTCTACCTGATAAGTCAAAAATAATTAACATTACCGTAAAATGAGGTGACATTGTGACTAATGGGGTGACTTTGTGACAAGCCTATTTTTCTACAGTTTTTCAATTTCCCTCCTTAAAAAGAATCAGGTTAGGCAATTCAGTGTACTTGTCAGTTGGTCAGTAATATGCTGCAACCTACTGGCCACATATGGACGCGGTCAGGCGCGGTTCCAGAAAAAAATTTCGGGGGGGGGGATTGGTCGGTATGAAAAAAAAAAACAGCGTAAAAATAGCACACTTATTTGCTTATGCTTATACATTAAGTTCATATACAAAATTCTGTATAAAAAATTCTAGTCAAAATTAAACTAAACTTCCCTAGAAAACTCGTAAAAGTTAGATGCGTAATTAATTTTTTTAATTCATCCCACTAATTTTTTTTTTCGTCGAAATTTCGGGGAGGGGGATTGATCCCCAATATCCAAATGAACAGATAAGATATAAGAAAATGAACTAAGATGTTCGAATTCGTTATGCGTCTATTATGTTAACTCAAAATTGTGTAACCTAGTAAAATAGACTTAATTACGAGAAATAAAAAAAAGATAACTTTTACTCTTCGAAAAAATATTGCCCTCCAATTTATATCCGTAACATCCAAATTCCTTAAACAGACACAGTACAGTATCTCGGATTAACCCTTGATAGAAGGTTCACATGGGACACACACGTTAAAATGAAAAGAAAAACTTTTGATAGACGACTAAATCTACTATACCAACTTTGCAAATCTTCAAAACTAAAACTTAGACAAAAACTAAATACATACACACAGTTACTTAAACCTATATGGGCCATTTATTCCCCAAAAAAAAACATTTAAAAACTTGATACCTTTCAACCAAAAATATTACGTCTCATTGCAACAGCACCTTGGTACGTTGTTACTCATTGGGACCGCCACTGGGACCTGTATAACTTCTTTCATTCCATTTACCATGGTGCTTCCTTTCAAGGTTTAAACAAAATGAAAACAATCAAACATATATGAAATAAAACAACATGGTAAATGGAATGAAAGAAGTTATATGTGGCCAGTAGGTTGCAGCACATTACTGACCAACTGACAAGTACACTGAATTGCTTAACCTGATTCTTTTTAAGGAGGGAAATTGAAAAACTGTAGAAAAATAGGCTTGTCACAAAGTCACTCCATTAGTCACAATGTCACCTCATTTTACGGTATTTTTTTAATGAATCTTAAAAATATAACCATGATTAGCTGTATGTTTATTTTGTTTCAGATTATTTGATTATTTCGCAAACGAGCTTCTGAAATGAACTAGTCACGAATTTTATTTATTAATTTTTTTTTGCAAGGGTCGGTCTAATGAAAATGTTTCGTCTTTTTTCCATGTCGAGGATTTCGTATAAGTAACCTTTCAAGAGAAAATTCAAGCCGGTATTTTCCTTATATTATTAAATGTTCTATTTGAAAATGGAATATGGCCGTTCGGAATGGGAGCATTAAGGAATTGAATAGATAAAGAGCAAGAGCAGGCTCTATCTGGCAACCATTAGAGATAATGAAATGGGTTGCAAAGACAATACGTAATTTCCATCCGTAGTTACACCAGGAGAGGGAAAGTGTATCATTATAGAAAAAACATAATATAAAATAGTACAGAACAAAAATACTGTTTATAAACCTTTTTTATTTTACACTGAATTTATTTATTTTCTTACTTCAAATTACATTAAAGTTTGATGGTATTGGTAATCCGTTAATCCGTAACGGTGTTCGTAATAATTAATTGGCAAATTCACCGCGAAAACATCCTTGGGGTTTAAGCGGTTTACATCTTGTTTATCGGTTGTATTACTCAACTCATAAAAGTGAAAAGAAGGAAGAACATTAAGGGATTTCATAATTTAACTTTACGTTTTCCTTTTATATACAAAAAAATTAATTAATAAATATTTTAGTTTGTTTTTTTAACGTCACCTGATGCCACAATGGGAGTCCTAGATTTTGCCTATCATGGGATCTTTAACGTTACCTGGCATCGTACAGGCTCAGGACCTCCATTTTACATTCTATTCCAGGGACGGCACAGCCAAGGTTTTTACTGCCTTTAAGAAATCCTAGGGCCACCGCGACCATTGTAGGCTGCTATGCTAACTACTAAACAACGGGTGACCCCTCATTAACAAATATATACGTATGTTATGAAAATCCAGCTTCGGCACACTAGTTATCATCATATCGCTAGTTATCACTCATATCCATAATTCAGACAGATTTATCATCCAGCTCATTTTTTATTCCACTCCTAATTGTATACCAGTAAACACCATTCAAATCACACGTCTGTTAATACTTCCTAGTTAATTATGAAAACGTGAGGTGAATTGCACATAGCACCCTGAGACCATAAAACCACCATGAAATCCATAAAATAAAAGTTACGATCAGAAATTCATGTAAAAATATAAATAGGACTGGAACGACGGTTAATTCAGCACTTACTTGACAAACGTTCAAAACTTTCATTAAATCCAAAATTATCATCTACAGATAAATCTACCCCACTCGCAAGCAAAAATAATCACGCAAATCTGAACATCCAGCGTAAAATTTATAAGTACCTCTCACCGGTACTCCACATATAAGTTGAGTCCTGCAGACAAATGCCTCGTTTGTAATAAGGAAGAAAATGAAACTCTCTACCACTTCATCTGTACTTGCCCGATCTACTCAGCTTATAGAAATTCTACTTGCCTAACTTCATCAACATTTTACCACATCAGTACCACCAGATTATACAAAATGCCGACATACCTACCTACAGAGCTTTGTTCGAGTATACACTGCGAAGTCTCAACCTCCGAAGATTTATGCTAGAAGAATAGATCCGAAGACATGATAATAGTCCTGATATTTTGATTTATTGTTGTTAAATC
Organism: Aelia acuminata; assembly: GCA_911387785.2. NCBI lineage: Eukaryota > Metazoa > Arthropoda > Insecta > Hemiptera > Pentatomidae > Aelia > Aelia acuminata. The sequence goes on along the minus strand of OU426978.1, from coordinate 204,195,461 downwards.
ACTATATGTTATTTATTCTGTTTTGGTGCCTCTTATTTACTCTTTATTGCTATTTTCTTGTTATTGTTATTGACTTGCTTGTTCGTCTGCTATTGTTTTTCTTTGTTTTGTTTTTGTATGGTCGTAGCATTAAAAAAAAAAAAAAAAAATGTTAAAAAGATGGCACTAGGAATTAATATTGAAAAAAAATGCATTGTATACACTCTAATTAATTGTAATTGTACACACTCTATTTGTATGGGGGACATCCCCGTAAACAAATAAACAATTATTATTATTAAATCCAAAATTATGAGTGTCACTGGGGTTGAACATCACTACATAGAAATTTAGTTCTATCAAACTGGAGAAAAAGAGTTATTTTGTTTTGATCAGAACTCAGTCGAATATACCAACCTTGGTTCAAGAAGGTACGAATCTGTTTTTTTGCAGCTCAAAATCTCTCATCTAGATTAGTGTAGTGAATGATAAAGTTATGAAAGCTTTTGAGTATTTCTTTTCACCCTCACTCCCTAGAGCATTAGTTTTCCGACAAACGTAAGTCAATTTCAATTACACATCGTACTTTTAGTATTTATTTTTATATACTTTCGATTAACATGGTTTCAAAAGCTAAGTTAGATTTTGAGTCTATAAAAATTTCTGCTCAAATTGCATATTTCAAATGTGTAAGTGTGGAATTCTGGAAATTCCAGAAAAACCTATCGTCTAGCGGGTGAAGTTTGGATCAAGGGAGTGAGATTTTCCAAGGTTTGGAGCTTACTTTTTTTTGTATGGCATTTGGTACATCATTCATCAAAATCAAAAGGGATTTACACCAACGATTTAAATATAGTCTTAACGTGCTGAGTAATGTGTAACGTATAAAAAAACAATACGATTTGCCAATTAAAGTGAGTTGGAAACGTGTGCCAGGTAAATAAGATGGGAGCAACAAGGCCTAGCCCCATTCGAACGTCAACATAGCCGGCAAATTCATTGTGCTCTTCATTGTATTCATTGCATTCATCGCTGACCTTCATTCATTGATCGCTGGTCTATGTGTACTTTTGTAAAAATGTACGAATACACTAACTAAAAATAGAATACCTAAAAATTTTTTTATTATATGTTGACTGGACAATTTTATTTGCACCTGTTAAATGGCAATAAACATATATGATATGAAGGCTATGCTATAATAAAGTACATATGGTAAGGGTAGGGATGAGGGTTTATCGCGAAACCGTTTTGTGTTTTATAGGTATATCATTAGTCACAGTCAAAACACTTAAGTTATTGTGGGGGGTCTCGTTCGAAACATAGGGTGATGCGTTCGTAATTATTCTTAAATATATAAATATTAAAACTTTCTATGAACATGTTGTCTTTTTATAGTTCCGTAAGTGTGGCTAGCATAGGCCCAAACAGGTTTTTGTAAATTGGTGTATAGTTTAAGTTTTTGTCTGATTAGTAATTTAGAACCTATGAGGGTAATGAAGTAAAATAGTCTAGGACGGAAATTTGGTGCTTTTTATCTTATCATTTGGACACCATGTCAGCCTTTTGTCAAATGAAATCCCAAGTAAGTTACTGTATTTGTGTTTGTGTTAATGGGTGATTGTCTATATGAGCTTGCGGGCACTTTTTATATCTTACAATTAGTGTGAATGAAACATATGCTCGTAATTATAAATAAAAAATTTAGCCTTGAAAGAATACTCACATCCGATCATTCATTTTCCAAACCTAAAGCTGATACATTTTCCTGTTAACTTTACGGACCTAGTAAATATTTAACCGCCCGAACCAGCTTCCACCTCTGCCTATTTCGGAGTTCTGCTTCCTAGTTTGTCACATATAGCTCTGCCCCGTCTTTTTTGGTTACATCCATTTATCTGCTTTTTGCCCTACCATTTGAGGCATTCATTGACGTGTAGAGGTTGCCATCTGGATTGCTTCGAGCAACATTTCCTGTGCATCTTAACCTCCCCACCTTCATATCACGAGGTATAGATTGAACTGTTTCGTGTTCCTCCTTCTCTTTTACTTATTAGTACTCTGATCCCAGGTACTAATATACGAACCGGTTATGGCTAGTAGGAATTTTTCAATACAACTTTCTAAGGTTTAATGTTCTTCACCACACTTCCTTACTTTTAGTTAAGTTAAATTCTGTATCTTAATGAAAAAAAAATCCAAAATCTGGATTTTTGGGGGCTGCAGCGCCCACAGCTCTCCCCTTAGATCCGCCAATGAGAATGTTACCCCTTTGCACTTGAGGGCTCCGCTACGGAGACAATGCAAATAATTTTCATTTTTAACATATAAGGACATAAACAAATCGTAAAAACTATATACGATTCTATGGCTTTATAGAAAAGCCAACATTACATATTGGCAATTGCTTCGAGAGGTGTCACACTTTGGACAACTACAAAATGTAATAATTTTATAATTTTTTGTTTTTTTATATATTATAACATTTGTATTCATAAACAATTAAAATAATAATAACATACAACGATTACTTTCCTTTTAATGCGTATTTCATTACCTTACATGTAAAAATGAGCTTTTCCCTAATATTGCTTCGAGTTGCTGGTAATATGAATTAAAAAAAAAAAATAGAGTGCAAAGGGTATATATTTTATTATAATTTATAATAAAATTATAAAAAAAAATTTAAACAATTATTTTGAAAGTAGTATAAAATTATAAAAAAATATAAAATAATTTTTTTTTTTTTTTTTTGTAACTATGTGTTCTTAAAGCTTCACAAATACATATAACCTATATTTTATTACAATTTCTTACTTGGTTCTAAAATTTTACTGTATAATATTACGTTTTCAGTCAGGGTGTACGTTTCGCGAATAAGTTGCGTCGAGTTGCCGGTAAGTAACGTCTGAAGCGGTGCCGAGTTCAAAGGGTTAAATATAACCAGTGTTGTATAAATTACTTTTTGATGTTTTATATCATAAATGACTTTTTAACTGAGAGGGGTTAAAACTATTAATTCCACTACGCATGCTTCTTCCAAGATGACAATTATTTCCGCGTGCCTTATGAAAATTGGACCATTATTTAGGAAGTTAGAGCTTATTGAATTACGTTCATGTTATGGTTCACATAGCGAAAAATAAAAATTCCCTTTAGTACAGTATGTTTTGTTTACTTACTTTTTTACTCTCATACACAACAATCATACATACACAACTCAAGTTATATGATTAGTGTGTTATAACGTTATCACTATTGTAACCTACTCGAATATTTGAGTTGTAGGTATTAATTCGTAGGCAATGATATTTGTATATTTTTGTTGAATAAATATTTGTTAACCCCCAGAAGTGTTACAATATATTAATACATACATAATATATTATACGTAATGTATATTAGTATATTAAGTTTATTATTTTTCTAAAGTGGGACTTCATCCCGGAGGAGGGGGAGAGGCAGAGCCTCCACCAATACAATACAACCGCCACCAGTCTTCCCTGTCCAGAGCCTGTCTTCCAATTCTTCGCCACAAGGATGGACCTTGCATCGGTAGAACCTCGTCAGCCCAAAGCTATGTGGGTCGGCCAACTGACCTTCTTTCGCTAACCTGTTGGGAATCTGGTCATCTGTCATCCTGGCCAAGTATCCAATTCGCTAAGTTAACCAATTATTGTAAATTGGACAATGTTCTGAAAAGGCTTCCAGGTACGATTCCTGTAGTTATGCATTGGTCTTTAGTTTCCATTGTTGGTTTATGTCAGCGGAACCAAATAATCGCCGCGCGAACCTCAATAAAGCCCGCTCCAGATTCTTGGATAGCTTCCAGCATTCGGTAATGACGTCTTATACCGCTCCTGAGAGGCACTAACTCTACATATGGCTCTGAAGTGGTCTATATTATAATTGTTAATACATTAATAGTATTAATAAAGTAAAAATATATTAAATGAGAAACATAAGGCATTTTCAGTGCCCTAACCATTTCCTTTTTATCGTTGAAAGTTTTCTTACATTTGAAAGCGATAGAATTTCGAAAGGGTGAAGAATTATATAATATGGAAAAAAAAAGAAAAGAAAAAAGATTTTCACTGTCCTCTGGAAAAAAGTAGATTTCCCATCCTGTTCTTCGATAGTTATCGCCAATCACCGTGATTCGGCAACCTCCCAGACCTATTATTTCTTTCCTTTTTTAAAAACTTTCTTCTCTACGTATTTAAAAAAAGAAATTATATTTTTTTCTTTTCTATATAACTTAGTAAGAAGTAAGTAATAGAAGTCATAAGTGGACATATGATCATATGATGGCGACAAGAGTGCAACGCTTAAAAAAAGCTATCGAAAAAATCAAACAAATAGAAGATTCTAAGTCGAAAAAAGATCGCCAGTGTTTCGTTAAAGAAGTTGTGGATCTTCTAGAAGACCTCCAACATGAAATGGAACAAGATGCATCTATTTTTCCACAACCGTCTGCGTCTCTGGATTTTGCTGGAGCACTCAAGAATAAAAAAGTAAGTGGGCTACCAGTTTCTATTACTCCTAAAACAGAACTTCTCATTATTACTTCAAAAAACAACAACGTATCTTCTGAAGATACAAAAAAAGACTTTAAAGCAAAAATTAACCCCACAGAATTAAGGTTAGGTATCAAAAATATCAAAAACCTCAAAGAAGGTAAAATATTAGTAGAAACAACCGATCGGCGGGACATAAAAAAAATCGAAGAGAAACTGAAGGAAGATAGCTCTTTAAAAACAAGCCAACCTAAAAAGCGAAACCCCAAAATTATCATTAAAAGGCTACCAGAAGAGGCCGACAAAGATAACCTCTTAAGAACACTTATTAGCCAAAACGATGAGCTTGGGCTAACTGAAGACAGCCTACGCCTCCTAACCATCTTTGGAGGGAAAACACCAGGGAGCCCAAGACATGCGCTGCTGGAAGTAGACCCGAAAATGAGAGCTCCTCTACTGAGCGTGAAACTAAAGCTATTTTTCACAATTTGTGCTGCAGAGGACTACCTATCAGTACGGCAGTGCAGAAAGTGCTCCAAGTTCAACCACGCGGAGAAGCACTGCAAGAGCCAGCTTACGTGCGCCATCTGCTGCGGGGAACACTACACGAAGGACTGCCCCAGGACCGAAGAAACTAAATGTGTAAATTGCAGTAATTATAATAAGCATTGTAAGGCACAATTCGCCGTTGATGTCAAGCATTCAGCAACAAGTAAGTTGTGTCCTTCATATATAAATGCTATCCACCGTCTAATCCGTAACACAAACTATGACAGCACAACCACATTACAATTACCACAATGGCAGTAAACTCAGCTACACGACAATTAAACATTCTACAACAAAACACGCAACATTCATACAAATCAAAAATACTACTACAAGAATATATACACAAACAGAATATACATATTGCTTTAATACAGGAACCTTATTTAGGAAGTAAGATTCGCACATATTCAGCATATCGAGAATTTTCTGTTAACCTATCCAATTGTCGATCTCTTATCATTGTAAATAGTAAACAAATAGATGCTATTTTGCTCAGTGATTTTTCTAATCCAGATGTTACAGTAGTACAGGTTATGATTGGAAAGGTTCCGTATATTTTTGTTTCAGCCTACTTTGATATCAATCGTGAGGTTATCGAGGACACTGATAACCTAAAACGCATTATCGATGCATTTCCAGATCGATGTATCGTCATTGGTGCGGATACTAACTGTCGATCCAGATTGTGGTATGATTGCATGACAAATAATCGTGGTAGGTCTCTTGAAAATTTCATCACAAATAATGACATAAATATTTGTAATATAGATTCTGGCATACCAACATTTTTCACTTCTCGAGGCCAAAGCAATATTGACTTAACCTTTACAAACAGGCTTGCTATTAATAAAATAAATTGCTGGCGTATAATAGAAGACGAAAATTTCTCCGATCATTCCACGATTCAATTTTCATTTGATTTACACTCATTCTCTATTATCCGAAATTATGGGAAAATATATAAAACTGAACGAGCAGATTGGGAAAAATTTGTTGATAACTTAAAATTTACATTCTCTTTAGGATTTAACATTTGCGACACCGAAAATTTAGACGATCAATTAAATTTAAAATTGTCTGATATATCCTCTAAATTGTTCATAAACAAGTTTTTTCGGCTTTTGACTAAAACATGCAACAAATCATTCAAAATTATTAATAGTAACACTTTGAAAATAACTTCGACCCATAGATTAAATCCATGGTGGAATGATAAGCTGGAAATTCTGCGTAAATCTACCAACAGAGCCCGTAGAATTTACCAGAAAACCAAATCGGATGATATTACAAGAGCCAGTAAGCGTTTTGAGTACTTAACACTCAAACGTCAATATTCTAAATCTATACGGGCGAGTAAAATGGAATCGTGGAAGGAATACTGTGAAACTATTCCTACCAGGAATCCATGGAAATGGCCTTATAAATATGCTGCCGGGAAAATGCCTCAGCAACTTAATTTAAACACTTTAAAGAAATCAGACGGGACATACACTAAATCCTTGAAAGAAACTTATTCCTATATTCTAAATTCTTTAATTAGACAAGATGACCTATCCACAGATTCAGCAGAACATGCCATCATGCGACAGTCTGTGGAGATTTTACCTGATACTGACGACGACATCCCTCTGAATGAGTTAGAATTATCAGATGTTATCAATGACCTCAATGATAGCAAAGCTCCAGGCATTGACGGCATTACCTCTTTGATATATAAAAAGTTATACGATACTTTTCCACGAACCATGTACAAAATATACGAAACCTGTTTTAGGCAAGGGTTATTTCCTAGTATTTGGAAACAATCTAAACTAGTTCTCATTAATAAACCAGGAAAAAAATGCAGGATATAAACTCACTAAGGCCTATCTGTCTTATCCCAACTGGAGGCAAAGTTATGGAAAAAATAATTCACAGTAGGTTGTCCTATTATCTCCACAGTAAAAAACTTCTTAGTGAGAACCAATTCGGGTTCACTCCGCAAAAAAGCACTACCCATGCACTATACAAAGTCAATCATATAGTTCGAAATGCATTAAATAATAACCAGCACAGTGTACTAATATCATTAGATATCAGTGGAGCATTTGACAGTGCATGGTGGCCGTCAATATGGAGTGCCCTTCAACGATTTCAATGTCCTAAAAACATTTACAGGATTCTGAAAGATTATCTGAGCGATAGATCTGTTTGTCTAGCTTCAAAAAACTATACAATGATACGGAATCAATCAATTGGAACACCCCAGGGCTCATGCTGTTCTCCGCTCCTATGGAACATAATAGTTGACTCACTACTCAAAGAAAGATTACCACCTAATGTAACTCTTTTGGCTTTCGCAGATGACATACTTGTTATTGTAACTTCTGAATATTTCCAACACTTACAAACATTAATTGAAATCGTATCACACAAAATAAACAATTGGGCACACTCACACAAACTGACATTCAACACACACAAATCAAATTATATGGTGATAACTAGGAAAAGGCAAATCCCACAACTTCAAGTACAGATACAACATTCTGAACTTCGCAATGTATCTTCTATAAAATACCTCGGTATAACCATTGACAGAAAACTTTCATGGAACACCCACGTAGACATACTACAAAACAAACTCATAAAACTAATAAATTCCCTTTCCATAGCGGCAAGAGCGACCTGGGGGTTAAGAACGGAGGCTCTGGATATTCTGTATAGGGGCGCAATTTTACCCATCCTCGCCTATGGCATCGAAATTTGGTACCCTGCGTTAAAGAAAATGTACAACATTAGAAAGTTGGAAAGGGTCCAAAGGCTGATGGCACTTAAAATCGCTAAAGGCTTTCGAACCCTCTCCGATGAAGCCGTCTTCGTCTTAGCCAAAATTGTTCCCATAAGTATATTAGCTGACTTTTATGTAAGTAAATTCCATTTATTATCCACAAAGACTGATACTGAAACCTTCAAATCGGATGACGTGGAATACATTACTGACTACAAAGACTGGCCACATCCTGCAGATTACCCAAGAATTATCCTGAATTCCAAAAACACCACAGACTTTCAAATATACACTGATGGTAGCAAGGATGGCGAACATGTAGGGTGTGCTAGCCTAATATTTGAAAATGGGATTTTGATGAAAATTATAAAGTTTAGACTAGGTCCGGATTGCACTAATAACCAAGCCGAACAGTTCGCCATCCTCAAAGCCCTCGAATACATTAACAACTTAAAAAACACTAACAAAACTATTAATGTGCTGACCGACAGCCAATGTTCGTTACACATGATCGCTAACACGCACTGTCACACACCGATTATCGAGAAAATTCACAAGCTATTAAGAAAACTACAAACTGATGGAAATAATTGGATTTCATTTACTTGGATAAAAGGGCACTCGGATATACCTGAGAATGATTTGGCAGACAAGGCTGCAAAAGCTGCTTCCAAAGATACTTCCCTGCCTGTATCATACACACAGATATCGAAACAACACTTAATACACATGCTACACCAACAAGCAGTACAGCGATGGCAAGTACGATGGAACTCTTCACACAAAGCACGACCTTTGTACTCATTCATCCCACACTTACAGACTTATCTCAATAAAACTGACACATGGACAGATTTCTATACAACACAAGGAGTCACAGGACACGCAGCTGTGAACAGTTACCTTCATAGGTTTAAAATCAGGGACTCACCATTGTGTCCCTGTGACTTCACATATGAACAAACCATTCACCACCTAATACATGAATGTAGACTACTTACTGACTACAGAAATTCGCTAATAACAAAAACTATACAGAAACTGGGACGATGGCCTGTAGAAAATCATTTATTATTTGAAAAAATATTTGTAGACTTGAAACTATTTTTTAAGAACGCACTAATTAAAATTAAAGAAGTTAATGAAAACTATTTTTGATTGATAACTTCTTTCTGGCTTTCAAAAAAAAAAAAAAAAAAAAAAAAAAAAAAAAAAAAAAAAAAAAAAAAAAAAAAAAAAAAAAAAAAAAAATTTGTGTTATTTTGTTGCTGAACGCTTATAATAATTTCTCTATTTTATGTTTTCAAGTTTCATTCATTTATTATTTCCAGTTTGTGGTTACTGTAAGTTTGGTATCTGATTATATGTTCTGTTTAAATGTTCTGTTTATGTTATATGTTTAAATGTAGTTATGAATTTAAGTGCTTATCTATGTTTATATGTTTTAATATGTACATATGTGTTTATATGTTGTTTATATGTGTTTATATGTCTCAGTATATGTAAGTATGAATGTATGTACGTAAGTTCGTCAATATGATTTATTGTGTAGTTGCTGAACGCTACTATTTTTCTAATCTTTTTTTTTCTTCACTTAATCTTTTGATTCTTATTGTCATGGTTCTTTAGGCTTTGTTTTGTTTTATTGAAGTTTGTTTATTATTTTTAAAAAAAATCTTATTATTAGTATAAAACTATAATATAAGTACGTCTTATGTAACATGTGTCGTTGTTGATGCTGCTGAGGCCTATGCACCAGTATCGCTGGAGGCGGCCCCCTGGAGTACCACCGGCGACACAACTAACATGTACATTGTATACAGAAATGTATGGTATGTACAGTATACAAAATAAACTCCCTTCTGGCAGGGTTACTGTTAGAAGGAAAATATTAAAAAAAAAAAAAAAAGTAATATAAGTGAGATAAGATATAATATACAATTAGTTTAAAATTATAATACTACGGAGTGTTTTCTTTAACTCTCTCCCTTACAATTAGGTCACCTGTTACTAGGACTATAACCATAAAACCAGCCAAATTTGAGACCATGCACCACTCACCGTAGGAACGCCTCGATCTCAAAAATTTTTGTCCCATTTCCGGGGGGGAAAAAAAACCTGTCAAATCTGTTCTTTGAGCCACAGGTAATTAAATTGATCTTAGCATAATCAAGATAAACTTTTGGAATCCCGCATAGCGGGATCCTTGTTTTATTGATAAGAATATAACTTGATATGATAAAAACAAAAAATATCGTCAGGTTTTTGTTTGTTTCTTTTTAGGGAAGGAACTTCATTTTTTTTCTTTTTTTCTTATTAAGAATGAAATTCCTTATTGTCAAATGACAGAGACCAAAGAGAGTTGTGTGATAATGAAGTAGATCGAAAAAAACGATTTTTTTTTTTTAATTTTACTTCATGACATTCCTATGTTTAAAAAAATAGTAAAGTATTGACGAAGTATATTCTTGTAGAATATTCATTATTATAACTCCAGATAATCCCTTGAAGATGGGTCAAAAGCCCAAAACATTGGTGAATAATAAATTATTAAAAATATGGAAGAGGTTCCTTTACTTTGAAAAAACCTGATTAGAAATAAACTTCAAAGAAAGAAAAATAATAATTAATAAAATAAGTAAATGAGTACGATTGGAACAATATTTACCTGATAACCAACACTAACAATCGATATTTGAAAAATCGTTTCGTCAATTTATTTATAAATTATCAATTTATATTAGTTTTAATTATTACAATTTAATATTTAGATATTAATGATGAAGATAATTTAATACGAGAAAATTTTTTCACACATTCAATCATTCAATGTGATGATTTGTCAATAATAATACAACGTTATTAACGTTAAAACACAACGCCAATGACACTTGGGGTTAAACAAAAAAAATACTTGTTTTATAAAATTTTCATTTAATAATAGTTTTAGTGTCATGCAGATTTACCAATATTAGAAGTTTTCACGGTGGTTTTACATTTTTGACACGTTTTCCATGGTTTCAACATTAAATAGTCGGTTAAAATAGGAACTTTTTAAATTTTTATATACATATTTTTGTGTGTGTAATTTTAAAAATATATATTTTTGGGTGTAAATGTATAAATTTATAATTTATTTAAATAAATTTATATAAATTTGCGTGTAAAAATATATTATTGTGTGAAAATATAAAAATTTATATTTTTATATAAGTATATATATATTTTTTTTAGAATTAAATTTATTGAAAGAGTTATTTTACACAAACAGTTTGATGTAGCATTTTATTCCACGACATTTAGAAAAATATATATACTATCAAAATCAGCGCTACCATTTAAAAGAAACTTATGTAACGGAATTCCTTGACCTTCCTGAGAATGAAGGAATTGGTCGTGAAGTGAAATGCTAACATATAAAAATGTTTAATAGTTTTTAAAGAAAAAATAAATGAATCTTTCCGTTAAAGTTTTTTATTAATCGCTATAGCCTACAAAAAGTAGTTTTTTTTATTTCGAAAGAAGATTTCTTCTTTTCGAAAATTTCTTCGTCTCCGACTCTACGTCTAGAAGGTCAATGGCATTGTGCCCTGTTATATTCTGTTTTGATAGATTGTTTCTTTTAAGAATTGGAACAGAGTAACTATTTTTGTATCATCGTCTTTCAACATAAAAAAAAAAAAAAAAATCATTGTCCTTAATTCCTGTGTGGAATGGAGCCCAGACTAATACTTGGTCCATTCAAGGATGGACATAAAAGCCTTATGTCCTACTCTTAGGTGACACCAGCCAGTGACATTACGATACCACTTGAGTACCGATAATTCTTCTGAAAAGGTTTGAACTATTATTTTCTCGGAAAGAGAGTAAAAGCCAAATCCGGACTTTTATAGTTCTAATAAAAAAATAAAAATCACATCATGACTTTTATATTTCGGACCAGAAAATAAAATTCCTTATATGATCTTAATCGCAATGATACCTCATATAAGAGTCTGAGCTTGATTTTAATTATTTAAATATAAATATATAAGCTTTTTCTTCCGATTTCTCCATGTATAGTCGGTATACATTATTGGGTTAACCGTTTTTCTGTAAATCTTTTAGGATATAATAAATTACCTTATATCGATCTTAACATCGATAATTAGCTTTTTTTTTTTTGTTCGGTACCCCTACCTGGCCATGTGTGGCATACGGGGGGTTACTCTACAGGTGTAACCAACCTATTCTAACCATGGTGGGAGGGTTGAGATTTATTCCGTGGGGCCTCCACGAAATAAAAGTTAACCCCTCCCAGGGCGGATTCGAACCGCCACCGTTCGGCTCGAGCGTGCAACAACGGGTCGCGCTCCTACACGCTCGGCTATCCCGGCCCCTATCGATAATTAGCTTATGAAGGATGCTGACCCCAATATAATTTCTATCACTTAAGTTGTAATAAATCGATACCTGAGCGCGTAATCGAAAAATGGATATAATTTTGGATATCATCGCCCTAATTAACCGAAAAATTGACCTCAATATTGTTAATATCGGATGAGTTGTGATATAAAAATCTATAACTTGAGCGAGCCTAGAATTTTAAATTGATATTATTTTCATTATCAGCATCCTTCAGAAAAAAATTATCGATGTTAATATCGATATAAGGTAATTTATAATACCCTAAAAGGTTTCAAAAAAACGGTCAGCCCTATAATGTTTGCCAATATGGAGAAATAAAAAGTCAGGGGACCATAGCTGATGTCAAACATCAAATTTGGTGATTTACCATCGATATATTTTTCTTATTATTCTAGGTTAAGCTGATTACAGACCGTTGTTTTATTGATGTGTGTTTATAAACGTTTTTATTTGTCAGTTTTATCAATAATTTATTTTTGATTGTATTTATTAGGGTTTAAATTATCATTAATTTTCTAAATGAAACTTTATAATGAAATGTCAGCATACGTGATGACAGAAAAGAAACAGCTTCAGAGCCAAGAAGGGTGTACGTCAAGGAGACCCATTGTCCCCTCTTTTGTTTATCCTTGTGTTAGAGATGGTGTTTTGTAGTCTTGGACGGAATAACGTAGGTATAAAAATAAATGGAAAATGGCTGAGTAACTTACGATTTGCAGATGACATTGTACTCTTTGCCAAAGACATTCAAGAACTATTGGAAATGCTCAAAGAACTCTTAAGGCTCTGTGAAAAAATTGGCCTTCATCCAAATTACAATAAAACCAAAGTAATGACAAATAGGGAAAAACAAGAATTGAAAATAAACAATCATACTTTGGAATATGTAGAAGAATATGTTTATTTGGGCCCGCTGGTGTCTTTTTCGGATAGAGCTTCGAAAGAAATCCAGAGGAGAGTCGCATTTGGATGGAACAAGTTTTGGTCTCTTAAATACATTATGAAGGGAGGCATAGGTATTGATCAAAAAAAAGCAGGTCTTTGATAGCTGCATTCTTCCAGTGATGATGTACGGTCATTAACAAAAGCCCAAGAAAATAAGATTCAGGTATGGCAGAATAGCATCGAAAGAATTATTGCAAATGTGAAGAGAAAGGACAGGGTAAGATGTGTGAAGCTTAAGACAGAAATAGGCCTTAAAGACACTCTCACGCAAATAAGGAAAATAAAATGGAAATGGGCTGGACATCTCCTACGGTGTAAAGACAACAGGTGGTCCAAAATAGTCACGGAATGGACGCCATACAACCAGAAAAGGAAAAGAGGTAGACAAATGAAGAGATGGAGTGATCTGTTCAAGTCTATCACGGGCCCCCTCTGGTGGAGAGCTGCTACGGACAGGGATGTCTGGAAAACAAAATGGTCGGAACTCTCAAACCCCGCTTCCCAGTTGGGCTAGTCATCCAGGGAAGTATTGACTATTACTCCCTAAAGGGAAGGCCTGTGTAAGAAAAAAAAATAGTATATTCTATAAAATTATTTTATTTTTGTATATATTAATTGCACAAATAAAGGCTATTTTCATTTCATTTCAATTTTCTAAAAGATGTAGAAAGAGTGATTTACAAGACGTCGCTGCCTTCTTAATCTGATATTGGTCAATACGGTTCCAATAAAAATTTATATTGAATAACTCTTTTCTACAACATAATTATTATTATTTGCAACATTAATTAAACAACTAAATGCGGCGTATTTTCTTGATCATCTGGATTAAGTGGTTTATGCAAATAAAACTGTTGGCTAATATCGGTTATACTTTGATTGTATAGCGATCTATAATAGCATCAAATAATACATTGGTTTTCCCCAATCCACTTGGAAAATTAAGTTGGATATGTGATGGAGAGGATACACACCACAAGTTCCGTTGATGTTATCAGTACTTGGTATTGTCGGGAAATGGTACTGCATGTTTTCCACTTTCGTCATAATGACCTCCAACAGCATTATCATAAAAACATACTGTTACTCAATGATTTATTTATGCATTTACATAATTTCAAGTTAATAATCACTTTTCTTTTCTCTTATCCTTAAACTCATCGAGTAAAAAGCAGCCCAACCCCAAACATTACCGAAGTTTGGGTGGGACTTAAAACATTTTCCGATATATCTAATTATCGTACTTTTCACTGATACCGCGATATGTTTTCTTTGTTAGGTAAATTGGTTATTTGGCGTGAAACATTTTTAGGCAGATATTTGCTCACTTTATTTTTACAGAATATGGAATACTCTTCAGTTCATCCATGATTATTGAGTAGTAGAATTAAGCCACCTATTAATAGCAGTATTTATTTAAAAGTTTCGGGCTTTTTGACCACCCAGGTAATTTTCATCATATATAACGATATCTGTAATATCACAGTTAAAATAAAATTCAAATACATTACATTACAACACAATTACAATACCATTCAATATAATTACAATTTCAATATAGTTACCATACATTTAAAATACGAACTTTTCACTGTTTGTAAAGTTACAATTCATAATGTTGTTATGTGATTGAATGTACTGTTCGGTTTAAGAAACAGCATTAAGTTGTTGGCCGCGCAGTGTGGTCTTCTTACAGACATTTGTGTTGCTTGCGGGAGCACAGACAGCCTGGAGGGGGTAGCTCAAACCTCACGATGATCATGGTGCAGCGATAGACTGCCCATGGCCCCATAACCAATCCCATTGGGGCCAATTTGGCAGTGTCCTTTCCACCGATGGCGTCGGCTCTCTCGGGTTCAAGGACAGTGACAAACTGGTCTAGGTCCAAGCATTATGGTAGCTCAGAGTCAGCAGGCCCCGAGGACCTATATTTCTTTCCCTGAAACCTGTAAATATAGCGTCCTTGTACCACACCTCCGGGCGGTTACTGACATCCTGGAAAACCACTTCACGATAGTATCGATTTTTCTTTTTCGACTTTTTCTATTAATATCGTATGATCGATACTTTTTGTTCGATACTATCGAGTATCGTATTGTGTCTGTTCCTAATTGGATTTTTATTCAGTTTTTCCATATTCTATGACTATTTTACCCCTACGCAATGTTTTGTTTGACTTGGTCTATTAGAACCTTTACCGTTTGTGACTTAAAGGAAAAATTATAATTTGATAAGAATTGCCTTATCATTTAAAATATATCAATTTAAGCTTTCAGAACGAAGTATTGTCTGAAAACCGTAATTTTTAGACTTATAATTTTAAAGCCTAACACTTTAGAAATAACTTGTAACAAATTTTATATCTCATCAATTTGTTGGTATTTGATAAAAAACAATTGTCAACCATCATTGGAATAAAAACTTATTCAAATAATTCCCAACACTGGTCCTGATGGTGATATTATGTGAGTACCATTAAGTTCCAAAAAAGGCTTGTTCGAAATTGGATATTAATGAGGGATCAGTAAAAAAATGCAGCTGAATCAATTATGAGATTCGTAATAGTTAATTAAGATAAAATATTACAAGGAGATCTCCGTTGAAGGGAAATCCCAAGAATAGACCGATTTAAATACCTTAACTTCACATTAACCTCAATGAATGGCAACGGATGGAAATAGAACAGCGAATGGCCAGAGCTAAGGTGAGTTATTCTTTCTCTGGAAGGTACAGAAATTCCTAAACAAATTATAGAAATCTTAATTTCATAGAGTACAGTGCAATGGTAAAAGCAGTACTTACTGTTATTCGGCTTTGAGATATGGACACCGATTAGTGTCCTAGAAAAAATTATTAACAGAATCGAGAGAAAAGTCTTCCAAACGATATCCAACGATATTCGATTTTGTATACACAGTACGATTTTTACAGTACTATGAAAGGAGGAAAAGGTTGGGAAAAAAGATCTGCTGACGGATATAGCCTGTCCATATCATTGTATGGAGGCAATGAGGTTATGATGGGAAGGACATAGACAAGATAGGCAAAGGTAAGTAGGGCTGCCACAGGTGGTTAGATTATTAGTTAACATCTATAAGGTCTCTATAGAAACAGAAAAACAAAACAAAAAAGGTTTATAATAGTCGTATAACTTACGTTTAAACTTTCTCATAATGTTCGCAAACCAATCAGTTAAGGAAGATTAAACGTCCATAAATGCAACAATGATATGGCATAAAATAGCAGCCATAAACCATTATGTTAGTAAAATAAAAAAGTCTTTATTATGTTCTTAACAAATGAGGCGTAAAGCATCAAAATCAGCTATATTCCATTAAATAATTTTTCACAACCTTCTTTTGATTGAAATCGTCTGGTCCACCTGCTGAACAATGTCTGAACTTAAAAATTAAAGGAGGAAATTTGAGAATTCATGGATTTAGCCAGTTTTGATCCTAATTATATTTCCTTTTGTTAATTAAAATGTTTTACGCCATAGTTAATTAATTAAGCTCATTAGTGAACCAACTCTAGTTTAACTGGCGGACAAAACAAACCACACCACCTTACTGAAAACGAAACTAATTCAACAAATGAAGAACAATACAAAATTCGAGTACATTCACTAAAAATACAAGTGAAACCTCACTGGAAAAAGGTAAACAAAATAAAAATCAAGAGAAAAGAGAGAATCTGTGTATTACAAAAACAAAAACCGGAACTTCCAATGCAAAACCCAAGCAAACAACCGAGGGAATCCTAGAACCAATCAAACTTCTAATCACTAATGACCGAAAATATCTATTCATTTATTTTACATTATGTCTATTTCTTAATGTGTAAAAGTCCTGTTCAGATCAAGGACGCTAACATTGAACAACGTGCTAATCACCTTACAAAAAATATTACTGGAATAAAAACTATGCTAACAGATATAAAATATAAATTGCCAAACAGAGGAATGAAGCTTAAAGTTTCGAAAATCATAAAAGAACTGAGTAATAACGCTGCAAGCACAGAATTATTTTCTAGCTCAGATTATTCTACACCCTAGGTCAGAACTACAAAAAAAAAAAGGTTTTGGAAATAAGATTTTAAATATTGTTAGTAAGATATTAATTATGTTTAAATTAAAATGAACGTTCTAATCTTTTAACTTTCCAAAAAAAGAAATGTATTTATTGTGTAATCTGATTTCCAAATCCAGAAAACGATAGCCCGTAACGTCTCAAAATAGTCGATTAGCGGGGCATCAAAACGAAAAAATCTGGTGCAATGCGGGCAACATAAAAGTTTCACTTACCAACGTACTTAGATTAGAAACTGGCATGTTTTGATAAATATGTGAAAAGCCATTCCTCAAATTGTCACATTCACACACATTCATTTATCTATTTTTTTTTTTTTTATTTGCTCTCTAAAGTACACTAATATTTTTTATTGTTAAATAAAAATTTTCACTTGCGATTATTCGGCAATGCAAGCGTAACACTCCATTTTGTCTGATTTCTCTATTGAGTTATGACTTCTCTATTTAGTTGTTACAAAAAAGACTTCCAACACGAACCCCTAAGCACTAACAGCTAACATAAAGAGTTGTCAACGTGTTCCATAACATACATATTTAATAAAAATTATTTGTCTCATTGTAACTAAATGAAGTTTTCAACTTTTCATCATTATTTAAAAGCAAATACAAAATATCAGTTTGAGAGATATGCTAACTTAGTAATTTATCGAGTCGGAATTTGACGCAGTTGCTAATTACTAATTTGCAAAATTACTAATTTATAATTAATAAATTGCAAATTAATAATCTCAGAACCTTATATTTTGTATTTGCATTTAAATAATGATGAAAAGTCGTTGAAAACATCATTTAGTTACAATGAAACAAATAATTTACATTAAATATGATTGTTTTAAAACACGTTGGCAACACTTTCTCATGAATAGAACTCCTTTAATTATAAACAATGGTCTGTCCTTACAGGCGTACTGCACATGCGTGGGCTCAACGTGTTTTATGAGTTGTCGGAATATTTTTCTTTTTTTCTCCTGAATATGTTTACTCGATTTTTTTTCTTATATCATATTTAGCTATTTCTTATTTTTTGGCACAACGAGAGACGGTTAATTGCTTCACATAAACAAAAAAAAAAGTACTTTATAGGAAAACAAAAAAGCGCCCTTCCCCATTTAAGCCCCCTCAGAACATTTTTATGATGATAAAACTTACCTGATGTTAAAGAATATATGGTTCTAATTAAACATGACGAGTTTGATCAAAATCGAAAAAAAAAAGTAAAAACAATACAACATTTTTAAAATAAAGTGCCCTCTCCCTTTGACAAATTTTGATGAAATTTTTGCATGAGGGGCATCTCGTACATACTCCAAATACCCAATTTCGGGCCCCTACGGTTTATAATTTTTAAGCTAGTCAGTTCACACACTGACCATATAGTGGGACTTGGACATTTGGGCTAGGAGGACGCCAAAACGTTGAAACCAGAAATCGACATTTTTCATGATCACAATACTTTCTCTTACCCTGTATTTCTTGTATAGATAGGTTCTTGTATAGATTCCTCTGGAAATTCCCTTGGAAATATTACCAAAATCTATAAATCAAAATTTGTCCTGTAACTATACGTCTACTTTGCCATCGTTTTCATTTCTGAATCTCTGGGGTTTAACACAGTTTTATTTATGATCAAGCAAGAATAGACGAATAGAAACTACGATTCACGACGTCTCCGTGAAATTATCTTTTCATCTTTCATACGTCATTCATAAAAATTCACCGCACTTGGAAGCCGGAATTGAGATTTTTTTACCTTATTACATTTAGTGCTAATATTTCCTTATATTTCTCAATGAAGGTAATATTATTTTTAATATTAGATAACCTAAATCCTTCTAAAGAATAAACAATTTTATCATAATTCTGCTTTAGCGTTTTGCCAGGAAGGATCGAAGTTAGTGCAATAAAAAAATTTGGGCCCCACTCTAAAAATTCCTAGATCCGCAACTATTTCTATGTTACTGTTTTCTTGACAGTCACTTCTAAGTTAATATTCGTTACTTTTGCCTAATGAACATATCACTGCCCATTGATCTCTATTTCTACTCACTGGAATTGATGACAGTCACTCGAAGACTTTGCCATAACTCGACACTATCAGGAGAGCGGACGAGTGACCATCGGTGAGGAGCGACCTTCGGCAGAGCTGGCTGATGACTGGGATTCTCCTGGACTCCTCTCCATCCCCACTTCGGCGGGCAGTCAGTTCTGCTCAGCTGCAACTGCCCATCAGCTTAGCATGATTGCATGATTCATGAACTTTCAGGAAAGCATCCTCTGTTTAATGGAACCATTAAAGTGGAAATTATATCCATCAGATAAATATAAGCCATATTTTTTTTTTTTATTGGTATTCCTCCTCCATTCATTCAATACTTTGATTCCGCATCGCTCCGGTTATCGTTGGAGGGCTTCTGAGTGCCCAGGTCTCTCAACCAATTGCTTTGTCAAATTAATAGGGTGTATAAAAAAAAAATGACCGTTTTAGACAAAAAATTAATATATATTTTTTTTTATACTTTACAATAAAATTAGTATTCAAAATATAACCCATTGTTATCTAATGTTGCTTGCCATCTTTCAGCCAGTTGCATGATCCCCTGCTGGTACCACTCTTTAGGATGGCTATCGAAGAATTCCTGCACCGCTGTTTCGACTTCTTCAAAGGTATCAAATTTTTTCCCTTTCAAGAAGTGGGCCATTGACCGAAACAAATAAAAATCTGATGGAGCAAGGTCTGGGCTATATGGTGGGTGAGGAAGAAGTTCGATCCCATCAAGATTTTTTAATTTTTCCTTGGTCTGACGGGAAGTATGCGGCCGGGCGTTATCTTGCTCTAACAGAACTCCTTTTCGATTGACCAAAGCTGGACAAAGTTGCGACAGTTTTGCATATACTCTATCTAACTGTATGCAATAGAGGTCAGAGTTAATTATGGTTCCATGAGGTACTAATTCATGATGGATTACACCTTCATAGTTCCAAAATACGCCTTCTTCCATTCTAAGGTCGTATCTCCACTGTGAAATTTTTGGAACCAACGCCGCGTGGTACGCTCGTCAAGGAGACCTTCTCCTTCAATTCTGTTGATTTCACGAGCCGCTTCAGCGGCAGAACACGAATTTTTCTAATAATGTCTCAAAATAACAAGAATTTCGTAAGACACCGTCATGTTGCTTCTCCAGCAAAAACTTGTGAACTGAGGTATTATTCAGTAAGTCCAGTGTTGATAAATAAAGTTGGATTAACATTCTAAAGAGTACAGGACTTGTTGGTAAACAATAAATAGGATTAACGTCTTTACAGTCCTTGGAATTCATGCATTTGACGAAACGGTCATTTTTTTTATACACCCTATTATTATACAAATATTAAAGTTGGCATACACATTACAGTGCGTGTGTATGCGGTATCCAACACGCTATCAACATTCTTCCAATCGAGTAAATCAGGTGTTATTTACATATGCTTAAAGCTTCAATTGAAGGATTAGGTTGTTAGCAATATGTACATCCTACAAAAATAAGTTCTGATTAGCAGCGTTGCAAATACGGTCTAGGTAATTTTAATAACTTTTACTGTTGTATGTAGGATCTGGAGAATTACTTAATCGAATGTAGAAGGATGCGGTCAACAAGTATTTTAAACTTTATTATCGACTCCAACACTTTCACATAATCGAGAACACTGTAAATAGTCCGGGAGCTGAGGGCTTTTTGAGTTAGAGGCGTTGGAACACGGTTTCCACCAAAATCGTAAAAATTACAGATGTTTGATGTACCGAAACCGGCTAAACCACAGAACCGATTTCAACTTCAAATATATCATTCTATTAGAAATAGTTTAGCCTCTCATAGTAAGAAGAAAGCAATGCTTTTTGATCTGTATTTGCCGAATTATATACGAGAAACTGAAAAAAAAAACCCAAAATATTTCACGGATTTTAGACCACAAAGCGTTAAATACGTTCAAGTTTTAATTACTTTGTCTCCACATGAGTGGGCTAATTTTAAAAATTAATGAGATCGTTGTTCACAGAATTCGGTATTCTACAACTATTATAGGAAACATTTTTTATTTGGAGTAACCCTCTTTAAATTGCAGGCTTTGGAACATGAGCGTAATTCATTTTTCCGCTAAAGGGGCTAAATTGACAATCGGTTTTGGTTAAAAGACTTACTCGATTTTAACTGTAAGGACCTCATTCGACGCGAAATTTAATAAATCGTTTTCGAGTTATTAGCCAAAAATTGAAAAAAGTTCGAAAATGTCGATTTGGTTCGCCTATAAAATTTGATGGCAACCGATCTGAGGTGGCAAACGTTCACGTATGTTGTCTATGAAATGAGTACTTTCAGCCTAAATGATTAAAAATTTTCTTCAAATAAGGCACCTTTTTGGCCCTCAGCTCCCGGACTAAAAGTTCTATTATTTTATAACTCAGAGATAAAATAAGCACAATAGAATCAAGAAAAAAAAAATGTAACTGGTGCACTACTTCAAATATGTCAGCAGTAAAATCCGGCGAAATATATTTTCATCGAGTTGGAATGCCAACACGATAATAAACCTTGAAACTAACGTTTCTAACAACAACCTTTCATTCCTTTAAAAATATTCTAATTCTACTTCCTATCTATTAAAAAAAAAAAAAAAAAAAAGCAAATCCACAGGAGTACGAATAGAATGATATAATTTTGTTAGGTAATTACAGTTTACGATGAGAAACATAAAGGAAAATTGAAGACGTTGGCTGATGATCCTTGGAACACCCGTGATTAGAAAATAGCTCCCACATGCAACAGTAATTATAGTCAAATCGTTTAGTTATAAATAGGTACAACAAAGAATCCGAACAGTGAAATGATTTGCAGTTATCGGATTGCAGAAGTCGGTAAAACTACAGAACGCTTAGAAAAGAACGCTAGAAACGTGTACACATGAAGTAAAAGGTGAAGGATTAAACGATGAACCAACTAAGAAGAAGCATTGAGACCCAGACACGTTACTAATGGCACATAATGTTGATTGATAGGTGCTCACAAGATCTCTTAAGAAACATGGAAATCTCGAAGATAACCTAGGGTTGAAAACTTGATCACGAGTATATATACAGCCCATTCAGTTATAACTTATGCCAAATCAAACTCCAAACTTATCGGAGCCTCTCCAATGAAATCCCTTAAACTAGCTTTCATTATATCGTAGCTTACGACTAGTCAGAATCAAGACGTATAAAAAAAAAGTTTATATAATAAACATTGTAAGCTATAAAATCATGTACATGATAAGTAAATATACGCCCCCCAATGCGGTTTATTTTTTGTGGTTAGGCAGTTAAATCTCGTAAAATATCCAAAACATCGAAAAATATCACAGTTAAGAGCTGTAGTGGATTAAATTCTGCATTAAATGAAACCAAACATATGTTTTTTGAACAACCCGTTCCCATTTCAGAGCTCATCAAATTAAGACAAGTTTTACGTTTTATGAACAAGTTTCACTGGGGTCACTAGGTAAGCTGTGGTGTTGTGGTTAGCATGGCAACCTACAATACTAAAGGTCGCGGGTTCGCGTCCCGCGGTGGCCCTAGGATTTTTTAATGGGAGTAAAAAATCCTTGGCTATACCGTCCCTCGGATAGGACGTAAAATGGAGGTCCCGAGCCTTAACGATGTCAGGTACTCGTTAAAGATCCCTATCCTAATTATACCTGGATAGGCAAAATTTAGGACTCCCACTGTAGCATCGTCCGATTAGCCTTAGTGGCATAAAGGGACATTAAAGAAACGAACAAAAAAGTTTCACTTTACTTCGGGTAACGGGTTTTTCAAAAAATTCACCTTTGTTGTCATCGGTGACAGAAATAACGTATGAAGGATCCGGATAAAAAAACGTGTGATATTTTGACGAAAATGGTGTTGTGACATCTGACGAAAAATGACATGAAGTAACAACTTACAAAACCTCAACTGAAAAAAACTCATTGGCTTACGTTCGAAATCCCTTTTCGAAAGGCAAACCAGCTGTGATGATTTTACACTCAAAGACGGATATGCCACCGAAGAGTTTCTTTTTATTAGAGAAGGGTGAAGGAGAGGAAGGCTATTGTCTTCCTATAACAACACCTCGCATTAAGTATAATCGCGACTTAAATTGGGTAAGCTAGTTCTAACTAGTTTTTCTCCTTTGGAAAATCAATTATAGCTAGCCTAGTGTTATCGCCTTGAAATTACTACCAATTCTTTACTTTTAATCAGTTCAATTCCTTATAAATTATTCTTTTAGTATTGATATAATATTTTATTAAATTTATTTTATTCAACGGACCAATACATTTCATTACCGAAACGGTTCTGTTTACAAATGGCAGTATAGATAGAACTCATGGCCAGCCGCTTCGCTTTAAGGGCGAATCCTCACGGCTCGTCGCAAATAATTCGACAAGGACGCACACATACACATATAGTTAGTTAGCTTACCGCTTAATCCTGCACCTTTCACTTTATGTTTTTCTTATTGTACGTTTTTAGTTTTCTAGTCCATGCTTCCTTTGGTTTAACCGAACCACTTCTGTGATCCGATAATCATTTCAAAGTTCGGATTGTTTTTAGTACTTGTTTATAACTAAACGATTTGGCTATAATCACTGTTGCATGTGGCAGGTAGTCCCTAATAACGGATGTTTCCAAGAATCATTAGCAAACGTCTTTAATTTCCTCTTAAGTTTCTCTTCGCAAACTCTAATTCCCTAGCAAAACTATAGCATCATCTTGATCGTACCTTTCTAGCTTTTTTTTTTTTTAATTTATAGGCAGTAGAATAAAGCAGTAGTATTAGAATAGTTTTAGAGGATAAAAGTTTATTGTTGGAAACGTTAGTTTCAAGGTTCATGTCAGGTGTGGCATAAATATTATCGCATTGGCATTCCAACGAGATGAAAAAATATTCCACTTGATTTTATTGCTGACATCTTTAAAGTCGAACATTTACATTTTTCTTTTCTTTTTTCATAGTTTCTATTTTACCTCTCGAAATGCAACTTCGTTATAAGGGAAAGAATCAATTCATATCATAAATAAAAATCGGAAATGTGTTAATGATAATATATGAAAAGTGTAAAAATTAAAGGAATAATTTTATATAATATTCTTATCATAAATTTGCAGATGAGTCAACTTTCTTTACACGTCTGATCTCGTCTTCTCGACTTATATTAATAACACAAAAACTTAACTGAATAGTCAAATTAATATTACACTTGCATATTTTAAATAAACTATCAAAATCACTCATAACTTAATCACGGTATCCAGAGCATACAGCTATTTCCAAAAGGCAATATGGTGAAACTCTGACAATATCAATCAAAATGATAATAAGATTCAAAGTCTCCTTACGAAAAGGCAACATTTGTTTGTTTAACGTCCCTTTAAGCTACTTAGTCTAATCAGACGATGCTGCGGTGGAAGTCCTAAATTTTGCCTATGCAGGTATAATTAGGATAGAGATCATTAACGAGTACCAGACATCGTACAGGCTCGGGACCTCCATTTTACGTCCTAACCGAGGGACGAACCCGCGGCCTTTAGTATTGTAGGTTGCTATGCTAATCACTACACCACATGCGACTCCAATTCAAGCTTTAAAATATGCTATTTCATTGTTTTCAAACCAGATACTATTCGGATGGACAAACTGGTTGCAACCTGGCCCAACCTGATAAGAGGTATGATGTTATTTATATTCATCAAAATTGAAATAATTTTAATTAGCTATGAAACTAATGATAAATAAGAAGAAATGAAAAAAAAAAAAAACAAAGATAGGTACTTATTTAAATTCATTTCAATACTTATTTTATTCAACAATATAAATTTTCCGCTTAATTGAACCCGTTAGAGTTGCTCCAATATCCGCCAAAAAGGCTGTTAGCTGCGCAGTACGCCTTGTCTTGTTAACAATAAGCAGTGGGTAAAGGTGTACTGCGCATGCGAAAGTTGGTATCGTATTTAAGTGCTTGTTGGAACACAAGGTGATTGGAATAT
Organism: Aelia acuminata; assembly: GCA_911387785.2. NCBI lineage: Eukaryota > Metazoa > Arthropoda > Insecta > Hemiptera > Pentatomidae > Aelia > Aelia acuminata. The sequence continues at coordinate 204,170,157 of OU426978.1, read as the reverse complement.
ACCTACATACAAGGCTCATTAAGAATCGCCACATGTTTTTTTACTTACCTATTTATGAAATATATAGTAAGGGAAAGTATTGCGATCGTGAAAAATTTCGACTTCCGGTTTTCAACGGAAATACACGTTTTGGGGTCCTCTAAGTCCAAATAATCAAGTCCCGCGAAATGGTGTGTGAGTGTGTGTGTGTGTGTGTGTGTCTGAGCAGACTAGCTCAAAACCTATAAGCCGTACGAACCTGAAATTGAGTATTTGGTATATGTATATGTCCTTGATTTGACAGTCAAAATTTCATCTAAATTGATCAATTACAGGGGGCACTTTACTTGATAAATTTTGTCTCATTTTCACGTGTTTTTTTTTATTTACTTTTATTTTTGAAAATTGTAAAAATCTAATATTGATTACCTCTGTTTTGAAATAGCGCTTTAAATATTAAATGATTATTTAATGTAATAATCAATTAAGCAGCTTTACGAGTAGCTGCTCGTAGTCCTCGATAAATCAACCTTGTTGCGGTCAACCTTGTTTACCGAACTTCTTAAGAATTATCAAGAAATCGATAAATGTATTTAATTTAGAGGGTAGAACATATTTACATTATAAAATATTAATAATAATTTAGTCATCATAGAAAATACTTGCTTCCGTTTTTGTTGTATTTTCTAAACCAGGGTTGCTATTAAGGAGGGGTGCTATTATTTGTAGCGGTTCCAATAACGGGTTCGAAAATAACTAGTTAAGTAGGCCTTTAAACTGTTCTAAAAATCTTTTAAATGCCCCAATTCCGGCAATAATCTAAAAAGGTCAAAGATGACTCAAGAAAGTAGTTTGCTGAATTGCCCGAGTTAAAGTATATATTAGTTGTACTTCCTCATATTATTATTATTACTTTTAAACTAACCTCAACGTTAATGTTTAAAATTTACAATTTTAGAAGTTGAAAAAAAATTATAATAGTCCTGAGTATATTTGAATAAAATTTCTTATCAATATTTTCTTACTTTCATTCAAGAAAATCGAGTCTTCTTTAATATCAGGTAAACTTTATCATTATTATAATGTTCTGAGGGTGGTCAGATAGTTTCTATGGCACATTCAATGGTAACGTAACTTAGGGAACGTAACTTATAGAATTGTGGCCAGGGGTACCTGGAGTATAATGGTATAATCTGGTCGGTCCATTATACTCCAGGTACACCTGACCACAAGCTTATAGGCTCTATAGTCCGGATCGGAGAAAAGTGTCGTCCGTGTGCACCGGGCCTAAGTCTTAGCTATCATGAAGAGATAAATCTATAAGGACCGCCCGTACGACTAGGGTATTTGTGATAAGATGCCCTCTGCACTCCGTAACGAGCTCAAGACCAAGGCCAGTAAATACCGAAATGAGCTGCTCCCACGAATGCGGAATTCTTGGGATGAGTTCATCATCGAAGATTCATTAAAAAATCCTGTGATATCTCGTAAGAGCGGCGTAGTTCACTCCGCAATAGGTTACACTTTATCTAAATACCGACTGATCGAATTTATTTTATTTTTTACCGACCCCTTGGCCATTTTCTTCTTTAATAATCATGCGATCTGTTATCTGCGCATCCAATCAGTCGCTTTAAACTCTAAACTTAAGACACATTGATCTCTTCTATCAGCTACTACTAGCCCTGATGATTTGACTACAATGTGGGTTGAAAAGTTGGAAATAAATAAAGAATAACCTTGTATTTCGAAGGGTCTGCTGTATTATTTAGCACAATAGATTTATACCATCCTTTAATACTGTTTTTCTAGAGCTTTTAAGAGTCGTTGAACAATAGACCTTGATGTTAGATGGTTTTTCTCGTGTAGTTAATAACCCAACATTATCATCTCAACTAGAAGCCAGAGAGTTCAATGCCAAAACCAATTATCTATCCCCCAATATTTGCTCATGCATGCGAAAATATGCTCATCTCGTGTGTGATAATTTTCCTGATGGTGACGATTTCGGATCATCGTATGATTAGCAATAGGTAATAACTTAAACTCACTATCAATAAATTATTACTTCCACGTCATAAATACTAGACTCCCTATACAAAATTTGCTTAATATGCCCGATGTATATTTTTCAACGCTCAATGATGTATTCAATTAATCTTTCAGATTTATATTAATTCTAAAAATACTCTCACATTCGTACGTTAGCAATAAAACATTATGCACGAGTGTAAACATGTTTGTTTGTGAGTTTGAGTTATTTGGGGAACATATGGGTTATTCTCATGTAAATGGCTTTTCAGAATTCAAAAAACAAACTCATCCAAAAATAAATGGGTAATTCTGAATGAGCCAAATGAACACTAGGTCGATGTTTTTTTGGTTCTTCCCCTTCCTCGCCTTTTAGGCTATAGGGGGGTTCCCAGGCAATGGGAAAGGGTGGGAGACCAAAAGGGGGGTACAGAGCCTGTGCGATGTCTGGTACACGCAAAATATACTTATAGTAATTACACCTGATTATGCAAAATTTACGACACCCGCTATAGTGTGGTCCGATTAGCTCGAATAACATATAGTGACGTTAAATAAACATATAACAGGCAACAATTCTAATCAATTAAAGGTCTTTTCAATAACGGAAAAAATAGCAGCCGAGTGGATGCAGCACAGTGCCGCTATTATTAATTTTTCGAGAGAAGTGAACTTTAGAATATTTTAATATTTAATATTTAATGAACTTGAGAATTTCCAGAAAGGGGGAGGGGTGGTACATTCTGTAAAAGGTGTCTTTTTTTCTTCAGTTTAAGGAATTTGATCACAAGAAAATGATTGAATATAAGAAAGAATTTGAACTGTAAGCAGAAATAATATTGTAGTAATATTTAAAAAAATTTCGGGAATTTGGTCGATTTATTTATTTGTTTACAAATGCAGCTATCCATGTTGGGTCATTAGCATATTTAATACATGGTTTTATTGTATACACTTTCATGATATTTTACATATTTAGAAGTATATTGATATAATTACAAAGAGTTCTATTTCACAGAAAAATAGCTAAATGTGCTAAATAAGGTGATAGTACTTTGTTTTTTAAAAAACTTAATCAACTTTTCAACAGCGGTCTCTGTGTCTCCAAGAGCGATGTCCTGTCTGCTACTAATCTGCACTCCTTCCTTGAATCCTTAAGGGCCTTTATTTTGGTCATAAATGCAACTATTCTCGATTCACGTTCACTATTATTAGATAAAAAACAAGTTTAAAGAAATACCGCCTAACTCTATTAAAGAATTTCTTTTGTTTCCAGTAAATTTGCTAAATGGTATTTAGGCCGTTCGAATATAGGGACTCTACTGAGTTTAGGTTAAAATGAGAAATTTTTGTGATTTTCTAACATATTTTTATACGTATATAAATGAAATAAAATTTGAGGAATTCAAAATTAGTGAATATTTGAATTAATAATAATTCAAGAAAGCTTTTACTCATAGTTATTATGTGAAACATGAGGTTTTTGTTTCTTTAGTAGTTTGTTAAGTACTATACCGATCTGGCTTAAAATGAATTAGTGTCCGACCGAAACCAAAATTTTAGCCGAAACCGAAACCGAATTTCGGCCATAGACCAAGTTTCGGGCCGAAACCGAAACTTATTTACGTGTCTATATATAATACATATAAGTGTGTAATATTTCTAGTTTAGCGATAACATCAATGAAAGCTTATAAAATAACAGTAATTTAACTCAATTATTCATTTAATAAGTGAGCTGGTATACGAGAGTGGTAAAACAGGTGTTATTAGTTAAGTTATAGGATCCAATCCCGGCCCCCCCTTTCTAGTACGGCTCCGTACGTCTAACACGTATGGTCTAACATCCGTGGGATGTTAGGCCATACCCCCTTGACTAGTACAGCCCTAAAAGTTAAAATAATCTTGAAATAACAGGCTGATATTAATAAAAATTCATATTATTATGTATAAATAATAAATAATATAGTAAATCTTTCCATTATAAAGTCGATAGAATACAAAATGACGGCCTATTAAATACGTAAAGCTGTAAGAAGCTATTTAATCTACTGAGTCAGTTTTGGTCTCAAATGTTAGTGGATTTAATCTAGTTTGAAAATTTATAGAATAGTTTTTGGCCGAAAACGTGCTTCTTCATGGTAAAAATTGAAACAAATTTTTGGGATGTTATTGGTGAACCGCTGGGGGAAAGGGGGCTGCCAAGGTTAAAAAATTGGTTTTTCATCTGATTCCCATTCCATACAAGAACAAAGACCAAAACCTACTACCACCATTTGATGCAGCTTTTAATGACAAAGTTACTGACTAAAATATTTTTTACTTTCACTTACCTATATAAGAAATATATAGTAAGTGGAAGTATTGGGATCGTGAAAAATTTCGACTTCCGGTTTTCAACGGAAATACACGTTTTAGGGTCCCCTGAGTCCAAATAACCAAGTCCCGCGAAATGTGTGTGTGTGTGTGTGTGTATGTGTGTGTCTGTGTGTCTGTGTTTGTGTCCGTGTGTGTCTGTGTCTGTGTCTGTGTGTGTGTGTATCTGTGTGTCTGTGTGTGTGAACAGACTAGCTCAAAAACTATAGGTCGTACATTACTGAAATTGGTATTTGATGTATGTATATGCCCGCAATGTGACAGCAAAAATTTCATCAAAATTTTTCAAACGGAGGGGGTACTTTATTTAAAGAATTTTGTCTATTTTTTACGTTTTTCTCCATTTTCTCAAAAACGGCACTAACGATTTTGATTAAACTCGGTATTAGGTGTATTCATTAATTGGAGGGGGCACTTATCTTTATAATTTTTGTCCTATTTTCACGTGTTTTTTTATTTACTCAAAAGCGGCTTTAACGATTTTGATGAAACTCGGTATTAGTTGTATGTATATGCCCGCAATGTGGCAGTCAAAATTTCATCGAAATTGATCAATTGGAGAGGGCACTTTACTTAATAAATTTTGTCCCATTTTCACGTGTTTTTTTTTTTACTCAAAAACGATTTTGATCAAACTTGGTATTTGATGTAAATATATGTGACAGCCAAAATTTTATTAACCGTATCATGAAAATAAAAACTTTTATTTATTACTAAAAAGATCAATTTTACTTAATACGTGATGCTCAAATTTTTGAAGCATCGCAGGTGTGTAAAAATATGGTATCAGATAATAGTCTATAATTAATATAGGTATATTTTAGTCTAGAAACTTTTGTTCCATAATAAATTTTTGAAAACAATACAAAGCGATTTTAGAGGAACAGTACCAATCGTCCTTGATTTCCAGAAAGGCATAAGAGACGTAAATACACCTATCGATTCACCTTCACAATGTATTTGCAAAAACCAATTCGTAGTAAAAAACAAGCAAGCAGTAAAAAAAACTCGACAGTTGATGAAATTAGTCCCTTCATAAATAAATTAGCAATAATGAAACGAAAAGTGCTGAGAACTACCAAATTTTGCTATACAGATACTCTATAACTTATGGAGATAAACAAATATACGTATATACTTAAATGTGTGAAGTTGAGGATTGGCGTTTACATATTATCGAAACACGTCGTAAGTTCGTGAGTGAAAGTTGTGTGTTGCGCGCATCGCACCAGATTTTTTCAATTTGAATTGAATCCGTGGACCTGTTGACTAATTATAGTTTAAGTATTTAGAATATATATTCTTATTTATGTTAATATTTCTTTTTTTTTTTAAACAAATTTCATTATTAATGAGGAGAATATTAAAAGCACAAAAAGGTTCTGAACGCTCAAGATAAAGAATAAATACTATTCTTTACAACTAACGTAAAGAATTCTGTAAGAAGAGCTTGCTTTCATTACATGTTAGACTTGATGTGATTTACGAGGACATTTCTGTTTGTCACTCTCAAATTATTGTCTGCACAACCAACTTAAAGTTTTCGATTAAGTAAAGATACCAAAAGAATGAGAAAAATCTGTGTTCTAACGAAATACAATACAAGTGTAATTAACTAAAATAACAGATACTTCCCACTATTAAATTCAAGGGTGTTAAATGTCATGAAAGAGATCGAGCTTACAAGCTGAAATCGTGTAGTCCTACTTCCTTCTTGGAGATACCAGACACAGGAGCTAGTTTCGGCCTATTTTTGGCCAAAACCGAAATTGCGGCCGAAACCAGGTTTTTCGGCCGAAACTGGCCGAAACCGAAACTTCGGTCGGTCACTAAAATGAATCTTAAATACTGTTTATACTAACTTTTAACGTCTTTATGTGCTGTTTTTCGATGCTTTAAAGTAAAATAAAATAAACTGCTTTCCGTTGTTAAAAACACGACAATGCTTGAGTGCAGTTTTATCAGTGCCATTATATCACATCAAATAATAATCAGCGACTAAATTACCAGATTGCCAACGTATCTCTTCTATTAATCATGAAATCAGCAATATTTGGTTTATGATCTGCTTTCTTGTTGATATTGTTTTTGTTTTTTTTAATATTGAAGCACAGAGGCAAAGTGGGAAGTTTTAAATCCAAACTAATTGGCACTAAACTATGTCACGCGATGTTGAATCGGGAGTGCAAATAGTTATTACCAGTACCTGTTCTACAACTTTTGGAAAACTATTTATTCAGTTGGTTATTTTTTTATTTTTTACTGTGCTATATCATTAATACGAAAAATAGTTTATGGGTAAAGAGGAAAGAATCTGATGTCGATATCTGATATCGAAGTAAAATGAACCTTGCCTTTCATTGTAATAATTTTTAATGGTTATAAAAATTACAAAAATATCATGGAAACGATGAGAAAAAGAAAACAACATGACGTTACGCGGCAGTTAAATAAACATTGCCTGGAAAGTAACTGTATAACTTCGCTGGTTGCGCTTTTGATATGTCGACAGTCTGCTATCAAGGTTCTAGACTTTTTGAGAAAGTTTCATAACATATGACTGCTTGATAATAATTGTAACGGTTCTAGAGTTCCAGAGCTTTATAACAAAGTTACTGAAATAAACATCTGGTTTGATTTCTTGCACTCACTTTCCACTCCTTAGGCCTTCATACCAACAGGGCTAAATCTCTCTCGACGGAAGGCCTCTTATTGAGTTAGTGGGACCTTTTCTTCTTCACCGCGGTCTCTTGTATATATTGCTAAAATTTTATAACGGAAGACTATAGGTTTTTCTTTGGGATAATGGAATACATTGTAAGTCTTCTTCAGGAGGTGATTGCATCAAATCCCCCAAATTTTATTGAATTGGAGAAATTCAAACAGTGAAATATATATTGGGCTGAAGAATATTTTTTTCTGTGTCAAGCAATCCCTGATCCGTTGTTGGGGGGTGTAATGCCATCCCCATTTTTTAGTAGTAGTTTTATTTCAGTTATCAACATTTGCAAAATATAGTTTATATATTTATGTTAAAATAATGCACATTTTGTTTTGTGGAATGGCTGCTGATTTGGGCAGATGTCCTAGCACATGTAATCAGGTTGTCAATTTGAGATTTTAGTGTCACTTGCTCTCCACCTTCCATCCTTGCCACCTCTGTTCCTTTTGTCCTTAGCCTGATATTTCCTCTTGTTCTCCTTACAGAAGAAAAGGTGCCTCACCTTACCCTGTGTCAATAGTATTCCACTGACTTGCTGCCTACCTTTACCAGGGGGGGAGCACTGTACTTTGGGCAGTAATTTTAAACATATCTATGCACTGAATAATCTGAATGAATAATAAGTGCAACTAAAATAAAGTTTTTCTTTTGCCAAATTGTTATATATGCCAAAATCATCTTCATTAATAGGTAAGAGTAATTTTTTGTTGTTAGAATGTAGTTCATTGAAGTTTGAAATATAACAAGGGTTTTAGCCAAAGTAGTTCACCCTGGTGGGTGTAAGTATTATGATTTCTGGAAAAAATTTCGAAGGCACTTAAAACCTTTTGCATTTCCATGCTTTATGTTTTTATATCAAAATTAAGTTAATGTATACATATATACACAGAGATAGTAATCAGATAAAAAAAGTTAATGAAAGATAATGAAGTAAACAAGTAAAATATTTGTTTATTTAAACAATTATTGTCACTATCAAATATTTTCTTCGACTTCATTTAGTTGAATCGTAGGTGGATTATTAAAAGAACTGTTTTCGCTGCACTGTAGACAAGCTACAACACTGTATAAACCACTCTTCCAACACCCACAGGCCTCCAACTTCCTTCAAGCAGCTCTTTACCCTTATTACAATCATAGCATAACATTTATAAAACCTATCCGGAGCTGGAAATTGAATGTCGTTTGGATGAGCATGTTATTAGAATACTTTCAGTCGCTATTTTAAACATCTATGTCATTTCCTATCTGTATGTGAATTTGAAGATATACTCTTTTTAGGTACCCAAACACTGCATCAGTTGCAAGAGGTAAGATGACAAAATAACACCTGTATTTTTGTGAATTGCTTCTATAAAAGAATTTCACTTCAGCATGTTTAAGTCTTAAATCTCTTATGCTTTCTAATATTTATTACGGGGATTCCATGTGATCCTAAAATTTATTTAGCACCAGCCTGAAGATTACTATGAGTCTTCGTTCATATTTTTAAGTATTTGGCCTGATTCATGCAAATCATGAAGTTTCTCAAAAATTTTGGAAAGTTTTAATTTAATTGAAAAAACGCTGATGTATCAAGCCCCATAAAGGTGAGATAAACTTGAATATACCACTAAAAATTATTTCTCTAAGCCATATGAAGAAAATATTTTTATTGGACTTTCCCTTAGGATGGTTTTAGAAGCTATTTCACAATCCTCATTTACTAATGCCATTGATATACCCAAGATGTAAATATCTTTTGAAACTATAATGACATTGTTTGTTTCTAACTTTTAGATAATATACTGTGTACCATTATACTTTGATGAGCTCTCAAATGGGAACATTAAAATTAAATATAATTTTACTATAAATAAAATTCAACGTATAAATAAAAAAATATATCATTTGAAATAAAAAATAATTATTTTTTGGTTTTAAAAAAATAACCAAAGCACAAAAAAGTTCTGGTAAACTTTGCACGTAATAAATAGTATAAAAAACAAAATCCCATCTCAACGTTTAAAATCATTCACTGCAACAAATTCCATATAAACCTAAAAATTTAAATTTTGCACCAGCTTGATATTTCTTGCTAAGAGTCTTCATTCACATTTTTAAATTTTCTTGTCGATTCATGAAAATCTTGTAAGTTTATCAAAATTGTTGGAAAACAAAATTTTATCTCTGTTGAAAAATCTGATACAAAACCGCAGTAAAAATAGACTATGCCATTTTGCAGAAATATGAATTGCAATGATTTTCCATCTATAATAAATTAGCTAAATCTTGAATTGCATTTGTAGTAAAGTGAATATTTTAAATTATTAAAGTGAATAAATAAGTATTAAAAAAAATATATTACATCTCAAAGATATTTCTAGTAACTCTGTTATAGGCAGAAACACTAAATCCCCTTTTTTTTAATGATCAGCGTTTCCATTACCAAATTTTGATTGAGTCATAACAAATAAAACTTCTTAATTAGTAATGTTCATTCCTATTTAGGCTGATATCCTTCTCCAAGGAGGCAGAGGAAGCGCTAGAAGTAGCGTGTCAAAGACGATTGTGGCCAAACCTAAGGAAGAGCGAACTGTGTGCCCAGCTCACAAAAAATTCTTGGCCTAACTGGCAGCAGTAGGTTATTAAGGTAACATCCCACTGCTGCTAATACCTATTTTACATCTCAGATGGAAATAAGATAATGATTAAAAATGGGAAAATAACAAAAAGTTTTCCAATTACTATATGTTTTATATTTTTAAGATATAAACAGGTTTAACTGAAAAAATAAACATTGAAATTATTAAATATTAATACTAATGCTTATTTACAAATTAATATACTACCTAATAATTATTTCTTATTGTAAAAAGCACCAATTATTCCTATTTGCACCTTCCAACATGCTTAACTAGACATCATTAATAAGTAAAATTAATTTTAACAAATGCAGGTCTCATTCACAATACTAATAAAATATTTGTTGATTACAGTAAGTTATTTGATAACTTAATTGTTAAATATATTAAGTGATTCTGAGATATATTAACATAATTTGAATTCTCTATTTTCAAACTGAAAATTAACTAACTTATAAAATAGAAATTTTAGCGCGAATGTCAAATAATATACTAGCTGAACTGAAGCTCTTTTTCATTTTTGTATTGAAAGAAGAAATTATCATTTACTACAAACTATTCAAATAGAAACTATTTGAATAAAGAGCAACACTGAATACAACTTTCAAGTAAATCCATCCCCTACTTTTCGAGTTTTGATATAAGAGACATATGCCCTTGCTTTCCCATTCATAAAAATAATAGAGCATTATGTAATACTATAAACTAAATATGGTAACAGAAAAAATAAATAAAAAGAGGTAACTTATTAAATAGATAAATAATATACTGTAAAGACTGTTCTGGTAATTAAATTAATATTTTCACATACTCTTCAGTCTTTAATTTATTTTACTTGTTTAAACTTCTCTAAAAAATTAGTGAACCCTATTATAAGTTAAAGCTAAATTTTTTCCATTTAGTACTACTATATTTAATATGTTATTTTAAAACCTATAAACGTATCTTTGTTTCCTAAGATCAAGATCACTTTGTTTTGCTTATCATAGTAGGAATATCACAATACATCACTAAATCATCATCATGCAGACTACTAAATAAATTATTCGTTCTTAGACAAAAGATAATCTAAAAACTCTTAACAGAGGTAAATATCAATGCAATATTTTAATAAAATAATAAATAACGAAGCTTAATGTTACATTAATAAAAATAAAATGAAAAAGGGTTTATTAAACAAAAGCACAAACAAATCATAAATACATTATAATAACAAAATTAATATATATACTAAATATTTAAATAGGAACACATTACTTCAATCAAAATGGTAGAAAAATAAACTAAAAATTTATAAACAAATAACGATAATTAAGGACTTAGGCACGTCAAATAGACTAGTTTCTTGAATAGCACAAAATGAGATCTGGTAACTTAACGTCAGGTACTTCAGAGATTTTTAAATAATTACTCAACAGAAATATACTTTTTCTTCTTCCGAGCAGGGCTGCTCTTGTCGCCCTGTATAGATAACGGTGGGGATGAGATCGACCCTTCACCCTTACGTTTCCCAGAACTTGGAGTACGTCCGCTACCGCCTCTACTTTTCCTCTTTTCAGCTTTTTCCCTTTCTTCTAATTCTTGGTTTTCCCTTTCAATTAACGTGATCAAAGTATTACAACGCCTTTGCAACTCCATAGCTGTTCGAGATTTTATGAACCAATCAAATCTAAACTGAGGAGCACACCTGAAAAATAAGCAATTATATCATAATTAATAATTCAATCGTTTGAAGTTTAAAACAACTGAAAACTCATTGGAAAAAGTTGATATTCCATTTTCTTCTTTCAGTTATCAAGAAAAACTAAATACTTCCTTTTATGACTATGAAGTTATAATTAAATAATTTTAAAAACCTACATTAAATTCAGAAACAATAATAAATATTAAGCAAACATTTTTTGCTTTCTTTTCTTGGCTGTAAAAACTAAAATAATCTTCAGCGGTGGCCCTAGGATCTTTTAGTGGGAGTAAAAAATCCTTTCCCACACCGTCCCTCAGATAGGAGATAAAATGGAGGTCCCAAGCCTGTACGATGTCAGTTTCTCGTTAAAAATCCCAATCCTAATTATACCTGGATCGGCAAAATTTAGGACTCCCACTGTAGCATCGTCCGATTAGCCTTAGTGGCATAAAGTGACGTTAAACAAACAAACTAAAATAATCAGAATTGAAGGTTTACAAAACTGTTATACACCGCTAACTAGGTTTGATAAGGCTTTAACTGACATTCTAGGCTGGAACGAGGAGCACATCTAATGTTCCTTTAAGATCAAATTTAATTATTAAAATAAAAAGTTGTGATTTCACTTACACCTACATCAATATCATTTTTATACATTTTATCCGTGACGATCGATTCGAATATTTTACATAAAAATTAAATGCAAACCATCTTAAAATGTCATATTAAGACTATGGAAAGAAATGATAATTGATAAATAACAGTAACCACATTATATTTTTGAACTTTTTTCTTCTTAGTTAAATTAGGTTAGTAAGGTTAGAGGCATTAGAAACTGGTCAAACCATGGTAGCAATAATCTGTCAACAGTCAAAATAAATTGCTAAAATGTTGATAATCACTATATAACAAACAGCATCATTTTCCCACGAGAACCTTCAATTACAAATTACAATTAAATAAAAAGAAAAACATTTATTATATTAACAAAGAAGTTTCTTTTACCTCACCATTGCTCTAAGTTCCTCATACACATTTTCTTTATCAAAACCTAATTTATGCAGCATACATACAAGGAATCTATCTTCTTCTTCTGTGTAATTTTTCCCCTTGTTTGTTCCATAAGCAATTCTTAGTTGATGGAATGGGGCTCTATATCGACTCATCTGAAAGAAAAATTGTTTCTTATTACTAAAGGAAAAAAGGGAATTAGAGAGTTTTACCCAAATAATCACAATAAAAGTTTTCAATCTTTGGTTTTGAATTTTAAGTCAATCTTTGGTGATAGTTAATGAACTTTTTATAGCAACTGATATTGTAAGATATTAAAGTCCGTTTGCTGACAAAAAACAAGTATGGCAAGTAACATTGATGAAATCCTGTATCATGCATTAAATTCATTTGGTTTTAACTTAACATTGGTTTTCTAGGTCAGCCTCTTATCCAGAAAAAAGTAAATACAGGGTGTCCAAAAAGAGTATTCGGGGTTTGAAAGTTGAATAAAATCTCAAATATAGAATATCAAGTATGATCTGTACGTTTTATTTAAACACAATGAACTGGAAATTTATTTAGAAAAAACAATATTGTCTAGGTGTCCACCATAACGCTGCTGGCACTCCTCGAACTCAAACGCAGATTTCTAAAAATGCGTTGACACATTATTCCTGAGATTTCCATCATTTCTGTTCTGATATTTTGCTTCAATTGCGTTAGATTTGTCGGTTTCTTTTCATATATCCTACTTTTCAGGTATCCCCACAGAAAGAAGTCAAGAGGACTGAGATCGGGACCCCTGGGAGGCCAGCTAATGGTGCCTCTACGAGAAATCACTTTTTTTTTTTAATAATTCGTTTACCGTAGCAATTGATAAGTCTGAAGTATGGCAAGTGGCCCAGTCTTGCTGAAACCATGTTCTAGAGTTATATCCTTTAAATTCATGAAGTTCTTGGGCCAAAAAACCTCTTATCATTTCACAGTAACAAAAACCCGAATAATCTTTCTGGACATTAAATAGTATCTAATTCCCTCAGATTCTGGAATTTTTATGTTATTGAAACAGATATGAGGGCTAGACTCATGGTTGGGTGTGAGCACTACATGCACTATTTTTTAGTTCATTCTAATTTTCAACCTAGTGGCCTAGTCAGCAATATTTCCCTAATAATACAGAACAGTTATAGCTGCTAGAATGGGATTTTTATCCAAAATATAAATTGCTGTGTCGTCAATAAAAGCAGCCAATAAAGTTTTAGGATTAAAGTCTAATTACAAAAGATAGTAACTATTCACTTTAATACTTACTGGCATAACTCCAAGGTGATTTATACTATACCAGATGATAATATACCAGATACTAACTAAAAATGCAGTTTATATTCCATACGGTTCTGTTCTTTGTAAAGAAGTTCTGTTCCTAGGCAAATGGTTGTAAAAGAAGGTAATCTAAGCAGGAATAACCGCTATTACATTATCCTAAATTGATTAATATAGGATATAGTATTATTGATTAATTAAGTAAGGATATAGTTGATTATTAACGGATGTAGTACATTATTTAAGAGGCAGGGTGTGCCATAGAAGAACCTCGCAGACATGGGGTCAATCCACGGCTTTTTTAACAAAATATTTGATAATGCAACAAACAGCATGAACCTGGGCTCAAATTTTTTCTCTAACATTTGTTTAAACATTAAACATATAAATGTATATAGTTGGAAAATAACCTTTGTATCCAAAGCTTTTTTAATGCTGGCTCTTCTCTGAATTTTTGCTTCACCTCTATCAATCTGTCCCATAATGCGGTCAATATCCTGTAGTTCATTGCACCTTTCCCAAAATACTTCAGAATAAGCACGCACTTCTTCAGGAGTCTTACCTAATTTTGTAAAAAAAATAAACAAATGAATCAATACCAGTGATTAAAATGTTGTCATACTTAAGCATGGAGCAGGCATTGACTGTAACAGACGAGGCGCTTGCGGTACTCAGAGCCGCCTTCCTAGGTTTTTTTAAGTGTGAGATAAGGGATTGAAAATCGTGGTATAATCATTAGGAAATTATTTTTACTACACTAAAATATAGTTTACAAAAAACAATTTTTTATTACATTCCTCTTTCCATGTGTCCGTTCACACCCTTAGCAAACTTTCATTGCCTACTATGCAAACAAAGTGGTAACACTGTGAATATCTTACAATGGTTTTATTATTTTTGTAACCACTGCACTTCAGGCATGGCTCAGAGGTTCACAATTATAACTGATTTTGACTTTCAGGGAGTTTGGCGATATTTGGAAAGAAACAATAAAACATCTTTTGGCAATTTTTCCAAATTTGCTCTATTCTGCTAATGATTTTCTAGTAATTTATATGCAAGTTGGTTCAAGATTTTTCTCGTTTTGACAACATTAATATTTAAAACAAGAATCATAAAAGGTGTGAGCTTTGATACTATGTCAAGAATTATAAAAAAGAAGAGATTAGCTTACTTTTACAATTTCTTTTACATTTTTTTACTTTTACATTTTCTTTTCTTTAATCAGTTATTATTATTGGTTGGCCAGTTTCATTATCTATTTCATTTAAAATGCATGGATGACAATAAAATAATAATTTTTTTTTGCCATTTTTCAATGTATCTATTTATTTATAGTAATTAAATAATTATATTTATTGTGATAACAATTTTAAAAAAACATTTAATAAACTATCAAAATAATGAAAATATACTTGCATTTTGAAACACAAACGGTACTGAGTTCCGGAATCGGGAAATGACTGGACAAATACTCACTAATGATGGAGTAGATAAAAAATAAACAATGACTTGCAGGCTGTTAACTGATCTAAATATATATATAATGAATGGATGTCACAACAGGAACCATCAGGTGTAATGTTTCCAAATGGAAACGCAGTTCTGAGTGCCACAACACGCCCACTGTTGAATCCAAAATGGGGTATCTTACCTTCTACATCTTTAGAAATATTATCTATATCATCCCTTCCATACTTTTCATTAGCTTTAATGAATTGGTTAAAATCTCTTTTTGTCCAATTAGTGAAACCCTGAGGAAAAATAACTAAATTATTGAGTTCATCTACAATAAAAAATCCAAGAAGTTAAAACAAATTAATAATTTAAAAATAATAATTTCATATTGCCATTTATTAAACTAGCATTCCCTATATATTCTAGCATTCCCCGTCGCCACTTTGCCTGCGAGCCTTTAAAATCAATTCTGTGATCATTATCTTGGTATTGATTTAATATAACATGTTAAATGATGTTAAGGAGATTTAGTACAATCGGAGCTTCCGGTAGGTGGAATGTTTGAGGGGGAAGCTGCTGGCTCAATAGAAGAGAGGGAGACGCGCAATGGAGAGAGTTCACTAAAACCACCGAAACGAAAAATTGCTTACTCGTCGTGAATGCTTCATTTTTCGGCTTTAAAAAATGGTTTCCGATCTTTAAAATGAGTTCAAATTAGATATTTTGCTCGAAGTGCAAAAATAGGTGTCCATTAGAGTTATATGACAATTTCGCCATTTAAACCCCTTATAGGTTACATTTTTGAAATTCCTTTCTAAGTGGTTACCTACATGTTTAAAATCTAAATTCCGAACTTCAAGTTTCTATCATTAGTAGTTTTTGCTCAGTGTTGATTCTGTCAGTCAGGACAAAGCCTCTTATATATAGAGAGATTGAATAATGTTAGTTATTGTTTGTGATTCATTTGAATATCAACAGGAAAATAGAAAGTTCCGAAAGGCTGTAGAATGGTCTGGAACCTCATAGAGCAGTGGTTTCCAAACTGGGGGCGCGTGCCGGACAATCAAGGACTTCAGTCAGTCGAATAATAGAAAATTGCAGTGCAGTTTTTTCATACAGTTAGTTTCCATAGAATAACTCAGTTTAAATGTTAGAATAGGATAGGAATAGAATAGAATAGGAATAACTCAATTTAAAGTTAGAATAGGATTTTATGGAGCTAACACACATTTAAAGCAAGTAATTATCCTATGAATTGAATCTGTATCTGAAATTGTTATTGTAAACCATGAATACACTCAGAAGTGTACTATGATCAACATAGGATAATATAAATACAAAATCTCCTATGATACGAAAAATTATTTAAAATGAATAGGTGAAATTATTGTTTTTTGTAAATTGTTATTTGCTCAATTTCACAAATTTGTAAAAATCGCAATATTTTGGCGCCCAAACATGTCCGAACGAATTCAATTTCAATATTTTTAACTTTAAAGTAAAAACTTTGAATAAAATTTCATAAACAACTGACAACTAAAATTCAATAGAGTCAAATTAATAATAAATAAGTTTCAATTTTTTCTTAGAACAAATAATCTCAATATTTTAAAGTTACCTGGGTTAGTAAGTTTTCTTTTTCAGCTAATTCTTCCTCTGACAATGGCTCAGATTCATCGATTTTCCTTTGTTCTTCCCTTTGAATACGAGAAGCATCTGATCCCAATTCTGGATTTTTTGGAACCTTTAAGGGGGGATATTGTGAGTATTTTAACTTAAATTAAAAATAAATAAATAAATAAAAAATAAAAATAGCTCAATACTAAAACAAACACTGGTTGTTTACAGACCTTATAGCCAACTGTTTTTCGAAAATAGTATATTTCTTGATCTAATAGCTCAAATAATCGAGGGGGGAAAAACTGGAAATCTTGAACTATGGGTTGCTTTGGAGGTCTAGGTGCCTAAAAAAAAATATTTGAAACAATATTATATCATAAAAGAGAATAATAAAAGTATAGAATAAAAAGAATAACCAAACCTTGGGAGTTTTAGGTTCTGAAACTCGCAACGCTTCTCTGAAATAAGCATCAACTGCATAATTTGCTTTCCGTTCTCGTTTTGGAGGTTCAATCCAATTGCCTATTCCAAACACCTTTTGCTTTTCTCTAAAAAAAATCAACATTCATTAAATATAACGAAAAATATTCTTTAACATATACTCACATCAGTTCCATATTAATTTATTGAGCTTACCCAGTAAGACAAATAATCATATATAAGTTTCAAAAATTCTATTTACTCTTAATTTGCACTGGAAAAAAAAATTAAAAACATGGGAAATTATTGAATGGTGGTTAGTTTTTCAAAACATAAAGGGTAAAAGCCCTCAAAACTGTTTAAAAGCCCTTAAAAGGGGGTGTGTAAAAAATGCTTCATGCAAAACATTTTTTTTTATTCCATATAACCCTGAATATATCAAAAGCTTAAGTAATCTGTGATTGGGAACAAACTTAGCTGACGGATAGTGATGTTGAGTTTCACTGATCATCATGAGACTTCAGAGTAAAATCTAAAAATAATCAGCACAGTAGTCTGTGCCATCTCAGAGTTAAATGGATGGTGGGATGCGGAGGGATAGATTTTTTGGACTGCATACTTAATATAAAATCTCAAATTTGAAAGAAAAAAAAATGTCTTGGGCATTATTGAAAATAATAAACCAACATATGAAATAATGGTATGTAATTTTTGTTTTGTGCCTCAACAATTATGTCACTGGCATTTATGAGTAACATCTTTATTGAAGATAATGAACCCTTTATAAGATAATAAACCTTATTTTAGTCAACATTAATATAGATTACAGAGATAATTCATAGTTAATTAAAAGGAAATGAAAACATTATATTTGAATACAACTATCACACACAAAAGTGTGTTGACAATAAATGATAGTCAAAAGGATGGACAAAGTGGGCCCTTGGCCCCCCTGAAACATCAACTAAGTTGAGTTTTAGTGTTATCTTACAAAGGGTTGATTAAATACTATAAAGAAGTAACATAGAAAATATTATTTTTTTTTCTTATTGACATTCAGGTAGCTTACATGAGGCAAGAGTAATGTCAAAGTTTAACTTTGAGAACCTTTAATGTTTCTTTTAACACTATAGTGACCCAAGATTTTTTTAATACAGTAAAGTAAGTTTCTAAATTTAAATATAGTTCTTTAGTTAGACAGAAAAAAATCCCATCTCTTATCTTACCTATAATCTTCACCTTCAAATTGATAAACAGATTCAGTAGGGGCCTCCATCATGAAATCTTTTAAAGACGAATCTACTCCAAGTTGTTCAAGTTTTTTATTCATTTCTTCAGTCTGGAGAAAAAAGCTTAGATTAATAACTGCATTCCAATATAATTTTTTTTTTTAATAAAAGAGACTTAAACTTACTTTTGCTTCACCCTTTTCCAATATTGTGTCAATATCTTCATCGGTAATTTCAGAATCTTTGCTTGCAAACACATGATTAGCACCATGCCTGATCATATTTAGCATTTCATCTTTATTCAAAGCTGCTTTATTATCAACAAGCCTTCCTGATTGAACATAATCATATAATTAAATATGATAGTTCATATGATCAAACAAACATTTGCTAATATTTAAAAACTGTCATAACTGCACAATCTGATAAATGAAGGAAAAAGTACTACTGTTCAAGTTTGGTTAGTTCAGATGAACCAGACTGTTTGACATTCATCAATTTGGATTCCAACTTTTTTAGAAGAATGATCCAATTCAATTTGCCATTTCGAAATTAGGATTGTGAATTCACAATTTGCCATTTCAAAGTTAGGATTGTGTATTTAAAATTTGCCATTTCTAAGTTATTGTAGAATTGAGAGTAGGATCAGTTTAGATTCCATGGTGTGTAGGGGCTAATAATCAGCATATTATACAAAAGTATAAATTATAATCTATGTGAAACCTACCTTGCTGGATTACCAATTTATCTAGACGAAGTTTTATTTCAGCTCTTTCAACAATTTTTTCTTCAACAGTATTTTCTGTGATCATCCTGAAAACCCTGACCTGTTTCTTTTGACCTATACGATGAGCACGATCCTACAGCAAATAAATATGGTAAAAGAAAATGTTTATTTTAAAAGACAATCATCAAACATTGCCTATAACATAAATCAATTTCATACCATAGCTTGCAAATCCATTTGAGGATTCCAGTCAGAATCATAAAGAATTACTACATCAGCAGTAGCTAAATTAATACCAAGACCTCCAGCACGAGTCGAAAGCATGAATATGAACTTCTTGCTCCCTTCTTCATTATACTCATTAATTTGCCTCTGACGGTCTTCATGAGGTGTATTACCATCCAATCGACAATACTATAAAAGAAAAATGAAACTTCGATATGTTAAACTTTGTATTGTATATTAGAGTATATGACCAAATTGTTTTAAATTACATTATATCCTCGCCAATAACAGTAGTCTTCAAGAATATCAATCATCCTGGTCATCTGACTAAAAATTAGAACTCGAGACCCTTGTTCTTGTAGTTTTGGAAGGAGCTTATCCAAAATAACCATTTTTCCACTATTAAAAACCTAAAATAAAGAAAAAATCCGATAAATATTTCCAAATCCAAAATTCAAATGAAAAATTAACACGTTTCAGCCCAAGAAATAATTTGAATTTCAGGTGTTTCTCTGTAGTTCGATGTTAATACATTTCAAAAATTTATGATTGGTAAATTTAAAAATTATTGACATTTGGAATCCCTAATTTTTGAAAACGTACTTCTGGATCATTAAGGTAAGTAAAAGTGACAAAATAAATCAGCCATAATTTTTTTTTATTACATTTATATGATCAAGATGAGATACATGATCAAGACGGAAGATTTTAAAAGTTTTTAAATCACATTTCTGAAGTATGGATATTTGAAGTGTTCACAAAAAACATTTAAACTATCTATTTGAAATTTTAAAAAAATTATTTAGAAACTTATATATTAATTAAAAACAGAAATAAAAACAAAAACCTCATAATAATATACTGAATAAAATTGTAAAATTATTAATGGGTAAACTCATCTTTGGGATAAAATAGGTTAAGTATGTTCTAAAAAAAATGGAAAATAAAATTACAGTATAATGATGTTTAACTGAGTAGGAAAATTAATCTGAGTATAGGTTTTTCTGCCAGTTATGAATAAATTTCTACTTTTAAATCAAATTTTAAAAAAATTATGAAGTAATCCCTGGCCATGTATATTCTTGTGTTAAATAATAAATAAAGATCCACCGTCGTGTCGTCAGAAATCATTATATGATCAGCAGAACATGGTTAATGATTAAGAGTCATATATAGTTCATTAATTAATATTTAAATAAAATTCAACTTATTGAAGTAATAGCTAAACTTAAAATTCAAATTAATACCAGATGTTCATCTGTAGTGTAAGGAGGGCCAGGTTCAGCTCCATCAAAGAGATAAGGGTGGTTACTGCATTTTCGCAACTGCATAAGAATATTTTGCAAGCGCATTTTCTCAATACGACCAGCACCATTAACTATGTCTATATCTTTCATCAAAACCTTGGTATACCTGAATAAATGCAAAGGTACTTCATTATTAAACTTAAAAACTTCATATTAGTTTCCATTTTAATAAATTGGAACTTAAATGCAGTATACAAATTTACAGTAATGGGAAAACTATGAGTGAATCATCAATATTCCATTACCATTCCCTCTGCATTTTGCTGAGCCCAACATATATCTTAACTTCTTTCTTAGGTTTTAATTTTTTTTCAACTTCTGACTTCAATCTCCTTAACAAAAATGGTCTTAAAACCTACACAATATTGATATAATTATTAATAGTAAAATACATAATAATTAAATTAACTTAGAAAAACATTATATATATAACTTACAGCATGTAATCTTTCAACCAAAGAGTTATCTCCCAAAAAGTTGTTTGTATTGAACCAACTGTCAAAATCCTGCAAAATAATAATACATACACATTTAAATTAACAAACCTAAATGAAAATAATTAAGTAAAAAGAAAAAAATAATTAAAAATCTTACATCTGAAGAATTGAATACATCCGGAAGCAAAAAGTTAAGCAGAGACCACAATTCATGGAGATTGTTTTGTAACGGGGTCCCTGTCAGGAGCAATCTGTTAGTCGTCTTGAACTCTCTTACTATTTCAGAGAGCTTTGATTTTTCATTTTTTATCCTGTGAGCTTCATCTATAACCATATAACGCCAGTTGAATTTCTTAAATACACCTTTTTCACGGATTATCATTTCATACGATGTAACACATACATCCCATTCACCAGGCATCAAAGTATCCCGTATTAAAGTATTCTGAAAAAAAAAATGCATATGTAAGTACAATTTTACCCAGACAAACAACCATCTTAAAATATGCATCGTAATTTTTATATTATTTCTGCTACAGTAAATATATTATCCTAAAAAGGAAAGAGATAGATTGTTGATCCTTCTTGAAAAAAAGTGTCAACTTGCACTAATTAACTGTTCTTCTATCTCTGTGATTTTTGAAATGAAATCAATTGTTCAGTAATACTTTACTTATCAGTGTTTCATATGAAGGGGTCGGGGCAAAATAGTGCCAAGCAATATTTTCAACAAAAATAAAATGTAGCAGCAGTCTGCTGTATATTACGTAGGACTATATGTCTATAATGGAAATGCCACCTAAATATGACTATATAGAGCCTCTATAGTCATATTTAGATGGCATTTCCATTATAGACATATAGTCCAACGTAATATACAGCAGACTGCAGCTACAGTTTATTTTTGTTAAAAATGTTGCTTGGCACTATTTTGCCCCGACCCCTTCATATATAATAATAAAATAGAAAGTTTGGATCAAGAGAGAAATGTACCTTATTGGAGCATGAGTTTACATACACCCTTGAGAAGTTTATGGTTTCCCGGAGGGGAATAGTTTTCAAATGGTTAAAAGTAAGGAAACAGGTACAGTACAACCTTTTTTATCTGGAATAACTGGGACAAAGGTAATCAAGATAATCGAAAATCCAGGTAATCCAGAAATATGGATATTGAAAACAAAACAAAAAATTGAATTTATTACAAAAAAAACAAAAAAACATGATCATATCAAAATTACATGGAATAGTTTTAAAAAGACATTAATTCTTAATAAAAAAAAAAAAAAAAAAAAAAAAACTTTTCTCATCATTTCATTTAAGTAAAGCGCGGCCACGTAAACACTATTCCTAGTCCGGTTTTGTAAGTATTTTTTCAAAATAAAAGAATTATTTTGGTGTAATAATAATTACACTCTTGCTATAAGTGTTACAAGTTATTCTTCCTGATACATGAAATTGTATGTACATTTTATTATTATTTTTTTTTTTTTTTCCTGCTTGCTGTCCAAACTATTGAATTAAATAAAATTCCTTTTCTTTTAAAAGTTTCATTTTTTTTTTTTAATTTTAAATATTTCAGCCATAATTTCACTTCTGATCACTTTTGTGTTCCTCTCCTTTTTTTTTTTTTTCAAGAGATTTTAAAATTTAAGTAAAAAGAAGCAAGATTTTTTTATTAGAAAAGGAGATCAAAGCCATTTATCATAGTGAAAAGGGCAAAGATGTTGCCTGATCTATGTTCCTCGCATGGCAGATGCAATAGAATAAATGATTATCTGTTAAAATAATCATCAGATTACGATTATCTGCCTTAGCAGGACTCAAACCTGAACCAAAGAGCATTGTGCTTTTCTCGCTGAGCTAGCAAACTCAAACACGATGAACCTAATTCACTTTAATTTTGAAAATAAAGTTGTTACAAAAAAACAAAACAACTCACTCTGGCTTCCCTATCTCCTATCAAGCATACAGCACGCAGAGAAGGACACCATTTTTTAAATTCATTCATCCAATTGGCTAAAGTCGACTTCGGCACAATAACCATATGCGGGCCTGGGATGTTTCTATAATGTTTCATGTAACTAAAAAAAGAAAGATAATATTAAAGAATAATTTATCTGAAATATCCCCTTTAAATATATATAAAACTTGTTTTTATTTATTAATTTTTTTACCATATAAATAATTGATACTGTACCCAAGAAGTGATATTGTCTGAAGAGTTTTTCCCAAGCCCATTTCATCAGCGAGAATACCATTTATTCCATGCTCGTAGAGTGATATCATCCAGTTCAAACCGCGGATCTGATAATCTCTCAACTCTCCACCTTTAATGTAAAAAGGCGATGCATCGAACCTAGCAATAGTTTTTGGTGCCGCGTTATTTTCAGCAAGAAGCTCTTCATCCTCTTCCTGTTCAGTCATACGATGGCGATGGCTAGAAACCGAAAATTCATACATGAGAAAAATTACCGAGTAATCAGAAATTCAATAAGTTTGAAAAATAAAATTATTCATCAAAACTGAGGGAGATACAGAATCAGTAAGGAGTAAAAAAATATTATTATACCATATGACTCATATTTTTATGCATCGAAGATGGAGATATAGGAAATTATAATATATTTGATAAATAATAATTATATAGAATTACTCCAATGTCTTAAAAAATTAATGTTGACTACAAAAAGTATGCTAGGGTCAAGGATTGATTTCTCTATCACAGAATTGATGATAAAAATATAATAAATTACATATTTTTTATTATAGCCAGAAATGTGAATATTATTTCATATCAAGGCCAAACTAAAAAATAATAATCATTGTTAATGTATGTAATTTACTGTTAAAAATATCTTTATATGTTATTTATTTGAGGGAATATTTAAGGTAATATAATGCAGAATAGAAGAAGAAAAATTATAATAGAGTTTAATAATAAAAATTATAAAAGAATAAGAAAAAGATGCAATACACTAATAAACTAATAAGCAGGGAGATAATAATTATGTTAAACTAGAAAGAAAAAAGAACAGAAAAGTAAACAACTAAATCAAATCAGTTAATATTTACTCTGCAACATCTCCGCTCACTGGAGCCACTTTATCTTTTCTAGGACGACCAACTTTAGGCTTAGTGGGGCTGTTGGTTTTCCCCTGATTAGTCATGAAATGGGAAAAAATTTCAGTTTGCTTTAAGAGATATTCGAACCTCCTCGCACGATCGGTTTCCTGCAATTCATAAAATTATTAATAATGAATAAATACTAAATAAAATATTTAATTATACAATAAAAAATAGAAGGTGTACAAAAGGTGCATATAAATTTTTAATAAATGGATTCTAAAAATAGGGAAGGTATCATGAAATCTTTACGACTTAAAGTGATTGTATTTTTTAACAAATAAAATCATTTTATCCACGAAGTCAACTTTGCAATACTACTGTTTTACTGTTTTACACCTTTTAACACATGTTACCGCATCTATACAAACCTTTATATTAAAAAACACTCTACAGCAATCTCTGTCTATTTCTATCTATAATTAAGAACATCCTTCTGCCACTCTAATAAAATTTATTTATTTATATATATATATATATATATATATATATATATATATATATATATTAAACATCGAATATTGGATTTCTGATACTCTTTACATTTGTTTCTTTGTGACAACTCTTTTACACATAGGGAAATTATAGTTTCATTACAATAAAAAAGATCATACAGAAACATCATCATATTTAGTGCTTGAAACGAAATTCTATAATGAATCATGAATTTAAACAGTTCATACTTAAAACCATAGTTCGGTATGATTGTTAGTAGAACATACGAAATATTTATCAAAACTATTGCAAATTAAAAAGAAATGTAAACGCTGATTTATAAAACCAAATAAAAACTCACAATTTTTGTGTCAAAATCTTCATTTTTGCCTTTGGATGACATAGTATCCCTAGACGAATCATTCTGAAAGGGAAATAAAATCATTAAAATAATTTAATAACATTAACTGACTGTATTTTATTTTAAACAAGTACTAAGATGTTAAAATAACTCTTACAAATCATTTTTTTTCTTCTTTCTTTCCCTCATACAGTAACCCTTTATGAGAGTTGTTTATTTGTTAATGAGTACATGCTCCATGCACTAGGCGTAATACATGTATCAATACAGAATTAATTGGGAATACAGAAGTACAGAATTAATTGGGTATTTAAGGAAAAACAAAACAAGAAAATACAATATCTGGAGTACAAAAAATGATATTCCTAACATGAGATATAACACAAAAATATATTTTACATAAGACATAAAACAAAAAGTTCTTTTTAGATAAAAAAATAAAATTAAAAAAATCAGAAAAAAAAAATAGAATAACAATAAAGTAAGCTAAATGAAAATAAAAACAAAATATCAAAATGTCAGACTTTTCAATTTTCTCGGTCTTCTTGAAGAAGTTCAAAATTGATTTCATTTATAAATGTTTTCAATTCCTTGTTATAATTCTTAAATGTTATTTTCATTTAACAGCCAGCTGTCTCCTTTTAGAAGGATGCTTCTAGTTCTTACGTTATTCTTCTTATTCTTCTATTAGTTTGTATCTTTTATTGTCAAAATGTGGGCAGTTTAAATCCTTATACATAAACTTTAAATTTAATAACTTCAAGTTGTTCAGGATTAATATTTAATTAATATTTATTCAATAAAACTACTGGAAACACATTCCTGAATCATCTTCTGAAGAGCGATTGCAACTTATGATTTAAATTTTAATTATAAATCAGCATAGAATTTTTCTCAAATTTTGCTTTGCTTTCAATACATAGAGAGGTGAGATTGAAAAAATAATAAACTCATGCGTTATGTTAATTTTTTATTTTATTTATGAATATACATCACATTTCATGAAAAGATAAATACAAGATAGTGGCTTTTCTGCCTAGCAAGGCAAATATCAAGAGCAGATTACATTCCAAAAGGAAAAAGTTATTTAAGCAACCATTACCATGTTAAAAGAATCATTGGCATGGGACTTTTAAGTTTATGTAAGACCATTAGTGTCACCAGCACCACATTATTGGGGGGGGGGGGGGGGGGGGGCGAATCAATATTCCCATAAATAGGCTAAAATATGAAATAACAATGCCTAAAAAACGTTGGGACATCTAATTCGGGAGGAGGAATTAGGAGTTTAATTCCTTCCCTAATGATGTATATTAAAGGTATTTATAAAAATTGCCAATTTACGTCACAGTTAGAGTGAAAGTAGTTGCCCCCTGACAAAATATTGGGGGGGAACTCCCCCCCTTCCCCTTCTTGGTGATCAGGCGATATTCTCCGTTCTCAGAGCAGTATTAGATCAATAAGGGTCATAACAAAAGTGACATTATAGACATCAAGAGTGCTTAATTTTATGATAGTATTCCTGAAAGCGGCATCATTAATCATTAAATTTACATTCACTCTTCCTTTAGTGATCAACAACTATAGATTAAATTGAATTTGATGGTTGTTGTTGATAAGATGAATAGGGCAATTAAATCTACTGCCTACACATTACAGGAACTCTTGAGGTCACTAACCTTAGATTAATTTTAAAAAAACTTTTACAGGACTTCTTTTATATTCAAAGGATGTAAGGAAGAGTTAATTACTTATCACAGTTTTTAAAATGAAGGAACCTCTTCCATGAAATTGAAATAAATCTACAACCATCAAAATGTTTTTGAATTATATTAATTGTATTACATGACCTTTATTTGTAACATAAGGTTTAAATACCCGCCAAGACCAATTTTTTTCTCTTCTTGTGAAAAATATTTAAAAATTGAAGCTTGGAAATGCATAATGGTCTAAGTGGCAAAAAAATAAAAGAAAAGTTTTTTTTTCCAAATTGTTATATTTGCCAAAGCCATTCTTCAGAAATGGTTATAAGTAATGTTTTGTTATTAGAAAAACGTTCATTAAACGTATGAAAGATGGCATGGGTGTAAGCACTGAACGTAGTACACCCTAGAGGGTATGTCACATCATTTCTGTAAAAATTTCCAAAGGAACTTATACCCTTATGCATTTCCAATGCTTCAATTATCGAAAACTAAATATAAAAGAGGTTCAACCATTTAAAAAAAAATTTTAGAACAGTTTGGTAGAGGAAAATATTCACAGAGACGATGACCATATGTGATCCATGCGGCTCATACAGTTTTCCTAAATTTTCAATATTTTTTGAGGTGCAAATGTAGATGAGATGTCAATAAAGGATAAAGGAATTAAAATAAATATATTAATTTCCCCATTTTTATTAGATACATTGGGAGAAGGTTCAATAATGTATAGTTAACATTATTAATCCATATGATGTTGACTTTGAAATCAGAAATATTATTGTTTCAGTTAGATTATTCCAGTGTAACCTTACGTAAAGTATTTTGATACTACTCTTACATAATTACCCACTAATATAAAATTATGAATATGCTGCTTATGCTTATGAATGCTGGAAATATAAAAGCATATTATCCAGTTTAACAATGTAAAAAAAATATTTTTTTTGGGTAAATTTTAGGCGTAGGGCCCAATCAGAAATAAAAAAAATTAGAATATGGTTTGAATTTAATATATCTAAACATAATAATCTGACCAAAACAGTGATGTCAGAAGAAATAGACAGATAATTCCAGTAAAATATTAAAAAAACAATAAATCCTATACTTTTTATAATTATAGTCAGATAATTCCAGTGTAAACTTAAAAACCCAATGCATCCTTTAGTTTTTATAACCTAGACAATATCTGAAAATATAGATTAGGAAAATAAACATATTCAGGAATTTAAGGATGTACAAAAAACATTATAGTAAGGAATGTGGTGAAAAACAAATAAAATCAAACAAAAGACTGTTGATACAGTTTATATATTAAAATAAAACTAATTATTTCAATGCTCAGTTCATTGTCTAAGCTTACGGAATGATCTCCAATGTCAGTAGTGTCCATCTTTCTTCCGATTTAAAATTTTAATTAAATATAACCACTCTTCAGATATGTTAGAGAAAACAAAAATTTTCCTCTTTCAGGACATTCATATGCCTTATAACAGCAATGTTTATAACCTCAATTAAGGCGGTTGACAAGAGAGCAACTGATCTTTCAATCGATCAAACAAAGAGGCCGAAATTAATTGTCTAATAAATTACAAATTTTAAATTAAAATAATTTTCAGTTAATAAATTTTCACCCTTAAATGTCTTTAAGGTAGTCCAAAATTTCGCGTCAGAGACATTTAAACGCCCAGAGCATATCACTGATAACAGGGGCAGCCCGAGGGATGGGGGGGGGTAGATTCATCCTGTTTCAAATCTTGAAACAAGATAAGTGAAATAAATTTACTCATCTTATTCTTGAAAATTTACTAGGATAGTACAATTTAGGTTTAAAAATTTAATATAATTCTGATTCATCGCGCTATTTTTTTTTCGGTTTGTCCATGATTTTCTTGTGGTTTATTAATATCGGCCAACACCCCCCCCCCCAGGTGACGCCGCTGCTGATAAAAAAGAAGCATGGTTTGAATGTTTAACCTTGGAATGAGCGAATAACTTACTCTCTTCTGATTCTTCATTCGACTCCGTCAGAACGTAGAGCTTACCCAATAGCAGATTCAGGGGGAGATGGCTGTATTATCTCCATTGGAAAATTTTTTTTGTTAAAAGATAGAATTTAATGTTACTAAAAGAAAAGAGGTATGGTAATAAACAGATAATATGTAGAAGAAGTAGAATTTTAGTTGTAGGAAAGGAATATAAAGGTAAAAAATCTGGTGCGATGCGCGCAACACACAACTTTCACTTACCAACTTACTTACATTAGAAATCGACATGTTTTTTTAATTGCCATTTTTATAAATAATATAAAAAACATGACTTGATTTTGATTAAAAATGATTAATTTAATCAAAATCATTAAAGCCGTTTTTGAGATATTCCAAAAAATGTAAAAATTGGAAAAAGAAGTTATGAAATAATGAGCGCCCTGCATTTAACAAATTCTGATGAAATGTTGTCTGTCACATTGTGAGCATATACATACACCAAATATCCAGTCTGATAAAAATCATTACTGCCGCTGTTGATTAAATAAAAAAAACACGTGAACATAAGAAAAAGTTTATTAAATGAAGTACCCCCTCCGTTTCACCTATATTGATGAAATTTCAGCTGTCGCATCGCGGGCATATACATACATCAAATACCCAGTTTCTTCAAAATCATCAAAGCCGTTTTTGAGAAAATAAAAAAAACGTAAACATTAGATAAAATTCTTTAAGTAAAGTCCCCCCTCCGGTTGATCAATTTTGATGAAATTTTGACAGTCGTATCTCGGGCATATACAAACATCATATACCCAGTTTGATCAAAATCGTTAAAGCCTTTTTTGAGTAAATAAAAAAAACACGTGAAAATTATACAAAATTTACTAAGTAAAGTCCCCCCTCCGGTTAATCAATTTTGATGAAATTTTTACAGTCATATCTTGGGCATATAAATAGATCAAATACTCAGTTTAATCAAAATCGTTAGAGCCGTTTTTGAGAAAATCGAAAAAAACGTAAAAAGTTATTAAATAAAGTACCCCCTCCCTTTGAGCAATTTTGATGAAATTTTTGCTGTCACATCGCGGGCATATACCTACATTAAATACCCAATATCAGGCTCCCACGGTTTATAGTTTTTGAGCTAGTCTGTTCACATACACACACACACAGACAGACACACACACACACACACACACACACACACACACACACACACACACACACACACACACACACACACAGACACACACACACACACACACACACACACACACACACACACAGACACACACACACACAGACCATTTCGCGGGACTTGGTTATTTCGACTCAGGGGACCCCAAAACGTGTATTTCCGTTGAAAAACGGAAGTCGAAATTTTTCACGATCGCAATACTTCCACTTACTATATATTTCTTATATAGGTAAGTGAAAGTAAAAAGTTGATTTGCAGAGCTAGAGGAAGAACTGTGGGGCTGCGGTCCCCCCCCCTTTAGGTACAGCTCCCCTTTCCAACCGGCGGGATCCACCCATGGCTCTCCTGTTTTTTTTTAATGAGCAGTGCACTCAGCCTACTTTTCCTGTCTGCCTGTTTTCTTTCACCGCTACTAGAGACGCCTGTCCGGCGTCCTCCCTGTTGCATATTTTGTCTTATTCCAGACGACTTTCTGCCGGTATAAGAGACTCTGGGATAAGACAGGTGAGGCATACCTTAGAATAACATTAGAAATGGCCATTATTGCTGAGTATCTGAGCCCCAATAAAGCTCATACCCCCAAGGCGACCCATTACCCACATGGGCCACCTCATAAACCAAGTAGTCGTCCAAATGAGAGGTTTTTATTTTATCTACCAAACCTGATGGCTAGATAAGTGACCAGTTCTGTTGGACGTATTCTGGTGTCTTCAATATTCAGATTTATAGGGAGAGCCCATTCTATCTTGTCTCTTAGGAGGATAGCCTTAGACATTGCTGAGGCCATCTTTAACTTCCTTTCTTAAAGCATTGTCTTCCCTAGTAGGTGCATTTTTCAGGTTTTTATTTAATTCCGACTCTGCTCGAGGTCATCAATGTATGCCATATGTGTGGAAGATATGTCAAAGAGCAGCAGCATGGCATATCATTCTGACCTATTCTCTATTTCTGCATGAACTCGTAGCAAAGTTTACATTTCTCTTAACAGAACCGTGTTGATGGGGATGATTGGCTCTATTAAGATCCACTCATGACTCATAGACTTGTTAAGATGAGATTCTCCAGGACCTTGCTCATTACACAGAGGAGATATATAGATCTATATGATTTAGGGAGCTTGTGCCAGCCTCTTCCCTAATAAAGTAGTCTAAAATCAGGGATCTTCAGTTTCCTTGGAAAATATCCCCTATCAAGGAAATAATTGAATATTCCCAAGAGCCTATCATCCAGATAAGGAATACTGTTCTTCAAATCGCCACATTTATTTTATCAAGTCCTGGAACACGAACAGTTTTCTGCCAATCCCCAGCAAGAAAGAGATCATATATAAATCATCATCTATCACAGAGACCATATATAAAGTGCCAGGAGGATATGCTATATTGCGCCCCGGAAATTGTTCCTCATTATCTTGAAATGGATCCTCCCTGGGAAAAGTTGCTTGCACGTAGATACCAGCCACCTCAACAAGAGTATTTACTTGGGAATTGCCAGTAGAAAGAGCTGCAATAATATGTGATGGCTCATCTTCCCCATGGCCTCTTTGTTGGGTGCACAACCAATGAACCAGAGGGAGAGCTGTGGGTGCTGCAGCCCCCCTTTGGAAATTTCTGGTTATTTAAAGAATTTAAATTGACAAAAAGTAATGAAGTAATGAAAAGAACAAATAATATGAAGAACAAGTATCTGCACTTCTGGTACAACCGCCGGCCTTGCAGGGCTTTCTCTTCATAAAGGTTAAGCCCGGCGTCCATCATGTTGATGTCCCATTCTTTTTTTATATTGTTATATCATTTAATTAATCTTTCCTGAATCTTCCTTTTGTATTTCTAGGAACACGACTCATATTTTGGAAACTAATGAAGGAAGATGATTGCAGAATGATACATTGAAATTAAAAAATAATAATTTATTTACAATTAAATAAATGTAGAAAAATATTAATAATCTTAACAAAACTGGACATTTTTTAGGGCAGTAGTTTTCAAATGATATATACAATTTTTTATTTATAAACATTAAAATTTAAGTTAGTCTTCTATCAGCACTAAAGTATCCAGATTCTTTAGCTTAGTTTTCATCACTTGTTCAATAATTAGTTTTAAAACAATCTATTATAAACTACATTAAAATTCAATTATATTCTTATCCTAATCATTTGTGAGATGTGCCCGCAGGTGGTACACACTAAGCTAAAAATCCGACTAGTTTTTTATCTATCTTATTTCTGTAATCCAACCAACTTCGCTCCAATTTGGTTTAAGTAGTCTGTTACACTTGCAGAGATGGCATTAACTTTTTGAGCAGGGACCTGTGAGAAGAAAAATTATAACAATAAAGTAAACAAGTTTATAGGAAGGGACTATTGGATTATAGATATAGAATGCAAGGCCTCAAAGTCTCGTATAATTTCAATAATTCACTTAATCATGCAGATTACGTGCCAAATTTTCGCCTATTCAGGCATCTTCAGGGCTACAACAGTTTCACAGAATTCTGTTTCTAGCTTGCAGGTGAAGTTAAAAAAAAAATAATAAATAAAAAAAAAATTCAAAGTCTGAAATATAATTTAAACAGTTCTTTTTTTGTATTTTTAAAGTAGAATATTTTTAACTTAGCATTCTATTTATTGTTTTGGAAACATGGAGGACTCCCTTTCCATTACTATTTTTTTTTTTGGATTATAGCAAACTTTAAGTTATCATTAAATAATGTAGCTAACAAATAAGTCTTAGATTGATGAAAAGTACATTGCTTGTAATTTTAACAATATTTTAGGGAAATGTTCTTTAAACTGATAAAATAAAATAAATCAATAAT
This sequence comes from Aelia acuminata, assembly GCA_911387785.2. Classification (NCBI taxonomy): domain Eukaryota; kingdom Metazoa; phylum Arthropoda; class Insecta; order Hemiptera; family Pentatomidae; genus Aelia; species Aelia acuminata. Next base: position 204,137,375 of record OU426978.1, on the reverse strand, counting down.
ATTAAATTTTAAAAAACTGGAAGATAAAGCCAACAATTGTTATTTATTATGATTTTTTTGGTGTATTAGAATATATATTTTTTGCTTTATTAGCATTGCTATCTCACTTTGATTAGCAATTGATAGATATTTTTTCATTATTATGCTACTTATATATTTATAAAATAATTATTAAAATTGTAACCAATTCTAAATATACCTGGATTGCATTTGCAGCTACACTTGTCACCTGTTCAACAACTGAAAGAATTTTTTTACCAACGGGATGCTGTTGTAAATTGCAACACTTTTCAGCTTCTGTTATAGTATCCAAAATTGGTTTTGGCTTGAAAACAAAAAAATTAAATTGGTTAAATGTTAGACAATTTTAATCTAATAATATTTAATTTCATGAAAAAATAAATAAACTCACATTTAGAGTCTGAATCAATTTATCCTGTAGTATATTTACATCCCTTTTTTCTCTAATGTCATTGCTCATGGATTTGTCACTCACTGGTAGTGTGTTAGATATTTGAAATATACAAAATATGATAAATATTTCTCTTATTTTACATATACGTATCATCCTTGCCATTTTTCTGTTTATATTAATGCCAATTAAATAATAATATTAAGATTATATATTTATAAAACTAAAAACAAATTAATAAAATTAAGTGGACTTGGAAAACCTACTCATACAACAACAGTATTGTAGTTAATGGAGCACTTTGGTGGTTGCTCAATGAAGGTGTTTGTTGCCTCAACAACCACTGACTGACTGATAGTACTACCTGCCCCAGAAAGGTCCCCACCACTCACTCACACACTCCTTTGATGACACAATGAAGGTATGAAAGAGAAATGAAGTGAGCCACTCATTTATATATCTGCTAGGAATCATTAACAGGCTATATAAGGCGGCATTAATGATTTGGGCTCATCATTTGTAAGTAATCCATTGTCCTAAATACAAAGCAGCTGTATAATATATTTACTTATATCTTCATTTACCTAATTGTCTATTTACAATACATTTATATAAACTGTATGGATAATTTTTTAATGATTATGCATTTAAGAATTATAAATAAATAAATAATTTTACAGTAGTACATCTACAAAATAAGAATCATAAATACAATTCTGTAAAGATAAAATTTATCATGATTTTTTACTTAAAATATCAATAATGATATTATTTTTTTAAATTATTTGCCAAAGCTTAGCTTGGATGTATTTCATAAACAACATTCATTCTGTTGTGAAACATACCAGGTAGGGCTGTTGCAATATACATCCCAACAAGTGTTCCTTTTCCAACATTCCAATATCAGAACATCTTGATATTTGATAAAAAACCGTAATAAAGTAAAGAATAAATTATTACAAAAATTTAAAAATACATATTCCTTAGTACCTAAATTACAATAACTTAAAGATATTAATTTTCAGATCATAAAGTAGGGTGAACCCCCTTTTCCTTTGGGAATTAAGAGAAAAAATCAAAGTAAAAAATTTGGAAATTTTATTGCAATAGTAATAAATTATTATCCTTTTCCTGTCATATTTAGCATTTGTTTACATAATACTCACGTTAATCGTTACACTACAGTATCTTTATTAAATTCATATACATAAATAATTTTATATTAGCAAATGAGATGGAAAAATTCATTCCATTAATATTTATTTTTTTTAATTTCGTGGGGAACCGCTCCCCCCCCCCCTCTTGAACATACCCTGTTATTTATAATACGGTACTTTTACCACGCTCAGGATGGATTTTTATGAATGAGGTATCCAATGAAAGAGAATTTCACGGAGACGTAACGAATTGTAATTTCAATTCAAGGGCATAAATAAAAGCACTGTAAACAGCTGGAAGGGCTAACAATTTTTACGATGATTAAGTCGAATGATAGGATAGCAACAAATACTTTTTAATAGATTTTTGGAAGACGTAGAATATTATTATAATAAATTAGTTTCATTGTATTTCTGTTGGTTTTTTTTTATTTTATTTTTATTATTTGTTTATTTATTTTTTTTTTTGGGAGCTTATAATTTAAAGCTTATAAATAAATTTTATAATTTAAACTTACCGATTTATCAATAAAGCCTTCAATGCAAAAGTTATAGAGGGATAAATCCTGCATTTGATGACATCAACGCTGTATTTTTTTTTAACTACCCGTTTCCCGAATTATCTCATATAAGTTTTAAACTAACGTTTTCGATATTTTGAGTACTTTACGAGATATAATTTGGGAATCCCCCCCCCCACACACAACCACCTTACCTCAACTCAACTGTAGAGGAATGCCTAGATAGTCATATTGGGATACTTTGTAGCAATAATTGCCGAATTTTTTTCTAATTCTTCTGTACCAAGTCGCGAATTTCTGATTTTGAGACAACTATATTTCCTATTGCTTTTAAAATTAAGGACATCAAACTCTCAGCATCCAAGGATCTTTAAAGGTTCAATTTTGCTGCCAAAACTAAATGATTAAGTATATAGTAAAATTAGAAAAAAATTTTTTTTACATTTTTGTTTGCTTTTTAATCAGCGATTAAAAAAAAAATAAGGCTATTATTAAGACGCATTTTCACAATCCGTTGCCCATATAGTCGGTCTCTAACAATGTTGGTACCATTTGGAAATAACTCTCGTTCATCATACCGAACGCAATAACGATCACTTGTATATTTCTTCTTTTCCGGAATATTAAGTGCAGTTTCCACGAATACAAGCATCACTATAATTGTTTATGGGTCAATAGGTCATTTTAGAAAATAGGTAAGACCCGACCTCAACTGAAATGTAGTAAGGAAATGTAGGGTTATTTTCATCTATCGGGTGATCGTAGTCCTACAGACGAGATCTTAAGACTGAACGGCCTTAATTATTAAATAGTAATTTCCACTATGCTTGTTTCATTTGTTGATTTTTTTCTTCGTTTTATTCAAGTTTTTATATACTTAATTTTTATAAGGTCTTATAAATGGCCACACGTAGGCTTTTGTTATTCATTCTTTCACACTCTGCTACATTGGGTGCGATTCTTTGAGTTTGTTTCCATTTGCCACATTCTATGTAAGAAACAATAATTGTTTTTAAGGTAATATTTTATTAAAAGGGACTTATGTTAGAATTTCTTTTCGAAAATTATTTTTGGATAATTTATTAAACATTTTAAAACTGAAACACTCCAACAACTATTTCATGCGCTGATTCAAATAAATATCTATACAATCTAAGGGCCGACTTTTTTAATATTAATATTAAGATTTCTCCTTAATATACTTATATCACTCCCCTACATTTATTATTAAACTCAGCTGATAAAATGGAGGAATGTTGATTATGAGTGTAACTGAATAGTCCAGGATTAAGAAAACCTGTAAATTAAATGATTGAGAAAGAGTAAGCAGAACCGAGAGATATTGAATCATCAAACCAAACAACAGGAGGAAATCCCATTGAGAAAGTAGAAAAGTTTTAAATCTTGATCACCTCAAGCAAAAGACAAAAGGGAAATGCAAGATTATGATCGAGGTACCCTTGGCTATCGTACGTATCGCAACAATAATCGATATTTATTGATCATCTTTTAGCTCAGATTAATGATACTAATCTCATTCTAAAAACTCTGAATGTCCTAACTCATGTCTATAATAGAAATCTATTAATAAATAATATAAAATAGTACAAGTAAAGTCCTTTTTCAAACCGATTGTGTGGCATTTTCACCTAACTGTTGTAGGAAAATGATCAAATACAAGCCTTGATTTTTATTTTCAAAGTGGCACAATTGGACGCCATTCGTAACAGAAGGGAACCTATCTACAAATCATGCCTCAATGATTTTGAGATGAAATCAGGATATAGTATCTCCTGTTTCTCTTGTGGGAAATTGAATATATACTCATTTACGGGTATAAATGTGCCTATATAGTAGTATTTTTACTGAAATTCCAGACTGGGAGATCATCCGAGAGAATTTAATTGACGTACGATTATTTTTAACCTCGAAACTCATAATTTCTGACCATGAAGCAAAAAATATAACATTTTCAGATTTTCTTCATTTTATTCTGAATTTGTTTGCATTATCTATATCTTAATGCATGTGAGGTGGTTTTCTTCTACTTAATTAATATTTAGATAAAAAGTTTAACAATTATTATTTTTTTTACAAAACCTCAGAATATCAAGGGTCCAATAATGTTTAAAGTTCAGTATATTTAAACCTCGACTTTTCAGGAGTCATTCGAGAACCGATGACGACTTTCGAGAAATCATTCGTATTTCTTTGGTTTCAATGATTTTTATCACACTTCTCCTGTCATACCGCCAATAGCGAAAGCGAGAAGGAAAATCGGTAATGGGTTGCTTCCTCTGCATATAAAAAGACTCGATTATCGATCCTATCGTTGGCATGCATACCGTGGTGCTATCGTTTCTTCCGCATCTGGTTTAGATCGTAGTACTTCCAAATATCGAAACCGGGAAGCATATTAGCACGTTAGGTAAGATGTAGATGAAGTTCGTATTCCAAGGTCGTTCATACGTTGCGAATATATAACAATGTATCTGTCGTCAGTATCCTGTTCTCCCAAAATGGTACAAATTGCCGATTTTTGATAAATCATTTTTGCGTAAAAATTTAACCCATTTTAACCCACTTCAAGTAAATCGTCAGATGCCAAATTTTAAGCTCTTTGGTCCTGAACATAATACATATCCGAGAATAAAGGCAATATATACCTAAATCAAAAATAGAATAAACTTTTCTGTGCGACTAATCGTTTTCGCGTTTAAGCAAAAATTTGAGGGAAAAAAAGTCCAAATATTTTCTTTTTAGGGAGCCACCGTTTCGTACAGAAAATGTGATCTGACTAGCATTCTCAATTTTTTTTTTTTTTTTTTATGTCAATAATAAGGATTTTAAAAAGTTTCATTAGAGAAGGTCTATTTTTTTTTTAAGTACCCTCGGATTAAAAAGAAACCGCCGCTACTTACCAATGACAAATATTTTTAGGATCATTTGAAACTTCAACCATATCAGTGGGTACTCATGAGTTTAGTTATGTGCTAGTTCGTTAGGTTTAATTTTTTTTTTTTTTTTTTTGCATATTAGAGTAGTTGAATAAACGATATAATGTTACTTAAATAGTATAAATACCGGAAACAATTATATCATTTTTTTATGTTCTTTATTTTCTATGGAGGATTTCTAAGCGGAGCCATTTCAAAAATAAATGTATAATTATAATAACAACTCCATCTTTCTCACGTTCACTTATAAGAAAATCTATACCTAGTTCTTCAAAAGTGTGAGAGAATCTAAGATCATACTCAATCGAAAATATTTTTGGTTAAGGATTATAGAAAGAAAAAAATGCAAATGAAAGAATGTATTTAAGAATCGAGAAAAAAAAAAAACTTGTAATCTTTACACACGTATCAAGTAAAAATAAACTGAGAAGATAAAGGGATCGGTTCGCCTCCATATATGTTTGGAAACTCTCCGCTAGATGATCTAGCGGATCCAAGGGGGGGGGGGGGGGGAGACTGTGTGAAGGGGAGACTCCCTTTGGAAAATTTTTCGTCAATTTAAGATAGAATTTGACTTTCCTTAAAGAAAGGAAGCGACTTAAAGAACTAATAATATCCAGAACAAGTAGAATTTTAGTAGTGGGAAAGAAATATAAAGGTAAAAAAGCTGATTGCTAGATCCAAATGAAGGGCTGTGGGGCTGCAGCCCCCCTTTACAATCGGCTGGATCCGCCCATGGCTAGATTTGACTTTTGAATGTACAGTTTGATCTTGGGAGACCTCAAGAAAATTAATTTAAACATTTATTACAGGTGCTTTATTAAGGTAATTTTGCTAATTTATAATATTAAGTTAAATATTTTTACAACATAAAAAAATATCCTTTACCAACTTGGCTGGGATGTCTCAACACACCCATCTTGCACCATCCGACTACCGCTTACTACAGTCCTACCAAAACACTCAAAGGGAAATTGTTCACTTAAGAGGGGAATGTGAAAACGCACACCATCAATTTTTCGCTTCCAAGCTGCAGATGTTAACATAAGCGAATTTATGAAATTGTTAAAAAGATGGGAAGAGGTCATTAATACAAACGGCGAATTGTTGCTCACCCTTCGATTGCAAGATGATAAATACATTCTTTAGTAAAATGCTTTATATTGGTATAATGGAGTGTTTTGGTAGGACTGTAGTAAGCGGTAGTCGGATGTTAAGAGACATCCCAGCCAAGTTGGTAAAGGATATTTTTTTATGTTGTAAAAATATTTAACTTAATATTTAGCATACAAAAATATATACCCTACATTTTTCTGTGTGATTATTGCGGAATGTGTTCGGGCGCCGTCATTGTGGAATACTATACCCCTGTGATTGACTAGTTCTGGACGTTTCTTTCGAAATTCGTGGTCTAATTTGGTTAGCTGCAATAGATCTCCGAATCAATAGTTTTCCTAGTAAAAGGAATTCGTAAAACATTTCACACTTACGTAATCACATCATACGAAGAGCAAAATCTTTTACGGGAGTAGGCCGGCCCTTGGGGGTGACATTAGGCGGCTCTTCATAAGTTGTCCACGACATCCTGGGCTCTACGTTTCCGTAGATTATCCGCTTTTTGTCACACTATTCGTTTGATATAAAGGGATCCCTTTTGTGCCGGTTCAGAGGAGAGTTGCAGATCGATATTCGGTAGGCCAGTTTTGCTTCAGTCTGTTAGGCCACCAAACATCGAGGCGGGACGCTTAGCAAAGCTGTTTTAAATGCCTTTGAACGGTACCGATTTATTATAAACAGCCTCTTCCCAATTCTTCGTACCTGTAGCGACCGTCAAGGGCGTACCCAGGATCAAAACTAGGGGGGGGGGCAAGCTATGGTCGTACAGGTTGTAACATTTTGCCGCGGAAAAGGTGAATGAAACCAAAATTATATATTATTATATATATATATATATATATATATATATATCCTTATATATATATATATATATATAATAATATATATATATATATATATATATATATATATATATATATATAAAAATTTCTCAGAAACTACTGAACCGATTTTAATGAAATTTGGCTCAATGTATATAGTTTTGGCCAACTTACCGGACCGGATAGTTTTTAACTTGATTAGTGATCAAAATAATTCTTATATAGCGAATTATTGCAAATACAGTAGGTCGTGTTTCGATTTATTAACATGGCGTCATATGTCGATTTCATAATGTTTTTGTTTATAAGCATGCTATTGTAATACAGGTTATCATTATTATAATTTTGTATTGCGTTATGTGAGTGCAGTTATTTTTCCTATATTATTATTTTCCACAGACAAATAGTAATACAAATTTGTATTTATTGTTAATTTTCATTAAAGAATAAATAAATCAAGAAAAGGTTACCATAAATACTCAAATGTGTAGGTACTTTTTCTTCCTTTTCCTTTTTTATTTGTATTTAAATTAAATTACTAGCTAAGCGCTGAAACGCTTTGCTGGGCCCACCCTGATATCAACTTTTAGTATAGTAAATGCATTTTAATAATTTAAATTAGGCCATTATTTGAAATAATACTCTATAAATGTTGTAACAGCACCTACTGTCATAGGTGTAACCTAATAGAAGCCTGACTTGGGGAGTCAGTGTTGCCAAAAATTAGTGAAAATTAGTCAATTGGCTACACTGCGGGTAACCAGTCGTAAAAACTCCCTCTCAAAAAGGGTGTGTTTTGATTAGGTGTTGTGGGATACTTTGTGATTTGCTAAAGAACTGCATAATTAAGACTTTAATATTATATTTTCAGTTAATTTATTTAACAGAAGTTTCTTTATTTTCATTATTCGTTTTGTTATTATTATTTAAATACAGTGTGTTTTTATTTTACCAAACCTTTTTATCATTTTTATCCCGTGCTCTAAAATGTAAAATTTAAAAAATGTCAGTGAAGATTTGTAATTCTTCCTTTATCAACAATAATTTAAAGTTGAGAAAATTTAATCCCAATCGAATAGAGGCTGTTACTTCCTGTTCAGCAGAGTTGTAATTATCTTTAAATGTAAAATTTAAGAAATGTTAGTGAAGATTTTAATCCTTTCTATAATTTAAAGTAGGCTATTATTGGGAATGATATTTCGTTGTTAATTTCACCAGAATACAATTTTTTACTTATCTTTAAATGATTGTTAATTAAGAAAGGATTACAAATCGCGGCATTTTTTAAATTTTACATTTAATGATTATTACACCTCTACTGAACAGGAATAATTGTTATTTGGGTAACCTCAAGTTTCAGATTTATCCGCCATAAATATGAGAGTACTACTGCAAAATAATCCATCGGCAGATATATTTTTTAAACAATTGCTCTATATTGGAAACGGTGAAATAGAGCTAGCTGTATCGAAATTCAAAATTTATCAAATTACCAGAAAATTTCTGAACAGTTGTAGAGATAAGTGTCTTTCCTGATATTTTGAACAATTATTTGGACTATAAGTGGCTGGGTAGTCGTGCTATTTTGGCAGCAAAAAATGTTGATTTCGATGAAATAAACTTCCAAAATCAATTGACAATGTTCTAGATGTAAACAAAGCCGTAAATTTCCCATCTGATTTTTTTGATTCCCTGGATATACACCCAAACAATCTCCAGTTGAAGATTGGCTCACCGATCATTCTTCTTCGTAACTTAAATCCACCTCAATTGTGCAACGGTACACGTTTGGTCATATCACAGGAAATGTTATTGAAGGAAAAATGTTACCTGGAAGGTTTACAGGAGATATCGCCCTGTTGCCACCTATTCCCTTGGAACCGACAGAATTTTCAATAAAATTTAAAAGGCTTCAATATCCTATTCGTTTGGCTTTTGCCTTGACCATAAAACAAATCCCAAGGGGCAAACAATGTCCACTTGGACTTTGAAAATCCGTGTTTTTTCCCTTGGGCAATGGCATAACTCACGTGGGAAATGGGTATCGCCTGCTCAGTGTGTGGAAACCATCAAATCTTTGGTTTGTGTTAAAAAAAAAAAAACAGGTTAACCCAAAACATTTTGAACAAATTAGTACTTAAATAAATAAAAATTCTTAATTGTATTATGTAAAAACCTCTTTAAGAAGAGATTTATTATCACTCAAATATATTGCTAAATTAAAAGCTTCAACAACACCACCCCTCCTACCGAACACTTATTAGCCGAAGGGTTGGGAAATCGAGGTCTCAAAGAAATTGAGAAAAACGCCTATCAAAAGGACATATATGACGCGTTAACCAAGATTGGCATGCCCTGAGCAAAATTTAACCCGTTGTTAAACTAACAATACCAAGTTGAAGTAGTGTTAGGCCAATAATCAATAGATCAATGGCTGAGGTTACCAAACCTTACTTCAGTCATCCTTTTTAAAATTAGTGGAAAAATACAGCCATTTCGAGTTAGTTTATACCGATCCATAAAAAAAGGGCGATAGTGTTGGCAGCTCTGTGAGTCGTAAACACAATCAGCTCCTTTTTAATCAAACTACATTGAAATATGAGATGTAAAAAATAAAAACTTTAACTTTCCTATATTCTTTACCAAATACTTTTAAATGGTGTAATGCTCTATTCTCAATCACGTTGGATTTTGATTAGCTGAAAGGTTTTCATCTTTATCAATGAATATTGGTATTACTGTATTTGTTTAAAAATATTAGGATATAACTACTGAGCCACAGCAACGCGTGGCCGGGTCTGCTAGTATATATATATATATATATATATATATATATATATATATATTATTAGTGCTTTATGAACTAAGTTATTACAATAATTTGCTTGAAAAAAAATTATTCTATTATTGCTTCCAGCCTTAAAAGCTTAAAAAATTATTGCTTCCAGCAGCTGCCCCCCGCTGGTAACGCCCATGGCGTCCGCCCTAGTTGGATTAGAGCATCAATATCACTGGAATCAACATCAGTGGCCGATTTCTGCGAGTTGCATCTTCGAGACTCGAATCTCCGAAACAATACTTGGAAAATCCTTTTTAAACAGTATGTTCTATTAAGGCATCTTCCGCTTATATAGCTCTGAAGCTCCGTAGTTTTTTTTTGTTTCAAATAAAGAAGGAAAAATGTCGACAATGCACTTCATCATGTGACACACACTATCTAAGCATCAACAAATCTAATCCCAATGAAACAAAACACAACAGTTTGGAGGAGCGGACTTTGGCGTTTCCGGTTTTTTTTTTTTTCATTATTCATTTTTTCATTCATTTTTTGTCAGATAAGCAAATTAAAAAACGATTTGCACAACTAACTAAAACTAAACAGACCAATGAAACCTCACAGAAAATAGAACTTTAAATCCACTTTTTAAAATTCTTATTGTATAGAGATTGAAGTATTATTGATGGATGTATGATTAATGCTCAAATGATTGCTGCTAATCACTGATGGTTTGTGGTTAAATGTATCTGTGGCAGGGGATCTGGAAAATTAATATGTGTACACCTAACAGTGCTTAATTAGTCTATTGCCAGAGGCCTTCATAAATAGGTACCTACAATATTCAACACATACTCGTATATATTTTTTTTCAAGCTATGCAAAAAAAAAAAAAAATCATCCTGTTTGTGAATTGATTTAAAAAAAAAGTTTCTTTTGATAGTTTCTGAATCCAAAAGAAATTAAAGATTTTTTAATTACTGTAATATATATTATTTCCAAGTCTAATTTAGAATTTTCCAAATCAAATTTATTACTTTAATCAAGGATTTTGCTCTTCATTTTGGATTTTTTAAACATCTGGAAAAAAAATTGAGGTAGTAATGAGGAAATTCCTTATATATATCCAAAGAACTTATCTGTAACTCTCCACGCAAAAGACAAGAAAAGGCTGTAGGTATTTTTTCATAATTTCAATAATATAATAATTTTTTACGATAGGTTAAATGATAATAATTTTTTGTTTTAAACTGTCATTTGCTTATTTTTTTTATATTAAAATTTTATATGCGCATTGACAATATATTAATCATGGCAATTATCCATTTTTGAGCGATTGGATTGGAAAAGTAAGTGAAATTATGAAAGGTACAATGAATGGCATTCCACAAGTTATAAATAGTTCATATTTCACCCCTTGGTTGCTGGAATAACTTCAATTATTGACCTAAGAATAAGCAGTGGTTTTCCTAAGACATGTGGAGTCTATGGCATATAAATATTTAAGGCACTCAAACAAAATAAATTTAAATTAAATTAAAAAAAATTAGGATTTTTAAAGTAAAAACATCCCTGACCAGTAGAAAAATGTATTTACATTATGCTGTTTTTTTCTTTCAGTAAAATCATAAATTAATAAAGAAAATTAAAATTAAAACTATGCTACCTATGGCAGAGCCTCATATGGACGTTCTGCCAAAAACAGACCATATTAACTAATGAAAAAAGTAGAATAAAATGAAAAGAAAATTATTGATCCCTTAAAACAAATTCAACAGCATTTTAGTACATCTAAATTTTATTTTAGTTTGAATCCTAAATTTCCTTATTAGTATAAACATAGAAAAGGACATTTAGAGATGGAAAATAGTCAACTTTTGTTCTTAAAAATCCTTGATCAATCATCGCCAGGAGTTTCACCCAAAAATTTTTGTATTTAACTAGTCTATGTAGGCCCTGTGGATCATGACCCTTCCCCAAATATTTCAGCTATTTATATATATTTTTTTAACTTTTAAAGGTATAATGCAGATACATGGCTGCTAAACCATAAACTTAACAATTTAGATCGCTGTCCTTCCTACTGCAAGAAAATAATACATTAAATAAGTTTGAAAACAAAAGTACTGAAAGGCAGAATGTGAGTTTGGGAGTGGGGGTCATGATCCCGCCAAATTTTGTGCTAAATCTGCCCCTGGTCTCTCATTCTAGATTACCACTTCTCTTCAGTCCATTGTACGACTAATCCTAACTAGCTTATTCGTAAATATTTCATCAAATAAGGAAAATGATACTGATAATGATAATGATAAGAAACTCGATAGGAAGATATTTTTAATTCTAATTTCCTAAGTTTTCCCTTGCAAGTGAAAGATGTGGTAAAACTGGTATGTTAAAACAGTGTGGGACCATTTGAAGAAAAAATGAACTTTTTACCTAAAGTAATTAGAACTTTGGAAGATAAGCTGTGGTAGAAAACATTGTTACAGTTAATAAAGTCTATGATTGAGTAAACAATAAAATTCCTGAAAGCCTCTGCGTAGAAGTAGATAAGGGTTGTACCCCAGAGTTAAGAATTCTCAATACATTGCATGATTGCTAAGGACAACACAATTTTTTTAATAATGAAATGTTGATAAGCCTTTGGGCATTGGTATCTAGAACCAAGCACACCTCAATTGCAATGAATTGTTTTACTTACCCTTAATTTTAATTAAAGCTAATAAGAATTAAGTAAAAAAATACCAACACTGGTTGCAGCAGATTTATAAAATAAAGCAAAGAAATGGAAGACTCCTTAATTTTTTATGCATTGATAATGAAATGAGTTCATGTATTTGAATCTAAATAGTGTATAATAAATATTTATTTTATAATTTTTTTTTTAGCCATTTCAATTTCCTTTCTAAAAATTATAATCATTACAATAAAAAAAGTATATTATTTAATTATAAAAAAGATTTGTAATAGCTAATGAAGTGTATTGTAGGGTAATGAGTAGCCAATAAAGAAAAATGATGGGGGAGAAGGGCACTAAATATGGAAAAAATGGACTTTAAGCACTTTTCATTCTCAAAGAAAAAAGAATGTAGTTAAATTTTCATGGGAGCAAAAGTTTTTATTACAGCGAAAAAAAAGAAAAGAAAAAAAAAAAAAGAAAGAGAGGGATAAAATGGTATAAAGTGTTTTCTTATATTTGAATGTTCCTCAGAGACAAAAACTAAGGGGGGGGGGGGTACTGGGCTAAGTGGACGTTTTAATAACAACATTTTTAAATATTGTCTGCAATTGCAAATTTTATACTCCAGATCTAATTTTAAAATTACTCACTATCCCAAATGTATCCTTTACAGCAATTATTATTATGAAATTATAATATTAAATTCCAATTTCAATTTAAATCTCAAATATTTAAATTTTGACTAAAACTCTGGTCATCTTATACTTTGTTTTTCTCACCAATAAATTTTATTCATCCTAAAATTTAGATTTAGAAATTAGAAACACTCTGAGGCACATATGGGATGAAGAGTAACTTCAAAATTAAATTTAAATAATAATAATAAATTTCAATTTAAATTTAAATCTGAAAAATTTAAATTTAGACTAAAACTCTGGTCATCATTTACTTTTTTTTTCTCCAATAAATTTTATTCAACCTAAAATCCTTTATATGTAAAAATTTCATCATTTTTTATTTTAAATAATTAAATTTTAATTTGTAAACCATTAGAAGAGAAAAGATTCGACCGTGGCCGGGAATCTAACCCAGGTCCTCTGCATATAGGGGTACGATTCCCAGCCATGGTCGAATCTTTTCTCTTCTAATACAATTGTTTAAAATTCTTTACTTTTAGAAATTAGGAACCTATGAGGCACATTTGGGATGAAGCTTCAAAATTTAATTTTGAGTGTAACAGTTGGCATTGCAAAAAAATGTTATTTTAAAAACTTTACTCATGTTTTATTAATTCTTTTATTCCTCTTTCTGTGAACGTTCAAATATTAAAACACTTTGCATCATTTTAAAGCTTATTAAGTTTTTTAGTATGTTGATTTAACAAGTTTTGAACACCTACAAAAAGTATTTAAAGTCCAATATTATCATGCAATCAAAAACTTTTTTTAAAAAACTAAATAAACAGCAACTTGACCCCCTATTTATAACTAAAATATTTTTTTCTCTTTTGATTTGAATCTGTGGAAATGTCAGGTTTCTTTGACTAATTTAAGCTTAAGTAATTAGAATATACATTCTTATTTTGTGTTAATCTTATTTTTTTAGAAATCAAATTTCATTATTAATAAGGAGATAATTAAAAGCACTAAAAGGCTCTTAACGCTCATGCTAAATAATAAATATTTTCTTTATACTCAACGTAAAGAATTCTGTATGAAAAGAATGCTTTCATTACATGTTACATTAAATTTATAAGGCATATCCCTGTTTGCCATTATCACATTTTTTTCCCCACACCCAATTTAAATCTTTCGATCAATTAAAGATACCAAAAAAATGAGAAAAAATTATGTTTTATTGAAATGCAATGCAAGTGTAATTAACTAAAATAACAGATACTTCACACAATTAAATCCAAGGGTGTTGAAGGCTATAAAAGAGATCGAGCTAACAAGCTGAAATTAAGTAGTCCTACTTCCTTCTTAGATACATCAGACACGATTTTTGAATGATTAGAAGATTCAGCCGATTTTTGGCCGAAACCAGGTTTTTCGGCCAAAACAGAAACCGAAACTTCGGTAGGTCCCTAAAAAATACAAAATAAAATGTCATATAGAAACGAAATCGAACTAGCTAATAGTTATCTAATAATATCTATTTAATGTGCAGTATCTTGTCTATGTAATCTCTAACTTTAAAAACATATATATTAAAAGGGTTTGCCACAGACTAAAATTGTGTATCTGTCTCTTGATGCGACATCCACATTCTTGGAGCAATATACTGATTGAGGCATGCACACTGGAATATAAAGACTTGGAAGGATTTCTTTCTTCTTTTAATTTCACCCAACTCCTTGCGGAGTTTACCCTTAATATGGTTTAATGCCTAATGTTCATATCAGGCAAGGCACAATAAATTAATTTATGTTTGTAATATGCATTACATGAATATTCCCTTACATTTTTCTGTGTGATTATTGCGGAATGTGTTCGGGCGCCGTCATGGTGGAATACTATACCCCTGTGATTGACTAGTTCTGGACGTTTCTTTCGAAATGCGTGGTCTAATTTGGTTAGCTGCAATAGATCTCCGAATCAATAGTTTTTCCTAGTAAAAGGAATTCGTAAAACATTTCGCACTTAAGTAATCACATCATACGAAGAGCAAAATCTTTTACGGGTGTAGGCCGGCCCTTGGGGGTGACATTAGGCGGCTCTTCATAAGTTGTCCACGACATCCTGGGCTCTAGGTTTCCGTAGATTATCCGCTTTTTGTCACACTATTCGTTTGTAAATGGGTCCCTTTTGTGCCGGTTCAGAGGAGAGTTGCAGATCGATATTCGGTAGGCCAGTTTTGCTTCAGTCTGTTAGGCCAACAAACATCGAGGCGGGACGCTTAGCAAAGCTGTTTTAAATGCCTTTGAACGGTACCGGTTTTTATAAACAGCCTCTTCCCAATTCTTCGTACCTGTAGCGACCGTCAAGGGCGTACCCAGGATCAAAACTAGGGGGGGGGCAAGCTATGGTCGTACAGGTTGTAACCTTTTGCCGCGAAAAAGGTGAATGAAACCAAAATTATATATTATTATATATATATATATATATATATATTATTATTATTGCTTTATGAACTAAGTTATTACAATAATTTGCTTGAAAAAAAAAATGATTCTATTATTGCTTCCAGCCTTAAAAGCCTAAAAAATTATTGCTTCCAGCCTTCCAGCAGCTGCCCCCCGCTGGTAACGCCCATGGCGTCCGCCCTCGTTGGATTAGAGCATCAATATCACTGGAATCAACATCAGTGGCCGATTTCTGCGAGTTGCATCTTCGAGACTCAAATCTCCGAAACAATACTTGGAAAATCCTTTTTAAACAGTATGTTCTATTAAGGCATCTTCCGCTTATATGGCTCTGAAGCTCCGTAGTTTTTTTTTTTGTTTCAAATAAAGAAGCAAAAATGTCGACAATGCACTTCATCATGTGACACAAACTATCTAAGCATCAACAAATCTAATCCCAATGAAACAAAACACAACAGTTTGGAGGAGCGGACTTTGGCGTTTCCGGTTTTTTTTTTTTCATTATTCATTTTTTCATTCATTTTTTGTCAGATAAGCAAATTAAAAAACGATTTGCACAACTAACTAAAACTAAACAGACCAATGAAACCTCACAGAGACAAAAACTAAGGGGGGGGGGGTACTGGGCTAAGTGGACGTTTTAATAACAACATTTTTAAATATTGTCTGCAATTGCAAATTTTATACTCCAGATCTAATTTTAAAATTACTCACTATCCCAAATGTATCCTTTACAGCAATTATTATTATGAAATTATAATATTAAATTCCAATTTCAATTTAAATCTCAAATATTTAAATTTTGACTAAAACTCTGGTCATCTTATACTTTGTTTTTCTCACCAATAAATTTTATTCATCCTAAAATTTAGTTTTAGAAATTAGAAACACTCTGAGGCACATATGGGATGAAGAGTAACTTCAAAATTAAATTTAAATAATAATAATAAATTTCAATTTAAATTTAAATCTGAAAAATTTAAATTTAGACTAAAACTCTGGTCATCATTTACTTTTTTTTTCTCCAATAAATTT
Source organism: Aelia acuminata (assembly GCA_911387785.2). Classification (NCBI taxonomy): domain Eukaryota; kingdom Metazoa; phylum Arthropoda; class Insecta; order Hemiptera; family Pentatomidae; genus Aelia; species Aelia acuminata. The sequence continues at coordinate 204,120,815 of OU426978.1, read as the reverse complement.
TATTCAACCTAAAATCCTTTATATGTAAAAATTTCATCATTTTTTATTTTAAATAATTAAATTTTAATTTGTAAACCATTAGAAGAGAAAAGATTCGACCGTGGCCGGGAATCTAACCCAGGTCCTCTGCATATAGGGGTACGATTCCCAGCCATGGTCGAATCTTTTCTCTTCTAATACAATTGTTTAAAATTCTTTACTTTTAGAAATTAGGAACCTATGAGGCACATTTGGGATGAAGCTTCAAAATTTAATTTTGAGTGTAACAGTTGGCATTGCAAAAAAATGTTATTTTAAAAACTTTACTCATGTTTTATTAATTCTTTTATTCCTCTTTCTGTGAACGTTCAAATATTAAAACACTTTGCATCATTTTAAAGCTTATTAAGTTTTTTAGTATGTTGATTTAACAAGTTTTGAACACCTACAAAAAGTATTTAAAGTCCAATATTATCATGCAATCAAAAACTTTTTTTAAAAAACTAAATAAACAGCAACTTGACCCCCTATTTATAACTAAAATATTTTTTTCTCTTTTGATTTGAATCTGTGGAAATGTCAGGTTTCTTTGACTAATTTAAGCTTAAGTAATTAGAATATACATTCTTATTTTGTGTTAATCTTATTTTTTTAGAAATCAAATTTCATTATTAATAAGGAGATAATTAAAAGCACTAAAAGGCTCTTAACGCTCATGCTAAATAATAAATATTTTCTTTATACTCAACGTAAAGAATTCTGTATGAAAAGAATGCTTTCATTACATGTTACATTAAATTTATAAGGCATATCCCTGTTTGCCATTATCACATTTTTTTCCCCACACCCAATTTAAATCTTTCGATCAATTAAAGATACCAAAAAAATGAGAAAAAATTATGTTTTATTGAAATGCAATGCAAGTGTAATTAACTAAAATAACAGATACTTCACACAATTAAATCCAAGGGTGTTGAAGGCTATAAAAGAGATCGAGCTAACAAGCTGAAATTAAGTAGTCCTACTTCCTTCTTAGATACATCAGACACGATTTTTGAATGATTAGAAGATTCAGCCGATTTTTGGCCGAAACCAGGTTTTTCGGCCAAAACAGAAACCGAAACTTCGGTAGGTCCCTAAAAAATACAAAATAAAATGTCATATAGAAACGAAATCGAACTAGCTAATAGTTATCTAATAATATCTATTTAATGTGCAGTATCTTGTCTATGTAATCTCTAACTTTAAAAACATATATATTAAAAGGGTTTGCCACAGACTAAAATTGTGTATCTGTCTCTTGATGCGACATCCACATTCTTGGAGCAATATACTGATTGAGGCATGCACACTGGAATATAAAGACTTGGAAGGATTTCTTTCTTCTTTTAATTTCACCCAACTCCTTGCGGAGTTTACCCTTAATATGGTTTAATGCCTAATGTTCATATCAGGCAAGGCACAATAAATTAATTTATGTTTGTAATATGCATTACATGAATATTCCCTTATCAATTATTATTTTATGATTGGTGGCCACATTACTTGGGCAATAAGTTGGCCGAAAGGCCTTTTAGTATGCCCAATAGCTGTCATGCACAAAATTAATACCCTATTTCAAAATTTTAATTAAACTGCATTTCTTTGATTTTAACTTCTCCTTCTCATCTTTTTTTTCCTATTGATCGGAAAATGTTTATGTATCGCTTACCTATAACATCAGTTTCAAATTTCTATAGTGTTGAATATGATCAGAATGTAAGATATATAATATGTCTGAAGCTGTACCATTCTGCCTTCGTAGCCATTTTAAAGGTAAATTTGAGTGTGGTTGAGGGGAGGGAAAAGGGGAGATATGGCCTGCCCTTGTTTGTTCATATTATATTTTATGGGCCCACAGCCAAAAAAGGTTAACTGCCTCTGATGTATTGAATCGCAGTAAGTTTTCTTTTTATTCATTTCCAGGTAAATTTACCTCTTATGGAAGGGGCTCCCTTATATTACTTATTTTGCCCTAAATCCCTAAAATTGAATCTGTAACTATGAACATTTCAGATATCTGGTACAGGAACAATTCCTCAAATGTACCTAACTGTTAACAATAAACAGTTAACTGACTGACTGAAGTTAAGAATATTTGTTCATTATTAATTGTTTGTTAAAACTAAGGCAATACAGTGATAATTTTGTGGAATGGCAAATATTAATTTTTGTTATATTTTTCTTTGTAAGAAGGTTTCTTATGTTCTGTTAGAGATATAATCTAGCAATCGGAGAAATAATATTTTTAAATAATATTTGTTTGTTAATTGATAGTTCATTTTGCAACACTGTTTCTCTTATGTGGAAGGTTTCTTGGCTGCCTTAGGTGGTTCTGATGCCCCCACATTATGTGTACATGTGCTTTTGTTGTTAATAAATGTTTGTATCCAAATCCGACTTTATCTAAACAATCCTGGAGCAATTATTATTCCCAACATGTTCCATGTTTCTTTGTTATATTTCTCTTTTACAAGAGGTGCTTTATTTTAATTTGTTTTAATATTGTGTGTTATGAATTTTTTTCTTCAGTTTCATTTTAATTTTATTTTTATCTTCTTTTTTTATCTATTTATATTTTTATCTTCTTCATTCTGTATATACATATAAAATATTTGTCTTTATTATTGGACAGGAACCGCCTAAATGACCAAAGAATATTTCTTACAGAATTGGACAAATACAGATTAGACATAGCAGCGATCCAGGAAGTTCGATGGACAGGACAAGGAATTATGGAGAAGAAGCACCAAGCATTTTATTACAGCTGACATGAAAAGGACAGAGGACTAGGACAACTAGGACATGTAACAGGAAATTGCCACAAAAATGATATTAAAATCATCCTTGGAGACTTCAACGCTAAAGTCGGTAAAGAGAGGGCACATATGCGGAGTACAGGAACCCATAGCTTACTTGCAGCCAGTAATGATAATGGACTACGGATGGCAAATTTTGCTACATCACATGGACTGGTCATTGGAACTATCCTACTTCCTCGAAAGGATATCTATAAAGCAACGTTGATTTCCCTGAATGGGCAAACAAAATCTCAGATAGACCATATCATCATTCATAATAATTTCCTCATAAGCTCTCACTCATAAGCACCAGACACAAATCCAGTTTGATGAATGCAATATCATATAGAGGAGCAAATATGGATGCAGATCACTATCTCAGCAAAGCCGAGGTTAGGTCACGAATTTCTCTTGCTAAAAATCAATGCCAACAATCAAGGAAGAGGATTCATGTAGCTAAATTAAAGAACCTTGATTACCAGCTTGCGTATCAAGAAGCTGTTGGGAGGAGACTGGTGGCAGCAATATGGTTGACAAGCAGTGGAGGATATGCATGAAAGATGGTCCAATGTCCCACCAGACTTTCCCAAGAAACCTATAGGATAAAAAGGCATAAAGAAAATAGACTTTTCCGCAGAAAGGAAAGAATGTGGGGAAAATAGGAACATGGAAAATGTGGAGGAATTGAGAACTCAAAATGAAAATCGGCTGTTTTCCAAAGAATAAATGAGGGGAGAGCATCTTTCAAGGCCAGAATAACAGCCTGTAAAGATGCAGATGGAACACTCTTAAGCTACAAAGACGATATCCTGAAGAGGTGGACCCAGCACTTCAAGGACACATTAAACAGAGGAAAGGTGCCAGCGAACCAGAGATAACGAGTGAAGCACCATTGAACTCCATGGAACCCCCTAATGAGGTTGAAATTAAAAACGCCCTTAGTAAATTGAAAAATGGCAAGGCACCCGGTCTGGAATACAATCAGAGTTGATGAAGTATGGGGTAGAAGAACTCAGGAAAGCCCTCCATGAATTGATGATCACCACCTGGGAAAGGGAAGCTATGCCCACAGAATGGGCTACAGCCATTATCAGCCCAATACATAAGAAGAGAGATCTCGCTTCTCTCTAGTATGTATAAGCTGCTCTCTAATATTCTCTTTGAACGGATCCTCACGTATGCTCAAAAAGAACTAGGAAGATACCAAGCAAGCTTTTGGAGAGGACGCTCAACCATTGATCAACTGTTCTCCCTCAGAATGATCTTAGAAAAAATGCATGGATCACAGGATGGTCACCCGCCAATTATTTGTAAATTTTAAGGCTGTGTACGATAGCATTGATTGGACTCAACTCTAAAGTGCTTTGGAGGAGTTAAGCATTCCACAGAAGCTCATACGCCTAATCAAGATGGACATGTGGCCAGAATGGATACCTCTGAAATACGGAAAAAGGTGATGACTGAGAAGCTACACTCAACAAGAGGAGTAGGAAAATCGAGGATTAGATGGCTGGAAAGCATGGCCAGTGGTGCCAGAACTTTCCTTGAAGTTTGGGACTGGAGAACTGCAGCTGAAGAGAGCCAATTGGCGGAGCCTCTTAGCCCAGTCTCGGTAACGTAGCGCCAAATATGTATGTATATTTCATCAACGTTATTTCAGGAGATAGTAACTCATGTTTTTTATTATTGATTTTTTTTTTTTTTTATAATTTCAATTTATTACTTATAATCAGCTGAAGTCAGAAATTTTCTTTAATTTATTTACATAGTCCATTGAATATTTAAAGAAAACTGAATTAAATTTTGTAGATTTTCATGTTAATTGCTCACTATAAAATATTTCCTTACCTGTTTCAGAAAGTCTTCATAAGCTATGGACTAACCAGAAAATTATCTTCAAATAGAAGGGTATTGGGTGGAATAACTAAACAAACCTAAAATTTTATATACAAAAAAAGTTTTATTTTAAATAAGAAATAAAATGTACACTTATAAAAACACTTATTTTTATATAATTATATTATTTTTATATAACTTATACAGATTGTGATGTTTTTATTTTCCATTCAAGAACTGATTCACTGACTTCAGTGCTGTTATTGGAATCTGAAATAAATAAAACAAAAATTAATTGGAATGCCATCTAGTGCAGATAAAATAAAAGTAATGTAACAATTTTTTTTTTTTTTTTAAATCACACCTATAAGTCTAATAAAAGTTAGCCAAATATATTATTAATTCTTATGACAATTTTTAATTCTTTATATATTTTAGAATTCTGATTGCATCTGAGAACTGACTTCTAATAATTATCCAAAGAAAAGATACCGACCACATTAATAGATGGAGCAATGGAAATTTCATTTTTGAATTCCTTTTCGTAAAAACAATACAAATGAAAGTTAAGTAATTAAAATTCCACTTTATTTACAATAACATTGATTGTTTCGCGTTTATTCCCTTGGTCACTGGTTTAAAAATTTTCATAAACTAAAATCCTTGGAAAATATAGCTGCCTTTAAAATTCGGCTTGATTTTATGACTTCTTTCATAAACTTAAAACTTACTTATCCTCTTATAAGGAAGTAAAAAAAAAAAAAAAAAAAAAAAAAGATAAAATGAAAAAAAAAACCTGTTTTAATACCCTTTTTAATTAGCAGACAGAAAATTTATCAAAGTAATAAGTAATTTTAGTTGAATAAAATATATTTATTTTATATCATTTTTACTAACAAAATAATGTCCTAATTTATGGGCACTACTAAAATATTACTGTAACAATGGATGATGCATTTTTACTGAGAGAGCTAATATCAAGTGAAGAACGAGTGCTTGAATGTTAACAAGTGCTGATTGTTGACTGTGCAATAAAAAAAGCAAGGGATGGTCTGGTGTTCGTCAAGAATAACATCAAATAATTGGTAATTACTTATTAAATGTCAACATTTGACCAACACACTAGGTTTACTTACTACTTGTCTGCTTGTTCCGGCCATGATAAAACTTATATTGTGGATCAAAATGTTGATATTAATTACAACAATTCACCAAAATTTCTAAATCAATTCATGATGCCATCTTCTTTTCAGATAATTTGGAGTATAGAAGAAGGAGGAAGGTAATAAACAAGTGGATTCAGGATTGTTTTGGAGTTTATTATGATGTTATAGGTATATGGATTGGATATGGGATATGGGAAAATATTGCATATTAAAGACTTTATGGAGATTTTATTTGGGACAAGAAAAGAATCTTGGCATTTATAGATTGGCCAATAGAGAAATTAGTTAGAGCTTATAGGACTTATAAATTCATATAAATCAATTTGTTGTAATTGGAAGCTAGAAATGTCTGTCAAGAAAGTTTCTGAAGTAGCCACTACTGTTGCTATATTTTTATTTTGAATAGATTTAATCTTCTTAAAAGTCATAAGGAGTATATTTAAAAAATAGATACCAATATTAGTTAATATTTTTGACCAACAAAAAAATTTCTTCTCCCTTTAACAATAGGTTCCTCCACTTACATTAAAAACTGCATCGTAGTTCTTGCGCACACCTACCGACGCATGTCCTCCAGCAGATGCTACAGCGCTTGCGTCAGACCCAGCATCCGCTCTTGCAGTACCATCAGCACTGCCTGCACTGGCTCCTGCAGATGCACTTGCTCCTGCATAAGCAGAACCACCAGGAGCAGCTACAGGGTGAACAGGAGCAGCTGCAGCTCCACCATTAGCACCTCCTGCAACGTAGACACGCTTTCTCACTCCACCTGTGACATTAACAGGAGGAAACACATTTATTACTAGGTTATACATTTATCTCAAAAAATATCAGATTCAATAAGTCATTGCTGGCATAAGTTCCTTTGTTGCTTAAGCCAAAATCGTAGAGTATGATAAAAAAAAAAAAAGTGATGTTTATATAATTGATCGTTTAGCAAGGAAAAAAAATTGGTCTTGGTAAGCGATCATAAAATCTACAAAAAGTGTAAACTATTTTATTTATAGCCTTCCTTCCACTCAAATAAAAGTGAAAAAAATCATTGAAATGTACTTGCATAATCATTCAATTAGACAATGAATTATTTTAAAAAACAGATCCAATAATGGTTTTAATAATATTAAACCTATAGCTAATCCAATAAAAAATTAAACTAAACTAAAAAAATCTGGTGCGTGCGCGCAACACACAACTTTCACTTACCAACTTACTTAGATAAGAAATTAATGCGTTTTGTTAATGCCACTTCTCAAAGTTACATATTTTCCACATTCACTTATAAAGTAAAGTCCCCCCTCCGGTTGGTCAATGTTGATGAAATGTTGGCTATCACATCTTTGGCATATACATACGTCAAATACCCAGTTTGATCAAAATCGTGAAAACCGTTTTTGAGTAAATAAAAAAAACACGTGAAAATGATACAAAATTTGTTAAGTAAAGTCCCCTCTCCGGTTGATCAATTTTGATGAAATGTTGGCTATCACATCTTTGGCATATAAATACATCAAATACCCAGTTTGATAAAAATCGTTAAAACCGTTTTTGAGTAAATAAAAAAAACACGTGAAAATGATACAAAATTTATTAAGTAAAGTCCCCCCTCCGGTTGATCAATTTTGATGAAATGTTGGCTATCACATCTTTGGCATATATATACATCAAATACCCAGTTTGATCAAAATCGTGAAAGCCGTTTTTGAGTAAATAAAAAAAAAACACGTGAAAATGATATAAAATTTAATAAATAAAGTCCCCCCTCCGGTTGTTCAATTTTGATGAAATTTTTACAGTCATATCTCGGGCATATAAATAGATCAAATACTCAGTTTAATCAAAATCGTTAGAGCCGTTTTTGAGAAAATCGAAAAAAACTTAAAAAGTTACTAAATAAAGTACCCCCTCCCTTTGAGCAATTTTGATTAAATTTTTGCTGTCACATCGCGGGCATATACCTACACTAAATACCCAATCTCAGGTTCGCACGGTTTATAGTTTTTGAGCTAGTCTGTTCACACACACACACACACACAGACACACACACACACACACACACACACACACACACAGACCATTTCGCGGGACTTGGTTAATTGGACTCAGGGGACCCCAAAACGTGTATTTCCGTTGAAAACCGGAAGTCGAAATTTTTCACGATCGCAATACTTCCACTTACTATATATTTCATATATAGGTAAGTGAAAGTAAAAAGAGTTTTGAAAGGAGATTAATTAATGCTTCTTCTTTATCATTCCTTTTCACATCCATTGTCTGCTTTATTCATTTTTAACCTTAAAATGTTCTATGAATCATCACTATCGCAGTTTATAAACACTTTAGCACAGAATAATGTGGATCAATTTGAAGATAATATAAAACCTCAAACCTCAAAATCGTATTGTCTTTGAGTTTGATCAGCATTGTACTTTAAAAGTGACATGGCAAGTTTTTAGTTTTATACAAGTTATTCTAGAGATGACATCTAATTTTATTCATTTGTATTAAGTAAATAATGTATATATCTTCCAATGCATTTAGTATGCTTCCTTGAAAGATAATAATTAAATTATGTGCAAAATCAAATTAAAAGAAAAAAATTGTACTAGACATAGCAACCCAATAAGAAAGTCCTGTGAAACTTAAATGATAATTAAATACATTATAGGTGTAATACTTTTTACATAATATTTATGAAATATTTAGCTAAAAATTATAGAAGAAAAAAAAAACTGTTACCATTAGCATTGAGGTGAGTGTTGACGGACTGGAGGATGGAAATCGGGATCTGCAAATTATGTTAAAAATTTCAATTTAATTTATTTGTTTAATTTAAATCAATTAACCAAATCAAAGCAAATAAAACAATATGTATGTTACATTGAAAATCCTGTCAAAGAATCCAGGTCCATGAGCAGAACCTCCCGTTGTTCCAGTTCCAGCACTAGCTCCAGCACCTGCTGAGGCTCCTCCTCCGGAACTAGCTCCAGCACTAGCAGAGGCTGAAGAGCTGCTTCCACCGCCGATACCTAAATAAATGTATAATTTATTATTATCCACAAAAAATAGAGGAAGACTCATATTACTAATGGTATTAAAAATTTGAATGAATGAATATGAAAGCAGTTAGAGGGTTAAATTTAATCTATGAAAATATAAACTGCAGTTGAGGTTAAACTCCGTCTAATAACCCTTCGCTCCAATGCAGGACAAGTAAATTAATCAACCCATGGGAGGTAGGGGTACAGATTTTATGTAAATTTGAAAACTAATTTGCTGCCTCCAGCAATCAGGAAAATTTTAAATTTCTTTCTTTTATAATTTCCACATATGAGTATTTTGAGTTACTAAAAAGGAACTTATAAAGTTATTTTTTATGACATCATACACAAAGACCTGAACTTTCCAACTTTGTTAACTATTGATATAACATTACTAGGACTAGAAAGATGAATGATCAAATTTGTTAATCTGGATACCATTGAGACAAACATTCCATACAGATAGACACAACAAAAGTACATTTGGCTAGTTAAAACACAGTAACAAGAATGCAACTTTATCCTACCAAGGGTAAGGGTAAAGGTAATCACAAAAAATAGCAATGTTTTGTTGAACCATTTGAGAAGATCACGAAGATAGATCTAGTCAAAGCCCTGAATGATGAATGTGTCCAACCATACCTAATGAGGGCCATTCTCAGTATTTATAATGAACAAAGAAATGGGGTTAGGACAAATAACCATAAATCCAAGGAGTTCCAGAGCAGTCAGACAATAAGACGGGCAGCAGTCTTAGCCCATTATTGTTTATAATGGTGCTCAACATGGAATTGAATAGTTTAAGTCTAGAATGAGGCCAAATATACTGGGCCACATGCAACTGATGCCAGTCCATCTCACCCTCCTGGTGAAGGCTGATGTTTGGTGACTGAGGAAGAAACCTCCAAACAATTTCCGAATCCTTCAGGAAAAATAATAGCTGCTAAAGATGGAAATAAACAGCAATGAAACAAAAATAATGAAGAGAAGAGGAGAGAGGAGACTACATACTCCGATTGAGGGGAGAAGAACTCGAAAGAATCACAAACTTTATATTCTTAGGGCCAATCTGAACGCAAAAGGGTGGATAGATAAGGAAATAAGAGAAAGAATAACACTCCATTCAGTTAAAGTGGGCTTTTTAGGGAAAAGTGAAGTATCAAAGAAATGTAAAGAATTTACTTGAATGGATGCCACTCCTTCCTTTGCGAGCGACTTGGCTACATCATTCCCATACAGTCCGCAATGTCCCAGTATCCATTGCAGTACTATTTCATTGGAGTTGTAGTTTTTTTACTTCTTCTTAGAATAGGACATAACACACTGAATGCTCATCTTTATAAAAAAATCAATATTGAGAAGAGCTCTTTCTGTGAATCTGGAATGAAATCTTCGAGGTTGAATCTGGCTTGGCAGGTTATCTTTAATATTCCGCCACAGATTGTCTTGTGGGCTGAGAGACCATCAATTAAGGGGGAAAAACCTGGCGGTTGAGCGTGATCATGATCAAATCACATCCTTGCATGACTGCTAACCAAGGAACAGTACTTCCTAACACAGTACTGAACCCAAGACCTACAACATGGTTTGTAGTGGTACAGAGTTTTTTTTCTCTCTGTGAATGGAGAACAGCAAACTAACCACAAAGAGTTATTTGTCTGAGCCATTCCTCAGACATACCCTTAACTAGAGAACATTAGAAAGCTGATGTGCCTAAACTCTAAGTTGGTCTGGGAGATCTCAGGAAGACCGACAGGTTTATAGTTTCAATCCCAGTCTTGACGATTTGAGGGAAGAACGAGGAAGAATAAGAAGTAATTTTAGATTCTTAATCCTATTATATTTAATATTCTTGCTTTTAATCAAAAGTCCCTATTCTAGAATTATCAAAAATAAAGAGATAGAAATACTGTATTTTTTATAGTGTGATATTTTTGATTACAAACAAAATAATATTTCACATATTTAAGTTAAAAAACAAAAGAATACTTCACGATTTCACTGTTTAAAATTAATAATCATCAAAATATTAAACAAGCAGAAAGAAATATTTTTTTATTTAATTAAACATATAATAAAACTTGATATTTTTTGTTTATTTATGTAAGGTGTGTATGCTCTATTATTTTATTCAACTTACCAGCTTGAGCAGATCCTTGCGGTGCCTTTGCTCCAGCATATAGCCCACCTCCCTCAGCAGATCCACCAAGACCTATATTTGACAAAAAAAAATATAATAATAATTAAGTTGGTAAATTGATTAGGAAAACACTAAATGTATTGATTATAACTATGTCATTGATAAATATTAAACTTTTTAACTTATTGAGCTGAAATTCTGTTGAGATATTTAAATAATTGTCATTTTATTAATATTTTCGTCACCAACATAATCCCTCCCTAAGTTAACTTAAGGTTGTTAACTGACACAGGAGACCAGTTAGTGACCATGCACCCACTTGCTATCCATTACCACTAATTTCCATCTTTCTTGATCCGTGGAATTTTTTGTACTAATCTTCTTATTTATGTAACAGCATATTTTTTTATTTTTAATTAATGTCTCTGTATGCTTTCATCTACTTACTTATTTATTTTATTTGGTAATAAGAAAGGAGGATGAAGGGAAAAGATATCAGGGTTTTTTCTTTTTTTTAAACTGCCAAGACTGACTACTCATAGTTACTATCCTGGTTTTTTTTTATAGAACTAACCACTGACTGAATTATCTATAGAAAATATGAATAACACTTTTTTATATTAAAAAAGAAGAACCTAAATGATTTCCTATTGGTTTAAGCGTTATTTTTATCAATTAATAAAGCGGCTCTTTTTACAGCAGATATAGGCAGTCCCTGGAACCAGAAAAGGAAGCAGGAGATATGTTTATGTTTCAATTAACTTTTATTTTTAAAATTATGGATAGTATATCTAAAGGTTATATTGATTTTATACATATACAGTTCTGATATAGATAGTATATGTAAGTGGAAAAATAGAAGCGTACAGTTAATATTTTCATTTTTTCCAATTGTATTTAAACTTTTTATTATTTTTTAACAAGGTATAATGAAATAATATGTAAACATGCTTTGTTTAATGTAATAAACACAAGTGGGAAATGTTGTACAGAAGATTAACTACAATGCTGGTTCACATCATAAATATATATCCATTCAAGGGATTTAATTACCCAGTAAAAATGGCTGACCAGTGTGGCCTCTGATACAGAGATGTTGAACGAACTCCCTTGCTACTACAATTTCAGTAAAAATGTTCAAAACCAATTAAAATCGTGTCAAGAAAACAAAGGGACCAAAGAAAAAGTTGGACTCTTGCTGCAACAAAGATTAAGAAGGAGATTCATCATATGGCTAAAGATGCCGAGATTGCAACTTCGCTTAAAATTAGGGACAAAAAAGAAATTAAAAAAATATATAAATAAGTGTACACTTTTATTTATCTCAAATGAGAAAAATAGTTTTCTTTGTTTGTTAATGTTTACACATTAAAGTTAATTGTATTAATAAATTTAATTTGCGAAATAGGATTTGCTAACAAATCTTGGGGCCAAAAAAAAAAAAAAAAAAAAAATTAATTTTTCCCAATTAAACACTCTATTTAAATTTTAATCTAAGATAGGGGAGGAGGGGAGCCCTCTTTTGATAATTTTTTATAATTTAAAGACAGTGTTACACTTAACTATAATAAGAAAGTAAAGTAAAGAAGAAATTATCTTTAGAACAAGTAGAATTTTGATTATGGGAAAGGAAAATAAAAGTCAAACCTTTGAGAGTTCAGCCCACCCTCCCCTTTATAGCCAGCTGGATCAGCCCTTGATCACAGGTGAACAATAAGCTTTATACATTAGATGAAAAAAGAGATACACTTTTAATGGGCTTAAGGTTCTTAAATGTTATTAGCTGTAATATGTAAAATACATGAATGAAGCATTAGAAAAGATATGATAAGTGTATTGATTATTTTTAGAAAATGTCCACATACCAGCTCCTGCAGAGAAGCCACCGAATGAGGCAGATGCACCCAGAGAACCACCAACTGTGTTCGGTATATCAGCCTGTAATATGAAAAAAAATGTAATGTAAATTCAAAGATTATCTATAAAATATGAATAGATATTGTTTCTTAAATTTAACAAAAAAGTTAATATTTTCTTTATTAATAAACAAGGTATATAAATAATAAATATTAGGGGGGGAAATGACGTGAGGAACCGTGGTAGGGAGCATGGAAAAATTTTGCTCGATATGTTTAATATCGATATTAAAATCTGTAGTTCTGAAACCATATAATACCTTCCCCTTATCCTTTAAAGAAAGAAATATAAACAGTCGAAAAAAAAATTAAATTACCTGAGTTACAAATCGATGCATTTGAAAACTATTGATAGGATATAAGTCGATTTTTCTTTGGGTATTTACATCTTAGCCTATTGGAGAGAGCTTTTGTATTTGGGCATGGTCACCTTTAACGATTTTTATTTTTTTCATTTTATAGTGGGTTCTTTTACGTGTCTTAAGTTTAATATTTGTTAACGGGTACAACTTATCACTGCCGAAAAAGATAGAGAATAATTTTTACTAATTTTGACCATCATCTCAATAAATAATTTAAAAAAAAAATGTACCACTATAACCCATGAATGGTCTTTGGTTAAGCACTGTGTAAGGCAGTTAATCAGCAAGGAGGATCACGCTCAATGTCCAAGCATTCCCCCATAATTTTTCAATTAAGCATTTCCTTGACAAAACAAGCAAAAGCACGTTTGGCATTTGGTCAGTTGAATTCATTTTGGATCTAATTAAACTATTGGATCATTTTGGTCAATTCAATCTATCGCCCGAATAGACAGGAAACCTGTTTATAACCAGTTCTTGCTGCCATATTTGGGTTTATAGAAGAAAACTAATAAAAACAAAACAATTAAGTTGTTAGTTTTTAATAACAAATTACAGGAAGTGGTGAAAATGAATCAGGATTATTATAAATCATATTACGTTTGTGACTTCTGTCAAGTTTTTTTTTTATGTACTTTTCCAAATTTTTAAATCTTTTTTTGGCGTTTGGCCCATTATGTAGACTACGGAGTAGAAAATCCCAAATTTCGAATGAACAAGACAATTTTAAAACAATTTTTTCTACAAGGCTAAAGATTCAGAATCAAACTTATCCAATATTTTTAGTTCTAAGTCCTATAACCAATGGTGAATGCCCCGTGTTATGTTAAAAACAAGACCTCTCGTCTTAATCTTAATATAGTATCCATTGTTATCTCATTCTATACGATTTATAAAACTTTAAAGTACTTAATCGTTTTCCAAAACCATCCCAAAAGTAAAACAGTAGTGACCAAAGACATCAGTAAGTACGTCATTGTGCTCCAGGTAATTGAGCATATAAAGATAGGTAAATGAAAGTCACGTCTTTAATAATAATATTTTTTGTACTCGAATGACTTTTGGAGTTCTGAAAGTTGATATAATTTACTGAAGGATTTCACGACGTGTTTCTAAGCGACCAAAAAAAAAGGAAGGAAGTAAAGAGAGCTAAATTTATCTTGGGTTTAAGGATATAGTTTCAACCTTGTGCGTATGAACCATGGCAATCCTTTACAATGTCAAAATAACATGACAAAGTTGTCCCTGGAACTAAACAGACGTTCTCTTAATCCGGCATAAAAAATATTTTATTCAACGAAATATAGTATCTTCAAGTCTAATTTAGAGTTTACCATTTCAAATTGAAATCTTAAGAATCCGCTCAAGGTAGCGGGACGGAAAATAGATCTATACAGCAGTATTGAACACAGAGTTTAACGTTATTACATAATATATTTTCCCCCCATTCGACCTTAGCTAGTGATTCAGCTTTAAGGTCTAGTAAACAAACAATTTCTTTGCTTCTTTCTGTTTGGTTTTATAGTTTATAAACTTTACTAAGCAGTACCATTTCAGTATAACCGAGTACGGATTTCTTTGTAATGTCCGATTAAAATTATCTTAAGACCAATTTTGTTTATTATAAGTTTCAAATTATATGCATATGGGAGCACATAAGTTATATAAAATTCCTCGAAAATTACTGAATCATGATTCAGAGCAATCCAACTAATAACTTATCTGTTCCTTCTAATTGAAGTAACCTATTTGCTATGGTCTAATGCAACTAGTCTCTATCTTTGTAATGATCAGTAATTAATTTCAGGATCTACAATACAATTAAAACCAATTATTCTTCAGCGTGACTGTAGATTGTGATTTGTTCGCTGTATTTTTTACTTCAATATTATTTCAGATAGGAGAGTCGTATAGGAGAGTCGCGAATACTTATAATGACTGATTCACATTAGTGCTACTTATTAATAAATTGCATTTTTTGCTTGGAATTGAAAAATTTTTGCTTGGAAAAATAATAATAGCTTACAAAAACCTAAACCTGGTATTAGACTTCGTATTGATGTGTTTTTTTTTTTGTAAAACATTATGTGCCTATATCCATGAGTTTTTTTTTATTTTTTGAATAACTCGAAAACTATCAATCTCATGGAACATTATAGGTACTGGTTAGTAAGTTATTTAATTAAACAGGCATTAAAGAAGAAATTGTGTTTCCTTCAAAATAAAAGAGCAATAGTAGCTTTGCCAAAATAGACTATCAAAAACAGGCAATACTTACCCTTTTAGCGGAGAAATGAATTATACTCATATCCTAACTCCTGCAACTCGAAAAGAGCTTCTCCAAAAGAAAAATAGTTCAGTGAAAAGGAGGATTTAATATAGTGTAAAACGAGCTCCTTAACTTTAAAATTAGCTTTTCCAGTGAATAATAAATAGTAGAGCATATAGAATATTTTTTTCGGATTTCAATTACTGGTTACTAGGTCGTTCTAACTTATACTTACTTAGGACAGGAGGGGGGGGGGTGTTTGTGGAAACACTATTACGAAGATTCGAAGATCGATAATCAGACATTCTACTATTCATTTTTTGGGTTTTAAATTATTTAATTTAAATAATTCAGATTACAATAGTTTTAGATTACAATTTTTTTTATATTATTAATTTTGTAGGGAGTAGACTCAGGCATACAGGGACTCCCCTTTTATAAGTAAACAAAACAATTATTTAATTATTAATTCGTACCTGTCAGCAAGGTGCTGACAATCAGCTAATGAGATGGCCTATCGAAGGAAAAATAACATGTCAGGCATGAGGAGGGAAAGCATTCAGCAAAACTCCTGCCTGGCTTCATTCAACTACTATTAATCGCTCAAGAGATCTCCCTCATTCATCGTCTTGTTAGTCTTTTCGTATCTTGGTATGTGTCAGCCATATTCCTTATAAAGCTATTCGTAAGTTCGTTCTAATTAGTAACAAATCTTTTGGAAAGTATCGCTATTTGCTTTGATTGAAACGTTTGAAGTTTTTGAAGTTATTAAGGAGTATCTCCATATGGGCTTAAATAATTATGTGAACTTATTTATTTTCTGTTTCAGTTTTAGTTTAGAAGATTAAGAAAATCTTGGTTAAAGATGTTTGAGTCTTTGGATAAGAATTGTTCTTTTCTGTCGAAAGTGAGTCCCCAGATTGTGTGCTGTGCCTGTCTGTGGAATTTGGCCAATATAAAGGGGGGCAGGTTTGTTTGATTAGCGTAAATGTGATGTGTTCTGCTTTATCAAGAATGAGTTTAATTTACCATTGTCTGAACCAGTCATGTAATTTGTGTAAATGATACTGTAAAGGTAATGAAGCCTGCATTGAGTCCTGATGTTTAGTGATAATGGCTGTGTCATCAGCATAAGTTGTTTAATTAAGCAGTCAATGTCTCATTGTTGACAAGTATGTCGTCAATGAGACATTGACGTCAGGTATATGATATAGAGAAAAGGTAAATTTAAGTTTACATTTTTCGAATAAAAGTTGCAAATCATTCAATATTGAAATTACTATACACCCTTCTAGAGACATGAGATTCTAATTCTTTTAAGTTGATACTAAGTATAACGATTTTAAAAAAAATTTACCATATTTTTGTCAGATAACGTCGTAGATTTGTTGTAAAGGTCTCTCGGTCTAAGATGACTTGAGGAGGCTATGCAGATCCTAAGAAAATAATTGGGAATACATCAACCACAACACATTGAGTATAACAGTGGGTGGCTGCTGTACCGAAGATATAATTGACACAGGGGTTATTGTTATTGTTTGGCGAACCTTTATAATTTAGTTTATAAATACACTATAAAAGTTTGTATTGGTACTTCTTTTTTATTTTAAACATTTATAATGGGTAGATACTTCCCAGAAGGGGACTAAAATGGACTTAATAAATAAACATTCAGATAAAGGAAGAAATAAAGTCCATGACGGAGACTCAATGTGAAGCCACTGGGAGCTGTGTAATTGTTTGTAGCAATTAACAGGTGAAACAAGTGTACAATAGCCGGCCTTAACCCAGAGCCGACCGAGGTTGTCACATCAAGTATTGTCATTTATTAGTTTCATCATCCTTCATTATTAATGACTATTTGCATATTTTTTGTCAATGAAAAACGTTCGTAATTCTGCCCCCATTTTGGATCTCCCTGTTAGAAGAGATCTGACTAGGGATTGTTCTAAATAAAAAAGCAAAAGATAACAAAGGACAGAATTAGTGAAACCTTATGAAACTTAAGACAAAGAATCTGGAGCGGTGTGCGCATCACACGACAGTGGCGAATCAAGGCGTGCGCCTCCCCCCTTCCCTGAGAGGTGATTACACCAATTAACTATTACTATTTCTGTATAAAAAGGGCTATCTTTACTTGTTTTTTAACTCCTAAAATGAAACATGGATTGTATTTAAACGTTTAATAGAAATTCACAACGTAATTATGCACTAATATTTTAAATTAGGACCTTCAAGACACATAAACATTTAAAAATAAAAAAGTGCGCCCCCCAGGAATTTTCTGGATCCGCTATTGCAATACTTTCATTTACAACCCTCATTCCTTTGTCTAAGGATAGACATTTTTTTTTTTATTGCATAAGTAAAAGAAAACACATAAAGCATTTTTTCCAAAATGATTATTTTTTTGAGGTTATTTTTTAAGAAAGTAGGTATTGTCGGTAGTTCATGCAGTGTGTACCAAGGATGAACTTGACTCCACCTAGTATACACCTCCATACTCGCTGAGAATTTATTTGAAGTTTTTATACATATGTATTTTTATAGAATGCAAGGCCTCAAAGTCTCGTATTATTTCAATAATTCATTTAATCATGCAGATTACATGCCAAATTTTCGCCTATTCAGGCATCTTCAGGGCTACAAGGGTTTCGCAAGCAAGTTAGAAACAGACTGATTTACATGCCAAATTGTATTGATGTAATCTGCATGATTAAGTGAATTATTGAAATAATACGAGACTTTGAGGCCTTGCATTCCATATCTATAATTCAATAGTCTCTTCCTAAAAACTTGTTTACCAAATATATTTTTAAGATAAGATGAAAATAAATTTATGAACTAAATACGGCTTTAAAGTCAAGTGACTTTAAACCAGTGAGCCCACGTATTTGCCTGCTGAGAATTAGGGGAAAGTTCAAGAACTACTCAATCATTGGTGTCCATGCCCCCACCGAAACATCACAAGAGGAGGAAAAAGATGAGTTCTACGAGCTCCTAGAAGACACATTCGACCGCTGCCCCAATTATGACATTAAGATTGTAGCTGGGGATCTGAACGCTAAAGTGGGCCGGGAGCCAGCCTACTCTCCAACAATAGGTCAGCACAGCCTGCATGAGTTCACAAATGATAATGGTTCAAGACTGGTTAACTTTGCAGCCTCCAGGGATTTGGTTATCGGAGGGACCCTTTTCCCTCACAAGAACATTCACAAAGGAACCTGGACCTCACCGGACGGGACCACAGTTAACCAAATCGATCACCTACTCATCACGTCTCGCAACCGATCCAACTTATTGGATGTGAGGACCCGTAGGAGAGCCAACATCGACTCTGACCATTACTTGGTGATCGCTAAGCTAAGGGATCGCATGTCTATGATAAAAACCCAACGTGCACAGAGGCGTAAGAAGTACAACACTTTGAAATTGAAAGAAGAAGAAACATGCTCTAGATATGCCTCCAGGCTCGATACAATATTACAAGAGACAGCGATTGGGAATCTTTCTCTGGACAACAAATGGGAAGCAATCTCCACAGGAATTCATAGCACGGCTGAAGAGATCCTGGGCTTTCAGGAAAGGGTACCATCAAATACCTGGTTTGATGAGGAATGCAGTGCAGCTACAGAATTCAAGAACGAAGCTTATGTAAGGAAGATACAGCGGCGGACACGAAGGACCGTTGAAGAATACAAACGGAGGAGAAGAGAAGAGAAAAAACTGCACAGGCAAAAGAAGAGGGAGTGGAAGAAGAAGCAAATGGAAGAGATTCAAACCCTGAAAGACTCCAACGAAATCCGGAAGTTCTACCACAAAGTAAACGAAGGCAGAAAGCCTTTCAAGCCTAGAACAGCAGTTTGTCGTGATACTGACGGGACCCTATTATGTGAAAAAGAGAAAATCCTCGAGAGATGGCGTCAGCATTTCGCGAACCTCCTACACAATATATCAGATTCTCAGGATTATGTACCACCTATCTTGGAGGAGCATGAAAATTGGGAACCCCCTGACGAGGATGACATCCTCTCATCTATAGAAAGGTTAAACAATAATAAGGCACCCGGCTTCGACGACCTCCCTGCTGAACTTTTCAAATCCGGTGGAACTGAGCTTATGAGAGTCCTTCAAGACATCATAATAGACATATGGACCGAGGAGAAACTGCCGGCAGCATGGCAGAAAACCATAATGTGTCCTATTCACAAAAAAGGAGACCAGTTGAATTGCAACAACTACAGAGGCATATCACTTCTACCAGTGGCACACAAGGTAATGTCCAACATACTCTATCATAAGCTTCTCCCATATGCAGAACGGGCCATTGGTCGGTATCAGTGTGGCTTCAGAAGAGGAAGATCTACCAGCGACCACATCTTTACCATCCGACAAATTCTGGAAAAGGGTAGAGAGTACAAAATACAAACTCACCATCTTTTCTTGGACTTTAAGAATGCCTACGACAGTATTGATAGACAGGAACTGTATAAGGCTCTTGAGGACCTAGGCATACCCAAGAAACTAATTAGACTGTGCAGGATGACGATGCTGGGAGTAAGGGGCATGGTGAGGATCCAGAATGATTTATCAAGGGACTTCGACTATGGAAAGGGTGTACTCCAGGGGGATGCGCTTGCCTGTCTACTCTTCAACCTCGCTTTGGAAAAAGCCATAAGGGATTCCGAGATTGACACATCTGGCAGCATATTCAACAAGCAAGTACAGGTGCTGGGATAAGCAGACGATATAGACATCGTAGGAAGATCTTTCAGAGCTGTCAACGAGGCCTTTCAAGCTCTGGAAGGCCAAGCAAGAAAGCTGGGCCTAGTTATCAATGAGAACAAGACCAAGTACATGGCCACAGGGCAAGAGGATAGGCATGGGCAACGCGTTCAATTCGGGAACTACTCCTTTGAGCAAGTAGACAACTTTATCTACCTCGGCTGCCTTGTTAACTCTACAGGAGAAGTAGCAAATGAAATAAGCAGGAGGATCACGTTGGCAAATAGATGCTTTTTTGGTCTCCGGCCATAACTGCGGAGTGGAATGATAGCCAGAGGTACAAAACTGCTAATGTACAAGACCCTCATTCGCCCAGTCTTGATGTATGGCTCTGAGAGCTGGACCATCTCGAAGAAATCAGAGCAAAGCCTACTGGTCTACGAGCGGAAAATCTTGCGCTACATATACGGACCGCTTCGTATGGAGAATGGAGAATGGAGGAGAAGGACCAACCACGAACTAAGCATTCTCCTAAATGGTCCTGATATCGTTAAGACCATCAGACTCGGGAGGCTTAGGTGGGCAGGCCATGTTATTAGAATGTCAGAAGAGGACATCCCTCGGAAAGTCCTGTCAGGGCAGCTGTATGGCACAAGAAGGATAGGGAGACCTAAGCTTCGCTGGGAGGACGGTGTTGCAAATGACTCTCGCCACATCCTTAGAACTCGGAACTGGAGAACGGCAGCACTTGACCGGGACAACTGGCGAAGGCTGATTCAGGAGGCCTTGACCCAGTAATGGGTTGTTGAGCCGCTGTAAGTAAGTAAGTAAGTAATACGGCTTTGAATAACGGAGGTTTGACCGAACTATCGAGTTTTGTGAAAATATATCTTTTTATCAGTGAGGATGACACTCACAGAATATTTTGCAGGACTTAGTTATTGGATTTTGGGACCCCTAAATATAAAAATAAATATACGGAAATCTAAATTTTTCATGATCACAATACTTTCCTTTACTAAATACAGGTAATTTAAAGTAAAAATAGCAATTTTAATTATAAACACAATCGCATATTTGATTCTTTACGGAGAAGTTTACGGATGAGACATAGTAGAAATCTCGACTAAAGCTTAAAATATATAGTGTAACACTTATGTGGGTTTAAATAATTTTTATTTACTAAAAATAATAATTAACAGTGTGAGACAATAACACTCAAATAATTAAAAACGTTACAAAAAGTATCAACTTGTGACACAAATGTAACCATAAGACTTAATCTTCAGAGCAAGACTAACTCTTCAGTCCATTGGCCCTCATATTTAGTCTGAATTAGAACAGTCTAGAAGGTTCCCGACAATCGCAGAACAGTCGCTAGAACAGTTGGTCTGGTCCAACAAAAAGTCTTGACTCTTTTTTATCATGTTTTGTGTTTTACGTAACAATAGTAACTGAGATATTTTCGTAATTTAGTTAGTTTAAAAATGATGTAGATACATTTTTCTATATTACAATGAAATATATAAGAGCGAAAATTAAAAATGGCAGCTTCTGAATATGGGTGGCATAACTGATGTAAAATATCGTGGGCTGTCTCTAACATCAACTTCAAATGCAACAGGTGCCTTTAATTTGTAAACACAACAAAGCCTTCAAGGAAATTCCTTTGAAAGTAGGGAATGGAATATAGTAGTCGAGAGCGAAATATCTGACCTTTAAAGGACTTAAAAATAAAATAAAATGAAAACAAAGTCTGAAGGTCTCAGCATTGAGTAAATAAATATCGTTGACATTTCCGTCTTTCTTGGGTAAATGCTCTTAAATGGGATGAAATCGTGGAGCAATTCAGTAAAGAAGTTGACAAGTGAAGGAAAATAAGGTAATGCATTGTCTCTTAAAATTAAATTAGGATAACAAGCTTTTGCGTGTGATTTCAGAGAAGAAATTTAAGTCGAGGGCAAGGAACGATAATTCTGGATCTCAGGTAACGAAGTGGATAATATACAGGTCACTTACTCTCATTTAAGTTACAAAGTTACCTGGTTAGTAAAATTATATGAAAGGATGAGGGCATTGCCTGCTTTAGTATTTTCTTGGGCCCAGTTAAATAATTTCTGTTCTAGGTGGGTTGATATTAATTTGTTTGTGATCGGTAATACCCTATACAAGAATCTCCTAGGGCCTGTCGTGGATCGCAGAAACCTAGTGCATATCAGCTGTACATAGCAATAAACAGAAACGTTTCGTAAGGAAGATAATAAGCGAGATTTGTTTCGATAAACTATGTAGGATTATTAGCAACAACGAAATTCAGATCACCATAAAACAAATGAAGAGATGGTAAATTCCATAAAATTGAGTAGATTGAGATCTGCTGGAAACATCATGCTAAGGATAGATCACATCATAAGAAGGATAGATGGCAACTGAAAATCCTTGTAGAAGTATTAGCAGCAAGAGAATAGAAGAAGATGGAGACCCCCGATAAAAACATAGCTATAAAAGTGGTGTAGTGCTTAGCTTGGTAACTTACAATACTAAAGGTCGCGGGTTCGCGTCTCGAGGTGGCCCTAGGATTTTTTAATGGGAGTAAAAAATTCTTGGCTATGCCGTCACGACTAAATATAAGGAGCGATAGACTGGAGACTTAGTCTTTTTTGTGACGCTCAAGTCATATGGTTATTTCTGTGTTACATAGTGATAATTATAGTATCCTCTTTAAATATTTGTGTTATCATAATTTGTGTGGCATTAAAAGTTGAAATAATAAAGGCTGAAAGATTAAATAATCTATAAAAATAACTGTTGGGACATTTAATTCATCCTCCAACACTGTATTTTAAAGGGATTTACAATCTCTTATAACTTGTCAATTTATGCCTCGGTTATACATTAAAATAGGGAGTTGTTAAGGTTTAAAGTTGAAGGATGTGGGCCAAAATTTCTTGATTGAATTTTATCCGAATTTTTCTTCTGATCCTGATCCCACTAATTTCATTGCTTTCCATCAACATCTGTAAGCTTCACCGAAATGATGGAAAGGAGGATCAAGCTGCTTGGTTTAAAAAAGAAATAGACAGCAATCAAACAAGACAGTTCAAGCTGAAATAAAAAATATATAGTTCATCAAATATACAATACGCCTTAATATGCTTTTAACAATAGAGTGTGCTGAAATTAACTAATATTTTATATTTATATTTTATTGGTTAAACTCGGATGAATTCGTAAAATCGCATTTTTTAAAATTTTTTACATTAGGTCTTCTCCTGCCATAATATTGGGGGGGGGGACAGTCCCCTTCTGTCAAAATATTGGGGGGGACGCGTCCCCCCTGTCCTCCCCGGCGATGACGCCCGTGACCTTTATAGGTGATAAAAGAATAAGTACATTGTTTGAGTAAAATTAATCCTTAGTCTTTAGTGTATGATCAGAGGCGTATGGCGACCCATCATGCATGAAAGTAAGTAAATCAGACCAAGATCACTCAGGGGGGATGTTAGAGGAGTTCTACTTATATAAAGACCATTTTAATCGGTTTTAGTAACATTATTCAGAGGAAGATAATTTATTCTTTATATTACTAATTTCGCAGGGGAGGGGGGCGGACCTTGGCGATGAGTACAAGTCAAAAGCAGTAATTTTTGAGATGTTACAGTTTTGCTCTGAGGCGACGATATACGCCCATGAGCATACTCATCATGAGGGGATACATTTCCTGAAATACGAGTATGTCCCCTCAGGAAAGAGGGTTCAGTGGTGAACCGCACCGCACCTAAATACTCTACTGTAGGACATATACTTTTTCCATTCCCAATTAGGTAAATCATTCATAAATATCCCAAATAATAATGAATTTACGAGCCTTTAAGTTGGCAGAATAACTAGCTCCAATTTCAATATTTTGCAGGAAAGTACTTTATATTTTATATATTTCCCATTGCAAAATTCGTCCTTTTTTTTTTTTTGTGTATATTTTGGTAAATGTTATGTTTTAATAATTCTGCCATACTATTACAAAAAGATACGAATTTTCCAAAGAGGAATATTATTAAAAGGGCTCATTTGAAAACATTAAAATTGGAGTTAGTCCTTCTGTCAACTGAAAGGCTCCTATAAAGAAGATAATTTACTAGTTTATGAATTAAAAAACTGGGAAAAATTGAAGAGATTTGAATCTATCTATATACTACCCCTAAAATAAAAATAAAAAAACGAATAATAAATCTGCCAATCTTGATTCAATGAACAAACCTCTTTGCATAGGTGGATATCCTTTCACTCCGTAGTCATTTTGCTTTAATTATAATAAATTAATTATTATGTATATTTATAAGATAGACATAAATGATTCAGTAGTGTTACTAAATAAAAGCATTGCTGATGCAGAATACTGATTAAAAAAAATATTCCCTACCTTAAGGATATGATCTCATATTGTAAAGGGCTTCAGTACTAGGAAATTGTATAAAGTGCCAGCTTTATAAGAGTGCGAATTATGATCTATAACTAAAGTCACCGTTATAGATCATCAATATTTAGTATATATTGATTTCTGCATTTTTATCTCATTTGAAAGAACTGTTGAGTTATAAATATATAAAGTCCAAGGGAGTCCGCACTCTCAGAACCGGTTGGAAAGGTGGCAATTACGATGCACAATTGGAAAACTTTATTACAATTTATTGGCCGAAATTCTATATCTCTTGAACGAATTTCGATAAACGAATAATTCTTTTTTCATTTATGAGCATTCTTTTTTAATTAGTGAGAAATAAATATGTACATAGGACCTATTAGACCTTAAAAATTAATTTTTTATCCCAATCCTGCCCTTCACTTAAGTTTAAATAAAGTAATTCATTTGGTAATGACCCATCCCATGGAGGTGACACTAATACCTTTATCGGTTTTCTGAGTATACTTATATTTGACACTTTCAGGCATTTACTAAGTTTTAAAAATTAAAAGAATAATTAAATCGGTCGTTTGAGAAACCCGAGATGCCCAAAAAAATCGATTTTTGTATAATTTTATTTTTGAAATCCTTGCATGCCGAGACATCTTATTCAAGAGGTACCCGACAAGCCCAGCTGATCTATCGATATATCGATTATAGACCATTCAAATAATCGTTTTCAGGGTAAACTCGACATATCCAGGACATTAAAAAAATATCTATCCCTAACCATAGCAGTAAATACGTTTTGGTGTAAAATTTTGATTGGCCTGTCACTGCCAAAGAACCTGTAGAAGATTTAAATGAAGAACCATAAATTTGATGTTACCCATTTCAACCTTATATATTTATACTTTCAGATATTTTTCATTTATAAGACAATCGTTGTTTGTAACAATCGTTTGTGTTCCATAATCAGGAGAAACCCAACATGTCCAATAAAGCATATATTTTTCAGATCTATCAAATGAAAATAGATTTATCAAATTATGAAAAACGTATTCTAAGTAGGAATATATATTGAAAGGAATAAGTTAAGGAGGCAAGGGCGTACCCAGGATCAAAACTAGAGGGGGGGCAAGATATGTTTGTTCAGAATGTAACATCCCCCCTGCCCTTAGCTGGGTACGCCCATGTAAGGAGAACTCTTAATACAAAAGTAGAACCGTTTTTTTCACTTTTCCAAAAAATTGAATTTGTGAACATGTAGGGTTTCTCAAACGACCGATTCAAATATTATATGGAAAAAAAAGGTAAAAATATATAATTTCTTGTAATCACAATAAAAAAAATTCCAAATATTAAAACTAGAAATATATATTGAAATTTGAGTCTAAAAAATATATTCAACTTCTGTTTCTAACTTCAAAGAGTATTTTCCTAAAATTTCAAATCTTCATAAATCATTTCCTCATTTCGCCTAATTGACCTGCAGCAATAACATTTTATTGTGATTTTTTTTTTTTTCATTTCATTCAACTTCATTATTTATCAGAGTTTTTATTAGAAGAAATCTAGGTTCGTGTGAAAGGCAGGAAAAATAGGTTATTATTGAAGTGTGAGACAAATTATGTTCTAATGACAGAACATCATTTAAATAGGGATTTGGGATGACTGTCAAGGATTCTTCATCTCCTCAACCAAGACTGTCTAATTATCAAGTCACGCTGACGATCTAGAAAGCACAAAACAATCGTCATTGTTGTCAAAAAAATAGAATCTGAAATCTTTACGAAAATGGAAAAATTATAATAAAGCTCTCCTTTGATATTTAACATAGTTTTAATGAAAGAAATAGGTCCTTTATATGCGAATAAACCAGTTCATATCTGATTATCAATTCATTATAAATTATGAAAATTATAAGGTAATAAGGACACAGAAATTAGGAACAGGATGTTGGAAAAAAAATTAATGGTTTTAGGAGTAGGTCATGGGCCGATAAATGAAAATTTCCTGGATGTGCAAAAAGCATGCCGCGCTTATGAAGCCTTCTCCTCCAATTATCTTGTAGATCTGGATAAGAACTAACCGCAAACACAAACGGGCGAACCAAACAAACAAAACACACTTTCTCAGCTATTATGCTAAAACATGACTTACATTAATCCTTCGAAGGATTAAGTATTTTATGCAAATATTGTCAGACCATTCAGGTACCAGCACTTTCACAGATAACTGAATGGCCTTTAAAATAGGCATAAATCCTTAGCTAGCATGTTAAAACTCAAAAGGTTAGCTACGTGTAGTGGACACATTTGCCCCTATCTACTAAACATGGAAGCTAACTCTATTTGCATTTAACTACATATTAAATTATCTACATATAATTCAAAATAGTTAAATGTTAATTAAATCGCTATATTACTGTAAATCAAACTAATTACAACACACCTTTTCATAAAGTCTATGTATGTAATTGCACAGGTACGCAAGTAAGAAATCGGTGTTACGCGTACCTACGTGAATGTATTATGAACGGTGTATGGAAAAATATGTCAGGGAGTTTGTAAATCGTAATGCTCGAATTAGAAAAATTCAAGTTAAACAAATGGGTGTTGAGTGGGTATGCTTGCAAGGCGTTTAAGAAGATGAACCGCACTTATAGGCTGAGGCCTCATAGCCCTTTCCCTGGATTTATCAATGAGGTTTTTTACCTTTATATTCCTTTCACACAACTAAAATAGTAATTGTTCTGCACATTATTTATTCTTTACATTATTTCCTAACTTTTAGTCAAGTTAAATCCTATCTTTAAATGCCAAAAAAACAGGGGGGCTGCAGCCCCCACAGACCCCCTGGATACGCTAATGACCGCACTTGTTGGTAATCTCAATTAAAAATTTATCTGCTAATGATTCATGATTCCCTGAAATCATTAATATGGTAAGTGAGAAACCTGGAGATTAAGTGACACTCACCTTTTTGCCCAACCGTAAATCAAGAAACTGTACTTTCTTATTAGCATAAGTACCTGTTTTACCAGGACAATCCAGGGGTTATTAAAGTATTATAGGCTTTTATTTTTTTGTCGTAGCATTTAGATACATGTATAGCTTATACATGTATATGCTCCTCTAATATGAGTGCATCTATAAAAAAAACTCATTTTGAGTTATTGAAAGGAAAAATCTTTTGTGTTAAAATTCACATCAAGAAATTTATCCCCTTCCCCTTGGACATCACACAGGAGAGGGGCCCTCAGATAAGAGGACCGTCAAGTCTCTGTTGGGGGATCATAAAAAATATACCGGCACTGAGTGGTCTGATATTTGGCTACGCCACTGTTGACACCTACAAGTTTTCGTCGTTTTAATTACATTACCTACTATTTTTTTTTCTTTTTAATGTGTCAATAAATGTTACTAATTACCCCAAAATAGAGTGTTATAAAGTATCGTAATTAAGGGTAGTTTTTGTGATTGATGCCGTTTTTAATGTTTTGAAACTCATACTGTTTTGACTATTTTTTTTTCGATCCACACCTGTGAATTAAAATGATTAATCATCAGCAGATGAACTGACATATTGATAAACTAATGAACTAAAATAAAAATAAATCAAAAAAGGCATGATAGGCATTAGAAAATGCGGCATCCCTTTCACGTGGATTAATTAATTAATTAATTTTAGGATCTAGGACTGAAGAGTGTTTATGTCTGTTTTGCACTGCCGTATATTTGTACAGTGTAAGTCAGAGAGGTTTTAATAGGTATGTGTAAATATTGAATTTCTGCCTGGCTTTTAATTTTGAATGTCGTCTGATGAGTGAGTACAATCATTTTAGTCTTATATTTAATAGGGCACGTTTTTGTTAGGTTTTGTATCATTGTTGAGACTTTCGATAATTTATTTGTCTTCTAAAGTATGCATCAATAGTATTTTTCTAGCAAGTGTGTTGTAAGTTAAATGAGGACTGTGTGGACTTTTCGTGCCTAGTATTGATAGCTATATCATCTCCGTAAGTGGGTGTAAGGGTATGAGCAGTTTGAGGTATGTCCTCAGTATATGTGATGTACAGAAGTGGGGCAAGCATAGATCCATATGGTACACTAGTGAGAATCGGTTGAATAGAGAACATGCTTGAGCCATGTATTATTTTAAAAAATTGTCCCAAAAGAAACGAATATGTGTGGAATTGAACTATATTGATTTTAATATTTTCTTCACCTTAGAATGATTCCAAGTTTTGTACTTCTACTGTGAATTATAATAATATTTATAAAACATTTAATGTTTTTGATAACACTTCTAAAGCGCCTTAAGAGATAATAATTTTATATTTGTGATTAGCTTCTACAGCCATAGGCTCAAACAAGTATGATTTTATATAATCCTAAAAATGCAAGCTTCACTTAAAAAAACAACAGCATAAATCAATAAATATTGAATTATATATTCCAAAACGCCCTAATTTAAGATCTGCCGGATCATACAGACAAGCCCTCTCGACACCTATTTTGTTTTACTCAAATTCTCAGTACTCATTGAACTTATTAGTGTAAGTACTTAGGTAGTGTGATTTGTTATTGACCCTTCATCACCAAACAACTACCACACAATATCTGTATACTACCTGTTTCGCACGGAAACTCAAAGCAATGAACCCTTTGAAACATTACAATGTTTGGGCTGTATGACTTGAGTACGCTTTTTGCAAGTAGCATCGCTGCTTTTAAACGGGGCCTTGGAACTCTGTAGAAAACACCTTCCTAAGATATTTGAAATGTCTCATTAAATTTAAGATATGGAAGTTCAATATAAGTAAGTATGTAAAACTTAGAGGTGTGTAATAATCAACTGTTATTCTTTACGATAGGTTGATAAATAATCAGGGTTTTCAGTTTGATCTTTTTTTTATTTAGGAAAGCCAACGTTTCGATCCCTACGTATGGATCCTCATCAGGCAAGGGCGTACCCAGGATCAAAACTAGGAGGGGGCAAGCTATGGTCGTTCAGGTTGTAACATCTTACCATGGAAAAGGTGAATGAAACCAAAATTATGTATAATTATAGCAGTGCTTTATCAACTAAGTTATTACAACTATTTGCTTGAAAAAAATTATTCTATTATTGCTTCCAGCCTTAAAAGCCTAAAAAATTATTGCTTCCAGCCTTAAAAGCCTAAAAAATTATTGCTTCCAGCCTTAAAAGCCTAAAACATTATTGCTCCCAGCCTTCCAGGGGGGGGGGGGCAGTCCCCCCTGCCCCTAGCTGGGTACGCCTATGTCATCAGGGCTAAAAAGAAGACTGTTATATCAGTATCTATGAGTTCGTTTGTCTTCTTTTTAGCCCTGATAAAGATCCACATATAGGGATCGAAACGTTGGTTTTCCTAAATAAAAAAAAGATCAAACTGGAAATCCCGATTATTTATCAACCTATGTATATAAACAATTATTTTCATGGTTCCAAAATAACTGTGAAAAAAATATATTGTCTTGGAAATGAATAAAACTCAATTTCCAGGAAGAAAATATAATGATGTGTTTATTTAACGGAATACAATATTTAGCAATAATTTTACATCGATTTTAACAAGACAATTCTAACACATGTGCTACATATTAGAATTTATAACCTTATACATATGTTTTTAAAAATAGTCAAAAATGTTCCATGTGGCGGGAGATATCACTAAATAACTAATTCTCTTATCAATTTTATCAGTAATCCAATCAGTTGCTCGGAGTTAGTGGTGGCAGTTATAACAATGTATGACAGAGTGATCATAAAATGACGCCTCCAGCAACAAGTTTTTGATTTACACCCTTAAAAATATTTTTATTCTAAATCACCAAAGCATGGCTTGAAAATGGCTCTAGAAGCCAAAACGTTGCCAGAATACAAAAAAAAATATTATTGTTTTTTGGTGAATATTGGCCTTTTTATTTATATAAATAACTAATACTTTCGTCTAATAGTGACTGATCATACAGTACATATTAGACTAGCTTTTGTAATTCTTGTGTCCATTACAAAAAAAAATAAATAAAATTCTGAATTATATGAAATATTTGGCTGTATGTTATATGGACATTAGTTCTAGAAAACATTTGTTTTGAGATATTTTGTTTTTGAAGTTCTGAAACAAATATTTATTAAATGGTTATCTTTTTATGAAAGATCTTGGAGTTTTAGTTCAAACTTTATCAATAAATGTTGTAAGAAAATTGAAACTTTTTGAAACACTTCAGTAAGTATATCATGTTTACAAAGAGCTAACAGGAAGTGGATATTACTCCCTTATACAACTGGTACTTGGTCATGCACGTTCACAAGTGACGAAATGGCCCATTGTATTCATGAATCTTTTTCTCCAGCAGCACATGTCACAGCAAAACTCAGTCAGCGAATCCCATAATACCCGGTTACATCGTCATATCGATTTATTTATATGATTTAGATAAATATATTGTTATTTGTTGGTAAGGTTAATCTAAATCAATGCAAAAAGAAAAAGATTTTAGTGATAAGGGAGGGTTTGAACTGCTAGCATATATGTAACTTGAAATAAAAATCTTTAAAAAAATAATAATACATGAATACCCGATTTATTCAAACTTATTTTTCATTTCATTAAAATTTTCTGAGCTGTTGGTTATTTAATATAAACAACCACCAATTATGGTTATGAGTCTATTAAAAAAAAACATTAATGTCTTTATTCTTGTTAAAACACTTTTATATTATATCGTACGGTGCTAAGAACAACAAGTTTTATAGTAATTATTAAAAATTAAAAAAAATTCACTAACCAAATTTAATTTACAACCATTTTTTTTCTTTTCGGAAGAAAAAATGTTTTATACACTGACGGGACTGATATACAATATATTTTTTTCTGAATAAAGTATATTAATTTATTTTTTGTAATTCAGTTTAATCTTTTCTTTTTTGTTGTGAGCAATCATCTTATTTAACGAAAATAATGAAAGGTGTAGGAAAAAATTTATTAAATGACGAAAAATGTATTTATCAAATTAATATTGGAATTTATAGTTATAGAAAGAGTGAAAACAATAGTATAGCTTTATGTTTAATTAAATCCAAGATGATTTGAAATATTGTACACAAAATATATTTTTTGTATGTTAAGCAAAAATAAAAAATTGCAGTTTTTCTATAGTTTGAATTTTTTATCAATGGACCTACATTTTCGATTTATAGATTTTGATACTACTATTTTTGTGTATATTAGACTCTATTTAGCAGATATTCACAACAGTTTTAGACCCTAAATTGAAGGTTGAGAATAGACTAAATAAGTTTTTAAATTTTTTAAAATAGTGAACACTCACCTCTTTGTCTAGGATGACCGTTTTCGTAAGATGACCTGGAGCAGCTACAGAACTCCCAAGAACCGCCAAGCACAGCACTAATGTCGAATACATTATTAACTGAAAAATAAAATATAAAAATGCTGTAGAGAAAAATTATTTCACAATCCACCTAGTTATAATATATAAACAATATTATATAATAAAATAAAATGAATATATTATGAAATGACCGATACTAACAGGAGAATACACTATAAGATGTTGAAACGACTGTGGATGGATTTCGACTGGGACTCCAGATGGACTGGGATGGTGGGGACTGTCTGCATAAGAGGATGCCACCGTAACCCTACCTGTCTGCCTACCTGGACAGCTTATTGTATGATTTATGATAGTATTTTCGCTAAATTAAAATGATTTCTTTACCTTACAATGTTGTCAAAATAACGTTTCTGGTATTGTAAAATATGACCGCTATTTCTCACTCCTCTTAACTACATCATAACCAGAAAAAAAAAGAAAAAACCATGATTTTTCAGTCGAGTGAATAGGGTGAATTTGAGCCACATTGAGTGGCTGTGAAAGGAAAAACAAAGGAGGAGCGTTCATGTTATCTGGTAAGGAATTGTGGCACAGATATCAATCGAACGTATTGAAAAACCCACATGGGCCCAGATTTTATTCAAAGTAAATTTTCTTTTTTGTCTGTCAGGTTTTTATGTACAATTATCCAGTGTGCATCGGACACCAATAAAAATGGACCAGTGTACCCTCCCCAAAAAATTATTTTTCTATGTAACTTTACATTCATAATGTACAGGTTTTCAACTGAAAAAAAAAAACAGCTTTTTTTTATGTTTTATTTTTGAGGTTTTCCCACCTTTAGGGCGGCCCCGTCCATTTAATGTACATATATTAAGAATATTTTGACCTATTTCATTTGATTTATGAACTCATCTTATGAATAAAATGAACATCTTATGAATACTTCTGATTTAATAATGAAAATACAATTACAATATAGTTCGGTCCCCTGTAAGTGAAAGCATTGATAAAAGATTTTTGTCGATGTAGGACAGTAAGCTACGAAAGAAAACTGTGAATCCATGGAGGTCCTTCTCCTGCCGTTACTAATGTCTAGAAGAGGTGGTAATTACTCGCCTGTGTGTACATACACAGTAAGGGAAGTACATAATAACAAGGGAAGTACTTCCGAATTGCAATAGTTTTCTCATGGAGTCGGATATTTCTTTTATTAATATAACATACAATTAATATCATCGCACGATTTCTAATCAACTTTTGGTCAGAAACATTCGTTTTCACCAGATTCGCCTAATGATTGAACTAAACTAATAAAAAATCATTTGATAGACTTTTTTTATGTCATTGTATAAAATTCTTGATAGGTATATTACTGGAATAACTGTAGAAATTCGGCAAAGGGTAACAATGTTTTTTTATGTATTATATTTTAATATAAACAACGAAAGTGGGAGAAGAGAACTGGCGAAAATGAACAAAGAGGTGTGCTAAGGCTTTGAAGAGGACAGAGAGATTGTTGGTAGTTAATGTAGAACAGGCGATTAGTTACATATATGAGAAATTTAGACTGGAAGATTTGGATGGTCTGAAGGAGTGATTTTTTGCATGAGTACCATACTTGAGTGGCGTTAGTCCATATTGGTCTCAGTAACATATTGTGTAGTATAATTTGGTTAGTAATTGATAGTGTGTTTTGCAACATTCGTCTTAAAAGTGAGAGTTGATGATTTAATCTTTTCTTTAATGTTGTGACATGGCATTTCCAGGCTCTTTACTGAAAGAAATTTATTTGTTATAAGTTATACTTACAGACTTAAATTCCTATAGAAAATAAAATATCCCTTAAAATTGCATATTTCCCATAAATCTGTTGACCTATTCTTTAAAAACTTAAAGGCATCCTAAAATTATACACATCGCAACCTTGAATAGATCTTCTTTTAATGACATACAGTACTAGTGTTAGCCAATGGAAAATTATCGGCAATTAAACTTGACTTGCGTAAAGAATGGGACTATTGTAAGATGTTGCACATTCGCGTAACAGTTCTTTATGGTAATGATTCGCTGCTGTCGATTAATAAATATAATTTCCATATAAAAAAATAAACTTATTATTACTTAAACGAATAAATCATGTCAGTTAGAACCTCGTAAATTCCACCTTGATGGCACTAGGGGGTGGATCGGAAAGTTAAAAAGGTCGGATTAATTTGAGACGATAAAAATGCGCTCCTTTTTTTCCTCACTATATCTAATGTGCATATTTATAATAAAATGTAAATTTTTCATGCACCAAAAAATATTTAAGACCAAAATAGATGTATATTTCTGTTACATTGTACAATGGATGGGATGGTTACAGTTGTGGGCTTTTCTGGGTGGTTCCATAGCCGACAATATATAAGTAAGCAATCGATTAGTAGCTTATTCTTTCATAGAACAGGGAAGCTATCAGTTAAATTTAAGTCAATGTTCTTTCGCTATTAGTAACTGTTTTGTAACATTGTTACTAATTGCAGTTCTATTGTTTCTTTGACAATTTACTATTCTAATGTATGTAAATATATACATACACATATATATAAAGCTTTACCGGACAATTTAGGAAAAGCAATAAGATAAAAGATTTTGTTAAATAATGACTCCTCAGAAAAAAAAAGAAAACATACAAATTAATGAATGACTTCGATTTAAAAAAAAAAAGTATTCTAAATTAGTCTTAATCGAACCCAACTTACATATTTCACATGCGTCACCTCTCTTAATGGTGTGGAATCATTAGAGTGATCGGATCAAAAGAAAAACATTTCACCTTATGACGCGGGTAAATTATAGTCTGGATTTTTTTCCCCATTAGGCTCATTCGATTTCTTAGTATACTGTGGTAGTCAGTCTCTTTTTTCTTTAAGTATCCTTGTCCATAAAAATACTTTAATTACCTACGCATATTTATGCATATATGTACTAATTTATTTTTATATTAGTTCATATAATTATATTTTGTTTAACGTCACTTTATGCCACTAAGGCTAATCGGACGATGCTACAGCCGGAGTCCTAAATTTTACCTATGCAGGTATAATTAAGAAAGGGATCTTTAGCGAGTACCTGACATCGTACAGGCTCGGGACCTCCATTTTAGGGAGCGAAGGAAGGCATAGACAAGGATATTTTACTCCTATTAAAAACTCCTAGGGCCACCTGGGGACGCGAACCCGCGACCTTTAGTATTGTAAGTTTCTATGCAAACCACTACACCACTGGTTACCCCAGACTATTTTTATTTTATAATTATAAAGTTTAATTAACTTTTTAATTATTTTATAGCTATGACTTCGGCTTACTTTTTCGAGCTACAATTGAGTGTGAGTCATCATTGAGGCCTATTATGTTTTGACTTTTCTATTTCAATAAAATATTATGGTTTTACGTATTTTATAACTTGTAAAATAATTATTGTAGCTTTATTTAGTGAGCAGTGGCTGTAAAAGAAGTGTAACAGGTGACGAACAGCTGTGTCACTGCTTGAGTAACAATCATCGTAAGGCTAGAGTAATTCCCTTTCACTAGGCAACTAACTTTCTAACACTTCGTAACTCAATTCAAAACTTTATTGAAAAATTTATTAAATTGACATTGACAATTTTATTTTACAAAAACAAATCAGGTAAATATTGTTAGAAAAAAAAAATATGATATGATATAAAGAAAAATAATTTCATGAAGGTATATGAAGGCATATAGCGAAGATACACTTTGTACTCAATGCATTTCTAACCTATATGGTCTCTATGGTCTATCTTCTTTTCAAACGCATTAACACAATCCAGATTACGGTACTTAGTTTTTCTGGACTCACCCCTTATATACGCCTGCAGTTTATTATATTCTCAGCATATATTGCTTGATCAGAATCAGTGAAGATTTAACAACGAAGCATGGGATGATAAATTTCCTTCCGCCACCTAAACTAGGTCCAAACGATCATAGTAAACTGGAAAGGATGATAATGTGTTACAGAAAGTGGACAGACCGGACCCAGTGGGAATTCCCCTCATCGCAATAGCCCGGCTCTGATATAGCAAGGTTCAGGTCAGAATTTTCTGCTTAACCCAGTTATTATATCCGTGCATCCAAGGACAAGCTTTCAACCAAGAAATGGCTACAGCAAGTATTTAAAAACATTTTTACACGTACTCCAGTTCGCAAAGATGGCAACAGCCTCTTCAACTGCCGCGTGCTTGTAGGAAGGAGGGGGTTTGTTTGTTTGCTTAACTTAACTTTATGCCACTAAGGTTAATCGGACGATGCTACAGTGGGAGTCATAAATTTTGCCTATCCAGATATAATTAGGATATGGATCTTTAACGAGTACCTGACATCGTGCAGGCTCGGGACCTCCATTTTACGTCCTATACGAGGGACGGCATAGCCAATGATTTTCTACTCCCTTTAAAAAATCCTAGGGCCATCGCGGGAGGAAGGGGTATGATCCATCTAATTAAGGATGCACCATTATTCACCCTTAACTGAATGAAATTTTCCTAGGGGAAAAAAGGAAAAAGGAACTATGACTAAATGATCATTTTTTTAAATAAGAAATATGAATAAGGCCACCAAGGAGGAGTCTTAGCATTCCTGCGGAACACTGAGTGGGTCACAAGAGGCATCTAGCCCTAAAAATAAAATCTTAAAAGAAGCCCTCTGAGAAGCCATTGGAGCTTTAATTTAACTTTGATTTGATTGGCAATTTAAATTAGAAAGAAGGGGATTTGCAACCAAATAGATGGATATCAGAATCAGGAACAGGATATCGACAGCCCAATATGGATATGGTCATCAATAGAAATATCAGCTTATAGTTATCGTTAGGATCAAAATATCAATAAATAATCGATCGAATTATCTATACTATCGACAGTCAATTTTTTTATCAAGAACATAAACATAAAATTTTTTGAAAAACCAGTAATTTTGAAATAAAAATTTCGATTCTCTTGCACGCGTATATAAAAATATTCGATTTTCAACAAAAATTAATTAATAAGGAACATTTAACCGAAAACGCTGCACTAACGATGAATCTAACGAAAATTGTCGAAAAATAACTGAAACTTTGTTTTTCTAGGCATCGACTCTTTCACTATTAAATCATAACCAAAAATTATTGTTATACGTCTATGATCAACGCTTGTTTTTCTTTGCTTTGCTTAACCATGCCCTACACACTACCTTACAACAGGCAAGATAAGTCTTAAACTTTTTCTAACGATCGGATTTATATACAATACCTAGAACTTTCCGAAAATGGAAGTTTTGATTTCCATTTATAAATTAAAATACCGAGCAGCTTAACATGTTAGGTGCGGCATCGGTCCCCGGGGTCCGATGTCCTACATTCCCCTCTTAGCAGCCGATTTTCACTTAAAAATGTCCGAAAGTCTGAACACTTCAAACACTCAATTTAGACGATTTTTAATGAGATTATGTCATTTTAGTGCAGAAAATGTTGCTAACGGCTGAAATTCTATTGGTTTTTAGAATCGGACTCTGAGGTCCGATTTTCTATAAAGAGTGGCGTAAATCCTGTATCGGCCTGTCCTGCGCCTATTATGTCTAGTTCCAATTCTTACCAAGAGATAATGCCCTTGAGACGCTCATTTAATTCCCTTTCAATCAAAAGATAACGCTTTCGTCAAAGCATTCCCATCAAACCTCGACGCCCGATAACGTCTGTGGCTCATCCCAGCAGACGGACCCCGGGGATATATCGGGACCGATACCTTTCAATTCAGGATGCCCATAAAAGACGCCGACAAACCTAACGTGTTAATAAAAATTCTTTTATTTATAAAGGACGAATATCAATCTAGATGCCTCCGATTGTAAATGCATCGAGTATATGTATATACTTTTTAAAAAGTTTATATAAATAAATAAAAAGACCAATTTGCAAATATCTAACTTTTAAGAATATCCTTGCAGACATATAATTTTTGATGTGGCAACAGACCTACATTCAGACAATCTGTTTTTTCAAAATGGTTGAAAAACAGATGTGAATAGCTTACTATAGGAACTAGAAAAGTGCAGATAGGACCCCGAGGAACGAAGCCGCACCTAACGTGTTAAGTTGCTCCGTATTTTAATTTATAAATGGAAATCAAAACTTCCATTTTCGGAAAGTTCTAGGTATTGTATATAAATCCGATCGTTAGAAAAAGTTTAAGACTTATCTTGCCTGTTGTAAGGTAGTGTGTAGGGCATGGTTAAGCAAAGCAAAGAAAAACAAGCGTTGATCGTAAACGTATAAGAATAACTTTTGGTTATGATTTAAGAGTGAAAGAGTCGATGCCTAGAAAAACAAAGTTTCAGTTATTTTTCAACAATTTTCGTTAGATGCATCGTTATTGCAGCGTTTTCGGTTAAATGTCACAACTGCGCTAAAACAAAAAAACCTGAAAAGCCACAAGTTCCTATTAATTAATTTTTGTTGAAAATCGAATATTTTTATATACGCGTGCAAGAGAATCGATATTTTTATTTGTATTTCAAAATTACTGGTTTTTCAAATATTTTTATGTTTATGTTCTTGATAAAAAAAATTGACTGTCGATAGTATAGATTGTTATTAGATTGTTGTCGATTATTTATTGATATTTTGATGCTAACGATAACTATAAGCTGATATTTCTATCTATTCTATATTCTATCGATATTGGGCTGTCGATATCCTGTTCCTGATTCTGATATCCATCTATTTGGTTGCAAATCCCCTTCTTTCTAATTTACATTGCCAATCAAATCAAAGTTAAATTAAAGCTCCAATGGCTTCTCAGAGGGCTTCTTTTAAGATTTTATTTTTAGGGCTAGATGCCTCTTGTGACCCACTCAGTGTTCCGCAGGAATGCTAAGACTCCTCCTTGGTGTCCTTATTCATATTTCTTATTTAAAAAAATGATCATTTAGTCATAGTTCCTTTTTCCTTTTTTCCCCTAGGAAAATTTCATTCAGTTAAGGGTGAATAATGGTGCATCCTTAATTAGATGGATCATACCCCTTCCTCCCGCGATGGCCCTAGGATTTTTTAAAGGGAGTAGAAAATCATTGGCTATGCACACTCATTGCAATACAGGAGTGTTTTTATATATAGAAGGTCGGTCAGAAGAAGGGTAACAGCTCAAAAAAAAATTTTTTTTTTTGGATTATCACATGTAAAGTTTTAATTGTATTCTCATTACTATGCACCTGCAAACAGCGATTAGGGAAACTTGGCTTTGATCAGAAATTGTCTACCACTGGGGCAGTTATTACCATTGGTACTCACTGTAACCCTCTACCTGTGAAAATACGATCTTACCCTCCATATAAAAATAGGGTAAATTGCGCATATTAATTAATATTAATCAATTAATACTATTCTAATATTGTAGGTTTTGTCATGCTGATTGAAATCACAATTGATACATTTTGAATTGTAACCACTTTCTTTCCGACGTGCGATATTATTCCTCAAAGGTTTTTCTTTTGTCAGGACGTGTTATACTTTTCTTTCTTAAAGATTCTTCAATTCTTTTTGGTGAAAAAATGATCAAGGATTGCGGACCTTTTGAATTTGTACCTATTGAATTTTATACACAATTTTTTTTTTTTTTTTTTTATTACAAAGAACTATGAATTATTTCTGTTCTGAGAAGTATATTGTGTTTATTAATGTTGATATGTTGCTTTACCATTTCTATATTGATTGATATCCAATGCGAGTTACATATTTGTATTGATTCAGAAATTGGATTTGATGAATTATGTAATAGCATATTATCGTTTCGAAATGAAAAGAAATGGTAGATAATATTAGTTCAAAATAAGATTAAGAAACTCAATTACCTCTTCAAGTTTATGTGACTTAGCAATAAGACTTCACTCACAGATTGTTATTATGCAACACTGCACTGTCATTGCAGCCGGTCCGGAAATAGATCAGAGCGCTTTCATCTACCATAGTGCAACTGTTGTAAAAAAATGTTTTTGTATATATTTACTACCTCGTATATTGTATATACTTATTACCTCGCTTAGTTTAACTATTTGGAAAAGAGGATATTGAATCCCACATATAGATATTCGGTATTAACACGTTAAGTGCGGTGGTGTATTTTAGGGATATCCTGTTTAGTTCAGGTATCGGACCCCGGGAACCGATGCCACACCTAACGTCTTCATTAATATGTTTAAATGTTCCTGATATAGTTTTGTATAGTTAAACGGAAAAAAAAACTTCAGGATTCGGTTGGACCAAATTATAAACTACAGCGACCGTTGGACTTAAAAGCTAATGCCTAGGATTATATTTTATTGCACTGCATTTGCTCGAATGTAAGTTATCTTTGATAAGTTACTTTGAGCGCCGACTTCTTACCGAAATATAGGAATGAAAATTATATTCGAGTGTTTTGGAAGTCCAAACAATTGTGGATCGTGCACATAGCTTTTGTGAGATCTCCCTCGGACATGGAGAACCAGTATCATACTGAAAGAATGAAAATATCATAACAAAACAAAGGTTAAGTACATTATAAAAGTGTTAAGTACTTAACAATAACAAACTGAATAATAGTAATCATTAAGCTATTGTTTTTTCTACAAATGATCTGATAGACATTTATGCCAAGGCGAGACGAGGTGTATACAAGGAGGCCTTGTGGTTGCTCGGTTGCCTTTGCATCAGCTACTTTGAGGTCGTTCATAAAGACTCCTTCAATACCCGAAAGATATTAATTATTTCCGCTATAGGACTAACCGTTTTTTTGTTAATTGTATACGACGAAAATTCATCGTATGAAGGAAGACTTCTGTTTCCTAGTTCTCAAAGTGAAAAACAATAATGCTCAAAACGTTTATATGTAGTTATGAATCACTAATTGCTTTTGTTAAGATAACTCGAACACGCTCCAAAAAAGAATTTCAAGTTAGGCGTCGTAAGGCGTTTTTTATAGAATTTTTTTTTCCAAAATGCAAAAAATATTGTTGTGATTTATCCTTCTTTCGCAAGATACTTAAATAGCCTCTTAGCACCGCTAGGCAGCAACAAAGAGTTCCTCTCAGAAAGAATCCTACTCAGAGATTTAAAACGTCTTTATGCAAATTACTATAAAATATTTTAGCTTCATGCCAAAGTATGAAAGGATGAATGATAAAGTAAGAAGCGAGATAAGGATAAAAGGTACTAAAATTTATTCTGTTGAGAATCTAACAAATAAAAAAATAATAAAAAAAAAAAAAAAAAAAGAGAAGGAAAAAGGTTATTGACACTTCGGGTTTCACGGTAGTTTTTATGGTTTTGTTTTTTCCAAACAGCTTGAAAATATTTATTTTAAATGTTTTGTGACACTAATAATGTAATTAATTGTTTTGAAGTTCCCATTTTCAAAAAGAAGCAGATTAATTATGACTTTATGATTCCATTAAGCCAAAAAAACATTTTCCTTTAGTTTGAAAAAAAAAGAAACGAATTTTGGCTTAAAAAAACTATCCTGGATCCCAGGTATTTACCATTAGCGTAAAATCC
The DNA here is from genome assembly GCA_911387785.2 of Aelia acuminata. Classification (NCBI taxonomy): domain Eukaryota; kingdom Metazoa; phylum Arthropoda; class Insecta; order Hemiptera; family Pentatomidae; genus Aelia; species Aelia acuminata. The sequence continues at coordinate 204,079,183 of OU426978.1, read as the reverse complement.
CCCGCCCTCTCCGGTTGGCTGGGAAAACCCCAAAATAGCCCAAAAGACAAGGAACATGGAGAAGTAAAATTGAAACGAAAAAGTATTAGAAACCTTGGTTTAAAATAAACTGGTTTCTTCCAAGAGTTTTTTTCTTTTTAATAGAATAAAATTAATTCTTATTTGAATTCATCAAATGTATCTGTTAACTTAATAAGGCTTTTTGTCTTATTTATACAACTCCATCCATACAAACCATCCCAGATGAATAAGCCTTTTACTGGTTTTTGTAATATTTCAAAATGTTGTTTCATATATGGCAAGGAAGAAGATGTCACCTTAAAGAAACATCCATTCAATATTGTGTTATTCGTACAACTAAGGAGGTAAATAAATTAAACTCATTCGGCGGTTTATAGTAACCTAAATATTTAAATAATAAATGAATACATTTAAAATTATCATTATTGAGTTGGCCCTAGGATTTTTTAATGGGAGTAAAAAATCCTTGTCTATGCCGTCCCCCGGATAGGACGTAAAATGGAGGCCACGAGCCTGTATCATCGTATAGTGTATATACATGTATCACCTACTCGTTAAAGATCAAAAGGCAAAATTTAGGACTCCCACTGTAGTATCATCCGATTAGCCTTAGTGGCATAAAGTGACGTTAAAACTAACAAACAAACATTTAAAATTATTTCATAATATTGATCTTTATTTTTGACTTAGATGATATTATATACCTAACCATTATTTTTTATAATTTGCCATTAGTTCTCCTTCTCTATTACATCGAGTTCGCTGATTTTGGTGTTAATTAACAACAGCTCCGTATGTTGTGTTTAGGTTTAAAAATGTTTTGTAACTACTCGCACATGATTTTTTACTATAACTATTGTTTAATCATTGGAATAGCGAAATAAATCACAAGAAGCTGTCCTCATTATTTTTTCAATTTTTCCACTTTACTTAAATGATTTGAACCACTTCTCCGTTATTAAACGAAAGTCATTATCCATTTGGTTATTTTACTGCCGTTCCTGCCATTTCACATAATTATAATCAGCGTCTCACTTGTAATATTTTTTTCAACTTATTAAACTTCATTAAAAATGAAGTGCCCAATAAAAATTCTTCTTCTTGTGAGTTCACACTAAATTGGATTGCCTACTTTATTTTTTCAATTCAACTTTCCATTATTTTATTATTTATTCCCACTTATGAAAGCAAACAAACCTACAAAAAAAATATTCCGTTGATGGGTGTGAAGAACGCACAACCAGGAAGGAAACGGATAAGACCTAGTAATTCGCAGTAAGGTCACCTAGGAGAAACGAAACAAGTTATTTTGATTTGGTTGATAGTCTCAAAGTGAAAAAAAAAAAAATATCACTTCCTAAATGCCACCAAATCGCTTAACTAAAACCAAAAGCGACACTTAAGAACCAAGGATGGAAATAACATCCTAGTAGAAAGACGGATTTCAACATGCATCGAGTGGAAATGCGAGGTCAACATTATACAAGGTCTAGGTTAAGTTCCTGAACGAGAGAGAGTTTCCGTATTTCTCTTAAAGATACTCCATTTTATACAGTAGGGTAGGTGCAGACTATCGATATTTTCTGACAATAAACACCAAGAATTAACGAATCAGATACCATTTTTGGTTCGTTTATGTGGGTTAAAGCAAGATACCATCTTTTAGAAGGTAATGTTACACAAGTGCCATTTTTACTAGATGGATTAGTCAAAATTTACGATCAAATGATATGAAATCAATTATTTCACTTCATTCTGAGACATTTAGTCCCCTAAGAATAACATAAATTACAGTTACTATAGAATGTATTATGTGTCTGCTATATTATAACACCCTAATATGATATCAACCTATTTTTTTTTGTTCCTCCCCTTCCTCGCCTTTCAGGCTATAAGGGTTTCCCGGGCCAGGGGAGATGGTGGGGGGATTGAGCCGAGTATTATTAAATCTGTACCTTGGTTCTAAAATGGACAATGTCCACTTCTACCAACCCCGGAAAATGCCAAATTAAATTTTTCAATTAATGAAATTTTCATTATCTTCTTACACATTTTCTTTTCTGCTCACTTGAGGTATTAATTCGGTAATGAATTCCAGGACATTGGCCCTTTTTACACTAAAAGTACTTCTTCTAGGGAGATCATTTGTTTGCATAACTCGATTTCTCCAATTTTGGACATATCCTTTTAGAACCAAGGTTACAGAAATGTCCCCTGGCTCTGGGTTTTGAACTTGCTATCTTCAATTTCCCAATCAAACGTTGCCATGGGCAACGCTTATTTTCTAACGCGTTTGCCCACTCGGCCATCCCGCCAGCCAATTACACCCTAAATGATATTCCGAGTAGAGTTGAGTACTGGCAACTTGCCCAAGAGTCCCTCTTCATCTAAACTATTCATATATTCCCATAATTTAAGTATAAGGCAATTTTGGACTTTTTCCTACTAATTTATTTGGATTGATGTCGTGGCCATACAATAAAACACTTCTGTCGCACCCGATTACTTTCGGTGTAGACGGCTATTTTCGGAATTCCGTCGGACTATGATTTTAGGTTACGTTACCGTGACCCTTCAACGAATAGAAGTGACTCTTGTGTTGGTAATGTTATGTACCAATAGTTATCAATATTATTTTCGAATACTAATGGTCGAATCGACAATCGATAGGCATTACGATAACATCAACAACCATAATAAAGTCATTAGTATATAATGTGATACTAGGAAGATGAATCATAGACAGGATGCTAATAAATATTTCTATGAAAATATTAGCTAGCTAATAAACGAAACTATATGAATCATTGGTTTCTCCAAGATCATTTCGCTGTCCAACTTGTTCAATTTCATTCTGCTTCATTTAATTTAAAATTATCAACAAAACATTTAAATGCTAAGCTAATTTAATGAAACAAGTGATTGTTATTTATTTATAAATTATATTAATCCTCTTAAGAAACTGATGTGGTTGTCGGCCATCTTTGTCTTCAAGAAACAGGTCATAAGAAGTGGGTCAATGAACGCGAAGTTGAATGCTGTTGGGCAGGGTCTATCTCGGAGGAGGGGGTATTGCAGATAGATCATAACTCCCAAAGAAATTAGTGACATAAAATCACGTTGTGTTTTTTTTTCACAACTTTATAATAGTATATACACCAGTTGCAGTTAAGCTACAAGCAGCTAATGAATAGTAGTATTGTGAATTCTCCATGGGCGGATGCAGAGGGAGGACCGTGGGGGCTGCAGCCCCATTTGCTTTGTTTTTGTTATTTAAAAATAGAATTTAAATTTAATAAAAGTAAGGAAGTAACTTAAAAAACAAATAATATGCAGAACAAGAAGAATGTTAGTTATGGAATATGAAAGTAAAAGAGCTGATGGGCAGATCCAGGAAAGGGCCTGACTGTGCTGCAGCCGTCCTTTTATAACCGGCTGGATCCACCCTTGGTTACCTCGGGCATTTTCAGGTACATCTTCAAGTTCCTGATTCAAGAGAAGTCAGTATGACCATGTCGTTAATAACCTTGTTTTTATACCTGTGCACTTTAAAGTGAAAGCAGGAATAAAGAGTTCGTACATATTAATCGTTTAAACATATTAATAAAAGTCGGTAACTAATTTTTAATTTTCTATTATATTATATTACTTTACATAAATGCTTATGCATATGAATTTAATAAAGTTCTTATTAAATTCTTTTTGTACATTAATAAGTGAGTTGTTTGTAAGCTTTCTATTTATATATTTTTGTTGTGCGTTTTTTTGCTACTGCTTGCGGGATTCTTAAAAATATTTTTTTTAAATTTGTATCCTGATATGAATGCCGAGGGTAAGTATTCAAAAAATACAATTGTGATTCAAAGAAAAATTTATCTTTAAAAAAAATAACGAATAACATCTTTACTATTTAGATATTCTCCATTTCTTTGCAATTTGCCCAATTTTGCAAGAAATTCGGGTGAATGTTTTGGGTAAAAAACACATGAAAGATAAGGAACTTATCCAGCTGCTGAACGGCCCAAATTATGATAGTGTCTACCGATACATAAAAGAGGCAATGGATTATAATTTGATTTTCCTGATTTTGTTTTTACTTTCACTTACCTATATATGAAATATATAGTAAGTGGAAGTATTGCGATCGTGAAAAATTTCGACTTCCGGTTTTCAACGGAAATACACGTTTTGGGACCCCCTGAGTCGAAATAACCAAGTCCCGCGAAATGGTCTGTGTGTGTGTGTGTGTGTGTCTGTGTGTGTGTGAACAGACTAGCTCAAAAACTATAAACCGTGGGAACCTGAAATTGGGTATTTAGTGTAGGTATATGCCCGCGATGTGACAGCGAAAATTTCATCAAAATTGCTCAAAGGGAGGGGGTACTTTATTTAATAACTTTTTAAGTTTTTTTCGAATTTCTCAAAAACGGCTCTAACGATTTTGATTAAACTGAGTATTTGATCGATTTATATGTCCGAAATATGACTGTAAATATTTCATCAAAATTAATTAACCGGAGGGGGGACTTTACTTAATAAATTTTGTATCATTTTCACGTGTTTTTTTTATTTACTCATAAACGGTTTTAACGATTTTGATCAAACTGGGTATATGATGTACGTATATGCCCGAGATACGACTGTAAAAATTTCATCAAAATTGATCAACCGGAGGGGGGACTTTACTTAAAGAATTTTATCAAATGTTTACGTTTTTTTTTTGTTTTTTTTTTTTTTTCTCAAAAACGGCTTTGATGAAACTGGGTATTTGATGTATGTATATGTCCGCGATGCTACAGCTGAAATTTCATCAGTATTGGTGAAACGGAGGGGGTACTTCATTTAATAAACTTTTTCTTATGTTTACGTGGTTTTTTATTTACTCAACAGCGGCTGTAATGATTTTTATCAGACTGGATATTTGGTGTATGTATATGCTCACAATGTGACAGACAACATTTCATCAAAATTGGTCAAATGCAGGGGGCTCTTTATTTCATAACTTTTTTTTCCAATTTTTACATTTTTTTGGAATATCTGAAAAACGGCTTTAATGATTTTGATTAAATTAATCATTTTTAATCAAAATCAAGTCTTCTTTTTTATATTATTTATAAAAATGGCAATTAAAAAAACATGTCAATTTCTAATGTAAGTAAGTTGGTAAGTGAAAGTTGTGTGTTGCGCGCATCGCACCAAATTTTTTCTCAATGCTTTTGTTAATTTTGATTGTTTGATTAATTTTGATTTTATTTTATTTATTTATGTTATTGTGAAAATCATGTTTATTTTAACTTTATTTGTGTTATATAAGCAACAAAATTATTTATTTTTGATGAATCGTGATGTCACTCTAGCTGATGGTAACATTACCAAGCTTATTGTAAATACTCAAGCTTATAAAATGTAAATTTATATATTTTGTTAAATAAAATTTACTTTACTACTACTACATTTTTACTATTTTGAAGATGAATAAGCAGTTCTTTTTTATATATTTTTATTATATTTTGAAATTAATGATGTAAGTAATTGTTAAAAATACGTTATTTTCAGGTCTTATGGTCTCACAATAATTCTTCTGGGAATGAAATGATTGTAGGCCAATTAGTATATCTGTTCGCTATCTCACTACCTATTGAATGATAAATATTGCGGTTTTCATTACTTAAAAACCCGAGGCTCTATCATCTATCTAACATCATACTCGTATGTCGAAAGAAATATTAAGGACAAAGTCAAAATACAAAATAAAATTATACTTTCTTTTAAGTAAATCATTTTCAATTTGAGTTTATTACTTTTGAGATGTAAAAATTAGTGGCCTCATATATCTATGGGTCAAATAGTATCTAGGTCACGTAGAATTTATCCTTATTTCACAGAAAGTATTTAAAAATTATAAAAGTTTACTTTTTCTTGTTTCAAGGTTTTCTTGACTTGAGAAATATCTTTCAATTCACTGGTAAGAAGCATTCCTGTAGGAATAACCAACTGTGATGAAACTACTTGTGCAACTGGAATCACTAAAGAATGACCAGGTAGCTTATGAATAACTCAGCTAACACCTGGTGTATTGTAACAATAATTCATAAAAAACACAAGAAAACTACTAAAACTATGTCGATATTATTAACAAGTATATTTCATTCAAAAGACCTCATGATAGACAAAAAACAAGCGGACTATTTTACCAACTTTTTAACAAAATTACAAGCGAAATCTTTATAAAAAATGAAGGAATTTGTTATGAGGACAGGGATGATATTGAATGAATATAAAATGAAAGTGTCGATGGATGAAAAATAAGGCAATAAATTAAATATTAATACCATAATTATGAAGTATATTAAAATGTACAGCAAAGCTTGATGAGTTCTCACGACTAGTAAGAGACCCAAAACGTTGGAAACTGAAGAAATAATACAACGTAATAAATAAGCTCTCAATTAGATTAATTTTATAAATAAGAGGTTAAGAGCCTATTCACACTATCGGTTTCGCGCCCGCTCCACTCTCGCTCCGCTCCCGGTCCGCTCTCGCTCTACCCCATTCACACTACCGCTCCGCTCCCGCTCCACTCCTAATGTCTTACCATATTCACACTATATAATTTTACACCGTTCAATTTTGAAAGGTTTAAGCTATTAAAGCCATTAATAATCGAAGTTGTCTGTATTCGGATTTTAATTAATGATTAACTTGCAGTTATTTAAGTATTCATTTATTCTTTAAATTTACGGCCAAAAAAAAAAAATCAATTTTTTTGTAGAAATAGCTGGTAAGTGTACTTTTCTTGATGAAGAAGATAATATTATCAAAAAATATAATAAGAAGAATATATTGCAACACAATGATAATTAATAATAATAATTATAAATTAATTTAATTAATGGTGAAGAAATAATTTAAATTTTTTTCGGAATGTATTCGAATACGCTTGAAAATTTCAAGTTGAATTTTATAATAGCAATGAGTATGTAATCAATAAATAAATCGGTGACCATTTTTTACGAGTACATTAATTAATAGCAAAATAGGTATATCTCAAACATAACATGAATTTTTCACGTCGAAAAACCGCGCGTATTGTTGGTGATTTTTTTTTTTATCATTTCAAGCGTATTCGAATACATTCGGAAAAAAAATTTAAATTATTTCTTCACCATTAATTAAATTAATTTATAATTATATATATATATATATATATATATATATATATATATATATATATATATATATATATATATATATTAAAGTTGAACTTTTTTGGCCGTAAAATTGATGAATAAATAAATACTTTAATGACTAAAAGTTAATTATTAATTAAAATCCAAATACAGACGGTTTCGATTATTAATGGCTTCAATCGTGAAAGGTGTAAAATTATATAATGTGAATATGAAAAGACTTTAAGAGAGTGGAGCGGGATTGGAGCGAGAGTGGGTCGAGAGTGGAGCGGGAGCGGAGCAGAGTTGGGCATATTTAAATAAAAATGTAATCATGATTATGACTAATAATAAAAAATTTGAATAATGATTGTAATCATCATTCACAAATCATTCTTTAGCGCGGAGTCATTAATCATGAATTGTATTAATCACTAGTCGTGGATTATTCATGAATATAAAGTATTATATACATACAAGTATTATAACAATCATGAATGACCATTATTCATTATTAAATGTAGTCAGTAATCATGATTAAGAAGAATTCTTTATTCATGATTACTAATTACTCATTAATCATGACTAATGGGAATTCACTACTCATGATTACAGATCATTCATTAATCATGAATAATATAAATTCATTAATCATGATTACAAAAAAAATCACAATTCTGAGTCTTACTAGTCATGAATGATGATTGAAAATTTGTTTGCTCTTTCTATACATAGACATGTCAATAGACATCTACTAATACCCATTGGAATAAGGATCTAATTCTTTACTTGTGACTTCTAATGCTTTTCAGTTGACTACACCCACTCTTAGGACTTGTCCTTGCTCATTAGGAAATCTTTTAATTCAGAAATGCATCCTCCTTCCTATGCAGAAATGCATACGCAGAAATGCATCCATTCAAATTTAAATGAATAATGATTATGAATATATCATATTCATGGTTGATGATTGGTGAATATTTGTTATTCATGATTGATGAATATTAGGCATTCATGATTGATGAATATTATAATAATACTGGCTTATGAATATATTCTATTCATGAATAATGACTAACTGAATTTATCAGTATTCATTAATCATGAATAACTGAATACCAGTTATTCATTATTCATTTCAAATGAATACCATAAACACTCAATAATCATCAAAAATGCTCCGCACTGATTATGAATAATGGTTATTCATTATTCATCTGTTGTATGATTACAATTATTCATATTCATTAATCATTATTCAGATTACAATTTGCCCAACTCAGGAGCGGAGCGAGGCCGGACCTGGGCCAATATTGTGATTAACCTCTCTCTATTCCTCTTTAGAATATTTTGCCAGTGAGACCGGACCTGGAGCGGAGCGCTAGTGTGAATGGGGTAGAGTGAGGGCGGACCGGGAGTGGAGCGAGACCGGAGCGGTACCGATAGTGGAATTCTCTGTCTATTTCTCTTTAGTATATTTGAGCGGACCGGGAGTGGGGCGGGAGCGGAGCGATAGTGTGAATCCGCCCTAATTTTCAGGAACCTCAAGTTATGTAGTGCCTACTAGCTGACCCGTGCGAATCATTCGCTCTCTAACCTATTTAAATTCCACTCACTTACCGTATATTTAGTATCGAATAGTGCGTATTTAGAGCGTCATTGGCATAGGTGGGGGTTGAAGTAAAGAATAGATGTGTTAATAAAATTTTAAGGTATGTAGGTACATAGTATTTACGTGTTAACAGGACTTCTTTGAACACTATGTTTGAAGTTACGATATGGTAATTTGTGATTGTTTGTTGGTTGTAAACAGACATAGATGTCACTGAAAGAGCGCGACCTGGAAAACGCGACATACTTATGTAAAGACAAATCGGTTTCGCGGAAAGGGAGTGCGCTGATTCTATTGACTGTAATCGCATGCTTTTGCTTGTGACTCGCAAACGACGGCGACAATCGGAAAAATGTATATGACCGAAAATGTTGTCTTTGAAAACCTGAAAACTCTTTTCCACTTTTAGAACATTTAGAAACCTCTACGACCATTTTTCTCGAATGATCCGCGGTTTTGCTTATATCTCGCAATCGAAGGCGGAGGAAAGTAGCGGTTAAGAAAAGCTTTAAAATGATGCCTCATTCATGAAATAAGATGAAGTTTTAAGGAAGTTAAGGCGTACCGACAAAAAAAAAAGGCCTTGAGAAGTAATATATGTGATGATTTATTTTCTCATTGAACATTTCCTTGTGATTGTCCAGACATACATAATGAGATCCAGAACATCATCCTATTGACGTTATATTAACCCTGATTTCACCGTGAACAGTGTTTTTTTTCTTATTTCATACTGTTTGACCTAGCCAGTGTACAAGAATGTAAAAAAACCCGTCACAATTAGATCATGAGAGAAACGAGTCGCATCCAGGTCACGCAGGCTTAAGTGAATCGTTCAGTATTTTATTTTATCATTTTGGGTGAAAAATATTTTATATAGTTCCCTTTTGATTCTTGATATTCTTATTGAAAATTTAATAGGTGTCGCTTGGATTTAGTTTAACATTTGACGATCCCGCAAGGATATACTACTCTTTTAGTGCATTCGGAAAACCGTCATAACTAAAAATAGTCGATTTTTGAGATATAACGTTGAATATGAAAGTAGTGAACAATTTAGAATGTACCTACCTATGCATTGCATTAATGATTCTTCAAGGCAGATACTATTATCAATAGTTAAATTGATAAAAAAAAAAGGGAAGTAATTAATATACAATTATGAACTGAGAAGGCGGACTACGACAAAAACAATAAAAAAAATTAGGGACAAAACATACCAAATACCTATATGCATTAACTATAAGACTATTTATAAAGACTATAAATATTAAAATGCATTAAGTAATCTCTAAACATCAATAAGCAATTACCTTTTTTTATCACGCGGAATATCAAATGCACCAGGTTTTGCATTAATGGATGGTTTTTCCGCTGAGTTGCGAAAATAAGGACCTCTATTACTTGTTTTCTAAGAACTCTTTCTTTTTTAAAGGAGAAATTCAGATTCGTTATTTCTTCGAAGCTATGTTACAAGTTATTTATTAAAAGCTATTTAACCCAAAGAAGTTGAAGTGCACCTAAACTGAATTGTAAAATATTCAATTTGTTCTAATCTGGTAAAACAATTCTTTCCCTTGTATTTCGTTACTGAAATCAATGGTAAAATCGTTTATCTCTTGGTTAAAGTCCTGACTGAAAGGCAACGATAAAAGTTAATCCTAATCATGGGCGGATCCAGCCGACTGTAATGGGGGTATGCAGTCCTAAAGGGGGGGGGTGCATTCCCATAGCCCTTCATTTGGATCTTGAAATCAGCTTTTTTACCTTTATGTAAGTTTCCCACAACTAAAACTCTACTTTCTCTGCATATTATTTGTTCTTTAACTTGCTTCCTTACTTTAAGGAAAGTCAAATTCTATCTTTTAATGACGAAAAATATTCCAAAGGGAGGGGCTGCAGCCCCCACAGCCCCCCCCCTGGGGGTCATCCGCCAATGTCCTAAATAATTTATAGAGGAACTGCTTGAAACAATATCGATATTTTTGCCCAATCGTTCAATAACTATCGAAGATCCATATTTTTCCGAGAAAAAAATTGAACAACTAAGAATTTTTTTTGTTTCTCCACTTTTAGGCGGTACGGGGTTTCCCGGACCAGGGGAGAGGGTGGGGGATTAATACCGAGTATTATTAAATGCCCCCTAGCTACGGGATTTAAACTTGCTATCTTCGAGTTCCCAATCATACGTTGCGTATTTTCTAACGCGTTTGCCCACTCGGCAATCCCGCCCCCCAGCAAAGAAAAAAATATTTTAGAAATAAATAAAAATACATTTTTGTGCACTATAATTATGGAGTAAAATTATAAAAAAAGAAAAAAAAACAAAAAAAGAAAACAATATTCCACACCTTATAGTCAACTTATTTCTTGAAATTAGGAGACTTGAACGGAGAATATTGGGTGACTTTAACGCTGGAGTAGAGCGATATAGATCAGAGAAATGCCATGTCTTACTATAATTTCTTACCATTATCTGAGTAATTTCTTAAAATTCACGCATGCATAAGAAACATTTAATTTGTAAAAGAAAATTTTACTACATGGTAAATATTTTATGTATTAATGCTGAAAATTAAGTAGGATGCCATTTAACAAATAATTTTGATATTGGGTAGAAATAATATTATGTTAAAAATTGTATTGGTCATTACAAACGAGGATAGCTAAAAAGTGTTTTTAACTACTTTTGATATAACTCTACCCCTTTAATACTGAACCCCTAGTGGTTATTAATCCAAAGCATAATATTAGATTCACAATGGAGAGTGGAAATAATGAATAAGATTTTCATCTTAATGGCAGTTCCGCACCTTGCTTCTCAATATCGCTCTATCAGTACCAGACTGGTCCAAGTAAAAAAACAAAACAATTTTTCAGTAGAACCGAACGAAGACTCTTCGTCTTTGATGTACGTCACCTGCTTTATCCGTTTGTTAAAAATTGTCATGAATCATCGCTAAAGCGATCATGCACAGAAATAGTATAAGCAATTTGAAGATAATCCGTGAAAAAAACAATTCAAAATCGCATTTTGGATTTATTTCAGTCTTTTATTTAAAGAGCGATAGGTACCTATCATCTTTTGTTTATAAATTATTATTATTACAATTACCTACATACGTTACGTAATTATAAAGATATTTAGGATTTGCAGTTTCAGTTGGTGAAGCGCTTGTTTCATGACATATCAAAAAAAAAATTTTAGTCGCATCCAGGTCATGCAGGCTTAAGTTAATCGTTCAGTATTTTATTTTATCCGGAATTTTGGGTAAAAATATTTTATATAGTTCCCTTTTGATTCTTGATATTCTTATTGAAAATTTAATAGGTGTAGGTAGGATTTAGTTTAACATTTGACGATCCCGCAAGGATATACCTACTACTCTTTTAATGCATTCGGAAAACCGTCATAACTAAAAATAGTCGATTTTTTAGATATAACGTCGAATATGAAAGTAGTGGACGATGTATGCATTGCATTGATGATTCTTCAAGGCAGATACTATTATTAATCGTTAAATTGATAAAAAAAAAAAAAAAAGGGAAGTAATTAATGTACAATTATGAACTGAGAAGGCGAACTACTTTTTAATAATAATAATCTATCTTTTAATAAATTTTAAATAATCTATATAAATAAAGATGAAATACTGTTTGTTTGTTCTTTATAGAAATCCATATCGTTTGTCCATAATTCTCCTAATTTCGCTCAGTGGTTGTTTGATACCAGGTGCGAACACCTGTCCATATTAAAATTCCATAACTTTAGCCAACCTCTGGGTATATTCTTTATTGCTATAAAAATCGTTATGATCTCGCTTTACATTGGTTTTTAGGAAATCGACCGTTTAAATCGATAAATGATAGATTTAAAAAATGAAAAACTCCAGGTGAAACCGGTATATAGGTACAGCTATTAATAAAATAAAAATGATATCAAAATAAAAGCTTTAAATAAATGCGGTTTTCTGAAATGACGCCTGCCGAATGTAAAGTAACAGCTAGGTACCTCATTGATAAACAGCAACGAGAGTCTGAACGTTGAGGAAGTTTATAACTACATTCGACTGCATCGTGAATATAAATTTTAGTCTATGAATACCGACGAGGAAATATTTTAGATAAAATGCCACTAAAAATAAATAAAAATCGGTAGTATCATTACTTTAGCCTTTTTGGGGTAACCTTAGCCCCTAGGAGATTGTCTAAACTGTATTAGATAGACAAACTCCTTTATTTTTTTGGCACCAGGTGACCCCCCCCCCCCCTCCCACCACAGAGAGGAGAGGACACAAAGGTACCTACTACTTTTACATCCACGGGCGTCACTGCGTCCCTCCCCAAAATATTTTGGCAGGAGGGGACTGTCCCCCCAATGTAAAAAATAAAAAAAAAGATACGAATTTACGCAATTTATCCCTCCCTTATTCTTTATTTTCAAAAATTGGCGCAGCGCCGCTTTTTATAAGCATCTTCAGGTGTATTGTATATTTGATGAATTTTATCATTTTTAATTCAGCTTGAGCTGTATTATTTTATGAATTCTCAAAGTTGGATACCCGGCATTGGTCTCCATTTCTTTTTCTATCCAAGCAGCTCCATCCCACATTCCATCAACTCGTTGAACCTTATTGGAGTTGATGGAATGCATTGAAATTAGTAGGATGAGAAGGAGAACTTGGATAAAATTCAATCAAGTATTAATTGACTATAAATACCTTTAAAATAAATCGTTGGAGGACGAATTAAATGTCGCAACGGTTGTTTTTAGGCGTTATTATTTCCAAGTTTTAGCCTCTTCTGCCTATTTCTACCCACCCTGTCTAGGAAAATATTTAGCCGTACCCATCCCCCAATAATTTGGTGCTGGTGACGCCCATGTTTATATTTATATAAAAAGCGTTTTTAGTCAATTAGCCATATTTTATGTTCTTATTTATTTAAAAATAAAATTGCCCCCTAAGAACTTTCCATTCCATTCCATTCCAACTTTACTATTAGATGGGCTCTACTATACTCAGTTCAGAGTATTGGTTCAGTAAAATTAAATTCAAAGATTTTTTTTTTTAATTCAGAATCGTTATACAATATCAGAATCGATCCATATGGATACATCTAAGAAAAAGTAAATAAAAAAATAATAAATATCTTATACATCGATTAAAAATTAATCAATAAGGAATCTTTGGTTTTTCACATTTTATGAGTTGAAATGAGGTAAGAAACGTTTACAGTTTGAAGAACTGTTTTAATTGCAAGCGTCACCATGAGATTAAAGGAATTTTCACAGAGATTTAAAAAAAAAAAAAACAGAATTATACAGTTAATCGGTTAAATTAAACTACTGAATATTTCAAATTAGTAATTTTCCTAAGGTGAAAAAGTTTTCATATCGGAGACGCGTTAATACCCAACCGCACGCTTTACTAATAAATTATAGGTTATTTTAACTGACAATTTTACGGAATAAAAGATTTTTTTTTTTATTCAATAGGTTAATAGACAAAAACAATAGGTTTCCGAGCAACTGAATATTCAAATTAGTAGAATTATACCTGCTCTCAAACTAAAGTATGGAAAATTCCATGCGGTTTAAAAAGCGATGGACTCGGATAGGGATTTAATAAGGAATAGGAATGATCTAGTTGAATAATGTGTTGAATCGATTGGTGAAGAAGATGAAAGAGAATTTTTTTAATGACCATGGCCTTAGTAATATTCCGTTACCTTGATATGAGGTCTTTAATCAGAATACGTATTTAGTTTCATCAAGGTTATTATTTAAAAAGACCTGGAGCTACTGAGCTACCATGACTCGATTTTTTCTTTTTTAAGAAGAGCGCTGACTGAATTAGTTTCTTGAATGACCCAAGCAATTTTACTATTTGTACGAAGGAATCGACAAAAATAGTTAGATTATATATTTTATAGCGAATTTTTTCAAACTCAAAACTCTATGAATAAATAGCGGATGAATAAATCTAAATCGTAGCGGATGAATAAATTTAAATCGTTTTTTGTCCATTATTTTTTTGCAAAATATTATTTTTCTTTCCTCGCTACAAGATGAAAATAAAATAAGGGAGTTAGGGCCTATTTTATTTTATTAGTACTAATTTGTTCAAAAAGTTTTGGGTTAACCTGTTTTGTTTTTTTAACACAAACCGAAGATTTGATGGTTTCCACAAACGTGAGCAGGCGATGCCCATTTCCCACGTGAGTTATGCCATTGCCCAAGGGAAAAACACGGATTTTCAAAGACTAAGTGGACATTGTTTGCCCTTGGGATTTGTTTATGGTCATGGCAAAAGCCAAAGGAATAGGATATTGAAGCCTTTTAAATTTTATTGAAAATTCTGACGGTTCCAGGGGAATAGGTGGCAACAGGGCGATATCTCCTGTAAACCTTCCAGGCAACATTTTTGCTTCAATAACATTTCCTGTGATCCTTTTAATGACCAAACGTGTACCGTTGCACAATTGAGGTGGATTTAAGTTACGAAGAAGAATGATCGGTGATCCAATCTTCAACTGGAGATTGTTTGGGTGTATATCCAGGGAATTAAAAAATTCGGATAGAAAATTTACGGCTTTGTTTACATCTAGAACATTGTCAATTGATTTTGGAAGTTTATTTCATCGAAATCAACATTTTTTGCTGCCAAAATAGCACGACTACCCAGCCAATTATAGTCGAAATAATTGTTCAAAATATCAGGAAAGACACTTTATATTTCGTAGACAGTTCATTTTTCGTCTCTACAACAGTTCAGAAATTTTCTGGTAATTTGATAAATTTTGAATTTCGATGCAGCTCTATTTCACCGTTTCCAATATACAGCAATTTTTTAGAAAATATATCTGCCGATGGATCATTTTGCAGTAGTACTCTCATATTTATGGTGGATAAATCTGAAACTTGTGGTTACCCAAATAACAATTATTCCTGTTCAGTATAGGTGTAATAATCATTATATGTAAAATTTAAAAAAATGCCGCGATTTGTAATCGTTTTTTAATCAACAATCATTTAAAGATAAGTAAAAATTTGTATTCTGGTGAGATTAACAACGAAATATCATTCCCAATAATAGCCTACTTTAAATTAAAGAAATGATTAAAATCTCCGCTGACATCTCTTAAATTTTACATATAAAGATAATTACAACTCTGCTGAACAGGAAGTAACAGCCTCTATTCGATTGGGATTAAATTTTCTCAACTTTAAATTATTGTTGATAAAGGAGGAATTACAAATCTTCACTGACATTTTTTAAATTTTACATTTTAGAGCATGGGATAAAAATAATAAAAAGGTTTGGTAAAATAAAATGCAGTATACCATAGAATAGAATGCAGTTCTTTAGCAAATCACAAAGTATCCCACAACACCTAATCAAAACACACTCAGGGAGTTTTTATGACTGGTTACCCGCAGTGTAGCCAACTCACTAATTTGCACTAATTTTTGGCAGCACTGACTACCCAAGTCAGGTTTCTATTAGGTTACACCTGTGACAGTAGGTGCTGTTACAACATTTATAGAGAATTATTTCAAATAATACCCTAATTTAAATTATTAAAAGGTATTTACTTTACTAAAAGTTGATATCAGGGTGGGCCACATCAAAGAGTTTCAGCGCTTAGTAATTTAATTTAAATACAAATAAAAAAGGAAAAGGAAGAAAAAATACCTACACTTTTGAGAATTTATTGTAACCTTTTCTTGATTTATTTATTCTTTAATGAAAATTAACAATAAATACAAAGATTTGTATTACTAATAAATAATAATATAGGAACAAATAACTGCATTCACATAACACAATACAAAATTATAATAATGATAACCTACATTACAATAGCATGCTTATAAACAAAAACGTTATGAAATCGACATATGACGCCATGTTAATAAATCGAAATACGACCTACTGTATTTGCAATAATTCGCTATATAAGAATTATTTTGATCACTAATCAAGTTAAAAACTATCCTATCTATTAAGTTGGCAAAAACTATATACATTGAGCCAAATTTCATTAAAATCGGTTGAGTAGTTTCTGAGAAATAGAAAGACAAATATCGGGACACGAGATTTTTATATATATAAGGATATTTCGGGATAGCACTACTGCAGCAGACTTCATATGTCAAAAAAAAAAACGGTAGCACTGCGACCCATGAATAATGTATCAATATTTTGTAAGTAAATAAGTATTCCTTTTTGGTGGTACAAGGAGGTGTATTGACCAAGACCACGCACAATCGCAAGCCCCCTTTTGATTTTTTGAAAAAAAAATTATATGGGTCCTGAGAATACCTAATAAGACCTTGACAAAAGGAGGTCAGAGCCTTGCCATTCCTAATACGTCAATATGACATATATTGCATTTTATGTAATATATTGATCTCATACTGCACCTACCCACTCAATCAACTACCCCACATCTCAAAAAACGGGAGAGTTAATTTGAAGTTTAAAAATAGACTAGAATGCATTCAGAATAGATGTTAAGCCTCCGATTGAACATTTTAATATTCAAAATATCGCGTTAAATAATAACTGACTTTGAACTCTGTTTGAAGAACAATAAATATGATTTTTTTTTTTTCAAATATTAAACATTCGTTTTGATTTATGACGTTAAAACTTTCAAACTTGTTAGAAATCTCATAGATGATTATTGGAATAAGTTAAACATTTGACGATCGTGCATGGTGTGCTACCCTTTCAGTGCATTCAGAAAAACCAAAACAACTAAAAAATAGCTGATTTTTGATATGACGCGGTATGTCGATCTAAGCAATTGTAACATTTGTGAGAGCTTAAATATTTTTATTAGACGAAAAGAATGATACACAATGTTAGACAAATATAAAAACACAAATAATGAACAGTATTACTGAAAGTATCTACTTGTGGCCACACAGTAACACAAAAGTAACCATATGAATCGATCTTTAAGACTAGCTCTCCATAGGTCCATCGCTCCTTATGTTTACTCTGAATTAGAAAAATCTAAAATGTTCTCGACAAGATAGTAGGTACCTACTCGTAGAAGATATCGAATAGTAGCACTGAACAAGTACTAGAACAGTCAGAAACATGGATGGGAACAGTTTGTTCCAACAACAAGTCTAGAACTCTTTTAAATCATATGTTTTGTGTTTCACCTTACACAATCACAAATGATATATACACAGTGCTGTGAAAAAGTCTTTGAACAAAACTGTATTTGTGAAAATAATTTAAAAAAATTTATTTTAGCACTTAATTTTTTACTTATTATTTTGCTAAGAGTATTAAAAGACTTGTGCATTGAACTTAGTAATGTTAAACTGCGTACAGTAGAGGATAAAAATATTTATAACTGCTTGTCATTATTATGGTCTAAAGTATCTTCATAATCCTTTCTATAGACAACGTCTTAATGTTTATATCATACTGTCAGTATCTCTTGAAATCAGTATAAAAGTTCATTTGAAAGTGAGAACATAGTTGTGTTATCGAAAAAACGTTTTTTAATCATAGAATACTGTGCTTTTTTAAACCGTAAGTATAGTTAACAGTAAAAAATAATTTTTCTTAATAAAACTTATTTTTTTCTATACTTTAAGCTATCCGTTTTTCAGGAAATGGCAAAAATTAATCTTCTTGATCGACAGAAAGTGATTATTTTGTATCAGCAGGGCCTTACTATTCGTGAAATTCAAAAGCAAGTGAAGGGTTCTATTTCTGGAATACATTATATTATTAAACAATTCAGAAAGAGTAAATGTGTTGGGGATTTAAAACGTTCTGGGAGGCCCCGAAAGTTAAATTCTGCTGCAGAAAAACATTTGAAGTTGCTATCTTTACGCAACCGCAAAAAGAATAGCACACAGCTAGCTCAAGAAATTGCCGAAGCCACAGGCACAACTTAGGGGATGCGTTGCGAAGAAAAAACCATTTTTTCGTCGTGGAAATAAACAAAAGCGCCTGAAATTTGTAAAAGAGCATGAACAGTGGACCGAAGAGGACTGGAAGAAAGTTTTATGGACTGACGAATCAAAATTCGAAATGTTTGGCTGTAGGAGAAGACAGTATGTGAGGCGGCGGCCAGCAGAGGAATACTTGGAAGATTGCTTAAATCCAACTATGAAGCATGGAGGAGGATCTATAATGGTTTGGGGCTGCTCAGGTTATGGAGTAGGAGATCTTATAAAAATAGAAGGAAAAATGGACGCTGAAAAATATCACCGCATCCTCTCATCTCATGCAATTCCATCTGGGTTGAGACTTATAGGGCCGGGATTCGTTTTGCAGCATGACAATGATCCAAAGCATACAGCTAGAAGCATAAAAGAGTATTTGGCAAGAAAAGAAGAGCAGGGACAGTTAAATTGTATAGAATGGCCACCCCAGAGTCCTGATTTTAATCTTATAGAGCATTGGAGCATTGTGGGAATTACTTGATAGGAAAAGGGTTGAAAGACAACCAAGTAGTTTAGAAGACCTGTGGAGAATCCTGAAAGAAGAATGGAAAAAAATTTCCCCAGATTATATAGCCTCTTTAATTTCTAGCGTTAAAGATAGATTGATGAGCGCCAAGATAAACAAAGGCGGACATACTAGATACTAATTTTTGGCTTATGTTATATAGTTATTACCATTTTCCGCTCACAATATTATATTGATGATATTTTTAACTGAATAAAATATTTGTTTCAAAATTTTTTCTTCTCTCCCAACTTAGATTATTTCAAATGTGACATTGTTCAAAGACTTTTTCACAGCACTGTATATGTATATATATATAATGTATATATATATAATGTATATATAATTTTCATTTACTTCCCCATTTTTTAATAGATTAACTATTCCCGATTAACGATTAATTGTTCTATAGATTTTCTTGATATTTTATTGTTTATATCAACAATATATTTGCAATATTGACAATATTTTCCATGTATGGAAAGTAGGATAAGAGTAGGCATTTACGGCTAGAATTCTTGCAAGCGACCCAATAGCAGATCAAAAGATTTCCGGAGGAATTTTGTTCAATCAACTGTATTCCAAACTTTAGAATATTGAAACCAATAGCGAACGATTTTTAATGAGAAAATAATTTATTCTGTGGAAAGCTTTAGTCAACAGGGGCTGTAAACATAGTAGCTAGGCATAACGCATGACGCACCTAATTTAAAAATGAATTGTAATTCACTATTAATTTTTACTATTTGTCCATTTCCCGTAAATACTCGCAAAACTTGCAAGATCGAGGGAGAGGTATCAGTGAAGAGGAAGGATAGGCTCCGCTTGGAAGCGAGATCTGTGGTGCAGTGGTAGGCATACTGCGCATGTCACGTGGAAGACCCGGGTTCGATTCCCGGTGGAGGCCAATCATTTCTCTTAAATAAAAATAAATTATTTAAATTAAATATTTTATATCATCTTCCATTGAAAGGCATAAATTCAGACTAAAAACAAGTACTTAAAGAGCAGCCTCCCTGGTGAGTGTATCGGCCACTAGCAATGTAAAAATAAACATCGCTTTTTTGGCAGGAACAATTATACATCAATTAAATAAAAAACACTCACCAAGATTTTAATCTAGGTTCTGAGAATTGCCTCTGAGAGAATCAATTCTTAGAGAAATAAAAACCTCAAACTCATGGAATATTACGAAGTTGGCTGAGGTTGTTTCGTTACCTTCACAATCCTTAAGACGCCGCGGAAGCCCGGATGAATCAGCTGCTACTCCAAGGACCTCTCTTGCAGAGCTTCCATGTTTACTGAATCCTTAATGAACTAGTCTTTGTTCCAGCTGTTAGCCCATTCGTCCGATGAAAACGTAATTGAGTAGCCTTTATTTTCTAAAGGGATATCGTTCACAGCTAATTTTTGGCTGGAATAAGCATTGCTAATTATCTATTCTCAATAATCTGTAGAATAACAATTCGATTTTTTCCGTCATGTGGCGGTTACAATCGATAAGAATTTAACAAATATGTAATCGACCGAGTTCATATTGAATTCATATTAAATTCGTAGGAATAGAGTTGAAGATGGTTCGACACACTAAAATGTAAACAGTGAAATTTATTTTTATTTTTTAAGTTCTATCTTTCACCAATTACTTTTTTTTATACATTTCTTTATTTTTTCTTTGTTGTGAAACTGTTTACTTCATTTCCATTTTTTCCTCCGAGAAAATTAATTTTCTGAGCTTGTCTTTTTTAAAATCCTGCCAAATAGTTTCTTTTGTAGAAAAAATATATATATACCTATATTTAATATATATTTATATATATAATTTAATAGTAATAGGTAACAATAGGAAACTTTGATGGATCGCATAAAGTGCTTAGAAAATTCTAAATATTAATTAGAATTATCGATTATCTTTAAGCCCTGTATTATGTAATTTTATGTAACCACACAGAGAAAAATCCGTGAGAAGCCAGGTCCTGATCGAGCCCCGTCGCTGAGGACAAATTTTCCCTTAGCTCATTAAAAATTGGAGAAAATTTTTAGGAAAACAGAAGAGGAAAACGTTTCATTGATGTACGGAAACTGAATAGTATCACGAAACCTAGCCAAAAATCATTAATCATTTCATAATTTATGGCAATATGTATATCACATTTAAAGGCCTAGTCGCAACACGAAAGTTCATCAGCATTCAACAATAGAAAAGGTTATATTAACTTTATTGATATTTCTGGTTGAGAAGAAAGCTCATAAGTACTGGATGATCTTAAGACGTAACAGTTTTCTAGAACAGCAGATCGTTAATTGGGTAGCGCGATCAACGTTTTGTATTAGGAGGACTCAAAGCTAAGTAGGGGCTGCAGACCCTTGGATATTTTTTTGTTCTTTAAAGATTGAATTTAACTTTACTAAAAGTAAGAAAGTAAACCAAAGGACAAATAAGGCGCAGAACCAGCAACATGTCAGTTGTGGGAAAACTCCACAAAGATAAAAGTGCTCATGGGCAGATTCAGCCAGAGCTGTGTGGGTTACAGTCCCCTTTTTTTGGACTACACCCCCATTTACAACCGGCTGGATCCGCCCTTGATTCAGAACCTTCCTCAAAGGTTCCATCCTATCAAAATTACCAGTCATTAAGTATATCGCTCTGAAAATTTAAATAAATATGTATGTTTTCGTCACACCACAGTCAATAGATTACGACCGCAAACCACAATCAACAATTTAACCGGTTGTTTATGCTGTTAATAGGTTTTATAATGTTTTTCAATATCATAATAAATATGTTAAATTTCATTTCGGCCTGATATTGTAGGGTAAATCATGTTTTAAAAGGTGGTTTTTAGACTTTATTTAAAATCCTATGCTGATGTTTTCCCCTTTGTAAAGTTCAACTAATCACTCAAATCAAGCGTCAAAATATGAGATTTTAGGGAAGTTAAACTGCCAGACCTAAATACATTTTAATTATTAAATTACTAATAAAGGCTTTGTCAACTTAATATTTAACAAGTTATCGACTTAAATATTCAATTCAAAAGTATGCAACAGCTATGAGTTGTTAATTTATACTATAAATTGTTACTATAAGTAATATAAAATTGTTCAGTAAAATAAATTCTAGATAATTATAGTTGTTATATTACTTAATTTTCATTATAAAAATTAATTGAAAGTCAATCATTTCATAGTTTTCTTATTTTTTTTATGTAATGATGGCTTTAAAAAACAATTATAGAAGCATATTTGATTCATAATTATTGGGAAATAATACAATAAAAAACCTTTCTAATTAGTGGAAATGGTTGGGAGTGTGGTCGGATTACAATAGCACTGTAGATATATCATATAATTGTGATCTTACGCTTCGAGCTGAGTTTCAGGTCTTCATCAGGTCATAATTAACTTTTGATTTAGTAACATTTTACTTTAATTGTTATTATTATTTTTCCCCTGCTAATAATTAGCAAAGTGTTTCAACTACTGAAAACTTGTTTATACAATAAGAAAACAATTATATACCAGGGACATGCACAAAAATTACATCAATACTTCATATACAAAAAGAACCCATTATTTACTATTGTATAGAATGCAGAATTATTTACTTAAGGCTTAAACCATAAATTGAGAGAGCTTTACCTGGGGGATATTTTTAATTTTTGGCACCAGAGGAGATTATTTGGACTCCCTTTTCAATATTTTGGTTATTATACTGGCATTATTAAATATATTTACATGTTTAAGATTGTTGTGTGTTCGGATACAGATAACTAAGGTCATATAGAATAAACCATACAGTTATTGGCACTCAGTACAGTTATTGGCACCCCGACTTTTACTTAAAGAAATAGGTAAACAAGTCCTAATTTTATTACAAGATATACATTAGTCTAATGTTTCAAGGGTCCTCTAAGTCATCTATGAAGTAAGACTTTAACACACTAACCATAGGGAAGATTTCACAATTAAATCCACAGGGTGCCAATAACTAGATTTGGCACTTTTAACAATATATATTGCCATATTCTATAACTATTGAACTTTTGACCTAAAAAAACCTCTTGTGTGTTTATAAGGATAGATAAAGAGGAGTTGTAGGAAGTTTCAATTAGATCCCTTCATAAGAAGTTTTGTTTTTTAATGTAACCACTGAAATTTAGTCTTAAGGGTGCCAATAACTGTACGGTTTACCCTAGGTGGTTAAAAAAGGTGAAAAATTGAATTTTTGGAATTAAATAACTCTCTTTCTGTATTCACCTGATGCGAACAGTTATTGCAGTACCTATCATGATAATTATTTTATTTTATTGTTTCTAGTCTGGTTTATCACTCGATAAATTAAATAGGTAATTCCAAATTAGACAGTCTATATGATGAAATAAATATAAGCACAAGTTGAAAAAATGCATAGATAAATATTTGCGTTACTCACTGGTTTCGCTTCTGCAGTTCTCAACTAATCGAATGTCGGACGCTGACTGGAGCAACCCTCGACGACCAGAAATCCCCACTTTGGAGAAGGCCGCCAACTTCTCCTTCTTCCAGCTTCCTACAATAATTAAAGAACTTCCGTGAATAATTCTAAAGTTTCAGGTAACCTAATATTTTTTCTGATATTTCGCTGGATTAGCAATGGGTATGGATTTCAATATTTTCTCAATTTTTTAGTAATAATCTCGTTCATGTTGAAAAAATTAAATTATATTGTGCTTGAATAAAATTTATGTTCAATTGGTAATCAGGTAAATTAAAGAAATAATTTTACCAATATCATTTTTATTTTTATTTTGGCCGGACCAGGATTGATGGCCAGGGGTTAAGGAAACGGGGCCTTCCATTTAAGGGGAAAAAATATATACCTATGTTTAATATATTTTATTTTAATTTAATATCTATTGGTATATTATATGGTATATAATATGGGGAGGCCAGGGAATTGAGTGAGCAAACGCGTAGCCCATAGCAACGTATGATTGGGAACCCGAGATAGCAAGTTCAAAACCCTAAGCTGGGGGACATTAAATAACACTCGGCATCAATCCCCCAACCTTCCCCTGGTCCGGGAAACCCCTTAGAGCCTATACTACGAGGAAGGGGAGAAACAAAAAAAAATGATATATAAAATATTCACCAGGAGCGGATCCAGTTGGAGCCACAGGGGTCACGACTCTCCTCATATATTTTGGGTATTTTTTTAATTTTTAAAGGTATAATACAATTTACTTAAATTAAATAGTTAAATACTTAATTTATAATACAATAGCTACTTAAACCTGAACTTAATACGTTTTGTTATTTAGATCGCAGTCATCCTCCTTACAAGGAAAGAATTTCATGAAAAATTCGAAAACATAAATGCTTACAGGTAAAAGGTAACAAGTGATTATAAGACTGGGGGGGGGGGGGGGATCGATCATCGCCTCCCTCAAACTTGGTGCTAAATCCGTCCTTGATATTCAACACAGGGTATGGAATTGCATCCGTAGAGAGATCATGTGATCGAAAATGTGCTCTGCGCTTCCCCCATTCCTTGAGGTCCCAGAGCGCTCATGTCTTTTTCCGTTCAGAAAGTAATGTCTTGTTTTGAATTGATATTATGATGATAATTATGATAAGAAAGTATAACTAAATATAACTTATCTATAATCTACAATCAATTAGTATTTTTCGATATAAAGATTAACAAATATAAATTTCTTCGATGTAAAAAATTATCTCGACTTTGAAAACGTAGTTGATAAAACACTTTTGGATTTTTTTTTTTAAATTTTAGATTATAATGCAGTAATGTTATGACTATCTAAAGCTTTTAATATTTTCAACTTATAACTACACAAATCAAATATAGGTTGGTACCTTTGTAAAAAAAATATACAAATTTCTTTAAATTATAGAAATGTAGCCAGATAGTTTTAATACATTTACGATTAAGCATAATTGAATGGATCCGCTGAAAAACGTTCTAAGCGACAAAATTGCCGAAGTGGCACTTTTGGGTGAATGAATAAAAATGTATGTACGTCATAGTACTCCATTATGTCATTTTACATGTTTTTTTTGTTTTTTTTCGGTTGGCTCACAAACCTTGGAGATCTTTAGCCGCCTCAACTAGCCTATTCCACCTCTGTCTATCTTGGGCGATGGCTTTCCAGTTCACCACTCGATGTTCAGTGGCTTCCTTCTTGATTATGTCAGCCCATCTTGTTCTGGGTCTCCCTCGCGGTCGGGTGCCAATCACTGTTGCATTCATCGTTATGTTGAGGGAGCCTGATGGGTTGCTTCTTGCCACATGTCCCGCCCATTTTAACCTCTTAGCTTTCATATCGTGCGCTATCGATTGTTGGGTTTCCACTATAATCTCTTCTTTAGTCTTTCTTCTCCAGAGTCCCAGCTCGTTATCCCACTTCGGGCCTACAATTGTCCTTAGAACCTTCCTTTCGAATCTTTCGATTCTTGCTTGTAAGGTGCTGGTCAATGTCCAAGTTTCACACCCATACATTAGCACGGGTTTGATTATTGTGTTGTAGACCCTGATTTTCAGTGGGCGGCAGATTTTCTTAGATCTGAGGACTCGAGAAACCGAGAATAACGCACGATTGGCACTGGCTATTCGTTGATCGAACTCTGTTAGTTGGTCGTTTATTGAGGTTACTGTAGATCCGAGGTATTTGAAGTTATCTACTTTAGGGAAGGTATAGCTTCCTACACCTATATCGTCGATTACGTGTAGGTTCCGGCTTACTATCATATACTTCGTCTTATTTTGATTAACTTGCAAGCCGATGTCTCTCGCTGAAGTGATCAGGGAACCGGCGAGTGACTGGATGTCCTCTTTCTTACTGCCTAGCACAGTCACATCATCCGCATAGGCGAGAAACTTATGCATTTTCCCCACGTGCACTCCCCCGCTTGCCTTGGTACAGTCTCGGATGACTTTTTCCAAGGCCAGGTTGAACAGCATCGGGGATAGACAGTCGCCTTGTCTTAACCCTGACTTCACGTCGAAGCTTTCAGTCATTTCTCCTTGTACCAGGACTCGGCATCGGGATCCATTAATACACGCCCGTGTTAATCGTACCAATTTCCCTGGAAAACCCAGTTCCGTCAGTATTTTCCAAAGACAGCTCCTGTCGACCGAGTCGTAGGCTGCTTTGAAGTCGATGAATAAGGCGTGCACATCTTGATTTATTTCCCAACGTTTCTCGAGTATCTGTTTTAGGATAAAGATCTGATCGGACGTGCTTCTTCCTCTTCTGAACCCTGCTTGGTAGTCGCCAAGGGACTTTTCATAGTATGGGTTCATTCTGTTTAGTATTATGTAAGTCAGGATTTTGTATGCGACAGGGAGTAGTGCTATTCCTCTATAGTTTTCGCACTCGTACATGGATCCCTTTTTCAGAATTGGGCATATGAGACCTGTGTTCCATACGTCCGGGATCTTTTCCTCTCTTCATATTTTCAGGATGAGCTGGTATAGATGACTCGTCAGTGACTCACCCCCTTCCTTGAATAGCTCACCAGGTAAGCTATCTATTCCAGGGGCTTTTCGCCGCTTTACCTTCTCAATCGCCATCTGTACATCCAGTAGATCCGGCTCCTCTACCACATCGCTGGGATAGATAGATAGATAGATAGATAGATAGATAGGATAGATAGGATAGATGGTCCTCAGCGTGGTCCATGTCCTCATCCTTTGAGGGATCTTCACTGTTCAGCAGCTGCTCAAATTAATCCTTCCAGATTCCGAGCACTTCGTCTTTGACTGCTGTCAGTTTGCCTTGTTTGTTTTTCATTTGAGTGCTCCTACCCATGTATCCGGTTCTTTCTTTCCTGATGTCAGCATAGAATTCACATATTTTACCGCCCTGCCAGTTATCTTCTATCTCCTTGAGCTTTTGAGACAAGAATTCTCTCTTCGCCTTTCTCAGCGTCTTGTTTAGTGCTTTCTGAGCAGCTTCATATCTATCTCCGGATTCTTTGTCTCTTTTGCCTAGGCTGAGGATCTTCAGTGCCCTTTTATCCTCCACAGCCTTACGGCATTCCTCCGTGTACCATTTCTTTGGTTGACGTTTAGCCTGGACTCCCATCACCTTGTTCGCTGTCTCCTTCAAGACCTTTTCAATTACCGCCCAGTGACTCTCAATTGGCGTACTCTCTAGGTCGAGAAGTTCGAATTTATTGGACAGCTCTATTTGGAATTGTGATTGAGTCTCCGGATCCTTTAGTCTTTGGATTTCATATCTTATTCGTTTCAGGTAGCTATCTGTCTTCTGGATTCGTCTGAGCCTTTGGTTAAACTTGACTACCACCAAGGCATGGTCCGAACCACAGTCGGCTCCCCTAAAGCTCCTCACATCTTGAATGGAGCTTTGGTGTCGCTTGTCGATCAGCACGTGGTCGATCTGGTTCCTCCACCTGTCCCCAGGACTTGTCCATGTATACTTATGAATCTCCTTATGCGGGAACTTGGTGCTGCTGACTACCAGATTCTTAGCAGCTGCGAAACTTACACATCTTACTCCATTTTCGCTGCTCGTTTCATGAAGACTGTGCGATCCAATTGTTGGCCGAAACTGACGCTCCCTTCCGATCTTGGCAATGAAATCCACAATGACTAGTTTTACGTCATACCGTTGAATACCGTCGTAAACTAGCTCAAGTTGCTCATAGAAATCGTCTTTCATATTGTTGCGGCCAGCGGTAGTAGACAAAGCGCCTATGGTGAACAATACGTCCATTGTTCGGTGCCGCACTGGCTGCCGGCGAAGATCAAAGACGTTGTTCTAGATGAACCCCGAACCTCCTAGAATCTATCCAAGACTTATAAATACCGGCTTTAACAAGCCTCAGCGGAGTTGTTTGGCAACAGCCGTGGAGTACACTTCGTAGTGAACAGTGATAAGTTAGTGTGATAAGTGGTAAGCCTTATTGTGATATGTTATTGTGGTGATAGTGTATGTCGTAGAAAAGACTCTTGTTTTAACTCATGCGGTTTGTTATAAGTGAGTAGAGTTTGCATACACAGCCTGTTTTGTATCTGATAATAAGGCGGTAATTACCATTGTGAGTATTTGAATAATAAATTATTGCTATAGTGTTAATTGTTATATTTTACTGAACCCGAAGCCCGTAACAACTGGTGTCAGAAGCGGGTATATTTTTAGCATGAGCTTATTTTTTTTTTTTTTTTTTTTTTTTTTTTTTTCTGTTATCTTCGCCTCTACCCTGTAGGGTCATTGGCGGTATGTTCACTCATATTTTGTTGTAATACTTGATTTCTTTTAAGTATTTTAACAAAGTTTCAATATTTTCCTCGTCGTCCTTTAACAATTCGTTTAGTGTTTTTCCTATTTTTAGTTTTTTCCGGACATGTTTGTATTTTGCACAGTTTATTAGAAGGTGTTTCACCGTTTGAGGCACGTTATCACATTCCTGGCATGTGGGTGCCTCAAGTCCTTGGAGAAGATATTCGTGCGTGAATTGGCAATGCCCAATTCTGACTCGACATATTATGACTTCTTCCCTTCTTGAGATTCTCGTGCTTGTGGCCCACTTTTTGCAATCTACTTTAACTTCCGATAGTTTGGACTGTTCGTTCCTCCACCTTGACTCCCAAATTTTGCTTTGGTTTTTCTTCAATTGGTGTAGCCAATCCTCTTTTGTGACTTCTTTCAATGTTATAACATTCTCTGATTCTCCCAGTCTAGCTATATTTGCTGCTTGATCGGCTGCCTCATTCCCCTTTATTCCTCTGTGGGATGGCACCCAAATGAAAATAACTTTTTTTGCCATCGACTCCAGTTCCCACCATATGTTTATTATTTCTCGTATAAGAGAGTTACAGGGGTTCTGATTGTCGATCGCCTCTAAGACGCTTAGGGAGTCCGTAATGATAGCTGATCTGTTTGTTCCTGATTCTGCAATCCAATTCAGGGCTTTCATAATTGCTGTAGCCTCTCCGGTGAAGATAGAGCGTGCCCCTGGTAGGTTATACAAGAATCGATTTTGGGGAGTGTAAACTGCGCAGCCTACACTGTTTTCTAGCTTTTTTATTTAGTTTGTTGTAAATAATTTTTCTGTTTATTACTGTAGTTAATTATTGTAATTTAGGTTATTGAAAATTTGTTTGTCTATTTTGAATATTGTTTATTTTATTTAATACTAGCTGTATGTCTCGGTTTCACCCGGGGAATTTCATTTTTCCAATAAAACGGTCGATTTCGTAAAAAAACCATTGTAAAGTGAGATCATTACGATGTTTATTAGGATAAAGAATGTCAGCTGAAGATCGGCTGAAGAAATGCAATTTTAATATGGAAAGGTGTTCGCTCCTAGTATGAAAGAACCACTGAGCGAAATTTGGAGAATTCGGGATAAACGGTATGGAATTCTATAAAGAACAAACAAACAAACAGAAATATTGTCCTGCAGTTTCAGCTTCTCGCAAATCGGCTTGCCTAAGTCTCTGAATATTGTTTATTTTATTTAATATTTGAGTTTTATTTAATCTTTTTTTGTTTCTTTTAATAATTTAGTTTATTGTTTATAGTGTTGCGAATTTCATTTGTAATTTAAATCTTAGTAACTGTGTATAGGATTAGATTTGATAATTGTATATAATATTTAAAATGTCAACCGGTGGCTTAAGATTGTATGATTTGAAAGTAGCAGATTTAAAAAGGGAATTAGAAGAACGCGATTTGGATACTTCTGGGAACAAGTCTATATTGCAACAAAGGCTCAGGGAAGCTTTAATTAGTAGTGGAGAGGATCCAGAACACGTTCTTTTTGAAACAGAATATAGTAAATTGAAAAATTAGTTGTTAGAATTTAAAAATGTGTTGTTAGAAAATGAAAAGGAGTTATTCTCTACTTTAAAAAATATGTTATCGGAATGTTTTACTACTTTAGAAAATAAGTTAGTTGATAGTGATACTCCTAAGATTTCGGTTAAGAAGGTTCTTAGTGCTACGCAAGTTGATGAAGTGTTTCATTTCAACGAATCGAAAGGTGGAGGAGAAACTAATGATACAGAACAAATTTCGGTCTCAAATCAATTTCGGTCTGTAAATGTTTCTTTATTTTAACAACCTACCTTTCATCCTGAACATAGGCACTTTAAATAAAGAAAAAAATGGCTCAAATTTAAGACTATTAATCATTTCAGAAAAATATATTTAGAATTTCGAAGAAAATTGTCAATCATTTTCCACCTTTACATACATATATACATTCTACTCCAATTTATTTTTTGGTTTCTTTTACCAGTCCAAACAAAAAACGATACAAAGCAAAGAATAAGAACTAGTAAATGTTTTTTGTTCACTGTCAAATTTAGAAATACACGACTGCCTTCTATAGTTCTACGAAAGGGGAAAAAATGATAAGAAAGTAAAATGAAATATTGATTTATCGGAGATACAGCAAACGATTTGAATTGATTTATACACCCAAAGTGGTTAGAAAAGTTATCTAAGTGGAAACACCAACTATATTTTTATGAGATGAATAATAGCTAGAAATTTCGGTCTGTAAGTAAATGTTTCTTTATTTTAACAACCTACCTTTCATCCTGAACATAGGCACTTTAAATAAAGAAAAAAATGGCTCAAATTTAAGACTATTAATCATTTCAGAAAAATATATTTAGAATTTCGAAGAAAATTGTCAATCATTTTTCACCTTTACATACATATATACATTCTACTCCAATTTATTTTTTGGTTTCTTTTACCAGTCCAAACAAAAAACGATACAAAGCAATGAATAAGAACTAGTAAATGTTTTTTGTTCACTGTAAACCTGATTGCTACTGAATCGTTAAAGAATGATAACTATTGAGCGAGAAGTTTAAATTCAAGAATTATAAACAAATATTCTTTATTTTGTTTTCTGCCAATATTTTTTGTTTTTGAAATGAATTCCTCAAACTAATGTAAAGATGTTTTTAATGAAATATTTGGTAAAATTCTACAAAATCTTATCTCAAGTAAGATTATTGATATTGGTTGTTTTAATCGCCTGTATAGTGATTGTGACTTCAAATCCAGATTGGTTTGATTATTTTATATCTCAAAATAATATTATGTTTTTCGACAATACTACGGTAGATAATTTAGCTATATCCAGAGAATCATTAAAATCTGAAATTAAAATATCTGAAATCTACCCAAATTGTGGATTGAAACATGTTTGTTCAGACAACACTTTTCCTGTGCATATATATACTGGTCAGGATAAAGATGATCAACCTAAATTGTGTGTGCAAGGGAAATATGTTGGAGGAGGAGGAAGAGGTTTAAACATTGCAGTAATTGAAAATAAATACCTTCAGCTAGTTTCTATGCAAACTTTTGATTTATACAGCCATAACAGCTCATCATTGGAATCCTGGCTAACCAACAGCCTTCAGGATGATGACATAATAATTGCATTTACATTTGATGAAGCATCCAAGGAGTTGAGTAAAAAAGCTAAAGCTATTTTGTATGATTTAGGAAGTGGCAAAATTCAAGATTTGCAATTTCGGTCTCAATGGTACATGATCTCACAGAAAGGAATTGGTGGTTTCACACCATTAGAAAACCTTACACATGCACAAAATGATAGATGGGGAGAAGCAATTGACGAACGATTATGTGTTCCTCGAAAAATTGAACCAATGGCTATATCTCCTGATCCTGTTCCCCGAAAAAATGTAGTGAGAGAAAAACTATGCGAAACAACTTCTGAATTGACTTGTGAGGATTTCTGTAATGTGCTATCAAGGCATGAACCTTATAGTCCATCCCTTCTTACCAATAGAAGTCTCATTGGCAATCCAATTTTTTCTACTCCCATAATTGTTATATCTGGCTCTCTTTCTAGCTTAGTTATAACATTAGAGACACTTATTTACCAACCTGGCATTCATTCAGCTACTGTTTTTGTCATTCATACTGAATCCCAAACAAAAGTACCCCAAGTCTGTCAAATATTTGGTTTCAGAAGTATTTTGCTAAATATGACTTACAACGATACAACCAATGATAAGATACATTTTGGCTTAAAGTTTATCCATGATGCATTTCCACTCAAGAAATATGCTATTGTGATTGAGGAAGGCCTAATACTTTCTCCTGATTTTCTGTTTTATCATGGTCAGTTTATTCACATTTTAGAAAAAGACAATTCACTTTTAGGCGTTTCTGCTTGGAATCCATATGGATATAAAAGTGTTTCGGGTAATTATTCTTGGGCTTACAGAGTTGAAAGTTTTCCTGGACTAGGTTTTTTAATTCGCATGGATGTTTTCCGTAGAAGTATGATGGATAACATGAGAAACTGTTGTACCAAAAAACCATATTTAGGCTGGAATACAATTTTGCAAGAGTACAAGGATGCACATATAATTATTCCAGATGTTTCAAGAGTTCTGAAGAGACCAAAAGACTTTTATGATAGTCATGTATCTGAAGATGAATTTAAAACTTTCACCTATCCTCGACTTACCAACACCAAATTAAATGCATACATTGAAAGACCTCATGATTTAACAGAAGACAGATATTTTCTTTTAATGGCAGGTTTGGTCCAATCTAGTATTACTTTTCATCTAACAGATGAAGACTTGAAGCTTTGTGAGGATGGAAGTAACATAGCTATTAAAATTATGCTTACAGAACTGAAAAACAAAGTATTTTCAGTGTACTATCAAGAGGAATCTTGCACTTCTTATGAAAAATTGAGGTCATACCTTAAATGTTTTGATATTTTCGTCCCTAAACAATTTACGCCCCAAAATATTTATAAAAAAATTACAAGGTTCACAATTAACCGAAATATAGTTTTATTAATTGAAGCTACATCAAAGTTTGCCAAGAAAAAAGTTTAAAACATTTTAAACATCTAATTTCAGAATGAATCCAATTTTCAGTGTTGCATTGTTTAATGCAACTATCACCTTTTATACTTGTATTCTATACGGTTTTTTACAACCATTTGTGATATCTCAATTTCACATCATTTTTATTTTTTTTTTTTTTTTATGTTTAATAGTGGAAAACTATTTTATAGTGGAACTTTCTAAGAATTTATTTTAGAAATCTAATGAAATAACGTTATTTGTGTCCCGAGCGAACATTTTTGGAACTATTTTTTCTTAGATTATGTTAAATACCTACATTAAATTGCAAATAATTAATTTTTTCTTGCCAAAACCTTTTTTTATTTTAGCATTATTGAAGCATATTTTAATTGTGCTTACTGTTTCCTTGGGGAAAAGTTGTACCAATTATTGTTAAGCATTTTTATCTATTCTTTAAACAGTTATAATGTAGACAATTAAAAATGTGTACCTGTTTTAGCTTATGATATACTTTCTATTATTGTCAATATGTTTTTAATAGATTAAAAATTAAGTCGAGTAATAAAGGTACTGAACCCAAGTATTACTTTTAAATTGACGGTCAAAAAAAAAAACCGTGCACCTTGTATTCAAAGAAAAATGATAAAGTAGTCGACTCAGGTAAAATATTTCTTGATTTTGGGTTTTGTGATCTCTAATAATGCTACTTACACAACTTAAATGCTATACTTTTGACTTCTTAAATCAATTTTTTTTTTGTTATTTAATCTTTCTTTTATTAAAGTGGTTTTAGAAGCTAAG
This sequence comes from Aelia acuminata, assembly GCA_911387785.2. Lineage (NCBI taxonomy): Eukaryota > Metazoa > Arthropoda > Insecta > Hemiptera > Pentatomidae > Aelia > Aelia acuminata. The sequence goes on along the minus strand of OU426978.1, from coordinate 204,045,244 downwards.
AGACTTGCTATAATAATGATGTAAGTGGAAGCTGTATAGCCAACATCATGTGGCCAATATTAACTCTTAACGTAAGAGTTAAGATGTTAGGTCTACCAGAAAACAGTTCGAAGTCTATTTGTAAGGTCTATGGACAGACTAATTGGGTCTCAGTTTGTTCAGCTATGAGTCCAAGGTTAACCTGTATACTCAGGATGACCAGGAAAGAGTCTGGAGAAGAAGAGGAAAGAGCTGCAATAAGTATAACATTTTTGAAACAGTGAGTTTCATATTTAGGTCAGTTGCGGTGTGAGAAGGCATCAAATCACAAGCGAGTACAATCTTCCTCTAGTTCAAAAACTATTCCAAGATGCAATTTAGTACCACACAGAGTTTCTAAAGGAATATCTGATGCCTTCAAGCCTGTTATTTGCAGTAGTTTTTGTCTGATTCCCGTCCTCACAGAGCCGGTTTCTTGAAAGAGTCCCTTCATGAACATCGGCTTTTGTACCTGCTATGGCCAGCTCAAAGCCCATATTTTAACGAAATAGAACAATTAAGGGACCATTTAGAGAGATGTGTCCGATAATGGCTAAACCCTCCAGGACCTCAGGACTGGACTCGTAAAAGAATGGCTAGCCATACCACAGGAACGGGAGGGGTCCCCTGTGGTGTAGTGGTTAGCATGGCAACCTACAATACTAAAGGTCATGAGTTCGTGTCCCGTGGTGGCCCTAGGATTTTTTAAAGGGTTTAAAAAATCCTTGGCTATGCCGTCCCTCGGATAGGACCTAAAATGGAGGTCCCGAGCCTGAACGATGTCAGGTACTTGTTAAAGATCCCTATCCTAATTATACCTAAATAGGCAAAATTTAGGACTCCCACTGTAGCATCATCCAAATAGCCGTTTTTTTTTTGGTAAGATAAATGAGCCTATTTAGTAACATAAATGAACGTTAAACAAACAGGAACGGGTAGCTATCCTATCCTGAGGATTGAAATAGTCACCAGAGCCAGAGAAGGAAATATTCAGTACTGAGGAATAATTTATTGTTTGATCAAAGTTTAAAAATCTAAAGAAGTAAAATTTTATTTTTGTCGATATTTTTATTATTAATTTATTATACTACTATGTCATTTTTGATTTTTTTTCCTTGTGTGGTTTAGAAGCATATATCATATACTTTGCTAGGAAAAAATTAATAGTTTAATATATTTATTAAAAATGTATTTGTAAGAATCTAGGTTCACGGATTCGTTCACAGTCAGTGTATTAATTATGGTTGAGAGTTACCTTACACTACATTTACATTAGGTTAGCAATAGGACCTGCTGGTCTTTTAACCGATACCAAGCTGTAAAGATTTATTTTTACTGGAAGTGCTTTAATTAATGAATACTTAGTTGAAAATCAAAGCCCGTTTGAATCAGGAATTCTAATTTACTTGATGATTGTGTAAAATATATAACTTTTTATCGTCTGTCATTAATTCTAGTGTATAAATTTGTTGCTCTTATTTTATGTGGAATAATATGGAAGGTTGTAAAGAACTATAACATGATAAGTCTTTCATAATGTAAATTTTTTCTATAATGTGTTATATGTAAATTAGAGTACTTGTTTTGTACATTTCTAGTCATTTATTGTCTAGTCTATTATTGAATAAATAAATTATTATGCTTCATGTAGTTTTCATAACAGCAAAAATAAACATTATTTACAAACAGAGATGTGCTGTATAAATAAAAGAATTGAAATAATGAATACTTTATTTATTTGCTGTAGTTCTTGATGAGGAAGTATGTAATTATTTAAATAATTTTATTTAATTTGGTACAGCCCTGTTTTAAAATTTCGTATTAATAAAAAGGGAACATATTGTGTTGATTTAAAAATTAATTACCAACTATTTAATGTAAAGATGTCTAGTTCTTAATATATATCTAAGAATTGGCATTATTTTTAACCAATTTGTTTAATATTTAATATCAAGCAAGGGCATCCACAGGATTTCCTCCAGGGGAACTGTCTGGTGAAATCCTTATGGCGCTGGAATGGAGATGAGGCATTCTGACTATATAAGGCTCAATTAATTTATTTAATAAAACTTATTGATATTGGAAAATTAAATTTTTTTTTATATAACGCTTAATACATATAGTAAATGAATGTGAATTTCATTAATTTGTAGCTTTTGTTTATCATATTTTCTAAGTCCTTTCTATTTTATTCACATCTTCAAAGTAATTTGTGGATTATTCTATCATTCTTCTAACAATGTAGATTAAAGATTTTTTGTATATCTAGACCACAAGGTGGGAGAAATCACCAGGATATATTGCTGCTACCTTGTGCTTCAGATCTAGAAAAAAAAAAAAAAAAAAAAAAAATATATATATATATATATATATATATATATAAGTGTTTTATTCCAGTAAATTAGAGGATCAGTTATAAATTGGAAATAATTAATTTAGATATAAGATTTTTTACTGACTTAATGTTATCATTTCTCAGCTCTTGAATGTAAGCCCAAGAGTGTTTGATGGGATTAGAATTTGGTCTATTAGGGAAGATTTAAGTACTTTTGGTCAATTATGTAGCAGCCATTAAAGAGTAAGGAGAGCTTTGTGCTTAGAGTCATTATCCTGTTAAAATTTGAATTAGTTCCTGTTAAACCATATTTTAAGGACTGGGATGGCCGATTGGACAAAGGCGCTTGCAATAGGTAATCAAAGTTAAGCAACGCCGAGCGTGTTTAGTACTTGGATGGGTGACCACCTGCCAATGAACGCCACGCAGTCAAAGCCTACCCCAACCCCAGGTATTTGAGGCCCGTCAGCCTACTGGAGGCGACTCACACCGACTGGGCGTAGGAGTGATGTATCTTCCCCGTGTATCTCATTGAGAATCGTGGTGTGGTTTTCCAGGATGTCAGTAACCGCCCGGAGGTTTGGTATAAGGACGGTATGCTTTGAGGAAAGAAATTCCTCGAGGCCTGCTGACTCCGAAATGCCATGGGTGGAAAGGACACTGCTAAATTGGCCCCAATGGGATTGGTTATGGAGCAATGGGCAGTCTGCCGTTGCACCATGGTAACCATGGCTTGGAGCAACGTGAGGTTTGGGCTACCCCCTCCATGCTTTTTGTGTTCCCGCAAGCAACACAAATTTCTGTCAGAAGACCATACTGCACGGCCAAAGGTCTCGTTAGGCCTAATGCGCCAGCCGAAAAAGGAAAAAAACTAGCTCATTGATTTCCTTTTAAGATATAATTATATTATAACACTTTCATTCCATCAAATCTAATTACCAACCCCACATAGGAATGCTACCACCTCCATTCGGTGTAGCAATCAAACTTTTCAGTTCAAATTTTTTTTACAGGGTTCCTCTGCATAATTCAACAATTATCTGATCCACAGACATTAAATTTTCTTTCGTATGCAAATATAACATCGATCTATTTGTTAAAACATTTTTTCCTACTCTCTCAGGCTTTAAATCCATGGTATTTTAATATTCTCCGAGTTGTATCAGGTCATGCTTATTTTACAGATTGTTCATATGTTACTATTTTAGACGTTTTTAAAAAGGATTTTCCTTGATTTTTGTAAACAATCATCCACTCTTCTCTGTGGGATATTTAAGTACGGCCAGATTGACCTTAATAAATCATTCTCCTCTATTTTAATTGATGCACCTCAATTATACCAAAAAATAATAATTTTACTCTCTCATAGAGATATTTTTTTTTTGTTCTAGTTATTATAAATAAGGTTTACAAGACAAATTTTCAATGCAAGAGATAATTGCTAATGAGAGAAAGGGTTAACAAATAGTAGGTTAGAGCAACTAAATAAACAATAAAAAGTTATTTGCAAAGAATCTGTTTCGCATAAAATCATTACTAGGAGACAAATTTTACCAATTTATATAATTTATTTTTGAAGAGAAAAGATTTGGCTCTGCCGGGAATCGAACCCAGGTCTTCCGCGTAACATGCGCAGTATGCTATCCATTACACCACGGAGTCGCTTCCAAACGGTGCCAAATCCTTCCTCTTCACTGACACCTCTCCCACGATCTCGCAAGTTTTGCGAGTATTTTACTTACTTTTGTTATTTTACTTTTTTGTGAGTTTTTTACTTTAAGTTTTAAGAGATCGTGGGAGAGGTGTCAGTGAAGAGGAAGGATTTGGCACCGTTTGGAAGCGACTCCGTGGTGTAATGGATAGCATACTGCGCATGTCACACGGAAGACCCGGGTTCGATTCCCGGCAGAGCCAAATCTTTTCTCTTCAAAAATAAATATTTTAAAATAATTTAAAAAATAGGTGGTTACTCCACAATAATGGTTAAATTAATTTACCAATTTATGATTGTTTGAAAAATTCAAATATATTTTTAAATTGTTTTTCATAGTGTAAACAATTATGAACATTACTTATTTTATTTTTAAATTACAGTCAAAAAAGTTGTATAAAAGACAACAATTTAGTTACAATTCTATTTAAAGTTTTGAAGGATGTAAGTATGAAAACTTTTGCTGGTCACTGTAATTCCCACTTATTATAGTCAAAATCTTAAAATGAGTCATTTTCATGACTAGCTCCACTTTCAAGTATTACATTTTTTAAGGACCTTGCCCACCAAAAATGTTTGAAATACATTTTATTTGTTAAATAGCATTTGAAGTACTCATAGGATTTTTAAAATTCAAATTAAAAGATCCTCGGATGGAGGTCCCGAGCCAGTACGATGTCTGATACTCGTTAAAGATCCGTATCCCAATTGTATCTGCATAGGCAAAATTTAGGACTCCCGCTGTAGCATCGTCCGATTATCCTTAGCAGCATAAAGGGAAATTAAACAAACAAAAATTAAAAGATTCATGAATCCAAGGGTTAAAAAAAATGTTCAAAGTAGTTGGAAAATAATACTATCAAGTGATGATATTTTTCTGGCTAAAAAAATACTTGTTTCTTTAAACATACCTTTTTTTCTTTACTGAAAATAGATATAAATGGTTCTTGTTCTTCATCAGTTGGCTACTATAAATTTTATTATTACCAACATTTCGGAAAATGACTTCATGCTTCTTAAATGAATCATTAAAATCTTTCAGGCTTATTGTTTCCTTTTTTAAATGCTTTGCGGACAAAGAATAATGGGAGTAAACATTAGGAAAAAATCCATTTTAATCTACTGAGTATTTTTTGTCATCTCTTATGTTATTAATGAATGCTGGGACCAATATATTTTAATGATTCTCACTCAGGGAAATGGTTGACACTCCCTCCACTCTCATATGATTTGTTAGGTAATAAATTATGGAATTGTTTTATTAATAATTTTTAATAAAGTTAATAAAAAATTTGCTCTCTTAATATCAAACTAATACTTTATAAATAACTAAGTGGAAGTAAGGATTAAATTTGTCTTGAAACAACTCTTGTTTTTTTTTTCTTAGAATTTACTATAACAAACATTACAATATAAGTTAAATTTTTACTATAGTATCTATATAAAATTAAATTAGAGCTAACACAAACACCCTTACGATTACAATTCATTATCAAAACAGTAAAATTAAATTATGTAACAAAATCACTGAAAGACTAAATAAAATATATTTTATCTACTCAGTATTTAAAATAATTTAGATAAAACAAAAACCTGGCAAACATATTTACAAAATATTAACTGAAGTTATGTATTAATTAAGGGCTCTAAATATTTTGAATACATAAAAAAGTATTCGGTAACGTAAGCATTTTAAGTTCATACACAATTAAATATATATTAATTACAATTAAATAAATTCAAGGGCATCTTAACTAAGGCATATAAAAATATCAACATCAAACTTCACTTACACTTATCACTGTGCACAAATGAAATTAATGGTTTAACCATAGATAAGCCTCAATTATAATTGTATTTCAAGCTCAGGCATAGGTTATTTTATGTGACAGCAGATAGAAGAGATGGAGGTGGTTGCATATGTAAGTTGGCGGGCAGTCCAAGGCTTGGAAGACCGACTTGAGTTCCAACGCTTACTGTCTGTAAAGGTTGTGGTGTTGGAGGACTATGAATAACCTGGGCAGTCATGTCACTGGTTTCTCCTTTCATTAACTGTTTCAACATAAATGCATTACTCTTTTCTATAATATTTCCAAATGATCCATATCCTTTTCCACTTGAATGACTACGGACATGAGAAACAAGGTGACCTTTGCACATAAAATCTTTATGGCAAATTTCACACCTAAATGGTCTCTCAACAACACCATTCTTCTGATGGGATCTTTGATGAAACATGAGATTTCCTTTAAGTGGGAATGCCTTTCCACAATCAGGGCATATAAATGGCCTATCCCTGGGATGAGCTTGCATATGCTCAACAAGGGTCTCTTTAGAAGGAAAAGGTGTACCACACACTATACAAGTAAATTCAGACCCTTGTACATGTTGTCTAATATGACGCTTCAAATGCTCTTTACGAGTAAATGTTCTGTTACAATACTCGCATGTGTGTGGCGACTCTCCTGTATGAATACGGACATGGTTATTTAGATGTTCTTTACGAGTAAAACTCTTAGTGCAAAAAGGACAGCGGTGAGGTGAATCACCAGTATGCTGTCTGACATGGTTTGTCAAATGTTCTTTTCTAGTAAAACTTTTGGTACAGTAATTACATTTGTGAGGAGATTCACCCGTGTGCCTATGCACATGATTGTTTAACTGATCTTTTCTTGCAAAAGCTTTTGTACAAAAGTTGCAAGGAAATGAGGCCTCTCCTGAATGCTGACGCTCGTGATACACCATTTGTTCTCTCTGAGAAAACGCTTGGTTACAATATTTACATGAATAAAGGTATTCGCTAGTATGTTGGGGATTATGGTTAATACAGTGTTCTGTTAAAGTGGGTTTGGAATTGAAACTGAAATTAGGAGTAGTTTCACCATTCTGCCACATGTCATGATTGATGAATATCCACTTGAAAAGATTATTTTTATCAAAAGTTCTCTTTTGATACAGAAATTCTGAAAAAAAAAATAAATACTATTAATAAATCATTTAAGGTTAAGAATATATAAATATGTATACATAGGGAGAAAACATAAAATTATTTCTTTGAATTTAAAAAATTCTAATTGTTATACAACTAGGTATCCAAAATCAAGCAACACTTTATTAAGAAAGTGATGTTTGAAAAGTTTTATAAATATGGCAAGCCACTCTTGAAAAGGCGAAAACTATGACACAAATAAAGAGAATATATATTTATTTTACTAGTGGTAAAGATTTTCTTAGGATCAGTTCACATTCATTTTTTTTAAATAATAAAAAACTAATTTGATTTAAATTATGTACAAAAGGTTTCTTACAAATGTAATTTTGATTATATGTAAGTTGACAATCTTCAATATTATATCATTCTTTATAAATAATAAAAATAACAAATGTACATGTTTTGCTGTTACCATAAATAAACATTATAACATAACTAATCACTTATATGCTTCATTATAACAACAAACAAAGGTTACAATTAAGATCTTAATAAACAACCTACTTTGACAGAAATATTATCCAACAATTAAAATACAAACAAAAGGATGGAACAGATAACACAAATTGCGCAAAACCATTGCGGCCTACCTTGTATACAGATATCTGATAGGAGTTTCTTGGGAAAGAAAACATTCAATGGCTACATCAAAGAGTTCATAAACCAGACGCGATCAATCTGAAGCCATTTTGATTTTACTATAATCTTTTTATCTTTTTTGAAGTTTAAATTCCCTGAAGGTAGATTTTATTGTGTATTTGCTTAATTGAAAAAAATATTGTTTAATACTTAACTTACGAAGTAACTTAACAAAAGAAAAAAATCACATTTATAATTTATAAACGAAAAAATCAATACTCTGAATTCCTGATAGGGCTCATTCATTAAATAAACATGACTAAGATATGAAAACTTTATTTCTAGTAAAATATTTTCATAAAATTACTTAAAAGAGGCGCTGCTTTTTTAGAGGTAAGGTGGTACAACATAACCCCCCCCCTCATTCTTCACTGACAATTTTAATGGAGTTAATACTGTTAAAAAAGGCAATAAAGTTAAAGATGTAGAAGAAACCAGTTTCCTTTAATAAGCTTATACTCATTCTCTAGGAATATATCTTTTTATAAAACAATAAAACTTCTTCTGAATACCAATGTAATTAAGTAAAATAACAGTTTTAAACCAGTAAGCTACGGGGAGTTGTTGAATCCCCTAAAAGAATAGCATCTTCAGGAAATATAGGTTGTCATTAGAAAAAAAATTATGACAATTAAGTCCCTGTGACAGAAAAAAAATACCATGACAATTAATGTGAACCCACATAAGTAATGTGACTTATGTGCTAGCCGCGCCTTCTTGCTTAGTTGCTCCCACTTGATTTGTTTGTCGGCAAGAATGGTACTAAACCCAACACATTAAAGTTAAATTATGCCAGTTACTTTCTCGCAATAAGGTCAATCATAACAATAAATAATCGGGGCGTAGCAATCCCTCTAATAGAGTTATTTGTTCATCATAGTCTTGGAGGATATGAAATTAGAAGTTGAAGAGTTAGGTAGGTAGTTAAAGAACTCAGTGATAATTGATCAGGATATGAAGGAGGCAAAGACTATATATAATAAACTTTTTATAAAGTGATATGGGAAAGAAATATAATTATTCGTTAAAAAGCAGCTATTGATGTAGCTGGAACGGGAATTTAATTGCCAAATATCTGATGCACCATTTAAAAGAAACTGTACTTCTTGTTTTCACAGTTGATTGAAGAAAGACCAGATGCGAGTCACTGTCCATGGCAAAGTATGATTGGGCATGGGCTTCACCGCCGGGGGGGGGGGGGGGGGGGGGGGGGGCAGATGGGACGCGTTTCTCCCAATATTTTAGGAGGCAACTACTTCCATTCTAACTGTGACATAATCTGACAACTTTTATAAATCCGTTTAAAATACATCATTGGAGGTGGAATTATTTGTCCTAACAGTTGTTTATTGGCGTTGTTATTTCATCTTTTTAGCTTCTCGAATTTTTACCTAATTATGAGAATATTGATTCGTCCCCCCCCCCCCAATAATTTGATTTTGGTGACGTTATTTGTATTGTGTCCCCCCGCCCTTGTAATTGGGAACACGAAGATAGCTAGTTCGAAACCAGGAGCCAGGGGAATTTAATGAAACTCACTATTAACCCCCCACCATTTCCCATGGTCCGGAAAACCCCGTATAGCCTAAAAGGTGAGGAAGGGGAGGAACAAAAAAAAATAAAGTCACTACGGCGGTGATGGATAGGATTTTCCTAGGTACGATCCAGTTGGAAATGGGAGGTAAGTCGTTTCTCTAAAGTTGCCGGGTGAAATACAGAATGATTAACCTGAACTAAAACTTTATTTTAACTCAAATTGGAAGAACATAGTATAAATCTTAAACATTCAATGAATACAATAAAAGTATGTAATTAGAGAACTAATGTCGCTAAATTAAGAGAACGCAATATTTTTAAATAATTTAAAATGGTGGTCAGCCACAAATTAAGATTAGATTAATTAGAAAGCAATATTATAACTAAAGCTCGGAATTCCGTGCAGTAAAAATTTGAAAACGTGCAATAAAAACTTAAAAACGTGCAAAACCGTGCTATAAAAACTTTAAAACGTGCAAAAACATGCAAAAAAAATCTATTGCTTGAAAATCATGCATTAAATTATTTATTTGACCAATATATAGCTACTTTTGAAACAAATAAGTAGCGGAGAGTAAATTGAAGTAAAAACTTTTATTTTTAAAATATTGGTTATAATACAAACTTTGGTAAAATAATGATTTTTTTTATATTAATGGAGTACATTGGAAATGTAACTACACTTCATTATTTTTTTAATTAATTAAAGTTTATAACTAAATACATTTCTAATTTTTTTCTGTAAAACAGTGCCTCCTGTCACTTAAATTCTTTCAATTTAGAAAAAGATATCTCAACTTCTACAATCGTTAGAGGACAATATTTATAGCGACTCAGCAACTGGGGATCTCCTTCAATTCAACAGTGACTGAATTTCCGTTCAGGCAATCATTACATTTTTTTAATTGTTAGTATCCAGGATTTTTTAAAAAAATATTTCGAAATTTTTCGTAAATGATAATTCCTTTTTCGCTCTTGATGATTTTCCAACGTCCTCAACTATTTTTATTTGGTCATATAGAGAAAGTTTTTCTCCTCTAGTTCTGTAATAGCAACCGGAAAAGCTGCAAAATTCGATCTAATAAATGCCAAATCAGATTGAATGGTTGGATTCATCAAAGTGGTTTTTGATTTGATAATTGATTGGACATTTTCTTCCAATTCTATATTTGAAAATATTTCCGGTAAAAAAACAAAAAAAATCAGAATGTAAAATGTTTACTTAAAATAGTAACAAGGTGTGGAATAAAGAGTAAAACACTCGCATGTGAGCTGTAATTATATTGGAAATAGGGAGATCTTATAAAGGAAAGATACGACTCAAATTATAGAATCTTAGAAATAATATCTGGTGCGTAGGCTTATTTTTAAATTACTCTGATGACACGCACTACCCCTGTTGCCTTCTTTGGTTAAAAAATGGTTAGGTACTTACTTGTGCCGCAGTGGGCATCAATTTGTGATTTCCTCCCACATCCAATATTTTTATCACAAGATTTGCAAAACACTACACTACCATCCCTTTTGAGTCAGGATAATCTTCAATCCATCCCGCAATTTTCGAAGACACACCTCCAATTTTTGGCATTTTAAGTAACAATATGCTCGACAGAAGCTAGATTGATAGTGACAGAATGATGGGAATTGAGAAACAAAATGTAAACATCCAGGAACTACTGAGCCCTTAGTTCTTGGAAATTGGAGGTTTGTGTTTGTTTACATCTCCCAAGTTCCCTAAATTTTTTCTTATGTTTCCTTTCCGTTATTTTTTTATTCCTATTTCTATATCCCATTTATTTTTCCATTAATTTTTTGATGTATATTTAAAAAAATTTTAATTTGTAATAATATTTTTTCTTCAAATTATAAAATGATGCAATTTCTTGCAATAAAACTTCAAAACGTGCAATTTCGTGCAGTAAACCCCAAAACGTGCAATTTCGTGCCGTATAAAACTTCATTAAAACATCCCATTAGGCTTGATCATCGATAAGTAACTTGAATTCGCTTTATTCTGACTTACCAATAAAAAGATGCAAATGCACGGGAATCCGAGCTCTAATTATAACATTCACTCCTCCTAGGTGGTGAAGTCTTTTAGGTATGCTGGAGGAAGCCTCTTTCGAATACTTCGCCTAAGAGTTTGTTTTGATTTTGAAATCAAATGTTCTGTATACGAAGGCATTGATTCAGCTTAATTATAACACTAATTTGATGAGCTGAGATTGATTTAGCTGAATTATTTAATGGTTTCTCAAGGTTTAGAATGCTTAGCCCAATGGGTTCCTTTGTCGATAAAGTAGTTGGTTTTTCCGTGACATCTATGTCCGAAGTTAATGCTTCTGCTGAATCAGGATGTTTCAGTTTAACTATAACTGTATAGTAACTATAACAGTATAACTATAAATGTTTCAGCTTCGCCTACAGGGGCGATGTGTCTAGTTTAGACCGCTGATTCCCTGCCATCTGGAAATCTTACGTAAGAATATTTGGGGTTTCCTTCATCGACGTAAGGGTCATACTTCGAATGGCGAACAGGTTTCTTCACGAGGACTGGACCGGGTTTTATTATCCATAACTAGTCCAAAGTTGCATTTGCGAGGAAAATTAATGTACACTCATGTTAGGTCTGTGTTGGTTGATGTATGTACACAGGTGTGAGCGGATAGAATGTGATAATTACTAACATGCTCCCATTTAAACAAAGGGAAACAAGGGGACTTTTAAGTCCATTACTATCAATTCGAATAGTTGCGTTGCTTTGATCAGAGTGTCTTCATACTTACAGAATTTAGGTTTCACTTCTAAACACACGCGACATGAGGAAATTACTCTTCGTATTTCCTCCAATGTATATGGCAGATTTTTACTTCTTATCCAGTGGTACAGTCTTATTTCTCCAGGATGACATAGCACTTCATACAAATTCAATTTTATAAATCCAAATTCCTTACCCAAGAGAATTAAAATACAATCGGAAGATTCTTTACAACAACACCAAAAGAGGTAATGAAGGAAAGGGGACCTTAAATATTGGACCGAAGATGAAACATTTCACAAAAAGTGAATGATGAAACATTGGTATTATTCCGAGCTCTTTGTTCCTAAAATTGTGGCGGTCAACTTGAAGAACTGTTATTGTTTGATTGCACTGTTTTGTCATTGACACAATCAATAATGTTTAAAATGGGAATTAATAGGTTAATCTCCTTAATTTATTACTTTTTAGATTACTTTGCTATATATAGCTAGTGATTGACGGATTATGAGTGCAGTTAATGAAGTATCTCGTCATCTCCGGATGAAATCTATAATAATTCCTCCTAATAATGAATGGTTGACGTCTTGTGTTGAATGTTTTAAGGAACAAGGTAATTATACCTTGACACAGCTAAGTGAACTAGTTTATCAACAGTGGTTGCTTGCTGATTTGTCTGACATTGGTGTCCAGGTGCTTCCTGATAGTTGCTTAAATGCTGAAAAGATTGTCTTACAGGGAAGATATGCTGTGCAGTTTAACTATTTTGTAAACATAGCTGTTTCCTTTCACAAGCAACTTCAAAAAATTCGAAAACCAGATTCTTTGAGCAATTTGGAAATCGACTCTGAAAGTACATCTAATACTAAAGAAACTGTTTTTAACCGCAGGACATTAAAAATTGAAATCACCGATGGAGTTCTTACAATTATGGGTTTTGAAGACTGTTTTATTCCCCAATTACGCGAACCATTAGTCCCAGGGAAAAAAGCACTTTTAGTTGGTCCACTGGAATGTCGAAAAGGAGTCCTTTTTTTAAAGCCTAGCAATGTTCAAGTTTTAGGAGGTGAAGTAGATGCTCTTCATATTCCTAATGCTACTGAAAATATATTAGCTAGGGCATTAAAATTGCCAGAAAATCCTGATCCTTACCATCTAGGTGCTTTAAAAAATGAAAATCTACAATGTATTGAAGCAAAAGTCAAAAGTAACGATGGGTTTGATGATGATGAAGAAGCCATGATGATGTTAGCTGAGGTGATTGAAAATGAAGTTTCTACTGAAAGTACGAACAGGGAAGTAAAATTTCAAAACTGTGGTAGGCAGGATCTTGCAGTTAATAATATATCTTGCAAAGGCAGTTCAAGGCAGAACTCTGTGCACAATACTGTCGTATCTCAGGAAGAATTTGTTGATGAATTAATTCCTGATGATTTTGATGATGACATGGCTGAATTAGAAGAGAAAATAAATTATAAGAAAAGTGATGAATCAATAGGATTTGATGACGAATTTGAGTTGATCGAAGAAAAAACATTTAAAACTGAAAATACCCCCACTGATCCTAAATCTAATTTATTTCAGAATTCTTCAAAAAGTATTCCTGAATTCAATGTTGAAGCGTGCAAAAGGCAGTATGAACAAATTACAGAGCTTAAGAATAAATTAAAAGAATCGTATGGTTCAAACGAACCAAGTCCTTCAACTTCATTTAGTACACCAATTGGTGGACGATCATGCATTAATCCTTCAGGAAAAGATAAGATAATATTTGATTACCTAAGTGAAGCTGAATCACCCCTTACCAAATTAACTGATGAACCTGAATTACTTGAAGCAAAAAGTTCAAAATCATCTGATAAAGATTGTATAGATCGTAACCTATTATGTTCTGATGCTTTTCCTCCCAAAAAAAGGCCTGCGTTAGTGAAAACAGCTGCCCGTGTTGTTAAAGTTTTGAAAAAACCCAAATTAAAAGGAGACAAATGGGCTGTCAGTGCGATTGTTTTGGCAAAAGGTATTGAGTTGGAAGTAACATTTGCATCAGAGGTTATTGATAAAATTTTTACAATATCTGCTGCTGAAATAGTTTCTAGAAAGACTGAGTTAATTTCAGATCCTTTGTTAAAGCAAAAAATTAATGAAACTTTAAAAAACTCTCAAATGCGATTTAGTACTTTATCATGTGTAATGGTGTTTAGTTTTTCCGATTCCATCTCAAAACCGATTATTGTTGATGTTGAATGATATTTATTTGTTTTATATTGTATATAAATATTTTTAAATGGGAACAAAAAGATGTTTCCTTGATCATTTGTGAAAAATGTTTTTAGATTTTGTTATTATTTAATTTCATTCTAGCAATTTATAAAATGAAATTTATTCAACTGCATTGTGTAATTTTATGATAATATCATTGTTTACTCTATTTTGTACTAAATAGGGGTTTCTTTTTTTTAATTGTAATTTATTTTTGTAAATATTTGTGTACATAAATCTTGTTAAATGTATAAATAAGTATATATCTGTACAACATTTTTTAGCATAAATATTTTTTTAAATATTTAGTAAACACTAAATACAAATTGTTCTTGCTTATTAACCAGGTAAAGATTATCTGCTATATCATCTTGCAACTTTTTGATGTGGCAAAAATGAGGGTTTACATTCAAGTAATAATCATGACTCCAAAATGTGGCAAAGAAACAATAAGTAAATCAAATAAATAATAGTAAACATTTAACTTTAAATTATATTAAAGACTAAATTATAAAAAAATTGTAGTCAGAATAAAATATATATGTTTAAACAATTTCTTTTGTTTTAAATAAGATAAATACTAAAAATTCTCCATTAAAAAAATAAAATTAATTATACTCAAAATTATCTATACCTCATTTAATTCCATTTCCTAATGTTTAACAATTATTAAAAGTAGTGAATAAAATCATCAGTCAATTATGTAAAAACAATTGCCTACTTAAAATGATGTTTAAACTGAATTAATTTTACAGAAAGTAAAGATATAACCTTGAAGGCCTACAAATAAAAAAATTATCTTGTTTGCTGAACCTTTTAACATTATTAATACTCTTCCTACAAAATGAATTCATTGACTTAATAGATACATTTATTGATTGAAACATAATTTAAAAATATATCCCAGAAATCTCCATTTTTACCTTTTAGTAATGTTCCTAATAAGCAATGGAAGAAAAATGAATGCTATGAGCTTTTTTATATTGATTACCATCCTAGACTAATTCTTTCCCTGTTGATTATATGGTCAACTATCATTAATCCAATTAACATAATGGTATGTTTGTGTCAACTATTGTATCCACCAAATATTTTTTTTACAAAAAAAAAGTTTGTTGTAAAAATTTAGCACGATCAAAAATACTAAAATTTGTTTTAAAATGTTGCCTCTTTTCAAACAGTTTTGGAAATAAAAATATAATCATGCTATTTGTCAAATCTGATTATATAGTTTTATACCTGAAATTATAAAATTATATTATTCACATTTTGAACATCCCTCCTTGCTTAAAATTATTTTTATAATTGAGATATTGTGAAACTCACTTTTGATGAATACCCACTTAAAAACTGTAACTATTTTATTTTTTTTTTTTTTTTTTTACAAATTTAGAATGGCACTCAAAATAAAAAAGAAAGAATTTTTTAGTTGTCTTAAAAAACATTGTAAAGACTAATAATATTCATATACTACATTACATACTTATTTATTCCTATTACAAAAAAATTAATTATGTCACCTTTAGACTTATATTTCAGCTATAATTAAATGTATTTATTAGCCAGATCAAGAGTGAACCTTCATTTGCCATTCTTGATAACATTTTTATTGAGACTGATGACTTAAAAGAACCTTATAAAAACTTCTAGGATTAGTAATTCAAACTGCTGTTGACATTTAAAACAAAAACCACTTTCTTTAATTTTCATTTAATCTGCTCATTTTATTCTTCAGGTCAGAACATATAAAATCTTGTCACATACAATTCGGTTTTTCTTTTTAATTTTACTGATCATAATTCAGTCAAGGAATTGCACTAATTTCATGAAATAAGAAATTTTGTTTAAAAAATATGGTTTTAAGGGGGGGTCAATAGAAGATTAAACAGCGACGTGTAATGATTATTGAAAATGAACTTATTTCTAAAAACTGATAATGTATGAAGTCGTTCAACGTTATCTAATCGATCAATATGTGATCAATCCTATTTTAGTTGGCTTCACTGATTCATTAGTCATCAATCTTTAAAACCTAACCAACAGATAACAGTGTTCCTTCATGAATTGATATGATTTGTTTATATTATCATATTTGTCATTTTATATGACCTTAAGTTTACTTTGATTGGTTTTCTCCTCATTTAATTTTGAATAAGATTGGTTTTAAAATCCCATCTTTTTGAATTTATTATTTTTTCGTCATAAATACTTCTGTAAATAAGTTTAAAAAAGTGTTTTCATTTGATTTTTAAAATAGATACATTAAACTTTTTGTTAAAATTCTTTATTTGATTATTTGTAAAAACTAGTAACAAAAATGGAGTGGCTGTTTGGAAAAAGGATTACTCCCGAAGAAATGCTTAGGAAAAATCAAAGAGCATTAAACAAAGCTATGAGGGACCTAGACAGAGAAAAGGCTCGAATGGAACAACAAGAAAAGAAAATTATAGCTGATATAAAAAAGATGGCAAAGGAAGGTCAAATGGAGTCTGTCAAAATTATGGCTAAAGATCTTGTGAGAACAAGAAGGTATGTTAAAAAATTTATGATTATGAAAGCTAACATTCAAGCAGTATCTTTAAAAATTCAAACCCTTCGATCACAAAATGCTATGGCGCAAGCCATGAAGGGTGTTTCTAAAGCTATGCAAAACATGAATAGACAGCTTAATTTGCCTCAAATTCAAAAAATTCTACAGGAATTTGAAAAGCAATCTGAAATCATGGATATGAAAGAAGAAATTATGAATGATGCCATAGATGACGCGATGGAGGATGAGGCTGACGAAGAAGAAACTGATGCCATTGTATCACAAGTTTTGGATGAACTTGGTCTTCAGTTGAATGACCAATTATCGGGTTTGCCTCAGGCAACTGCTTCACTTTCAGTTTCAGGAGGAAAAACAGCCACCCCTGTCGCAGGGGCAACTGGTGGAATGACTACGGATGCTGATGCCGATCTGCAAGCTCGACTTGATAATTTAAGAAGAGAGTAAAATATATTTTATGCCTAACCTTTTATTTAAAAGCTTTTTTTCTATTTGAAGTATGTATTATTTGAAAATACACTGTGATAAAGTAGCAGTAAGCTGACTAACTACTGATGTGTAAATGTTTGTTATTGTATAAATATAACATTTTTTTTATTACTTTATGTCTCATAAGGTGATTGATAATATTTGTTAAGTATTTGAAGAAAAAGTTCATTTTGTAATAAAATTAATTTTATATTAGCTACTTTACCCTTAAATGCATATTGAACTCAGCCTAAAAACCTGATTGTGGAGGGTGTACGAAAGTTAAAAGTTTTTTGGATATTGTATAAAACTAATAAATTTACTATTTAGATTTTCATGTTTGTTGATTTATTGTATATTGCAACTGAAAGGCAAATTTCCTTGTTAAATTAATAATAATTGTTAAATATAATAACATTTACCTTACACAAAAATTTTTGTTCTTATGTCATGAGAAATAGCGTTATAACTCTAATCTTTCCCTCTTCTAATGATAGAACTGCGAATCTTGCCCAAAATTTTGTGATTTTACAAAATTTAGAAGTATATTAATGTTTAAGTCCAATAGATTAGAACCACTCCCATCATGAAGAGCAAATGTGCTTATTTTTATTGCATCTTTATTTCATAAATCTTGAAGGTGATTGCTTTGAGGACCATGCCCTGCCCATATTAACCTCCTTACTTTCACATCATGAAAATACATAGATTGGTTTTTATAGTAAGTCCTGTATTCATCAATAATAGTTCTGCTAACATTTTGAATTTTGCATTGGAGGTTGATTCGTAAGAATCCCTTGACCATATATTACCACTGCAATAAAGTATTACTCTCTCATGATTCGATATAGACAAATGTTATAGTTATTTTTACTATTATTTACTAAGAAATATATAGTAAGTGGAAGTATTGCGATCGTGAAAAATTTCGACTTCCGGTTTTCAACGGAAATACACATTTTGGGGTCCCCTGAGTCTAAATAACCAAGGCCCGCGAAATGGTCTGTGTGTCTGTGTGTGTGTGTGTGTGAATAGACTAGCTCAAAAACCATAAGCCGTACAAAACTGAAATTGGATATTTGGTGTACGTATATGCCCGCGATGTGACAGCAAAAATTTCACCAAAATTGCTCAAAGGGAGGGGGTACTTTATTTAATAACTTATTAAGTTTTTTTCGATTTTCTCAAAAACGGCTCTAACGATTTTGAATTAACTGAGTTGAATTAATTTTTTTTTTGTCATATTGGTTGAATGATTGAATCTGTTTTGTCAAAAAATAGAGTAATGTTACTAGAATTTTTTTATTCTAAGTTTTTTATATTACTACATTAGAAACTATGAAATGCACAGTTGGTTACAATGTCTTATATAAAAATAATTATAGGTGAAATTATTAATATTTTAGCTAGGTATTACAATCATAATAGAAGCTAAAGTTTACAGAGGCAAAAATAAAATTTCTGAGAAAAAAATTACTCAAGTGTGAAAGAGGAAATAAAAAGGATTGAAATTTCAAATTCAATAATCAATTGCCTTGATATCTTGAAAAATTAATTTTTAACAATGAAACATTAAAATTTTTCAATTTAATAGAAATCAAAATTTGGTTTAAGTAACAAAAACTTACATCAGTTATTAAAATATTATTCCAGAAGTTTCATACTTGGTGAAAAATCTGAAGTCTACCTTAAATTTGTAATTTTATTAAAAACCAAAAGAAAAACTTTAATCAATTTATCTGCATTATTAAGTTTAATAGTCAAATTATATTCGGTTGTTTTTTTGTCTTAATTTAAGTTAAAAAATCTGATGTTTTATAATCATCATCGTTAGTTAAAAAATTAAGTTATAATTTTTAAAATAATTAATTAGAAGATAAAAGATTCGACCACCATTCGATTCCCGGCGGTGGTCGAATCTTTTATCTTTTAATTAATTAGTTTAAAAAAATCTGGTTTGGTGCTCTTACCTACTTACCTAGATTAGAAATGTATGTATTTTGATCAATATGTGAAAGTTCTCAGTACTTTTCGATTCATTATTATTATTTCTTTTTTTAAGGGACCTAATTTCATCATCAGTCAAATTTTTTTTACTGATTGCTTATTTTCTTCAGTGAGTTGCTTTTTGGAAATGTATCGTGAAGGTGTGTTTATGGCTCCTAGTAAATTAAAACTTAATTTTAAAATGTTTGTCCCTTATGCTTTCCTGGAAACCAAAGAATATTATTTAAGAGATTACATTATATTAAATTCAGGAATTTATTATAGAACTGAACTAAAATATAATTAATAAGAAGATTATCTTGTACCATATTTTTTTAATACCGTAAGCTGCTTTAGATAATTTGAGCACTAAGTGTTTGCTCTGTTAAATACATTAAATTTTTTTATTGTTAAATAAAAGTTTTGTTTGTTATAATATAGGAATGCAAGCATAATACTCCTTCACTTCTAATTTTATAATTCTCTATTTAGTTGTTCAAAACTTAATTTAGTCATTATGGTTACAAATAATTTCCATTATTTTCCAAAAAACTTTGATGTCACATGTATTTCAAGTCGAAATTTTTCATGATCGCTATACTTTCCCTTACTACATATTGATACCTAATCATTGGTTATCTGTTAGATAATTAATTTATAATTTTTAAATTACATCAGCCTTGCTTCATGATGTAACTAGAAATGATCATGCACTCCAAATTTCAGTTCCTTTTGTTCTAAGGGTGGATGGATTCAAAGCTGGATGGCTTTAAAACTATTTTTACTTTCACTTACCTATATATGAAATATTTTTATACTATTTAATTAGTAGATAAAAGATTCGACCACGGCCGGGAATCGAACCCAGGTCCTCTGCATCAATGTTTTTTTTTAAATTTCACCAAGAGGCTTCAAGTTTGCGAAGTGTGAATGACAGATAAGTGCCTTTTGGAGGTTGGAGTGTCTTTAGAGGTCTCACTTATTTTTCATCCCCCCCTACTATTAAATAATTTAAATCGTAAACAAATTATTAGAGTAATTCATCTCTTAAGTGGATTTTAAATTCTATTTGATATTTCCAGATGAGCTATGATACAATTAAATCATTTTTCACCAGTTAAACAAATATTAATTGTAATAAGATATAGGATTTTATTTTTGACCATAACTGATCACTCACACTTTTTTTTCAAATGTAATTAATTTATTTCGAAGCTGTATAGAATTTTTATTTAAGGACCATAATTTTATGAGTCATTTAAGCATTAAAAATCCAATACAGACCTTTGTTAACCGATACCTCCTGATAATAACTGATAACCTGATTAAGAATACTTAATTACTCAACATAAAATCAATCCAATTGAAAAAAAAGAAGAAACAAAAATATAAAATAGTTAGGGCGAAGTGAAGAAACGGGTGCAAAAAAGATAACTGTCCTGGAAAGGACAGGAGGGCAAATCATAAGGCATGAAATAAGGAGCATCGCTGCTTATTGGAAAGAATCTAAAATCTTCAGGGATGTCTGTAATTTACTCCAATGGGAGTTAATGTAACTGAATGAATACATATTTTAAAAGGAGTTAGCAGTTTTAAAATATTATGGTGCAGAAAAGATAAGTAATAATATAATTTATTGAACAATTTTTTTTTAACAAATTGTAGGAAATAATGTATTTAATACTTCTTGCATAAGTTATGCAGAGTAAAATACTAAGCTTACAAATATAAATCACATCAACAGGACTAAAAATAAATAATGCTAACATAAAACAATAAACTCAAGTTCACAATTAGTAACAACGAAGATTAAAAAAAAAAAAAAGAATAATACAGAATGAACTTAATCGTACTGATACATAAATTTAATTTGTAAAAAATAAAGAAAAACAACTAATAAAACTATGCTCATGAAAATTATATTGTTTAAATTTCACAACTCTGTGTATTGCATTTTCTATATTATTATTTACATTTTAAAAAATTACAGTCTTGTAATAAGCATCACATCTGTATGGACCAAAACAAAATAAATTTACATTCGGAAACAAAATGAAGGAAAAAATATTTACAAAAACGAAGTGACCAGTATCCATCACACTAGATGCTTATAATATAGCATCCAATTATTAATCTTATCATACCATCATAAATTATTCGAATAAATCATGAAATAAAAGACATAAATATACTGAATACATCTTTATCAGTACAGAAAAAACGGACGGCAACTTGTAACCAATTTATAGTTTCTTAAATTAATTATCAAGAATAAAATACAAAACATCTAAAACCAAGACTTGACATAAAAAAGCTCTACATTAGATTAAGCTCTGATCATCTTATGATTTGATAACTGAAAAAAAATTAAGCTACTCCAGTCAATTATTAGCGCACAATTATTTTTTTTATGTTATTAATGAAAACGAGTTGAAAATTTTCTGACACAATAAATAATGGCAAATCTTTACAGTTCAGATCAATAAGTTAACCTTCATCTTCATAATAAAAGTTATGAATGAAATGTGTTAAAATTCATGAAATGAACAACAATTTATTCTTTATATAAACAAGACTGGGAAGCATGACTGACTAGAGCAAATTTATAAGTCAATTAAAAAACTAAAATTTTTATAAAACAATTGAAATAGAACCTCATTTGAAGAAAATATTTTTCACTAATGCGTAATCAAATTTTATGAAACAAATTCATGCCCCAGTTTTAATACATAAACCAACATGTCATTAAAATAATTTAAATATTTAAAATTACAAAAGAATATTAAAATAATTGTAAAAAGATAGCTGTAATATGGCAATACAGATATAGTCTAACAAACTGTCAGAAAAAAATATGTTCAAATCAATAATTATTTATTCGTGTGATAACAGAAAACAACACAAATACTACCTACAACACAGCATTCACTTTAAAATACTCATAATAAATAATTTCTAATTAAAAGATTCAAAATCATACTGGAGTTTATAAATAATTTACAAACACTGATTTAGTACCTAAAAGTTTGATCTTTGACAACCCCACTTGACTAAGCCCAGGACAATTACAACCCCCAATCTATAAATCATATCAAACATTTTTAAAAAAGAGGTGTATTAAATCACCATACTAATTAATACTGGACATTGTAGGACTTACAAAAATAAATATTCATAGGGCAAAATCGTTTACAATTACACACAAGAGTTTATGTACATTATTTACATTTAATTGGGATGTTTATGATCAATTATTTCCAAATAATTTGGATCAATCTTTTTATATACAGAACGTCTGTTCTGAACTGACTTCAAATATGAGAACAAAACATATTACTATTCAACTTACATGAGATAGAAACTATCATTTATACATGTAGGGGGGGGGGGGGGGAAAGAGATAGTAAAAAATGCAAAACTAAACTATATGAAAAATAGTTTACTATTTGCATTAAAATACTAACTATATAACATAATATCACTGAAAATAGTAAATAATTTTTAGTGATATCATTATAAAATTAAAAATATTTTATGATTCATGTTCGTCTATTTTCTCAATCAATGACATAAATGAGTAACATTGAAAGAACTTCATAAAGGGACTTTTATTTAATTTATTTATTTTAAACCATTTAGTGATATTATGTGTATATGCTACATTGTTGGACTAATCTTAGGGAAACTTTAAGTCTATTTGACATTGCTTAATTTACAGAATAAAGATATAAGATATTAGACCTTACATATTACTATAAAAATACTCCAGTGATTAATAATGGTAATTTATATATTTTCTAAATTTGTTCACCTTGATTGAGAGTATTTATATACATATATCTTAATTAAAAAACAAAAAAATGAGCTAAAAATTTTAAAATTGCAATAAGAAATTAAAGAGATAAATAACTACAATAAAACCTCGATGATGGGAAATTTTTAGCTTCTGGTTAATCATATTTAATCATTACATAACATGAAATATCATGAGTACCTAGCCCAAATTTTATCTTTTCGTGAATTACATTAGAGTCATACCGATTCGGAAAAAAAAAAAGTTTATATATACAGACATATATGCAAGTGGTTTAAGTATTAAAATAATTTAAAATTAATATTTTTAATAATTACACTCAATATTAGACCTAATAGACAATTTTTCCTCCATCTTTGGCAAAAATAGTGATAAATTTCAGCAAAGTTTGGAACAATCAATTCACCGATTGACATGCTTGCAAAACTTCTTAATTTTTAAAAGAGAACAATATTGTAGAGAGGATTGTTTGGTCGCACTGCACAATATACTTTTTTCCATAAGTTTAAATCTCAAATAATTTCTTTTTAGCTGACCTTTACTCAACTCTAAGGTCGAAAAGATAGATCTACTTATTACATTATGCGGTGTTGGAAATTAAATAAGATAATATGAAATTTATAAATAAAAATTTAAATTGATCTTTGATTTTTATTAATTCGATTAAAAATAATGATCATTCACCGAGTGATACGGTATTAAATAAATAATAATGATCAAAAAAATATTGATCAGAAAATAAAAATCACTTTTTAAAAGGAAATGAAATTATTATAACATGTGGATTCCAAATCTGATGCTATTTTGTTTCTAACTTCAATAATGACCGAGTTATGGCCCATCAAATCAGGTAATAATTACCATTTTGATTCAATGCCAATTATTTGGTTTGAATCAAAATGGCGGATCACGATAAACCATTACAAGGATTGTCCCCAGATGAGCTTCGACCTTTGTGCAAAATTGTATTAAAATTGGCAAAGTAGTTTTGAATTGGCATACAGAGGACCGACGAAGTTTTTTATCACAATAATAAATTAAAAATTCTTAATCGAAAAAAATTAATTCAAAAATAATGATCAGGTTATGATTTTTTTCACTTTTGATCAAAAATAAAAATCACTCTTTAAAAGTTCCAGATAAAAATTTTGATCGGATTTAATTGATTTTTATTTTAATAATTATCGATTTCAAACCCTGATATTTATCAGGTGAAATACTCAACTAGTAACATATTACAGAAAAATCTGTTTAATCCAGAGGTGATTCTATCTTAATATGTTCAGTTAAGCACGACTCTACTGTGTTTACAATTAATTTTGCCTAAATGATTGCTAATGTTGAGTGTAATAAAAAAAAAAAAAAATTATGATATAATCTTAATAGTTCAATAAAAGGTATTTCTACTGTATAAAGTGGAAGGTAATATTAGTATATTACAACAAAAGGATTAGGCAATGATACAAGAGTTACGAGGAGCTGATGGAGGTCGAGTCGCAGGAAGTGTTGCAGCTGGTGAGGAGAGAGCAGAAGAAGTGTTGCGCTTCTTACTGCTTGATGGCAATGTAGTCGATCTTGTCATGGCGTATGATTTCAAATGGGACTTTATACAAATTGGCAATGGGAGCTGCTCGATTCCGTAAACAGTCGTTTTGGCAACAATTGCTCTACAGCATAACTCTTGCAGAGACAGTACTAAAAATTAAAAAAAATAATTAAAAATGAACCTATACATTTGCTGATATTGTTTTTAATGAAAACTCTAAACTGGGTTCTAACATAATGAAATCATTCCAAATTAAAAAATGATGTAGCTAGATAACACCAATGTGGGTTACATAATTTTATTGAAGAAAAATTATAATACAAAATGTCAAATAAACAATTAAAGCTCAAATTAGAAACAATTTTACAAACAGTAACTACCAGCGACTCAAAAGTGACCTTACTCTTGCTGTTCAAGGCAAGACTAAGACACTATTCGATCGCTACTTATATTTAGTCCCATTTGGGCCTACCCAAAATAGCTTAGACCATTCCAAGCATGAGATCATATTCTAATACATGTCTTACTGTTTCAGGCAATTCTAGAACTTTTAAAATATAACAGAAATAAACGTTTCAAACCACAATATTATTTTCTGTCAGGATATTATGTGTGGGAAAATTAATGATAAATTAGATTCGGTCGTCAAAACTTTTTTTTTAATTCATTAATTATAGTGTCACGTGGACAATTACTCCTGAAAAGCTAAGCAGGTCATTGAACGTAGGAGATCCTGAGAGAGAGGGGGAGCTCCTAGAAGAGGCAGGCCAAGGCGAGTAGGGGGGGGAGAGTCTGAGTCAGGTACAGGCAGTGACAGTCAGGGACCGACAAAGCTAGGCATAGGGAGTCAGAGCCAGGAGACAGTAAACAGTGACAGTGGGTCGGAGCCCAGGGACAGTCCGGCAAAGGCAGAGTTAGGGACAGGGAATACGTGGACGGCCTGTACGGAGAATACCACTAGCCGAGTGAGAGTTGAAGTATGGGCCTGGAGGCAGTCTAAGGCTGGAGATAGTCCATGGGAGCAGAATAGAGTCAATGTATTCTGATATATAAGTATTTATGAGACCCCCCTTTGGTAGATGGGACCTGACAGGTATATTTTACAAAAATAAACGATTTAAATAGTTTTTAGTTTAATCGATTACCACAAAACCCTTGCCTTAAGATCCCTGTGTCACAAGATGTCAGGATGGACTGGTAGATTTTAGAAGAGGGGTGACAATAGTGAGACACAATTTAGACAAATGAATATTTTAATTTATTACCTTTATTCGATCTCCAAAGCCTTTCCATTCCATTTCTATGAAGCGCTCTTCTAGACAATTCAGAAAAGCTCTCGGTAATATTGAAATCACACAGAGGGCTCACTTCAAAAAAGGCCATGCTGTTTTTAGCAGCATACATTTCTGCTTCTCGGGTTCCCACTTGCCGCTTGAATGCTAAGTGTAATCTGTTGCCAACAAGTACCTTTGGTACACCAGGAGCATGCTAAAAATATATAAACCATAAAAATTTATTAAATTATAAATATAGAATTGCAACAGATGAATGAATAAAATGAAATATATAGTAATATAGTACATTAATGAAATATATATGAAAAACTTTGATTTCCAGTTTTCAAAGGAAATCATCATCATTAGGCCCCCCTGAGTCCAAATAACCGATTCCCACGAAATGGTCTCTGTTTGCATGTGAGCAGATTGAGATAGTGAAAAATCTAGACTTCCGTTTTTCAACGAAAATACATGTTTTAGGGTCCTTTCAGGCCAGATAACCAAGCCCCACGAAAAGGTCTGTGTGTGTGAACAGACTAGCTCAAAAACTATAAGCCATACAAACCTGAAATTGGGTATTTGATAAATTTATATACCCATGATGTGACAGTGAAAATTTCATCAAAATTGAGCAAACGTAGAAGGCACTTTATTTCTTAACTTCGGTATAATTTTTACGCTTTTTCGATTTTCTAAAAAATGGCTTCAACGATTTTGATTAAACTCGTCATATTTATTAAGAACCAAGAATTTTCCAATATCAGGTAGGTTTTATCATCAAAGAAATGTTCTAAGGGGGCTTAAATGGTTAAAAAAAAAAATTTGTTTTCCTCTAAAGTATCTTGGTTTTGTTAATATGAAGAATGGAGAAATTCTCATTACGCCTAAAAATACGAAATGGATTCAAGCATTTATCATATATACAAAAGGCAACTCACAGAGAAAAATAAGCAAGCAATGAATAAAACTTGATTGTTGATGAAATAAGGATTTTTTTTAGGCTCCTCAAAGAAGAAAGAAAAGTACCAACAATAAATTGACAAGTATTGAGGACTTTTAATAATCTTTAACCTATGGAGAATAATAAAAAGAAGTGGAAATAACTAATTTATGTGAATTTGCTAAATGACATTTAAACATTCATCAAAACACCACGTTGATTTCTACTCTAAGTAGGTTGGTAAGTTAAAGTTGTGTATAGCGCGCACTACAGCAGATTTTTTAACATTAATTATGATAACTAATAATAATACTGAACACTATTTGATTTGTAATGAATAAATACTGAAACTAATCAATCATCATTGTATTTAGCACTTTAATCAATTATTATGATAAAAGTATATCTTGCAGTTTTTACGAATTTAATAATGAGTTGATAGAGTCACTTTATTAATTTGTTTCTCTCAAATAAATTCTATTTATTGTAGTGGTAGCTCCGTGGTAAGGCACTGAACTAATGTGTTTAAGGTTTCCGACCATTTCGAATCTGACCTTGACCAAGATACTTTTTATGTTCTGCAGTGGATGGACCCTACTGTCGGGATACCCTTCCAGCTCACTCCCAGTTTTTAGAAACAGAGTAAGTTAATTAAACAATTAACAACTGAAATTAACTTTATTAAGTTAAAATAATTGACGATTGAGCTTGATGATCACCTCTTTTCTTCAACTACTGACCAAATCAGAATTTCCGTACATAGTACTGAACCCATAATCCTAATATAGTGGAACCGGTAACAATTACAGATAATTTACTACTGAATCCACAATTTAAAAAAAAAAATCTTATAAAAGTTCATATTCAGTATATAACTAATCCATGAACTAATTCAAATAATATGTTTATGCAGAAATATTTTTCCCCACCCAAAGTAGAAATTACATTATTTCAGTTTTAATGTCGCTACTGACCATTTGCACTCCTATATTTTTTCCAAGAACTTTTTGGGAATAAGAAATTGAGTGATGATTACATTAAAAAAGAAGCAAATCCAACTTTCAAGCTAGTCATGGTGAATTACTGAAAACTACGATAAAATTCAGAAAACTGCACTGGCTGACATTATGTTCTTAAGCTTTGGCGGGATTAGATGGTTCTTTACAGGTTGATAAAAAATAAAAATAAAAATACAACATAAGAAAAATTAGTAATATTTTGATTTCAATTATAAATACATAGAATATGTGGGTATGAATAAGTAAAATTAAATCAATTTTTCTTTATACAAATTCTATTCACTCTCTTATAATTGAAAAATTCCCCTATCCAGATCTCTTTCCACCCACATTATTCTGGACGTGGGAGCCTCTACTATAGATTAGGTTAGAACAATTTTTTTTTACGGTTTTCTACCCTGTTATCACACCTTATCAATGACCTCTGCTGAGTTGTTTGAAGGGACTTAATTAGCTCTATTAAATCACAGCCTAAGACTTCCGCACCTTATGTACAAATGGCATAAACTTGAGGCTTTTTCTATTTGCTGGATGTCTTGGCAATGGAAAAAGTGTATATTAAGAGGTTGCTGCAAAATTTACCAAAATGTATAACTCATTCAATGCAATATAAACATAAGCGTTCCGTATAAACAGATAACACAAATCCTGATACCCACCCTCTTGAGCCACGCAGTAAATAATGGATAGGTATCACATGCCTAGACTATTTGTTCTAATACAACTGGAAATTTTCCTGGAAAACAATGGTCAATCCTGAAACGTAAAAATGATGGCAGCACCTATCTTGGATTCAAGCATGCTTCTTTGCATTAACGAATATCAAGGAGTTACATTTCCAACCACTTTCACTAACAAGTAAATATGAACATAAATGTTGTAATATTAAGTAAGCCGTAATGCAACAACTACTCTGATTTAACATAAAAACTTAAATTTGATAATCATTACATTTAAAAGTAAAAGTGAAACTTAAGTCCCTTAATAGTGAACTATATAACTATATGAGACAAATGTATACTCATTGCATTCACCATGTATATGACCTACACAAAGTGATTAGTTTTGAACAGTAAACAATGGTGATAACACAAAAAACCAATATATTTCTTAGTTTGCCCTTTCAGATAACTACCATTTTCATAACATTATAGATAATGATCAAGACAAGTGATAAGGAAAAGTAAATCACTTACCTCTTCCACTTCTTTTAACCAGCGGTCAATCCCATCAAAAGACCATTTATTGGTGATGTCATACACAAGTAGAATGCCTTGAGCACCTCTTGAATAGGATCTAATAATTGTACAGAATCTTCCTTGACCTGACGTATCCCATAATTGTAGTTTCACTCTCTTACCTTCCAGTAAAATGGTTGTGGTTTTATAAGCTATGGCAAAAAATGGAGTTTTACTGTTTGTCTATAACCCACATGGGACTAATTTAACATAATGGCAGAGTGCCAAAAACAAAACTAAGAAAATAACAATCTTAAGTGAATGGATATTTACCACTTCCACTACAAAAGGGTGATTCCGATGAACCATCCTCTAGGCCACATAAAATTTCTTGTTTTCCAACGTCACTATCTCCCACTAATAAAAATTTTAACAAATAATCATACTGCTTTGGTTGCTGACATGAATTTCTTTCCATTGCCATAACACAGGGCAATTTTTGTTTCTTTTGGGCATAATAATTTCATTAAAAGCACAAACAATAAGCAAAAATAGAGTATAAAGCAACTCTTATAGTATGTATGTCATAAAAAAACAATTCCGAAATGTGACAGTAAACAATAGCTAACTGTCACTGTCCTATATTAAACATTTTGGTAGTCGCCATTTTGCAACAAAGATTTAACTTTCATTCTCGATTAAAAAAATATATTAATCGATTCAAATCGGACCAAGTTCAATGGAAAAGTGATCAACTTGAGTAATGATGAATTAAATATTACAACTTATCATTTTAAAAAAGTGATAAAGTTTTTAGTTAAGAAATGCTTATCAATCAGCAGTCAACACTGACATATGCTATCAATTTTGTATTTAGTTCAATCAGAATATTATGCAATGTAACTTTTATGGTCCTTACGTCATACCACATTGTATAAGTAAATTAATGAAATTTGTTGGGAGATTGATGTAATTAAAAGGAACAAGGGAAATGGGGTGAACAAAAATACACGAATGGTGAAAAAACCCGGGCGCACCTTGATTTTTTGCGAATATATTTTTGTTAAACCTAATTAAACTTCAAATTTGTTTTTCCTAGCAAAGTAGGTATGTACTCTTTGATTCTACGCCACACAATAAAAATTAAGAAAAAACGACATAGAAGTATAAAAACATTATTAATAAAACATATCTAGGTACAAAAATAAAATTTATTATTGGCGAAAATTATCGCTAATGAAAGGACTGAAGGCATTAAATACTCCTTGATTTACGAAATTGCATCCGATATTTTTGAACACGAGGAAGTCTGTACCACAAAGTATAGAATTACATGAAGGGGTCACCATGTGATAGGAAATGTGTACCGCTTCCCCCACTGCTTGAGGTCCTAGAGCGCTCCCGCCTTTTACCGCCACGAAAGTAACTTTTCGATTGTTGATCATTCATTGCTTCTTTTTATTTTTCAGAGCGGTTTTCGAAGGTTTTTTTTCTTTTTAAGTTAAAGCTTATAAAAGGTGGACTGTTTTTAGCACTTGGATGCAATGGTAGAAGGCAACTTCTCTCACATCTAAATTAACTTTTCACAGGTAAGTATTTTAATTTTATTTTTTCATCTGTCGATATGATCATGTCTCATCCTCGGTCGTTTTAATAGTCCTAATTTCACGTTTCCGATTAGGGCTGTATAAAGAGACAGAAGATAAAAGCAAATTTTTATTATCCATTTACTGTGTTCGAAATGTAAAAAGCCATTGACCGAGAGCAAGTAAAATGTATACTGTTGAGGGTTTAGAAAAAGCGGAAAGTATATAAAAAATTTGAAGAACAAGACCATTTAGAAAGATGTCCAGTCGTGAAGTATAATATAATTTCAATATTACTTTTTTCTATTCTAACTCCATCTATGACGGTTAATTCTTTCATTTCTTTCTTCCTAACTCATTGGGAATTATCACCATCATTAATTATTCATATATTTTTCCTTTTTTTTCTAACATTTCCATTTGTGGATTACATCCATTCCCTATTCGAGATAGGCATATTCTCTGGTACCGAAATGTGTATTATTTCCTCATAAATTTCCCAATAAACGAAAACTTTCCTAGAACACTCTCTTCCAGTAGTCGTGCAATTAAATCATCTATACAGTACTTACATTATTTAAATATAGATTGCTAATGTTCATCCATTCATAAAAAAATTAGAAGAAGAATAATGCTCAATCAGTATCAGAAGAATACTCAACCAAGAATACTCCCGATCATTTTTCAAAAATTACGTTCCAATTTACTGTAGGCCAAAATAACCCTATTCATCGATCCCAAATTCCCGACATCTTGTCGAAAATGGACAGTTTTAGAATTCTTCCCGTTCAAAAGGAATAAGAAATACCCCACAAGTCCTTTTGAGTTGAAAACGGGTCAAACTTATATTTCCACCAATACCAAGGACAGGCCAGCGCCTTAGGAGTGTTGCGCTATGTGTCAGTTCATAAACAACATGACGGATAGTAGTCGTTTGAGATTCGAATAAGTACATGTGAAAAAGACTTGCTAAAATTGAAAACAACAATCAAGATAAGACAGTCTGTTTTATTATAGAGTAACAGCACAAATTTAATCGATTATTACATCACATTCACGATTAAAACATGAGCTGGGTTAATTTTTTGTAAAGAAACGGCACACATTTATTCATTCATTACATTACATATACAATTAAAACTTGTCATCGGCATTCTCAGGGTGATCCGCTACTACAGCCAAATAGCAAAACGCGCCACATTTCGGTATTGGCTGTGCGGCGAGGAAGGCGCCTCCGTCCGGTGACTGCCTGTAGAGCATAGGCAATTCTGGACTAGCTGAAACATTTTCTTGAGCCCACATTCCTTGGGTTGGGTCTATCTGAACACCCATGGTTGTTGCATCTTTAGTTCCAGCCTGTACAAAGAATTAATTGTAATGATTATTTAATATAAATTTTTTCGTTTCTAAAATACAATATAGATGAAATCTATTTGTTTTTATTATCTGGTCTCAGATGCCTGGATCTAAATGGTCCTTTTGCTAATAATTCATTTCTTTTTAAATAAGTATGTAGAAAGAAATCTTGAATGCAAAAATGCAATATTTACAATAACTATTTCAGTTTGAGTAAAATAGAAACTGTGGCAAGTAGTTTGGCAATAAGGCATTCAACTTAGGGCGGAGGGGGGGGGGGAGAGGAAGAAACTGCGATTGAGAAAACTAATTCGTCGATATGATTTGAAAAACATAGCAAGAAATGAAGGTAAAGAGAGAAGGGTAAAGGTACTGAAGTGGGGCTGATGGGTGTGGCCTATTTTGAGAGGTTATGTGACCGTGATGTTATCGAACTTCCATCGCCCTTTTTCAGTTAAAAAGTGCCTTCATTGGCTTTAATAGATCATAGCTTTCAACTACCGCTCGCTGCGCTCGCTCTTCAGAGATAAATAAACCCCCTAAAGGGTCCTTTTCAGTGGAGATCGGGCCTTACTTCGATGGGCGCTTTAGTGAACGACGCATCAGCCTCACTTCAGTACTTGTACCGAAAGAAGAATAAAACAATCTCATGTTCTAGAATAAAGAATGTAAAAGCATAGTAAAATAAATTGTTATTTTATGTTAAACAAAATAAGATCAGCAGTTTCTTGCGAGGATCTCTAAAATATTGAGAAGTTAGTTTTAGTGGAAATCCATTAGAATGCCTTTATAGGGCTACTTTAGTCAATTCCAACAATTGAATGATGAAAATCATGTGCCCGACTAAGAGGTTAATAATTAGCACTTACGGGACATTAGGACAGACCGACTAAAGTGTAACGATCGATATCGGCTAATTTTTATTGTTTATTAATGTTGTTACTTGCTTTTTCAACTTTACCAAGTTAACTGACCTTTGAGTCCCCCCTCCCTCACCTATAATTTTTAACACCGAGCATTCTCACTCACGAGCCGGCACTGGAAAGAGGTGTAAACTTCCAGGCAGATCAGCTTTTGTAGTACATTTAAGACTTAAATCAGCTGTCATGGATTTTCAGTCCATCAACGTTGCAAATTAAGGCTAAGAGGAAAATAATGGCATGTGATCCTTATAAATGTCCATGCATGAAAAAAAAAAGACATTTACATTTTATATGATCAGCTGGACAGAGCATTGGAAGTTTCCTCTGATATAAAAATAGTTCAATGCTCAGATGGGAAAAGAAAGAATTTTCAGGCCTGCCGTAGGGGAAATAGTTTGCAAAGCAAAACAAATGAAAATGGAACATGAATGATAAATTTTGTGATGATAACAATATTTCCACACGACGACAGGCATAAACAAACATGACACTCACCAAGCGGAATATTTACCCGAATTGGTCATGTATTTGTTTCTAGTAGGCATTTTCATGAAGTTTATGATGTGAGGTCAAACCGATGAGCTGACGTGAATTTCCTCGTTATGGCAAAGGCTTTTTTCAGAATAATTTACTCACACCATATATTACTCAACCAAGCAAGTAGAGTAGTTATAAATTAAGGAATGAGGGTATAAAAAGGCAATATAAAGGCTAGAAGACTAGAAGAAAACATAAGAAATTCCTGCTTAAAATGTTGACTAAGAGGTAGGAATCTCAGTGGAGGGAGCTGAAAACATTAATCACTGGAGCAGCAGAGAAATCCTGCCAAACAGAGCGAAAACCTTAAAATAGATCTTGGTTTGATGCGGAGTACAATGAAGCCACCAAGGCAGGCAATAATATAATCAACTGGCTGGGTAGGGAAACGCGGCAAATTAGAAAAGATTTCCATGTGGCTAGGATGTGTTTTTAGAACAAATCTGGTCTAAGAAAAGAAATTGGATAATGGGCAGAGTTAAGAAACAGCAGAATAGGGTTAGGAAATAGAAGAATCCTGATGCAACAATGAAACCAGAAAGTTCTAGGAGTTTCAGGAGCAGAAAACAGGCATAAGAAATGCTAACCCGATAATGAGGAGTGAAGATGGAAGACTGTTGGTCCCAGATGTAGTGATCCAAGAACACTGGAGGAAATTCTTTCATACACTCCTTAAATCTGAACATGATATAGAAGTAACGAATCCAGGAAATTATGCGAGTGTTGGCAATGACGATGAAGATATCCCACCCTATAAGGAGGACATCGAAGATATTCTGGAGAAGCTAAAAAGAAATAGGCCTCCTGGTCCAGACGGAATACAAAATGAATTTTTGGTACTAGTTCTGAAGAGTAGCTCTTGGGCGTGGCCTGTTTTGAGAGGTTATGTGACCGTGATGTAATCGAACTCCTATAGCGTTTTTTCTGTTAAAAAGGAGCATTGATTAGCTTTGATAGATTCCAGCTTTCGACTCCCGCTCGCTATGCTCGCTCTTCAGAGATAAATAAACCCCCAAAAGGGGCCTTGACCAAAAAGGTCAGTGGAGATCGGGCCTTATTTTGAAAGGCGCCTTAGTGAACGGCGCTGTAGCCACTGTTCAGAACTAGTACCGAATTGTTAAAGATAGCAAGTAGCAGAATAATTCATTTGCATGTGAGATGCATAGCCTAATTTCACACATATGGCAAGTAGAGAGGATGAAAAAAGAGTGATCAGAAGCTACAGTTGTCCTACTCTAAAAGAACAAATTGCAACAACTATGCAGATATAAGCCTGCAAAAAAAATCATACAAGATTTTCTCTATAGTCTCTACGATCGCTTACTGGCGTATATTGAGTGCAAGGTTGGTGATTACCAAGGGGATCTTATGCCCAAAGATCTACCATCGAGCAAATCTTTTTTCCACGACAGATGTATGAAAATATGAAGAAATATCGAAAGCAAGCAGGACAGGGATGAACACCGCACACGCTAAAGACATGACCGCGTGGGGCAAAATGATCGAGCTGGCATCGGACCGCTTCTTGCATCGTTTCAGCACTTAAAAAAGATGTAGGCTGTGGAAGAAAGCAAGAAGACCAACATTTAACAGTGGATAGAATCACTTGTAAGCAGCTCTAGATGAAAATATAGCACTACTCTGCAGTATGGGTCATACCTATGATTTGTATTCATCTGAGCTGAAAGGCAGATATGAGAAAGAAGCGGTATTCATCTTATATATTGGCGATTAATAATACACTATTTTCACCAGAGACTGCCTACATCTGGGTTAAACTAAAATGAGGTACTCTCTCTGAATTGGGTAAAATTAAAATATCTATATTACTATCTTCGAAATGTATACTAGTATTTTCGAAAGGTTGAAGGAAATAGCTAAAGATACTTGCTCACAAGAAGCATTCCTAACGAGTTTAGAGAGCCCACGGGCGGATTTTCATTGAACGGTGGTGATAGATTTCCTGATTGTATGCTCATTACTAAGCTGTACATAAATTCGTTTCTGAGTTTCATTTCAGCTAGAGAGCGATTGCAGCCAGACAATTTTCTCATCCACCTAAGAACCTTTTGGCGATCTGAAAATAAGATCGTTAACTGTTAGTTATATTTACCAGGTTAAGTAAAAAAAAAATATATATATATAACATCTCATTGTATTCAAGATGTATCTGAGCCGTTTGCTAAAGTCATTAGTATTTTGAGATATTAAATGGTTTGTGTTTCAATTCAATTGTTTGTTGTTTATTTTTTTAACGTCCCTCTATGCTACTAAGGCTAATCGGACGATGCTGCAGTGGGAGTCCTAAATTTTGGCTATCCAAGTATAATTAGGATAGGGATCTTTAACGAGTACCTGAAATCGTACAGGCTTGGGATCTTCATTTTACTTCCTATCCGAAGGACGGCATGGCCTTGAATTTTTTACTCCCAATAAAAAATCCTAGGGCCACCGTTGGACGCGAACCCGCGATCTTTAGTATTGTAGGTTGCTATACTAACCACTACACCACAGGTGACCCCTGTTTCAATTCAATTAAAGATATACGTACGAGATAAAAATTGTATAGGAAGGAGTTAAATTTATATTATACATGAAAATAATGGCGAATATAAGATGAATAATTTGCGTTTTCGTTTCCATTCGCAAGAATGGAGTTTGGCCACTTTCAAAATTAACAAAGACTCGTTATGAAATTAGATTGAGCTCAAGTCCTTTCATCATAATTTCAGATGCTTCATATTGAAAAAAACAATATTCAATTTATTTTTAAGATGAAACAATTCAAAACCATGCGTTATGCGATTCAAAAAAATGTTAACTACAAAAGTACAATAGAATTGCTGCTCATCTACATTTGGTGAGTGAAAGGGGTTTGATGAAACCATGATGATGAGGTTGGTTCATTGTTGTAGATCCAATATGTCATTGAATTTCGCTGTTGCAATTTGGCTGATGTTTTCATACAATTCGTATCAATGCCGTAATATTTCGATCTTTCTTGGTCTATCCCGACGTGGTTATAAATATAGGTCTTTAAAATTTGTATTCCCTTTTATTGATGTCTAGTCAATATTTTGTGCGGTTCATTCCTGACAAAATGCATGCAATATATTTTTAGTTCATTGATTCTATGATAGATTTCTTTTCCTTTTCAAAAATTGCATATTTTGAACATTTTGAAGATACAAAATGTTCTAGTTACATTTTACTTATAATGAAGCTTTTGATTTTCTGGCACTTTTTGATAATATTATAATAATTTTGGGGTAAAAATAATAAAAAAATCTTTAATGACATTTGTACCACAAAACATTCTTTTTTTCATTTGGTAAATACAAATATCCTGATATTAAAAATAGTATATGTAACATTTACCGATTGTTTTGTGTAACAGTTTGAATTTTTTTTAGCCACATTTAATTTACTCTTTCTTTCACGATTTTCCTAGAAATGTTCAGTTACTAATTCTCCTTCACTATCTGAAATAAATGGTCTTGTCGGTTTGTTCTTTCCCAAGAGTGAAATAATTTCTAAATTTCTAGTTAATCAATTTTATATTTAATTGTAAGCAAGTATATCTTTACTTATTTTTATAACTGCATTAATTAAACCTAATGGTTATTCAACTAAAGTGGACAACTTCTTTAAAACTATCGGTAACGTACTAAATACTAATAAATTAACTAATTATAACTAAATACTAATAAATTACAATTAGCTTCATCAAGCACTAAAACACGTTGACAACCCTTTCGCATGCGCACTACGCCTACCCTGTTAACAAAGGGCTGTTAGTAAATGTGTGCTGCGCATGCGAAATCGTGTTTTAAGTGCTTTTTAAAGCATACCATAAAATAAATATCTCAACATAAGCATAAATGGCTGCAGCCCCACAGCCCTTCCCCTGGATCTGCCTATCAACTCTTTTACTTTTATGTTCCTTTCCCGCAACTGACATGCTACTTGTTTTGCATATTATTTTTCATTACGTTACTTCTTTACTTTTTGTTAAGTTAAATTGTTTTTAAATAAAAAAAAAATAAATAAAGGAGGGGGCTCCAGATTTATCGGTAGATAACTTGAAGTTGTACATTAACCCCGAAGGGCAAATGAAAATATGTAATTGACTAGGATCTCCTTCAAAAAGTATGGTCCAACAAGCGTTCCAAATGCTTGCAATTAGGACACACCTAAATGTGACCCGACTACTCGTCGAATCACCTACCCGAACAGCCGAAAGTGCCCGATCATTCTATTGTTGTATTAGCAGAAGGAGACCGAGACTGTTCGTGTACGTGGTTCGATGCGGCGTAAATTCACCATTATTAGTTGACAACTAGTTATCAACGCTTGTTGGAACAGCTAAAAGAAGCGGCCAATTTAATTGTAGATATTATCGTAAATAAAAAAAATTTATATAGGAATAATTCTTTTCATTTGTTCAGAACCGAGGGAAATCTGATTATGTATTTATCTAAAATTATGGGAGGAGGTGCTTTTAAATCTTTTAACTTTTCCTAGGACCTAATGGTTTATTATAATTCTGAAACATAGTTATGGAAGTTTCTGGAATGTCGTCGCCTCCCATCGCACACAAACATGCGACATTTATGAACTGCATCTCTTATCAACAACAATCAAGGCTAGAAAAGACCTTGGTACTAACAGATTGACAGACAGACACAAACATTTCACCACCGTCGTTGAAAGAAATTGAGGAAATCATATTCGCTTTTAGAACAATACTGCAGCTGATAGAATAGTAGCAACAATTTGGAAATGCGCATAAGAGAATATTTAAGTTAAGGTTATGATGTTTTAAGATTTTGGGCTTCGCCCAGAGGTCTTTTACCTATCGAGGGAACAGCGCGATCGACGAGTTCACTGTTTTGTAAAAGCATAAAATAATTTATATCCGTTTTTTTTTCTTTTCCTTTTTTTTTACCAATGCTAATATCAAGGTTATTTATAAATTTACTTTAGTGGTTGATTATATAATGGATAATCTTAATCTGGAGTTCCAGAAGTTAGGAAACGAACAATACTCCGTTATTTCCTCTAATTTCTGAACACACACTCATTTTTAATCTTTCAAAAATCTGTGAGTATACAGCTGTTAAAATTTATCCTACTCGGAAACTCGGAGCATTCTTATAAAATTACATCATAGACATAAACATATTCCTCTTAAAAATGATCTGGTATAAATAAATAAACGAAACGTATTTTAAATTCATTGGGTGATTTTAATCATGAACTTGGATGGCTAATTTTAATGTATTGAACTTAGACTCCATTTGACGAAACCTACCTTGTATGTTCCTGAGGTTTCCAAGCATTGTTTTGGCAAGAAACAGATTATAATTGCAGTCATAATTCAAATCTTCTGGGTCCTCGGCCATTTGATGTGTTGATACCAAATTGTAATGACAAAATGGCCTAATACACTAGAATTTAGTAAATACTATCTCCATTATAATTTTGCCCTCCACCATATGTTTTATGTTGTTTTGCCCTGTTAAATCTTCAGAACACATAACTGCAGCTTCCTTGCAGATCATCTAACAGGCCACCCCTTCGGATGTGGTGACGAATTGTGCCATTGTAAGTGTCAAAAGATAATGATTGACAAAAACTATTGTTTGAAATATAATTTAGAAACATAACCTTCCACTCATATGGACTTAATGGAACATAAATAATGGACTATTGTCGAATATTCCCACAGAGTTGTAAATTTTTCAAAATAAATTATGTTTTTATTGTCAATTCAAACATTAATAAAAATTCCCCCTTCAATAGATTTTAGACGCGTTTATGAGCTGTAATAATTAATATTTGTATATTTGGTAATAAATTTACCTTTTGACGTATTCAATGATTCATAAATAACCAACACTTTATCCTTTTAAAGAACATCCTATAACTGCTTGGGATATCAAAAGTTTTTGATATGATTAAGTTCAGTGGTAGATACGCTAAAGGTAACATCCCACTTATTTAATTTAATACAAATCTTTCTCTATGTAAGGTAAGATCATACATGTGATTATACTGTATATCCAAAATACGATTTAATACATTGCATTGTTGACATTAAAATACTTATTTGGAGTTTTCTTTACATTAGCTATAGTCTGCTATCACATAACATTAGTTTTCAATATAATGTGGTGATATACTTATATAGCTTAGTTCTTAGGAACACAATATACTGGTGGTAATTCCACTTGTGCGCATGTGCAATTATATAATCCACCAGTTCCATAAAAAATGAATACAATTCCCTTATGAGTAAAAAAATATTTTCAATTTTTTTAGATTAACTGAACCAATAGAAACGGAACGTCTTCATTCTGACAAATATAAAGCTGTAGCATAATGCTGGAGTAGTGAGGACATGGATCAAGGCCGTGTGTTATACTCGTATTAGCGGAGTGGGTGCCAGTTGGAGGTGCCCGTTTATTTATTCTCATAATAAATAGAGATGAGTACTACCAGTGGGTAGTTTCTCTACACGCTTGTTCATAAATTTATTTTTTGCCTATCACGTTTGATTGATGTATATTGTACATACAGTATTAAATTAAAAAAATTAAATTACTACAAATATTTATTCAAATATTCAAGCGGCACTTATAGCGAGAATTCCTGAAATCAATGAGGTGACCAACATTAACAAAATTCCTTTCGATGACATCGTGAAGAAAATAAGACTTGATATCTATAAAATATGGCAGGTCAAATGGAACCAACAAGAAGCCAAACAAAGAAGAACCCGAGAGAATGGACCACCTTTAACAGAAAATCACGTAGAGAGTAAACTGCCCATAGTCGGTATATTCTCCCATGCATACTTGCTAAAAAGTCTTGAACCTCCAATATGCAAAATATGTAAAGTAGAAATAAGAGTACAGCACCTACAACAAGATTGCAAAGTTTCTGAAAACCTAAAAAGAAAATTAGATTTGGGATCATCTCTAGAAAATAATCTTGAAGACGATGAGGTAGCAGTAAAAAAAACATACAAATTGTTACAATACAGTACTATTGCAAAATGTAAAATACAGATGTTGGTAATGACCCTGCAGCCAAGAGACTTCAAGAAAAACAAATAAATAAATATTTATTATTTCTATTGAAAGTTCACATAAATTGTAAATAATAATGCAGAAATAAAAATAATAAAGATATAATGCAGAATAACAGAAACAAATGTAAATAGAAAAAAAAAAATGTATATTTGATAATAAATTTACCTTTCAGTGATTCACAATAACAGACACTTTGTCTTTTTAAAGAACATCATAACTGCTAATAATATCAAAAGTTTTTGATATGATTATGTATAAAGAATGGTAGATATGTTGCTAAACGTAACATAACACTTAAATTCGTTATTCACGGTAAATTCGTTAACAAAATACATTAAGTCGGGTTAAATTACAATGTTAAAAACAATTAATATAACTCTCATGTAATTAAAATTAATTAAGTAATTAACAGTACTACTGTCCAAACCCAACTTCCAGAGATCTGCCTTAAGAAAATACTTTCACCTCCGTCTCGGCCTACTCTTCGGACGTATCTCTGTAGGCACAGCACTTATTAATCTTTTAGTGATTCGTTCACTAACGAGTTTCGCAATTTTCCATGCCTATTTTTATTCCTTGCGCTCCTATCATTTTTTTATAGAGATGGGCGTTTCGTTTGTTTTTACAAAACGCCAACGAACTGTTCGTTGAAAAAAAATAACTGTTGGAAAAAACGGTTTGAAAACAACAGGTTGGGGAAAACAGAAAACCTCCAGACTAATGTTTCTATCAGGTGTTTGTTTTGTGTTGTGTTGTTTTATTGGAAACGTAATAATAGTATTAATTCAAAGTTAAAAAAAAATAATAATTTGAGAATAAAATGAGAAAATGTCACTAATTGTTGAAGCAACAAAATTAAAAAAAAAATCACAAACTTAAAATAATTTTTACAGGTCTTTATCGAGAAAAATGTTAAAATATTATGAATTCTTGAAATATTTCTAAAAATGAACTTCTTTAAAATTTGGAATTTTTTACTTTTTTTCACGGTAATGAACAATATATAATAACTTCCTGTTATTGTAATGTATTCTCATCCATACATTGCAGTTTGGAGATATGTTTTAATTAGCTCTTGAATAAACTGACATTATAAAAAATGAAAGTAAAAGTGTCACTTTAAATTTTAAATGAAATAAATAGAAATTCGAAAATAGAATCCACAGAAAACCTAACGGAAAATCAAACAACTGTTCTTTTCAATTTCAGTCGTTTTGTAACCATGGGCGGATCCAGCCGATCGTAAAGGGGGGGGGGGGCTGCAGTCCTAAAGGGGGGGGGGCTGCAGCACCACAGCCCTTCATTTGGATCTGCTAATCAGCTTTTTTACCTTTATGTTCCTTTCCCACAACTAAAATTATACTTGTTCTGCACATTATTTGTTCTTTAACTTGCTTCCTTACATTAAGGAAAGTCAAATTCTATCTTTTAATGACGAAAAATTTTCCAAAGGGAGGGGCTGCAGCCCCCACAGCCCCCCCCCCTGGATCCGCCAATGTTTGTAACGAGTTCCAAACGTTTGACTAGTTGTAAATGAGAACGGGAAGAGTAGGTAGTTCTAAATTCCAACTGTTTGGGCTAGTTCAGGAAAACAGTTTTTTCCGTTTTTTATAAAAAACAGTTTTTTCAAAGAGTTTGGTGTTTTTCTTCCCATTACTACCTTTTTATATTTAACTGGTTTAGTGCACTCTGTTCGGTGTAAAGTCTCAGTCTCACCTTAATTCGTCCCTCTTCCATCAAATATTCTATGCAGTACATAATATGGTACTGCATAGAATATTTGATAAAAACCCTCGGCCTTTGCTCATTAGAGGCCCCCTTTCACATCCCTGGATGACCACAGGAAGATTAATATTTGTTTGAATACTAATTTTTAATTTCGGGACAGAAGGCGCGATTTAGAGAGTGAAAAGTAGCACGAATTTCCCGCTTTTAATCTAGCCTTGATTTCCTCTTCGGTTCATGGGCGGATACAGCCGGTTGTAAAGGGGGGGCTGCAATCCTAAAGGGAGGGGGCTTATGTTCATTATGTTCCTTTCCCACAACTAAAATTCTACTTGTTCTGCACATTATTTGTTCTTTAACTTACTTCCTTACATTAAGGAAAGTCAAATTCTATGTTTAAATGACGAAAAATTTTCCAAAGGGAGGGACTGCAGCCCCTATAGCCCCCCCCCCCCCCTCTGGATCAGCCAATGCTTCGGTTTCGTTTTTCCTAGTTATCATAGCCACTAAATATCTAAACTTTTCTACGTGTTCAAACGTATTCCCCTCTATATACACCGAACGTCAGCTTTTGATAGATCTTTCATTATTAGGTCCTCATCCCTATGGAATTCTATTCCTCCTTTCATCCGTAATTCCAATACCCTCTCCACCTTTAAATCCCGCCTATATCATCACTTCATAGCCATCCAGTCTCCTTAAAAAGTAAATTGACAATTCCTATTATAATTTACCTTTTAAACCGTTAGAAGCTCTTATCTCATTTTTTTCTTTTTTACTTTAATTTTTTCTTTGTTCTGTTTTATTTTTTATTTTTTAGAAAATATAAATATTATTTAACCAACCTGTAAATAAGTGTGTACATATGTGTATATTATAAGATGCAGAAACTAGCTTCTTTTTACTCGATTGAAGATATAATGTGTATTCTTTTTATTTTTATTTATTTAAACTATAGGTTTTCTAATAATTTTTATCAATTCAATTTGTTACTTAAACTTCAAGGCTCTAAAGCCCTCTCTGTATTTTATTTAATTTTGTTCTTAAGGGATACGTCCCAGAACAAATGAATAAAGAATTTATTTATTTATTATTTATATCAATATCTTCTAGATCTTCCCTTTTCTGCAACTTACCATACATTGTATTCAATATTTATTTCTAGCCTAAGTCCGTTATCGGGCTTTCATCTTTTTTTTCCCCTTCCTTTCCACGCCTTTTAGGCTAAATGGGGTGTCCCAGGCGAGGGGAAAGGGTGGGGCATTAATGCCGTGTATTATTAACTGTCCCCTGGCTCCGGGTTTTGAACTATCTTCGGGTTCCCATTCATACGTTGCGCATGGCAACGCGTATTTTCTAACGCGCTATCCCACTCGTTCTTCCCGCCACCCGCCTTCATCTATGTTGTATTCCGGATATGGGCAACCTTTAACATGTTGTGGCCAAACTTTATTGTGCAAATACGTTTCATTGCTTTCAAAAGTAATGCATTTTTTGCGCATACATAAATACATAAATCAATGTCGTTCAAATTCAAACACACCGAAGTTATGATGCTCTTATTAATCTTAATCTTCCTCATTTGGAGTGAGTATGAGTAAGTAGTGTAGTATTTTTTTTTTAATTGGGTTTTCAAAATGTTTCGCGGGCCGAATCAAATCTTATAGCGGGCCAGATCAAATCTTACAAGGGCTGGATCAAATCTTACAGCTGTGCTTCATATCGTGCCCACATAGTGTGCCACACGACTTTCAGTGGGAGAGTTTAAATAATTATAGAATTAAATAATGTTTTAAATTAGTTTTTTCGCTATTTATAAAGACAGCTTAATAATGAAGGTATTATCAATTATTTATCTCAGTATTTCAACCCGTAGTGGAAATTTTAATTTAATGGACATGGTGCTGTTTAAGATAGAACCAAGTCCAATGGCTTGTATTCTCCCAAATTGAGAAATATGAAATTTATATTCTACTTATTAATCACTTATTTCATGTAAAAATAAAAGTATTTTTACCTTCACTATATTAACCATATTAGATATAAGAGAAAGTATTGAGATGTAAAATAGGAGTTGAAGGGTCAATAGAGGGACATGGAGCACCTGCCATTTTATATATACAATTTCTTTATTTTGTCTATCATTCATCTATTCATATTAATCTCTTTATATACTTTT
Source organism: Aelia acuminata (assembly GCA_911387785.2). Taxonomy (NCBI): domain Eukaryota; kingdom Metazoa; phylum Arthropoda; class Insecta; order Hemiptera; family Pentatomidae; genus Aelia; species Aelia acuminata. Next base: position 204,000,817 of record OU426978.1, on the reverse strand, counting down.
TCTGTTGAGAAAATTTTGCACATGACAATTGTTCTCACCATGTCAATCTATTCTTACCCATTCTGATCCACTTTTACCCACCAATTTTGCTAAATATTGGTGAAGTATGCTGTGGGGGGGGGGGGGGGGGGGGCAATTTAAAAGGATTAGTGAAGAGGAAAGATTGACATGGCTGGATCCAGGATGGGGCAGTTGGTTTGCCTCCAGGACAGAGACGTGGAGTCTCACTTTCAATCCTTGGACCTGGCCAATCTGTAGCTCTGAAGAAGACCTAAATTTTTATAGGGTCAAAACATATGCAAAAATAAAAAAAAAAATATTACAATTTGTAGATTCTTTCACCCGCCGCCCATACCAATTCGTTTCCTAGTTAAATATGCAGTCCACTAATAATTATTTTATAAAGAAAAAATACTAAATATCATTATTTGACCTGTTTTCAATACTGTCATATTAAAGTAATTTTATTACCTCATCTTAATCTAGGATTATTATAGATACAATAATAGAGAAAAAACTAATAAACAATTGGGGCTAAAGTTGGGGAATAAATAAGAGGGTAATGCCAATATTTTGATTATTTTGAAAAAATAAGTAACGGTTCATATGGCAATACAGGGGTTTAGGTATAATTTTTTTTTTTTTTATCTGAGAGTAATAAAAATATGATAAGGTAATATAAAGATAAATTTCAGAATATGGTCAAAAAAGATTTCATATGATTCATATTAAGGTAATAAATAAAGAAATGAATATTGCATTGATTCTCTAATTACACTGGGTATAACTTAATAAAACTTCATATTTATTTGCCATAATAAAAATATAACTATAAACTAACAAATTCATTTAATAATTAGCTGGCTCTGTATTGAGTTGATCTATGTAGGAATCAACTAATTTTCGGTTCTGATGAAACCTGTGAAAATATAGTTAATTTTAAAAAACAACAAGTAAAATAATAATTTTAAAATCGTTATTTAAAGTAAATATATTTACTTAGCGCTAGTATTATTTATATATACTATAAATCACTGCATACTATTTGGTTATAAAAAATTATATCGTTTTATAATATAACATATACTTTTTGAAGAAAATAAATAAGATGAAGACAAGATTGGAATTCATGTTATTGACCCGATTACTTTCTGGTGCCATAGTGACAGTATGCATCAGTGTATGTTTTGAATAAATATAGTGTAATTCACTTAAGAGAAAGTGAAATATTAACTTTCCTAATGATGGTGTAAACAAGTATTTTATCAAGTAATGTCTATGATTATAAATAAAATTTAAGTAATTCAAGAAAAAGTTTTAACATGAATAATATGTATAATGAAGCATGGATAAGTAATAAATGCAGCAGGAGTAAAAGTATGGAATCAGAAGACTCCATGAATGGGCAAAATGAAGTAAATGTGAGATTAATTTTTGGAAGAGACTGTGTAAATTTGCAATTAAATAAAGAAATGGAAATACAAGAGTTGATAGACATTGTAAGTGATATGTATGGTTTAATTGATAAACGCCTAGGGCTTGAAATGAATGGAGAGCCGCTGATGCCAGAAACGAAATTGAGATCATTAGATATCATAAACCAAAATGTTGAAATTAAAGCAGTACTTCACATTAATAATGAAATAGTAAGTGTAACCATAAATGATAAAGAATCTACCCAGCAGCTCTCAGATAGTATCGCTAAGAGATATGAAAATGCTTCAGTTCAAACTAGTGCCAATAGAAACACATTAAAAAATACTAGACAAACACAAACTCCAAACTTCCCACTTTTAGATAGAGCAATAAATACACCTCATACCAAATCAGTTCAAGCTGATCCCTCCCCAAAACCAAATGATAAAATTATTACAGTAAACGAATATATCCCCTATGATGATATGGTCAGATATCGCAATGAAAAAGCTATCATGATACAAAAATGTATTAGACGATTTTTAGCACAGAAAAGAATTATAAAAATGAAAAAAGAAAGAGATATTCAACTTGCTAAGAAAAAGCTTCAAACAGAAGGAATGTCATATGAAGCATTATTAGATAGCATTAAAGAAATCATGATTAAACGACCAGTTCTGCTTCATGATGATTTCGCAAAAGCATATGCTTTGTTGGCTGACTGGATGAAGAAAGAAAAAAAGAAAATTAAGGAGGAAAAAAGTGGGAAAAATAAAACCACAGCAATAACTAATTTATTTAAAAAAGAAATGGAATGCTTGCATTTTATTCAAAAATGTAGAATGATACAGAGAAGTGAAAATAATAGTAAATTTAAATTTCAAACGATGGATAAATCCAACTCTAACATACATACAAATATTACAGATTGTGGAGATAATATAAAAGCATCAGATTTTAAAATCATCAATTATCAGTTAAGAAATCGAGAACTAGAAAAAGAAGATAGAATTGTAATTCTAAACCGAGTAAAAGAATTTCTTGAAGGTATAAAAGCTCCTGAATGCACACAAGACATGACTGCTTTAGTAGATCGAGAAATTCAAATGATTCATTTAGGCGTAGATGAATCCTTTTTAGAGGGAACAAGGAAAAGGCTGGAAGAGCTTTTTTTATATTTATCAACTGATCCTGAATTTAATAAAAATTTAATGAAAAAACAAAATTGTGTAGATAATACAACTTTCTTTCAATGTAAAACATGCAAGGAACTTAAGCCTTTAGAAAAATTCAACATAGACATCCTCAAAGGTCTTTCTTTCTGCTCATCCTGCATAATGAGAAAAGAACTTGCTCATTCTAGCATCATTTTAACTCCTTATAAACAAATGATTGAGCAAATTCAGAATGATGAAACTAAAAGAGGTTCAAATGAAGGCTACATAAATCTCTTGCAGCCAAATAGTCTCCATTACCTTGTACAAATTATATGGCAAGGTAGATCCTGCATAAGTGAAGAAAGTGATTTAGAATTATTAAGGTTTATAAGATGGGACCAAAAATTTCCCTGGTCACCGTGGAACTGTATACTCCTAACAGAAAATGAAGCTGAAATTCACCAAGCTGTTGAAAATATTGAAGTGTTTTATAGGGAACATTTCATTAAAAAAGTAGAAAATAAGCATTTGCAAGCAAAAATTAAATTTGCTGATTTAGTAGAATTAAACAAAAGGATTAAAAATTCTCATGAACATGAGAACTCTACTGAACCATCACCTTTAAAAGAATCTGTAAAATCAATAGTTATACATAATCATATAAAAAAGCTTCAATCAAATAAAGTATTTAAGGAAACCATAAGTGATTTGGTATTTGCACGTTGCAGTAATAATTAAGTTATTTTGAATAATTGAATAATATTTTAATTTTTATATAATTTATAATTTAATGTGCTTTTTACTTTTTATGAGGGAGCGGGGTAGCTCATTGGTAAGGCATTGAGTTGCTGTGCTCTAGGTCCTGAGTTCGAATCTGGCTTGACGCAGGATATCTTTAATATTCTGTCACAGAAAGTCTCGGTGGCCGAGAGAACCTCTTGGGGCAAACCCAGACTCTATAAAGTGGGTACTCTTAATTGAAAAATTAAGGGGAAGAACACAGGGGGTTGAGCTTGATAGTCTAATCACCTCCTTGCACTTCACAGTATTGCACCCAAGACCCTACAGGGGTGTAGTGGTACAGGCGTTTCATTGTTTGTTTTGTTAACATTTTATGAAAAAAAATTATTTTAAAGGAAGAATATCACTGCAGGTATTAAAGTATAACTCTGAGGCATTTATAATTGTAAGAAAGTATAACACTAGAGGCATTTAACTGAATTTGAAAAACTGAGTTTTCTTCTTTTTTTATCTTTCTGAAATTGCTGCTTTGCTTTTCTACTTTATTTTTTATTATGTTTGATACCTTTATTAACTTTATATTAAATTATCAAATTTTTTTTCATTTATTATATTTATAATTTATAATTTATTTCAAAAGCCTTACAATAATTTTTACAACCTATATCTTCCAACGGCTCTGAATCAATAACAATGCTTAACCTATGTTGCCTATTTTTTCCAGCCATTTCCCATAGGATCACTAAATCCTTCAAAATAAAGCTATCTTACAAGAAATTAAAAACTGAAGTCAGCCTGCTTTCATTGCCACATTAAATATGAGTTTGTGGTTAATGTTAATGTTAAGATTAAATTTAATAAAACAACAAAAACCTGTGCTATTACTGTACAATCAAAGGAGTGTTTGGGATTCAGTATTTGTAAAGAAGTATAGATTGTAGATATAATGATTGTATGAGGAGATGATTTAACCGGAATCAAACTTAAAACTCTGGTCTCACTTTAAAGTTAATTATTATTATGTTACAATTCTCGTAGAGTCAGAGCCTCACAAATTTGGTCCGGCAATCATCTCCATCAGCTGCTGCTGCTCTCCAGTTATGAACACCTAGGCTGGATCTTGCATTAGTGGATGCACCATCTAACGGAACTGGGGCCTTCCCACTCTTCTGCTTGTGTATATTTTTTCATCTATAATCTTGTAAGGTATCTGGATTGATGTCATTCCAACAATGTGGCTAGTCCATCCCAATCGACTAACCTTCACAACTCTATAAACACCCACGATCTCATATAATTCCCTCAACTCGGCATTGGTATGAATCCTCCACACTCTGTAATCATTCAAGAAATAAAATATTTTTCTCAAGATTCGCAGTTCAAACAGAAGGAGGTGGGCTTTGTGTGCTTTTTCTAATATCCAACACTGATTCAAATGTCAACACGGTTCGTTCTCAATCTATATCTCGTAAGGTTTTGGAATGTCTCGATGTGGTCATGGAAGCATATATTTTATTATTTTCTCAGTAACGCTCAACTCCTCTCCAGCTGGAGCTCTTTGAAGTTCAATGAATGCTCATCTAACATTAATATTCCTAATGTACACATCCACCATAAAAAATAGGATCAGGAAAGATTTATTAAACACCGTGCCCCCCCCCCCCCCCACCTACATCTTTGAACTCCTTAGGTCATATTCCAGAGCTAAGTTGAACAGCAGGCATGCAAGAAAATCCACAAGCGTGTTAAAAATGTGTTTTAAATGCTCAGAAGTATCATCTTGTATTCTAAGAGTGCATTTTACTTCCTTCATTGTCTCCTGTTATCAGTTTAGATGGTATCCCTATCTTAAGTAAGCCCTGGTACAAATCTCCTGTGATGATAATATCACAGGCCTTCTGGAAATCAATAAATAAATGGTGTGTATTTTTGTTGTGTTTACTAATTTTCTATAAAATGGTCACAGAAAATCTAGTCTGTTGTTGACCTTTCCATCATCAGTCCAGCCTGATACCATCCAATTTCATGATTTAAGAAGGAAAGAAGCTTTTGGTAAGGAATCCCTGAGAACCCCTGTATGCTTAGGATAATACAGATATTCCTCGTTAATTTTGGCAATCCATCTTTCTTGGCGATTGGACATATATATTATCTTGTATCATTCATTGGGGATTTCTGTCCATCACAATATTATGGAGGAATCTATTCCACTCTTTACCCCCATACTTGAAGAATCTTGTCGACTCCAAGAGGGTCTGGAACCTTATAAAAGTTACCTCGTAAACAGTGCATCTAATTCAGAAGATAGTTCTTTTCAAGAATCGGTGCAGATCAAGACTCAGTTTATACGGAGACTCGATGTTAACTCAATTAGTGTTAATGAGTGAAGTGATGTACAATTCTTACTTAGAAGAATATGTAGTGAAGAAAAGTGTGTAGTAATGTAAAAGTGTTTAAGAGGATAGAGACTAATCAAAAGTATATTGTGCAATAGGATAAAAATATATAAGGCAAATATAAAGACCTCATGTAAAACTATTTTAAATTAAAAATATTCATAAGTAATTGTAATTTTTACTTTCACTTACCTATATATGAAATATATAGTAAGTGGAAGTATTGCGATCGTGAAAAATTTCGACTTCCGGTATTCAACGGAAATACACGTTTTGGGACCCCCTGAGTCGAAATAACCAAGTCCCGCGAAATGGTCTGTGTGTGTGTGTGTGTGTCTGTGTGTGTGTGTGTGTGTGTGTGTGTGTGTGTGTGTGTGAACAGACTAGCTCAAAAACTATAAACCGTGGGAACCTGAAATTGGGTATTTAGTGTAGGTATATGCCCGCGATGTGACAGCAAAAATTTCATCAAAATTGCTCAAAGGGAGGGGGTACTTTATTTAATAACTTTTGACGTTTTTTTCGATTTTCTCAAAAACGGCTCTAACGATTTTGATTAAACTGAGTATTTGATCTATTTATATGCCCGAGATATGACTGTAAAAATTTCATCAAAATTGATTAACCGGAGGGGGGACTTTACTTAATAAATTTTGTATCATTTTCAAGTGTTTTTTTTATTTACTCAAAAACGGCTTTAACGATTTTGATCGAACTGGGTATATGATGTATGTATATGCTTGAGATACGGCTTATAAAATTTCATCAAAATTGATCAACCGGAGTGGGGACTTTACTTAATAAATTTTGTATCATTTTCACGTGTTTTATTTATTTACTCAAAAACGGCTTTAACGATTTTGATCAAACTTGGTATTTGATGTATGAATATGCCAAAGATGTGAAAGCCAACATTTCATCAAAATTGGTCCCACTGAGGTGGCACTTTATTTTATGTCTTTGTTTCCAATTTGTAACTTTTTTTCGATTATCTCAAAAACGGCTTTAACGATTTCTATCAAATTCGTCATGTTTAATGAAAATTAGAGTAGGAAAAAGCCCACGCATGTGGAGTACGCCTTTAATGACAGGCCATTGTTCATAATTAAAGCCGTTCTGTTCATTTGAGAAGTGGCAATTAACAAAACGCATTAATTTCTAATCTAAGTAAGTTGGTAAGTGAAAGTTGTGTGTTGCGAGCACGCACCAGATTTTTATATTTTTATGTGTGTTCCATTACCAATTTTACTCATCATAAATTTTAAATATTTCTATTATAATATTTCTTTATTTAGTTAGTGATAATAGTTATTTAGTGAATATATATTAATAATAATGATAGTTGATATACTAATAGTTTTATTTAATGGTCAATGGTCAAGTTAATATAATTAATATTAGTTAATATATTAATGGGATGATTAATAGTCAGGAATTTCAGTTAAACTTTTTTATTTTGAAATATCAAAATTTCGATCCCTACATGTAGATCTTCATCAGGGTTTGTTGAGTAAAACTTAACACAGAAAAGGAACCCAGTTCCTTTTCAAAATAAAAAATGTTTAACTGAAAATCCCGACTATTAATCATCCTATCGTAAAGAAAAGCAGTTGACTATTACAAACCTCTAATATATTAATAGTTTAATTTAGTTGATATTAAATATGTGTTTAGTCGTATTATTGAATTGTATATACAAATAAATTTAAATTCTGTAAGGATCAAAATGTAAAAATATATACCGTATTCTCAGTTTGGCAGCTTTTTCTTCTAAACATTTGTTCTTAATTATAAAGTCTTTATGTTGAGCATTGTAGCATTTTGAAAGTTCATTAAGTTGCTCATTCAACTCTTTTAATTCAACCAACCTGTCTTCATTATCTTTCTAGATTAAAAATAATAAATTGAATTTAATAAGTTAGTTTCTGTCTATGAACATAAGAACTGAGATGATTTACTTAAAAAAAACAAAAAAAAAACTGGATTTTAAATTATAACTATATTAGTTTTGTAAAATAAATTAGGAACCTTCTATAGTTGTAAGTAAATTAAATAATTTATTTTTTTGGATACTTTTCAATTTTCTTTTTGTCAAATTGCAGTTTTTAACAATGCATAGGATTCAAGAAATTAGAACATTATACATAAGGTTCCTTTAAGCTTGAGAGAAGGAAAATTTGTATTGATAATCATGAGGTAAATATTTTTTTGGAAAAAGTTTATGGTTCTGTTTGCAGAAATCACAGAACTTTCTAAACAACCTGAAAATAAAAAGCTTCTGCAATTCGCAGCTGCCTCAATCAAATACATAAAATTATAAATATACATCAGGTTTTAAAATAAATATTTAAATATTGTTTGTTAATAAAACAATTGATATCACTTGATTAATGTAAAGTAACCTATTCAGGATGTCCTTGCAACAATTGGGTAAATATCAAAAGCATAATTCATTTTAGTTCTGAGAGGACTTAGCAGCAATCATAATTTTTCTAAAAGGATAAATTGAACTAATATGAAAAGCCCTCCTAATTCTAGTTTTAGTATCATATTTCAATTTCGAAAAACCCGCCAAAGATGGTGATTGATACCATCCACTGCCATTTGTATCAACCTTTATAATTTGGGGGCTCTTTAGAAATTAACACACGTTTTTAACTAGAATTATTAGGGTGTCTCCCATTAGGTAACTTCACCCTACTTTATAAACCCTTATATCATACATCCAAAAAAATGAAAAATTTTATTCGTAGTATAAGATCACCAAAGCAGTCGTGGCACTTGGTATTTATTATATTGCTTTTGTTCATTCTAATATTTTATTTTCTGAATTTTTATATCCTGGCTAATCAGGAGTTTCTTTTTAATATTGGTCCATGGTTTGGCATAAGTGATGATTCTTGTTCTTATATTCTGTTACATTCCTGGAGGGAACAAAGCTTCCAGGAGACTGTGTGCTGTTCAGCTTCCTTCCAGTTGCCAATGGAAAGCATTGGACTTAGTTTTCTACCACAAAGTCAAGCTCAGACTAGGTCTGCCAACTCTTCCTAGGCTATACAGCTGCTGGTCTAGCATCTTTCCCGGGATTTTGGCATAGATAATTCTCACAACGTGTCATCTGCCCATTGAACTCAACCAATCTCGATAAAGTAATGATGTCGACATTACTACAAATGGCTGTCTATATGGCATTGGTAGAGCTGCCTCAACACTCCATTTTCAGGTACGGTCCCGTAAATTCTGAGGCATAGCTGAAGAAAAACAAATATTTTTTTTATTGAAGTAGTGATATCTCTATTTTATTATATTGAGTAAATTTACTGCACACCATTAAAGAAAAACACAGAGTAAAAGCAAGTAACCCACCAGGCTCCCTTAATATGATGATGGTTGCAGCAGTGGTTTGGAACTCCATTGGGAGGGAGACCCAGACAGAATCAAGAAGGAAGGCACCAAATATCGAGAGGTTAATTGGAAAGTCATCGCCCATGATAGACAGCGATAGAGAAGGCTAGTTCAGGCAGCTAAAGTTCTTCTAGGTGTTTGATCCAACTTCAAAAAACTCATTTTAAGTCTTGTATCACTACTGTTATCATCAGTCGCGATGAATGGGTAATAAAATGTTACAGAAGGGTTATTCGGGTGAGTAAAAACCAAGTCTCTCCTAACAACAGTATGTATATTTATAAAGGACTTACGATCTGTACAGCTGAATCTAAGAACAGAATGAGGTAGGAGCGGACAGTGAACTTTACATATGGGTGACTCCGCTCACTGCCAAAGCTTGCTTACAAGATACAGTATAACATATATTTTAAAAAATACAACATACTCAATACAATACACTTAATCAATAGTAATTTCTACAATTTAATATCCTTATATCTGAATATCGATTATCATTCCATAAAATGAACATAATTATTATAAATATTAAGTCGAATATAAAATATAAAGATCAAATATACTTCTATCCTCTCTGCTTCATCAGTCAGCCATCTTTTCTTTTGGGCTTTTATTCTAAGACCTCTTAGTTGTGGATTTGCTTCACCTTCATGAACTGAACATTGCTGAAAAAAGCAAGTAAAGAAATGCTATAGAAACTTTGATAGAATTTGTACCATCATGAAATTTTGGTTTTAACTTCATGTTAGTAGTAAGATTGGAGATCAGTAGAGTACACCCACATTAATGAGTACTACCCCCTCGCGAACAAACAAATGTCATTACAGAACACACCACAGGTTCTCCTCCCCTAGGTAGCCGCCTAGGATACCTAAACCTAACGCCTACTATCTCAAACGTAGTGGTCCCAGAAAACAATTTCGGGCGGGGTATATTGTTCGGCAGAAAAAAAAGGACTAAAACATAAACTTATTTATTTACAAACATAGTAGGAACTTTTTTACATTCGTATGCATACATAATACTACTGTAGGAAATTGGATCCTTAAATTTATTCCACATATGTTTTTTTCCCCGAAATTTCTTTGAGGGGGCGATCTATACCCAGTATCTACCCACCACCCTTGTCATGAAACCTACGCAGAAAATAGCTTAGGATTAGCAAAAATCCTTGAACCTAGACCAATTTGTCAAGTAACCAGACGTCATCGGTTTTAAAGAGATTGGCTAGAGGAGCTGTAGGAAGCTAGCGGATAGTTTTCTTGCTGATGATTTGCAGGAACGTATTGCTCTGCTACTCCTCACAGGCTTTCTGTGTTCTGGTAAGAGTTATACAGTCTGTAAGAAGACAAAATCACACGGCCAAAGATTTCGAGCCCCGGAGATTCCTGTATAAGCTATAAGGCGAGAGAAAAAAAGGTTATGTTAGAATCCTAAGCTAGGAACTTTGGCCAACCTAGGTGAAATCTTAATGAGAAATGATATGTATGATAAATATGATAGTTTAATAATACTTGGAAACTTAGTAATAAATCGTCTTTTACTGTTATTAGGTTTTAAGTTTATTGTTTAATGGATGGTAGTTCAAATATTCATCCTTGAAAATAATAATCGCAAATGGAAAAACAGTTTTTGACTAAAGCCCTGTAAAAGTTTTGGCAAGTTAATGAAATCTTTCAACAAGTATGATGTGTTACTAAACTTAAATAAATTAGAATTAAATTAATAATAAACTATTTTTGGTACCAACTTACCTCTCTGAGCATTAAGTATATATATTCAGAATCCTTCAAGTAATTATCGTACTTAAATTCTGGTAAAAGACGTTTTAGACTCCTGACACCAGTCTGTGCCCGCCTGAGAACGGATGCCTCCCACCCATCATAGCGCTCTTTTAATTTCTTTTGCTCTCTGCCCAGTAGGTCTTCCGTATCTTGCATCCTAGCCTTGAACATGGACTCTACGAATTCCTTAAACTGAGCGAGCTCAGCTGTGGCTACGAAATTCAACAACTGGCCTTGGTCGCACGTCGTCGGTGCGATAAGCCTTATAAAATCGAAGAGTCGGGTGCATTGGTCGACTGAGTTTAATATTTTATTCATTTCTTCATTCGCTTTTTCACTTCCTGGAAGAGGTGATACGAACGGTTGGTCGTCTACTTCTATACTGAAGTCCAAATATCCTTCCGGCGAAACTGGTGGTGGGGTAGGTGATTTCAAGGAAGGACAAGGCTTCGATGTAGGTTTGTCATCCAGGCGGCCTCCAGGTTTCTCCAACAAACTGCGTGTATATTTCTTGCACGGGGAACATGGAATCACTTTACTAACTAATTCGATCTTATTACGCTGTCTACTAGATGGCCTTCCAGAAAAGGGCGTGGATGCAGCCGGCGGTCCCCGTTTCTGAGATCGGCTTGCGGAGCTGAATGACGCTCGTGGTGGTGGTGTTGCGCTTGGCATTCTTGATCGCGCCGGAGTCGCACTGGGCATCCTCATTTGCGGAGTTTCTGAGTAAGCCTGGGGAGTTTCGTGGGCGAAGAACAGCGTTGCTTCATCAGAGGGGTAAGTTTTCTGAAGGAATAAAACAAATTATTAAGCATTATTTGGCCAGTAAATCACTTTGTAACTCTCTTGTTTTTAAATAACTTGGCACTAATCAAATAAACACTGAAAGACAAAAAACTTAATTAACAAAATAAGGATTTGTTCAAATAGCTGATTTTTGGACTAGCGGAGTGAATAAATAGGTTTGTTCCAACTGTGCAGTCCGGTTTTGAGGGAGACCGCCATTCCCCAAACTTTTTACTTTCACTTACCTATATATGAAATATATAGTAAGTGGAAGTATTGCGATCGTGAAAAATTTCGACTTCCGGTTTTCAACGGAAATACACGTTTTGGGGTCCCCTGAGTCCAAATAACCAAGTCCCGCGAAATGGTCTGTGTGTGTGTGTGTGTGTGAACAGACTAGCTCAAAAACTATAAACCGTGCGAACCTGAAATTGGGTATTTAGAGTATGTATATGCCCGCGATGTGACAGCAAAAATTTCATCGAATTTGCTCAAAGGGAGGGGGTACTTTACTTAATAACTTTTTAGGTTTTTTTCGATTTTCTCAAAAACGGCTCTAACGATTTTGATTAAACTGAGTATTTCATCTATTTATATGCCCGAGATATGACTGTAAAAATTTCATCAAAATTGATTAACCGGAGGGGGGACTTTACTTAATAAATTTTGTAACATTTTCACGTGTTTTTTTTATTTACTCTAAATCGGCTTTAACGATTTTGATCAAACTGGGTATTTGATGTATTTATATGCCCGAGATATGACTGTAAAAATTTCATCAAAATTGATTAACCGGAGGGGGGACTTTACTTAATAAATTTTGTTACATTTTCACGTGTTTTTTTGATTTTCTCAAAAACGGCTTTAACGATTTTGATTAAACTTAGTATTTGATCTATTTATATGCCCGAGATATGTCTGTAAAAATTTCATCAAAATTGATCAACCGCAGGGGTACTTTACTTAATAAATTTTGTACCATTTTTACGTGTTTTTTTTTATTTACTTAAAAACGGCTTTCACGATTGTGACCAAACTGGGTATTTGATGTATGTATATGCCAAATATGTGATAGCCAACATTTCATCAAAATTGATCAACCGAAGGGGGGACTTTACTTAATAAATTTTGTATCATTTTCACGGGGTTTTTTATTTACTCAAAAACGGCTTTAACGATTAATAAAAATAAGATATGAATGTAGAAAAATGTGTGACTTTGGGAAATGATATTTAACAAAACACGTCAATTTATTATCTAAGTAAGTTGGTAAGTGAAAGTTGTGTGTTGCGCGCACGCACCAGATTTTTACTTTCACTTACCTATATGAAATATATAGTAAGTGGAAGTATTGCGATCGTGAAAAATTTCGACTTCCGGTTTTCAACGGAAATACACGTTTTGGGGTCCCCTGAGTCCAATTAACCAAGTCCCGCGAAATGGTCTGTGTGTGTCTGTGTGTGTGTGTGTGTGTGTGTGTGTGTGTGTGTGAACAGACTAGCTCAAAAACTATAAACCGTGCGAACCTGAAATTGGGTATTTAAAGTATGTATAAGCCCGCGATGTGACAGCAAAAATTTCATCGAAATTGCTCAAACGGAGGGGGTACTTTATTTAATAACTTTTTAAGTTTTTTTCGATTTTCTCAAAAACGGCTCTAACGATTTTGATTAAACTGAGTATTTGATCTATTTATATGCCCGAGATATGACTGTCAAAATTTCATCAAAATTGATTAACCGGAGGGGGGACTTTACTTAATAAATTTTGTATCATTTTCACGTGTTTTTTTTTATTTACTCAAAAACTGCTTTAACGATTTTGATCAAACTGGGTATTTGACGTATGTATATGTTAAAGATTTGATAGCCCGCATTTAATCAAAATTGCTCAAACGGAGGGGACACTTTATTTCTGAACTGGTTTTGCAATTTTTACCTTTTCTTCGATTTTCTCAGAAACGGCTTTTACGATTTTCATCAAATTCGTCATGTTTAATAAAAATTAGGTGTTCTTTAATATCAGGTAAGCTTTATCATTATTAAAATGTTCTGGGGGGGCTTAAATGGGGTAGGGGCCTTTTTTGTTTGTTTGTTTTTGTTTCCTATGAAGTATCTTTGTTTTTGTTTATCTGGAGAAATAAACTGTCACTCATTACGCCTAAAAATAAAAAATGGAAAAATATGAGATATGTTAAAAACCAAGTAAACATATGGAAGAGAAAAAAAGAAAAATATTCAGTCAACTCATAAAACACGTTGAGCCCACGCATGACGCTTTTAATGACAGACCATTGTTCATAATTAATGCCCTTCTGTTCATTTAATGGAAATGATTTGTTTCATGGGAAATAAATGAAATATTCAACATAGTAGAAAAGGTACATAGAGAATTATAAAATCAGTCGACTTTGAGTATTATGCTTGCATTGCCGAATTAGCTCAAGTAAAAACTTTTATTTAATAATAAAAGAAATTAGTGTTTGCTATAGAGCAAATGAAAACAAAAATAAGAAATGAATGTGGAAAAATGTGTAACTGAGTGAGAAGTGGCATTAACACAACGCATTAATTTCTAATCTAACAAGGGGAGGGCACAGCTATGGGGTCGTCGATCGGGCCCATTTTTTTTCTGGTGATTCTACATCGAAAAATAGTCGACACGTGTCCGAGCGTTCCGTCCAATGGGCCTTAGGTTTTGAGAAATAAAATAAAATACCTTGAAAATCATTTATTTTTTATCTTGAGTTTGGAAAATGATATCGCCATGATTCTTTCACTAATTCATTTATTTTAGAGAGTAGATTAAAGGAAAAATATAATCGTTAAAGAATTATTCATATTTCTTCAATTTAATTTAAAAAAAGCTTCAAGTTTTCAAGTAAACTAGCTTTATAAATTTTTTCACATAAAAAAGAATAGCAGAATTGAGTTCAGCACCTCAAGAAACCCTGATGTCTTAAATATCACCCAAAACAAAAAATAAATTGTTTTTCCTGTCAGGAGCAGCTTAAAAATGTTTCAGCAAAATTGTATGTGTAGTTTCTAAAGTCTGCATCTCGTGTTGAGCTGATCCGATTTTTACGTTCTTGAGCTCGTTGCATAGAAGAAAGCTTACTTTTTCTAACCATATACATAACTGTTGTATTATCTCGGGAAGCTCTTGTAAAAAATGGTCCTCAAAATAAAAATTAAATTCAAACTTTTCTTTATATTATGTTGATTCCTGAACACGTAAAAATATCTCGATTAGGTAAAAATGTGTAACTCTACAGCCTTTATTTACCCTATAAATTTGATGAGAATCGGTAGAATTTTCTCCGAAATATGGTCGGATTTTTGAATGTTTAACGAAATTGTAAGGGTCTAGCCTTAGCGAAACTTTTAATGCAATTTTTTTTTTTTTTTTTTTTTTTTTTTTTTAATCTTCCCAAAATTTACTTTTAGGTTTTTTGATTGTCCTCATAACGAATCTGAAAACTGTTATGAAACAAATGAACCGAGTATCAACCAAAAACAATACTAATAATTTAAAAAAAATCCAAGAATGAATGAAAATAAAAAGTTAGTCGATCACTTTGAGAGAGAGGTTTGTAAGAGTTTTCAATAAAAAATAACAATTAGGAATGATTCACATCGTATCAGTTTTAAAATCCCCCACCCACCCTCACCAGTAAGAAAACAAAGAGTATATGCGGACGAGTACAAAGTACGTTTTTCTATTTTAGTTCGCACTTGTTTCATTATACCACCTTCACATTGGAAGTATATCCATAAGAAAAAAATACTACATGTTGATGGCGAGGGCATAGAAAAAACACATTGCATATAGATCATTGAGAAAAAGTAGTTTTAAATTTTAGTTCGTTTGAAGTTCAAAATCATTTTTTGTAAGGCGAACGTGAAACAATCGGGATGAACCCATTTTCTCCTAGCCGACCAAGAAAAACAAAATAGGCTCCGTAAAAATGAATTTACTAGTGATAAAAACATCGTGAAAAGGATGGAAATAATTACTTTTTAGAGTTATGTTAATGGAATATTCTGGCAGAATACTGACATTAAAAAATCATTTTGTGCAAAACTGTTTTTGTTTCATAACAGTTTTCAGATTCGTTTTGAGGACAATCAAAAAAACCTATAAGTAAATTTTGGGAAGATTAAAAAAATAAAAAATAAAAAATTGCATTAAAAGTTTCGCTAAGGCTTAGACCCTTACAATTTCGTTAAACATCCAAAAATCCGACCATATTTCGGAGAAAATTCTACCGATTCTCATCAAATTTATAGGGTAAATAAAGGCTCTAGAGTTACACATTTTTACCTAATCGAGATATTTTTACGTGTTCAGGAATCAACATAATATAAAGAAAAGTTTGAATTTAATTTTTATTTTGAGGACCATTTTTTACAAGAGCTTCCCGAGATAATACAACAGTTATGTATATGGTTAGAAAAAGTAAGCTTTCTTCTATGCAACGAGCTCAAGAACGTAAAAATCGGATCAGCTCAACACGAGATGCAGACTTTAGAAACTACACATACAATTTTGCTGAAACATTTTTAAGCTGCTCCTGACAGGAAAAACAATTTATTTTTTGTTTTGGGTGATATTTAAGACATCAGGGTTTCTTGAGGTGCTGAACTCAATTCTGCTATTCTTTTTTATGTGAACAAATTTATAAAGCTAGTTTACTTGAAAACTTGAAGCTTTTTTTAAATTAAATTGAAGAAATATGAATAATTCTTTAACGATTGTATTTTTCCTTTAATTTACTCTCTAAAATAAATGAATTAGTGAAAGAATCATGGCGATATCATTTTCCAAACTCAAGATAAAAAATAAATGATTTTCAAGGTATTTTATTTTATTTCTCAAAACCTAAGGCCCATTGGACGGAACGCTCGGACACGTGTCGACTATTTTTCGATGTAGAATCACCAGAAAAAAAATGGGCCCGATCGACGACCCCATAGCTGTGCCCTCCCCTTGTAAGTTGGTAAGTGAAAGTTGTGTGTTGCGCGCATGCACCAGATTTTTTTAAAAAAGATTTATTTACAATTATGCATAAATAGAATTGCTTTCAGTGTGAATAAAATTAAAAACATCAAACTTAATCAAAATATAATCACAAACTTAAAAATAATACATTTTTTCATAAAATAAAATACAAAAGTGCAATAAATCAAAAATTCAATAACATGATTTTTTACTTTCACTTACCTATATATGAAATATATAGTAAGAGGAAGTATTGCGATCGTGAAAAATGTCGACTTCCGGTTTTCAACGGAAATACACGTTTTGGGGTCCCCTGAGTCCAAATAACCAAGTCCCGCGAAATGGTCTGTGTGTGTGTGTCTGTGTGTGTGTGTGTGTGAACAGACTAGCTCAAAAACTATAAACCGTGCGAACCTGAAATTGGGTATTTAGTGTATGTATATGCCCGCGATGTGACAGCGAAAATTTCATCAAAATTGTTCAAAGGGAGGGGGTACTTTATTTAATAACTTTTGAAGTTTTTTTCGATTTTCTCAAAAACGGCTCTAACGATTTTGATTAAACTGAGTATTTGATGCATTAATATGCCTGAGATATGACTGAAAAAAATTCATCAAAATTGATCAAACTGAGGGGGGACTTTACTTAATAAATTTTGTATCATTTTTACGTGTTTTTTTTATTTACTCAAAAACGGTTTTAACGATTTTGATCAAACTGGGTATTTGATGTATGTATATGCCAAAGATGTGACACCCAACATTTCATCAAAGTTGGTCAAACGGAGGGGGGACTTTACTGAATAAATTTTGTATAATTTTCACGAGTTTTTACTTTTTTTTATTTACTCAAAAACGGTTTTAACGATTTTGATAAAACTGGTTATTTGATGTATGTATTGGGTATTTAGTGTTTGCATATGCCCGCGATGTGACAGCAAAAATTTCATCAAAATTGGTCAAAGGGTGGGGGTACTTTATTTAATAACTTTTGTATCATTTTTACGTGTTTTTTTCGATTTTCTCAAAAACGGCTCTAACGATTTTGATCAAACTGGGTATTTGATGTATGTATATGCCAAAGATGTGACACCCAACATTTCATCAAAGTTGGTCAAACGGAGGGGGGACTTTACTGAATAAATTTTGTATCATTTTCACGGTTTTTTTTTTATTTACTCAAAAACGGTTTTAACGATTTTGATCAAACTGGGTATTTGATGTATGTATATGCCAAAGATGTGACACCCAACATTTCATCAAAATTGATCAACCGGTGGGGGGACTTTACTGAATAAATTTTGTATCATTTTCACGAGTTTTTTTTTATTTACTCAAAAACGGTTTTAACGATTTTGATCAAACTGGGTATTTGATGTATTTATATGCCAAAGATGTGACACCCAACATTTCATCAAAGTTGGTCAAACGGAGGGGGGACTTTACTGAATAAATTTTGTATCATTTTCACGGTTTTTTTTTATTTACTCAAAAACGGTTTTAACGATTTTGATCAAACTGGGTATTTGATGTATGTATATGCCAAAGATGTGACACCCAACATTTCATCAAAATTGATCAACCGGTGGGGGGACTTTACTGAATAAATTTTGTATCATTTTCACGAGTTTTTTTTTATTTACTCAAAAACGGTTTTAACGATTTTGATCAAACTGGGTATTTGATGTATGTATGTATGTATGTATTGGGTATTTAGTGTTTGCATATGCCCGCGATATGACAGCAAAAATTTCATCAAAATTGGTCAAAGGGTGGGGGTACTTTATTTAATAACTTTTGAAGCTTTTTTCGATTTTCTCAAAAACGGCTCTAACGATTTTGATTAAACTAAGTATTTGATGTATTAATATGCCCGAGATATGACTGTAAAAATTTCATCAAAATTTATCAACCGGTGGGGGCACTTTACTTAATAAATTTTGTATCATTTTCACGAGTTTTTTTTATTTACTCAAACATGGCTTTAACGATTTTGATCAAACTGGGTATTTGATATATGTATATGCCAAAGATGTGAAAGCCAACATTTCATCAAAATTGGTCCAATGTAGGGGGCACTTTATTTCATAACTTTTTTTACCAATTTTTACCTTTTTTTCGATTATCTCAAAAATGGCTTTAATGATTTTGATCAAATTCGTCATGTTTAATGAAAATTAGGTGTTCTTTAATTTAATATTAAAATGTTCTGAGGTGGCTTAAATAGGCAAGGGACCTTTTTTGTTTTCCTATAAAGTGCCCTTGTCTTTTTTTTATATGGAGAAATTAACTGTCTCTCGTTATGCTTAAAAACAAGAAATGCTTAAATATGAAATATGAAAAAAATTAAGTAAACATATAGAGGAGAAAAAAGGGAAAATATTCCGTCAACTCATAAAACATGTAGTGCCCACGCATGCGGAGTACGCCTTTAATGACAGACCATTGTTCATAATTAAAGCCGTTCTGTTCATTTAATGGAAATGATTTGTTTCATTGTAACTAAATGAAGTTTTCAACAACTAGATAGAGAATTATAAAATCAGACGACTTGGAGTATTATGCTTGCATTGAATTATCACAAGTAAAAACTTGTATTTAACAATAAAAAAATAGTGTTTTTTATACAGCATATAAAAACAAAAATAAGAAATGAATGTGGAAAAATGTGCGACTTTGAGAAGTGGCAATTAACAAAACACATAAATTTCTAATCTAAGTAAGTTGGTAAGTGAAAGTTGTGTGATGCGCGCACGCACCAGATTTTTTAAATTTAGAATAGACGTTTACGAGTTAAAGTCGTTGAATTACGAGTTTCCACAAAAACGGTAAAAATTAACGATCTTGGACGCTCGATTTTCTCTAAAAAACTTGACTGATTTTAATTATAAATTTGTCATATTCGGAATCGTATACTGGTTTATGATTAAAAAAAATGAATACTTGGTGCTCCGCGGTTTGTGAGTTATATGAAACCGAAAAGGTACTACAACATCCCGGATATTGTAGTCCACTAAGCGATTCGAATCCTTTCAGTTTCCCATAGGAGTGGGCTACTTTTAAAATTAAGGATCTCGTACAACAGTTTGATGCTATAGAATTTTTATAATATTCTTCATTTCGAGTAGCCCATTTGTAGGTCCAGGCGTTTGCAAACAAGCGTAATTCATGTTTCCACCAGTAAGGTAACAATTCCCGACTGTCATTTAAGTTTTGGCGAAATTTTCTAAACCCATTTTAACTTCATGATACATTTTAAGCGAAATTTTTTGTTATTTTATTTTAAAGAAGATATATTTTTCCTATGATGAATTTTCGTCGAGTGAAAAAAAAAAATTAAAAAAGGCGAAACGTTTCCATTCAAGGGCCGCCATTTTAACAGGTAGTGTAATCCGTCTGGCAGACTCTAATTCTTTTAAAGTAACTACAATTAGCATTTAAAAATCACTATCGAACTTTTCATTAGATAATGTAGATTTTTTCAATGGCTCTCAGTCTGAAATAAAATAAAATCCAATTTTGTATTTTCTTAGGGTGGCCTTGTTTTGTAATTGCTATAACGTTATAAAAATATTTCAGATTTTATTTTTGTTTCATTCATTATTTTTAAAATGATTTTATTCATTTCAAATTTTATATTATAAATTCATTTTTGACACTACTTGCTATTCCAAATATGCCCCATATCAGTGTTTCTAGTATCAAATACCAAAGAATTTTAGGGAAATATTATTGGGAATATTTAAAAAAAATAATAGTAAACTTAAAAGTTATATACCTACCTTTGAAGTAACTGGTATATTAGCTATATTTCAAATGTTGTGGTTTATTCGCCTATTTTTTTATCGAAAACAATTGTTTGTTTTTTATTTCCGAGATATCTGAAGTCTGTTATTACTTTTTAAAATTATAAAAAATGAATGTTCTATACCTCATTCTAAATAATGATTTCATCTTATAGATTTCCTGAAATGAATAGAATTATCTTTACCTCAGGTGAGTAGAACCCAGTTTCATCAGCGAGGCAGTCTTCCTTACAAGTAACATTTCCCTAAAGAATACAAATTTAATAATAATTCATTTGAATTTTTACTCCTACAAATTGAAAGTAATGTGTAGTAATGAAAATCATATTTTGTATCAGTAATGACTTTATTTATAAGAGAATAATGGATAGAGATTACGTACTTAGAATAAAGAATACGGATAGCAGATTACGTAGCGCCCTCACGACCGCTAGTTACACAGAACAGCCTCATAGTGCTCTAGAATCGACTGATCTTAGTTCATTATATGTTACGTAATTTATTAAGAACACCAAGATGCTTCTGACATAATAGCTACATCAAAATTCAACAATTTGGGAACTACTACCGTGTTTGAAACTTTTGGGTGTGGCCTATTAGGAGCGGCTTAGTGTGGGCCCGACTTTAACTGAAAAGGGCGCCATGATAGTAATCTAATATCATTGACATGTGACCTGTCAAAGTGTAATAGCAGCAGCGTTAGATCAATTTCTTTCTATTCTCTGAGGATAAAACATAGTCAAATTGTATGCCCATAATTCGAAAATCGTATTTAAACTTTTGATTGCTAAGTAACTAATAAGTGATGTTTATATAACAAAACAACAACGCTTATTATAAATAAACATAATGAACATGGTAAAACACCATTTTCTTTATGACAAAAACATTGTTAAAGACGCAAGGAAAAAGAAAGGCAGGCTTCACAGGGTAACGTAGTAACCGCTAAGATACAAAATTGAAAGGTGGAAATGCATAAGGGTATAAGTGCCTTAGAAATTTTTTACAGAAATGATGTAACTTATACCGTCTAGTGTGAACTACGTTCAGTGCTTACACCCATGCCGACTTTCATACGTTCAATGAACTCTTTTCTAACAACAAAACATTACTTATACCCAGTTCTGAAGAATGGCTTTGGAACATGTAACAATTTGGCAAAAAAAAAAAAAAAAAAACAACTATTTTTTTTGGCTCTAAGGCCCTCATACATTTCGACGCTTCCGTAATTCTCTCAACAGTGTTTTCGATTTAACTTTAGTATTCAACTGTAATATTAGAATTTTTATTCGCCGTTATAAATTTGTGAAAAAAACAAGATAAAAGAGGACATTGCGCAGTGGTCTGCCACATTCAAGGGCCTCTTACAGAATAATGGGATGAATCTTGCGGATTTTGATAAGGCCGTAGGAATGTTCCTAGACTTTTTGAAGTCAATAAATTCAGAGCTACCAGGCCCCCAGCACCCTGCTATTAGGTTTTACCGAATGAGGAAGAGGAATAAAACAGACTTGCTGACAAGGGTGCTGGAAAAGCTTCAAATCCGCAGAGAGCCAACAAGGCAGACAGGAGTCGTCGGCAGCAACAATATCAATACGAAGTTGCTCAATATAATTATTACAATAAAAGAAAAAGGGTTATGCAAAATATAATGAATGCTGACGCTCCTAAGCAATGTCCCCTAAAACCGAAAGATGTTGAGAAACACTTCAAAGACCTCTTTGAGACCAAAAATCTCCGCAATAGTGCGGATTATGAAAAGGTTGCCCCGATGCCTAATCTAATCTCCATAGAAACCGAGCAAGTTAAGAAAGCCATAAAATCTACATCTATGGACACATTGCCGGGGCCAGATGGGGTGTTAATCCGCACGTTAAAATACTTCGAAGTGGCGAATGTTATTAAAATTATTGCGGAGATAATGTTGAGGGTGGCCTACGTACCGGAACCACTTCAAAAAGGGCGCACAATCCTAATTTACAAAGGGAAAGGAGAAATAAACAATATCTCCTCATGGAGGCCCATCACGATCTATTCAATTGTGCGCCGAATTATAGAAAAGGTTCTGGAACATGAACTAAGGAAACAGGTCACCTTCCATAGGAATCAAAGGGGTTTTACAAAAGGAATCCCGGGAACGCACGTCAACTCGAGAATTATAGACGCGATTCTGAAAGATTTAAAAAAGAAGAAAAATGATTGCGCGGTAGTCTTTCTCGACGTTGTCGGTGCCTTTGACAATGTTGGGCACTCACATATAATTAACACATTGGAAGCGAGAGGTGTGTCGCCGGATCTAAGGAACGTAATATCAGCTCTCCTAAGTACAAAGATTCCTTGTTCCAATCTATTTTTGATTACTCCGATGAAATAGCTAAGTGTGCGGAGAGATTGGGAGTTGAGCAGGGACACCGGAGTGAGAAAGCTCTACGACAGTCGCTACGAGAAAACTCGTTTGAGGAATGGGCGAACTGCAGGTGGCAAGGCATTGGAGTACGCCATTTTAAAGAGACCCCGAAAGCTAATAGACTCATGTATGAAAAGCAAGTACTTTCGGGATCTGAATGGTCTAATGCCTTGAAACTTAACATTAACTATGCACCCCTGCGAGGAGTCCCAGATGTCAGCGGACAGGTCAGAGAAGTTGGGTCCCTCTGTCGCAAATGCGACAGAGAGTCTGGAACACCAGCACATGTGCTGGGGAAGTGCCCCTACAATTCGCTTCTGATAACACGCCGTCACCACAGAGTCAAGCACGAATTGATGAGGCTCCTTAAAGAAAGGGAGTTTGTGTGCTATGAAGAGGTTTACTGTGTGGATACAGAGGGATCCACGAGATATGCTGATATAGTGGCGTTTTCTAAGACCGGAAAGTCAGCAATCATTCTGGATCCCAGTGTTAGATACGAATCAAATGACCTCGACCAGGCGAGCAAAATTGAAAGGGAAAAGAAGGAAATTTACGAAAATGTATCCCTTTCCTTAAAGAGAAGTTTCGTGAAGGCTTCGGCGAGAGAGACTTCAACGTGAGAGGCCTTTTGTTCGGAGCCCGCGGAACTATACCAAGTTCAACGAGGAGCTTCATGGAGGATCTTGGTGTCGACATCAAGGACGTAGCGAAGATTTCAGAGTATGTTGTTCTCGACTCCCTGGGAATCATTCACCACCATATCCATTCTTGGAATTTAAATTACAAATCGTTGAAGGGCCATGTATGTATGTATATTATTTATTTATTTATTTATTAGTATATATTTACAGCTAAACGTCCTTTATTTATATATTGTTCTTTTTGTTGTTGCTTTTTTTGTCTTTTTAAATCTTTTTATACCATTTTATATAAAACTTTGAGCTGATGTTTGATATTGTTATTGTTATGCTGCTGTTGTTATTCCATATTATTAATATTTTACCCAATTTTTTTTTTAAATTTTTAGTTATTACATACAGACATTACGTAATTTTCTGGGGCCAGTTAAGCCTATAGAGAGAAAATGTTATAAATGTATAAAAAAAAAAAAAAAAAAAAAAAAAAAAAAAAAAAAAAAAAAAAAAAAAAAAAAAGAAAAAGAAAGGAACAAAAAGTGATGTTTCTTTGTATATTTATATTAGTTTTGTTAGTATTTAGATTTAACAAATAATCTTTATAAGATAAATCAGTATGCTGTGTTATAAGCAACCCAATATAATTGGGCAGCACCACTATATTCAATAAAGTGTTTCTCTCTATCATTTTAAAACATTTATCTAAAGAAATGTATGCATTTATTTTTACCATATCGATATTTAAAGGAGGTAATGGTCCGCATGGTGGTTCTTCGACAAACGGATGGTGCATCGTGTGTCTCTTTAACAAATACAAAAGATAAGAAAGGTATTCATTCCTTCTCACTTTTTCCTCTAACCCACAAGCTGGTTCGCTCAACTTGGTTATCCAACAACTTAATAGCATCATATCTACCAGCCAAACATGATAGGTAACATGAGTAAAAATTCCATACGAATACACAAAAATAAAAGCATCTCACCTCAACGACCTACCAATTTCATTTTCTAAAAAAGATATGTTATTTTTTATTTCAGACATCATAAGATTAAAATCTGCATCGAGATTTGAGGCATCCATTTTATTAAATTTAAATTAAATGTTACACAAAAATTTGGTCAAATTTTGGGAAGTAATAGATGATGAATAATCATATGTCTTAACTTATAAAAACCAAAAACAAAAATAATAATTTTTATTGGAATAAAAATCTAATAATTACAATTTTGTTTTACTTTATTTATCAATTGGCATAATAGAGGCCTGAAACAATGGGAAGAATATTAAAATGGTTAAATCAATAAATCTCTATTATTATTTTTTTAAATAACACTTACAAGGAGTCATCTGAGCTGTCTATAAGCCCTAGTTCACTCATTATTCTGCGATGTATGTTTTCATCCCTTGAGTATATAAAATCTGATTCTAAAATCAACAATTTAAATGATGCAATGGTTTATGAATCCTAATTTTTTTTGAACTTTTAATCTAATTTCAACCTGAACTGAATATTGCACTGGTGTAGGAGTATCCAATCCACTGTAGATATTCACCAATTAATGAATTGATAAGGTTTACTTCTGGCGTAATAATGGGTTTTGAAACTTTCTTTAAATCGTGTATACCAAGTAATCTCAAAACTTCACACCTAATTTCAGATCTCAACTTTCCCAAAACTCCATCTCGTTCTAAACCTCCTCTAACAGCTGAAATCAATTTATACATGTTTGAAACTAAAGATGAAAAATCGTACTGTAAAAAAATATTACACGACGAAATACCTTCTACTAGTTTTTCTTCCATCTTATAACTGCGTTTTCATCTATGTTTGGGTGAATGAACGAAATCCTATTTCCATGGCAACCGTCTTGGGTTATGAAATGCTATGGATACAACTTTGAAAGTGCATAAATTGATCCAAAAAAATAGATAAAATAGATAAATTTAAATTTCTAGAATGCATTTCGATTATAAAACATGATAAGGTGATGGTTGGAGTATAGTTTTTAATCAAGAGGGAGGTTATGACCATCAGGTTTGGCCTTATATCATAACCACTTGTTGCTAAGTTCAAATTTTGATGCGGTGCATTTTTTTCTCTGTTATTAAACGTTAATTACACATTATCTAATAGTCCAGTTTTAGTCATGCAAGCGAATCTGTGTTAATTGTAGTATATAATTATTGTTGCGATTATTTTAAAATGAACACTAACTACTATGAAGTTCTAGGATGTAGATCAGATGCTTCTTATGATGAAATCAAAAGGCGATATCATGATCTAATTTTAAAATGTCATCCTGATAAGGGTGACAGTAGTGATAATGGAAATCACACTTTTCAAGAGATTGATGAGGCTTGGAAAATATTGAGAGATCCCATAAAGAGGAAGGCATATGATGAAGATGTGAGGCAGAGAATGCTAGAAGAACAAAATTTAATGTTTGGGAATTTCAAACTGGATGAGTTAGATTATGATTCTTCAACCGAAACATACTCTTGTGTTTGCAAGTGCGGTGGTGTTTATAGTTTTACAAGACAGGGTAGTGAAGAATTTAATTCTTGTTTAGTAGCCTGTGAACAGTGTTCTTTAATGATTTCTGTTGATTTTGAGTGATTTGAATTTTAATTTATTTTGTAAGATTGATGGTGTATCTGTTATTTTAATTTACCTAATCAGCAAATTTGGCTGATATTTTTTGTTTTACTATTATGAGTGATAAAAAAAAGTTCATAATAAATTTATGAACCTCTTATTTATTTCTGTGTCTTTAAACAGATTTTTTTTTCTCTGGGTCTTAAATTCAAATAAATTATTTGTGTAAGCCTAGATATAATAAAAATTAATTGTTCTCTTGAGTCAAACTGAATCTGTACAAACTCCTCTCTTCCTTAGAATTTTGTTAGAATTCTCTAGATGGATTTCTCTAGATTTGAGTGGTAAACTTTAGTTAGTAAATGTAGATCATCAAACCATAGACAACCTGTAGAATCTGCTAGAAGGTTTAACTCTTAGATTACTGCTAACTATTCGGTTTATCATCAGCCACACAAACGTCAAAATTACATGTCCATTAGTTTGTTATGAGGTATGTATAAACTGAACATAATTTGTTGATAGGTGGATGGTTTATCATGTAAAGTGAAATTCTGTTATAATGGAACTAAGGTTTAATGACCTGGCTTCAGTTGTTAAGGAGTTGTATTTAATAAAATAGAATATTTATATTATTAATCATTTTGTTCATTGATTACTGATTTAATTCATGTTTCAATTCAAATTCAGTTGATTTCAAATCATATGACCATCCTGTGATGGCCAACCTATTCACCTAGTTGATGAGGATCAGAGTCAAAATAAAGCCTTATTATTTTAATAAATAATATGAGCTTGCTATCTATCAGTTTTTGTTAACTATTTTTGCTCTACAGTAATGCCATCAACAAAAACGGACGGAGTTAAAAACTGAATTAATTTTAAAGGAGGTATTGTTATTGTGAATTTATGTAGTTGCTGAACCTAATTAGAAGAGACAATGAAGACTGATATTATGTATAGGCGGTTACAGTCTTGATTGCTCTGTGGGTTAAGCAGAGTTCATTCAATTATGATTTAACTGAATATTCCCATCAGAGGTAATAATTTAATTGAAATCATAAGCAGTGATCTTGATGACTGTCTGACGGATTTGGTCGACCAGCCCAATGGTTTGATTTTACCTTTTGACTATCTGTACTTTACTTTTTAAATTGTTTATTAAGAAGATGCTTACATTAAAGTGTATCGCTCTACTAAGATTTTCTAGAATAAGTTTTGGCTTACTTTCAAAAAGGATTTGGTTTGGTTTATTTTATTAATTTTTTTGCTAAATGCTTAAAAACTCTCATTAACGCCTAAAAATTGAGATGATTCCTCTTCTTCATATTTTTCTTCTTCAGTTCTTCTGCTCAATTTCTTCATCAGTCAATTTCCGTCTTATGCAGGTCATCTTGACTTTCCAATGATAGCTTATATCCAGGACTGCACCTCTTTTTTTTTTTTTTTTCTCTTGTTTTTCTATTGAACAGTTTAAGAAATGATCAATAAAGCTATCTAGAAATGTTCATAAAAAGATTGTAACTTTTATTTAGATGTTATGTTCTTGAAATCTTTAAGCATGTTGAATCTGAGATGAGTTGAATTTCTTTAAGAAATATAAGACCATTGAAAAATTGGGGGTTAATCCTATTTTAGTGATTGAAGGGTAATAGTCAGGGCATTCTTCAAAAGTAGTTCTAACTGAAAGAAGAGAATCGCAAAATTAACAGGAGAGAGGTGGCAGTTGTTTAATAAGGTGTGAGTGAGTGCAGTGTGGCCCATTCTCAATCAGGCTAATGCAACTTCATCCCTCCGATAGACTAAATTATGGTTTGACTACCTTGATATTTTTCAATTTACTTGGAGGGCTTTCATCCCGCATTATTTGCCATTTATCTGAAAGCTCTGATGGGGCGAGAATGGCGGATCCTCGGCCAGGCAACGTAAGTGCTTCTCTGACAGCCCGGTTTGCCAACAAGCCCACAATACCTAAGTGACTCGGTCCGAATAGGAAATGGACTTGCCCTGTTCTAGGAGTGCTGTTAAAAAGGACTGTACTTTTACTGGGGCTGGATGTTCCAAATACATGATTTTTATACCTCTTGAAGCTTCTAATGAATCTGTAATGTCTGAATAATGATGGTCTCCTGAGTTATTGACATATTAATACGGAGGGCTGAGATCGCAAATACTTTGTCAATGTAAACAACATAATTGTGTAATTTGAATTTATGGGTTGAATTATTACGGGTTACAAACAAAGAAGTCGTTGAATTTTCTGGTTTAGATCCATCGGTGTAAATTAAATTAGGTCTGAATTGTTTTTAAGAAGCTGAGATAGTTTTTCTTTGCATTCAGAAAGGGTGTATTATTTTTCGGAGCATGTGAGAGACTAAGATGTATTTTGGGAGTTTGTAGTGTCCAAGTTTGTTCCAACAGAATTTCTTTGATTTTTGAAATAACCATAAAAAAAACTTGCTCTAATGGGAGAGTACAATTGGGTTTTTGTCAAAAAATCGCTGAGAATTTTGGTTGAAATAGTTTATATGAAATAGAATATGTATTTATGTGTGGAATGACTTGAATGTTTGCAGAAATAATTGATCAAAGAAATTTACAGCGAGTTTTTGTCATTTAAATAAATAAATAAAGTAAACTGGCTTCTAAACACATACTTAAGACGACTGGTTCTGAATGCACCGGTTGAAATTTGAATACTGGCATGATGGATTGCATCAAGCTTAGCTAGGGTTCGCTCTGAGCCCTAAATAAATGACCCATAATCCAACTTTGCACAAACCAAGGCCCGATATAATGTTAGAATTATTAGCCTGTCCGCCAAGTATAAGAAGTACCACTAAGGAAATGTAACGTATTTTTTTAGTGCCTTTTTCCAGTTTTTGCATTTATGGTCTTTTATAATGATTTTTATGTAAGATCCTTTGTTAATTTAATTTTTAATTTCTGACATAAGAAATACATCTTAATTGTTGAGGTTGGATGAACACTGATTATGTTTTTCGTCAACCATTAAAATTATTTTTTGTTTTTTAAAATTTTTTATTGTATTAAAATAAATTAATTTTTTTATGCAATTAATGTTGAGGGAGCAATTAATGAGATGCCTTTAAAAAATATCTTCTGAATAGATATTAATCATTAAATAAATTCATTTTACAACTTTTAAGAAAAGGATCTTATCTATTTAGTGATCAATAGGTACACCAACTTAAAGAAATAGTTTGATCTCTTATTTAGATTATTATGTTGCCCACAATCTATTATAACATCCAAGTTATTTTTTTTTAACTTAAAATAGGTGATTACGAATAAAAAAGGGATTTAACCTTTTGAAGTATGTATTATAACCAAATGCCTTCTCTGCCATTCTATTGTTTTGTCACATTTTGATCTTCATTATTAAATTCATCAATTAAAAATCTGGTGCGTGCGCGCAACACACAACTTTCACTTACCAACTTACTTAGATTAGAAATTGACGTGTTTTGCTAAATATCATTTCCCAAAGTCACACATTTTTCTACATTCATATCTTATTTTTGTTAATCGTTAAAGCCGTTTTTGAGTAAATAAAAAAACCCCGTGAAAATTTATTAAGTAAAGTCCCCCCTCCCGTAGATCAATTTTGATGAAATTTTTACAGTCGTATCTCGGGCATATAAATACATTAAATACCAAGTTTCATCAAAATCGTTAAAACCGTTTTTGAGTAAATAAAAAAAACACGTGAAAATGATACAAAATTTATTAAGTAAAGTCCCCCCTCCGGTTGATCAATTGTGATGAAAAGTTGGTTATCACATCTTTGGCATATAAATACATCAAATACCAAGTTTGATCAAAATCGTTAAAACCGTTTTTGAGTAAATAAAAAAAACATGTGAAAATGATACAAAATTTATTGAGTAAAGTCCCCCCTCCGGTTGATCAATTTTGATGAATTTTTTACAGTCATATTTAAGGCATATAAATAGATCAAATACTCAGTTTAATCAAAATCGTTAGAGCCGTTTTTGAGAAAATCGAAAAAAACGTAAAAAGTTATTAAATAAAGTACCCCCTCCCTTTGAGCAAATTTAATGAAATTTTTGCTGTCACATCGCGGGCTTATACATACTCTAAATACCCAATTTCAGGTTCGCACGGTTTATAGTTTTTGAGCTAGTCTGTTCACACACACACACACACACACACACACACACAGACACACACACACACACAGACCATTTCGCGGGACTTGGTTATTTTGACTCAGGGGACCCCAAAACGTGTACTTCCGTTGAAAACCGGAAGTCGAAAATTTTCACGATCGCAATACTTCCACTTACTATATATTTCATATATAGGTAAGTGAAAGTAAAAATTAGCCTCAACCAATTTCGAAGGATGAAGGAATTTGATAAAAGTTTGCAGCTGTCACTAATTTTAGAGACAAGGATACTTAGAACCTTTTTTTTAACCAGTAATGATACATAGATCTCAAATGTGATCCATTACTGGAATGTAATGTCTCTTTCATTGTTGAAAAATTGAATATAAATATATTTAAAATGCTAATTAGTTATAAAACAGTTTGTAATAATCTTTTTGAGGTGTAATTTAACAAAGGATGATGGGATGCTCTTGAAGCAAGTCAATTTATTGACAAGTCTCTGAATTTCATG
This sequence comes from Aelia acuminata, assembly GCA_911387785.2. Lineage (NCBI taxonomy): Eukaryota > Metazoa > Arthropoda > Insecta > Hemiptera > Pentatomidae > Aelia > Aelia acuminata. The sequence continues at coordinate 203,970,017 of OU426978.1, read as the reverse complement.
TAAAAAATAATAATAAAAGAGGAAACTTATTCATTTTTAAAGCAATTAATCATTTTTTTTGCTCAACTGGGAAGAATTAGTTGTAAAACTAAAGACGATTGTAGTTCAATAAATTATTTATTTTTATTTATTAAAAAAGTATCTTGTGTCTCCAAAAATAATTATTTTTATAAAATAGAGGTAAATTGCTATACTTAGATGTTGGATACATTGTTTGATCAGTCGCTCACTCACTTCCCTTTACCATTAATTTTAAAATGGTATGCAATTACTCTTACTTCATGCAAATATCTGTAATATCTATTTTTTCAGATAAGGTTGATTAATTTCCTTAAATCTTACTCGAAATTTTGTTGGGTGCCAATTATATCAGTTCAGGTCTAAATTTTTTTTTTTTTAATTTTTATTGAAATTTACAACAAATACATTTAGTAATAATAATAAATGTTTTAATAATAATAAAAAGGACTGATGTATTTTAGTGAGATTCAAAAACAGAATATGACATGAGCAAGCATGAAGAGAAACTGCCCATTGGTAGCACTCGACTAGTACACTTATATGCTATATGGAACATAATAAGGTCTTAAAGAATGACTTTATTTGTGACTAAAGAAGGAGCATTTAGGATTTTGGACTGCTAGGATTGGATTTGAGGGTTTGGTTAGGGATCAGAAAGCTTGATTCCGTAGGTACATATTGGTCTTATTCTGCCATATAAATTAGCCTTTTGTAATAGGAAGTTTTGAGTGTTTGTCAAGTAAATGTTGAAGTAGTTGGAAGCGAAAAGCCATTTGTCGTTTCAGTCATGTGTGAGGATTCTAGTAAGGCCTTTGTCCAAGCACAGTCCCAAGTAACGGATCTGTTTAACTGGGATAAGTGGAGTGTTATTAAACGATACTACTGGACAGGAGGTCGTAGGTTTAAGACAAAGTGTAAAAGTGATTTGATTGGATTTTTTGGAGTGGATTTTAATCCTCCATTTCTGACACTATGCTTCAAGGATTGTGATATGAGATTGGAGAGTTTGGGATGCAAGGACTGGGTCATTACTACCTGCTGGCACAGTCTGTAAACTGTATAGAGGATGGGACCGAGAATACTACCCTGAGGAACACCAGCAGTTACAAAATGATAAAATTTGATAATAAACTTTAATAGAATTTAATTAACAGTTAGTGTGTATTCATACAAATTAAAGTAAAATTATTTTTATTGCATTTTTTTTCGCTTTTTGTACTATTTCCTGTACTGGTCATTTCCTGAAAAGAGCTGATTACAGTTCTGAAATTTTGCATCTATTACCTTACAGGTAACTAATTTTATATACCTACTACTCTTCGAGAATGGATTTAACAAACATATCACATTCATATTTATACCACCACATTTTTACTTTCACTTACCTATATATAAAATATATAGTAAGTGGAAGTATTGCGATCGTGAAAAATTTCGATTTCCGGTTTTCAACGGAAATACACGTTTTGGGGTCCCCTGAGTCCAAATAACCAAGTCCCGCGAAATGGTGTGTGTGTATGTGTGTGTGTGTGTGTGTGTGTGTGTGTGTGTGTCAGAGATGGGCAAATTGTATCTGCAGATACAGATATCGGATACTGTAACTGTGAAAAGTACTCATGAGAGCAGATACAGATAATATCCGTATCCGTATGGACGGATTCCAAAGGATCCGAGTACTTCTCGTATCCGTCAGCTTCGGATACAGTGACTACTCGTATCTGTCAGCACGGATACCCGAGTATCTGTGAGTACTTCGGTATTTAGTTATTTGTTTACGGATACTATTTCGGATATTTCTACTTCTGGGGCTGGGATTGTTTGTAATTCTATTATTATTCTAATATTCTATTAAAATTATTAGTATTAAGCCGTCAACATTGTATCGTTTCGAAATAAGGGTGCAATATCCAAAGCGTTAATTTTGACAAAAAGTAATAATTTAAAAAAAAAAAACATAGGAATATTCCATTGTGAAAATTATTTTCTTTTTTCATCTTTTCGAATTTTTAATGCACCAGAATTATAAATATATATAAAAAACATATGAAAATCAAAGGCAAATCTAGAATAAATAATTCACTGTTGGTTTAAAATGTTAATTGTTTCAGCAAAAAAGTTGTTAAGTTGTTTTTTTTTTTTTTTTGCTGAAACTATTAACATTTTAAACCAACAGTGAATTATTTATTCTAGATTTGCCTTTGCTTTTCATATGTTTTTTATATATATTTATAATTCTGGTGCATGATGTTATGTGTGTAATGGGTGTGAGTGTGTATGTATATATGTGTAGATGTAAAATTAAAATTACTTTATTTGAACCTTCTTCGACTTTAATATTGTGTTTAATTTTCTATAGACCTTATTCAGTTATTATCTCTGTTATCTAAATTTGTTTGAATGTTGGCAACACTGTATTTTTCCCTGTTAGCCCTCTTTCCATATGGGAAGGTTTCAGTCTGTTTCTAGCTTGCATGTGAAACTGTTGTAGCCCTGAAGATGCCTGAATAGGCGAAAATTTGGCATGTAACCTGCACGATTAAGTGAATTATTGAAATTATACGAGACTTTGAGGCCTTGCATTCTATATCTATAATTCAATAGTCTCTTCCTAAAAGCTTGTTTAAAAAATAAGACGCCATTATCATAAAACGAGTCCCACATTTCAAAATAATCCGTGAATTTAAAGTTGTGGAATGAGGAATACCCCCCCCCCACCACAAAGATTGAATTTAAAAATTAATACTTTTTCAAAATCTACCGACACTCAAAACAAATTAATCAGCAGTAATAAAAAAAATCGTTTTAAAAATGTAACTATTTTGAAAATCCGCTCCCCCGTTACCAAAAAGACTCTTCTCGAAGAAAACTGAAAGTTAAAAAATCTGGTGCGTGCGCGCAACACACAACTTTCACTTACCAACTTACTTAGATTAGAAATTGACGTTTTTTGCTAATAATCATTTCTCAAAGTCACACATTTTTCTACATTGATATCTTATTTTTGTTAATCGTTAAAGCCGTTAAAATTTTCGACTTCCGGTTTTCAACGGAAATACACGTTTTGGGACCCCCTGAGTCGAAATAACCAAGTCCCGCGAAATGGTCTGTGTGTGTGTGTGTGTGTGTGTGTGTGTATGTGAACAGACTAGCTCAAAAACTATAAATCGTGCGAACCTGAAATTAGGTATTTAGTATATTTATATGCCCGTGATGTGACAGCGAAAATTTCATCAAAATTGCTCAAAGGGAGGAGGTACTTTATTTAATAACTTATTACGTTTTTTCGATGTTCTCAAAAACAGCTTTCAGGATTCTGATTAAACTGGGTTTTTGATGTATTAATATGCCCTAGATATGACCGTAAAGATTTCATCAAATTTGATCAACCGGAGGGGGGACTTTACTTAATAAATTTTGTATCATTTTAATTTTTTATTTACTCAAAAACGGCTTTCACGATTTTGATCAAACTGGGTATTTATATGCCAAAGATGTGATAGCCAACATTACATCAAAATTGATCAACCGGAGGGGGGAATTTGCTTAATAAATTTTGTATCATTTTTATTTTATTTTTTTTTTTTTATTAATTTTTTTTTTTATTTACTCAAAAACGGTTTTCACGATTTTGATCAAACTGGATATTTGATGTATATATATATATATATATATATATATATATATATATATATGCCAAAGATGTGATAGCCAACATTTCATCAAAATTGGTCAATCGGAGGGGGCACTTTATTTCTTAACTTTTTTCCAATTTTTACCTTTTTTTCGTTTATCTCAAAAACGGCTTTAACGATTTCAATCAAATTTGTCATGTTTAATGAAAATTAGGTGTTATTTAATGTCAGGTAAGCGTTATTATTATTAAAATGTTCTGAGGTGGCTGTTTCTTTGTTTCCTATACAGTACCTTTGTCATTGTTTATATGGAGAAATTAACTGTCTCTCGTTACGCCTAAAAATAAGAAATGGCTAAATATGAGATATGATAAAAACCAAGTAAACATATAGGGAAGAAAAAAAGAAAAATATTTAGTCAACTCATAAAACACGTTGAGCCCACGCATGCGTAGTACGCCTTTAATGACAGACCATTGTTCATAATTAAAGCCGTTCTGTTCATTTAATGGAAATTATTTGTTTCATGGTAACTAAATGAAATTTTCAACAAGTACATAGAGAATTATAAAATCAGAAGACTTGGAGTATTATGCTTGCCTTGCCGAATTATGACAAGTAAAATCTTTTATTTAATAATAAAATAGATTAGCGCTTATTATAGAGCAAATGAAAACAAAAATAAGAAATGAATGTGGAAAAATGTGTAACTTTAAGCAGTGACATTAACAACACGCCTTTATTTCTAATTTAAGTAAGGTGGTAAGGGAAAGTTGTGTGTTGCGCGCACGCACCAGATTTTTATATAGGTATTCAATATCAAGGCACATTCTCAAGAGATTAACATTAGAACATAAATTTTTTTTTTTTGGTCTAGTTAGTCTAATATTTTTTATTTAACACTTTCAGTTGTGAAAAAAAGGAAGATTAATTTGGATAGTGATACCCTAATCAGTCTAGAAAATATATTTTTTACTGCACTCGTATTCCATCCTTACCTTTGAACCATTGTTTTTACTTTTAAATTATGATGTTTCTCTTCCTAAAAGAAGGTCCTAATTTTTATTTTACTTCTTATACAATTTTTTCTTTTCATATTCACTTTTTGATCAATGCATTCAATTCATTCATATTTGAGGGCGTAGGAAGGCCTTTGATCAACTAAACCCTTTCCAAGAGCAGTAGATTAGTTTGGAATTTCTTAACTATATTTATTTAATGCTTTAATAAACATATGTAACACTGAATTGGGTTTGAAATTTTTATTTCATCATCATCGCAGGCACTACAACCCGCTACGGGTCTTCGCCGCGACAAGTCGTCGCCTCCATTCTTCTCTGTCTTGCGCCAGGGTCTGCCAAGCTCGGGTGTTCAGGAGCTTCAGCGCTTCGGCTTCGACCTCATCTACCCATCTAAGTCTTGGCCGTCCTCTCTTTCTTCTTCCATCCACATATCCGAATAGTAGTCTCTTGATTGGGGAGTCACCGTCCATTCTTGCAACATGCCAAGCCCATCGTGATCTTGAGAGCCTTATAAAGTGCACCACATCCGGTTCCCGGTAAATTTGGTACAACTCTGCATTGTGTCTCATCCAGTACTGGGTGCCATCTTTTATAGGACCAAACATTCTTCTCAGGATTTTTCTCTCAAAAACCTGCAGGCAGATGGCGTCTGCACGTGTTAAGGGCCATGTTTCTGATGCGTATGTCAGCACAGGTCTGATCAGCGATTTGTACAGAGCAATCTTGGTGTTCCTTGCCAGTAAATGACTCCTTAATATTTTAGCCAGGCCAAAATAACACCTGTTCACAGTCGTTATCCGTCTCTGCACCTCTTGGCTAGGCAAATTGTCCGTGCTAACTAGGGACCCTAGATACACAAAACTGGGAACGCTTTCAAATGTGTATCCCCCAAAGGTGACAGTCTAAGAGGGTTGGCAACTATATATTTAGTTTTAACTTGGTTAATTTGGAGCCCCATGTTCTGACCTGCTGCCACTATTGCCAAGAAGGCCTGTTCCAAGTCCCTCTGTGATCTTGCTATAATGTCAACATCATCTGCATATGCTAAAATTTGTACAGACTTAGTGAGGATCGTACCAGTTCTATGCACTTCAGAGTCCCTTATCACCTTTTCTAGTGCAAGGTTGAATAGGAGGCATGATAGGCCATCACCTTGTCTCAGGCCCCTGGTGGTCGTAAATGTCTCTGACAGGTCTCCCTGTACTCTCACCTGACACCTCGATCCTGTCATCAGCAGCTCCGTCAAATGGATCAGTTCAAGTGGGATATTCATTGTTTCCATGGCCTGGTACAACTTCTCTCTCACGACGCTATCATACGCACCACTAAAATCGATAAATAGGTGATGAGTCGTGATGTTATATTCTCGCGTCCTTTCAAGTAGGGTCCTCAAAGCAAAGATTTGATCAGTGGTAGATCTCCCTCTCATAAAACCGCATTGGTACACTCCTATCTCTCTTTCTGCATGCGGAAGTAGCCTCTGATAAATGATGCTAGACAGGACCTTGTACGAGCTGTTCAGAAGGGTTATGCCACGATAATTGCTACAGATGGTCTGATCTCCTTTTTTATGGAGAGGGATTATGACGCCTGTATACCATTCTTCGGGCAAAGTCTTGGTAATCCAAATGCTATGCAAAAGGTCACGGATGGCCTTGACCAGTTCGTTCCCACCAGCCTTTAGAAGTTCAGCGGCTATGTTGTCGCTTCCTGAGGCTCTATTCTTCAATTTTTGGATAGAGTCAATGATTTCCTCTTCATCTGGTGGTTCGGCCAACTCGTAGCTATCGCTCATAACAGGAGTTATCCCTACCCTAGTGGAATCCTGGGGCACTCCCAGAATACTTCCAAAATGCTTGGTCCATCTGTCTAGGATGGTTTCCTTGCAAGTGATTAATGATCCATCCTCGCCTCGGCAAGCATTAGATCTGGGCTTGAAGTTCTTGCGCTGGGCATTCACACTTCTGTAGAAGGCTCTTGCATCCGCTTGTCTTTTTAATTCTTCCACTGCTTTAATTTTTTCCTGTTCTCTGATTCTTTTTTTCCTTCAATGAATGCGCTTCTCTTCTCGCCTTCTGTCCTTATATTCTTTAACTGCCATGCGAGTCCTATGCTTTATCAACATATTCATATAGGCCTGGTTTTTCCTATCTGCAGCTAACTGACATTCCAAATCAAACCATGCGGATCTCTGATGGGTCTCCTCTATACCGAGCACCTCCTCTGCTGTTTCTTTGATGGCGGTTTTGAAGTGGTTCCTCTTCCATTCACCGTATCTTCCAAAGGACCCGATTCCAATGCTTTTTCCAGTTTGTGGGTGAATTGTTCTTTATAATCCTGTTCACACAGTTATTGATCCTTATATCCACTGGGTATTGATCCTTTCCAGTCGAGCCCCTTTGGTTTTTTGAGCATTACTTATTCTTGCTCGAATAGGTGCTACGACCAGATAATGATCGCTATCTACGTTGGCTCCTCTGAAGGTTCTGACCGCTATGAGACTTGACCTTTGTCTCCTACTAATCAGAATATGGTCAATTTGCGTATAATATGCCCTGTTCTTCTTAAAATATTAAAGGAATTAGAAATATAGATAAATGATTTAAGCATTTAGACAACCATATGTAATATAATTTATTTGCAATCGATACATTCATAAGTATTCGAAGTAAATACAAAGAGAGTATATAACAATTCCCCTTTTTTTTTTTTTTTTTTTTTTTTTTTTTTTTTTTTTTTTATATATATACTCAAGAATTTAAACATATATACATAACTATGCAACTGAATGTTATCGATTTAACTGCTGTGAGAGAAGCGTTGAGGAGGCTTGATTTGTCTCCCAAATGAGGAAAAATGCGGTGATGGTCCAGTCTCGGTGGGAAGGGTTTTCATACTTTCTTCGTTCTTTTTGTCCAGCGAGTGTCCTCTTTTACTCAAGTGGGGCGTTACAGTACTTGTCTTTTCTTCCATATTCAGAGATGCTTGAGGCGAGGTAGGTGAAGAGTCCATTCCAGTTGGCTCCTTTGGCTGTCCTCGACCCATTCCAGGAGAAGGAGATCAAGATCTTGAAATGTAGGATCTAGGCGAGACGCGTTGGGTTGGAGGAGGCGATATCAGATGGTGAGCAGGCTTGAGCCAGACACGATCTCTTCTATACAACTTGGAGTTGACTGAGACATCATATGACTCCCCTTGGCGTTCTACAACTTGTCCCAACTGCCATTTCTTGTTGGCGTCTTGGGGTTTCACATAAACGTCCTGACCTATTCGAAGCTCTGGAAGTTCTTTGGCCCTTTTGTCATGATAGAATTTTGATCTCCTTCTTTTCATTTCAATCTTTTCTAGCACATTCCTGGCCACTTCTGGAACGAGTAATCGATGAGCAGTAGGTACTCTGGTCCTCGTTCTTCTCGACATCAAGCGTTGGACAGGGCTGGAATCCATGTCTTCCGAAGGCGTGTTTCTCCATTCTAGAAGGGCTGCGTAAAAATCTGTATTGTCGTGTTTGCACTTCTTAAGCAAGTTCTTTGCAATTTTTACGCAGGACTCAGCCTTCCCATTTCCTCGACTATTGTATGGTGCTGATGTTGAGTGGCTGAATTCCCATGATGCGGCAAAGGTCTGAAATTCTTTTCCTACAAGTGGTGTAGCATTATCAGTTACGAGGACCATGGGAATCCCATGGCGAGCAACATTTTCCTTGCAGAAAGCAATGATAGTTTCGGCCTTGGTATTTGGGATCTGTTGAATTTCAAAAAAATCCGAGTATGAGTCAACCATTGCAACGTACAGTTTGGAATCGAATTCGAAGGTGTCCAAGTTTACTCTCTCCCATGGTAGCGATGGTATGTTGTGTGACGTCATGGGTTGCTTTGGTTGAGCAGCGGCTAACTCTTGGCATGTCTGGCAGCATTTAATAACATCATAGATCTCGCTGCTCATAAAAGGCCAAAACAACGGGTCCCGGGCTCTCCTGAGGGACGCATTCTGTCCCAAGTGGCACAAATGGATTTTTGTTATAAACTCAGCTCTAAGGGATTTGGGGATAACAACTTGGTTTCCCTTGTAAATGACGCCATCCTGAACCATGAGTTCATGCTTGTAGTTCCAGAATTCCAAGAGGCATGGTGGTAGTTTTTCTTTTCTCTCTGGCCATCCTGACTTTATCACAGAGAGGAGAATGCAAAGCGTGTTATCGATACTAGTTTCTTGACGTATGCGGCGAAGATTTTCTGGGACCATGTTTAGATTGTCTGCAATTTTAATTATTTCGAGTTCTGGATATATCGGGTCGTGAAAGTACACATCTTCAAGCTGCTGCTCATGGTCTTCCGGTAGCTACATGCGAGACAGGGCATCGGCTAGTAGCATGTCTTTTCCTTTCAGGAACTCTACTTTTAAATTGTACCGCTGTAACCTCAATAACATCCGTTGAAGTCGAGTAGGAGATTGAAGGATCGAACGTTTGAAAATTGATTCCAGAGGGCGATGATCAGTTTGAACTATAACTTCTTTACAACCTACAATGTATTGATCGAAACGCTGGCAGGCGAATAGGATGCTTAAGCATTCACGTTCTATTTGAGCCCAATTTTTCTCGTTTGAAGACAGGCTCCTGGATGCAAAGGCGATTGGTCGACCTTCCTGTATAAGGACACCTCCAAGTCCTTTAGATGATGCGTCAGCCTGTATGACCACGGGTACTTTTTGGTTAAAGAAAGCAAGCACTGGAGTAACCGTTATCCGTTTCTTCACTTCTTCGATGGCTCGCTTGTGTTCATTGGTCCACACCCATGGCTGATGTTTCTTTGTAAGGTCATGTAATGGCTTACAAATGGAAGATAGGTTGGGCACAAACTTGGCCATGTATGTAGCCAACCCTAGAAAGCTTCTTAGTTCAGAGACATCCGTGGGGTCTGGCATTTCTTTAACTGCTCTAACCTTCTCCGGATCAGCTTTCAAGCCATCTTTAGTAATGAGATGGCCCATGTACTTGACCTGACGCTTCTTAAGGCAGACCTTATTGCGATTGAATTTCAGATTTGCGGCTCTAGCCGTCGATAAAAGACGTTCAAGTGCTCGGTCATGGTTCTTCGAAGCCTCTTCATCAGTTTCTCCTCGTCCTAAGACCAAGATATCATCTTGAACGATCACGATATCTGGTATTCCTGCGAAAACTTCATGTAGACGACACTGGTAAATATCAGTTGATACCTTCAAGCCGAAAGGGAGACGAAGCCATCTGTATCTCCCAAATGGAGTCCAAAAAGTGGTAAGCCTAGAACTCTGTTCTTCTAGCTTCACGTTCCAAAATCCGTCCTTTGCATCAAGCACAGAAAAGAATCTACAGTGATTTAACTCTGGAACTATACTCTCAACAGTTGGTATCTCATATTCAGTTCGCAATAAGGCTTGGTTCAAATCTCGAGGATCTATGCAAATCCTTAACTTTTTAGGGGTCTTAACAATCACAATGTTGCTAATCCACTCACTCGGGCCTTTTTCTTTCACGATTATGTTGTTCCTTTCCATTTCCTCCAGCTTGAGTTTAAGTTCATTCCTGAGCGGTACAGGGATGCGGCGAGGAACTTGCTTAACTGGCGGAAAAGTTGGATCAATGTTGAGCGTGCACTCGCCCTGTAGGCAACCCACTCCTTTGAAAACATCATCATATTTTGCTAAGATATTTTCCGCTTGGCTCGTCATTTCCAGATTGGCCATCTGAACTGCTTCAGCTTTCGCTCCATTCCCTAGAACAACAAAACCTAATTCCTCAGTTGTCATGGAAGAAAGCAACGGCATCTTTGGACCCGGGTGGTCAAAGTCGTTTATGACAACAAATCTTAGTGTGTGTATTCGCTCATTGTGTAATGTGGTCATATCAATTTCCCCAATGGGTCTTAATATAGCACCACCATAGTTCCGTAGTTTGGTTGAAGGAGGATCTAACTTGGGCATAATGCCTCCGTATAAAGCCCTAAGGGTGCTCTCTTCCATTGCATCCACTCCGGATCCACTATCGAGTTGGCATTTTACCTTTACACTCCTAAGTTTATGGAGCCCGCTGATTAGGAAATTGAGAACTACGGTCCAAATCTTCTTAGGTTTGGAGCTTCCGAAATTTAAAATCTCCTCAACGGCGAAAGCCTGATTACTTTGGTCTGATTCTTCGGACTCATTTTCGTCCTTTAGATATCTTATGTCGGTTCGCGGGCGACGGGTTGATGATTTTTTATTTCTTTTCTGAGGGAAGCCTGAATTTTGTGAGGGATTCTTCTTCCTACAAACAGATTCAAAGTGGTTCGCGGTCTTGCAAAAATTGCATATTTTGTTAAATGCCGGGCATGAGAGTCTATCAAATGCATGCGCTTTCCCACAATATTTGCACGGGGCCTGCTTGAATCGATTCCGTTCGAAGTCAATTTTGTTGACTTCTTCTACTCTGTTATCACCCCTGATAAATTTCATCTGCTTATCGGTCAATTCGTTCGTTTGACAAACATTAATCGCCTTCTCTAATGTTAATTGTGAATCGGCAATTAGCTGTTTTTTTGTAGCTTCGTCTCTAATTCCGAGTACTAGCCTATCGCGTATCATTTCGGCCTCCAAAGCCTGGTAGTCACAGTTGGTGCTAAGTTTGCGGAGTCGGTCGACATAGTCATCAATGGACTCGGATTCCTCTTGCATGGCCGATCCAAAAACATACCGTTCATAAATTACATTTGATTTGGGAATAAAAAAATTATCTAGTTCCGCTATAACCTTATCAACAGTATCCCTATCGGTTTCTGCTAGCTTCATATTTTCTAATACTTGCCAAGCATCGCGAGCCAAAAGCACCATGAAGGTGGCCAATTGAACATCCGCCGGCTTAGCTTTAAGACCAGAAGCAGTTAGGTAAAATGCCCACTCAGACTTTAAATAATTCCAATTATCAGTAACATTACCTTTTAGGGTCATTATGTCTGGCAAAGGGATGTGCGGGTTCGACATTATGAATCCTGATCCTACACAGTATGTGAAAGAGAGACCTACGTAAATAGGTAATAATAGTTAATTGTATGAAAATGCAGATTCGTCTTACCAATCCTTAATCTTCACAAGTACACTCACGTACGCTTCGTTTTAGCATAAAACTCCTGACACCATGTTTCAAATATGCCCTGTTCTTCTTAAAATATTAAAGAAATTAGAAATATAGATAAATGATTTAAGCATTTAGACAACCATATGTAATATAATTTATTTGCAATCGATACATTCATAAGTATTCGAAGTAAATACAAAGAGAGTATATAACAAGTCCTATTGTCTGGTGTAACCCACGTGGCCTTGTAAATGTTTTTACGGTCAAACGTAGTGCTACCAACAACCATGTCCTGGGATGCGGCGAAATTCACTAGTCTGATCCCATTATCATTGGATTCCGTGTGAAGACTATGTCTTCCTACTATAGGCAAAATAGCAGGTTCTCTTCCGACCTGGGCGTTAAGGTCACCTAGTACAATCTTCACATCATTCAAACCTATAGTAGGACATTCAAAGAGCATTTTATCCAAATCTTGGTAGAAATCATCCTTAGCCTGCTCGTCTGCCAACTCAGTTGGAGCGTGGACCGAAAATAATGAATAATTTCTGAATCTACCCCTAATTCTCAGCATGCATAACCGCTGATTAACCGCTTTGAAATCCATGACATGTTCCCTCATATTACTGCTCACTACAAAACCTACTCCGAAGACATGTTGATTCATGTGGCAGCTATAATAGATTGTATGTCCTCTCTTCTCCATGATACCGGATCCTACCCATCTCATTTCCTGCAGTGCCGTAATATCCGTCTTATATTTGGAAAGTTCATCTAGGAGTATTTGTAATGCTCCAGCTCTGTACATTGAACGAACATTCCATGTTGCCAACTTAAATTCCTTGAGAGCGCCGGGTCGATACCGTTGAGACTGTCCAAATCCGAGGCAATTTCCTTGACGTTTCACAGCCACAAAGAGTTTTTTCGAGAGAAGAGCAGCTGACCCCTCCGCCCTACCCCCAACATGGAGGACCAGTCTTGTAACCCTAGAAAGGAGCCCTAACTGGGTGCTATCAGCCGGGCCAGCTGAACCCAGGTTTTTTAACGAGGTTGTTACTCCTCCCCCTCCTCCTTTTTCATCTTGGCTTGGGACAGGCAATGGCGGAGTGAAATTTTTATTTACTGTATTATAATTTTTTCTTTTCATATTCACTTTTTGATCAATGAATTCAATTCATTCATATTTGAGGGCGTAGGAAGGCCTTTGATCAACTAAACCCTTTCCAAGAGCAGTAGATTAGTTTGGAATTTCTTAAATTTATTTATTTAATGCTTTCATAAACATATGTAACACTGAATTGGGTTTGAAATTTTTATTTACTGTATTATAATTTATAATTTCAGGCAAATAATAAAAGTGCAAATTATTAACAATGTTACAAAAAGAAACTACTAGTTATAATATAATGACACAAAAGTAATCATAAGCTTCGATGCACACATCGAGACTAAGCCCTTATATTTAGTCCGAAATCGAACATTCGAGAAGGGTTTAGATTATTCTGTTCCCGGAAAAGTCTAGAACTCTTTGGAATGTAATAGAAAAATCCATATGATTTTTTTTTTTTTTTTTTTCACGTTAGAATATTTTATAATGTTCCTGTATAAATTTAGCACCACTAAACTGTCAAAATTTCGGATTTCGTAAAACAAAGGGGGGAGGTCGGGGTTATTATCGGCCCGGAAGATAATTCCATTCATAAGGCGGCGGTTGCATGAAAAGCAATTTTCCAGCAAAAGGGTAATATGCCTATATATATGTATGAGCTCTTGAATCCGACCTGATTTTTTTTTTTCATAAATAATTTTAGTACGCAGACATTTCGATTGATTGAAAAATTCACTGCTAACTGTTAACTTTTAAATTTTATGTAATGCTATTTTTTTTTTTTTTATTCCATTTTTTAATTTCACTTACCTCTATATGAACTATATAGTAAGGTGCAGTCGTGAAAAATTTGTGAGACTTTGGTTTTTAACAGAGATACACAGTTTGGGATCCAAATTAACTCTAGAGGTGTAAAAACCTCTTTTAGTCATGGTGGGAAGGTCGAGATTTATTCCGTGGAACCGCCACGAAAAAAGTGGTCTCACTCAGGGATGATTAGAACCGCCTCCGTTCGGCTCGAGAATGTTAAAAGTAAGCCGTGCTAGAATGCCGAAAAATACACAAATTTAGTTATTTTTGGTCAAAATTTTGAAACTGTGGTGTTCAAAGTTATGAGACACTCCAAAGGCACTTCCCCCGACATATATCGGGAAACAAATTTACTTTCGTACTCGTGTCTAATATTTTTCGATCAACTGAAATGAAATCACCTGAAAACTTTTCATCGAAATCGGCATTTCAGTAACCTCCCTTAATTAGATAGTCTATGATGGCTCCGACTAGAGTCAATCAAGTCCGATGTATAAAACTGGAATATAAAATTGAAAATTGCTTGACAAATCAAAATCCTGTTTTCTTTTCTCTCTCCCTCCCTTCCTCTAACCTCCCCCCTCTCCGTCATCCTCCACACTTTATGAATGAAAATTTTAATAAATATTCAGATAGTGGAAGAGGTTGGTGAATATGGGGCGAAGGACAGTTTTCGTCTCTCTTCGAGGAGGGAATTACGATTTTTGGGATGATTTGTCCTTAGACCCTCTTTTTTTAATTTTATTAATTCGAATGAATAAATCCTTTAGTCAGGTATTTGCATTGATAAGATTAGTGGCTATTGATAATTAGCCAAAGTCATGAATTATTTAATATTCATTAATCAAAACGTCCCGGGGCGCCATTAGCATAAAATATATTAGACTCAGAGCATTTCAATTCATTCAATAAATCAAAAAATATTCATGATATACAACATGAATAAATGATTAAGCTTGGAAGAAAGTATAAAAGTATTTTATATTAAGGTAAATCTGCGTGTTAGACCAAACCTCTAGTTTTAAAACGGTAAAATTGGATTTTTATTTAAACTATCAAACTAACGAAAAACAATCTTTGTACGAAATTTAGAATAATAAAATGGTTCTCTAACTTGATATGTACGAATATATTTTTTATATTTGGTTTAAAAATTCGAAGCCCATTAAAGTTCTCTAAAATTGCATGACTAAAAGAGGATTAAAGGAGAAGAAGATTAAAGATACTTCAGTTGTTTCCCTAATAATAAACAGTATTAAAATATTACAATAGTTCTTTTTAAGTACAGGTATAAAATACTAGATAGCCATTGTTCAAAATGCTAACACAATGATATTCATTACAATAATACTTCATTACTATAATAATTCACCTGATATATATGCAAATATATTCCTTATTCGATTAATTTATTCGTTTTGTTATGCAAGTATTTAAATATCTGCAATGTATTATCCCATTATGTTATATGCATTATTTATTTGATGGCATACCTAATTGAAAATGAGGGTTTTCGACTAATCCGCAAATGTTATTAAGCTTAAGGTATACCTAATTAGTTTCACATGCTTCAGGGAGCAATATTTTACAAAACTATCTTAACATCGTCAGATTATTTGTCGATTCCAACAGTTTAAATCAAATGAACAATGTTTATCACATTTATGTCCCTTACCTCCGAAAACTCAACAGATTAGCTGTGCAATAAAATTATATTTCCAGTTCTAAAAAAATAAAATAATAACAATCTTATAAATAAAGTTGAAATTCTGTTTGTTTGTTCTTTATAGAAATCCATACCGTTTGTCCTAAATTCTCCAAATTTCGCTTAGTGGTTCTTTGATACCAGGTGCGAACACCTGTCCATATTAAAATTGCATAACTTCAGCCAATCTCATGGTATATTCTTTATTGTTAAAAAAATCGTCATGATCTCGCTTTACAATGGTTTTTTTTTTACGAAATCGACCGTTTGAGTCGAAAAACAGCTTAAAATATCATTTTATACATTTTGAAGAGGCCAACAAGGCCCGGTAAGACCGTCCCTTGGTAGGCGTCGAGTTCTGGGATTTTTAAACCATATGTTTTTTTTTTTTTTTTTAAATTACAATACGTTTATTTACATGTATGGTGAATTTATTTTTTATAAATGCCTCCTAAGAAGCGAGCTTCAATAGGAGTAGTGAGCTCAGAAGCTAAAAACAACGTCAAATACGAGCAGCTGAAACTCTCGACGAACATCAAATTAGGATTGAACAACAGAGGCTTAGACAGGCAGAATCGCGGGAAACTGAGTCTGCCCAGGAATACGAGGCCCGCTTTGCGCCACAAAGGCTTAGGCAAGCCGATTTGCGAGAAGCTGAAACTGCAGGCCAATATTTCTGTTTGTTTGTTTGTTTTTTATAGAAATCCATACCGTTTATCCTAAATTCTCCAAATTTCGCAAGTAGTTCTTTCATACCAGGTGCGAACACCTGTCCATATTAAAATTGCATAACTTCAGCCGATCTTCAGCTGATAGTCTTTATTGTTATAGAAATCGTAATGAACTCACTTTACAATGGTTTTTTACGAAATCAACCGTTTTATTAGAAAAATGAAATTCCCCGATCAAACCGGGTTATATAGCTCAAAGATGAATTTCTGTTAGTTTGTTTTTTCTTAATAAAACTCCATACCGTTTGTCCTAAATTCCCCAAATTTCGCTCAGTGGATCTTTCTTACTAGGTGCGAACACCTGTCCATATTAAAATTTCATAACTTCAGCCAGTCTCTGGGTATATTCTTTATTGTTATAAAAATCGTTATGATTTCGCTTTAAATTTGTTCACGTTTATTAGAAAAATGAAATTCCCCGGGTGAAACCGGGATATACAGCTAGTCTATATAAATAAAGATGAAATTCTGATTGTTTGTTCTTTATAGAAATCAATACCGTTTGTCCTAAATTCTCTAAATTTCGCTCAGTGGTTCTTCCATACCAGGTGCGAACACCTGTCCATATTAAAATTGCATATCTTCAGCTGATATTCTTTATTGTTATAGAAATCGTAATGATCTCGCCTTACAGTGGTTTTTTAAGAAATCTACCGTTTCATTAGAGAAATGAAATTCCCCGGGTGAAGCCGGGATATGCAGCTGTAATCTATGCAAATAAAGATGAAATTCTGTTTGTTCTTTATAGAAATCCATACCGTTTGTCCTAAATCCCCCGGGTTCTTCTTGCATATAAACCTCTTTTTTCATAATTGCTTGCTTCAGTAAATTACGGTTTAAACCTAATATTTATTACTATTGTATTTCTATAATTTTTTCTCCCTCGGGGGGGGGGGGGGGGGCATGTGCCGCCGCCTCACTGTGTCTTCTTCGATCATTCAAACTTAACTTTGAGCTCTGAATCATAAAAAGATTGCACTTGACTGTACTTTTACAAAGAAAGTTTAAAAGTTTGAAAAATAAAAATGTTTGAAGTGGCATCATCGGGAATAGTTCGTTTCTAGTTTGTTGCATTGTTCTATTGTTCTAGGAGTTTCTAGGTCACCTCGAATGTTATAAAGTCTAAGCTGAAAATGACAAAAGAAAATGAGATGCATTGTTTCTGGGCTATTTCTTCTCTGGTGTGAGGGCTCCACTTCTTAAAGTGTGTTCCTAGACGAAGTATACTGCATATTTAAGGTTTATTTACAATAGAATCATTTTTGTCTTCTTCTTTTGTATTTTTAAATGGCTAAGTCAATTGAATTTCTTGCAGACTGTATATGTCCATATATTTTCGTTTTTGGAATATCGTCAAACTTTATGAATCGGACAGGATGTACCTTGAAAAAAATCAATGCATAGAAAGATTAATAAGAAATATTTAGTGACATGATGAAGAAAAAAAATGATTACTTGATTTTTTGATTTGAATTATTTACTTCTATAATGTTTAGGTTTTGATAACGATTGTTTTAAATGTCTTATGAAGGAAAATAATATGAAGATGCCTAAAACTTTGAGGTCTTGTGTAAAATTTGACACCCTGTGTATAATGATACATTTTTTAACATTGTTAAACAATGAATTATAATTTTTAAATATTTAATGAAAATTTTCAACAAAAACTGTTTCCCAAGATACTGGAGACACTCTGTTTAATATATTTCTTTTAATAAAAATCAAAAAGTTCCCGAAGACAAGTTGACAAAGAATTAATTACAAGTTTCGATATCGTTTAGTTTCCAAGAATAGTAGACGGGTCTTTTTTACTTTACCCACACCAGTTTTTATTTCTAAAAGAGTGATTTATCTTAATATTAAATAAATACTGGTGAAGAACAGATGATTAAAGTAATGTATTTAAAAAGCTTTAAATGTAAACAAAAATGATAGTTTAATTTATAACCAACCGATTCACTCCTGCAACTTCTCAAACTGCATCTAAACGCTGAAGATATTTTTTGGTGAAAAGCATGCTTCGTAAAGCGCCCTCTTCTAAATATCCGTGTTTTATGCAATATCCCGTTACCTTTGACTACCTTTGAAATGTCTTAAATGCCACTTTTTCTGATTTAAGAACACTTCCTCAGTTGTATCATATTCATTTTTAATAGCTAACTTCCTTCATGTATTATTTACTTTCTCTTAAAATAGACATACGTTATTAAATAACGTAATGATAAATCACTAATAATATCAAAAAGTAACTGGCGTGGGTAGTAAAAAAGACCCTAGTAGTTACAAACACTGCATTCACTGAGCGGTTGGGAACTTCAGTTGCTCAATGTGGACCGTCCTTGGTTTTTTTTTCTTTAACACTTTCAATCGTTACTACATTATGTTCCCTAATCACTATCACTCTGAATGGGCCCTCGTATCTCCGTAATTCTTTTCCCCTGTTGGTACCTATCTTGCGGTAAACGATTGACCCAATTTTATCCCTCCCGTCACATCTTTCAGCTTTAAGTTCTCCCGCGCGACCCTCGTACTCTTTTCCTTTTGAATTTCCCCCCTAACTTTCTCCCATCTCCTTCCCAGCTCAATCCTATTTCTGAACATCCTCTCTATCGCTTCCTCTTCCGCCACCGTGGCTGCGTAATCCCGTCGTCTCCCGCGTAGCCCGAAAAGCACTTCGAATGGCGAGAATCCCGTGACAGTGTGAATTGAGTGGTTATATGCCATCACGGCTTTCTGCATTGCCATGTCTGGTTCCAACCCCTTTTCCACTTGGTATACCCTCAAATGATCGCTAAGAGTGCTGTGCAATCGTTCGATGCTCCCCCTGCTCTTGGGATGTCCCGGTGTGTTGAGGTGCCACACTACTTCGAGTTTCTTCATTTCTTCTCTTATCTGCGTATTGTCGAATTCCCTACCTCCATCTGAAGAAATTCGGTCGGGCACACCATAGAACTGGAACCATGCATGAAGAGCTCCTAATACCGCCTCTGATGACTTTTCTTGCACTTGATATGCCATCGCTATCTTGCTGAAGAGATCTATCATGGTCACCCATTTATACCCCCTCCTAGTGAACGTGTCAATTTGAAGATCACTGAGCGGCGTATCGGCAGTTGGCGTCTCCTCTTGCGTTCTAACGGGGGGTGCCTATCGTATTTCGTTGCCAAGCAGACCTCACAAGACCCGATAATTTCGCTGATTGTCCGTTTCATACCCCACCAGAAGTACCTTCTACGCAGGGCCTGCAGCGTCTCGTGTACTCCACGGTGATTGGTTTTACCTTGGTATGCTACTGTCACCTCCTTCTGTTGCTCTTCGTCTCTGAGGGTTTCTACCTTCAGCTTGCCGCGGATGAATAATCTATCCACCGCGATTCGTTCGGACCGCCACGCTCTCTTTATTTTCTCCCAAATTGTAGCGTTCCCGACATAGAGGTGATAGACCTTGCCCTTTTTCGATGCATCTTTTAGTGCCCTACAAATCTGATCATCTCTTGCTCCCGGCTCAGACCAGATTGTTGTTATTTCGCATCTCCCATACCTACTATATTGTACCTTCATTAACCCAGAGGTCCTCGTTTTCCAAATGATTTGGCGGCTTTTATCATTAATGATCTCCTCTAATTCCTCCATATCTTCTGAGTGACCACTACCCTGATTCTCTTCTTCTTGTGAATCACCTGTGTCTGTTTCTGCCTCGCCATGTTCTCCCTCTCCTTCGGGTGTCCACTCCCTCAGGAATTGCCTCACATCTCTAGAAGATTCTCCCCTATCTTCCTCGATGGCGTTTACAGTGATGGCTCTAGACAACCAATCTGCTACTACGTTCTCTCTTCCTGGCTTGTACATGATTTCCATGTTGTATTGCGACAGGAATTCTTTCCATCGTGTAACTCGCGCCGAGGATTCTTTTAGTTTACCCACCCATTGCAGTGGCCTATGGTCTGTGTGTGAACCCTGAACTTTCTTCCGAATACTTAAGGCCTAAAATGCTCGACAGCCCACACTATTCTTAACAATTTCCTTTCTAAGGCGCTGTATCTTGACTCCGCTCCTGTTAGACGCCTACTAGCGTAAGCCACGGGGCGCTCCCCCAATTCTCCTTTCTGAGCTAACACTGCCCCGATCGCGTACTCACTCGCATCAGTTGTGATAGTGAACATCTTTGTGAAGTCTGGAAATGCGAGTATGGGTTCTTCCTGTAGCCGCTCCATGCACTTTCGGATGTTGTCCTCCATCAATGGTGTTACTATTACTTTCCTGCCTTTATTTAATAAATTATTAAGAGGGACAAGATACTCCACCATCTCGGGCACAAAGCGTCTATAGTAATTGAGAGTCCCCAACAGTCTACGGATACCTTTCACATCTCTGGGGACGGCCATTTTCCTGATCGCCTCTACCTTACTCGCTTCTTGTGTGACACCTTCTCCTGAGATAGTGGGCCCTAGGAAATTTATCTGCTCCCGACCTATTAAAGATTCCTTCGATAGTTTTAACCCAAACTGTCGTACTCTCCCGAACACACTCCTTAAATGCTCCATGTGCTCTTCTTCATTTTTACTGAACACCAACAGGTCATCCATATAGATCTGGCACATAGATTCGTCAATCCCTCTCAATAATTCATCCATGAGCCGTTGAAAAGTTAATGGGGCATTTTTCAGACCGAACAGCATCCTCGTGAATTCGTAGTGCCCACGCCCAAAAGAGAACGCTGTTTTGTGGCGGTCTCTCGGATGCATTTTTATTTGGTGGTACCCCGCTTTTAAATCTAACGTGCTGAATATTTTTGCCCCGCTCAATCTATCCAGAATGTCTTCGAATTTGGGAATCGGGTATTTTTCGTCTACAGTGCTGTCATTTAGTTTTCTGTAGTCAATAACAACCCGGTACCTTTCCTTGTTATCTCCCGGCACGCTTTTCTTCTTTACTGCCCATAGTGGGCTGTTGTACGGCGACGTGCTATCTACAATAATGCCCTGTTTTTTCAAATCGTCTATTTCTTCCCGGATATGTTGACGGAGTGCGTGAGGGTATCTCCTTTCCTTTACGTACGTGATCTTCTCTTGTTTGAGGGGTATTTCATGTACGGTTCTCCCCGTATCTCCCAGTATGTCCCCTTCCTTAAACAATATGTCCGCGAACTCATTCATCACGCTTTGCCTCCAATCATCGGCCCGTCTGATAACTCCTATCCGCGCTTTATCGTCCCTCAAAATAGTTTCGCACTTGTATTCTGTCTTCCCGATCCTAATATTCCATTCCCCTTTCTTATTACCTGTACCCGCCCCTACCCTCTCCAAAAGGTCGCACCCTACGATGACCTGGTATTCCCGGGGCATACTTCCCACGACATGTACCTCCAAATGCCTCCCTTTACTCCCCCACCTGGTCAATTCGATTTCGGCCTCCCCCTCTACACTACAGGGGCCACACAGAGTGATTAATTTACAGTTACATACCTTGATTCGGTGAGGTGTCTCTCCTCCACTAAGCTTCTCCAGTGCTCCTCTCGTCAAGATGGTGCTGGAACTTCCCGTGTCCACCAAACACCGCACGCCACCTTTCACCTTTATTATAGGCAACCATCCACACTTACTCCTTATATTGTGATTTACTAGCGTGTGGTCGCCCCTCTGCCAACACTCTCCTCAAATTCTTTCTTCCGCTCGCCATCGTCTGCTTCGTCCATCCCCTCGTCCACCTCTAATTATCTCGACTCTTTGTCACTCCGTTTCTTCCAACTCTACCTCTGTTTCCGAAGTCACGGACTCCTCCGCTGATTCCCTGGATGACGTACTCCTCCTACCTGAATCACTCCTTCTACGCATCCTCTGGGTATTAATCTCCATCGGCTCACCGCGATTTTGCTCCCTCCTAGAGTATATGTAGGGGCATTGCCTTACGATATGTCCCTCCGTACCACACTCAAAACACTTGGTACGTGGACACTGTGCAACCAAGTGTCCGCTCATCCCATAGCCATGACATTTCCGGTCTTCTCTCCTGGCTCTCGGTCTGTTTTGCGTCGTCCTTCTGTGTCAGGTTGACGGCTTTTCCCGGCTATTATATGGTGGATTCCTTGTCCAGGTCGTGGTTTTAGGGCATCTATATGTTACCCTGCTCCAGCCAGCCTCTTCCATCTCCATACGATTCTCTTCTTCTCTTGCGCTATAATCGACCATTTCTTGCGCACATTCCACAAATGATCGATCTCTCGGCAGACCTTCCTCCTTACCTGTCTCTTTGGCCAACTGCACCTTAAGGATGGTAGAAAGGAACGCCATCCGACCCTCTACTTCTGCTGCACTCACTGTCTCCCGCATCTTCTCGGTAATCTGGATATATTTAACCAAAAGTACCCCAGCATACTGTCCGCTTGTCTGACGTGATGACTTCGTCTCCCGAAACATTTGAAAAATGTCTTCTTCGGGGGTCCACCTTCCTCCCCCGTACGCTTTCTTCAGCCTCTCTTTTACCACCAACCAGGGTGTCTCTTTATCGGCCTGAATGTGATTGAGAATGCTCCTCTTCACTCTGCATACCAAGGCTGCTTTCAGTGCCTCTGCATCCCCAGCATTAACCAGGTTTTCCGCCACTTTAGAGTCTATTTTTTCCATGAGGCGATCTCCGCCCTTCAGGAAGTGGTTTAGCTCCCCGGTTTCCCCTGTGAAGCGCTCAAGGTCCGATATCGCTTTCCTTAAGTCCTGACACCTGGCCACTCTGAGCTCCATCCATTTTAGGGTATAGAGTCTGGCGGTCTCAAAACTCCTTCCGCCATCTTTAAGGCTTTGCGCACAAATTACGTCTGACCGGAAAAAAACGGCCTCCGCACTCTCACTATCCCGGGTTTCGGCACCACTTAACCGTTACCGGAAAGAAACTGATAAAAAAAAGGAATGGGTTGACAATGAAACACGTATGAAGTCAGAAACAAGACTGCTTTATTCTTTCTATAATTCCCTATTTATACATTCTGCTAATGTTTACAAGCACTGTTTGGTATTAAGGCTAATACTGTGCCTTCTCTATCCTTATCTTATATATATATATATATATATATATATATATATATATATATATATATATATATATATTAATATATTTAAGAATAATTAAGGTGGGTGCCCATAACGTGGTTTATCTTCAAGAGTGGTGTCGCCGTTGTTGAAAAGCGTAGTGTAATCTTTTCATTCACGACACCATATCCCCTCTCTGTCACTCGAGAAGATCCAGTGAATCATTGTTTCCAATGATGCAGCTAAAGTACACGAATTCAAATTTTGAGAAAGATACGATAATTGTGTGAAGAAATTGTTGTTTGAAAGACCCTCTTTCTGATGAACTTGACTAATTAATGTTTAACCTCTGAACAATGAAGAGGAGAGGTGAGCAAACTATTCCATTCAAGATATTTGTAAGCCTAATAATATACCTCTTTAAATAAGAAATATATGTGTTGTTTTTAAACAATACGAAACTCCATCCCATTTTCCATCTATCCCTTATATTATTGTAGTAAATTTCTTGACAACTACTTCAACAGTCTTTGGCGCGGAATATGTTGATTTAAGTGTTTGTGCCAATGGGTTCATGTTGAAAGACATTCTTTGATAGAAATTTTTTTAGTGCATGGCAGTTTGAATGTCTAGGTCCTCGTGCAGTAAGTCATTGGTCAAATAGTATGGTGGTGCATTTACTTTATTTTTCAATACGTTTGATAGAAAAAATTGGATTCCTTGGATATTCGGTGGCTTTGCAGAGATCCATAGTTATCCTCACAACTAATATTTATACAGACGGAAGCAAAAACGAAGAAAATACTGGATGCGCATTCACCTGCAAGCATAACCACACCTACTATGAGGAGCAATTCAGACTAGGGCCACTGTGCTCCAATAATCAGGCAGAAAAATTAGCTGTGATCAAGGCTACAGACTGGATACTAAGACAAATAGACCACTCCGACATGACGTTTAACTTATACACAGACAGTAAAATATTACTCGACTCCTTGAAAAACCCAAAAATCCACGATGTACTGACCGAACGAATTAGACAAAACCTCATCAAAATTAACGAAAGAGACATTAAAATAACATTGCAATGGGTGAAAGGTCACAGCGGGGTCAGCGGCAACGAGAGAGCAGACTCCTTGGCAAAGACTGCTTCGAATGACCAGGACTTACCAAACGACTACAACCTAGCGCCTTTCACTTTTGTTAAGAAAAGGATCAAATCAGACTTAATTTCAGACTGGGACAGACACTGGCAACACTCGACAAAAGGGCGACCCCTACACAAATTTGTTCCCCACATCACGCTTCAAAATTACAACAAAACAAAAAGCCTTCACTACAAACTCACGCAATTTATTACTGAACACGGACCATCTAAACACTACTTTAAAATATTCCACCTGACAAACTCAGACTCATGCAACTGCGACGGACAAACCCCACAAACATTTAATCATATACTCTACGACTGCACTATATACGAACAAGCAAGACATCAGTTGATCAAAAGCTGCCTGCTAAAAGAACAGACGTGGCCTGTGCCAGAGGACAAAATACTCAAAAAATACAAAAAGGAACTAATGACCCTCATATTCAGAACCGACTTACAAACGAACCACGTACAATATAACCCAAACCAATAAAACCGAATAGTGGATTAACACCCATTGTGTCCAACTTTTACTTATTGCATCTTGCTTGTAAATATAATTTATTATTGTAATTATAACTTTCACTGTAAATATTACACACTTTAATTAACTATATTTTATTATTATATATTAATTAATAAACTAAATATCTATAAATTACTTTATTTTATGTTTTTATATATTATTTACACTTTTAATTTTACAATATAATTTTTTTTTATTTCTATGTATTCCACTTTAAGAATTTATTTATTTATTTATTTATTATTGCCTCTACCCAGTAGGGTCATTGGCAAACTTTAAGAATTATTTAGGATATATTTGTATTAGGATATGTTAATTATTATTAATTTATTAAGCTGTTATTATTTAGTTAGGTAATTTTGTTCTTCTTTTTGTACTTTATTTTGTTCCTATTTTTATTTTTATTTATGTATCTTTTCATGGTAAACATTTAATTTACTGCTATTAAATTTTACATTGTTCAGAGAAAATTTGAACTGTACATTGTATGCGTATAATATGTAGTTTTACATGGAGTACGCACAATTATTCAATAAACTCCTCTTGCATAGGGCGTACTATGCAAGAGAAAAAAAAAAAAAAAAAAAAAAAAAAAAATAGTTATCCCATACGTCCATTTTCTTAATATTAAATTGTTTGTTTATTTAACTTCACTTTATGCTACTAAGGCTAATCGGACGATGTTTGCCTAACCGTGTTTAATTAGGACAGGGATCTTTAACACGTTAGGTGCGGCCCCGGCGTCCGATGTCTTACATTCCCCATTCAACAGCCGATTTTCACATGAAAATGTCCGAAAGTCCGAACACTCAATTTAGTCGATTTTTAATGAGATTATTGCATTTTAGTGCAGAAAGTGCGGCTACTAGCTGAAATTCTGATGTTTTTTAGAATCGGACTCCGAGGTCCAATTCCGTCCCTGAATAATAAAACAAGACTACTCGACGGCATCACCCTTCCGCGTCCGATGATTGCAACAACTACCTTTATGGTTATCTTTAATTATATGTGTTTGATTTTATACTATGTTGTTCTATTTAATTTCTTTAACAATCTTTAATTATTGCATAAATATGAGAAAGAAAACAATATATATATTTTTTTTTTTTAATACTTCTTACTAAGTCTGTAATTATATATAAAACTTACTGATATTTGCTTTAAAAAGAATTTTTTTTATTGTAGAGTGAATGTTTGTAAAGCAGTAAAAGACACCAAAAAATCGTTTTAACATTGCAAAAATTATCAATATGTGTGGTAATTCAAAATTCCAGCAGTTAAATGCTATTTTCGATAAAGTATGGCGTAAATCTTGTCTGTATCGGACCCCGGGGGCCTGTCCTGCGCCTACTAGGTGCATTCCTTACCAAGAGATAATGCCCCTGAGACTCTCATATAATTCACTTTTCAGTCAAAAATTAACGCTTTCGTCAGAGCATTCCCATCGGACCCCGACGCCAGATTTCGTCTGTGGCTCATCCTAGCAGTCGGACCCCTGAGACCGATACCGTTCAACTCAGGATACCCCTAAAATACGCCGCCGCACCTAACGTGTTAAAGAGCGCCTAATATCGTACAAGCTCGGGACTTCCAGTTTACGTCCTTTCCGAGGGACGGCATAGCCAAAGATTTTTTACTCCCTTTAAAGTGTTGGCCTTTAGTTGCTATGCTTAATATTAAATTAATATACAGTTTAATACATGGAAGCCTAATGAAATAATTAGCAAGCATTTTTATGAAGGTTTCAAAGGAAATCCTAATTGGTTTGATTTAAATAATTTAAAGTAAGAACTGGAGGGAAGTAAATGGATCCTGGTTCTCCTTTTGAGCTAGGAAGGAGGCTTCGGAGCAAACCTCATTACCTCGGAGCTCTTCTTTAGTTTTAGTAACTGTATTTCCCTCCCCTTCCTCAAACCTAATCCTTAAGGATCTAAGGACACTTTTCCCAATTGCTGCTTTTATCCCAACTTCGGCCAAATATTTACCAGAATAAGTCACTAACATCATTAATATTAAATACTGTCCAATTTCTTTTCCAATTGATAGTCAGGGTTAACGAGGAAAGGATGACAACTTTCTTAAACTCAACTGAAATAGTATTAAGCTAAATTACAAGTTTTATTTATATCGATGATCAGCAGAATTACCTTCATTTTTCTTGAAATTGGATTAAAAAATGAATATGTAAATATTTGATTTCGAATACTAGTAGAAAGGTAATTAGCAGGGATGGGATTTATATGTAATAAAAATTTCAAAGTATGTACTTAAATATGGATGTTTATTTGCAAATCTATGTAACAAAAATATGGACAAAAAATAAAAATAAATGAAATCATGTACTGAAAATTAAAATAGTTAAATAGTTTAATTCACATAAAAAATATAAAGAATATCCGTCTCTAAGAATGCCCGGCACAAATCACTGTTAAAAGTAGACCTACTTGAACTTGCTCCTATAAAAGTCAAAAAAGTTTGTTTTTTGAGTTTTGTTTCTTATTTCCTACGTGTTTTGTTGTTTTCAATTGCTATAAAATATAAAAATCGTTGATCCGTTGAAATGTGTTTTCAACAATGCTGGACACCTTCACTGTCGCATTTAAATGTTTCTTCTTCAAATTCCGCGACGTAGGCACTTAGCGGCTTTACTTTTTTTGTTTACTTTCCTTTTTGGCATTTCGCACACGTAAGTTGTAAACTTATCACTAAATTAACCAAACAAATGAGGCAATATAAGCATTGTCAAGGATGAGGTATCTTGTAGATAAGAAAGGAAGGGGATCAAAATTTCTGAGAACTGTCGATATGGCTTTGTGCCTTTTGATTTTTCAAGAATTTTTTTAATCCCTAAGTTCATTCTCTCCTTTACACTTTATTTATTCTAGGCATTGATAGAATATTTGTAGAACAAGCAAAAAAAAAAAAAAAAAACTAACAATCATTTTAAATTAAATTCCCTAAAGGTTATAAAATATTGACAAAAATATGTATATATTGCAATATACGTTAAAATATTTAAAAACCACAAAATATGGAAAATAAACATGGTTCAAATTCAAATGCAATTCTAGGCCTCAGAAGAAAATACGTAAATACATGAAAATCCCATCCCTAGTAATTAGTTATCATTCTCAATTGTATTTGATTAAATAAGCGGCATTTATAAATTGCTTTCATTAGTAATATAACATATTAGTTATATTACATTATATCGTATAACATATAGTCCTATAAACATAACTTTTAAAAAGTCATTCCGTTGAGAGTTAGGGTAAAATAAAATTGATGGTGTTTTTGACTCTCCTTTAAAAAGAAACCTATTTTTTTATATGTATTGAGACTTGGTCAACCAGCTTGCATGTAACAACATTTAGTCTCTTTCCCTTGGAACAGTCGGTAATACAAGATTTTTTTAAAAATAATTAAAAATGAACTGTTATTACTAATGATGGATGATAAAAAACTGACTACAAAAACGATAGGATTGAGAGATGGGTTACAGAAATTAAAGGTAAAATGTATGTGTAGATATTTAGATCATTTTTGTTTTATTTTAATATTTAATAATTTATTACTTTTAGAATATCGATTACTTAGTGCGATTTTGATTAAGGTTTATAGAAAAACACTGAAGATGGAAGCAATTTCCGAAACATTGGTTGAAAATGTAATGTTATGACTTGTTTTTAATAAACATATTAAAAGGAAAAATATATAGGATTTTAATATCTCACCAATCAATTACCTGAATATAATATTGAAGATTCTCCTAAAAATATCTCTAAATACATGAAATCTTTTAGACGTATTTTGGTATATTTTATGTGCAATCAATTCAGCTATATCGTCTTGAAATATTAAATAAATATACTGCAAAAAATATAGTATAGTAAATTATAGTAAAAATGTATGCCAATTAACACTTTAAATTTAAATATCTTTGAGTATTAAAGTGTGCAAAGTATATATATTTTTCTCTCTCTGTTAGTCTGATGAGCAGTTTAAATATGAACTTCCATTGGTGAAACGAAACATTATTTTGGTCTTGCTATTTAATAAAATAATTATTTTATGCCTATTTTTTCTCTGTTTATTAATTAAAATTTAAAATAAAAAAATAAACGAAAACCTTTGTTTTTGGAAAGGGAAGGGGAGTGAGGGTTAGTCGACCGGTTCCGTAGATGTGATGAACCTTGGTAAGATAACACTTTTAGAGAAAAAAATGAAGCATAAAAAGAAGATTGCTATCATCCTGACTCAGAGTGGTCCAAAGCAGGCAAAAAATCTGGTTTTTTTTTCATGAAACAAATTGATTAAGTTTCTGTACAGCAAGGCTATCAACAAAAACATTCTAAAGGTATTGACGTTAAAACACGGAATTTACCACCGAATGAAAAAATTAAAAAATACGATTCTTTTTGAATAAGAAAAAGT
Source organism: Aelia acuminata (assembly GCA_911387785.2). Classification (NCBI taxonomy): domain Eukaryota; kingdom Metazoa; phylum Arthropoda; class Insecta; order Hemiptera; family Pentatomidae; genus Aelia; species Aelia acuminata. Next base: position 203,940,767 of record OU426978.1, on the reverse strand, counting down.
TGTAGAATTTTTAAAAATCACTTTAAAGACATTTTAATTAATTTCAAACCTATAAATGCATTTTAGACTAAGTTTTTGTCTATTTAAAATAACCATGATTAAAAATAAATAAAAACCTGTAAATTTATTTCACGAAATTGTACTTTAAAGTCACATGTTGAAATTATAGAAGTTCATAATTGATGAGCTAAGTGGATAATTATGTCTATGACGTCTACTAACAGTTTTGAAGAAATTGATATTTTTTTTTACCGATGAAAATTTTATTTTATCCTGCAAAAATAGCTTGTTTTTTTCTTCTTTTTTTTTATGAAGTTGTCAACCACTAGGGTCATTAGTACCTTATACCAAACATATTATTACCTCAGTTTTATTCTGTACTTTTTTTACATTATATTATTTTCTATTATTCTGTAATTTTGGTCTGTGCCTTATAAAACAGTTTTGTCCGTTTGAGGAAGTCAAAAAAATTATCTATTGTTTTTAGGTTGGCCTTGCCACACTTCGATTCTGTCTGTGTTGTATGCTCAACAATCTGTAAAGATGTGTTTAACGGTGAGCGGGCTGCCGCAGGTCAATTTGGTCGAGGATTACGAGCAATAGTTATGGGTAAGGCGAGTATTATCAATACGCAAACGTGTTAAGGTCAGTTCCTCTCTGCGTTTATATCTAATTGAGGTTTTCCAGGGGCAGTCTCAGTTTATTTTCTGTTAACTGATATCATTTTTGTTTCCATTTCACCTTTATTTTCTGTTTTGTTGGGGAAATATATTCTTCGGTTATTGCTTTTTTTGGGAGCCGGATCAGCAAAATCATTGTTTCTTTTACTTTGAATTACCAACCTAAAAGTTCATAAAAAAAAAAAAAATAAAATCTGAACATGTGAAGCAGAAACAAATAGCAAACTAACAATTTTCTGGACTCACTGTTTTGTTACATAACTTGTTCATTTAATAAGCTCTTCAATTACATTGTAAGATAAACAAAATGGAGGACGATATTATGAGAATAACATAGTGTAAAACGTATATGGGTTTAAAAAATGTTTATTAGTCGAAAATAATAATTAACTTTAAATAAATAATAAATAATTTCAGGCAAACAATAAAAACTCAACTTTTCAACAATGTTACTTAAAGTATCACTTGTAACGACACAGTATCAAAAAAGTAACCATATGATTCGATCTTCAGCCCAACACTAAATCTCCAGTCCATCGCTTCTTATATTTAGTCTGAATTAGAACAATCCAGAAGGTTCCCGTCATATTCTTGAATAGTTACGAACATGTACTAGAACAGTTTGTAACTGTTTTAACAAAAAGAACTTTTTTCTATAATATGTTTTTTTGTCTCTCTTTGCAATATTATTAAAATAACTTTTGATCAAGGAAAACTTTAGATATGAAAATCTAGCCTGCTTTGCATATTTTTTTTTATTTCATTTTTTTTCTTATGTAACACTCAGTACTTCTACAAAAGCTTGTTAGGAATGTCAAAGAAATGTATTAAATTAAAAAATATGATTTCTTTGATGATTTCTTTTAATAAAGTTACTGTTTCTTTACGAGGAATAATAAACTAAGAACGACTTTATGGATTTAAAAGGGGGAAAAATCAAACATGGAAGATAAACAGAAGAAATGAAAACATAACTTCTGGTTGATGCTTCTTCTGTTAAATCACAGAGCAAGCTGCAAATACTTACAATAATGTCCATTAGAGAGATTTAACTCATCAAGGACTGTTTTTGCTAAGGATTTACAAACCCTAATCGAATATGGAGGACAACAGAACCCTTTCAAGTGCAAATGTATCGAAAAGTTCTTGTTAAAAGCTTAATGTTAAATATATTAAGTTATTAAGATATTGTTAATGTTAAAAGCTAAGCAACTATATTAGGTCATAGTAGTAGAAGTAGTTCGAAATGTCTCTGTTCCAAACTAATCTACATTTTTGATAAATGTAATGAAAAGGTTATGTGAAACGCTTTTACACTAGTACTGTTCGATACACGTTTCGAAATATTTTTTGAAATACTTAGGAAAATTGCTAATAAACACTGTTTTAGTAGATATTAGCATATTTAATTCAATATTATTGTATTTTCGAGCTGATTTCTAATGATAATTGTTTTTTAGACATATACAGGAATCTACATCGACAACGAAGACAGCTAAGGAGTCCTTAAGACTTTAATACATACCAAACATTTGGTCGGTTGATGATCACCATCTATTGCGCTATGTAATATAATGTTGATAATAAGTACGATTTATAAGATAATAATATCAATAATTTTAAATATAAATCTGGTGAGTGCGCGCATCACACAACTTTAACTTTACATCCTTTCTTTGACTAAAAAAAAACATTATTTATTTAAAATGGCGTAATTAAGACTTACCGGAAAAACGCAACATTTTTTTCCTCAATGAAAAATTTTACTTTCTCTTTTAATAAAATATATAGTAAGGGAAAGTATTGTGATCGTGAAAATTTTCGACTACCGGTTTTCAACGGAAATACACGTTTCGGGGCCACTGAGTACGAATAACCAAGTCCCGCGAAATGTTCTGTGTGAACAGATTACCTCAAAACGATAACCCGTACGAAACTGAAATTTGCTATTTGAGTTAGGTATATGCCCGCGATGTGGCAGTGAAAATTTCATGAAAATTGAGTAAATGGAGGTATTTTATTTAATAATTTTTTTCGTATTATTTTACGTTTTTTACGATTTTCTCTAAAACGGCTCAAACGATTTTGATTGAACTTTTCAAGGTAAACTGTGTGCTGCTCAAAATGATTATAGATCGGAAAATACATATCTCATTATCTCATAAGAATTTCTAACCTTACCTTATCTTAGCTTATTTCCATATTTTTATCTTTGTTTTCCATTTTAAAAAGTAATTAAAAAGTTTTTTTTTTTTAATTCTTTAATTGTTCATTTGGTTTGTAGACCGTTCCTAGTAATTGCCATGGAAACCATTAGTTTCCGTTACATAATCTGAATACTTTACGTTAAATACTTACTACGAACACTTTATAAACTACTTTTTATCATTCAGAGGTCTTTTTATCATGGCGGCATATGTCGATTTCATAACGTTTTTGTTTATAAGCATGCTATTGTAATACATGTTATCATTATTATACTTTTGTATTGTGTTATGTGAGAGAAGTTATTGGTTCCTATATTATTATTTTCCACAGACAAATAGTAATACAAATCTTTGTATTTATTGTTAATTTCCATTAAAGAATAAATAAATCAAGAAAAGTTCACAATAAATTCTCAAAAGTGTAGGTAATTTTTCTTCCTTTTCCTTTTTTATTTGTGTTTCAATTAAATCACTAGCTAAGCGCTGAAACGCTTTGCTGGGGCCCACCCTGATATCAACTTTTAGTAAAGTAAATACATTTTAATAATTTAAATTAGGCTATTATTTGAAATAATAGTCTATACATGTTGTAACAGCACCTACTGTCACAGGTGTAACCTAATAGAAACCTGACTTGGGGAGTCAGTGTTGCCAAAAAGCTGTGAAAATTAGTGGCTACACTGCCGGTAACCTGATATGCAACCTCCCTGAGTGTGTTTTGATGAGGTGTCGTGGGATACTTTGTGATTTGCTAAAGAACTGCAAAATTAAGACTTTAATATTATATTTTCAGTTGATTTATTTAACAGAAGTTTCTTTATTTTGTATTCGTCTCTACTGTTGTAGAGACGAAAAATGAAATAATATAAAGTGTCCTTCCTGATATTTTGAACAATTATTTGGACTATAATTGGCTGGGTAGTCGTGATATTTTGGCAGCAAAAAATGTTGATTTTGATGAAATAAACTTCCAAAATCAATCGACAATATTCTAGATGTAAACGAAGCTGTAAATTTCCCATCTGAATTTTTGAATTCCCTGGATAAACACCCAAACAATCTCCAGTTGAAGATTGGCTGACCGATCATTCTTCTTCGTAACTTAAATCCACCTCAATTGTGCAACGGTACACGTTTGGTCATTAAAAGGATCACAGGAAATGCTATTGAAGCAAAAATGTTGCCTGGAAGGTTTATAGGAGATATCGTCCTGTTGCCACCTATTCCCCTGGAACCGTCAGAATTTTCAATAAAATTTAAAAGGCTTCAATATCCTATTCGTTTGGCTTTTGCCATGACCATAAAAAAAACCCAAGGGCAAACAATGTCCACTTGGACTTTGAAAATCCTTGTTTTTCCCATGGAAAAGGGCATACCTCACGTGGGCATCGCCTGCTCACGTGTGTGGAAATCATGAAATCTTTAGTTGGTGTTAAAAAAAAAAAAAAAAAAACAGGTTATCCTAAAACATTTTGAACAAATTAGTACTTGAATAAATAAAAATTCTTAATTGTATTATGTAAAAACCTCTTTAAGAAGAGATTTCTTATCACTCAAATATATTGCTAAATTAAAAGCTTCAACACACCACCCTCCTACTGAACACTTATATACGAAGGGCCGGGATATCGAGGTCTCAAAGAAATTGAGAAAAACGCCAATCAAAAGGACATATATGACGCGTTAACCAAGATTGGCATGACCCTGAGAAATATTAAACCCGTTGCTAAACTAATAATATCAAGTTGAGGTAGTGTTAGGCCAATAATCAATAGATCAATGGCTGAGGTTACCAAAACTTACCCGGTAGAAGTTCAGTCATCCTTTTTAAAATTAGTGAAAAAATATAGCAATTTCGAGCTATTTTATACTCTGAGTCGTAAACACTCTTTCGTAATCAGCTCTTTTTTAATCAAACTAAATTGAAATATGAGATGAAAAAATAAAAACTTTAACTTTCCTATATTCCTTACCAAATACTTTTTAATAGTGTAATGCTCTATTCTCAATCACGTTGGATTTTGATTAGCTGAAAGGTTTTCATCTTTATTAAGGAATATTGGTACGACTGTATTTGTTTAAAAATATTAGGATATAACTACTGAGCCACAGCAACGCGTGGCCGGGTCTGCTAGTATACAATATAATACCTATATATTACTGGGATTACAAACGGAAATAGAAACATCCATATTGGCGAAGCCTTTTTATTTTTTTCCTTTATATATTTATCAAAGTCTTTCCTTTTTAAAAATATACTTTAGATTCTTTTATTATTTTCTATTTTTTTCGTATGTTTTTAAATTTTTTTATATAGTTTTTTCTCCTTGTGTTTATCAAATACATAAATAGTTATTCGAATTCTCCTTCAGATGAAATTCTTTTCCTATATATGTTTATTATATTTTTTATTTAGCGATTTATTATTACTAGACTTAGTAATATTATTACTTAATCCAATTACAAATAAGTAAATTACTCCATCAAACAAATTTTAGTTAATTCCTCCACATAAATAAAACCAAATGTAATTTATTCAGAAGAAATTTAACTCTTTGCCATTTAACCCGTATCAGAACATTTTAATGGTGATAACGCCTATTTCGTATTAATGCTTCTGAGTTTAATGAAAATCGTTAGAGCTACTTTTGAGAAAATCGTAAAAATGGGATTAAATTTATGAAATAATGTGCCCTTTTCGGTCATTCAATTTTGGCTATTAGTTTTCTGTAACCTCTTGGGTCTATACCTACCTAAAATACCTAATTTTAGTTTCGTACGACTTATAATTTTTGTTCTAGTCGTTAAAAACACAAATTTGCGGGACTTGGTATTTTGGACTCAGGGGACCCCAAACCGTATATTTACGTTGAAATTCGGAGAAATAGAAGTTTTTCAAGATCTCAATATTTTCCTTATTTTAAACTTCGTATAGTAGTAAGTGGAAGTATGATAAGAAAAAATAGAGACTCAGTTTGCGTCAGGCAGGTCCTTGTCCCAAAAAGGGGGAAGGTGCCATCACATTAAACGGACTCACATCAGGTATCTAACTATTTCTCATTTTCAAAAACCAACTGTTTATTTCCATCTACTGCTCAATCCATTCCAAAACCGTTTAATCAAAATCCTCCCTGTAATTACTTTGATTTTAACAAACTTAAACCTGTACCTCTGGTCTTTATCACAATCTCCTCTGTGTTAAACATATCTTTCAACATTGCAATACCAAGTGCATGTTGTCTTAAGGAAAACAAACCCACAGGCAACACAAAACACTGACAACTAGTCATTTTGGGGCAACGAATTCTCCTCTCTTTTCTCACAGCAGGGTATTTTCAAGGCTGGCGGCGGATGGAATCCTACCCTTTCTTCTAAACCTGTACCGTAAGCAATGACTACTGCATTTCTCTACTTCTATCGGATAGGGCCAACACAATTGGTAAAAGAGGCGCAAGCCCTTTAATACATCTTTTTGTATGCTTCTCGAGTGAGAGCGGTAATGCTATTTTTTTTTATTCCATTGAATGGACTTTTTTAATTTTCTCATTCTTAATTTTTTTTTTCTCAACTTTTGTATTAACCTTTCATTTTCTTTTTCACTGCCCACGAATTGTGTTACATCAAACTCATTTCACAAACCTTGCACAGACGCTAATTGCTCACCAGCTCAATTTATTTTATTTCCTGTTAAATTTGAATATGCCACATTTAAGGTGGGTGGTATGTTCACGGAAACTCGCGAACAATTTTACATTTACTGCACCATGCTCAGGGCCAGGTGGGCAATCAATCAGTGATAGTGAGTAGTAGAGAGTGGATTACCACCATCAGCCCTAAGTATAGTTGGCTTAGGTGAGGGCAACCTTTTTCTCGCCGAAGATGTCCGGCTAAGGACTGGTGGATGAAGGTGCAAGGTAAATGAAGAAAATAGACTTATAAAATAAAAATAGTCTTATCACAACATTTGGGAAAAAACGTTTCCCCAACTCTGCAAGTTCCAATTTTATATGTACTTTATCATGAACTGTCTTAACCATAAATATATCCATTTTATTTTGTTTAACAATGAGTTGGTATTGAATGTAAACCCATTCTTTCAATCCTAACAACTAATTGCGAAAGGCACACTCCCCCCTGCTTGGGACAAGGGACTGCTTGACGTAAACACAGTTTATAAATCAATAATAAAGCTGGCTATAGATCTTCCTAATGTACTTACCTACTACTATTCACACAAATTATATGCGGCATATAATTGAAAACTCGTGTTCACTCCGCTAAAAGTTCAGGTAGAAACTTGAAGCAATTGCCGGGCGCTCGAGGGCCTTTAATATTTAAGGCATATAGAGGGTTGGGAACTCTAATATATATTAATTACTAAAAATAATTACAAAATAATAAATTGCAAGTTACATATTACACTATCTCGAGGGTCCATTAATAAAACTATTAAAGAATTATAAAAACTAATAAAAAACAATAAAACTAATTAAATTATATAAAGCAAATCATGGATTAAGACCAATTATAAATAATATTGGTGGACCGACTGATATTTTTTAGTTCCGCATTAAATTAACTAAACAATGATAATAATTATGATATTAAAAAGTAAATGGAACTTACCAAAAAGAGAACAAGGAAATTCCTAAAAAAAAATTGTCATAAATAATAAACATACTTAACTATTAACCAACCAGACATATCTCGGTGTACACTTCGACAGATTCCTAATTTTTTTTTCAGAAATTTTGACGGAAACATATACAATTTGAGGCTCAAAACTTATAGGTTTAATGAACTAATTAAAACTACCAGTTTATCGGTATGTTTGAAAATCTTATACAACCATAATACGGCCGGTGCAATTGTACGGTGAACCACTGTTCCATTATAGTAGTATGGGAACAGGCTACAATCCTTTTAAAACGAAATTCCAAGGAAAATAGTCAAAGGGAATTACATATATGGAAGGAATGAGGACATCTGAGGGACAGCAAGGAATTAAATTACAAAAAGTCGGTGAATACTTACCAAGAGACAAGATGCTTTTTCGATAAGTACCGACAGCTGTCAAACCCATTTCTTTAATAGTCTCAGCCCACAAATGTCTCAAGACGATTACAACACGTACACCTGGATTATTATTAATGATAGGATTAAGTATTACAAGTTAATTCAAGGAAGAGGTGATCCCCATCACCGTTAACTTAGCAGTACAATCATACACCTTAAAATGCACAGGCAGTAAAAGGGTTATTTATGATACGAAGAGGAAATAAATTAAAGATAGTATAATCACGAGGGTCTTTGACAAATAAAAATTGGAACTAAAGCAGATAGTAAAACTTATTAAAATAAAGGATAAAGGAACAGAAATAATTAGTTTGGATGTAAAATGTTTTATCTCAAATATACCAGTAAATGATTGCATAAGAATAATTAAGAAAATGTAGATAAAGTGAAACATCCTGCAAAAATAAAAGATACAGACTTGTAGCCATGCTTTGTCCTCATTCCTTGGAGGTTCTCCAGCCTTATTGTCAATAGTGGATGACTGTGCTCAATTATCTACTCGAGTAATTAAAAATATCATCTTAAATTTCTTTTCCCTCTCGGAACATCCTCAGAGACTAGGGGAATATCATTACTTTCTGCTCCTCCACTGCCCTCCCTTTCCTTCAATCTTTCTCTCATTATCTCTACGTGTCTTTATTTTCTTTCTTTTATCCAAGCAACGACCTTTTTTAAATTTCTTTCCCACAACAACCTTGATTTCCTCCAGTCTTTTCCGATATCACTCTCTGTCCAGACATTCCTGGACCGTTATTTCAAGTCTTTCCGTTTCTTCCTTTATCAGCCTGATGTATCCTCCTGAGTTTTTTCATCCTCGGACTTTTTGGAATATTTTCTTGTTTAGTCTTTCCGGGACTATTCTTACCATATGTCCGTGGAATTTCAGTCTCCTGATCCTTATTTCTGTTTCTGGGTCCTTTGTATCTTTGTAGATTTCTTGATTAGGTCTTTGTCTGTATCCTTCTGGTATCTTTTAGGGGCCTTAGATCATTCTTAGGATTCTTCGCTCTATTTTCAGTAGTTCTCCCAGACAAGGGAGGCAAGTGGTTTCCGTCCCATACAATATTATCGGTTACGACTATGTTGTAGTGTGGTATTTTTGCTTTTGTGGACACGTTTTTCTTGTTGTAGACGTTATTGGCTACGAAAGCAATTTCTCTAGTTTGGTTATTCTTTCCTTCATACTTTCTTTTTCCAAACCGTTGCTACATGCGGTCTCTCCCAGGTACTTAAATTTTTTTGTTACTATCATTATTCCCTATTTGGTTGCTACTGTTTTCCTCTTGAAGCCTGGGTCTGTAGTCATTGATTATGGTTTTTCTTAAGAGATTTATTTATAGATATTTATAGGTTTATTTGGTCGATCGCTTTTTCTTCCGTTTCCGGTAAAAGAGCAAGATCTTCTGCTTAGGCCATGCATCTTACTTTGACATGATTGTTCTAGGTCTCTATAGTCGCACCTTTAATTTGCTTTTCCATAGCTCTTTCATGATCTTATCCAGTACCACGTTGAACAGTGTTGGTGAGACACCATCTTCTTGCCTGAGTCTTGTTTTTATTTGCAAAGATTTGCTGCTGGTTCCTCTGAATCTTATCGTGGATTCGGTGTCTGTTATTGTCATATTAGTTTCCTGGTCTTCTGGACTACTCCGGAATTAAATAAAAATACTTGAATATTTTCATTTATTCGATTTGATATATTTTTTTCTTTTCTGATATTTTTATTCATTTAAATATTTTGTTCTGTAAATAGAGTGTGAAGTGTGAAGAGTTTAAACTCCTCAAAATTATCTTGTCTCGATTGAGACAGAATATAATATTATCGAATAAAGAGTTCTGTTCTAAAAAAGAAAAACTTACGGAGCATTTTTATTACGCCTGAAACAATAAAAATACATAAGTTTTTATTTACTCAATTTACAACCTCGCTTCACTGTGAACAAACACAATAATAAAAAAAAAAAAAAAAAAAAAAGTAAAAACGATAAAAATAAAGATAATATCAAAGGAGAACCACTTGGCTGGCTGAAAACGATCTAATCATAGATCTCGAAGCACATAACTACTTTTTACGTTTTATTTCCTTAATTTACAATCTTACTTTATAGACCAATCCCATTCACCTTCGATGTTATAAAGGTGTTGTTTTGTTATTTCATCTCGTTGTAGACATGCCTCAAAAATGAATTTTGTTTTCTACTTTAAGTATAGTTGATGAAAATTACCATTATTTGATATCGATTCTGTGAGGTGGGGACATTTAGACGGGAGGGTTTGGGGAAAAAAAAAAAATGGAAAGGAATACATTTTCGAAATTCATTTATTCAAACACAAACAAACAGTGATAAGATTAACAAGATATGGATATAGAGCTATATAGATAAATATTACTATAAACTATACTGGATTCTAGAAGTGAACGGAAGAGATATGTACAGTGTACAGTGTATAGTGAAGAGTGTAAAGTGCATAGTTTAGAGTGTAGAGTGTAGGGGACGGAGGACAGCGGGGAGACCTGCTCTCGGTGCACGAGTTCAGGCCTGGCTCAGCCCCCGCCTTCCCCCGCCCCCGATTACGTATGTACAGTAACCCTTATATCTCAAGAAGAATACATATATCTTATGTTAGCACATATCTACTATATACATACACTATATATACACTTATATTATACTAATCAATATTTAACAACAAGAGCTATACAAACAATAGAAAAGTTTTCTAAAATTTAATTAATACACATTATGCCATATAGTTCTTCTTTTATCTAAAGTTCGCCTGTTTCCTCAGTACCTCTTCCACATATCAAAGACGGTATCAATTCATAAAAAATAAAATAATTTGTAAATTATTTGTTTCTCATTTTAATTTTTTTTCTCATAAAATTATTAAAAATAATAAACGATTAAATTAAAAAAATATATATGAGATGGTCGGAGTAAAACCATAGTGAACTAAGCGGCAAACCAATTTAATAAAAATTTTAAAATACCTATTATTTTTATATTATATAGTCTTATTATAAGACAAAGTGCATTATGCTGTACTTCACAAGCGATAGAATTAAACACAACCCCCTCTCACAAAATTTAACTTTTCAAAATATGTTCAGTTTTCTCAAAATATGGAGTTTGACGCTTAGTTCATTTTGGCGTTAAATCGACCAAATAAATGTATAAATTTCGTTCTTGATTTCCCTAGCGGAATTTTTGAGACTAAGATAATGGTTAAAATATAAGATAAATAGTTAAAATTACAACTTCTGGTCATTTTTGATTTAGAAAATATTTGTTATCATAACATATAAATGTAGTAGTATATAAATGCACTGTATATGAATTACAGAAATTTAAAACAGTTACAGGCAAATTGGAAATGAACCTTTTAATGTCTTAGCACTAACAAAAAAATACAAATATAAAAAAAGAAATTACTATTTACATATTACACTTTACCGAGAGTTGATGGATTATATAATATTATTATATATCTCATTACACATTAAAATATTATATAAAGAAATAATATTATTAGAATTAACATAAAAAATTATTGAATTAAGTCCAATAATAAAGAATATAGATAGAACGACTGAAGCTTTATCAAGATTCTTCTTCACATGCACAAATTGAATTACACAAAACATAATAACAGTTATGATATTAAAAATTCAATAGGACTAAAACAGATAAGGAATATAGAAATGAAAGATATAGATAAGATGAAAACATAAAATAATCAAAGAAATTCGGGACAGAATAAATACAAAATTAAAGATAAAAAATTTTCCCAAATGGTATAATAATATGTGCAATATATATATATATATATATATATATATATATATATATATATATATATATATATATATATATATATATATATAGGGTTATACATTATAAAAATTATGGCAAATATTTATATGTGCTACCGATGGGAGGCATTTTATGAATGTACTTTAGTGGAATATATATAAATGAAACCATAAAAAACACAACCGATACCAACAAAAAGTAATAATATATTAATAATAAAAATGATGTAAAATAAAGAAAATTACAAAGAAATAATGGAACTATGGAACATTTATCATAAAAGAATAATAATTATGATGAAAAAAGCCAAACATACATCAAAATATATTGCATATAGGGGGCCGGGAATGCCAAATGGACAAAGGCGCTTGCAATATGTAATCAAAGTTAAGCAACGTCGAGCGTGTTTAGTACTTGGTTGGGTGACCGCTCCATTCGGGTGACCTTCCGCCAATGAACGCCACGCAGTCCAAGCCTATCCACACCCCCGGGTATGTGAGCCCGTCAGTCTACTGGAGGCGACTCACACCGACCGGGCGTAGGAGTGATGTACCTTCCCCGTGTATCCCATCGAGAATCGTGGTATGGTTTTCCAGGATATCAGTAACCGCCCGGAGGTTTGGTACAAGGACGGTATGCTTCATGGAAAGAAATATAGGTCCTCGGGGCCTGCTGACTCTGGGCTGTCATAATCCTTGGACCTAGACCAGTTTGTCACTGTCCTTGAACCCGAGAGAGCTGACGCCATCGGTGGGAAGGACACTGCCAAATTGGCCCCAATGGGATTGGTTATGGAGCTATGGGCAGACTGCCGCTGCACCATGGTGACCATGGCTTGCAGCAACGTGTGGTTTGGGTTACTCCCTCCAGGCTGTCTGTGCTCCCGCAAGCAACACAAAGGCTGTAAGAAGACCACACTGCGCGGCCAAAGGTCTCATTAGGCCTAATGCGCCAACCGAAAAAAAAAATATATACATGAAATATATTTAGAAACCAAAAGTTCGATATCTAAATGCTCCAAAAAAGCAATGAAAAACTTAATTTTTATGTAATCTTTCTCCACACATTAAAAAAGTTGCTAAAAACATAATAAATAGGTCCATTGACCTAACCTATTTATGAAATACTGAAAGAAAATTTTTATCCAAAAAGAAGGACTGATAAATCATGATTCAGTACAAATACTACTTCAAAGCTAGGAAAAGAAAGGGAAGATACATCAACAGAAAGAAAGAAAGCTGAAATGACAGACAGATTTGGAAAAGATGATAGTAATAAAGGGAAGATGGTTGATAAAAGTAAGTAATATATAAAATAGTGAGAAGTGAGTTTAATCTACATATTTAGATAAAATTGTAAGAAACAGAAGAGTAAAATAGATGGAGAGTTTCAAACGAAAAGGTATTTTACAATGCACTATATAGCGGGATTATCATCTCATTGAACATATTTTTAATATGTAGCCTCAAAGTCCTTGTTGTTATTAATATGGGTCCTTATTGCCCTGGTTAATATTCAGCTACAACCAGGTAAAAAAGAGAATTTAGTTTAAATAATTCCTTAACATTTCTAACCCACATTAGAAATTTGTTAATTATTTTAAATCGGGAGTTAAAAGAATCATTTATAGGAAAATAAAACTCACAATTAAACACAAAGCTGAGACCATAGCAACCTTTTTATATTTATTTTCATATTAATGTGCTACGAAAATACCTCCTCATAACTCGCCGGTCTCATTTGGTCCAACCGGAATTCAAAAAGCTTCTAAGGTAAAGGGAATTCTCCCTCTTCGACGAGATCTACAGCATTGACTCCAACATATCACTGAGATCTGAGAGCAAAGACCTGTCAGGGGAAAGAGAAAATAAAGAAAAAATATGAAAGGTCCATCCTACTTTTCCTTGAAGAGAAATTTCGCGAGAACTTTGAAGAGAAATAGTTCACCGTTACAGACTTGTAGTTCAGGCTTCGCGGAACACTCTCGAAGCGAAAAAAGAGCTCCCTGGAAGACTCTAGTGTAAATATTGGTGAATTAGCTCTAATGGCCAAAACATAATTCTGGACTCCTTGGGCATTGTCGATGATCATTGTAGTAAATAGTGTGAATTATTTTTATTAAAAGAAATATATCCTTTGTCAGTTAATGATTAATATATTATGCGGCGTGAATATGAACACTGTACAGTAGGGAATTGTTGCTTTCTATTGTTATTTCACTCTCATATGGCGGAAAACGGAAGCGAAATTTTACAAGCAAATGTTTATCATCACGGAAAAATGAATGAAAAAATGCAAACTAAATATCACCATTGTTAATTTTTAATCAACATTTATAATAAAAAAAAAATCATAGAATGTTCAAACATAAATATAAATAAATTTAGCCCTGGTGCAGTGTATTAGTTTGCATGTTTTTAAAATAAATAAAAAAATACTATCTTACAATAATGTTCTTATACCTTATAACAAAAATAACAAATATAACAAGCTTACACGTTCTTTTTAGCATATTAATATACACTACATAGTATTATTATATAATATGTAAGATATAAAATTTGATTAATGGTATGCTAACCATCGAAAAGAATTTCTCGATACTAATTTGAATATAAATAATCTGAAGCACTCAGAAGAAATAATAGGAGATAGAGCATTTTTTCCTTTAAACAAAAATATGCAAAATATAAGACATAAAATATTCAATATAAATAAGAAAAATGTGATTAAGGTAAATTTTTCTATGCATTTTTTTTTATTAAGTAAAATATATTTAATAATTTTGCTAAAAAATAGAAGCGTAATCATGTTATGATTGAGCAGTTGTTTCCCTTTACACAACTTTTAAGCGTATGAATTTATAAATAAAGGATTTATATTATAACATTACAATATAATGTTATGTTATACCCAAAATTTCATACAGTTTAAAAATAAATATTAATAACAGCTCTCTTACCATAGTAATATTTAAACTAGTAAACGAAAAAAATTAATTAGGAAAATATACAATTTTTAATTGCGTACCGTCTAAATAAGAATAGTATTAGGGTAATTATATTTGAAATATAAAAAATAATTAAAACAGGACTTTTATATTTGCCGTCACACCTTAAAACCCTGTTTACAGATTAGGTTAATCCTTTGATAATTCAAATTCAAACTATGATAGCAACCAATCAACGAATAAAAGAAGAACATGGCTACAACAGATAGAACATCGAATATAGACACACTAACAATTAACATTTATTACTAATTAATACTAATTTTTATATACCCACTTGATTCGTATCACAAACGTTTCACATGCCTTAAATATATTAAATTCAACGATCAAATTCACATTTTGCGGTTCCTTTATGGCCTACTATTATTAGACAGAACATTTAAGGAAGAAGCTCTTAATTTTACAAATTCAAAGTTGGCTTAACCTATCTCTTGGCGAAATTTTCTTGCCTCTGTTCGTCTGAAACAAACAAAACAAAATGGTTCAATACTGGGCTGTACAACAGTTTAAATAATCATTTACATATATATATTTACACACATACAGGTTGCTCAGAGTAAGTACAGACAAAAAAAAAAAAGGAATAATTCTTCATCAAGCATGCATAAGTCCTTACCAAGACATGGTCTATTTACATCTCTTTTTGACAAATCGTATATTTTTTTCAAACTATGGTAAATGTGATGGAGGGAGACATTGGTACACTAGTATTGTAGAATTATTTTACATAACACCAAGATGGTAAGGCTTCTGTTTCATCAGCTGATTTTGCAACAGCAAATATGTATTTGATGTTCAATATCATCTTGATTTTATTTTTAACGTCAGGCGCGAATTTTCATCAGTGGTTGATAACAGACTATAAAGTTGTTTCTGAAACCTTCTTAAAATTTTGACTGATATGAATTTTGTGCAATTTTGATTTTATTAAATATCTCAAAAAATAAGTTAAGGTGGTGAATTTGGTGCGAACTTTTTTCTGCCTCAAGAATAGTTTCGAGATTGGATTTCGTTCCTATCCAGAAAATTTATGGACTTATGAGAAGACCAATTTGCAAGCTGTAAAAAAGTTAAGCCATTAAAAGGAAGTATAGAAGAGAAACTGATATACTTGAGTTTCATTATTTTTTTATTATCACTTTTTTATTTTATTTTGTATTCTTTTTCCTAATTAAAAAACTTTCTTGTAGTGCTTGTGCAATATATTTCCTTAAAAAAATATTTCTGGTATTTTTTAATACTGTGTATTAATTTATAGCAAAAAGTTTGTCATGGGTTGTCATCAAAATAACAAAGTTGATTGTTTGATTTTGAACGAAGAGCCAATCGAACAGGAGAACAAACCAACCAAATTTGTAGGTCTGATGACAGTTATTCCACGACCATCTTGTTGGAACAAACATATTTTCTACGACCTTCTGACTTACTATATTACGAGAAGAAAGGTTGACAAAGTTGACAAACTCACATCTGTCCAAGGGTAAATGTAAAATGAATGTTTTGTGTTCATTTCTGTGTTTATATACCTCAAAAATATTTGACTCGTAAATTTTAAAATTATTATATTTCGGGATCTTTATTTTTCAGAAACGATACTTGGAACATCAAATGGTCAAAAAAAAAAAAAAAAAAAAAAAAAAAAAAAAAAAAAAAAAAAAAAAAAAAAAAAAAATAGATTAGAAATACAAACCATTTTAGAAGTTGATAAAAATGTATTTTTTATTAGATACGTTCTTGAAACAAAAATAATTTAGTGAGAATTTTCCAATTATGAAGTTTGTATGTTTGAATTTTTAAAATAAATTACTTTTGAAATTTTTAGAATTAATTTAGAGCTTTATACATTAATTAAAAAAGGAAATAAAAAAATTAAGCTCATAATTACTCACAGAAATATTATTAAATATAATGATGCGTAAAAGCATCTCTGATACAATATGAGAAAACAAAAAATGTGGACTTGTTCTAAAAAAAAAAAAAAAAAAAATCAGAATCTATAAAAATTTTTTTAAAGAACAGATTTTTTAAAGAATTAAAGAAACACTTATTTGCCGAAGGATTGGATAATCGCGGTCTCAAAGAAATTGACAACAACATCTATCTAAAGGACATATACGAGGCATTAACAAAAATTGGCATGAACCTAAGTAATATTAGACCCTTAGCGAATCTAAAAATACCAAGATGGAGTGGAGCTAGACCAAAAGTCAATAGATCAATGGCTGTGGTCACCAAAACATACCCGATAGAAGTTCGATCATCGTTTTTAAGATTAATGGAAAAATATAAAAGTGGGCGATACAGTTGGCTGCGCTGTGAGTAGTAAACACATCCAGCTCCTATTTAACTTACCAGGGAAAAGTACAATATTCACTGGGGAAGCGACAGCCATCCTAAATGCTCTCTACTTGATAGCGGAATCCAGGGAAAAGAACTGGGCTGTTGTAACGGATTCATGGAGCGTTTTGGCTGCCATTGATAGTCCAAACCCACGAAATTCGCTAATAATAGAAATCCTCAATGAATGGTGGGATATAAAAAGCAAAGGCAAGACTATTAACTTCGTCTGGGTTCCTGCCACTGCGGCATTCCAAGCAACGAAAGAGCTGACCAGGCAGCCCATTTAGCAAGACTAGAAGAAGGGACAGGAATTAGTAAAGTTAATAAGAGTACCCTAGAAGACTGGACGCTACAAACAAAGAAAATACAATTAGCAAATTGGGAGAAGAGTTGGGCGAGAGAAACTAGAGAATTAACAAAGGTAAAAACTGACTGTCGGAGATTGAATACTAGCTACAAAACTTCAAGGAGAGAAGAAGTAATGCTGTGCCGTCTAAGAATTGGACATTGTCATTTCACACACAGCTACCTGCTTAGGAGGCTAGAAGCTCCAACCTGTGAAAAATGTGACAATGTTCCTCTATCAGTAAAACACCTTCTGTTAGAGTGCCCACAATTTGAAAGCTTAGGAAAAAAGTCGGACTTTCTGATTCTCTAAAAGAAATTATGAAAGACAACGAAGAGAGAGTCGCAACTCTATTCAAGTTCCTTAAATATTCGGGATTCCATAGATGGGTATAAACCAACATTAGACGCCAATGACCCTTTAGGGTAGAGGCGAAAACACAAAAAAAAAAAAAAAAAAAAAAAAAAAAGAATTAGCTCGCCCACATATGCGCAGTCGCTTATCTAAATACTTGCCTTTGGAATTTCATAATGACTTATAAATCATTATTAATTTACATGAGGAAACTGAAAAATAAGGACCACAACTAAAGATAACAAATCTTCGAGATGTTTTAGGTTTAGAAGGAGATAAGGCAAAATAACAAAAAATTTCTATAAAAATGTAGTATACATTGTTCGGTCAATTCAAATCGGGGTATCCCGAAGATAAACTAAAACGTTTAATAAATTGTTTCGTACGATTTATCTTTAGGGTACCGAGAGGCGTCTCCATATCGACTTTTTACACAAGGTTGAAGTAGATATATTCATCCTACGCCGTAAGTATTTCCTGACATCCATTCTTTTTCAAGTTATCCGATCCCACCGTCCTTCATATATTTACGAACTTTTTCAGTTCAAATCCTCCGTCTATTCCCGCAATACCCGTTCTAGGATTTCAGATCTATATACTTCGGCCCACCGAACGTCAGATTTCGAAAGATCTATTATTATCCGTTCCCCATCCCTATGACAATTTATTTCCCCTTTCATCCGTCACTCCCGTTAAATCCCGCCTGTTCTATCACCTCCTATCCATCCACTTTCCAGAATAATTATAAATACTTTACCAATTAATGTAAATAAGTCTATGTATGTATACATTATAAGCTGCTATAATTATAAGCTATACATTTTATGTCAATAAGAATATTATTTTACTAGCTGTATATCCCGGTTTCACCCGGGGAATTTCATTTTTCTAATAAACGTGAACAAATTTAAAATGAAATCATAACGATTTTCATAACAATAAAGAATATACCCAGAGACTGGCTGAAGTTATGAAATTTTAATATGGACAGGTGTTCGCACCTAGTAAGAAAGATCCACTGAGCGAAATTTGGGGAATTTAGGACAAACGGTATGGAGTTTTATTAAGAAAAAACAAACTAACAGAAATTCATCTTTGAACTGTATAACCCGGTTTGATCGGGGAATTTCATTTTTCTAATGAAACGGCTGATTTCGTAAAAAACCATTGTAAAGTGAGTTCATTACGATTTCTATAACAATAAAGACTATCAGCTGAAGATCGGCTGAAGTTATGCAATTTTAATATGGACAGGTGTTCGCACCTGGTATGAAAGAACTACTGGCGAAATTTGGAGAATTTAGGATAAACGGTATGGATTTCTATAAAAAACAAACAAACAAACAAACAGAAATATTGGCCTGCAGTTTCAGCTTCTCGCAAATCGGCTTGCCTAAGCCTTTGTGGCGCAAAGCGGGCCTCGTATTCCTGGGCAGACTCAGTTTCCCGCGATTCTGCCTGTCTAAGCCTCTGTTGTTCAATCCTAATTTGATGTTCGTCGAGAGGTTCAGCTGCTCGTATTTGACGTTGTTTTTAGCTTTTGAGCTCACTACTCCTATTGAAGCTCGCTTCTTAGGAGGCATTTATAAAAAATAAATTCACCATACATGTAAATAAACGTATTGTAATTTAAAAAAAAAAAAAAAACATATGGTTTAAAAATCCCAGAACTCGACGCCTACCAAGGGACGGTCTTACCGGGCCTTGTTGGCCTCTTCAAAGTGTATAAAATGATATTTTAGGCTGTTTTTCGACTCAAACGGTCGATTTCGTAAAAAAAACCCATTGTAAAGCGAGATCATGACGATTTTTTTAACAATAAAGAATATACCATGAGATTGGCTGAAGTTATGCAATTTTAATATGGACAGGTGTTCGCACCTGGTATCAAAGAACCACTAAGCGAAATTTGGAGAATTTAGGACAAACGGTATGGATTTCTATAAAGAACAAACAAACAAACAGAATTTCAACTTTATTTATAAGATTTTTTATTTTTCCATCATAAGAAGATCAGTTTATTATTTAGCATTATTTTCTCATTTTTTTTTTCATTCACTTTAATTTGCTTTGTTTTTGCTACAATACTCTAAGGCTCTAAAGTTAGTTTAATAAAGTAACTAATTAAATTATATGTGTCTGTATATAATTTTATTCCTGAGGGACTAGTTTTCGGCACAAATAAATAAGTATTTTGTTATTATTATACCCGTTTGCAATGAATATAGAGTTTTCATTTGTTTAAATTTTAGCATATAACCCTATATGTTATATGGGTTATAAGGTCTATACTAAGTGCAACATTGTGAAATTTAGTGGTGATTAATATTTTTGGTTTTCCGGTGTTTCACCAATTGTTTCTTCGCAAAATTGTGATACAATTAACGTATCATGATCGCGGATAAATAAGGCATAAAAGGTTCAAGATTAAACTCGGTCAAGCAATCAAAGGTCATGAAGGTTGAGAATCCATCTGGATTAATTAAGAAGATAACAACTTCTAAGACCAAGGGTATTAAGAAGAGTGAAGAACAGCGACTAGAGGCTGGGCCTAGCATCTCAGGAGAGTGGCATCAGGTGTCCCCCCCCCCCCGCAAGGCTGTGTCCCCACCAGCAGCGGCTCCTTCTGCTCTACAGAGGCAGGTTAGTTTCGAATCATTAAATCCGTTCTATGTTCTAGCGACTGATGTGGATCCCCAATCTAATATTAATGAATCTACAACTACTACTAATAATAATAAGGATGAAACGCAGAAACCTCCACCGATTTACGTTAAAACAGTTAATAACTTTAAATTACTTTGCGATGAGCTCGTTAAAGTAGTAGGTTCTAATGGGTTCACTTTGAAATCTGGAGCTAAAAATGTTGTTATTATGGCCAACTCATCTGACTCTTATAGGAAAATAACAAAGTACCTCCGAGAAAGAAAGACTGAGTTCCATACCTATCAACTTCCTGAGGACCGACCCTTTCGGGTTGTTATAAGGAACTTATATCACAGTATAGAATGTGATTTGATAAAAACTGAATTACAAGAATCAGGTTATGACGTATTAGGTGTACATAATATACTTCACCCAAGAACAAAGGCACCTTTGCCAATATTCTTTGTTGATTTAGTGAAAAACGATAAGAGTACTCAAATATTCTCGCTGCAATACTTGTACTATACAAGAATCAACGTTGAAGAGCCTAGATTGTTCAATGCAAACGCTGCCAGTCATACGGACATACTAAGTCTTATTGCTATTTGAAGCCTAGGTGTGTAACCCCCCGGTGAGAAATCTCAAATTTTATGAAGAACAGGGAAATAGACATAAAAAAGAAAATGAGGAAGCTTCAAAAATTGCACCAAACTTAGAAGGTAATCGTGAGCCACCCTTACAGTCAGACTATACTCAGATTCAGAACGTTGCTACACAACCAACTTACTCACACTTCATGACAAGACCATATGACACATCCATTCCTAACCTTCAAATTCATAGTACCTCTAACAACACAGAAATAACCAAACAACTGACAAACTTCATTCAAAAACCGAATTCAAAAACCTCGTTTCACCCCTTGTATCGTTGCTCACATCATTGGTGCAGCACGTTATTCCAGCACTTATCAAATGAAAGGACTGAAAGTAATTCTTTGGAACGCTAATGGAGTAGTAACCCGTAAAAACAAACTTGAAATTTTCCTTTCTGACAATTCGAAAGCGGTGGCCAAGAGACCATCTTGATTAATAACTACTCCTGCACAGGAACGCTGTCGAAGCAGCTCACAAACTTTGCTCATTGCAAAGCAATTTTGCAGATTGCAAATTTTAAACCTTGACAAATGATTTGTATTTAATAATAAATAAGTAAGAAATAAGAAATTTTAGCAAATCTATGTGTTTTAGCAAATGATGAAATTCTGTTTTTTTGTTTGTTTGTTCTTTATAGAAATCCATACCATTTGTCCTAAATTCTCCAAATTTCGCTGAGTGGTTCTTTCAGACCAGGTGCGAACACCTGTCCATATTAAAATTGCACAATTTCAGCTGATATTCTTTATACTTATAAAAATCATAATGATCTCGCTTTACAATGTTTTTTTTTTACGAAATCGACCGTTTCTTTAGAAAAATGAAATTCCCCGTGTGAAACCGGGATATGCAGCTATCATCAATGTATATGAAGATGAAGTTCTGTTTTTTCTTCATAGAAATCCATACCGTTTGTCGTAAGTTCTCCAAATTTCGCTCAGTGGTTCTTTCATACCAGGTGCGAACACCTGTCCATATTAAAATTGCATAACTTCAGCCAATCTCTGGGTATATTCTTTATTGTTATAAAAATCGTTTTGATCTCTCTTTAAATTGGTTTTTACGAAATCGACCGTTTGAGTCGATAAAAGTCTCAGTTTATAGATTTTAAAGATTTAAAAAATGAAATTCTCCGGGTGAAACCGGTATATACAGCTAGTAGTAACATAAAAATAGAAATGTACAACATATATTAAAAGTAAATAAAAATTTGCCATATAATTATAAGTTTTTTTTTTAAACAGACGTATATAAAATTTATGAATCTATTGGAGGTTTAAATTTGGTACTATTTCTTAATATCAAAGCGTCTGTTTGATAATTTTTTTTTTTTTGGCTTCATAATTTTAATGTGCGCCTGTCAATAAACATCGACAGTCAGCAAATGTGAGCTGTGCTAATTTAAGTAAGGGCATGGGGACGAATGGCACCCATGGCACCCATCAGCAGTACCTCTTGTCTGGCTTATTTCAGGTAATCTGGATTTTTAACGAAGGATATCTCTCATCCAGCGCCTTTTTAATTTCCTAGGTATGGGTATATCAGCTATTGCCATGCCTCTAATTAGTTGGTTGAAATGCCCGTGTAAGTGTGTATGGAAACGTTTTTAAAGTGTCTTTATATGTTGGTCTACTGTTTGCATTTGTAAGTCAGTAAGTAGGGTATTGTTGGTCACGTGCCATGGTGCTTTTACTATGAGTCTTAATGTTTTTGATTGAAAGGTCTGAATTTTTTGAAAGTCGGTCTTTTTGGCTGCACCGTATGTCTGTGAGGAGTAGTCCATATTGGTTTCAGTAAGTATAAATATGTATTTAATTTCTGTCGTAGTCCTAGTTTTGAAGTTTTATAAATATATATGATTAGATATATCAATGAAAGATATATGATTAATAATTTGAAAATGACGTATTTGAATGTAGGTAGAGAAGAAGCATGGTGTTTATAGACGACAGGGGTTAATTCCATAAGACATTCGAGTGAGGATTGCTGGAAGGTCTTAGGTTATGTTAGAGATAGCCTGGAGCATATATGTATGTACATACTGAGAGGGCCATGGCTCAGAGGGCTGTGTAGGTTGTGGTGGCTGGGTTGTTGTGCTGCGGCTTCTGGCCGTTCTGACAGAGGAGGAGGGTGGGGCTGGGTTCCTGGCTGCTTTCCACCGCCTGCCTTCGGCACCACCGCGGCAGGACCTGGACCAGCTCGCGGCGGAAGTTGGAGTTGAGCCAGCCGTAGACCACGGGGTTCGAGACCGCGGAGGTCATCGCCATCACGTGGCAGGCCGCCAGCGTCACGTAGAGCGAGTCCGCCGACACCAAGCAGAGGTCCGCCAGCAGCGAGAACACCGACAGCGGCAGCCAGCTCACCGCGAACAGCACCGCAACACCTGCAATACACAAGGCCAAGATATTAGAGTAGGAAGCGAGGAGGTCTGCGCTTGTTGAGTGGATATGAAAAGACGATTGACCTAAAGGTTTTGGATTTTGGGGTTATTTTATACATGCATCAACATAAAGAGAAATACACCATTTTAGATTTTTGTAGTAATAAAACCAGGTGTCGTCACTGTCATGTCATGACCAGGTCGAAAAGGTCATTAACCTTTTTAAATAAGTTTCATTTTAAAAGTATTTGAAAAAATTATTACGAAAAAGTTTTCAAATAACTTTATGATAAAATTTTTTCTTCAAAAAGTTTTAAGGTTCACCTAAACCTTTTGAGCAATTAAAATTAAAATGTGAGTTTAACAATATTGTTGTCATCCCTTTACGGAGAAGCTCTTCCTGCCAT
This sequence comes from Aelia acuminata, assembly GCA_911387785.2. Lineage (NCBI taxonomy): Eukaryota > Metazoa > Arthropoda > Insecta > Hemiptera > Pentatomidae > Aelia > Aelia acuminata. The sequence continues at coordinate 203,916,847 of OU426978.1, read as the reverse complement.
TCCACAAGAGCTAGCTGCAGTTTATTTTTCTTATCTGCTATCAGTACTATATCATCGGCATACAGCAGACTTTGGACCATGACATTTTTCAAATTCCATTTCCCAATGACCGTCCAGGAAGTACGTCGTTTATGTATTTCATCCATGACGTATGACAATAAATACCTCCAAGAGTAAGGTCTTAGTGATGTCGAGAGAGGATCAAGAGGACGTCCAACTTATTTGTAATGGAGAAGTGCTTGAAGTTGTACATGAATTTACCTATTTGGGGACAATCGTTAGCAAAATGGGGAAGATTGACCCAGAAATAGTCTGTACATCTCCCAACTCTCACCAACGGAAGCGAAGGAATGCTGGACAAGCAAGCCAGTCGAATGACAAGTGCTGAGATGAAATTCCTGAGGAGAGCCGTAGGAAAGACCAGGAGGGACCCTATCAGGAATGAACGGATAAGAGAGGAACTGGAGGTAGGAGAGCTAAAGACTTTTCTGGAAATCGACAGTTAATGTTTGTCGAATGGATGATGAGAGAAATCCAAGGAAAGCAATGGAAGCTCGACCCACTGGGAGGAGGCCACGAGGCCGTCCCAGAATTTCCTACCAGGAATATATACAGCGGATAGGAGGAAAAAGAGGCAAAACCCTCCAAGAAATGAGGCAGCTTAGTAGGGACCGGGAGGCATGGCTGCGTTGGATTGAGGCTCCTCGACGCTAAATGGCATGAAGAGGTAGAATAAGAAGAAGAAGAGTTTAATAATAACTTTTTCGCCCAGGGTTGTGGTTACAAAAGTTTTTATCATAGGAAAACAGATTGTTTACTTGTTTTGTTGTTTATTTTGATGAATATTCCTATGATAGGATTAGTTAAAGGTGTATTTATTCCTATCCTATTATTTCATTCTTCTCGAATCAAAACAAGTCTAGTGCTCATTCGTTATCTCATCTCACCGGACCGTTTCATTTTAGTTTTAGTTATTACGTGTGAGTAAGCGGTTCACAAATTACGAAGGTGCGGGAAAAAGACCGAGTTATGCGAAGTTTTTCAAATACGTCTCGACAACTTTTGTGAAAGAATAATTAAAGGTAATTTTTTAACAAATTTGAAAAGAACATTTATTTAGGTTCTATAAAAGTGTTTTTTACGAATTATTTGACTTTAATAGTGACTTGAAGTGTAGCAAGAATAAATTAAAACCCATATCAGTAAAACTAAGCTGAGAAATGTTATTAGATAGCTGTGTAAAATGGGGGCTACTTTGAAATTTATCCTTGATGATTATAGGTGTAAATTAAATTGTTTTACTTGTTAAATTAAATTATGAATGTTGAATAATAATCTAAATATTTTTTTTTTTTCTAACATAATTTTCTAGTTTAAAAATAATACACATATTTAAAAAATATTAAAAATTGAAATCTATTGAAATAAATGTTTGTATTTCCGTAATTATTTTCTTTGAATTTAATATTTTTATGAAAAGGTTCAGAATAACTTTTTGAAATGAACTTTTATGCAAAAAGTTATTTGGATAAAAGTTTTAAGATCCCTCGAATATGAGGATACCAAGAGACGCATCTGCTATTATAATGCTAAGGGCAAAAATTAAATGTCTGAGAAGAAATTATTTAAGGTAGTCTGTATGAGCCGATCAAACATTTTTTATTATTAAAGTAAATTTTAAAATAATTCCTATACACATATGAGAATACATACATATTTACGGTATTTTCAATAAATGTTTTATGGATTAACGAGAGAGAATATTGAGAGGGGGAGGTTGTTTACATATATGTACATTCGACTCGAGGCACTTATTGGTAATGCACGTATATTCAAGCTGTGTCTATGACGTCTTCAAAATTCACCTAAATCTTGAAGAAATACGATTAGAAGTAGAAGACTGACCACAGTGTTTGTCAACTGCCTCAACGGAATCTCGGTGAACCATGGTACCAGTACCTTTTAAATATTTTTCTATGCATACGTTTTATCTCTCTCTATCTCTCACTCTCTCTCGTTTAGGAACAATCCAAAAGGTTGCAGTTTAATATTTGAATGTTATTATTAATATTTTTAACTACTAACATAAGATTAATATTTTATTTTTTACCTGCTATTTTATTGATGTATTTTTTTCTTCTTATGAGGGTCAAAATTTTAATTTGTGTTTTATTAGTTTTACGTTTTGTTTTATCGTTTATGATTTTAGGTTTAATTACAGGTATTTTTATTTCATTTTCTTCATTATTTTTCTTATTGTAAATATATTCTTATATAGTGACACAGTTATTATTATTTAATTTTATTTAATTTTTAATATTATTAAGATAAAATCAATATAACATTGTGCCGACCTCTGGAATAGAAAATAGAACCGACAAAGCGTAAAGAGATTTCAATCGTAAAATAAAGATTGAGCTCCGAACGCTACATTGTTCATGGGAGTTAAATCAATTTCAACAAATAAATACCTTCATCTAAGAACGAATGATAATTTATCGCACAAGGTATTAATTCAATGTTACGTTATTATTGAATGTCAAGCAAATGCATCGAAGCGGAACCGTCCATTTTCCAGTCTACCGATTTAATCTGCACTGACTTTGTCGGATACTTGGCTCGATGTAATCAACTTTGAAAGATCTCATAGTTACTTTTCGAGGATTTAATGACGAATTCAAAACCCCTCCGAAGCCCTTAACGGGTCCTTTGGTTTTGAAGACTTGAAAGGAGACTTAACGAGCAGTTGTGATCCTCTTTTACAGCATTCCTCAAGTTAAATGACGTGAACCCATTTAATAACATCCCCAGGAAGCTAAAGGTGAACCTTATTCAAGGCCCTTTCTTCCATTAGAAGCGAAATAAGTGTTGAGGAATCTTAATAAGAGCTACTTCATGAAAAGAAGATTGAATTCCGATTGAATAAACTTTCCGATATCCCCAATAACAAATTCTTCCAATTAAAAAAAATACAAATTAATTACAGAAAAAGAATTAATATATACTTCTTCTTCACGGTACCGAAATTAGTATTATTGTCCAATTATTGTCCACTCATTAATGATAAAACTAAATTATGAAAATTAAAAACCCTAAATAATTAATGGGAAATATTATTTTAATATTTAAAAAAAAAAAATAATATTTTTGAGTGTTTGTCTTTAAGATACAATGCTATAACAGTCCTCAACCCGAATGTTACCTCAAGTTCAAGATAAACATACAAAAAATAAGACTAGTTAGCCAGCTAAGAGTTTCCAACAATGATTATGTGAAATTATATGAAAACAAAAAAATTAAAATTATTAAATCGGAAGATATTTGTGAAAGTTGCCAAGAACATATTTCGGACGGATTAAAGCATCAGTTATTAGAATGCTCAACATACACGTGTTATAGAAACAAGTATTTGCGTAGCTATATTACAATAAACGATGATCTACTTTCACTGGAAAATATTCTCCATATTGACTCTATTGATAAATTAAATGCAATTTACTACTTCATTAAAACAATATTTACTTAATTACAATAATCAGGCAAAAGATATCTAACAATAAACAAAAATAATTCATATTCATTAACAAAAAGGGAGAGGGGATTTATACTAAGGTAACCATTAAACTGTTGATCTTTATTGTATTTATTCATTATACTAGTTAGTAATCTTTAAGTTTAAAAGGAATTATATACGTGTATTTCATTATAAAATCTGTTATATTTATATATTATTGCTCGATCATAAGATATTGTTTTTTTTTTTTTTTATTTATGGAGATCTTTTTTATTTTTTATTTATTTAGTTTATGTTAATAATTAAAGATACTTTTGGTTTTAGTGTAATGTTTGAGTAAGAACTATTGTTTAATTAACTTAATAATCTTAATATTAATAGACATTATTATTTTAATTTAATTATTGTAAAATTATTAAAATAGTTATCATGTATGGGCCATTCTCTATTGTAAAAAGCAATTGCTTAAACAATAAATTCATTCATTCTTTAAGATACAACAAAACATTTATAATAATAAGATAAATTATATATTATTTCTCAAAGCATTTTTTTGTCGGTACGCCACAACTTCCTAAATACTTCATCAAATTTCAAGAATGAGGCATTTAAAATGATGCCTCATTCTTTTCTTAACCACTACACAGAAAAAACTTTCTAAATTACTCATTTCTCCTTCGATTGCGAGTTATAGGCGCAAAACCGCGGGTTTTTCGAGAAAAATGTCCGTAGAAGTTTCGATCTTTGTGTCAATCTTTTCAGGTTTTCAAGGAGATCATTTTCGGACATGTAATTTTTTTCCCATAAGCCAACTGTAAGCGAAAAACTGCATTTTTTAGCGAAAATGGTCGCAGGACTTTTTCGAAGGTGTCTTTTTTTCAGTTTGTCGAGACGATTGTCGCCGTCATTTGCTAGTTACAAGCAAAAACATGCGACTTCAGTCAATAGAATCAGCGTATTCGCTTTCTTCGAAACCAATATGTGTTTATACATAATGTGTGTATGTGACGGTTTCCAGGGTGCGCTCTTTTAGTGACATCTATGTCCTGTGTAAATCAAACCCACCAACAAACAATCACAGATGACCATATCGTAACTTCAAACATAGTGTTCAAAGAGGTCAAGTAAACACGTAAATAGTATATAAATATTTTAAACTTATATTTCAATATATAAATTATCTACAATTTAAACACATCTATTCTTTACTTCAACCCTCACCTATGCCCATGACGCACTATACGATTCTAAATATACGGTGTGTAGGTACTTTAATTAAACTTTGTATGGGATTCAAGTAGGCTGTAGTGCGAATGCTTCGCCCGGGTCAGCTAGTTTTAAAATAATATAATAAAAACTAACATTTTTTTAATAAAAATGTTAGAGATACAATTAGAAAGAAAAAGGTGCAAAATAACAAAAAGTCTTTAAAATTACAATATAAAAAATCTTATCATTAAAACAGATTTTTTTGTTTTTTCACAGATTTAAAAATGCCCTTTTCTTTTTTTAGAATTTGTTTTAATAAACTAGGAGCTAACAGATGATTTTATGTTATGATTTTACTATCAGAGGCAATGGTATCAGATACCAATAAATAAACCTAAATTATTCGAGGTTTTTTTCCGAATAACCCTACTCCACGGAATCATAATATATGGTTATAATCATTGGATAATAACCAAGAAATATGAAAGAAAGATATAGGAATCAAAAATGAAATTCCTTAGAAATATAGAGGGAAAGAATCAGAGGAGACCAAATTCGTTGTACAACCATTCGATTGCAGAAATGATCAAGACCTAAACGCACCTTAAATATTTAATTTGTTAAGAGAGGTCTGGATTGGAATAAAAGATATCTGTAAATATATGAAGAGTCCACGGAAGAAAGGGGGGAATGTCATTTGGAGCGCTTTCCAAGAAAATCGAGTTTTTAGGTTTGGATCTTTAATTACTTAAGGACCTTTTATTATTTTTCTTCAATTTTTTTATATGTCCTTTTCCTTTTTACTTTCACTTACCTATATATGAAATATATAGTAAGTGGAAGTATTGCGATCGTGAAAATTTTCGACTTCCGGTTTTCAACGGAAATACACGTTTTGGGGTCCCCTGAGTCAAAATAACCAAGTCCCGCGAAATGGTCTGTGTGTGTGTGTGTCTGTGTGAACAGACTAGCTCAAAAACTATAAACCGTGCGAACCTGAAATTGGGTATTTAGAGTATGTATATGCCCGCGATGTGACAGCAAAATTTCATCAAATTTGCTCAAAGGGAGGGGGTACTTTACTTAATAACTTTTTAAGTTTTTTTCGATTTTCTCAAAAACGGCTCTAACGATTTTGATTAAACTGAGTATTTGATCTATTGATATGCCCGAGATATGACTGTAAAAATTTCATCAAAATTGATCAACCTGAGGGGGGACTTTACTTAATAAATTTTGTATCATTTCCACGTGTTTTTTTTATTTACTCAATAACGGTTTTAACGATTTTGATCAAACTTGGTATTTGATGTATTTATATGCCCGAGATATGACTGTAAAAATTTCATCAAAATTGATCAACAGGAGGGGGGGACTTTACTTAATAAATGTTGTCCAATTTTTACCTTTTTGATCGATTATCTCAAAAACGGCTTTAACGATTTTTATCAAATTCGTTATGTTTAATGAAAATTAGTTGTTATTTAATATCAGGTAAGCTTTATCATTATTAAAATGTTCTGAGGGGGCTTAAATGGGGAAGGGGCTTTTTTTGTTTTTCTATAAAGTACCTTTGTTTTAGTTTATATTGGGAAATTAACTGTCTCTCATCACGCTTAAAAATAAGAAACGGCTAAATATGATATATGAAGAGAATCAAGTAAACATATACAGGAGAAAAAAAGAAAAATATTCTGTCAACTCATAAAACACCTTGAGCTCACGCATGCGTCGTACGCCTTTAATGACAAACCAATGCGTTATAATTAAACTGTTCTGTTCATTTGATAAGTGGCAATTAACAAAACGCATTAATTTCTAATCTAAGTAAGTTGGTAAGTGAAAGTTGTGTGTTGCGCGCACTCACCAGATTTTTTGTTTTGCGTGTCAAAATAATAAATTTGCCCGAGACAGACATAACATGCTTTAAAAAAAAATGTTTTAGTAAAAAAAAACAATTTAAGCATAAAAGAAAGGGGGGTATTCCTGGACGCTCCCCCTTTGTTCCCTGTTTTCTTGATGAAGTGGTGATATTAATACACAATCCATATAACTTCTAACATGACTCTCCCCCATTCTATGTTTTTCCGCGAGGACATTCCCCCTTTCTTCCGAGTAAGTGGTTCTTTCCATCGCTTGTAACCAACCGACTGTTATTTTTTTTATTCTTTTTCTATTCACCAACATATTCTACTCTACTAGACGAACAATTATATATATATATATATATATATATATATATATATATAACTAAAATTCGGAAAAAAATTGACTCTCCCCCTTTCTTCCATAGGAGGGGGAATGATTCTCATGATGAATAATATAAGATATAATATAAGGTTAAATATCAACAAAATCTGAAGTCGGTCTCAAACTGATATGGAAATCAGCAGCAAATTTGGAACAAGTTACAAATTACAAAGTTACAAATTTTACCGTGATAAATAGGATCTTATTGGGACATAGATGATTGTTTATCGGTGTAATCGAAACAGCTTGATATCTACTTGATACTTGATCCGATGGAACACGATATCGAAGCGTGCCTGCCTCGTCTCGCAGGCTTGGTCTAATTGCGCAATTATTGAGTCATTAGCTCCTAACGAGAGTCGTTATATATGATCCGTTTCGGAGGGGGGGGGGGGGGGTGAAAGGAGGGGGAAGAGGATGGGCGGGTTGGGAAAGGAGGGAGGGGGTGATTTATGATTTATGACGAGCCTGTTTACGAAGTATCCTTATCTCTATTGTTAACGGATGGATGGAAGAATCTATATTGTGGGTGTTTTATTCAAGAGATCGATTAATGGAGATGTCATAAACACAGCAGTTACGAAGAGAATGAGGTAGGGGGAAAAGTACTCGCGTTTATTATCAGTTTATAAGTATGACTTTTACTACTAAGTATTAGCATCTTAAGATTTCAGGATATGTTCCATGTACTGCTTCAATCATTTCCTTTATATTAAAGACCACTCTTTTAATATTTTTAATAGAGGGTTAATATTTTTATGGTTGTTATTATCAGGTACAATTAATGATACTAGTATTTTTTTATAATTATTTATGCTTACTTATTTTTATTTTAAAATTTAATCTGTAGAGCAATGACAAAATTGTATTATTTTTTTTATAGATATGAAAATGCTTTTGTACAATAAGCGAAACATCAACTAATATTTAAGTATTGACTCTGACCGAATAAAAGTCAATAATGATAATTTTTGGAGACCGCTTTTCAGTTTTATTTAGAACCTATTGTTCGGAACCAAATAAATGTAAGATTTCATTTAATAACGTGGAAAAGAATTATTTAATGATAAATGCCGAATTGTGCAGTTTTAAAAAGAATCCCTATTGAGGAGGAACTTAAAAAGTTGATAATAAAATGCAAAGAAGCGCTCAGTGACAGTGAGATACATAAGGCTGACTTGATCCGGAGAAAACTAGGTACAAAGGATGAAGTAGGAGAGATAAATGAAGGCCTGCCTAATTCTGTTATTCATGGAATTAAGAAAATCCAGGTAACGTACTCTGCAGTTTACAAAAACAGTCCAGAAAAGGTTAGATAATATAATTGACCTGTCAGGATTAAACCATACTCGTTCCCGTTTCACAAAAGAAACGAGGCGAGGGATGGAATTAACAAGATGCAGAGGTATAACATCATTTAACCCAGCAATAATCATCATGTGAAATAGCCACAACGTAAGAATTAGCCGAGATGAATTAGCCAAGTTAAACAACAAGCTCTATACGGACTGTGAACAATCAGAAAACATTAAAGAAATATCAAATTAATGTAATGGCAAGAAGATGTTTGCTAAAATAGATCTCAAAAAGAGGACCAAAGGCGATATATGAGTCCTAGAGGCTTCCGTTTGGCTGGAAAATATCGTTAGCTTTTTAAGTAGAGGTTAACCAAAATCCTAGAGAAATAGCATGGCCGGATTCGTACAAACTTATCCTAGACGAATTACTGTGCGTATTAAAAGGAAGAGTAGTAACCCCCGGTTTAGAAGAAAAACAAAGAACAATTCTTTCGCACACGCTTAGATTACAGATGACGGGCAAAAATCACAAGCTCCTAATGTTGGTGCAATACAAAAATATCTCACCACCGAAATGTACAAAAAAGATTAGCCAAGCTAAATGCTTCTCACTAATTATCAGTCAAGGTTAAATACGGAATACGCAAAACATTTGGGTAAATTAACTCACTTATTAAAGATTAGTCAGAAATGTAAATGGAACGGGTAAGAAGACGAATGCTTAAAGGACTCATTTGTAAAATACGTGCTGCTAAAGTACCCGGACTTCAATAGGCGGTTTATCGTGCCAACTGACGGCAGCATGCCATAACAGCACAACTTCTACAAAGGAAGGGTAATAAGTTACACGTAGTATAAATTGAATGCCTGATGAATTTAACTGCCTCCATTTGTCTTTTGGGGATTGAAGTGCGCTTGTTTGTTAGTTGAACCGCTTAACGGAAATTGTCAATTACGACTTATATGTATTTTACCCCACCCGTGCTAGTCATTAGGGGTCTTAGGAAGTCAGCTCTCAATGGCTTTACTTGTTTCAGCGTGAAAATGTTATTGGGGAACTTTGGAACTTGGCACTGATAACGCATTTTTATTTTTCACCTTAGTAGGTGCCTCTAGAGTGAACGTTGGGATTCAGGATATTTAATAGTTTGACTATTTCGATAACGGGAAAATCTTATAGAAGCTAGAGAAGCCTTTAACATGTTATTTTTTATTCGAAGTGGCTCTCCTATTAAATGCTAATGTCGCTAAATGGAGAAAAAATAGGGAACATGATGGAAAATGGGAATTTTGAAATTAATGCAAAAAAATAGCTCAATGTGATAATGATTTGCTAAATAGACCAAATCATTTAACTAAACGTTAATGTGAATAAAAGATTTTTAACATTTCGGAAAAAAAAAAAAACTGTTTCGTCATTTCATCTGAGTAATTGAATACTCCCTCTTCAGCCATCGGATACTTAAATATAAATATAATATTTAGATACTGGCACTTCCGAAATTAGTCTGCTTGTCTTTACATGAGATGATAAACAATGAAGGGGACATATAAAATTAGGATAAGCATATAAAAAAGTCACGATTCCTCCAAAATTTGTTTACAGCTTTTAACTCGCTGAAATATATCTCAGTAAAGATCGTAATATCAAATAACTTAATATGAAATTTCGAATATACATATCAAGTGAAGAAAGGTGATCAGTGAAGATAAAGGATTGACTTGACTGGGAATTGTGCATGGTTGCAAAATTGGCAAGAGTCCCGTAAAGGTCTGGCCACACATGTCCGCACCGGATCCGCACCGTAGCAATAATACAGGTTATGTTCAGAATATTTTTAATTTAACTTACATATTACCTTTAGTTATGCCTAAAGTTTAAGCCACACATGTCAGACACAGGCCATTTTAGGCATAACTAAAGGTAATATGTAAGTTAAATTAAAAATATTCTGAACATAACCTGTATTATTGCTACGGTGCGGATCCGGTGCGGACATGTGTGGTCAGACCCTAATAGCTATTAGGAAATCCAGGTTCAAATCCGGGCCATGGATTCTTTTCTCAATCTTTTCACTTATAAAAATATTCAATAATCATTAAAATTATGGAGCATGCCATGGATACAAGAAAAATTGAATTGAATTTTTAATTATTGTATTAAGTAAATTTTTATTATTACTGTTATATTTCAGCCTCTCTTATATTATTTGATTTAATTTTTAAAATGGCGGAGAGGTCGATTTATTTTCAGAGACATCCAGTATTCTAGTAAAGGCCCTTTTCCCTTTTCAAATCCCTATTAATCCCCCTCTCCCTTTTCTATCGTGATTTCGTTACATTATATAATTTATTTTGCATAATGGTTACTTTATAGGTAGGTGATAATATTATATTTTATTTAATATACCCTATTATAGTTGGAAGAGATTACTTATTTGAGTGAGAATCTGCTCAAAATATACAACATTGACCTAATCCAATTTTAACGTTCTATTTCAATTATTCAGGTCCAATTTTAATATTTTTATATATACCATTCCCTTCTTACTTCATCATCATTCACCTAAATCTCAACTGCAAATGTTTTGTCTCTTAAATTACCAGTTATTTATCACATATTTTATCATCATATTATATATTATTTTATTGATGATTCTCACCAGTTGTAGGCTTTTACAATTTCTTTTACTACCACCATATATAGCTCCTATTATAGTACCTATTTTATAATTTGGTTTATTGAATGAATTTTTCTTTTTTTAAAATTAAAGATTTATTATTTCATCATCCAATTATCTATATTTTTCTGAGGGATTTAGGGTTTGGTGAAACTGGTGTATTTTTGGGCATATCGCCGCTGAGCTGTCTGGTTGAGGTTTTTTTTTATGAACCTAGGAGAGGGTAAATCTACGCATATAAGTTATCTATTTATTTTATTCATTAATTATTTATGTAATGGTTTGTTAAATTTGAATATATTTTTATTTCTAATTTTATTTGCTAGGGTTGAGTATTGATTTGGTTTTATTCTTATTTTTATTGTTGTTGCATGATTTGATATATTTTATTAAGATTTTGATGCAGTTGTTGATATTCTTTATATGATTCTGTTAATTCGTATTAATTAATTGCCGTTGGAATGTATTAGAAGTCTATTTTTAGTCACTCGGGAGAGCACTCAAGGGATTGAGTAAAAGAAAGAAAGGATAAAAAAAAAAAATATATAAAAAAAAAATGAATAAAATTTATATAAAAGAAAAAACATATATAACTATATAGGTATATATATGCATGGATGTTATTATTATATATTATTAAGATTTTACAAACAGTCTGAGTTAGACATATAGTGTGCTGTGTATTAGCAACTCAATCTAGTTGGGCAGCATCTCTTTTATGAATAAAGTGTTCCTCTCTTTCTTCCTTTCATATATATATTGTTGATGTGTAGTTTTTATACATTATGCAAATTATTGAAATGAAATTTTATTATTAATAATATATTATAATCTCTCTAATATTATTTTAGTATAATTTTTAATAATAATTTTTAGTATATTGAGTATCGATTTTTAGTAATACTCTCCTTTCTTTCCTATCTGATGTTTTTCCTACCATCCCGTCCTAAATACACAAAATATTTTCACACAAGGTGGTCCTTCGAACCAAGAGGGGTGTGACCCTAAATTGAGGTAAATATAATGTACACAGGTGTTAGGATACCACACCGGTATTGATATAGCACAACAATGGATTGTTATTTCAAATTATGATAATATTTATTAACGCTAACTTTGAATGTGTATTTTGAGACATTCCCTGAAACATTATGAGCCAATTGTTAATGTAATGATAACAATTACTAAAACCATTTCGGTGGCTCATGCTATGTATTGTGGAAGCTGCCAGGATAGGGCAAGTAAAATGAATTAATAATTTAAAATGATATGTTAAGTATTTTATATGCGCAAACCCGGTGGTCAGTTTTACCTGAAGCCTTTTGTTAGAAATTCAAAATAAGTAAAGCCGAAGACCGACAATGCTGCCGACACTCAACAAGGGAAATACTGAGAAAGATTGCTATCTCCGTTAGAGAAATTTGGGGCCACACAATCCGGTTTTACCCCGGCAAAGGTACCGCCGAAAGAACATAAAAAGAATATCATGTAAGGGAATTTTAGGATAGGATTAGGATAGACTAACAAATTAGAAGAAGTCTGAAGAGAGAGGGAGGAAGAAGACTGATATGGAGAATTGAAAGAGAAGTTGGAGGAAGTTCGAGAAGTGCGGAGGTTGAGACGAGAGTTTGGACGGAGGTGCAGGAAGAGGCAGTAGCCCCGGGTTCCAGATAATGCTTGAATTATCTTCCATTTCAATACAGAAATATGTCTTAGATAACACTAAAATTCTAAGCACAGTACAAAATACAAAAAACAGAAAAATAGAAGAGGCAATCCATATAAATAAAAAACATAGAAAACACAATAAACTACAAAACAGACACAAAAGACCTTAACGACCACTACGCACATATAATTAAAAAATTGAAACCCATATGATAAAATAATAGAAACAAAACCAAAACATCAACAAACATAGAGAACAGGATGAGGGAGACTAAACAATCCAAGTGACCAAAGTCCACTATTAACACCATTAAAAATGTGACAGTGAAATAAAAAGATTCTAAAATGTGAAAGATGCCATAAAATTTAATAAGTAATAAGTATAGACATAAGTATTCATATACTGTATTTACATAAAAAAAATATAAGGCGACAAATGGCTAAGGTGAAAAAAGAAGTTATTTAGGATAAGGTAATTGTAATACCAATATAAAAAATTGTAAAACGTGCTTGGATATTATAATTAAGTGTAAAAGAATAATGTATTGTATGTAGATAGCCCCAGAGGATGAGCCAATAGCTCGAAACGTTGGGAAAAAATAAACTTCAAACGCGGAAGAGACTCCTTCATTAAAAAGATCCTATATATAAAAGCACTCTTCCTCTCTAAGTGAAGAAAAAGAAACTAGCAGAAATATGTCTAAATGTAAACGTTTTGAGCTTGATTTAAAAATTGAAGTAAAACAATCCTTGGTGGAAATTAAACTTTCAAAGTGATTCTGAAGGACTTTACACACATGGATGTTATGAACCCGAAGTAGAGACTTGCGGCTATAGGTATCAGCGGAAATCTGAAAACCATTAAGTTGTTTCAGTTTTGAACTGAGACATCGATACGATGATAATTAAATATACTTTCTTTCAGCTTTGCAGCTCAATTAGTAGTTTCATAGAACGAATGGCAACGAATAAAGTGGGCTAGAGTCGTCAGTGAACGAATTTTTGAAACCAGAACTGATTTCGAGTGAGGGATAGGCTGTCGTTTTTTCAAATTGCCTCATCAGTTGTTATGAGTAGCTCATAATTTAGAGCTCACCCAGGTGTGTTACCTGTGCAGATTCATTCCGCTCTATCTTCGGCGGACCTTCACCTAATTTAGCCATTTTGTAAAAAAAAATCTTTTTTAAATTCGAAATTTTTAGCTAAGCAAATATTTATTGCAGAAAAATCTACTTATTATATCTAAGTGAGGAGACTACCTTCTTCAGTTTTAATAATGCAATATTTATAATATTAGCAGTTTTATTATTTAACATTTCAATTTCTTAGTTTAAATCTTCACGAATATATAAAAAAATAACTAAGATTTATCGATGTAACAGAGAATAAGCATTAGAAGTAGGAAAAAACCTTCGTCGCATGAAAAAAATATATTAACTTTCCATAATTTCTTGTCCCCTCCGACATACCGATACTCCGACTTTACCATACCATATTATCATATCATACCATATACCAGCGCCGGAAATAATCCACAGTTGAACAAATAAGAGGCTCATCACCGAATCATTCAGCATTTAAATTGGATATCATCGCAAAACACAATTGTCTTGTTTTCTGAATAAATTTTCAGCCATTTCGTGCCTGTTATTCCCTCTCAATTACCAACAAAAACAATAACAACAACGAACTGAATGCATTATATAAACTAGTGTTTATATAACAAGTCCATATAAACTATTTAAACACACTAAGCAATTTAATAAATGTCATTATTTCGAAAATAGGTAATAGAAAATTGCAGAGAGATTTTTGTGTGAGAAATGCGGAACATTACCGGAGCTATTGAAAGAATTCTCTAGGAGGCAATCCCATCTATCTTAGCTATTTCAAAAAAGAAAAACATAAAAGTAGATTTGAACCTTCAATTTGTTTTCAGAAAACTTTTGCTATGGCATAAGTCTATCCTTAGTACAATTAGAGGAACAAGTTTCGAAGAAAAATCAACCTAATATTTTATTATATACATATAATGGAAATTTATGTAATTACATACTTCATGTATACACGTAATGATAATTTACTTAAATAAATAAAATTTTATATCATATTTTGGAATTCGATAATTCAAATTAATTTTCAAACGTAGAGATATACTGCTTTAAACCATTTACTACTCATTTATTTGGTAAGAAATCAGTTGCTAAGAAACAAAAGAAAATATTCATTTTTCGCATCGCTGACATATACATACACCAAATACCCAGTTTGATCATTATCGTTAAAGCCGTTTTGAAGGAAATCGAAAAAACGTAAAAAGTAGACAAAATTCATTAAATAAAGTACCCCCTCCGTTTGACCAATTTTGATGAAATTTTTGCTATCACACCACGGGCATATTCACACACCAAATACCCAATTCTAGGTTCGTACGGTTTATAGTTTTTGAGCTAGTCTGTTCACACACACACACACACACACACACACACACACACACAGAACATTTCGCGGGACTTGGTTATTTGGACTCAGGGGATCCCAAAACTTATATTTCCGTTGAAAACCGGAAGTCGAATTTTTTTACGATCGCAATACTTTCCCTCACTATATATTTCTATAGGTAAGTGAAAGTAAAAAAAAAAAAAAACCCATGGTTTAATATTAGATGAAAACCTACTTTTACTCGACTATTATTTCACTTTTAATTGCACATTGCAGAACTAGCTTATTAAAAAAAAGTTAATATAACGCTTCCATTCTTTCTGTGATTAAATTTGTTACTTAAATGTTAAATTACGTACCCACTAAAGGTTTTAGTCATAAAAAATACCCAGAAAAAGGAGCTTAAGTCATAAGAAGTGAGCATACACTTAAGCTTTATTTTTTTTTTTTTTTTAGGAATGACGAAATCTGAGTAGTCTCATTTTTTTCCATTAGGTCCTTAAAATTCCATTTATACAAGGTGAAGAAGTAATAAAATCTGGTGGTTAATCTGGTAGTCGAGAACGGTATGGGCGATTATCTTAATGAACATCATAACGAAAAGGTTTCATTTACATAAATGATGACTTAAATGGACACGGAAACAGTTTAGGTATTTACTAAACGGTACAAGGAGCATTTATATGCTAATTCCTCAATGCAGTAGAGTCATGCACATTCCCCCGTAATGGCAAATTGAGGCGCCAACGAATACTACAAAGACCATCTTGAACAAATTGAATGGATCATAGTCAAATTACAACACCATTTATGGAAAGCGATATTAAATAAAGATCTTATAGCTGCATAACTATGTATCATGTCTATAAATAATAAAATAATATTGAAAATAATGTAAAATGAATGGTATTTATGGCAAATTTGAAATCTTTGTATACATAAAAATCTCGGGTCGCGGTGTTTGTCGGGGGTAAAAACAGAAATTACACAACCGATCTTTATAAAATTTGGCTCATTTTGTGATGTTTAGTCCAACTTAAAAGATAGGATAGTTTTTATCTCGATTATTGGCCCGATAATTCTTTTATTGCAAATTAAATGCTTGTTATACTGCAATTGAGTGTGATTATTTTTAAGTTCTATAAAGTTCCAACAGATGGCGGTGTAAGTTAATTTATTGACACAACACTTCATTTTCTTTCAATATTTAGGGTGGATAAGCATCCAGTACCCAAATCTATTTTTCCCGGCTTGGACAATGGCTATTATGGGTCACCTTTTCAAAAGACATTTTGATCACCTGTTTCAGGTAAAACCTACCGGTATGATATCTAATCTCATATCATCATGTGTTATGAGTATATTCTGAATTTAATTAATATGTATCATGGCAAAAGATTAATTTGGTACATGTTGACTAACTGTCTATTGTGATTGTACTAAACCCTGTTCCAATTATATTCTTTATAAGTTCCTTTTACGTGCATGGTATTTATATTTAATCTCGGCTCCGCTGAAATAATCCATTTAGTGCTAAATGAATGGATCATTAATACTTACTATAGTCAAATATGAGATGTAAAAAATTTAACCCTTCTAAACTCTTCACCAAACAATTTTAAATTAGGCTTAAAACTGAGCCACGGAAACGCGTGGCCGGGTCTGCTCGTTATTGTACATATAAATAGGAATAAAAAATAAAATAAAATTGAGTCTAAATTGTGCATAAAAAACCAAACAAACACATGTTAGTATTCAGATAACAGTCTAGTAGTAGGTTAAATTGGATTAGACTTTTCTAAAGAGGTAATATCTATCGATAGATCTTGGACTAACCGTGTCAACGAACCCATCTAAAGTTAGGACTAGAAACAACTTCTAAGTAAAAATGCTAAGTGTTCCAACCTCCTCCCAAAGAAGCTATTATCTTTATTACTATTCAACTGCAATGATCAGGGAATACTTTCTATTCGCTCATTGGGAAGAAAACAATTTCTGTGACGGATCTGATCTGAAACCAGCAAGTAGCTAATTTCTCATAATAATAAAAATACAAAAAATGCATATCTTGTTATTTTGTAAAATTTTTAATGAGGTATTGTGTTTCTTGTTTTATAGACATATTATTTAAAAATATATGAATTCTATAACAAAGGCGTTGTGCGAAAGATCTCCTTCGTTAACAAATCTGATCTGAAACCAGCAAGTAGCTAATTTCTCATAATAATAAAAATACAAAAAAATGTATATCTTGTTATTTTGTAAAATTTTTAATGAGTTATTGTGTTTCTTGTTTTATAGACATATTATTTAAAAATATATGAATTCTATAACAAAGGCGTTGAGCGAAAGATCTCCATCGTTAACAAATCATAGTGCGGTGTCATGTACTCGTTAAAAATCCCTATCCTAATTATTCCTGAATAGGCAGAATGTAGCACTACCACTGTAGCATCGTCCAATTAGCTTTAGTGGCATATGGTGACGTTAAACAAACAAAAATAATTTAAAGATTTGAGGCGCTAATACATCTTTCGCCATAGAATAAATCAAAAATCAAAATGTATTCAGGGAATTAGTTTTTTTTTCGTGGAAAACTGAGGACTTAAAGTACCTAATACAAAAGAATCAGAACATCCCAGTTTTATACGGCTCCAACAAAGAGAATCCTTCAATTGGTGTCAACATTAGTGCCTTCAAGAGGTACGTATATGTTAAGCCAGCAATGTAGTTGAGTATAGCAGTAGACTACGTCCGTAATTCAGGGGAACTGAATTTCAATGAATTTTATTACGAATTCCGTTTGAAAGGAATATCATCTTTTAACATCAAATCATCCTTAATGAATAGAAATAATAGAAAAATTCAGCAACATCACTAAGAAGAAATGTGTAATAAGACACAAATAGCGAATTAAGGGTTGGAAAAAATAATATAAAACTGAAACTTATTCAGTAATAAACATAAAGTATAGAAACACAATATGGGAAGCGGGCGTTAATTTAGAACCTAATTTCATGAACAGAAAATGATGCAGGTGTTTCAACATTGTTTGAACATGATTCCGTGCTAAACCAGAGTTCAATATTTATCTGTTGCACATGCATTTATCAGTCCCGTTACGGTAAACAGTCGTTAAAGTGTGGACATACCATAGCCTGTCAACAGCTTACCTCACTTGCGTATGCGCGTGCACCGAAACGTACTTTAATTTTTTTTTTAGCTACAAACTGCGATAAAAGTATTTAAAGTTTTGAAAAATAGAAAGTAAAAGTGAAAGGAAGCAAACTGCTAATCTTAAGATGAGAGTCTTTAAAACAAGTATATGAATTGACATGTTTCCGTTATAGAGAATAAAAAATCCGACGCATTGATAATTCCATGAAATTGCAGGAATGAATAAAAATAAATGGACAATTCATTTGGCCTTTTTGATTAAAACACATTTGTTATCCTAAAATTGCATTGTATAAAATCAGGTTTTAAATAAATGAATAAATTGAATTTAACAAGCATGATACGAATTTTATTTTTATATTCTTACTTCTTTTCACACTTGTCAGCCATCAGTGAGTCTATGAATGTGATTGTATGAGAGAATTAATCTGATAGGTATTTTAGACATGAAGAAGAAAAGTGCCCAACAGCACCTCTTTCCGGACTTGACATTAAGGGCCTATTCACACTATCCGCTCCACTCTCGCTCCGCTCCCGGTCCGCTCCCGGTCCACTCTCGCTCTACCCCATTCACACTAGCGCTCCGCTCCCGCTCCACTCCCGGTCCGCTCTCCTAATGTCTTACCATATTCACACTATATAATTTTACACCGTTCAATTTTGAAAGGTTTAAGCTATTAAAGCCATTAATAATCGAAGTTGTCTGTATTCGGATTTTAATTAATGATTAACTTTCAGTTATTTAAGTATTAATTTATTCTTCAATTTTACGGCCAAAAAAAAAATCAATTTTTCGTTTGTAGAAATAGCTGGTAAGTGTACTTTTCTTGATGAATGAAGATAATGTTATCAAAAAATATAATAAGAAGAATATATTGCAACACAATGATAATTAATAATAATAATTATAAATTAATTTAATTAATGGTGAAGAAATAATTTAAATTTTTTTCGGAATGTATTCGAATACGCTTGAAAATTTCAAGTTGAAATCGGCAAATGCTACAAATTTACCGATTGTGTTCTCTTCTTTTCCTGATTAATATTTTAATTATTTTTTGCTTTAATATATTTTTTTGTTAATGATCTGACATTTTTCATAATATACTGCATTTTTATTCGTTTCAAATTAAACGTTATTTTATAATAGCAATGAGTATGTAGTCAATAAATAAATCGGTGATCATTTTTTACGAGTACATTAATTCATAGCAAAATATATCTCAAACATAACATGAATTTTTCAAGTCGAAAAACCGCGCGTATTGTTGGTGATTTTTTTTTTTATCTTTTCAAGCGTATTCTAATACATTCGAAAAAAAAATTTAAATTATTTCTTCACCATTAATTAAATTAATATATATATATATATATATATTTTTTAATTTGAACTTTTTTGGCCGTAAAATTGATGAATAAATAAATACTTTAATAACTGAAAGTTAATTATTAATTAAAATCCAAATACAGACGGCTTCGATTATTAATGGCTTCAATCGTGAACGGTGTAAAATTATATAATGTGAATATGAAAAGACTTTAGGAGAGTGGAGCGGGAGTGGAGCGAGAGTGGAGCGAGAGTGGAGCGGGAGTGGAGCGAGAGTGGAGCGGGAGCGGAGCGAGGCCGGACCTGTGCCAATATTGTGATTAACCTCTCTCTATTCCTCTGTAGAATATTTTGCCAGTGAGACCGGACCTGGAGCGGACCGGGAGCGGAGCGCTAGTGTGAATGGGGTAGAGCGAGAGCGGACCGGGAGTGGAGCGAGACCGGAGCGGTGCCGATAGTGGAATTCTATGTCTATTTCTCTTTAGAATATTTGAGCGGACCGGGAGTGGAGCGGGAGCGGAGCGATAGTGTGAATCCGCCCTAATTCAGGAGGTCTTTCCTTCATCCGGCTTCTTTTGAGCCAACTCCTAACAGGCTCTATTTAAACTGCAATACTTCTTATTATTAATCATAAATTATTATAATCTTGATCATTTTGAAGCATTAGTAGTCGGAAATTTTTACATAAAAAATTGACCCCTTTCAAATGTAAATTTAAAACATTTTGAACGAAAACTGTTCTTTGCATTTTTTTCTTAAAGTTGTCGTTTTTATGTCATTTCATTCATTTTCATGTCGTTTTTATTAGTATTAATCCGTTTGTTTTATTTGCCTTGTTTAATCCGCTCTAATGTTTTTATTGATTGTATCACTATTTCATAAGTAATAAAAATGTCTGCATTATATCTACAGAACTGTGATGTTTCTTTGTTTGTAAATGTAAGGAATCAACTCAAGCCTGAAAAGACTCGCAATTAACATCGAAGAGGTTGAAATCGACGGGGAAAAGGTTACCAGCCCAAATTTGCAAGCTAACAGAAGATTGGGTGTTTGTGACTATTATGATTTTTAAATTGTCTTTGAACTATTTATCGTAAAATTTTATGATCTAAAGAAATCTAACCTTAAAAAGCGGCTTGAATCCCGAAGCGTCAAACGTAAATAAAATAAGTGAGGCTATAATTAACTATTAATTTTTGTATAGGTACTTAAAAGCAATCTGTTATTTTTTTTTTAAACATCGAGAGGTGTATTAAGCCCTTCGCATTGGTTCATGGGCAGTGTCGGATAAGGAAATGCAATCTGTGGCCTCAAATAAAAGAAATTTTTTCCTGAAAAAATCTATTTCTGTTATTGCTTTCTGTAATAAATCGCGTATTTTTATACAATTGATAAAATTAATTTTTTTTTAACTTCATAATTTTAAATTTCCAAAATTAAAAGCAAAATAATAGCAAATATTATTTGATGGAGATGTAAGAGTATGTACTGTGGGGCGAGAGAGAATATAGTTTCGAGTTGTTGCCTACATTCTCCAGAATGCAGAAAAACTTTGTGTCTAACTTTGGAGATCGGAACAAGTTGGAGCTGGTTCCCGGAAGTCTTACGCATTCGTCTGTATCTCGTTCACACACTCCATCGCTCATTCACTTACTTCGCTTTAAGTGATCGATAACTTTGTTTGATCACAACTTGCTTACTTTATTGTAGTTTCAATATTTTGTGTCGCCGACTTTCTCCATGTATATTGTTTTTCTGCTTTGCTTGTTTGATGAAAACAAACGATACTAATCCTTCTTTATAGTATAATGAGCTCCACTCCACAGTAATATTATCATATTATCATGCGTGGGAGCATTACCGTTTATTACATTCATGTACCCATGAACAGAGTGACAAATGTAAATTAGACATAATTGCTATCCAAGAAATTAGATAGACTGGGCAGGATATCCTAAAAAAGTCATATGGTAAACTAAAGTCACAATGAAAGGAAACATACATTTGTTGTTAGAGGTAGCTTCCGTCATCTGGTTCTCGGTTTTCAGCCAATTAGTCCTCATATACTGGGTGTCCCAGACCTAGTGTAAAAAATAAAATTGGGTAATACTGCATGCTAAACGGGGTAGAATGGCACAGAAACGAGTTTCCTATCTCAATCTGTTGAGGAGATAGAATTTTTTTTTTTTTTTTAATTTTTAAAATCTTACTTTTTTTATAAAAAAATACAGTTTTCTCTACTTTGGTTTATCGTAGCAACAAAAACGATGACATTTTCTTAATCAACATTAAATTTTCTAAAAGATGAGAAGGGTCTGGTTATTTTAAACCCACCTTCAGTGGGACTTTTAACGCGCTAAGCACAAAACATTTATTAAAACTTACATTTTTAAGAGTTTTTGAAAATTCCTCACTCCCCACTTGAGCATCCTAGAAGCTGTCAAGTTTCATAAAAACTGCGGAATTTAGTTATCTTTTTAGTGATGTTACCCATGATACAATTGCGCTTCACCTTTTGAGTCTAAAAGAAGTTTTTCTGATGAAAAACACGCTAGAGAATGTCACAGCTGGGGCAATGAGGAAGCGCCCTAAGTAATGGGTGCCGAACTTCCCATGAGATAGAGCTAGTTTTACTTTTATAAGACTAGAAAGAACAATGTATGAATTCTAAATTATATAAAAAGGGTAGTAATAATCTAAAATTAAAAAAAAAACTCCTTAGTTTAAATTTAAAAAATACTTTCTTTAAAATAAATTAAACTTTTTTCTTCTCTTCTATTAAAATTTAAAAAATCCTACATAAAAAATGTCGAAGATAAAAAATAATTTTATTATTGTAGAACCGTATTAAAATGGATTATTGCAGCGCGTATTCGAAATTTCCTCCATTACTTTGGATGCAGGCTTATATTCAACATTTTTTATGTAGGATTTTTTTTTTAATTTTAGATTATCATTACCCTTTTTATATTATTTAGAACTAGCTGTATATCCCGGTTTCACCCGGGGAATTTCATTTTTCTAATAAACGTGAACAAATTTAAAGTGAGGTCATAACGATTTTTATAACAACAAAGAATATACCCACAGACTGGCTGAAGTTATGAAATTTTAAAATGGACAGGTGTTCGCACCTAGTAAGAAAGATCCACTGAGCAAAATTTGGGGAATTTAGGACAAACGGTATGGATTTTTATTAAGAAAAAACAAACTAACAGAAATTCATCTTTAAGCTGTATAACCCGGTTTGATCGGGGAATTTCATTTTTCTAATGAAATGGTTGATTTCGTAAAAAAACATTATAAAGCGAGTTCATTACGATTTCTATAACAATAAAGAATATCAGCTGAAGATCGGCTGAAGTTATGCAATTTTAATATGAACAGGTGTTCGCACCTGGTATGAAAGAACTACTGGCGAAATTTGGAGAATTTAGGATAAACGGTATGGATTTCTATAAAGAACAAACAAACAAACAGAAATATTGGCCTGCAGTTTCAGCTTCTCGCAAATCGGCTTGCCTAAGGGTATGGATTTCTATAAAGAACAAACAAACAAACAGAAATATTGGCCTGCAGTTTCAGCTTCTCGCAAATCGGCTTGCCTAAGCCTTTGTGTCGCAAAGCGGGCCTCGTATTCCTGTGCAGACTCAGTTTCCCCCGATTCTGCCTGTCTAAGCCTCCGTTGTTCAATCCTATTTTGATGTTCGTCGAGAGTTTCAGCTGCTTGTATTTGAGGTTGTTTTTTAGCTTTTGAGCTCACTACTCCTATTGAAGCTCGCTTCTTAGGAGGCAATTATAAAAAATAAATTCACCATACATGTAAATAAACGTATTGTAATGTTAAAAAAAAACAAAAAACATATGGTTTAAAAATCCCAGAACTCGGCGCCTGCCAAGGGACGGTCTTACCGGGCCTTGTTGGCCTCATCAAAATCTATAAAATGATTTTTTAGGCCGTTTTTTCGACTAAAACGGTCGATTTCGTAAAAAAAAAAGAAAAAACCATTGTAAAGCGAGATCATGACGAATTTTTTAACAATAAAGAATATACCAAGAGATTGGCTGAAGTTATGCAATTTTAATATGGATAGGTGTTCGCACCAGGTATCAAAGAACCACTCAGCGAAATTTGGAGAATTTAGGAAAAACGGTATGGATTTCTATAAAGAACAAACAAACAAACAGAAATATTGGCCTGCAGTTTCAGCTTCTCGCAAATCGGCTTGCCTAAGCCTTTGTGTCGCAAAGCGGGCCTCGTATTCCTGTGCAGACTCAGTTTCCCCCGATTCTGCCTGTCTAAGCCTCCGTTGTTCAATCCTATTTTGATGTTCGTCGAGAGTTTCAGCTGCTTGTATTTGAGGTTGTTTTTTAGCTTTTGAGCTCACTACTCCTATTGAAGCTCGCTTCTTAGGAGGCAATTATAAAAAATAAATTCACCATACATGTAAATAAACGTATTGTAATGTTAAAAAAAAACAAAAAACATATGGTTTAAAAATCCCAGAACTCGGCGCCTGCCAAGGGACGGTCTTACCGGGCCTTGTTGGCCTCATCAAAATCTATAAAATGATTTTTTAGGCCGTTTTTTCGACTAAAACGGTCGATTTCGTAAAAAAAAAAGAAAAAACCATTGTAAAGCGAGATCATGACGAATTTTTTAACAATAAAGAATATACCAAGAGATTGGCTGAAGTTATGCAATTTTAATATGGATAGGTGTTCGCACCAGGTATCAAAGAACCACTCAGCGAAATTTGGAGAATTTAGGAAAAACGGTATGGATTTCTATAAAGAACAAACAAACAAACAGAATTTCAACTTTATTTATAAAGATTCATACATAGTTCTTTCTAGTCTTAAAAAAGTAAAACTAACTCTGACTCATGAGAAGTTCGGCATCCATTACTTTGGATGCAGGTTCTAGCGCGCTTCCTCATTGCCCCAGCAGTGACATCTCTAGCGTGTTTTTCATCAGAAAAACTTCTTTTAGACTCAAAAGGTGAAGCGCAATTGTATCATGGGTTAAATCACTAAAAAGGTAACTAAATTCCGCAGTTTTTATGAAATTTGACAGCTTCTAGGGTGCTGCAGTGGGGAGTGAGGAATTTTCAAAAACTATTAAAAATTTAAGTTTTAATAAATGTTTTGTGTTTAGCGCGTTAAAAGTTCCACTGAAGGTGGATTTAAAATAACCAGACCCATCTCATATTTTAGAAAATTTAATGCTGATTAAGAAAATATCATTGTTTTTGTTGCTACGCTAAACAAAAGTAGAGAAAACTGTAAATTTTTATAAAAAAGTAAGATTTTTAAAATAAAAACAAAAAAAACTCTATCTCCTCATCAGATTGAAATAGGAAACTCGACCCTGTTCCATTCTACCCCGTTTAGCATGCAGTATTACCCATTTTTTTTTTTTTTACACTAGGTCTGGGACACCCAGTATGTGTTTTGAAATAACATTGTTGTTAGTGTAAATATTAAAGCTTCAGACTGGGTGCAATATTTCAGTCGGCTATATATACAATTCTCCTCAGATCAGCGGTAACTATTTATTTGTGGAACCGTATTTGGAAAAGCGCAAATTAGGTGTACCCTTTGAAATGGCTGAACTAAAAGCAACACTTTCTAAAACGAAATGCGATAAGGCTCCTGGCTACTACGGTATTCCTTATAAATTTTAAAAAGAAGCGCCGGATTGTTTTGGAACTCTAATAGATTACCAGGAAGCTTTAATCAATCTTTATTTTTTCCTCTCCGCAAAAAAATGGATAAACATAAGGTAAAAAACTATAGAGTAAAGCTTTTATGGACCCAATTGTTAAGCTCTTTACAGGAATTCTCGCGAATAGACTTGCCAACTGATTTGAAGAATATTTATGAAGGTCAAGCTGGGTTTCGTAGAGGTTATAACACAATAGATAATATCTTTAATTTAATAAAATACTTTTTTCATACGAAGTATAAGTGTAAAGATTATTGCTTATTTGTTGACTTTAATGGAGCATTCGACACTATTGACAGACATTCACCGTTTTTTAAGCTTTTTGTGGTAGTGTGGGAGTTTCCACGAAATATATCAATATGTTAAAGATGTTATATGAAAACATATACATGGCGATAAAGTTGAGGGAAGTTTTTTCCGAATACTTTGTTAAAAATATGGGAGTAAAACAAGGTTACTTATCGAGTCCGGCGCTATTTTCCGCTTATATAAATGACTTGAATAATGAGTTGGAAGAAGGAATAAGAATCGGAAATGTCCGTATAAATGCTCTACTATTCGCGGATGACATTGTGCTAATCGCTAAAATTGCCTATGAGCTTATGCAAATGATAAGCCAGAGAGAGAGAAACACTTTATTCATCATAAAAGCGATGCTGCCCAACTACATTGGGTTGCTAATCCACACCATACTATATATCTAACTGAGACTATTTGTAACATCTTATTTTAATAATATATAATAATAATAAAGTATGCTACGTAGCAAGAAAATTATTACGTATAAATAAATTACGTATATAAAGAAAATTATACTACGAAATGGAACTTGACCGTCAATTTGTCAAAATCTAAAATTATGGTTTTTAGAGAAAAGGGTGGTAGTGTTTTGGTGACGGCAACTAATAACGACAATCTCGCCTGCACTCATTCATTTCTATTTAAATGTGGTTTAAGAGATACCAATACAAAATATTCAACACTCGGAACGGAAATTAACTCATTTTCTTCTTCGAAACTTTGATCTCTCGAAAATGAAACATTCTTAAAAAAAAATGGATTCTTGTTTCTAGGCACCGCGCTTGTAAATTACCAATTTCAAATTGCCTATAAATTAATTTCATTTCTATAGCATTGCAAAATTGAATACATAGACATAATATACAATCAAATTGGGTGGCGGGATGGCCGAGTGGGCAAAGGCGTCAGAAAATACGCGTTTCCCAAATTAACGTATGATTCAAGTTCAATACCCGAAGCCAGGGTACAGTTTATAACACTGGGCATGAATCCCCCACCCTCTCCCCTGCCCCGGGAAACCCCATATAGCCTAACATGCCAGAGAGGGGAGGAGCAAAAAAAAAAAAAAAAAAAATCGCAGCAAGGAAACATTTAATAATACTCGGCATTAATCCCCCAGCCTCTACCCTGGCCTGGGAAACCCCGTATAGCCTAAAATTTGAGGAAGGAGAGGGGAAAAACAAGAATATAATGTATAAACAATCATACAATGAATGCTTTAAGATGAACAATTGTTTACAAGGGCAAGGACTGTATTAAGAAGAGGTACGAAAAACTGGGTAGTGAACTTTGAGTACGATCAACCGGATTACTGTATCCCCATACGGACCAATTTTGATTACTATAGGATTGGAGTGCACTCTTAATTCCCAACTGATTCATTTAGATGGGCGAATTCCAATCAACAGCTTCCTTGAACAAACTCATTTAAAATTCAAGTAGTGAGCATTCAGAGCTTCGAGATCTGAATCTGCTCGTTGACTAACATTGCAATGATAACTTTATCTAGATCAATAAAGCTGGTGAGTTATCTAGATCAACCTAAGCATTGTGCTTGTACATAAATATATTCGGTTAAATTATCCTCTTTTTTTTTTTTTTTTTTTCTTTTTTTTTTGTTACAATTTTCACTGGGAGCTAATGATAAGATAAAGGGTCTGTGCTGTGCCACTATTAGCGCGACTTTATAGCCAGCATCACTTTATCGCCACCCGAGGTTCATCACTTAACTGCCAAATGCACCCCGGTCCTACTCTGTATTCTAGTTTATGTCTTTAATATTGTCCTCACTAACCTAGTCTATCCCCCCTACCTCTCACACTTTACCTTTACTGACTCGCTGGATCGTTTTATTGCCCAATACACCTGCCAATAGTCAACAGTCACAAATCACCATTTGTACTTTGGAACCAATTTTCGAACGTATCTGAAATTAACAACGAATGAAAATTTAATAGCTTCATTCTTAATTTTTCTTTCCGTTTGTTCTCTTATTTCCCGTCTATTTTGTATAATGACAAGGCTTAAAATTTTCGTTTGATATGCTGGTTAGTCACAAAAGAAAAGCCCTCAACAAGCAACCGAGTAATTTTTAATCAAGCAACTTCTTTGAATGCAGTTCCTAAACAAGGGTAGTTGTGTATAGATGTCATTGCGATTCGTCGCAAGCTTTTTTTTTCTCCTCAAACTTTAGATTCACACTTGCATTCGCGACAATCAGCGTATAAGATGGCTTCAAAGAATTAATACGTTAAGCATTTTGGGCATTAGGAAAGGAAAGTGCCCCGCAGCATCTCTTTCCGGTCTTGATACCTTAGGGGAGCATTTCTGTCATCTAACTTCCTTTTAAGCACCTTGCAACAAGCATTTCGCGTCTGTTATTATTTCCTATATATATATATATATATATATATATATATATATATATATATATATATATATATATATATATATATATATATATATATATATAGTCGAACCAGTCTTCCTCGCCTCGTCTATCCCTTCTATCTACCTCTTTTCCGGTCGAACTCTCTTCGTTCTTCCCATTGGTATATGCTTCAGCATCCTTTTGCGTCATCGGTCATCTGCCATTCTCATGAGGTGGCCAAACCAGCTCAGTTTTCATCTCTCTATAGAGTGTATGATATTTATGGGTTCTTCAACTTTTTCCCTAATCAAGTTATTTGTGACGTGCTGCAGTCTGGATATTCTGCAGCTACGCCTCCAAAAATCCATTTCTATTGCGAGAAGTTTTCTTCGGTTGAGATAGTCCAGGTTTCCGAGGCATACAGCATTGAACTCTCAAAAAATGAATGAAAGATTCTCTTTTTTGTTTGTAGATTAATCTTTTTGCTCCAAAGAACATAATTTAATGTCCTAATAATCTTTCTTCCTTTTATCACTTTTTCCCTTATGTTTATTTTGTTATCGCTATATACAAATGATGCCTTGCATGCGTCAATAGAAAAGTCCTATTTAGACTATTATAACTTTTAGTTTGACAAGGGCAGGGATTGTTACCTTAATAATTGTTACTGTAAATATCGAAAAGTCGAACAATTATTTAAACGAATGAGGCTTTAATGAAGGTTATTAAGTATAGCTAAAAGATCTTATTTAAACTTAAAAAAGTTTTTCTTTACTTTAATTATTAATTTGCACCTGTCAGCAATCAGCGTTTGATATGGCCGTATTAGACAATAATTTCAGGTATGAGGAGGGAAAGCTCCCATATATAGATATTTTATCTAATTTAGCTAGATCATTTTAAACTTTCTCATTGCTAACAATAAAATCATTCTGGTCTCATTCTATCCAACTTGGAATAAGGCCTGCTGATACTTAATGGTGCTTATTTCTGTGCTATAAATACTTCGTTTTATTTATGAAACTTGATTACAGTATTAAATTGAAACTAGGTGCTTTGTTATTTTTCTAACATAAAATTGACTTCTAATAGATTCAGAGCGGTTTATAAACGGCATGCAATAAAAAGGAACAGTGTGGAAGTCACGGAGGGAATACCCCACTAAGCCCTTCCATTATTTTCCCGGACCAACTTTATTTTTCTATTGGCTCCTGGGAATACTAAATAGATAAACCATTTGTTACCCGCCTTAAGGGTTGAGAGGGAAGGGGAGAAGGATTGTGGTGGGGGGGAGGGGGGGAGGTCTTAACTTGTGAACTGATGGCCCTTTCCTCTCGCTGTTAAAATTTCAATTCGCGTCGCCCTTAAAACTTGCCTCACGTTCAGTATATGATAAAGCATAAGCATATTTAGGCAGACTTTGTTAAACGCCTGAGCAACATCCAAAAAGTACACCAATTGCACATTGTTTTTGTTCTAATGCTCCAGGAATGAAGTCAGTAACTCTGTAATTGGCGAGTCCTTGAATGTTATTTGCGAAAAATTCGCATTGTTGGTCGGATATTGTATGTTTGTTAGTCACTATGTCATCTATTGTTTTGTACATTAATTTTTTTAATATTTTTGTTTGATACGTTACCCACTTAATTCCTCAAAACTAAAACTTGACAAGAACTGAAAGTAAAAATACTTACTTAAACCAATTTGGACATACTGCACAAAGATACACGACATTGCAAAAACTTCAAATTAACCCTTTGCACTCTGCACCTTTACGGACGTTACCTACCGGCAACTCGACGCAACTTATTCGCGAAAACGTACACCCTGAAAACGTAATATTATTCGTAAAATTTTAGAACCAAGTAAGGAATTGTAATGAAATTTAGGTTATGTGTATTTGCTTAGTTACACACAGTCACAAATTTTTTTTTTTTTTAATTTTATTATTTTATATTAATTAAAAAAATTGTATTACATTTTATATATTTTTTTTTATAATTTTATTATTATTATATATAAAATTAGAAAAAAGCTAATTGGAGCAGTAAACAGTTAAAAAATTAGATTGGACCCTTTTAGTTGAAGTTTCTCAGATATCCAATTAGAAAAGCTCCTAAAATGTGAAAATCTACTTAGTAACTTTCCGAATGAAGTAGAAGCATATGGGAAACTAAATCAAAGTAAAGGGATTATTTGGTGCCCCGAACTAAATTATTGTACAATTGAGGAAATAAAAGATGAATTAAAACCACAAAATATAGACGATGTTTAAAGATAAGCGTACTATAAAAATAATTAAAAATACCGCGAGCCGCGATCGTCATTTATCACCAAAAGCGAAATATCCTATAAATAGTTTTTACGATTTGTCTATTCCTTATATGTTAAAAACTGAAAATTATTTGCATTGTCTCGAATTTGAATAACAATTTTAAATGGCTCCGCTCCGGACACCTCAAGTGCACAAGGTTAATTTCAAAAGCACCTTGGTACGAGACTAATCAAACATTAAATACTGACTTTCACAAGCCAACGGTCAAACAAACACATTATGACTCTTTACAAACGTTTTCACACTAACTTACACAGACATAGAAACCTCCTTATACGAGATATGGCTACAGATGATATGCTCATAAAAGTGAGGAGGTGATTAAAAAGGCGTTGGATGGGAGATCTTATTTAACAGACTAGAATAACTGAAACAAGCCGGGGAAGAGGTACTGTAAATAAGATAAATTCGCATTAATTTACTAAATTTATTAAGCATTATATAAACAAATATTTTAACTTTTAAATAAGTTACGTGTAAGTGTGTAAGTAGCGTTTTAACTATCAATAACCTGCACGTTAAAATGAAAAGGGAAAAAGTCTTAACAGGGAAAAGGGAAAAATGAAAAGTCTTAACAAACGACTAAAGCTACTTTACCCAATCTTTTCTAAATCCTCAAAATTAAGACTGAGACAACAACTAAATATGTACACATACTTAATTAAACCTATATGGATATACTGTTCACAAATTTACAGCGTTGCTAAAAAAATACATTTACAAAAACTTCAGACCTTTCAGTCAAAATTATTACGACTGCCATGCCAACTGTCAACTAACATCAAAACTCTAACCAAACGTTAACGAGGATATTAAAAAGGCGTTGGATGAGATATCTCCTTCTTTAACAGACTGAATAACTGAATCAAGCCAAGAAAGAGGTACTGTTGGGAGCCATCCTTCCCCGTGCCTGACATGTCATCATTTGCAATTGTACACGGCCATCATATCAGCTGATTGTCTATATATTGTTGACAGGCGCGGATATTCGAATGAAGTTTAAAAAAAATGTGTATATATCAATTGGCTTTATTTAAAAGTTTAATTGAACTATACAAGGTCAGATTACCTCGGAACCTTCCTCTAGGTATAAGAATTTCACCAGCCTGCCTCATAGAAGAAATCTTGCACCCATGCCCGGAGCGGATATAAATTGATAAATACTGATATAAATGAATACCACCTGCCTTAAAAAACGGGTAGTCAGAAAACTTGCATCATAAATAAAATCAATATTAGTCTTATATGAATGTTAAAAATTGTTGAAATAAATACGAAAGTACTTCGACAGAACGAAATACCGTTTGCCGCACGGGACAATAGGCATCATAACGTTGAAATATTTTATGGAGTAGTGCAAGTCTACTCACGTAGCCCATTCTCCAGTACCATCCACAGTATAACTCAATCCTAG
The DNA here is from genome assembly GCA_911387785.2 of Aelia acuminata. Lineage (NCBI taxonomy): Eukaryota > Metazoa > Arthropoda > Insecta > Hemiptera > Pentatomidae > Aelia > Aelia acuminata. The sequence continues at coordinate 203,885,133 of OU426978.1, read as the reverse complement.
AGTACGGTGCTGCCATCTGCTGGGAAGGAGATGGGGCCGCATACAAACCGCACACCCGAGACATAAAGGGTTACATTTCCCAAAGGCAACAATTACGGACTGACTACTTCAGCCACACTTCTACTTTCGACGCTGAAAAGAAAATTATTACATTTAAAATATCCTTTTGAAATTCATTATTCAAGTTGACCCGAAGTTTGATCTAATGATAAATATTCAATAAACAATAGACCTAATGTCCTCTTGTTCTCGCTCGAGTCACATAAATAATTAAATTCGAAGATTGTCTTCAATACCCAATTCTACATAATACCACTTTTACTTTCACTTACCTATATATGCAATATATAGTAAGGGAAAGTATTGTTGCGATAGTAAAAACTTTCGACTTCCGGTTTTCAACGGAAATACCGCAGTTTTGGGGTCCCCTGAGTCCAACTAACCAAGTCCCGCGAATGGCCTCTGTGTGTGTGTGTGTAAGCCCGCGATATGACGGCACTAATTTCATCAAAATTGATCAAACGGAGGGGGTACTTTATTTATATTTTTTTTCCCCATTTTTACGTTTTTTTCGATTTTCTCAAAAATAGGTTCAACGATTTTGATTAAACTCGTCAAGTTTAATGAGAATCAAGCATTCTTTAATATCAGGTAAGCTTCATCATTATTAAAATGTTCTGAAGGGGCTTAAATGGGGAGGGACCTTTTTTGTTTTCTTATAATGTACGTTTGTTTTGTTTTTTACTTTCACTTACCTATATATGAAATATATAGTAAGTGGAAGTATTGCGATCGTGAAAATTTTCGACTTCCGGTTTTCAACGGAAATACACGTTTTGGGGTCCCCTGAGTCAAAATAACCAAGTCCCGCGAAATGGTCTGTGTGTGTGTGTGTGTGTGTCTGTGTGTGTGTATGTGTGTGTGTGTGTGTGTGTGTGTGAACAGACTAGCTCAAAAACTATAAACCGTGCGAACCTGAAATTGGGTATTTAGAGTATGTATAAGCCCGCGATATGACAGCAAACATTTCATCAAATTTGCTCAAAGGGAGGGGGTACTTTATTGAATAACTTTTTACGTCTTTTTCGATTTTCTCAAAAACGGCTCTAACGATTTTGATTAAACTGAGTATTTGATCTATTTATACGCCTGAAATATGACTGTAAAAATTTCATCAAAATTGATCAACCGGAGGGGGGACTTTACTTAATAAATTTTGTATCATTTTCACATGTTTTTTTTATTTACTCAAAAACGGTTTTAACGATTTTGATCAAACTTGGTATTTGATGTATTAATATGCCAAAGATGTGATAACCAACATTTCATCACAATTGATCAACCGGAGGGGGGACTTTACTTAATAAATTTTGTATCATTTTCACGTGTTTTTTTTATTTATTCAAAAACGGTTTTAACGATTTTGATCAAACTTGGTATTTGATGTATTTATATGCCCGAGATATGACTGTAAAAATTTCATCAAAATTGATCTACGGGAGGGGGGACTTTACTTAATATATTTTGTATCTTTTTCACGGGGTTTTTTTATTTACTCAAAAACGGCTATAACGATTAACAAAAATAAGATATGAATGTAGAAAAATGTGTGACTTTGGGAAATGATATTTAGCAAAACACGTCAATTTCTAATCTAAGTAAGTTGGTAAGTGAAAGTTGTGTGTTGCGCGCACGCACCAGATTTTTATATGTAGAAAACATCTCTCTCGTTACGCCTAAAAATAAGAAATCGCTAAATATGAAATATGAAAAAATCAAGTAAACATATACAGGAGAAAAAAGAAAAATATTCCGTCCACTCATAACACTCGTTGATCCCACGCATGCGTAGACCGCCTTTAATGACAGACGATTTTTAATTATTAAAAATGTTCTTAATGGATTAATGGAAATTATTAGTTTCATAGTATATGAAGTTTTCAACAACTACATAGAGAATTAAAAAATCAGAAGACTTGGAGTATTATACTTGCATTGCCGAATTATCACAACTAATATCTTTTATTTAACAATAACAAAAAAAAATTTATTAGCCCAGAATAGATTTAAATTTAAATTACATGTTTCAGCTATAGGCCACAGGTTTCAGAACATTGCTATGAACAACATATAAACCTATATATTATTCATTACAATGAATTTCAGTAAAACCAGTTCAAATCAATGCCTCCCTTCATTTTCAAGCGATAATTATAAAAAAAATGTGCTAAATAGTCCACTAAACTATAATAAACTCTCACATTTTTTTGATATCCAATGTACAGCTTAAGAAGTAGAAAAAAATAGATAATTGAACAAAATGAAAATCAAATTAACGTCAGTTTATACATGTTAATGGAAGGATATTATTCTATTCTTTGAATATTCAGGATGGTGCCCCCAGACTGAATATGGGCGTATATTAATATATCATAAAGTAAATATGTAAAAAATTACAACCATATTGAACACATTTAAAAATAATGTAAAAGCTTCAATATTAAATTAACCATCATTGTGGGTAACCACCTATTTTTTAAATTATTTTAAATAATTTATTTTTGAAGTGAAAAGATGTGGCCCTGCCGGGAATCGAACCCGGGTCTTTCGCGTGACATGCACGGTATGCTATCCATTACACCACGGAGTCGCTTCCAAACGGTGCCAAATCCTTCCTCTTCACTGACACCTCCCACGATCTCGCAAGTTTTGCGAGTATTTACGGGAGATGGACAAATTTTGTCCGATTTTTGGCATCTCTTGACGTTCGTCAATTTTTTAAATTATTTTATATTAATTTAACCATCATTGGTACTCACAATGATGGTTAAATTAATATAAAATAATTTAAAAAATTGACGAACGTCAAGAGATGCCAAAAATCGGACAAAATTTGTCCATTTCCCATAAATACTCGCAAAACTTGCGAGATCGTGGGAGAGGTGTCAGTGAAGAGGAAGGATTTGGCACCGTTTGGAAGCGACTCCGTGGTGTAATGGATAGCATACCGCGCATGTCTCGCGGAAGACCCGGGTTCGATTCCCGGCGGGGCCAAATCTTTTCTCTTCCTTTTTTATATTCTGTTTTAGTAGTTTACTACATTCGAAAATTCGTCAGGGCTGACAATGCGTCATCCTTTAGTATTTCTTTTATAGCTTTTGCTAGTTTTAATTTTTTCCGTATATCGTTATATATGAACAATCCAGTGTTTTACACTCTTTGTTGTATTGTTGTACAGTTGACAGGTGGGTGCCTCCATACCTTTGAGTAGGTATCCATGCGGAAATGCGCAGTGTCCAATCCGAATTCGACCCAATACTATTTCTTCTCTTCTCGATTTTCTATTGGATGTGACCCATTTGCTGCTCTCTGGTTTTACGAGAGATAGTTTTGATGGTTTATTCAACCAGTTGAATGAATGAATGAATGAATGAATGAATAAAGTAAATTTTATTTCTTTAATGTTTACAAAATAACCAAACAAAATAAATGAATTTACTCAAAGCTTGGGATAAACCCATCAGCTAGAGTGACTTTGATTTAATTTTTAAAGAAACTAAAAAAATTATTTTAGATGTATAAAAGAAATATGATGAAAGAACAAAACAAACAAGAACCTAGATCTATGAATAGTCAAATTTAAAGGCTATTGCTCTTTTTACATACTGGTAGAGTAAGTGATAGTTCTCTCCATTTAATAAAAGTTTCACTTCACTTTCCGATAGTCTATTCTTTCCAAACACGTCTCTTCTAAATTCGCTGAGGATCGGGCAGACAGCTAAGAAATGAAAAACATCCTCCGGTTCTCCAAGGTTGCAGAGTGAACAGATCGCACTGTTATCCTGGCTCCAAGGTTTTCTGTTGAGGCTAAGAGTTTCGGTCCTCGTCTTCATCAACGTGCTGATCATATGTAGGCTATTGTCATCACTGATATAGGAAAGCTGGTCTGCTTCAAATTTCATCGTTTTGTAGAGTGAATGAAATTGTGCCTTCGCTAGTCTCTCATGCAGTAAGCTCCTTTCAGACTTCGCCATGGCTAGCACAATATCATTCACAGTATTCTTCCTTCGTATCTCCGGTGTGTCCAAAAAGTTTTGGATAATTGTTCCAGTTTTTATGCAGACATCTTGGAGATCGCAGAACCACGCCAACTTCTTTGCAATAATTTTCTTAGCCAACGTTTTCGTTAGCCTTTGGTCTGACGAGTTAAGAACTCTGAGTATATAATGGAGGTGCAGTCTGAGGGTATAAAGATATATTGGCAGCCTTCCAGTTTCCAACAATAATGCATAGTTAGGTGTAGCGTTGGGTAAGTAAAACAAACGTTTTATAAAACTTCTCTGCACCTGTTCTACTTTTTCATACCGCCTGCCACCCCATACCTGTGCTCCATAACAAAGAACTGCTTTTGTTACAGCATCAAAAACCTGATATTTCGCCGAAATTGGAACTTCTTTTCTTCTCATGTAGGAATTCCACGTGATGTGTAAGCCGTACATTGCTGTTGAGACCTTTTCCTCGAAATGCTTATGGAGAGAGAGTTTTGGAGTCAATATTATGCCCAAGTATTTATATTCCGTTACAACTTCAATTTTTTCAGCTTTGTATGTCCAAAATTCATCTTCAGCTGAACGTCCACCATTTCGAAAAACCATGATTTTGGATTTATCTAAGTTAACCGTTAAGCTCCATGAATCGCAATAACACGCCAATCGATTAATCATATTTTGTAGTTGAGTTTTATTCTCGCTCAGCAACACAATGTCATCCGCAAACATGAGACAGTTAACTACTACTTCCTCTATTGTAATTCCACCACCTATAAATTCTGGGAGATCAAATATGTACACAATGAAGAGGAGAGCGCTTAAAATATCTCCTTGTTTAACTCCAGTATATATTTCAAAAAAAGTAGAAGTTTTGTTTTTTAGCCATATCGCTGATTCTGTGGAGGTATATAGTTTTTCAATTATATGTACGATTTTGGAGGAGATTCCAACGGTAAGGAGCTTGTACAACAATGAACGACGATCAACGGTGTCAAATGCCGATTTGAAATCAACAAAAAAAGCATAAACTTTTTTTCGTTTAGTGGATAGCTTTATTTTCACAGCATTGACCAGATTTAGAATACTGTCCATGGTGGAATATCCTTTCCTAAAACCAGCTTGGGCCTCAGGCAAAATTTGATTCTCTTCTATAAAGGTTTCCAGTCTTTTTAACAGGAGCCCTGAAAATATCTTAGCAACACAGTCAATAAAAGATATTCCCCTATAATTGTTCACATCATTTAGATCTCCTTTCTTATGTAACGGATAGATCAAAGCTTTTGTGAAACTTGTAGGGATGGTTTCCTTATCTAGAATAGAATTATAGAAATTCAAGAGTTTTTCTAAAAAATTATCCGGCGCATATTTATAGAACTCATAAGGTATTCTATCTAAACCTGGTGCTTTATTAACTTTGGAACGATGAAGTACTTCTACCAACTCATTAAATTCAAATGGCTTTTCCATTTCCGCCACAACAGTCAATGGTCGCGCGTAAGAAATAGGCTCATTATTAATTTGTAGGATTCTTCCAAAATGATATATCCACTCTTCTGTTTGAATATTGTTGCCAAAATAAAATTTTTTATTGTTTAAAGTTTTTGCTATAGACCAGAATTCTTTTGAATTGTTTACTTCTTTAAACCTGCTACCCAATTGTTTAAAATAATTTAATTTATTTTTGTTGCATAAAATTTTAAAGTCCCTATTTGCCTGTATATATAAATATTTCATTGATTCCAGATTATTTTTTCGATAAATTCTAAGAAATTTAAAAGAGCGCCTACGTAATAAGGAACATTGCCGGTCAAACCAAGGTGTTGATAAACGAAAAGGATTATCATTAGTATCTGAATAACTACCTCTATGCGCTGAGTCTCTTATCAGTTTATACAGCTCTGGCAGTGTAACCTCCTTGTCCTTCTCAAAATGAATCTGTGTTAATAGTTGAAGATTGGATTTGTAATTTATTTCATCAATTTTGGTCCAATTGAGTCTTGGCAATAAAGACAACAGTGTTGAAGTGTCAGTTATTTCTTTCCCTCTATCTCTTTTTAGGTAAACATTTATCGGTTGATGATCCGAAAAAGGTAAACAACCTACACTAAAGTCAAGTGCCTTTGTTAAACTGTTTCCAGAAATTATACATAAATCATTTACAGAACATCCCACTGATGATATAAATGTTAGTTCGCCGTTAAGATCAGAAGGTGACCGTCCATTTAAAACAATAAAATTAAAATCTGAACAAAACTCCAAAAATTTTCTCCCATTGCTTGTTAAATTTGAGTCTTTTGATTTTCTTATTCTGCTAAATGGGTATATATCAAAAATAATTTCCTCAAACAATGTTTGTTTATCAGAGATTTGGATATTCCAGTCCCCAATGATTAATAAATTAAGATGGTCATACTTTTTGACTAAGTTTATCAAACTGTTAAACTCATTATTCCACTCTTTTTGTCTAAGATAAATTGGCAGCATGTGTAGTTTAAGGTTAACTATTTCTATTACTAATTGGTTGTCCAAGTTACTAAATTTAATTTCATTAGATAAATTATTCTTGAAACCTAATAATTTACCTCCAGATGTCCTTCCAAACTTTTTTTCTTTAACTGCAGGGATCCATTTAATATTAAATCCACTAAAGAACTTCTCATATTTTGTTGTATTGTCTTCAGATATATGTGTCTCACATAAATGAATAATATCAAATTTGTTTACATATTGAATGAAATTATTTTGAATTGTTTTATTAGCTAGTCCACATACATTATATGACAAGATTGAAAGAGAGCTAATTTTTTCTATGGAATCATTTATAATTTGAGGAGTTTCCTTATTTAGTCAATGTTTACTATTTTGTTTGTTTAATGTGCTAACTGGTCTATTTTCCAAATTCATACCTGAGTAGGATTTCCTCATAATTGGTGTTTCTCTGTCTGTGGGTGTATCCACAATGTCCTTTCTTGATGCTTCAGTGGTTGTTCTAATGTGGGTCATATCTAAGTTTTCTGGTGTAACTTCATTAAGGATATGTGTTAGATCACATTTGTAGATTGAAGATAAAATAGACTTCCCATCCTTACCATCTGAACATAAGGCACATTCATTGTTCCAGTAAAACCTATTGTTATTTACAAATAAATGATTTTTCCATACACTGACCTTAATTTGAGGATTCAATAATTTTAGTTTTTTTCTTAGATAAAGCATTCTATGCTTTTCTTGCCTTTCTGCTAAAGTCATGTCATGTTCAATGCTTATTCCTGTATCTTTTAAATATCTCCTATTTTTCAATAGCAAATAAATATCATTTTCAGATTGAAATTCAACAACCAGGGAACGAGTTTCATTAATTATTTTTCCAATTGGTTTAATTTGCATAATTTTTATGTTTGTAACTTTCAGAATTGAAGTGCAAATATCATTAATAACCTCATCAAAATTCTGCTTCTCTGGTAGCCTAATTCCATGAAATATTAATTTATTTCTCTTTAACTGTTTTGATAGATATTCAACTTGAAATTCTAATTTTTTAGTTTTATTTTTGAAATGGTCTAGTTCTTTTCTAATTATTGTATTTTCTGTTTGTAGGGCTTTAATTTTGTTTGTTAGTAGATTTATGTCCTCTTTGGTTGCGAAATTTTTGGAATCTAAGAGATCACTAAATACAGTTTTAAGTTGTTCAACTGTCATTTCACCTACTTGAGCCATTGCTGTTTTAGTCTTTTTCTCTACAAATGTATTTAATTCAGGTGAGCTATTGCTACGGTTTCTTTTTGAGCTTTTTGGTGTGAAATAACTTGATATTTTATTACTCATTTACTGAAGGACTATATTTAATGAGAGAAACGAGTATACTTATCTAGCTGGGTGGGCTCTTATCAAGGATAGATAATAGTTTTACCGTGGATGGAGGGTCTTTATTCCTTCATCTTCAATAATAGACTTTTCTATCTGTATGAGCACCGATTTTCCACAGTTTAACTTTAAAATTTAATAAAAACACAAAAAAAGGCAGAGAACATTAAGAACTGTTACGATAAGCTATCAATCCGTGACGTCACTCCCTATTCAACCAGTTTATTTCCTTGCTTTTTTCATATTCTTTTTCAACTGGTGTAGCCAATCCTCGTAACTGATATAGTTTATTTGAGTTATACTGTTTTTTTCCTTTTCTTGCTAAATTCGCAGCCTGGTCTGCTCTTTCGTTCCCTCTCATCCGGAAGTGGGATGGAACCCGGACTAATATTTTAATTTTTCGCCTATTTCCAAGTTCCCACAACGTATTTATAATTTATCTTATTATTGAGTTAGTTGGGGCTGAGTTGTTAGTAGCGGATATCACGCTCCTTGAATCGTTCGCAACGACCCAGTTTGAATTTTTGGACTCTGTTATCCAATGAAGATCCTTCTCTAGCGAATGTAGAGTTCTCTCATGGTAACTTAAATGAAAGCTATTCTTTCTCTCAGGGTGCACGGCACAGCCCACGCTGTCCTTAATTTTGAAAGTATCTGTGAATATAATTTCAAAGTTTTTTAAATGTCTGATTCGTACGCTAATAACGAAAATATTAAAAAAAACTTTTGGATAGTTTGAATATCTCTGGTTACATGGTATAAATATAAAGTAGTTATGTGTTAAGTATATATACGATACACCGGAATTACAGTTTAACCACGCAGCGCTTTAGTTGTTCAATAAATAAAGCTATAAATTATCATTGAAATGTTAGTTCGCTATTTAGAGTTGCGGTTCGCCCCCCCCCCCCCCTCCATCCTACCTTCCCATTTACTACGTGCCAAACATTCCTTTCTTGACCGAACTGGGTCTGGCGATTTTGGATAGTTTTTAGGATGCATAGCCGTTTAGTTTAGTCGGATAGTTTGTACAGTCAAACTCTGTTCAGGTATGTGGGATAAATAAACATATCATTAATGATTCAATATTTTTGGAAGTAGTAATAATCAGTTAAAAAATAATGAAAATGTATTGCAGAAAAGAATAAAGTATCAAAAAAAAAAAAAAAAAAAAAAACAGAAGAAGATTGGAGATGTATTACAATACATTTAACAAAGAAAAAATTACTGAGTGTATGCTAAATACTTAAATAGCAATTATGCAGCTTAATATTTACTTTAAATTTAAAATTTGAATAAAATAAAAATCTGGTGCAGTGCTCATATCAAACCAATTTCACTTACCATCCTCCTTACTTTAAAAAAAGTTTCAAGTTATCGTATTTAAAAAAAAAAAAAAAGTACTCAGTTACTACTAAATAGTTCTTTTTTTTCCATCGTAATGCGAAATTAAAAATTTGGCTGATAGCAAATGCAATTTGTACCACGGATATCAATTGTTTTCTATTAATAATATGTAAGGAGAAATTTTTACTTAGACATCTATATCTGTTACCTTCGGTTGTACAACTTCATATAATAAATATCATTCTTTCTGAAATTCCCAGCTCTCATACGATATATTATACAAACATATTTCTGCACTCGTAATAAGAAATTGGACGATGCTACATTTTAAAAATTATGTAATGTATCATAATGTAACACTTATGTGGCTTTAAATAATTTTTATTGGAAGAAATTATTCTTCAAATGTTAGACAGACAATAAAAACACAGATTATTAACAAAGTTACAAAACGTAATAACTAGCTGTAACGTAATAGCAATCACCCGCTTCAATGTACACGGTAAGACTAAGAATCTAGTCCATTGCTCCTCATATTTAATCTGAATTCGAACATTCAAGAAGGTTCTCAAACAGTCGAGAATGTGTACTACAATAGTTTGTAACTGTTCCAACAAAAAATTTAGAATTATTCAATTAAATTAAATATATAAATGTTAAATAAATAAATAATGTATAACATTATTTGGAAGTTATCCATTTCATTAAAGAGAAAATACAAAAACTTCCGAAAAAGATATTAAAAGTAAGTGATACAAATATTAATATGGAAGGTAATGAAAGCCATTTGGAGAGGATTAAGTATCAATTGAAAAATAAATTGAGGAATCCTCTAGAAGAACAAAAATAATTGTTCCTGAAGATAGGGTGGGTGCCCCGAAACGTGGATAAATGTTAAATAAATAATGTAAAACATAATTTCATTAAACAGAAAACACAAAAATGTAAATGCAATATTAAATAGAAAAAATTTGAAATAAATAGTAAAGTAATCAAAGAATAATTTGATAATAAATCGTGAGGAAAGTGAATCCTGAAAGGTCAATGTAAAAGGAAAATAATATATAAATTAAAGGTGTTTATTTTTTAATAAGAGAAAATGTATCAACTGATAGTGAAATAAAAAATAAGAAGTTGAAAAAACCACATTAACTTTCGAGAAAAACCCAAATTGGCAATAGTAAAATATATTTATTAAAATTCTAAAATATTTGGTAATTTGTAGAGGATTATGTTATTCCCCATAATAAATCATTTAAGATGAAAATTATTTATAAGACATATAAATATAGGTATCTTAAAAAGTAAAACAGCTAAAGATCATTTCTTTCTTTTCCCTCTCATCAAAATTTCGGAAGGAAACTCAATATCCGTTCCTCTCATTTACCGGGATGGTTCGACATTTAACTTGGAGATTGGAGACGAGTACCCAACAAAATATTCATAAGAATCAGGATGAAAAATGAAAAAGGGAGCTTTCTGCTTTTTGCGTTATTCACGTTTTCTGTTTCGTTGATTAAGAGGATATTATTTTTTAGTTTGAGGATAGTTTTTTTTATTTTCTCATCATCTTTAGCAAGAAGAAATATTATCAAGAAATCTTCCTGCCCATTGTTAATTGCATCGTTACTATATTGTGATAATCTATAATTTTTTCATAAAATCATGTACCCTCTATTTCTCTCTCTCTCTCTCTCTCTCTCTCTCTCTCTATATATATATATATATATATATATATATATAGGGTAAACCAGACTGTTATTGACACCCCAAACTTTAACTTATAGAAATAAGTAAACAAGTCCTAATTTTATTTTAAGATATGCATGAATCTAATGATTGAAGGGTCCTCTAAGTCATCTGTAGGGTAAGCGTTAAACAAACTAATCACTGGGAAGATTTTACAATTAATAATTTCATGAATTCAGTTGGTAGCCAGTCAATGGCTAAAAGCTTCTGATTTCCATAAGGATTCTCATCCAATAGTTTTGTTCCTATTCTCTTCCTAAATTTTTTTCAATAAAGGTAAGTAGTTTATTTTATTTGCTATAAAATTGAATTGAAGTGTCTAATTGAAGTCTAATTGAAGTCTATAATTGAAGTGTCTGGAGTGATTTTAAATTAAAATAATCAATTTAAATATTATTATTCAGGGGTGACAATAACTGGTCATTTTTTTTCAATGTATTCTATTATTGACACCCCATGTCAATAACTAAATTTTGATTTTTTTTTTTAAATATTGATGGCTCTGTTTTAATTTTGATAGTTTAATCTTCCTGATAAATCTATTACGTTTTTTTAAAATTTTATTCTAGCGTAACTAGTTATTGACATGGGGTGTCAATTACTAGTTTTTGGGTCCAATGGCTAGTTATTGACACTGTTCTTATTGTCGCTAGTTATTGTCTGTTTTTACTACTAGTAAATTTCTTTTTGTGTGTGTATGTACAACTATTATGCCTAAGAACAGCCAGAAGGATTTAGAGGATGCCTCGAAGGCCATAAAGGATGGATTTTCTATTAAATCAGGATACAAAAGATTTAGGGTTCCTCGGGCAACTTCAGATTAAGTGATAAATTAGTAAAATCATCGTTTGGACCATGGCCGATGCTTTCAGATAAAGACGAGCTTACTCTAGCTGCATGGCTAGAAAAATGTGCGAAAAATCCCTCTTTTGCACATTTTACAGTTAGTAAAAGAAGTTATTGAATTAAAAAAAAAAAGCACACCCTTTAAAGATAATTGTCCTGGTGATGTCTGGTATAAGGCTTTTTTACGAAGGCACCCCTCTACAGCAGAGAGGAAATCCGAGGGTGTACCAGTCTGGTACCAACGCTTGTGTTTCTGAAGCCAATGTTAGGAAGTGGTTCAAGAACGTCCAACACATATTAGAAGATGAGGATTAATTTATAAATGTTTCATCCCGAAAGCATTTTCATCCTACAAAAAGGATTATGCAATAAGGTCTACCACAAAAAGTGTTTAAAAGGATATGACCATTTCCCTGAAAGTGACGAGTCTGATGAATTTGTTTGTCCTGTGTGTTACATCGTGGAGTCTGATCCATATTTAAATGAAGATGAAGATATGAATGAGGATATAAAATAATTAATCCTTGTAAATTAATTATTTTATTTTACGTTATATATACCTACCGAAATTTGGTAGGTATACTCTAAAAAAATATCCAGATACCAAATTTATTTTCTTCGAAGACGTGATATACATATATTTGGATTATAGAGACAGAATACAGCAGTCGTTACATCAACTAAAATTAATTTCGAAATAAGTAATTAGTTTTAAATCAAAATTAAAATAATAATTTAACTTAGGATGCAGGGGGTAATATACATAAAATTTATTCTATTTTTGTTTCAACTGTATTTTCAAGGTCCAGCATTCATATAAAAACAAAGAAAAAGTATTAGATCCAGAAAAAAAGTAGGTTTTTGGGATTTTTGCACCATAATGCGTGAATCGAGACCACTGTGCGGTGTCGCTATCTATGGGACTTCGGTACCCACCATATTAAGCCATTCCCATAAGCACTCTGATATCGAATGGTTGTACCGTACCTTTCCTTCTCTATTCTCCAGTTTCAATTTTCCTTCTCTTTATTTTGTTTGGCGAACTAATATTATTTATTCTTATTATTTTATTATACATATTATACTTACATATTCCCATATACATTATTTTATTCTTTTTTATCAATTTTGAGAAAATCTTACCGATGGATCTAAACGGTAAGCATCTTAAGTTAAATTATTATTTTAATTTTGATTTAAAACTAATTACTTATTTCGAAATTAATTTTAGTTGATGTAACGACTGCTGTATTCTGTCTCTATAATCCAAATATATGTATATCACGTCTTCGAAGAAAATAAATTTGGTATCTGGATATTTTTTTTTTTTTTTTATTGTTAGGACCTCTGGACCAAAAACCAACAAACCATGTCACATTATTAATGGATTTATTGTAGGGGAAAAATTACATTATTTTTTAAAATAAATTAAAGGTAATTTGATCTATTTTTCTTTTTGATCGACTGTTGGTTTGCTAAAGTCAGTATGTAATGTTTTATACTCTCCCGTCACGGCGGCGCTGCTCAAGGCGAGGGACGACTCGAGAGAGGCCTCGCTCCTGGAGAAGTCAAGGGCCGAAGAGGAACGAAATACAGAAGAAGCCAGACCAGGACCCAGCGGGCAGCCCAGTAAATATCAGGGACTGGCGCCTGCCCCTATGCCCCATGCGGAAGACTAGTGAAACCCCACTGTGTAGGGGGAGAACATGACAGCAATGGAGACAGAGGAAGAAGAAGAACCCTACACAGTGGTGGAGAAGGAAAAAAAAAGAAGAAGGAGAAGGAAACAACAAAAGAGGAAGACCGACAACAATTAGAAAAACAAAAAGACAAGAAACTCACCTTTGCAGGAGTATTAGTAGGAGTCCCGAAGATACCCAAAAAAGCCGAGGAGACCCCCACCTACATAACGCTTACAGGGAAGGACGAAGGCTGGTCTCCCAGTAAGATTAACGAACAGTTACCATCCCAGGAGGACTTGAAGAAGCTAGGAGTCGCCGTCAAGATGGCCAGGGTGACTGGTTCAGGGAGTTCAGGGACACTGGGATGGTGGAACCTTCGAGAGGTATCTTTGGGAGAAGAGCGGTATCGTCAGAGCAACGGAAGAAACCAGAAGGGACTGGCTGAGAACCTGTTTTTTCACTCCAGCTAGGGGAGGCCTCACGGTCAATTGGGTGATTGAATTGCACCCGACCCTGAGGCAGACACTAATGGGACTTACACAGGAGGAACTAACGACAGGATGGTGTTGCCTAACCATCAGGGATTACCTCGACCCCCTACTCTGCCTGAAGTGCCAGGAATATGGCCACCCGGCCAAGGTATGTGTGAAAGAGATTGCGTGCTGATGGTGCCTTGCAACCGGGCATAAGGTTAAGGAGTGCCCGAAACAGAAGAAAAGGGCACCACCATGCTGCAGAAACTGCACGAGCAAAGGCAGGGAGGGGAAGGAAGCCAGGCACTGCAGGGGAAGCTGGGAGTGCCCGTTGCACCTGGAGATGATGGTTAGGCAGGCGAACAAAACCCGATATGCGTAGGCTGCAAGTACTGCAGATCAATATGGGCCGAAGACGCGTGGTAGCGGACGAATTGAGAGCTCTCGCCTGAACAGTTGACATCATGGCTGTCCAGGTGCCATGGTGCCAAGGCAACGTGGTCGCAGGATTTGGTGTAGCGTCAAGGGTAGTCGAAGCAAGCAGTGGTGAGTGGAGGCCTAGAGCGGCGATAGTGATGGCCAACCCGAACCTTGACGTTATGGAGCTGAAGCAATTCACCACGGCAGACCAGGCGGCATGCTACATCAGGTGGGGTGAAATGTCATTCGCTCTAGTATCATCATAATGCAGCCTAAACAGAACATAGACGAGAACATGGCTGCCGTGGAGGCTGTCGCAAGTAGCTACCGAAATGCGATAGTCTGCTCCGACACCAATTCGTGGAGCACGGCCTGGGGATCGGTCCGCACAGACGCCAGTGGAAGAGTGGTAGAGGATGGCGTGGCGAAGTGTAAACTCGTTGTCATGAACGAGCCCTCTGGCCCCACTTTTATGGGAGCCAGAGTTGGCTTCCATGGCGAAGCAAATTGCGCGCTGGACCCTACGGTCTGATACGAGCTCCGACCACAGGGTCATAGCCTTCAGTGTGGGAAAGGAGGAAGGCATTCCCCAACTCATTGAGAGGGGAGTTGTGACCCGAAAGGCGGACTGGAGTGCTGGAACTGGAGGGGGTGATGGTTGATAAAGAGTGGGATTAGATGGCGCCGATGGAAGGTGAGTCAGACATAGATCGTAGAGTCGCAATGCTGACGGGCGGACCTCACCCTCCAGCGCCGAAGGGCGAGAGCACGCCCGGTCCCATGTGGACGCCAGCCCTCACACAGCTGAAGAAGGATTACTACAGGGCTCGGCGTAGGTACCAGGAGTGCAGGGACGAAGAGAGGAGGCCTGCACTCCGTGAAGAGGCCAAGCACAGGCACAGGGTATACCAAAACGGAGTGCGTCACTACAAGAAGATATCCGGGGACAACTTCATAGTAGAAGAAGCTGAGAAGAATCCCTAGGGTATACCTTACAGTATCCCTTAAAGGGTGGCACTGGGAAAGGTAAAGCCGCTACAAATGATGGCGGCTATCAGAATAGGAACTTCCCAGGCAACCACCCTGGACGAAGCAGCAAAGATGTACATTGAATATACTTACCCCAGGGATGATCAGTCCCAGGATAACGAGGGAGATGAAGTGGTTAGACTCACCACGGTGTACCCGTCGGGTACCGACCTGTGCCCACCATGGGACATATGGGACCTGCGTCTGGCCGTGGATAGGCCGAGGACTAGTAGGGCTCCAGGACTAGATCCTCAAGAGGAGCACCCCTTATACAGAGGAAGAGTTTGTTGACATATTTAATGATTGCCTGGATAAGATTGCCAGACTTGAGACTGCTCTACAAGGGAGGGGGCAAGGCCAGGGAGACTCCTAAGGCCTATCGACCAATCTGCCTCCTCCTAGTGATGAGTAAGGTCCTGGAGTACCTGATAGTATCAAGACTGAGACCAGTCCTTAATGCAGCTAGCCATCCACGGCAGTTCGGCTCGACCCGTGGCAAGGGAACCGGGATGCGCTGCTGATAGTGCGTAGGGATGTTGAGGAGAGGGCGGAGAAGTATGTGATTTTGATATTGTTCGACATATCCTCCGCCTTCGACAGCGTCTCGTGGCCCTCCGTACTCCAGCGGTTGCAAGAGTTTGACACCCCCAGCAACCTGTACTACCTCGTGAGTAGCTACCTCAGTGGAAGAAAAGTCAAGATCAGGGGTAGCTACTACGATGTAGAGAACGACATCCAGAGAGGATGCCAACGCTGGAAGATAGGGTGACCCTCAGATGCTGAGGGAGGACCTAATAGAAGAATGGAATGGACGGTGGGTGAGTAGCCAAAAGGGCATTGAGGAAGTTCTTCCCCACCGTCCAGTCCCACCGTTTTATTTTATTGTTCTGTGACGTTTCGCTTTTTTATTCAAGCATTATCAAAATCTATAAGAAGTAAAAAATACAATTCTGTTATTCAAAATATATTATATTAAAAGCACCCTATGTATTATCAAGGAAAAATTCTCTCATAGTATATATGGTAAACAAAATAAGGACCTCTGTTTAGTTATGATGTTGTTTCCTTATGCACAAACATCCCTCTTAAATTAGCTTTTAAAATAATTAATGAAAACTGGGAATCTATTAAACCTTACCCACCCGTGAAGAGCAAAGCATTGTTTCTGTAAGGTTTATGGCTACGTACTGAGCATGGTTATTTTAGTTACTACAAACTTATGGACTACCGATGGGTTGGAGGTTATCAGTAAATTTATCCGGCATTGTAATGAACCATATTATAAATAATGCTATAGAAAAATTTAATAACAAACCTTATTTTTAACCGACTTCGAACGAAAGAGGAGGTTACTCTATTCGATACGTATGTGACTTTTTTTTTTTTTTTTTTTTTTTTTTTTTTATTATTTTTATAAATAATGCTATAGAAAAATTTAATAACAAACCTTATTTTTAACCGACTTCGAACGAAAGAGGAGGTTACTCTATTCGATACGTATGTGACTTTTTTTTTTTTTTTTTTTTTTTTTTTTTTTTTTTTTTTTCTATGTATGTTCACCGATTATTCAGAGATGGATGGAACCGATTGGAAAACCTTTTGCATCTTGTAGAGTATTTTCCCAAGGTGGTCCCATTGAAACCTTTTTTGGGTTCTTAATTTATTTAAGAAGTTATAGGGAAAAAACATGATAATAATTATTTAATTGTCGCTCAAAATGTTTACTTATTGGAAAAACATATGGCATATGTAACATAAGGTATGCTCTAACAAGCTATTAAAACTAATTGATAAATAACAAATCTCAATATTGTTTTATGCTGGATGAACCAAATGGGAAAACCAACCAATCAAATTCGGAATCAAAAGAGTGGGGGGAGAACATGAGCAGTCTATTGGTTATCGATGTTTTAAGTGCTTGTTGGAACAAACCTATACATAACCTTAACTAATTTTTCAACAATAGATTTAAATATCAGCAGAATAGGTATAATATCGCTGTCGTTTTCTGTAGCATTAGCATAAATATTAGACAGCTAGATATTCATCGATAGCAGTAAACCTTCTTAATTTAGATCTAATCGACGGTTGGACACCATAATCATAACACTGGAAAAGAGCTTGGGGCTCTAGATCTTTGACTAAATTTCCTTCCAAAACCGCTTCATCCCGCAGGTAAAGTTAAAACCCACTTTTCCCCAATGAGCTTAAGGTAAATTGTTATAGGAAATTCCTTTAGGATTCTCTAAGCAACAATGTGTTCCAATTATATGCTCATGATAATTATTACGACCAGTTTACTACAATCTGATTGGTAATTTTAACACAATCGCTATTTTTTCAAAAAGCTTTTTTAGTGGTAGAATTTTTACATAATTATAACTTTATCTTAAATAAAAAAATATTATAATTATAACTATTATTATTAATTAAATAATGTTACATTAAATAATTAGAAAATAATATATATTATTTTTTTATTCTAAAGGGAAAATGCAGTTTATTAATTTATAAAATGAGGGATGAAAAACGTCCATTATTTTCATTTAAATTGAAAACCGAACCAGTATTATTCTATTAAAATCAGGAATTACCAATAAAACCCAAATCCTTTTCTAATTTCCAACTATTACTTAATAATCTTAATTGTCATTTATGTACCTTAGAGTTGGACGACATTGACTTGTCCTTAAACAAGGAAAAAAAGAAAAAAGGAAGTCTGCGGGAAGTTTTAAAATTGCAAGGGTTGTAGCGCCAAAGTATTTTTCATATAATTTAGTGTTGAGTTATCGCATAGGTGTTGTTTTTCGGTAATTGTAAGAGAGGACAAAATAATTGTTTGATATATTTAATAAACGAATTCCGAATCGTTTGTCCATTTCTTCTATTATATTTAATATATAAAGTTTTACTACAATTAGGCGCTGATGATTATGAAAGTAGAAAATGACAGGATAGGTTCAATTTTTTATGATTATTGCAGCTAAACAACTAAAAATAAAACCTATAATCCAAATATAGAGATAAAGAAGACAGAGTTATAAAAGTGTGAAACTTGGAACGGATGAACTGTAATTTTTTCACATGTCACTTTTATATCTCATCTTGGAACATATTGAATCCCAGTGCCTTTCCGAGGGGTATAAAACCGGTCGGTGGCATCTCCTTTTATTCCTCAACAATAAATAAACTTGTCAAAAGGTCAGGGTAAAGTATAGACGCACTGGGAGCGGAGGGCCGAGCGGAGTTGGAAGATGCTATAAAAATTCGCAAGGTCACAATATCGTGTATTCAATATTGTTTCTCTAACATAAAAGTGGTGTATTTTTTTTTTAATTTTGTAATTTTTTGCTATTTTATATCTTATTACTGTAATGGTATTAACACTAATATTTATCAAGAAAAAAAAAAATGATTTCTTATTTTTGGCTTAAAGAAGGAAAAAACAACTTTTTTTGCTGTTTGTGTACCGTTATATCAGGGCCGGGTACGAATGAAGCGAATAGAGGGGAGCCCCCAAGAACAGATCAGCTGCACCCGCCGAACAGAGAAAACGTCAAGATTTTATTTACCTTTCTTTTAATAATGCACGAAGAATTTAGGCTTCCCGGTGATTGATGCCTGCCTTTTAGCTTGATAGTCGACTCAGTTACAGAAACGGTTTTCGCAATGCACTTTAACCCATATAAAATTAACTATTTATTCGAGTTAATTTAAACATAAGTAATTTAGTATTTGTCCTAATTCGTCGGCCAGTCATTTCGGAGCTATTTACAGCTGTTAGACTCATACAGAATCTGATAAAATTATCCCCTTTCCATGATCGCTGTTTTACATATATTTTAAAGCTTCAAAAATCGCTGCAGCTCCTCCTGTAAATATTTTTCCCACGGATGGTAATTTTATCTACAATTAATAACAGGCTTAAAAATAAGTTTTAGCAAAAGTCATGAGTATAAGCAAACAACTCGAAACGTTGAAAATTTGTAAGAAGTATAAGATTGTACCTCAGAAATATTATAAGCCACTAATAGGCATAAGATTTAGAATTCGATAGTTAAAAGAATAAGATGTGAAGGTAAAGAAAACCCGCACAGAGAGAATAGTAAATTTAGCTTATGTAGAAATCAAGAGATCCAATAGTGTTTCAATAGTGATGAGTCATGCTTGTTTGTGCCATTTCGTTAATTATTACCTTTAAAAAAAAAAATGCTATATCTTTGCCAAAGTGTCTGTTAAAGAAGGAGTACTCATCCAAAACCTTTTCAACCTCATCCTCACATTTCTGGGCATTTCTTCTGCAGCCATATAATGATAAATTAATATGATGATATGATCAAGATAAGTAGCCGGAATACATTTTGGTACATATGCAGTGAATATGAACTGAAAAAATGTTGAAAACCTATTTCTTATTTTGTAAATAATTTGTACTTTGCCGACGCAAAGATTAAGTTTAAGACTTAAGTTTAAGATTAAGTTAAAGACGATATGAAGCCAAAGAAAAACCTAACATTAAAAAGTCTATATAGGCTCACTTACTAAAACCTATATAGACGTACTGCTCACAGATATACATCATTGCCACAAAAAACACATTTACAAAAAATTCAGACCTTTCAGTCAGAATTATGACTTATTTCAATAGCACCTTGGTACATGACTAATTAAACCTTGTATACTAACATGCCAACAGTCGACCAACACCTAAGACACTTAACAAACGTTTTCACAGTAACTTACAGGAGGGGTCACCTGTGGTGTAGTGTGGTTAGCATGGCAACCTACAATACTAAAGGTCGCGGGTTCGCGTCCCGTGGTGGCCCTAGGATTTTTTAAAGGGAGTAAAACATCCTTAGCTATGCCGTCCCTCGGATAGGACGTAAAATGGAATTCCGAGCCTGTTTGATGTTAAGTACTCGTCGGAATAGGCAAAATTTAGGACTGTAGCATCCCACTGTAGCCGATTAGCCTTTATAGCATAAAATGGAGGATAAAAAAACAAATAGCTTACTTACAGGAGGTATGGCTACAGACAAAATGCCCATAAATGTGAAGAGGAGATTAAAAAGGCGTTCGATGAGAGATCTTGTTTACGCCATTCCAATAAAAAGTAATTGAAGAGGTGAGAAATAGTCAACTGTTAATCTTTACGATAGGAGAAATGATGGTCAGGATTTGCAGTTTGAAAAAAAACAAAAATAAAAATAAAAAAAATTTCAAACTGCAAATCCTGACCATCATTTCACCTATCGTAAAAAATAATTGAGTTGAAAAAATGTAATATAATACATATAATAATAATATGGCATTTATATTAATTACCCATAATTAATACCGGCAGTTCCCAATAGATGGCGTGGGTTTTCCATTTTGTTCTGCCAGCCCTCATTAGGTATTTTTTTGGACTTTTTACAACTTCATGAAAAGGCTGGAAGAAGGCAGTAGTACTCGGATGCCGGCTCGAGCAACATCACCTTTGCTTTCTGTCTGTGCGAACCCGAAAGAGTTGGATATTGGCACACTATTATCTTATCAAATAATATACAGCACATATAGTATTTCTTGAACATAGGTGAGTTTTTTTTATACCTTTTGTGGTGATGGTGCATTTTGGTACCTTTCATTTTTTTGGGACAATTGCTTATCTTTTAACTATTTTGGCGTGAACAGATCTCGTTCTTTAACAGACCTGAATAACTGTTGGGGCATAATTCTCCTTGTATGACATGCAATTGTAAGTCTAGTAGAAGTCATCAAATCTGCTGATTGTCGACATATTGTTGTCAGACGAATAGAATAAAAAAATAGGATGTAAAAATAATTGCTTTAACAATGATTGGAATTTACCTTGTTTTTAATCTCTACAGAAAATAATTTTTGGTTAAAGATGAATGAGATGTGATAGAAATAAATAAGAAATAGTCTCTATATATGTGAATCTAGTATAGATTGGCTTTGTTCCCTAACGATGCGGGCTGTAGACCCATAAGCGTGACCTCTGAGAGGGAATGCCGATGTTAACATTGGCCTGTGTTGGATACCTCACGGAGGGTTAATGAAGTCGCCTAGTGACAATATGAGTCGTTAGTAGATGTCCTCTACCGCTCACTGCTAACGAGGCTCCCAACTACCTTAGCTAACCCGTTCTAAGTTCATGCTTCATCGCTGGTCAGAATTGTGGACGCTCAATCACAACTATACCTGCAACTATACCAATGGAAAATCAGTTTTTCTGCGGATAAATATAATAAATCTAGTGACCATTGATGTTTGAAATATCAGCAGTTTTTTGGCAGCACAGAAGAAGTTTTTTGAAAGTTTAAAAGCTCTTGACTCTTGCTATACTTAATATTTTAATGTGTAAGGTTCATATGAGAAAGAGATTAAAACAAGGCCAAGCGTTTCCCCTCTCGCCTTCGCCTAGATTGAATAATCAAAAAAGAAATATAAGGGAAACGTTCAGTAAAATATCACCCTAGGGCGCAGTTTTATAAGTCGAATGTACTTCACGAAGAGATGTACCATGATAATAGTGAATACTGGCACGAGCGGTGAAGTTACTCCCAGGACCAGTTAGAGTTAGAGTAGTCAGTCTCAAACCAAATCCTACTTCTCAGTTAGTTCGACCAGTACACAAGATCGTACCATTCCCTTCCGGAAATTTCGTACCATCTTTTGATTTCATTTATTTCTGTATAGTATGTATTTTATATATCTTTAGAAGCAATTTTGCATTTTACATTGTACCTTCAGAAGATTTTTTACTTTGGATTTTTAATTTAAATTATATATTTGGTAGTCCAGTCTAGTTGCTTCAACATTTTTTTTTTTTTAATATTTTTACCATAGAAAGAACATTGCATCAGAAGTATAAAAGTGAAATTAGTTTACAATTATGAGCTTAAAACTAAGTATTACGGTTCATGTACCCCTTCAAAGTATCAAGGGGTAATTTTTAAAAAACGGGTTTTCAAAAATTATTTTTTACAAGAAGGCAAATGACTAAGTGTTTGTTATTTTTTAATTTGATAGATAAACGTAGGAACTATAAATTCACAAATTTCAAGCACGGTATTTGTAAAACAAATTTTTGAAATCTTGAAATTTCAAAAGTTTAAAGCTTGATAATTCTGTTGGACAAAATTTAAAAAAAACTGAAATTTAGCCCAGATTTAGTCCCTGGGTAGAGGGGGTCAAAATTTCATTTTGCGTACTCAAATGATTGCAAGGATATAAAACATTGAAAAGTACTAAAATAAGTATAATATCCAAAGCAGTAAAAAAGCACATATTATTTTAATTTCCGTTTTTTCCCTTTATTATATTGAAATTAATCCAGTGCAGATTATCAAAGCCAGTATACATAAATTTACCTTTATTTTTATTTCTTGTTAGCAATAAGGAGCTGTGAAATCTTAACGCACAATGCTTGTCTAATGTTAAAGCTCCCCCACTCTTTGCTATGGTTTGTTCTTGTTATTTTTATGTTGTGAGCTATTTGTTTTCAATGCATTACTTAATGAAACCCTTGCTTCATCACTTCTGCTCTATTGATATGAATTTTTTGGTTATTTTTATTGTCGACAATACTAGTATTTTTTTCTACTTTTGTGCTATGCGTCAAACGGAAGATCTCCTCTTTAACACATCCTAGAACATTTTTATAAAGAACAATCTCTTTAGAAAGATCTGCAGTTTAATAAAGGTCATAATAAGTATGAATTTAAAAAATATAATGGTCCATATACCCCTACAATTTTCCAAGTGGTAATTAAAAAAAAAAACGGGTTTTCAGAAACTTTTTTTACAAGGAGGCATGTGACTAAGGGTTTGCTATTTTTTATTTGAGAGATAAAGGTGGGTTCTCCAAATTCACAAGGTTTCGAGCTGTGGACTTGCACGGTCCTTTATCTTTGAAATTTCCAAATGTCAAAAGTTTAAAGGCTTAATTTCTCTGTTAGGCATGAAAAAATAAAATTTGCTATTTGGCCCAGATTTAGTCCTTGGGTAGTGGATTGACCTGTCGAAATTTTATTTCGAGGAAACGGAAAGAAAATAATATATGCTGTTGATTTAATACCTACTTATTTTAGAATTTTTTAATGTTTTACATCCTTGCAATTAGTTGAGTCCACAAAATGAAATTTTGACAGTTCAATTCTCTACCCAGGGACTAAATCTGGGCTAAATTTCAATTCAAAAGCTTTAAACTTTTGAAATTTTGGAAATTTGAAAATTTTAAAAAAATTTATTACAAAAATCGTGCAAGTCCACCGCTTGAAACTTTGTGAATTTATAGTGCCAACCTTTATTTATCAAATAAAAAAATAACAAACAATCATTTTCACTTAGTATTAAGTTCATAGTTGTATCAGCCTTTATCAAAGGTCAGACGTTCCTAAAGCGATTGGCATTTATTTGAATGTTCTAGAATGAGTAAAACAGGAGATATTTGATTTGAAGCAGAGCACTGAATTAGCTAAAAATATGCGTTTTATCGAAAATAATATGGCCGCCATTGGACAAATAAAAATTCAAAAAATAAACTTATTGCACTTTTGTACTTCTGATGCAATGTTCTTACTTTGGTATAAATATTAAAAAAAAAAATAACAATGTAACAGCAACTAGACTGGACAACTTCATATGGATTGACCCGTCTAGGATTGTCATGTAAATTTCTTTCTTTATGTATAGACCAGTTAATCTAAATCTATAGGACTCGGCTTGTTAGAATGCTGGAAATGGTTTTAATATGTAGATTGGATGTGAGGTAAAGCGAGTTATAAGTTTATAAAGATATCAAGTGTAATAATATTATATAATATTCCAGGCCATCCAGCCTGGAAAGTGGAAAGCTTTTAAAAATTATTCCCACGGATCCTAATAGATCTATCTGAACGGAACACAAGAACCATTAAAATTATTTCTTTAAAAGATACAGAAATACTGGGCGTAATAATCGCGATATTTATCGCCCTAAAACCCCTATCCTATCCTACAGAAATACTATATTTTTGTATTCCTATATCAGTGACTATATAATACTATATAACAGGTCATTTCCAGATAAGGAAATGTTGCTCAATCCCGGAACACAGCAGAACACCGCACAGTGGTCCCCAATCCAGCAATCATGGTGCAAAAATTCGAAAAATCAATTTTTTCATTTTTTAAATTGATAATTTTACCTATATATCTACAGGATACCTGCTGCTAATAGGTAATATTGGTTTTGAATAATTTTGATTCGTTTGGCCGCAGTGATTTTTCAAACATTGTCATTCTTAAGTACGCTATTTCAATTGGAAAGTGTAATGTGCATATTTATGTTATTTTCAATATAAAGAATTTTTTTTTTACAAAATAACTTTATTTCCCTCAAACTACAATATATTCTCTATAAAACGGCATGTCAAAGAATACCGAACGATTTTTTTTAGTAGACCTGGAGTTTTTCAAACTCGCTATGTTTTTTTCTTAAAACCTAAAACTTCATGAAGGTTTTAAAATGTAAGTTCCAACGAGTTCAATGTAAGCATTTATACCATGACATAGCATATTTAAGTACAAGACTAACCATGTAAAGTTTTGCTGCAGCAACTTGCATCCAGAGTCATGAGAGAGGAAATTCCAGGAAAAACCCGGTTCCCAGGTAACAGACTGCTGCATAAAATAATTATATTAAACGCGGTCGCGGTTATTTTTCTGTTTCTCTATAATTTTGTTTATTTAATGTTTATAATCTTTTATAGATTATATAATCCACTTATTTTACAGTATCAAAATATATTTTTTATAGTCATTTTCCAAATGTTTGCATTGACGGCATAAAATAAGCTGCATTTTCCATTTTAAAACTATTTTATTTTCATGAATTTCTATTTATATTTTCACGTAGTATATGCTAATATTTCCAGATTATCTTGTTTTGTTTTTTTGTGCGGTATTGTAAATAATCATAAAAATAGAGATAATTGTTATAAATCGAATGAATAACTAAACCGAAGTACCAAGTTTGAAACAAGACTTTAAGTACATAACTGAATATTTTTCTTTAGAAACTATTTAATTTGTAGTTTGTGTTCTATTCCTCTGCATTTTTCTTGTGGGTGTATTAACAATATAATATATAATATTGTTAGCTCTAGCTAATCCTATTTTTATGTAACTAATGATGGACATCTGCTCAAACCTTCAATAAACATAACATCAAGTTTGAACGAAATCGTCAACGAAAAGTAATTATAAATATAGAATGTAGCCCCCACTACCCCTCTTACCCCCACCCCTACCCTTCACTATT
Organism: Aelia acuminata; assembly: GCA_911387785.2. Classification (NCBI taxonomy): domain Eukaryota; kingdom Metazoa; phylum Arthropoda; class Insecta; order Hemiptera; family Pentatomidae; genus Aelia; species Aelia acuminata. The sequence continues at coordinate 203,859,365 of OU426978.1, read as the reverse complement.
TGTATGTGCCTTATGCAAAACATCTTCTTAACCCATCAAAAAACATCATACCAAGTTTGAACGAATTCCGTCGACAAAAAGTAATTAAAAAGATAGAAGTTACCCCCACTCCCCCCTCTTACCCCCCCCTACCCATCGCTATTTTCATGTAACTTATATTAAACATCTTTTTAACCCATCAATAAATATCACACCTAGTTTGAACGAAATCCGTCAACGTTAAGTATTTTTTGCACCATGAATGCTGGATTGGGACCACTGTGCAGCGAAACATTTCTTATACTCCAGCACCGTCACCATCACAACTTCCTCCATATTTTATTCTGTTAGTAGTGAAGCCGGTGGGAAATCCATAATTACCTCCCTAGATTTTGAATGCTAATCGTGGTAAAATATCTTAAGATAACTGGTGACGGCAATTCCCTTTTTGTGCTGTAATAGTAATATTTCGACTTTGGTTAGTGCTACATGAGAGTGATACTGATTTTTTTTTTTTTTTGGGTTTAATTTTAATTGTCAGATTTTATTTACTTTATTATCAATGGTATGTTGAATCAAAGATTGAATTGTAATTTTGACTTGTCGAGCACTTTGGTTTTCTTCTGCTGACTGAGTTATATCGGTACTATTGTCGAATGGTCGAAGAAAAACTAGCAATTAAGGTAGAGGTGGCACCCAACGTTAAGAATGTTGTTTCACGAGGTTGAAAAAGAGGGGGAGGGTCAAGGACGGAAAATTTTCAAGAAACGGGGGAGTTTTTGCAATTCGTTTTTATTCGTCGCTCCAGATGGGTAAAAACGCTTTGACACTGATTGGGTGCCTCAATTTTTTTATGTATTGCTATCCAAAAATTAATATTTAACTTTATGAAATCCTTACGTAACGTAATTGATAAAATATGTATAATCAAGAACCCAGAGAGTTCGAAAAAAGTGTGTGTATGGGGGTGTATAATCTTTTTTTTTTAACTCGTAGAAATCAATTTCATACAGTTCAGTAGCTCAAATTATCAGTTTTTTTTCATTGCATTTTGATCGATTTCTCCGTATTTATAATCAATATCCAATCTATAAAAGGGTCAAAATCATTACAGTATAACAGGTTCCATGTTATAAGAATGTTTGTCTCCTATAATTAATTATGAATTATAAATATAATTAATTATAAACAATTTTAAAAGAACAGGTAAAATCTTCTCATCCTACAAAAGAAATGGATACGATTGTCTGCAGGATGTTCCGATGTACTATTAGAGCTTACTGTTGTAACCTGGGTGTACTCAAGTCGAATAGGATGCATAATAAAATTACTGTATTGGACGAATAATCCCTAACAATCAATTAAAAAGCAGAAGATGAGAATTTCAAGGTTTTAATTTAAAATGTCCGCAGATCATAATTACCTACTATTTAAAATGTGTAGGTGTTTAAATAAATGCATTTCTCTATTAAGGATATGAGTAAATAGTTACTACATTATTTTTATTTAGTAATATATTTTTACTTTCACTTACCTATATATGAAATATATTGAGATCGTGAGAAATTTCGACTTCCGGTTTTCAACGGAAATACACGTTTTGGGGTCCCCTGAGTCCAATTAACCAAGTCCCGCGAAATGGTCTGTGTGTGTGTGTGTGTGTGTGTGTGTCTGTGTGTGTGTGTGTGTGTCTGTGTGTGAACAGACTAGCTCAAAAACTATAAACTGTGCGAACCTGAAATTGGGTATTTAGTTTATGTATATGCCCGCGATGTGACAGCAAAAATTTCATCAAAATTTCTCAAAGGGAGGGGGTACTTTATTTAATAACTTTTTACGTTTTTTCGATTTTCTCAGAAACGGCTCTAACGATTTTGATTAAACTGAGTATTTGATCTATTTATATTTCAGGGATATGACTATAAAAATTTCATCAAAATTGATCAACCGGAGGGAGGACTTTACTTAATAAATTTTGTATAATTTTCACGTATTTTTTTTTATTTACTCAGAAACGGTTTTAACGATTTTAATCAAACTGGGTATTTGATCTATTTATATGCCAAAGATGTGATAGCCAACATTTCATCAAAATTGATCAACCGGAGGGGGGACTTTACTTAATAAATTTTGTATCAATTTCACATGTTTTTTTTTATTTACTCAATAACGGCTTTCACGAATTTGATCAAACTGGGTATTTGATGTATGTATATGCCAAAGATGTGATAGCCAACATTTCATCCAAATTGATCAACCGGAGGGGGGACTTTACTTAATAAAATTTGTATAATTTTCACGTGTTTTTTTTATTTACTCAAAAACAGCTTTCACGATATTGTTCAAACTGGGTATTTGATGTATGTATATGCCAAAGATGTGATAACCAACATTTAATCAAAATTGATCAAGCAGTGGGGGCACTTTATTTCATAACTTTTTTTCCATTTTTTCTATTATCTCAAAAACGCCTTTAACGATTTTCACCATATTCGCCATGTTTAATTAAAATTAGGTGTTCTTTAATATCAGGTAAGCGCTATCATCATCATCTATATCAAATGATCTGAGCAAATGAAAACAAAAATAAGAAATGAATGTGGAAAAATGAGTAACTTTGAGAAGTGGCTTTAACAAAACGCATTAATTTCATATCTTAGTAAGTCGGTAAGTGAAAGTTGTGTATTGCGCGCAAGCACCAGATTTTTATTTTATTTATATACTATTTTCGGGCTTTTCAACCACCTGGGACATTTTTCCCATGTTATAGAATATCCATAATTTCCTGAAAACCTAAAAAAAAAACCTAAAGCCCCTCCCCACGATCGGCTGTTGCTCCGTTTTATTTGTATGGAGGATATCCCCAAAAATAAATAAATAAATAATAGCCTGTGGATGATGTTCCTCCGGGCAAAACGTACACCCTCAGGGCCGAATTCTCACGACTGTTCCCGATTAACTACCGCTGTTTCCATCTCAATATAGTATTAAAGGGCCTTTGTATAAGGCTAGAGGAAATTACATCTCCGATATTTTTTGGCATTGCAACTGACAGTTTCAATTTGGTTTGGTAAAATAACTAACCGGACTTCATATTCAGTGAAGATCTGCATGACAGGTTTGAATTCAATCTCTTTTTTTTTCAATTCATTCAAATGTTTTAAAATAAGTAAGATATATAGATGCTGCAGCGGGTTACATATCCACATACCTTTTTAACTCCTGATAATTTACAAAGAGTCAGTTGTGATTTTGTTCCAAGTTAATAGACCTAGCCAAAAAAGTAATATATATATATATTCTTCATATATATATTTACAAATACCAATACTTTTAATGGACCAAATTACAAAAAATTATATTTGTATTGCAGATTCTTGTCATTGTCTGAAAAAATAACAATGTCATCAGCGAATGCAAATAGCGAAAGGCTCACTGGTTTTAGGTTAGCTTACCCAAGGTGGAACTTCCTCATTTTCTCCTTCGCCATCCGGATAGCTGAGTCCATTACTAAAAGAAACAGGAGTTGACTAAGACTACAACCCTGTCGGATCCCTATCGTTGTTTCAATTTCTCGAGAAGTGCAGTTGGCAAATCTGATCACATTTCGTGTTATCTTGTAAAGATTTTCAACCGCCTGGATATGACCTTGATCGATCCCTTTCTCTCTTAAGGCTTCTAAGATGCCCCGCTTCTTTACTCCATCAAAGGCTTTTGTGAGGTCCACAAAGCACAACGACATTTCCTTTTCTTTTTCTAAAACTTTTTCAAAGACCTGTCTAACAGCAAAGATAAGGTCTTGGGTGCTCCAGTTTTCACAAACCGTATTGCTCCTCTTCGAGCAAGCCTTCGATTCTTCTTCTAATCCTCTTTTCTAGGAACTTAGAATAGATTTTACTAGGAACGCTTAGGAGAGAAATACCTCTATGGTTGTTCCAGACTCTGTTATCTCCTCTTTTAAATACCTGAACTATAATGGCAACTTTCCTATCTTTTGGTATTTTCTTTTCCTTCCATATGAGATTTAGTAGGTGCATCATAATCTCTTTCCCTTTGGGTCCCATGTATTTCAGCATTTCAGGAGTTACCCCGCAAGGGGTAACTGTTGCATGCAGTTACTTGGGGAGTAACGCCCCCAAGGGTCATCAAAGTACAATTGACCATGCACACTCACCAGAATAGTGCACTAATCACATACACCCTCAACATAAGGTCAACAACAGAACACAACCTAGGGCCACCTCCCCTAGAAGATTCTTCCCAACAGGAAGGGGAATGTTCGGTTACCCTCAGGGGCAGCCCCCCTACCGAACTAGGATTGGACAGGCCGATACCTTGCTCATCCGAAATAAAAATATCACGGGTAATGGAAGATAAACAGCCGGACAGCTCCTTTGCCATTGGACATGGCGTGGAAAAAGGTTTTTACGAATGGCAACCTGGAACGCACGAGGATTAAGGGGGAAGGAATTTGTGTTGTTGGACGAGAAAAGGAAGGTGAAGGTAGACTTCCTAGCTTTAACCGAGATTAAGAAAGGAGAGGAAAGAATCGGCGACAACAATCTGCTCGAATTAGATCTGTTTATTTATTTATTTTTTATTTTGTTTTATACAGTAGGTTGAGACCACCTATGATTGTAAATTTTACACAATACAATATAAAACATTATTACCTGAATAGTGAAAATAGTGACAAACACTATTTGGGGGCAACGACACTTAGAATATTAGATGACATTTAAACTGCAAAAAAACTATCAAATGGCCTCAGTAAGTTTCGAAGGGAAGCTGCGATATGAACTATTATGTAAGATATGAATTATATACACTTTTACAAAGTAAATAAATATCTATTGCCGGGTTAGGAACATGAAAATAATCATAAAATTTATTAAGATTAGATTATAATTTTTCTTGGGCATTCAACATCTAGGTCATTACGCCCTAAATTTATTAATTTATCCAAATTGTTTATAAAGAGATATATTTTACAGCTAAAAGACGCTGGTTCAATTTTTGAGATAACATAAACAATAAAGATGATCCTTTTCGGTATGACAAGTAAACACTTAGTGGTTAGGTGTAGTGCAAACATCCTAGAACCGAGAGGGAAAACAGAACAATGCCAGAGGTAATGCAGGAACTCTAAGCCCTAAAGGTGAAGATTACAGAGACAAAGACTTGCGACGGGCGATGGTACTTGGATAACAAACGAGCTCGCTAGATTTAGTGTCTTTTAATCCTCGGCTGTCATAACTATCTCTGTCATCCACATTAGTGCACCTCCTTGCGTTATAATGATAAACACCATTAAAATAATTCAAATTACCTAGAACAATCTAAAGAATTTGGCTTCGAATTCTGCTAGAATCAGGAGTTCAATTTTCATCGAAATAAAATAAAATGGTATTATGCTTACCCACTTGTGACCATAGATTATTATTTTTGCATTAATCAAATAATCAAATAGGCTATCTGCCCTTGTCAAATAGAAAATCTTGTTAGCACTGGTGTTTAAATTTAGTATATAGGCATGTTTCTGTGAAATATTATACAACAGTGCATAGCTCTAACACCATGACATATTCCCTAAATATTACTCAGTAAAAACACCACATTCTTTCGGTTTAAAATAATATCAATTTATATCTCAAACAATACTTATTCATCAAAATAAAAACAATTGAACAATTAAATATTTATGTTTACCCACCAGTGACCATAAAATTCTTTTTAACAAATAGGCTACTTGGTCTTGTCAAATAGAACATCACAGCCTCATTTCACCAAAGCTTATAAGTCAGATGGTCCTTTATTATTTTATTATTTCTTATTCTTTATAAGAGGTTATACTAATCCCCATATTTTCCCCAGAATGCAAATGCATTGCTATTTAAATATTTAACTATCAACTAAATCACATTTAAACATCGAATATATACATAATATCTAACAATTTATTAATTGTTTAAAATATGTAAAATTATTCATAGCTATATTAAGTTCCTATATACAGCTTTGTAAAGCTAATGTAAAGTTCCCACAATCATAGCTGGACTAAAAATAAAAGAACGAATTGACCATGCCATTAAATTATCAGACATAAATGTTAAAATAATGCCTAAATATATTGATGAATTTTTTTGCATTATGAAGAAAAATGATTTTAAAAAACTGCATGACGCTCTAAATGATTATAATGAAAGATTAAAATTTACCATCGAAATACAAGAAAATGGTCAAATCAGATTTTTGGGGCTAATTATTATTAAGGTAATAAATGAATTAAGGAATCGACCAGAAAAGAATGTTGTGGTAATAGAAAGCTTAATTTCTTCTCTTGACACCCTTTCCACATGAAATACAACACCCTGCAAAATTATATCAATAAAGCAAAATGAGTAATATATAATGAGAGGCTCCCTAAAGTGAAAACAAATATAATAAAACATTTATTGATAATAATATTATTGATATAATTAAAATAATTATATCCTTATATTTGATCTTAATAATTAAGAATTATTGATAGTAACATGTAGCCACTGAATCTAATTAATTAAATAATTTAAAAAAAATATGGGCAAAAAATTACAATAATGTAATAAAAAAAGATGTAAAAATGAAATGAAAGAGCGTAATAATAATTTCAATAAGCTTTTTAAATTCACATATATGAGAGGTCTGGGAGTTCGTGTTTATACACGTTGGAGTGAAGACGTGTGTTTGGAGCTCCTATGTATTAAAGACACCAACAGTGATAAGTCACTTTTATTTACACATTTTTAATTATTTCTTTTTTTATACTTTAATTTTTTTTTTCAATAGAAGGTTCTTTATTTTATTACTTTCACTTACCTATATATGAAATATATAGTAAGTGGAAGTATAGCGATCGTGAAAAAATTCGACTTCCGGTTTTCAACGGAAATACACGTTTTGGGGTCCCCTGAGTCGAAATGACCAAGTCCCGCGAAATGGTCTGTGTGTGTGTGTGTGTGTCTGTGTGTGTGTGTGTGTGTGTGTGAACAGACTAGCTCCAAAACTATAAACCGTGCGATCCTGAAATTGGGTATTTAGTGTAGGTATATGCCCGCGATGTGACAGCATAAATTTCATCAAAATTACTTAAAGGGAGGGGGTACTTTACTTAATAACTTTTTAGGTTTTTTTCGATTTTCTCAAAAACGGCTCTAACGATTTTGATTAAACTGAGTATTTCATCTATTTATATGCCCGAGATATGACTGTAAAAATTTCATCAAAATTGATTAACCGGAGGGGGGACTTTACTTAATAAATTTTGTAACATTTTCACGTGTTTTTTTTATTTACTCTAAATCGGCTTTAACGATTTTGATCAAACTGGGTATTTGATGTATTTGTATGCCCGAGATATGACTGTTAAAATTTCATCAAAATTGATTAACCGGAGGGGGGACTTTACTTAATAAATTTTGTAACATTTTCACGTGTTTTTTTGATTTTCTCAAAAACGGCTTTAACGATTAATAAAAATAAGATATGTATGTAGAAAAATGTGTGACTTTGGGAAATGATATTTAACAAAACACGTCAATTTCTTATCTAAGTAAGTTGGTAAGTGAAAGTTGTGTGTTGCGCGCACGCACCAGATTTTTTTTTATTTTTCATTGATAGATAGTTTTTTTCGAATCTCCGCCATTAAAAAGGAAAAAAGGGAGATTCAGAATTTTAAATTCAAGTAACGAAGGTTGTACATCCGAAAACGTATTGAAGATTTTCATTATTAAAAGAAATGAAACAGATGAAGAAGGTAACACTTTAGATTTCAAAAAAATATCACCGTTTTTTATCAATAAAAGCCTGAAATGCTTAATCGGTGAAGAAAAAAAAATTGTAAAGAAATTAAGAGATGGGACTCTTCTAGTTGAAACATTATCAGAAATTCAATCGGAAAAGCTCTTAAAATGAAAAAAAAAACTTCTGAAAAAACCTCCCCGGTATCGTTGAGCCACATGGCAAATTAAACACAAGTAAAGTAAAGGGATAACATGGCGCCCCGACCTAAATTACTGTTCGATGGACTAAATAAAAGAAGAATTAAAAATACAAAGTATTGTAGATGCAAAAAGAATGACCTGATAATAGACATAATTATCTAACATTTATTAGCACCACCATACCCAACGAAATCAAAATAGGTTTCTAGAAAATCAATGAAAGAAAATTTATACCAAACCCTACCCGCTGTTATATTTGTTTGAAATTAGAACAAACCAAAATTGTATCAAAAAGAAGAACCACTGTGTAGGTACTGTGGCAAAAATAGACACGGAGGATCAGAGTGTGCTAGCCCCGTAAAATGTGTACCGAATTTATTTTATATATCGGCCAGCTTGTTTCATCTCTCCAAAATTTTTGAACTTTCTTTGAGAGACAGTTTAGGCATAGAGGCTTTGTTTCATAAAATAACTAGTTTGTTAGCTTTTGGGTGGTTTACTTGTGTCTGGCTTGAGAAGTCAACACCAGGAACATTGTAATTAATGCCTCTATAATTATCTAATTATCTGCTTTGACTTAATCTTTCATTAAGTTGAAATGAGCGTACAAGGAAGATCTCAGAGTTGCTCCCCTGAAATAGAACCTAGGAAAAAGGCAACTACGATAGTTTGGTCCCCTCTGGCCGAATGGACAGGAACCGTAATAGCCGAGAATTATTCGAAGAGGTCGACCAAGAAGGCAGTGGATTGATCACATTTCTAGAATCGGCCAAAAGCAACTAAATGCGATGAAGGCTATGACAAGAGATCGAGGGTCTTGGCATGCATCGACCGAGGCACCTCCACGCTGAAAGGCACTACGGAGAAAGAAGAAGAACTCAATCTTTCAAAGAGTCATACGAGAATTATACACGAGAATATTATGACAAGAATTTCTGAATTAACTAAGAAAAATGGATGAAATTGGATCCTCGAAATGTGGAAGTTGGCGTTGAGCCTAAAAACGCTGATTTGATTTTCCCGCAGCAAAAATGTATGAGAAATTTTGTAGGCATAGTTAGGCAAACTCATACTGATTTCTCTATAAGTTCTCTAAAAATATATTTGGACGTGTTGTGGCCAACACGTAAATATTTTATTTAATGTAGCCCCGGTAATAGCATGTGTACATTTTACAGTATTAGTCACATATACAAATATTTTCTTCTTATTTTGCCTGCACACATTGAGCCATTGCAGAGTAGCATATATTAAAACTTTTATTGATCTGACCAGATCGAAGAATGGTTTTTTTTCAGCCAGCAGTCTCCATCTTCCAGTTAAGAGTTTTTTTCCTTTAGTTTAATAGACTATTGTTAACTATTGTCGTGTTATTATTTTTTTTTTCTTGTTAAAGGAGTCTTTTAGACCGTTAATAACAGTTCACAATGAAATTAATGTTAAATATTTAACATGTTTGGTTTAAGTGTTACATTATTATTAAATGTGATATTAACATCATCAAATATTTTTGATTGTATTTTTTTTTTTAGAAGGTAAAGTTCTACTTATTTTCCACTATTATTTACAATTAAAATTAGGTTGGCTGCTATTCGAAATCAGTTTATTTTATTGTTTCTTTTTTTACCTTTTTAAATTTCTTATTTTTTAAGGCTTTCTTTATTTTTTAATTTACCAGCCTATGGAGGGCAGGCGGAATTGCTAGTTTAAAATATAATTTTTTTTATGATCGCCCACCGCCACCACAGGACTAAAGGAACTTTAAAAGAAAGAGATTTTCCTCCATTCGAGTGGTTCAACCATTATTAAAAAATATCCATTTTCGAAAGAACGTACTAAAAAAAGAATGTTGTACTCCAGTGTGCTATAATAGTCCCTATTATATACAGAAAAATTAGCCCGGGTAACAAATGGTTACAAGTCATTAACATCATATGAAAGTTTCGAAACGAGGGAAACATCCTAAAATCATCTTATAAACATTTTTTAAATGTGGTTTGATTAACAGATAAAAATATCAATCACCAGTCCAAATAATATTAATCCTTAACAGTTACTCTATACGAAATTCATATAGAGCTATTTCTCACAGAAAACACAAATAGTAGCCAACCCAACTCGATAATGCCTACTAGATTCAGAAGTATGGGTGATAAAATCTTTAAAACTTTCATGCATTTCTTAGAGGGAGAGGAAATCTTAACCCCAAACTGAAAGGACTAGAAAAGAAGGGCCAAAAAAGAGGGAGAAGTTCCTTTTTTTCTCTTTTTTTTTAATTTCCTTTTGCATTGTGTAGAAAGATCCGGGTTACATAAAGGGCATCTTTAATAATTTCTTCTAGACTTTATTGTCAAAAAGATTTCCTTGTATGGATTATTGGTCGAGTGTGTATATTTTATTGAGCTTAAAAATCAAGAGTAAAACTTACCTATATCAGGGCAATTATAAATATTAAATATTGTAAATATCGAAAAAAGACGTTTCGGCGGTTTCAGCTCATCATAAGGTGTATGTCAATAATGTCATAGCTACGACTATACAATTTCATAGTTCTCGTGTGACACTTTGAAAGATTAGGTTAAAGCAGATAAATGTGCAGGCATTAATTAAAATGTAATGATGTTGACTTCTCCAGCCAGACACAGGTCAAGATACGATATAGATAGTCAAGACTACTTTACAACCACTGAAAAGCAAACAGACCAGCAAACCGTTATTTCGGTTAACACTGCCTCTATGCCTAAACTATCTATAAGCAAGGACTTTTCTTTCAACTTGTGTTTCAGTTGCTGACCGCCCCACAGTCGCAAAATACCTCATAGCATATTTAGCTGTAACCGTCATTCCTACCTCTGATTCTCCAGAAATAATAAGTCTGCTCTCTTTTCATTTTGGTGCAAGCTTCTAACGCAACTGCAAAGATAGGAGGATCAAGATCACCCATCGCCTGACCTCAATATTTTCAATACGCCTAAATTGTATCAGGTCCATATGTAGACCTTTCTTTAAAAGGATTAATGGCTACAAGCACAATACAATATGTGTAAAAAGCATTATGTCGGCAAAACCTCATTTCAATGTTATGAAAAACAGCGACGTCTTGAAGGTAAGATAAAGATGTGAGATCATTTTCACCAATTAGAATTCCTAAGTGCAGAAAGCTTATCGTAACTCTTACCTCCCCATCGTACATAATTAGCAGAACCACAAGAAAGGTATTTGAATTCTTGGCAGAGAAAAGCGAAACGTGGGCTCGAGTTCACCTTTTCAAAATAAAATGTTTCTATTAGTGGTTGATTCTTTCTTTAGATGGATTGAAATAATCTCGTTGTCGTGGATCACCACGACTAATACTGTTGTGGCATAAAATAAACTATTTTACAGATATGGCCCGCCCATAAAATTTTGTCGGAAGTAGTTCAGCACATGAAAACACCTACCTATCATCCTCAATCGAACGGACAAGTCGAGCATTATGTGTGTACATTCAAAAGAGCTATATGGTTATCGGAACAAATAAAAAATAATTTGTTGAACTACAAAACTACGATACACCCAGCAACCAATAGAACCCCGGCCGAAAACTTTTTAGGTAGGAAACTGCGGAACAAACTGGGATATACTACGTCCTTATAAAATAAGAGAAAAGGTGGAGAAGGACAGAACTGTATTTTAAAAGTTTAGTTTCGGGGAAGAAATTCTGGCGAGCATTCCCGGGAAAAATCACTCATCCTGGACAACAGGAGTGATTGAGAAGCAAATAGGCCGTAACACTTTGTTAGTAAATATAGGTGGAAGAACCATGAAGAAAGATGCTGACCAATTAAGAAAAAAAAATTCTTCTCGATGGAAACCTAATTAAGTAAAGAGGTGTTATATGAAATATATGTGTTTATACTATATGATTATGAATGTTATTTATTTTAATTTTAATAACTTTGAGTGAAAAACAGTAATAAAGAGTTTTCCAATATAAGTTTTCTAAATACATAAAAAGTAGGAAATTGATTTTAACGGTAGGGGAGAGCGGGGTTGGTTGGCATAGGGGGTAGGTTGGCCTTTGGCTTGTAATTTCCGTCACACCTATCGTGAAGGCCCCACAATCCTACCATGTGACCCGCTCGACCTCGGTTGTCTTGTTCTGAGGTTTCAGACCGATGCAAACAGTGTAGAGAAGAGTGTGCTTCATTGATGATTTTCCAACGTGTAAGTAAATGTTGCTTCTAAGCCATTACATTTTTCTAACCTCTGCTGTTTGAAATGATATATATTTTTGTTCAACTGAAATGAATATGGAAAAATGCAGACATTTTTCATTCTATTTTCCCTTAATACCTGTTAAAAAACGATTCAAAATTATTATAATGCAGCTTTTAATAACAATAACATGTGTCAGGCAGTACTTGAATGAGATGACCAAACAACACCACCTTCTAGGCCAACCTGCCCCGCACGGTGGGTTACCTACATACTTACATAGCTAGGGTTACATACATACCCTAGCTTGACGAATTCTTAAATTTTCTATGATCATAGTGTTAAATATTATGTGTTAATAAAAATATTTGAAGTACTGTAATACTTGCAGTTTAGAGTGGTATCAGCCATATTGGGATTATATTAACAGGAATGACTCGACAATAAAAAAAAAGTGAAAACCGCTCCCAACAACGATTAATTTTTCAAAATTGTCAAAAACCGATATATCCCAAAATATCCACTAAGATGAGCGCTTATTTGTAGGAGTTGTTAAGGGAACCATATTGTGACGCTTGTTGAGATAAAAACGGTAGAAAAGGGAGTTTTTTTTTTTTTAAATGAGATCAGAATAACCCATAATTTTGGAATGACTCATATAAAAAAAAAAAAAAAAAAAGGAAAGCTCAAACTAAAATAAGCTGTTTTACTGCCTCCTTTGGAACAAAGATTTATAAAATACCTCACAATTTTTGAAGTGATGCTTTTCTCAATGACAGGTTAGTACGTTTATTATATTTTTACCATCTCTGACAAGAATAAAAGGTAAACTTTTTATAAACATAAACTCCTACCAGACAGTAAGAGGGTGGTCCTGCGGTTCCTCTGAAGCTCGCGCTGCGCTCTCCTGGAGTCCCTCTGAGTCCTGGCGTGGGCGTTGAGGTAGGCGGCGATCTGGGCGTGGACTAGGCCGACGACGAGGGCGGGGATGACAGCCTGGACCATGAGGACGCAGGCAGCGTAGCCCACCTTCAGCCGCTGGCTCGACCACTTCTCGATGCAGGTCTCGTACAGCACCAGCTGGTTGAACTTTATCTCCTCAACCACCTGCGATTAAAGTATTGTCACAATAACGTTGAAAACGATGACCTGGAAGCGCTACACCAATCATAAGCAAGACAAGCGAATATATGCTAAGCGTCACAACCATTACGAAAAATATCAGGAAATTCTTATTCTAACATGCAGCATATTTACAGGGTGTCAGGCTAATAACCAAATTTTTCTGTTGGCAGGGAGGTTTAAAATATTTGTCAACATGATACATACCGCGTATTTAAAACATTTTCAGCATGGCAGGCCTCTTCTTTTAGACGTTCTAAAATAATGAATGGATAGATAGCTATGGACATGTATTGATATAACCGATACCTAGTGCAGTTTATGTATGATAATACATATAATAGTTAAAATATAACGCAAAAATTAATTTATAGCTCCTATATTGCTATGTATTGTGGATGGTGCCATGATAGGAAAAGTAAATTGAAGTACTGTATACAGTCAACCCGGTGGTCAGTTTTACCTGAAGGCGGCTAGGTCTTGGAAATACCGCCTTGTAAGTTATTGGGGCCATAAACCTTCTGTTAGAAATTCAAAATAAGCAAAGCCTAAGACCGACAATGCTGCCGACAAACATCCAGGGAAATACCTAAGAAGATTGTTAGAGAAATTTGTGGCCATAAATTGTTGGTTGGTTTTGCCCCGGCAAAGAGGCCGCTGGGAAACACGTGGAATATGGAAAGGAAGGGAAATTTTAGGCAGCCAGCCAATCAGAAGAAGTCTGGAACCAACAAATCAAGAGAAATCTGCAGCCAGCCAATCAGAGGAAGTCCGAAGAGAAAAGTTTGAGGGGGTCGAGTGGGGAGTTCGGAGGGGTCGAGTGTAGTCGAGAAGTCGGGTGGAGAGAGAGTTCGAAAAGGCGAGAGTGGAACAAGGAGTGCGGAGGTCCAGATAGCCAAATAGGCTGAGATGGGATGCTGTGCTGAGCCTGAGAGAGCGTCAGAGATGGCAGGGACTGATCCAGCAGATAGGCCAGAGATAACACCAGAGACATACCAGATAAGGTTAATACATATACAGTACTAGTTGTAATATTGTGTGGTCAGTATTTATTAATTAATTTTAAATTCCCAGTCAGCATCCATTAACTAATTTGTGTCAGTAAAATACCTTTATATGATATATTAAAGGGGGTATAACCGAACGTGGTGTGCGGGCCTGGAGGACTGCTGCACAGGATAGAGCGAACTGGCGGAGAATTCTTGAGAGTGAGAGAGAATGTAATGGCCGTTTTAATATTTTTAAAATATGAAATGAAGAGGGATTGGCAGCAGAGGAAGAAAATAAGAACTATTTTATTTATTTGCTAATCAGAAAAAAATATCATTTTATCTATTGCACTTTTTCTAAACCAGTTTATTTTTATCGCACCCTGTAATTTTTCACCCAATACAGATAATTTCAACATTATGATAATTTTTGGAAATTGCCAGCAGAATGAACGGAGAGCTTCCTGGTTAAATTCCGAAAGCATGCTTTTGATTTGTTTTCTTATAAAAATTAGTCAGTTAATTTTAATTACAATTAATTTTAAGGATTTGTACCCTTTCATGGACAAAATATAGTACCTGATAATTTGATGTTCTGTAACTCTACCTAAAATTTATTTGCGATAATTACGTTAGAATCTCCGGAAAATATCTTAGGCTTACAATGTGGAAATTCTTAGGACTTATATTTCTGGCTTTATTTAATTAATTATTTTAAATGGTATTAAAAAAAAGGACCTTACCGTTATTTTCATAAATAAAGGAGCTGAAGAATGATGAACGACATCAGATACTTGTTTAAAATGCTTCAAGCATTTTTTATTTGCTCATGCACACAGTAGTGGTTTGCCAATAACCGGATATCGCCATATTGTACAGTCTTTAAATCCCTACCGAAAAAAAAACTTATCTCGTTACAAATTTGTAAACTATAGTTCAATAAATTCTCACTCAACATGTAAATATTGAGTGCATATTTAGCAATGTATTTTTTAAGAAGGCTAGAGTTATATAGATATAATGTGCCTAAATTTATATTAATCTGGATGCGCAGTAGTGCCATCTTAACCTTCCGAAACGTTAGAAATAATAGTCCTTTATTGTCAACTTGCTTTATTCTGTAATTGGCAGTTAACTCTTGCAGACGGCTATTGCCATTTTCTTTATTTTTTCTTAATTGTTTATTATATTTAATAATAATGTAAAAATGGATAGTATTCATTCATTCAATGAACTGCAGGAAAACAATCGAATAACATGTATTGATAATCGAAAATTATTGTTTTAATTTTAGTAAATATTTTGGGAAACTTTCCGATTTTTTTCTCAATCCTCTTTGTGTTATAAAAATCGTTTCATCGGTCGAAAAGAAAAAAATATATTGTTAACATCCCTGAAAATGACAGGTTTCATGACATGAAAAGCTATTAGGACGGAGTATACACCAAGACGGAGTCAGGAAATATTGAATCCATATAGCAATTGTATCACTGAGGTAAGCCGCAGCTGATGTCAACATGTCGAGGATACTCAGGACACATCAAATCATCGGGAAAGCCATTCCAAGCGGAGATGACAAGTGAACTCCCGCCAATCCCTCCCAATTTATCGCCCGTTATATTCCCTTCTCTACATGACAGTAAACTCCAAAATGTTTTATAGATTGATTAATTACTGTTTCGTGTAAATTGTTCTTTATTGAGGATTGATGTCCGTTTTGGTTTTCAAGGGGCATGCTGGGAACCTCTTACCTATTGTTTGTTTGTTTTAACGTTACTTTATGCCACTAAGGCTAATCGGACGATGCTACAGTGGGAGTCCTAAATTTTTCTTATCCAGGTATAATTAGGATAGGGATCTTTAAAGATTACCTGACATCGTACAGGCTCGGGACCTCCATTTTACCTATCCGAGGGACGGCATAGACAAGGATTTTATACTCCATTTAATGATTTGCAAAACAGGGTGGACAAATATTGATTGGCTTCAACAGCCCCAATCCTATTGGTAATCCTAGGGTTAACACGCAATTATCGCAGCCTTTCCGATAATCTTATCTTAAGTTTATAATAAACGCGATAAAATTTTGTATACGCTATAATTCCCTGGGAAAAATCGTTATGTGCAATGATAACATAATTTTGTTAGTGAAAATCTCAAAAAGGATGTGACCCTTTGATTGATTAAAGTATGTTTTTTTTTATTTTTAAAGCAACTTTATTCCATATTTTTAAATTTTAATTTCTATGGAAAGTCGATTGTTTTTTTTAATAAGACTACAGATCTATCAGAATATTGATATGATCTTAATTTTTGTTGGCATCGCTAAACAGAAAAAAACATTAAACAGAAAAAACTTTTTAATAAAATTAAAAATGTATCAGCCAATGGCATGGAAATTCGGAAGTTAGTCACACCGTTTTTATTTTATAAATTACGTAATTATAATGATAAAAGGTGGTAACGTCTTAGTATCATATATGCATTAATGGAACTTATAATCACTTTCAATCAAACTTAGGAACAATTTGACCTCGGTAATTAAGCTTTGTTCTCTTTTTTTTTATATAATTGATTTGTAATGAACATGTGTTTTTGTAATGAACATGTGATACAGGGAGAGTTCAGATTCACCGCATACCTATTGATAGAAAATACAGGAGTCTAGAGGCTAGGAGAAAAAGGCGAAAAAACGAGAAAAATTCTGGAGCGTGGGAGCAAGCGATCTCCCACAGCATACAACAAAATGGAGTGGGCGTACAAATTCTCAATGACTGCAAGCATGTCGGGAGAGGGACACTCATTAATCGGAAAGGAACAAGATTATTTTCCTTTGCATGATACCCAGAGGCAGATGTATTAAAGCTGTCTGTCTTCGGGATGAGGAAAATCTTCTCTTTGGCTTCCAAGCATACGATCCAGCTGATATCACCAAATATGCCATGCACCAAACCGGAAGAATCTTAACTTCAGCATCCGGTCTTAGAAATATTAATTGGAATATTCCATTACCTCATCATGAGAAGTGGTTTGGATACAGGAAAATTCTGATGAAGGAAAAGCGATTCGGATGAATAAAGTAATGAAGGAGTAAATCATAACCAAAATCAATGTTCTGAACGGTGAGATTGGCTTAACGCTCACTGAAGCTAATGTGTATGGAGTACTTGGAATCACTCAAGAATCTTTCTACGTATAATAGATCTGCGAATGAGTGCCACCCATTCAAGGAGTATGTTACAAAAACTGGCGTTGTACTGAGTTGCATATGTGATGTCGAATATACTAATTTCTTAGGTAATTAAAATTGTAATTACTTAGAATTAATTTGGTATTTAATTTTGCCGCTGGGCAAAATTCCCCACGCCTATCATGCCAATATTGTCTCATAATTTCAGCAAATTCACTGATTGTCTTTCAGTTAAGACAGGCGTGAATATAGAAATAAAGTTAAAAAAAAAGAAGAAAAAAAAGATAGATCGATTCATCAAAGGCATAGTTGGAATGAAATGGTCTATATTTTACTCTCAAAGACTGTGGATACAAGGAAACCTGAACATGATTTTTAAAACTGTTAAAAAAATGCATAAAGGAAAGCTTTCAATTATGCTGATTAAAGAGATTTAGATGGGTTTCAAGACATTGTTTAAACAGAGAGGCTTACAGAGGATTTCTAGATGGATTTTTGGAGAGTTACCCACTCCACTGTAATGAACAAAGTAAATCATCGATTACCGTTCGCTTTTATGACAGCTTACTAAAAAATGTTAATCTAGTAGCTTTTATATTATTTCATAATCATAACTTTTGTGAGGTAATACTGAAAGGCATGTTTTCAAACTTTTTATGAAGTTGAAATGTATTCATAAAGAGTTTTTTTTTGTTCGGTACCCCTATCTGGACATGTGTGGGGTTACTCTACAGGTATAACCAACCTATTCTAACCATGGTGGGTAAGTCGAGATGTATTCCGTGGGGCCTCGACGAAATAAAAATAACAGGCTCGAGCGTGCTACAGCGGGTCTCGCTTCAACACACTCGGCGACGGAGGCCCCCAGGAAACCCGGACAGCAGCGAACATCGAAATACAAGAGGACACATCCACCCACATGACAGGAAATTATGCCTCCAGATGAGTGAGTCTCAGCCGCAAATGTAAAATTATAATAAACCTATTTAACAAAATACAGTCCACCCTTATTTTCTTTTACAATACATAAATACACTCCACATTCATTTCATTTTCATTATACTAAAAATTATGGCCTCCATAGAACTCTGCCATATAAAGTTGACATGCATATTTTATTGAAACATTTATTTTCAAATCATCAATAGGAAGTGAATATAGGAATAAAAAATTGTGGTGGCGACCTCTGCTGTTTCATACACATACTTGTAGAGAAAAACTTGTGTATGCTGAAAAGTAAGGTGAGAAATATTGTATCTTTTGTTAAGGTAAGGAATGATTTCATGATCGAAGCCAAGATCCCAAAAAGTCTAGTCGGCTCAGTAAGGAGGTAATAAAAGAAACAAAAGTACAAGGAGGAGAGAGTGTAGAACGGCAGTGAGGCGTTCAATGAAGGTGTCGTTCTCGGAAATAAAAGCTTTCTATTGCTCTCTAGCTTGGAGAGGAGTGTAATGTTGGGACTTCTTCTAAAAAGGACTTTCTTCCGGAAAGGCATTCAAGTATTCGGTCCATTTCGAGGAATAAGAAAGACGAGGCATCCAACCCAAAGATGGTAATATGAGAATGGAAATATCGTTAATATGTTAAAAAATATGCGTGGTCCTTGGACGATGAGGAGTAAAGGTGGTATTTAAAAAAAAAAGAAAAGTTAAATGCGGAATATGGTGGTAACAATGTCACTCTTTTGATAGGTAAAGCGATCGATTTGGATCAAAGGCAAGTTATAAGTAAAAGTAAATTTGCGTCCGGAAACCAATTTGTTGAAATGGGATAAACCAGTAAAAAATTAATATTCTCTCCCCTCCTCCACCTACATTATAGATTTTTTTGTTTTAAATATCGCTTATACCCCTCGTTTTTCAAGGACCACACATATTTTTTAACGTATTAAACGCATTTTCAACCTCATATTACGATCGCTGGATAGGATGCCTGTTCTTTCTTCACTCAATACATAATCCTGATAACATTTACACGGAATTAACATTCTTATAATACTGTAACACTATTGAGGATTTAAATAATTTTTATTAGACGAATATAATAATTTACAATGTCAGAAAAACAATAAAAATACAAATAATTAACAAGGTTACAAAAAGTATCAACTTGTCACGACAAATTAACAGAAAATTAACCGAGTGATTCGATCATCAGCAATCTCCAGTCCATCGCTCCTTATATTTAGTCTGAATTAAAACAGTCTAGTAGGTTTCCGACAAGCGTAGAAGATTCTCGAACAGTCTCGAACATGTACTAGATCAGTTCATAACTGTTCCAACAAAGTCTGAAGTTTCTTCTATCATACGTTTTGTGTTTCACGTCACAATCCCGTCACATACCCGCGAATGACGTATGTTGAATTTCGACGTAACAGGATGAAATGGTAAAAAGTCAATAACTATCCGTTCCTTCCCATTCATTCCTTTATTTTTTTTAACTTTATACTTGGTGTGGAGAAGAATTCTACAAATCAAAGATCACGAAAATCGGTCAGGCCGTTTTTGATTAATATAAAATTTAATAAATACCGACTTTGTTTTATAAGTATATCTAAAATACATAAATGAATGTCTAGAATTAATTACACACTTGACTGATATTTAAAAAAAAAAAAGAAGAACGTTTTTTCTTTTTTAATTCTAGGTAAAAATGTTTTTTCAAACTTTGATTCACTTAAAATGGGGAAAATGTCACTTGACCACTTTATTTTAATTAAAACATGTTAAACGAAAAAATCTAAGAATTTATTAAAAGGAGAAATGATTGAAAGCTTCACGTGAATTCAGGATAAAGACAAGGCGACTGCCTAAACCCGATGCCGTCCAACCTGACCTTGGAAAAAGTCATCCGAGAATGTACCAAGGCAAGCGGGGGAGTGAACGTGGGGAAAATGCTAACTTCCTCGCCTATGCGGATAATGTGACTGTGCTAGGAAGTAAGAAAGAGGACATTCAGTTACTCGCCGGTTCCCTAATCACTTTAGCGAGAGACATCGGCTTACAAGTTAATCAAAATAAAACGAAGTAGGTACACGATAGTAAGCCGGAACCTACACGTAATCGACAAAATAAATGTAGGAAGCAGTGGTCTCTGCCTCCCCTAAAGTAGATAACTTCAAATACCTCGGATCTGCAGTAACCTCAATAAACGAACTACCAACAGAGGTCGATCAATGAATAGCCAGTGCTAATCGTGCGTTCTTCTCGGTTTCCCGAGTCTTCAGATTTAAGAAAATCTGCCGCCCATTGAAAATCAGGTTCTACAATACAATAATCAAACCCGTGCTAATGTATGGGTGCGAAACTAGGACATTGACCAGCACCTTACAAGCAAGAATCGAAAGATTCGAAAGGAAGGTGCTGAGGACAATTGGGACTCATTGCCCGAAGTGGGATAATGAGCTGGGACTCTGGAGAAGAAAGACTAAAGAAGAGATTATAGGGAAAACAACAATCGATAGCGTACGATATGAAAGCTAAGGGATTAAAATGGGCGTGACACGTGACAATAAGCAACCCATCAGGCTCCGTCAACCTGACGATGAATGCAACAGTGGTCGGTACCCGACCGCGAGGGAGACCCAGAACGAGATGGGCTGACATAATCATGATTGGAAAGCCATCGCCCAAGATAGACAGAGGAGGAAAGGCTAGTTGAGGCGGCTAATGATCTTCAAGGTCTGTGAGCCAACCGGAAAAAAAAAAATTAAAAAGGAACAAAGTTCGAAAATATAAATAAAATTGAACCGTAAGCTTGTAAAATCGCTTATTTGTTTGGAAAATAAAAAATCAACAGCTGATAAATTGTACTGATCCATTCAATATTTCTTTATTTATAACTTTACAATGTACCTACGAAAAATTAAAAATTTAACTCAATACTTAAAAAACAAAAGTCACAATACTAAATTACACCCATAGCAGCTTTTTTCTGAGATCATGATACACTTAGTACAATGGGAACAAGCTGAATTTCAAAATTTGGGGATAGAATAACAGGACGTACAATTTTTTTTCCTTGGATGTTAATCTTTATTTGAATAGTATTAAATTCTGTCTCAGTCAGGGACAATAATAATAGAGATGATTACGCACACT
Source organism: Aelia acuminata (assembly GCA_911387785.2). NCBI lineage: Eukaryota > Metazoa > Arthropoda > Insecta > Hemiptera > Pentatomidae > Aelia > Aelia acuminata. The sequence goes on along the minus strand of OU426978.1, from coordinate 203,837,806 downwards.
CATACCGTTTGAAAAAAAAAAAAAAATATTAGAAAAGCCAATGAGAAAAAAACACTTAAATAACTGAATGATTAACCTGACTCCTTAATGACAAAAAATCCTAACGAAATCCCAACAACGATTTGAATACATTGCATGTAGGGATTACATATATATCCGTGATATATCCAATGGAAAAATTGTTATGAGTATAGAAAAATATATTGTTGTTTTTCGTTGCAGATTGGTAGTTTTCTTGCATTACAACAAAATGAAAAATAAATCACGGTTAAAGGACAATGATTAACAGAATTATGGAAATAAAGATATTAAAAATGAAATATTACTAAATTTCAACAAACACCACAGACAAATAGCATACACTATAGATAAATCAATAAACAATAAAAATCAGATTGCTTGATGTTGAAATGAAAGATAAAATAGAAAAACTGGACAAACAAAACGTTATTTATGAAATAGAATGTAAAAATCTTAACAAAAAATATATAGGAGAAACCTCCAAAAAAGTTAAAACTCAAATAAGTGCGCACAGAAATATTGTAAAAAATACAAAGGCAACTGCCCTATCTGATGGCATAAAAAATTACCCACATCTTTGATTTCGATATCACAAAATTTCTCCTCATAGTCCAAAATAGAAAAAAAACATATAAAGCCATAAACATTATAAAAAATATAGAAAAAAGAATAAATTATAAAACAGACCAACCATTACACCCACATAACACATGTAAAAACAAATTAAAAAACATATAAAAACTGATATGAACATAGCCACATAAAGTAAACAAATATAGGGGAATGTGGGATGAAGGGGACAGGATAAACTATAACACAAAGTCCACAAAGAAACAATAGTAAATGAGTGACAATGAAATGGTCCGTAAACATCGAAAAATAGTTGCAAATGTTATTTATAATGAATTAAGAAAGTAAGGAATTTTTTTTTAACATAAAACAATTACTATGGATAGAAGACAAATGGTTGGTGGAATATTAACATTTTTTAATTTATAATTAATAATTATATTAAACTAGCTGTATATCCCGGTTTTACCCGGGGAATTTCATTTTTCTAATAAACGTGAACAGTTCTATAAACGAAAAATACAACCAAAATAGCTCTAATAGATTATTATTCTAAAGCTGTCGGCTATACTATACTTGTAGTTTTACCCTCTGGGGAACATATAATTAGGTCTTTAGGAATGACTTTAGGAGAAAGGTGACCATGAGAAAAACTTGGGGAATCCCAATTGATACCAGCTACCCTCAGTGCTTGCTCTTGAGCTTAATATATAATCATCGAAAATGCGTCCCGAACTGGGAATTGTTATCTTTTGAAATCAAAGGGCATCTCACTGGGGACAATGGGGGTTCGAGGTATGTTTGATGTTCGTCAGGAGTTTCAGCTGCTCGTATTTGACATTGTTTTTTTAGCTTTTGAGCTCAATACTCCTATTGAAGCTCGCTTCTTGGGAGGAATTTTTAAGAAATCAACGTATTAATAACTAAGTAATCTGTTGGATCGCATCGTTCAGCCTTAAAAAGTGGACCCCGGTCCGTTCTAGAGGAACCTTGTTGGTCTCTTCAAAATCTTTAAAATGAGGCTTTTTTCGACTTCAACGGTCGATTTCGTAAAAAAACCAACGTGAAGCGAGACCATAGCGATTTTTATAACAATAAAGAATGTACCCAGAGATTGGCTGAAGTTATGCAAATTTAATATGGACAGGTTTTCGCACCTGGGATGAAAGAACCACTGAGCGAAATTTGGAGAATTTAGGAGAAACTGTATGGATTTCTATAAAGAACAAATAAACCGAATTTCATTTTTATTTATATAGGCAATACTTACTTAAAATTACATTATAATCCATCTGAACTTTTGTAGTTAGTACTAATTCTAATAAAATACAGATAACTCCTTAAAGATGGGCCAAAAGAGATCCCTTCATTTAAAAAAGCCTACTGAATAAAAGTCTTGTGAAAATTACAACAAGGGAAGAATAAATATTAAATAATTAGAAGGAATCTAATAGAGCTTGTAGTCGATTGTCCATGAACAATGAAAACTATTTAATTTCTAGAAGCACAAAAAATAAAGTTCTCATTGAGAAAAAACTCATTTAATTTTTACCTTATTATGTTTAAATTAATTTTAAACTTATGATTTTTCGTCTTATCATAAAAAAAAAAAAAAAAATTAGTAGTTGGCTCATTTCTATAGCCTTATCCAATCTGAATCAAAAGGAATGAGAGCTAATTAGGACGACGGTGAGGTGTAATTTAATTAGAGGAAGGGAAGGTGTCTCTTTATTCCGATTAGGACATGACACCCCAGTTCAGTTCTCTATAGTTCACTGGAGGAGCTGAGCAAAAACCTTACACTAACTTAATAAACCTTTCTATGAGTAAGGTTAATAATGATAATAATAATGAGACTAATAATGTTAATAATAACTTATAATAACTTGTTTTGTCTATGTTCACATTTTATATAAACTTCTAGCATCATTAGTAACATCACTCTTGATGAATTACGTCCTGACAAACCTATTAACTTCTTTGTATAAAAATTTATAGGTGTGTACATGGTCAACTGTTTTCTGTAAGATTGGGATGATTTATATCCAAAATTTTAATCAAATTTTCTTTATTACACACATAGTCTACTTTGTGCGTAGTCACATAGTCTAGTTTATTATCACACAGTCTAGTTGGTTACACACATAAATAACCAACTCTGCTCTATGGTGCTTCTCTACTTGGCCATATGTAAAAGAGCACATTCACACGACTTCAGAATTAAAAAGAAAACCCGTTCTTCGGTGGATCGACAGAGGAACCAGTCTTCATAAGGCGAGGCCCACCAAGATCTGCAGTTACTAAATTGAAATGCCGTAGGCACATCAGGTTTTTTGATGGGCTGAAGGCCTGTGGAAACCCCCTATTCCAAGAAATTACCCACTTCCCACCACCGGGAGATGACAAGATCAAGTCTTCTTGGTGGACCTAATCGCTGAGGGTTAGGGGGGGGTTTGGATTTTACAGTCTAATGTCAAAATAAATTTATAAAACCATAATAACGTCCCCTCCACGCTATATATAGCCACAGTAAAAAGTCTTGCATTCAGCACACCCTTCCTGTCCCACTTTAGGATTCCGTAGGGCAATGAAAGTGTCAGATGAATTTATGTATACATTAATATTTGCAAATATGTTGTGTATAGTTTAAATTAAATATAGATTAGCAGAGTGAGGAAAAAAATCACTATAACGTAAATGGCATTATTACAACCAAAAATTAAACATCAAAGATTTAAGTCCGGCAATGATGTAGGTATAATCGTCATGCCGATATGACCCATATGCCAATGTAGACAGCTTTCGATCCATAGTTATTTTATTATTTACAATTTATCACCTACAAAGATTTAGTTTTGATAAGCAAGTGATTTTTATTTATGTGTTTCTGTTAGGTACAAAATAAATTGGTCTATTGAAGTTTGGTCTGTTACCCACTCTTGACACCGATAAGAATATCGGCACCTGTCAATCTCTCGTTATTATATTATCTACAATGTTTAAAACATAAAGATAATACCATATACATTTATCGCTTGCTCCTTCCTACAAATTCATATTTCGAAAAACGGCTAATTTTAGTTATTGATGTTATTGACAGTTACGAATGTTTTGTGAATGCACTAACAAGAAAGTGTTGTATTACCCTGCAAGATGGTCAAATTTTGAACTAAACCAAGATAAGGCATTTTAAATTTTTAACAAAAATTTCACAAATGAAAAAGAGCCTGTATTCAATTTTAATAGTTTCTTCTTCTTCTTCTTTAATAGTTTCTTCTTCTTCTTCTTTAATAGTTTCTTCTTCATTATCTTAATGTTTCTTCTTCTTCTTCAACAAAGATAAGAATATGTCCTTTTTTGTCTAAAGCGGTTTACTCCATAATAAGAAGTTCAATTGAAAGGCTTATTATCTATTCTGAGCAAATTCGATTCAACTATTTAAATTTTAAATTCACTCCCCTGAAAAACCATGAAGAATGTACATGTTATGACGAGAAAGAGTTTTTGAAAACTGCTGATTTGCTAAGAAGGGGCAGAATAATCAGATAAAGAACTTGGTTAGGAAGTAGCTTCGCAACAAAGGTCACGTACTGTTGCCCGATCAGTGCAGAATATAGGCTCATCTCTACCCCCTTTTGCCCTATCATTTCCTTCCTTTATAACACCAAGCCTCTCGAATCTTCCCTAATATCGACGGACCTCACCAAACGGTTTTCTATATACACTATGTTCTATATACGTATATAAAAATAGGAGTTTTTTTAATAAATAAAAAAAAAAATTAAAAATATTACGGTTTAACGAATGGCAGATCGGATATGTGTCAATACAAAACTATTTCAATTTAGTTGGCCATACTTCAATCTTTCAGACTTAAAAACATGAAATATATTTTTTTTCAAAGTCATCGAAGAACGTAAACAATGGCCATTTTTTCGTTAATACCTTTGGATACCATTTACAAAATATTTTTATGTTTATATTTTCCTATAAAATTAAAAAAATAAATAAATAAAACCTGTAGAAGAAACAGTATCATTTATAAATTTGTAAATCAAATTTTCGATAATTCATGCATTTTCAGCATTACGTCATTTAGTTATTTTAAAGCATTTAAAGAAGTAACAGGTGATTTAGAAAAATAATAAAAAGAATTGTTTGTTTGTTAAAACGTCACTTTATGCCACTAAGGCTAATCGGAACGATGCTACAGTGGGAGTCCTAAATTTTGCCTGTCCAGGTATAATTAGGGATAGGGATCGTTTAAAAGTACAGGCTCGGGACCTTCATTTTACGTCCTATATGAGGGACGGCATTGACAAGGATTTTTTACTACCTTTAAATCCTAGGGCCATCTCGGGACCCGAACCCGCGACCTTTAGTATGGTAAATAGTAGCCTTACCAGAAAATCCTTTTTTTTTTTTTTTTTTTAATTTTATTTGATTCGCAATGACTCAAAACAAAAATATTATTTAAATAAATAAAGAATTGCGTTTACTCATCATTCAGGCTTCCAACTACTTCCTTCCTGACTGGAAATGTTTTAAACTGGTTGTTCATGAGGCTTTGAAAGTCCAGTTTTCTTGGTAGATTAATTTTATTAGGGTTGAAGGTTATTCTGGCTTTGTATTTAAATTCTTCAAATATGTCTTTTGTAAATCTTCTGTGAATCATTCAAACACGCTACCATACTAAAAAATAGGTAAGTGAAAGTAAAATGTAATCCCGAAGATGCGTGGACAGACGAGAATTTATTATTTATTGGAAAGTATTAACATAAAAATATTGTGTAAATATACTCAATTGGGTAAGTATACTAACGATTAAATGATAACTAAAAGTTATTAACAAAAAATTTACCTTCTTCGGTGCCGTTAAAAAAAAAATTAGTTGATGTTGATCAGTTTCAAACAAAGTCTGAAAAGGGCCAATTAATTTGAAATTGTTTTGTTTTGACACAAATCCGATTTGTAACACGTTTCAACAAGATTTATATTATTTGTTTTAATTACATTGGATTAATAAATCTCCTATATTAGTGACTAAACAATGACTAAAATCAAAACGAGTTATAAATAATAATTGCATATTTTACTTTTGCCCATATCGTAGCATTGTGCGCTGTCGTGCGCACACTGTACGCATTGTGCGACATTAAGCACATATCGTAGTTGACACTGCAAATGCACGGAAACCGCGCGAATATGAGTTCATAGAAATGGAAGGATATTGTTGAGTTGGTAATGGGTGGCAATGGTTGTTGGGGTTGTTCTCTATTTGACATTTGAGATGGAGAGTATTGTCAAGGGTTGACAATGGCGTTGGGTTCTGTCAGCTCCCGCCTTGGACTACTCAAAATCTCATTATCACATTTCAAAGCCTCTCTGTTGACTCCATACCAGATATAGATTGTTCTATTGTTGTAAAAGTACCTCCTGGATAAAAGCTTTAGAGTTTAGTTATTAATTCCCCGTAGCACCATTATCACTACCGTACAAAACGTATTGTGATGTACTATAATCCGCACCGTTAATAAACAATAATGTGATTGTGTAAGTTGGGCTTTGTATCATAAGAAAAAGACACAATGGAAAGCGAAGGATTTGGAGGAAATTCAAGAGAATTTCTTGTCTAAAGAAATGAGAATATTTTTCAAGGTTGGAATTTTGCAAGGACGAGAATGGAACCTTGTTGGAGAATGGACAACAGTACTCGATTAATGGGCAGACCATTTTGAAGAGCTCCTCAATCCCAGTTCAAGCATAATCGATGATATGCAAGACAACTACAAATCAATAGACAAGGATATGGGGACGATTCACTTGAATGGAATAAATTGCTGAGGTGATACAACATTTTCATAATCATGAGGAATCGACCAACTACAAGGAGAGCTAAGTTTGGAGGAGGTGCAGTGGTCGATATAATGTATCGTCTAATTTATGATATGTGGAGGACTGAAAGAATGCCCCAGGAATGGATTGTGGCATTGCTATGTCCCATATATAAAAATGGGGATAGACTCAACTGTATGAAGAAGAGTTGAAACTTAAATGTGATTATCCAAAAAAAAAAAGTTTTTTTGAGTTATAATAATCTTCTTTCCTACGTGCGATATGGTTTATTTCGCTGATCGTTTACAGCTTGTCATTGTATTTTTTTTTTCCATAAATGATGTACCATTTTTAATGCAGCTTGTTCGGCGAAATTTCCGTTCAGCACCAGTTTGTTAGACTATTTAACAAAATGGTCGAGTCTAATGTTGATTCCACTAATCATATCAGCACGGTTGACCGTAAAATACATGCATAAAAATGCTGCTTCTGTAACGCAGCACTTTCAGATTAAGCAATATCTCCTCAGAAGAATAAAGTGTGAAACAAACTGCTTCAAAGCTGCTGTCCTGAGGGTCGAAGAGGAATATAATGGGCACCTTTTTAGTATAAAATATTTTTGATTTTTCTTGATTGATGTTTACCTAAATAATTGTAGATCATTTAATTATGCGAACATGAAAAACGTCCATTTTTCTCCCTCTTGTCTTAAAAAAAAAACCCTTTTGGTGTTTTCTTTGCGTTTTGATGCAGCAGGAAATATTTATATGTGCATTTCGATCAAAAGATGATGAAAAATGTTGGTTGTAGGCCAATTATGTCAGCAGAAAACCCTCCGACATAAAGACAAATAGCGCAATAATATCTTGCCTATTAATATTGCTATCATTTTCGCTAACAGTTTTATCTAGATCAAGTGGAAGACTTACTCGTCCTCTCAAGGGCGAAGGTAATATAAGGTCCGAGAAATTAAAAAAATTGAAAAAAAAAATCAATTAGATCCCTCCCGGCTTAATTATAAAAGGAACGCTGAGAAAGAGCAGTAAATAAAGGGATATACCAATTGAAGCAAATTAGCAGTAAACGAAGGGCCCTTATCAACCCCCACTGATTAAGTTACTCAATAATCATTCCCTCTTTTTTTCTGTTAATTTTTTTTTCTTTTCCAATTTTTAATACTACCCCAATTAAATTTAAGGGGCATTCATTACCTTTACAGCAAATCAACTAACTATGTTGTATGAAATTTATGGGAAGTATAGTAAACGGTAGAATTTCAGTATTCGTTGTTAAACATATTTAAATTTATTTTTAATAATAGAACAATTTATTACATTTTTTTAACAAAACTTCAACCCGACTTATTCCAGTTTGCTTCTCACCAATTGGAACTATAAAAAACACCAAAGTTTATAATGTGTAACAATCTGATTTCCCTATACAAGGCTTTAAGGGATTAATGCCAACTTGTAAAAAAATAAAACCAGTAATGCCGGTACAAGGGATTTGAACTCACAAACTTCAGGTTATCGGTGGTTTTCATGGACTATGCGTATTACAACGAGTTAGTCCAAACTCTGGCACAATCCTCTAATCTACGTTTGGCAGATTCTTGTCCTTAAATATAGCGCCGATTGTACTTTTAAAATATTGGTTATTGCCCATATTCATGCACCATAGAATGATTTTTGGAGGAAAAAATAAGAATAAAATATACATGTATATAAGAGAATATGTTCACATTTATCTAAACAGGGACATAAAATTAATAACATGGATAGGGCAGAGGGCAATATGACTGGATAAATGGAGGACTATTTGAGGTAAATAAAACAATATAGACAAAATGGAAATATAACAATCACACAACAATGTGCGAGAAGTTGACAATTCATAGTGTTGAAGATGAGCGAGATGAGCCCGAAACGCTGACGCTGTAAAAGCTGGACAATAAAAAATTGTTTTAAGTACTTCAAGTAACGAATTTTACTTAGTAATATTAATAATAGTAATTAGTAATATTAATTAGTAATAGTAAAGAGCATAGACTTTTTTAAATTTTTGGGGGTGGGGAGGCCCACCCTGTCCGCCTAACTGTGGACTAACTCCCGTTTAGCATTACAACATTGTTTCTTGTTCCCCTAAAAAATAAAACACTTTTTAAATTGTTATCATAATATACAATAGGTGCCGCTTTAGTCACATGACTGTCAGCGTGAAACAGAGTTTTTGAACCCATTCAAAAGAGAAACACATAAATTGACACGAAAAATGGCGAAAAACTTTTTTAAATCAAGATCTTACAATTAAAAATAGTCCAATTTTCAAAATTTCTAACTTTATTAGATAATTAGTAGCTATAGACGTATAGATGTATTGATCTATGCCGCCGAAAGCTACTAATTGTCTAATAAAGTTAGAAATTATGAAAATATTATTGTTTTTAAGTGTCAGTAATATAATATAACTAAATAATATAGTACAGTTTAATTACGGCATATTACTTTGTTATTTAATCAGTGAACAAGCTTTACGGACTCAAAGCTTTTTGTCCTCAAGGTGAATTCTACTCTTAACTTTCTTAAGTTCTTTTTTTATTAACATCCACCTCTAACGCCCTTTGGAAATATCACCATTTTTCAGTTCAGAACCATCAACATGGGCTTATATTCTTGTTTATTTTGTACTCTTAAGCTTATATGCTTTAACAGCTTCCAGTAAGTTTCTCTAAAATTATCCATCAGCAAGAAAAACAAAGTTTTCAGAGGTGGGGGATGTTTATACGAGAATAGTAAATTTAAATTTACGACAACTAACTCAGTGAGGTGCTGTTTTTGAAGTAGGACTTGTGTGGTCTGTTTCGCAATTTTTTAAAATATCATTCGATTATGTAAAATGCTGGAAGAAGACAAGGAAGAAATTTAGTTCGGCTCGATGGTGGAGACTGATCGAAAAAAAAAAAAAAAAACGTTCTATTGGACTTTATATTATAGTTACGGTTACTTGATGTCCAAAGCTTATTTTGGGTCCAATGCATTTTAAGGTAAAATGATAATTTGAGTAGTTAACCCTTGAACTTAGCTGAAAGATTGAAGCTAATCCTTAAAGTGCTGTTGTCTTATTCCTTTTCTTCATTCCTTGATAAATCGGAACCTAGAAAGAAGCCATTCTTAATCCAGTTAAGTCCATTTTAATTTATTTTAAAAGCATTGAAAGAGCGAATATCCAATAGTCGTTTGGATTGTAGGAAACCGACGATTAGAAATAAATTTCCATATTAATTTAGGAAAAAAGAGTCCCTTTTCTTGAAAATCCGTATATTGCCAGAGCGAATCCACAAAATATTAGTCTCAATGTTTGTTATCATTTTTATTCTTTTGACTGCTGATTTTTTTGCTTATCATAGTGTAACGCTACTGTTTTTCTAGAGATTGAGATAATTTATATTCAAATGAATACACGTCATATTAATTGGCTCAAGTATTCGAAATTCGTAGTTACTATGCATCATACGCCTTTGTATTTGAGATTTATGGCCCGAACATATTCACTTAAGTGACGAAAGAAATTCTGATCGATGTGAAGGCCAAGATGTTTGTCATGCCTACTGTTTAACTAAAAGAAGAAAGAAAAGAAAACTGGTAAGATGCGGGAGTAGATACGTGAGCCCTAAGGGGTTGAAAGCTTATCACAAGCTCACACTCTCCCAGTTCGATCTTCTGAGATTCCCTTCCCAAGATATTTATACAACAAAACCTTTCAGCGTTATGCTCGCAGTGTGACGATTTCCCTTTTAATTTCGGATGTGATGCGGAAACATACCTTTAATATATATTTTTCTGTTAAATATTAATTGCTTATTATTTTTTAATAACTTTATCTATCTATATTTTATCTAACGATCTAACCCGCCAAGTCTTGCAAAATGGAAGCGATGGAAACATGGCCTGGAGAATTGTCCGAATATAGTACCTTATTGACATTCAGTAATTTTTCAATATTATTTGTTAATATTAATTTTTAAATAATTTTATAAGAAGAGAAAAGATTGGCCTTGGTCGGGACTTGATCCAGGATTTCTGCATTACTATAGGATTATTGTGGACAGGCCAAGAAAAGGGCCCACGGTAGCTCAATGATTAAGGACACTGCAACGGTGATATAGGACCCTGGTAGGGTCCCGGTCGTAGGCAATTTTACCTCTTCTGATCAAATTATTTAAGAGTTTTTTTTATTTATTTATTGGCAATGACGTCCTTTAGCGGGGACTGGAAGGTTTTTATGAGCAACAAAAACTAGGCATTTGGTTAAAATATGAGCGCGTTTTTACAGCATATGTTGGTGTTTGTATATAGAACTTAAAGTTAACAACTGAGAAAATAATATTAGGCGTGTATATTCAGAACCAGCTCTATCGCAATTTAGAAAATATTCAGGAGAACAAAAATCTTCGCCATCAGATTTAGATCAGCCTTGAGAAATTTTCGTTATTTTTATCGAAATATCTAACGTCCATGATTACATAAAAGTAGTTTTATTACTTCAGCAAAAGTAGGTTTTCTTGTATTAAAATTTCGGATGGCGCTGGTCTTGAAGCAAAGTGAGGGATTAACAGCTATTTTCAATGCAGTACATGGAAAAATAATGCAGAGAAGTATAAATATATTTTCAATGACTACAGAAAATGCACCTTTTTTTTTTTCCTTGAAATTGAACATTTTTTTGAACGAGGTCAGTTTAAGATAATTATAATTAAAAGACGTAATTCTGAATGATTTTGGCAACAGCTTGGCCTAAAATAATGTTGCCAACTCTGCAAAGCAGCCTTGTGCCCAGGGAAAGAAGCTTGATTGCATTGGTCTTGCAACAAACGCTTGGCTTTGTACGCAATTTTCACCAAAGGGAAGGAGCAGGATCAGACCTTGCCACGTGGCAGTATATTGTAGTGTTTCGAAATCATGCGGAATGTATGGAAAGAAAAAGAGGTATTTCAAAATAATTTAGATGGAGCTGGTTTTGAAGCTACACGTATAATATGAGGACTTATACTGCCGAGTGATCGAAAGTGTAGATTTAGAAGAAGGGGAACCTTTAAATTTCAACTTTTTCATATTCATTAAATTCATATTCGTGAAGAACTTTTTTTTTTTTTTTTTTTTGTTCGGTACCCCTACATGGCCATGTGTGGGGCATACGGGGGTTAACCTAGAAGTGTAACCATTCTAACCATGGTGGTTAGGTCGAGATTTTTTCTGTGGGGCCTCCACGAAATAAAAGTTAACCCTCCTAGGGCGGATTCGAACCGCCGTCGTTATCGTAAAGAACCTCAAATCATAAGCTCAAGAGAATCTTAATTCCTTATTCTCCACTACAACACAATGCCGGCATATAAGAGCTTCCTATTGTTTCACGCAACAGTACATGATACTTCTTTTCGCTAAGGTTTCTAATTCTTCCCACTCCTCCTTCAATGAATGTATCGCACAAAAGGATCATATTGCTATCTTCAAGAACGACATTTCTTGAGGAAGGATTCGACACAATTATCGACATATAGCAAGAAGGATATCCGCTTTTATCAACAATGAGTAAGCTAGGAGACACGAAGGCCCTACCCAGAATAGGGTTAGGATCCTCATCAGGGGGAATATTCCCCCCATCGCTCACTGGAGCTGTCTACGGAGGAATTGGAGCAGCTAATGTACCATGTTTGCATCAAATGTTTGTCTTCGAGTCGAGATAGCCGTGTTTAACATTATCCAAGCCCATAGTCCTCCATCACTAAGTTCAGACGTGGAGTTGATTGATTAAGAAGTGATAAATTGGCCAAAAAGATCACTTACAAAGTTGTTTTTAAGGAAATCAATTTATACCTAAATTAATAAGTAATCATTTTTCCAGCTATACAGGCTGATATAGATAAATGCCAAAAAATCAAACAAATAAAGTCAGCTATGTAACATAAAATTTGCTAGCAAAACATCACTAAAGAATATGAATTTTTGTTAGTTCTTTGTTCATCTTTTCATGAAACCTTGAACAAGTAGTAAAACATCTTATATGTCTCTAAAGCTAATTAATATCATACATTTTGTAAGTAATTAAAATCAAATGTTGATGTAAAGAATTATTATGCAATGGCACATTAAAAATGTGACTGATTTTTTTTTTTTTTAACTGTCAGTTTTTACAGCCTTGTACGAATTATTAGCCACTTATTGTAATATTTTTTACTATATTAAGTAATAATCGTGAGCTATGAGAAGTTGAAAAAAAATTCTAACGTTTTTTATTAAAAGTACGCGAGACATTTTAAATGAAATAACACAATTGAGAAATTATAAAAACTGCAATTAAATATAACGGGAGCAATATATACTTAGACTGTATAGATTCGAGCAAAAATGACAGAAATTTTGATTTAGAGTTGCTGATATTTATTTTTCTGTAATTATCTGAAGTATAGTTCAAATTTGTGTTGGTAATCCCAAAAATGATTTCTTTTAATATAAAATTATTTAAATGAACAATTAAGAAAAAAATATAAAATGAAAGAAATATAAACGATTTCGTCTTTACCTGTCAATAACTCATGTCAAAATATGTCAAAATAACTCGATCAATTCGTTAACTTTAAGAAAACCTCCTGTTTTTTAACACCATATTTAACTGAAGAAGGGATTTCTCTGTTAATCGTAGAGAATAAAACAGGATGTGTCTGAAAATACAGCAATTGTAGAGGGAAAGTGTTTTCTGGATCTGGAAAGAGTAATAAGCTTTGTAGGAATTACAAATCTTTAACAGATGAGATCTACGTTAGTATTTTACGTAAGTTATTAACAGAAAGGCTTTATACCTTAAATCTTCACTTCTTCTTTTTAAAGGCTAAGGGATGAAGTTGATCCTACTGGTGCAAATCAGGTTCCATTCGAGAGAGTGAAAATCATTTCATAGAGTTTTTTTTTTTTAATAAGGAGTTTGAAGTTGTTAATTTTCCTTTTTACGGTCTCAGCAGAGGTTTTAGAATAAGAATTAGAAGGATTATCAATATTTGATCAAGTATTAAATCTTGAATTTCAATACCTACTCTTATTCAGGTTTCTTAACTTATTTTTATTATAATTATTTTTTATTTTATTTTTGCAATCTGAGGCTTTAACAGGATGTACTCAATTTTATAATTTCAAGTAAATGAAGCAGTCTACAAAGATATATTTTTTTTTAACAATGTAAATATTTCCACAATTCCACAGAAGAATATTATTAATTGCTAATTATTAACTAAGCAATTACATATGTAACTTACATAAGATTTTTTTTTTTTTGACAGACAGTTGGTTGTGGAGTCTTAAATGTACTCTAGTGTTATAATACAGATATCACGAGAAGATGGACAAGAAGCCCGAAACGTTGATTAAATGAAATATAGAAGAGATCCTTCTTTAAAAAAAAAAACCTGAATACAAAATCCCTTCCTCACATAATCGAAATTATAATAAGTGAATACTCTCATTATTTTTTTTCAGTAAGCGTTAAGGGTATTTGAAACAATACCACAATAATACTCGAAATTATTTCTTGCAATTAAATCAAAGAAGACTCTGTTATATTAATTTAAACTGTAGAGTTGGTTAATTTTGTACTAATTGAAATGGGCTTCATTTCTGCTCCAACATTAAAGTAAGCCATTAACAAATGATGTTTCTACGAAGGATGGGACGAGTCTAAAATTTCATAACAACAAAGCGAGCATATAGGAACTTTTGCAAACTTCCTTATGATACGAACTTTTAATTAATAAAATTATTTAGAGATGAAATGTTCACTTTTAAAATTTGGTTTTTGCTTAGAGAAAAGAAACAAAGACCATAAATAATTATTATGGAGCAATAATTAGCATAAAAAAGAAATAAGAAATTTACATCTTCAATTGAATTATTGATAGTACAGCGTGGAAATAATAACATTACATAAATCAATAAATATATATAATTAGTAGTGTCTGACTGAAACCAAATGATTAGCCAAAAGCGAATTTCGACCGCGGAACTGGTTTTTGCGTTTCCCCACCTAATTTTCGGGATGTTCTTAGTGATGCGGGAGGGGGGGGGGCTGCTAAATTACTAACTAAAATATTTTTCTTTTGATTTGAATATTTGAAGATATATACGTATTTAATGTATCTCTCATATTTTTTTAGAAATCAAATTTACTTATTAACAAGGAGATAATCTAAAGTACAAACAGATTCTTAACGCTCAAGTAAAGAATAATATTCTTTACACTCAATGTAAAGCATTCTGCAGGAAAAGAATGCTTTCATTACATGTTAAGATTTCGAGTAATTTACGTGGGACCTCTCTGGTTGTGACTATCACATTTTTATCACCACACCTAACTTAAAGTTTTTGATCAGTTAAAGATAACAAGAGTATGAGAGAAATCCATGTCCATATTAGAGAAATCCATTTTATACTTTTATTATATTAATTTATTATTATCTATTATAAATTAAATTATATCATACCTTCGGAAAAAAATTATATTATACATTTTATGTATAATTTTATCAAAGGGTTTAGATCAAAATTAAAATAAAACAAATTCGAAGAATGATATAAACATAAATTAAAAGTAAACCTTCTTGTGCTAAGATTAAACATAACAATATATAAAAATAATTGGCAAACATAACTGGTATTGCACTACTTAAATGTGCACGTACAAACATAACTATAATTAAAATGAATTTAAATCTGATGAATGAATTTTAAATCAGAGCTTAAATTGAGAAATAAGAACAACTTCTGCTTTAAAATTTGGATTCCGAATTAGAAGTTTCTATTTACAATTTTTCGGGAAACTTGATTGATAGGAAGTGATTGTACAGGCGGGATTTGAAGGTGGGGGGGGGGGGGTTGGAATGACGAATAAAAGGAGGTGGATGAACGAAGGGGAGATGGATATATAAAAAGATAGATATCCATTTTATTATAATTAACTAAAATAATAGCTACTACGAACTATTAAATTCAAGAGTGTTAAAGGAGATAAAAGAGGTCAAGGTTACAATCATGTAGTCCTACTTCCTTCTCGGAAATATCAGACACAAATGCAAGTTTTGGCTTGACCATAGAAACCATATTTTTTGTCTGAAACCAAAAGTACGGTCGGTCACTAATAATTAGATTTTACACTTTTCTTTTTTTTTTTTTTTTTTTAATAGTCATCTCAGTTAATTGATTCTGATTGATATTTGACATATGTATTTTAAAATATTGACTAATTCGTTTAGAAGGATAAATTGTTTTGACTATGTGCATAAAGGTATTTATAAAATAAAAATGTGTATAAAAAATTTTTTAATATCAATTGTTATTAAATTTAATTAATGTTTTATTTAATATTTTTAGTTTTTGTCTTTTGAGAATGGCACATTGAGGCCGAAACGTCATGGATTATATACTTAAATAAATGTATGATATATTTGGTGACCTACGGCTTCTATTAACCTTAAAAAATTTTCTTTTTTCTATAAAATAGATAAGAAATATATAAAAATATTTATTGATGAAAACTTTTTCAGACTTGTGGTTAAGTATTGAGAGAAAGCCACGCCAATGTAAACTATGTAACGTCAAATACCCAACCATGCCCAATCCTTTTGGTAATAATTATTTCGTATAGCTTAAACTTAATTTTAAATTAAATCCTATTAAGACATCACATAACAATCGTAAGCATGAAGGTATCAAATGAAAACCACAGAGAACAGTGGCGAATTCCTAACAAAGGAACGAGAAAGACACTTGACACGCCCTGTAAAGAAATTCTCAGAATAGTTACTGGTTCTTTCTGCTCCAACCTCCAACCACTCAAAAAGGAAATGTGTTTGAGAGGAGCCTCCGCTCGATGTACGACGAACAAGCTTAACATCTCTTAGCTGCTAATATCTTCTCCACTTCCAACCATCCTTTGAAGAACTTATTTCCTAACTGACAGCTTCTAACACAGTAACAAATCTCCTTTACAATTAGTATCTTTCATTGTCGACATTTCAACATTTCTATCTGACCTCTCACACCACACTTCGAAATATCTCATCTCCTTGATACCGATCTATCCATGGGAATACCCTCCACAATAATGTGCTTTCCCCTCGCAAATATTCCGAAAAACAATACCTTTACTATACATTTACAAAACTTAATTAAACTTAAATTGTTACTAAAGTTAACAGATTACAAGATATACTTGGGAGTGCTGAATCTATCTAGTAACCAATATGAAAATATATTAAAAAGAGAAAAATCGATGTATACTTGTCGAGATCGTCAATTCAAAGAATAAGAACAAAGGTCATAGTGGATGGGAAAGGAAAAAGACGGCCAGAACCAAGCGCCAATATACTAGAATTAGGATTAGCTCAAGCATCCAAAAAAAAAAAAAAAAATAAAAAAAAAAAAAAAAAAAAAAAAAAAAAAAAAAAAAAAAAAAAAAATAAAAATGAATAAATAAAAGCTGAAAAATGTAATAAATGAATGTTGTTTTCGGCTTCCATTGTCTGAATCCATTATAACGTCGTTAACCATGCTAAAGTAACGCTAGTTATAGGTTACGTTAGTTATAGCTTAGGTTTTTAGTTGCACATTCGATATTTCAGCATGGTGACGACGATATGCATTCTTCTTCAGAGTTTGACCATGTTATAAGTTTTAAAACTGGTAAGAAATTGACCAGGTAATAGAAGAAATTCATTTAGCGGATTCAGACCATGGAAGACTAAAACAACATTTAAGAAACCTGTACGTCTTAAAAGATTCACCAGAGTATTGACTAGGTAATAGAAGAAATCCATATAGTAGATTCAGATCATGGAAGACTAAAACAACATTGAAGAAACCTGTACGTCTTCAAAGATTCACCAGACTATTGACAAGGTAATAGAAAAAATTCATATAGTGGATTCAGATCATGGAAGCCTAAAACAACATTTAAGAATTTGTGTGTCTTCAGAGATTCACCTGAGTATTGACCAGGTGATAGAAGTTCATATAGTTGATTCAGATCATAGAACACTAAAACAACATTGAAGAAACCTGTACGTCTTCAAAGATTCACTAGAGTAATGACCAGGTAATAGAAGAAATTCATATAGTGGATTCAGATCATGGAAGACTAAAACAACATTGAAGAATTTGTGTGTCTTCAGGGATTCACCTGAGTATTGACCAGGTGATAGAAGTTCATATAGTTGATTCAGATCATGGAACACTAAAACAACATTGAAGAAACCTGTACGTCTTCAAAGATTCACCAGAGTATTGACCAGGTAATAGAAGAAATTCATATAGTGGATTCAGACCATGGAAGACTAAAACAACATTGAAGAAACCTGTAAGTCTTCAAAGATTCACCAGAGTATTGACAAGGTAATAGAAGAAATTCATATAGTGGATTCAGATCATGGAAAACTAAAACAACATTGAAGAAACCTGTTCGTCTTCAAAGATATACCAGAGTATTGACCAGGTAATAGAAGAAATTCATATAGTGGATTCAGATCATGGAAGCCTAAGACAACATTTAAGAACTTTTGTGTCTTCAGAGATTCACCTGAGTATTGACCAGGTAATAGAAGAAGTTCATATAGTGGATTCAGATCATGGAAGACTAAAACACCATTGAAGAAACCTGTAAGTCTTCAAAGATTCAGCAGAGTATTGACCAGGTAATAGAAGAAATTCATATAGTGGATTCAGACCATGGAAGACTAAAACAACATTTAAGAAACCTGTACGTCTTCAAAGATTCACCAGAGTATTGACTAGGTAATAGAAGAAATCCATATAGTAGATTCAGATCATGGAAGACTAAAACAACATTGAAGAAACCTGTACGTCTTCAAAGATTCACCAGAGTATTGACCAGGTAATAGAAGAAATTCATATAGTGGATTCAGATCATGGAAGCCTAAAACAACATTTAAGAATTTGTGTGTCTTCAGAGATTCACCTGAGTATTGACCAGGTGATAGAAGTTCATATAGTTGATTCAGATCATAGAACACTAAAACAACATTGAAGAAACCTGTACGTCTTCAAAGATTCACTAGAGTAATGACCAGGTAATAGAAGAGATTCATATAGTGGATTCAGATCATGGAAGACTAAAACAACATTGAAGAATTTGTGTGTCTTCAGAGATTCACCTGAGTATTGACCAGGTGATAGAAGTTCATATAGTTGATTCAGATCATGGAACACTAAAACAACATTGAAGAAACCTGTACGTCTTCAAAGATTCACCAGAGTATTGACCAGGTAATAGAAGAAATTCATATAGTGGATTCAGATCATGGAAGCCTAAGACAACATTTAAGAACTTTTGTGTCTTCAGAGATTCACCTGAGTATTGACCAGGTAATAGAAGAAGTTCATATAGTGGATTCAGATCATGGAAGACTAAAACACCATTGAAGAAACCTGTAAGTCTTCAAAGATTCAGCAGAGTATTGACCAGGTAATAGAAGAAATTCATATAGTGGATTCAGACCATGGAAGACTAAAACAACATTTAAGAAACCTGTACGTCTTCAAAGATTCACCAGAGTATTGACTAGGTAATAGAAGAAATCCATATAGTAGATTCAGATCATGGAAGACTAAAACAACATTGAAGAAACCTGTACGTCTTCAAAGATTCACCAGAGTATTGACCAGGTAATAGAAGAAATTCATATAGTGGATTCAGATCATGGAAGCCTAAAACAACATTTAAGAATTTGTGTGTCTTCAGAGATTCACCTGAGTATTGACCAGGTGATAGAAGTTCATATAGTTGATTCAGATCATAGAACACTAAAACAACATTGAAGAAACCTGTACGTCTTCAAAGATTCACTAGAGTAATGACCAGGTAATAGAAGAGATTCATATAGTGGATTCAGATCATGGAAGACTAAAACAACATTGAAGAATTTGTGTGTCTTCAGAGATTCACCTGAGTATTGACCAGGTGATAGAAGTTCATATAGTTGATTCAGATCATGGAACACTAAAACAACATTGAAGAAACCTGTACGTCTTCAAAGATTCACCAGAGTATTGACCAGGTAATAGAAGAAATTCATATAGTGGATTCAGACCATGGAAGCCTAAAACAACATTTAAGAATTTGTGTGTCTTCAGAGATTCACCTGAGTATTGACCAGGTGATAGAAGTTCATATAGTTGATTCAGATCATGGAACACTAAAACAACATTGAAGAATCCTGTACGTCTTCAAAGATTCACCAGAGTAATGACCAGATAATAGAAGAAATTCATATAGTGGATTCAGATCATGGAAGACTAAAACAACATTTAAGAATTTGTGTGTCTTCAGAGATTAACCTGAGTATTGACCAGGTAATAGAAGAAGTTCATATAGTAGATTCAGATCATGGAAGACTAAAACAACATTGAAGAAACCTGTACGTCTTCAAAGATTCACCAGAGTATTGACCAGGTAATAGAAGAAATTCATATAGTGGATTCAGACCATGGAAGCCTAAAACAACATTTAAGAAACGTGTACGTCTTCAAAGATTCACCAGAGTATTGACCAGGTAATAGATGAAATTCATATAGTGGATTCTGATCATGGAAGACTAAAACAACATTAAAGAAACCTGTTCGTCTTCAAAGATATACCAGAGTATTGACCAGGTAATAGAAGAAATTCATATAGTGGATTCAGATCATGGAAGCCTAAGACAACATTTAAGAATTTTTGTGTGTCTTCAGAGATTCACCTGAGTATTGACTAGGTGATAGAAGTTCATATAGTTGATTCAGATCATGGAACACTAAAACAACATTGAAGAAACCTGTACGTCTTCAAAGATTCACCAGAGTATTGACCAGGTAATAGAAGTTCATATAGTTGATTCAGATCATGGAACACTAAAACAACATTGAAGAAACCTGTACGTCTTCAAAGATTCACCCGAGTATTGACCAGGTAATAGAAGAAGTTCATATAGTGGATTCAGATCATGGAAGACTAAAACAACATTTAAGAAAACTATCCGGGGAGGATGTTGATAGAAGAATGAGAATTATAAAGAAGCTCCCATCAAAGAAGGTCAGAATGCTGAGCCAATCAGAATTTCTGAAACGTTGCCGAGATCACAGAATAATATCTGATTGCTCCAAGATCCTTAGAAAAATCCAAGAAGATGCAAAGAACGTCTGACAGGTGCAGTATTATGAATCTCAGAACCTTGATACATGACACAAGAAGAGAACTTGCACATCTAGAACGATCATTGCTAAATGAACATCCTGCGCAGCAGAAAACTTTAGAAGGACACACTGATACGTACAGAAACGAAAATTCATGAAGATTTTCTCAGACGAGAACAAAGTCGATCCTCACCAGGACTGGCTAAGAAACACCGCGATCAACCCCATGCCGCAAAAACTTCCTCCGGAAGCAGGTTCATTTCTCCAAAAAGGGTTAAACTTGACTGTAGCACCGGAACGCATACCGGTTGAGAAAATCATCACCTGCGTCGAGGTGGTAGTAAAGGACATGGAAGAACTCACAGCAGAAGCAATTCCTCAAGACGTGGGCAATATCCTGCGAGAAGCCAAACCACCAAAACCCAACCTATGAGAAGAAGAAAGAAGAGCCTTCAGCGAACTAAAGAGCCGCGAAGTCTTTGATATTTTACCAGCGAACAATGGGAATTCCACAGTTATAATGTCCAAAGAAGGTTACATTTAAGAATGTTAAATCTCCTCAATGACGGGACTTACGAAGAACTAAAAAAAGACCCTACCCAAGCAGTAAACAAGCAACTGACCGACGTAATGAAAAAAAATACCTGAAAACAATCAGTCCCTTAAGAACCTTACGAGATCCGACCCAGTTTCACCCAGACTATACGGACTACTCAAAATTCACAAAGACAGCAATCCTATGCGCCCCACAGTCAGCTCAATAGGATCACCTACTTACTAAATTGCAAAACACATGACAACAATCATTAAAGCATACGTAGGGAACTCAGAACACCATATCAAGAAATCTAAAGAATTCATCGAGAAAATTAAAAAGCTCCAAATTTCAGAAAACAGTATCCTGGTGAGCTTTAACAATAATTATACATATCATTGTTCACTAAAGCTCCTATTATTGAAACAATACCGTTACTACAGAAGATACTTACAGAGAAGGAATTGAAGGACTTGGCCAAGATATGCCTTGAGACAGCAAGCATGGGAAACCCACTTAGACCTGTTGTAGCAGATCTATACATGGAAAATTTGGATTTGGTGTGTGAGAATCAGTTTGGAGTGTATATCATATGTAGAAAACTGGAAATAA
This sequence comes from Aelia acuminata, assembly GCA_911387785.2. NCBI lineage: Eukaryota > Metazoa > Arthropoda > Insecta > Hemiptera > Pentatomidae > Aelia > Aelia acuminata. The sequence continues at coordinate 203,816,005 of OU426978.1, read as the reverse complement.
AAATTCTTCCGCTTCCTCACTCCCCCAACAAAGCCCTACGCGGGATTCCTTGGGATTTTTTACAAGTTATTGTGAGAATAGAAATGAACAATTTATGACATTACATGCACTTCGGCCAGTTCAGATAGTGTTACACGAAAATATGCAGAAAACCGACAAACATTTCTTAATCCTTGGATAAGCGAAATTATATTATAAATTTAACACATGGTGATGAAAAGAAATCCTTTATATTATTAAATATATAAAGGAAACGTTGTTATGACATGAAATAAAAACAAACATAAACAGGTTGGAAAAAAATGAAAAGCATAGAGAACAGTAACGAACAGTAACTTTAAAGCGAAGGATCGAAAAAGCTGTTTCACATTACCATAGATAATTTTTATCATGAAATATTAATACAATAATCTATAAATAGTATTTCAAACAAATAGTTTGGTTCGATAAAAGGAACCATGAAAACATCACATATATTAACCTTCATCAACCGAATAGTGTGTAGTATTCAAATAAGCAGTTAAAGCTCACAAAAAATGAGCTGCTGATCAATCGAGCATAAATCACATATCTTGTCTAACCTGAACTAATCAAGGTAATAAGAAGAATATAATAATAATAAAGTTGGATGTATAATAACCTGAAGTAAATACACACAATAAAATAATCAAGGTATTTCAGGTGTAATATCAGGAAGTAAAAAATAGGAATTAATATGATTGACACTAATCAATCCACATCAAACATACTGCTCAAGCAGTAAGCAGCAGATAGATGGGACATGGACATATTAGATTTGTGTATGTGGCCGACATATAAATTTGATATGAGTGAAAAATATTCTTTTTATAAAAAAAAAAAAAAAATAAAATGAGACCTATTACATTGTAATAGAAAAATGTAAGAAATACAGAATATATGATGTGACCAAGCCACCAAAATATAAAAAAGAAATCTACAACAAAAGAAGATTGCCTTGAAGATGGATTAATACGTAGGCGTTTTACCATATTTATAAATTGTTTTTGTGTTATGTTTTAAATAAATGATATTGGGAAGATTACTTTCACCAATCTATCTAATATATATGTAATATTCAGTATTTCCTGTATAATAAATATTATACTTGTGATAATATTGTTACTGTAATGTTAAACGTCGGCCCCTGGCAGACAATTGAACTGTATTGACTGTGTTCTACTTCTAGTAATCGGAGATCGGTCCGCTCCATTAAGAATTCGACCTTCCTATTGTTGTTTCGACCAATGGTGGATCCCGAGGGTGTGTCACAGAGGTCATGACCCCTCCCCAAATATTTTAGCTATTTATATATTTTTAAAGGAATAATGCAATTAATAATCTGCTTAATCATGAACGCAGAGATCGTAGTCCTTTCTGCTGCAAGAAAACAATGCAATAAAAAATGTATTTACATAGGGATGTTCCTTTCTATACTTACATGTGTATACATATGTATCATTATGTGTATATTGTAAATAGTTATAGAAATAAAACAGGAGGGTTAGAAAAAAAAAAAAAGTTCAGACACCGAAAATAAGGCTTAATGCCATATTACAACTCTTCCATCAAGCAAACCCCGATCCCAAACCTTAAAATGCCTAAGGGCAACGCAAGAGTCAATGATAATGTATATATTTATTAAATGTAAATATATTGTAAATTGTAAATGAAATAAACTTAGGAGGGTAAGAAAAAAAAAAAATTCATACACGTTCCTTTTCACCTTGACCTATCTCTCTCGCCTTTCCTCTTGCTCCTACTGCTCCTTTTCCACCTTGTACTCTATTTCTATTAAATACAATATTTTTCTAAGCTTATTTTCTTATTATTTGCCAAACCTTCCTTCCCTTTTTACCTGTGACAAGCCTACTGGCGTCCGAGAAACTTGTCAATGACGTCACCAGTAATAACCGAGGTAACATCCCTTTATCACCTAGTCTAGCAGCGATCGAGTCGTGAGACCGTGACTTCACTGTTACCCCCGAGGAACCCTCCTACACTCCTCTACCACCCGTGACGAGTCTAGTAGCTACGGCCGAGGCTTGCGCCCATGACGTCATAGCTACCCTCCCGACACTACCCTCTTCCTTAAATCCTGTTATGCAAGTTTTCGTCGCCATGTGATCGGACGTCAAGCTGGTAACAAGCCACAGTTAACAAAACCGCAGGCGACAACAAGTTTTATATAGTTAAAATAAAAAAAGAACGAGAGAAAGAAAAACAATATATTTGGCTGTTCTAGATTGAAATTAATAATGCTTTTCCCAGTTTAAATTAATAGTTAGAGAGGAATGTCAAGGGTGTTAAGTACTAGTTTCTCATGATCTGTGTTTGTGAAGTCAGTAAATGGTTGGACCAGGGTCTTCTTTTTAAACTCAAGACCATATTACCGCACACTTACTACCTCATTCTTCAATCCTATCTTTTCGACAGAATTTTCTCTGGTCGGCAGGGATCAGGAACTTCATCACTTCGTCCACTCCTAGCGGGAGTACCTCAAGGTTCAATACTGGCTCCTCTTCTCTACATTATATACTCACACGACATACCCGTAAGCAATGATCCACTGACCGCTACTTATGCTGACAATACAACAATTCTCACTAAACATCAAGATCCTATCTAGCCTCACTAACTTTACAACATCTACACAAAGTAAACGACAGGTGTAAATTATCGAAAATTCGGCTAATCACGGCTAAATCATTACTTACACGGTCATCTCAATCAACTGATTAGAGGCATGGCAACAGCTGATATGCCCATACCTAGGAGATTAAAAAGGCGCTGGATGAGAGCTTCTTCGTTAAAAATCCAGATTACCTTCCCCATGCCTAACATGCCCTTATTCGAATTAGCACACCTTACATTTACTGATTGTCGATGTTTATTGACAGGCGCAAATTAAAATTATGAAGCCAAAAAAAAAAAATTAATTGTTGTTTGAAACATTGAAAATTGAGGATAGGCAGAAGCCCGAAACGTCGATATGAGGTTTAAAGTTAATTTAAAAAAATAATTGTATCTTAATAAAATAACAAATTATTACAAACAAACAAGTATGTAAGTAAAGTTTATTATTTACCAAAAAAAATTATTAAAATGGATATATTTAAATAATTTATTTTTTGATGAGAAAAGATTTAGCTCCGCCGGGAGTCGAACCCGGGTCTCCTGCGTTACATGCGAGGATGCTAACCGCTACACCATAGAGCTCGGCTCAAGACAGAGCAAATCCTTCCTCTCCACTGATACCTACTCCCCCTATCTCACAAGTTTTGTGAGTAGTAGCGGGAGGTGGACAATTTTTGTCCAATTTATGATATTTATTGACATAAGTCAATTTTTTAAATTATTTTAATTTAAGATTGGATTAATTAAAATGGATATAAGACTTTCCCTGAAACTGTGAAGACTGATAACCTTTTCTTAATAACCTTTTTATTTCTCACTGAACACTTTTTATTATCGCTAAATTTATCCAACTTTATTTATATTTATATATCAAAATAACATGTATTATATTATTTATCAAATTGCAACAATATGGTGTCAACCCAACTATTTGCTTTGTTGGTGTTGTGTACTGCCTCTTGCCCTGGAAGCATCTACTAGTAGTTCTTTGTTCTTAGTCTTTGTTCCTATTAAAGTTTTAAGTAATGCTTGTGAGTTTTTCACCCCATCACCAACAAGCCCATTCATTAAAGAACTGATTTATCGACCATATTATATTTGTTTACGCCATTTTAAAAGGTCAAATAAAAAATATAATTGACTTGAAACAAAATATAATACATGTCAATATGGTATTTATATTAACTACATGTAACTAGTACTGGCAGTTCCCAAGAGATGGCGTGGGTTTGCTAATTTGTTCTACCAGCCCTCATTAGGTATTTTTTGGACTTTGACACCTTCATGAAAAGGCTGGAAGAAGTAAGTACTAGGACTTGATGTGGCTCGAGCAACACAACCCTGTTTCTGTGTGCGAACCCGAAAGAGTTCGATATTGGCGCACTGTTATATCATCAAATAATACAGTCCACATAGTTGGTGAGTTTTTGTTATATACCTTATGTGGTGGTGGTACATTTTGAGACATGCTATTACCCTTTAATGATTTTGGCGTGAACAATATTCATTAATGAAAATTTGAGATAGAGTAGGTGAACTTTTATTTTCATTAAACTTTGGTACTAGGAAAAGACTCTCCATAATTCTGATTCCACTATAGATTATATTGTACTTTTTGGTTAAAGTATTTAAAAAATCGCCTACCATAATATTGCTTCTTTACGATTTTCAACTAAGCCAAACGTTTAGAATAAAGTGAAGTAGAGTGTGAACCCAACACGTTGATTAGGGAAAGTAAAAGCTATTACTGTATTATTTTAATCTTTTAAACCTAATTGATGGCTTGGGGCAAACTTGAAGAAACCTACAATCCCTCCCTACGGGATAAAGCTTAAAAGAATTAAAAGTGCTTTTAGGCCTTCATGAATAATTAAAAACACTCTGCTTTACATTATTCTTTTCTTTTGCATGATGACAGTTTTTTTTCCCTTTCTTTTTTTTTTTGCAACTGACAATGGATTGCAGCTAATCGCGGACTCCATAAAGATTCAATCCTTTTCAAATCGAATTACTAAGGAAGATGGCTGCTAACATAATTACTTCTATTTTTTTTATAATAATGAAATATACATTCGAGGTTCATTATTGGTAAAAGAAAAAAGTTGGTTCACAACATCAAGCTAATTAATGATAATGTTAGGTTGGTGATATGTCCTTTTACTCAAAATGTTTTCTATAAATTCTCCAATCCAAATAAAACATAGGGGTCACCTGTGGTATAGTGGTTAGCATGACAACCTACAATACTTAAGGTCGCAGGTACGCGCCCAGCAGTGGCCCTCGGATAAGACGTAAAATGGAGGTCACGAGCCTGTACGATGTCAGATACTCGTTAAAGATCCCTATCCTAATTATACCAGGATAGGCAAAATTTAGGACTCCCACTGTAGCATCATCCGATTAGCCTTGATGGCATAAAGTGACATTAAACAAACAAACAAAGCGAATAAAACATCTCAATGAATACATGTAAAGGTATTTGGTGACACTTTTTGTGTTTGTGATTATTCAGGTAGGTGTAACAATTAATTGTGGAGTAGATATAACATTACTTCTCTTTGCAGATGTAATCTTTGCCTATTCCTATCCAGGTATTATAAAAAATAAAATAAAAAAGTAATAACAAAATAAACTAATCATAAATATTGAATGAATGGATAAATAATAAATTTTCCATGAGGGCCTCCTAGGAAATGTCATGGGTGATTCACTTTAGGTCTTAGGGTGTTCACTTTTTTAAATCAGGCTTGTTCTCGCGTGCAGCAAAGAATGGGATCTGAAGGTAATAAGTATATGTTTGAAAGACAAAACCAATTCATGTAAGGCATGAGAAAAATTGAAAAAAAATTATTAGTAAATCCTGTAAGCTTTACTTTATAGTTTATAAGAAAAGAATTCTTGCGAAAAATAAATGTGATCTCATATAACCTTCTTCCGGGCGAGCGGGCGGTAGATTACCGTCACATTTAAAAAATCTCGTGCCGGGAGGTGCATGTATTCTCTAATTGAATCTTATCACTCACCGCGGAGACAAGAATCAACATGTTCTGAGAAGTGTCCTTTCTCTTTTAGTGTTTTAACTCCGAAAGTGCCGGGTGTCGGTAGATTACCGTCGCGCGCCCATTTAGGTATCTTTTTTTATCTCTAAACATCGGAGCGAAATGTAAGTATTAAAAATAAATAATTTTAATGTAAATATCATATTTTGATGTTTATTGTTGACGTAGAAATTTATGATTAACCTGCATAGAGATGTATATATGTATGTGCTTATGTGTATGTAGATAGATATATATAATATCATATGGTCTTTATTTTTAAAAAAAGTTAGTTATTAATCGCTATTTTATCAATTTATTAATATTTATTGGTAATCTATTGGAATTTATCTATTATATGTTTTCAATTAACCAGTATGGTAGCTATTATTTATAATGCTTGGTTTGTTTCGACAATTCATGCATATTATGGAATGTTGGCTGTATTGTTTAGACTTACACTTAATAACACTGGCCTACATCGTCGTACTATACAACACCGTCACTGGCCTGCTTGTAAATATGTTTAAGTTGACAGTTATTATACTTAGAATACATATATACATCCATGTTAAACCTCTTTGGTACGTTTAGGGTTAACTACTGGGAAGGCAGTAATATGATTAGGATGATGCAGTAATTTAAGAAGTAATATCTCCTTATTATACATATCTTTTATTAATTTTTAAAAAAGTTGACTAACCAAACATTAATTTATGTAATTTTTAGACACTGAAGACGGCCCTGGAGGTCGAAACGTTTGTAATGTACAAAATATAATAAACAGTAGTTTTTTTTTTTTTTTTTTTTTTTTTTTTTTTTTATTGAAAGAAATAATACATTCTGCCACAGTCAAGGGCATTTATATTAGTGCTGTAAGGTAAATCATTCACACAATAACTATATACAAATGTACATAAAAAATAAATAAAATAAACGTAATAATAATAAATAAAATGTAAGCCTCGAAAAAAGAAGAAGAAAAGAAAAAAAAGAAATATAAATAAGAAAATAATAACAAATAACAGTCACAAAAATGATACAGTCTACATTCAAACCTATTTACAATATATACATTCAGCCAGGGAAGCTCCGAGTCCCGCTCTTCCTCCCACTAAGGAAGGCAAAACAAGACCCTGGGAGATCCCAGTGCTTCTCTCCCAGCCTCGTCACTGTGATTAAAACCAGTGGTGACTAGGTGAGAGCACTCAGCTACAAGCAGGCAGGACTTGAGTGGAGAAGCTGGCCATTGCCAGGACTCCAAAAGCAAGTTACAAGAGGTCTCTTGGCCACTGCCGTTTCAGCCTTCTGGGAGGATTGTAGGGATGATTGGAGCATGATAGGGATTGGGCTGAAGGATTAGGATGATAAGAAAGGTTCTGATGAAATTTAGAGAATTTGGATGGGATAAGGTCCTGGACAAATGGAATGTTGAGGTCGTGATGTAGGGTTTTGTTTGTGACGTAATATGGGGCATTGACTATGTTCGAAGGACTTTGGACTGGAAGGACTGGATGCGTTTGATGTTCGAAGGTTTTGCCGTTCCCCAGAGTTCGATGCCGTAGGTCCAGATGGGTTTCAATATTGTCTTGTAAATTAATAATTTGTTGTCGGTTGAAAGATGGGATGTTTTGTTTAATAGTCTATATAATTGTCCAAATCGTCGGTTCAGTTCTTGGCTTTTGAGTCTTGTATGTGGGTTCCATGTTAGTCTTTTGTCTAAAAGGAATCCCAGATACCGGACTGTGTCTGAGACAGGGAGTGGTATTGAGTTGAAGAGGATTGGAGGACAGGATCTACGTCGAAGGGTGAAGGTGATATGTTTACATTTTGATTCGTTTATTTTGATTCGCCAGTTGCTGCACCAGTGCTCAATCAAGGAGAGGTGACTTTGGAGGTTCAGGGATGCTGTTTCAGGATTCGGATGGGATGAAAGGATGGCGATATCATCGGCAAAGGTTGCAAGAAAGGTGTTGGGGTTCGTAAGGATATCGGCGGTATAGAGGATGTAGAGAACGGGACCCAGGAAGCTGCCTTGAGGTACGCCGGCCTGAATTGGATAATAATTGGAGAGTTCTGTACCGCAGCGGACTTGAAAGGAACGATTTGAGAGATAGGATCGAAGGACAAGGTATAAGGTTTGGGGTAGATGGGTTTTCAGCTTGAAAAGCAAACCATCGTGCCACAACTGGTCGAAAGCTTGTGCTACGTCCAGAAAGGCACCAGTGCAATATTGCTTGCTTTCAAGAGCATAGGAAATATGATCGACGACCCGAAGACCTTGTTGGACTGTGGAGTGGCCAGAACGGAAACCAAACTGATGTGATGGGATTATCTGGGATTCTAGGATGGGTAGGATTCTTTTAAGAAGGATTTTCTCAAAAATTTTTGAAAGTATCGGGAGTAGGCTTATTGGTCTGTATGATGAGGTGTTATTTATGGGTTTACCAGGCTTAGGGAAGAGGATGATTACGGAATGTTTCCAGAGCAAAGGAAAGTGGGTTGTGCGAAGGATACAGTTGTATAGGTATGTGAGGAATATAATGGCTTTTTTGGGTAGTTGGCGAAGGATCTTGGAAGAGAGGAGATCATGTCCCGGGGATTTACTGGATTTCAGTTTATTAATAAGGAATTTGACCTCAGAGGGGATAACGGCTTTAGGAGGTAGGGAGAGAGGTATGGGCGATGTTAGGAATTCCTCAGTTTCAGCGGTGTGGGTAGGATTTTGTTCAGGATGGGGAGTAAACGTGTTGCAAAGGTGCTTGGCGAATTCTTCTGCTCTGTCCACATCTGACAAAGCCCAGGAACCATCCTCACGTCGTAGGGGATGGGTTATGGAACGGTATTTTAGAATCTTTTTGGTAACTTTCCAGAGGGAGTTGTCGGAGGTAGATAGAGAGGAGAGGTAGGAACTATAGGTTTGTGATCTGAAAGCGGCTAGTTTGTTTTTTACAAGTTTGGAAAGATGGTTATATGATTTCCGATCGTCAGGATGCCTGGTGTTTTGCCAGTGGGACCTAGAACGTCGCTTGGCTCGGATGAGGTTAATAAGATCCTGGGGTAGGGAAAACTTTTTACGGGATCTTGGATGTGGAGGAGGTGAGGATGCTGACCAGATTGCTTGTTGGATCAGAGTGGTAAAGGAATTTACGGCATCATCTAGGTCTTGGGAGGTTTTTAGGGACACTCTGAGGTCTATTTTATCATTTAGAATTTCTCTGAAGAGGTTCCAGTTAGCTGGACCCCTAAGGAATGAGGGTGGAGGCAGCTTCAGAATCGGTGATGTTGAAAGGGTAAGTAAGAGGGGACTGTGGTCTGAGGAAAGGTCGTCGAGCCTTAAAATTGAATATTTTAGTGGCCCTAGACCTTTGTGGATGAAGAAGTCAAGGAGATCGGGACTACGGTTGGGATCGGTTGGCCAGTATGTGGGGGTGTCTGGGGAGAGGATGTTGCTATGATGGGTGTTAATAGCAGATAGTAAGGTTCGCCCTCGGGAGTTGGTCGTTCTGGCTCCCCATTGCTGGTGCTTGGCATTCAGGTCTCCTCCTAAAAGGAAATGGTTTCCTAAGGAAATTAGGAAGGAAGTGAGTTGGGATTCGGAAATGGGTAATTTAGGCGGGGAATATGCTGCGGCAACAGTTAAGGGGAAGGATAAGGTATTGATTAAGATTGCAGAAGTCTGTAGGAAATTGTGGGCTGGAAGGGAAACAACATGATGGGATAGGGATTGATGGATCAAGGCAGCAGTGCCGGCATGTGCTGTTCCATCAGGGTGGTCAGTGCGGTAGATTTGAAAGTGAGGTATGTTGAATATTTGTTTACTCGTTAGTCGGGTTTCTGTTATTAAGGCTATGTCAATATTTTTTTCATTTAGTAATGTGGTAAGTTCGTTAGTGTGGTTTCGAACACCATTCGCGTTCCAGAGAAGAATGGATAGGGATTCGATTGAGGACATTTAAGGATTTCTTGGCGGTGGAATAAGATTGGACACGACATTTGTAAGTAAGGTGATCAGTGGGGTGACCAGGGATCTGAACTTGGAGAGGAATGATGTCAGGAGGCTTGTAATATCATTGGAATTACTGGGTGGAGGAATATAGGAAATTTGGTGGTGACCGGACTTTTGGGTGAACGGTGGTTGGGTTTGGGTGTAATGAGGTTGTGGTTGCGGCAGGGCTTGAGATTTTGTAGACTGCTCAGTCTCTCCCAGCATCTGGGCATAGCTCACGTGGGTGTCCACAGTCCTAGATGGTTGCCTGGGTGGTCTTGGTGGTCTGGGTGTCTCTTCTGGCCTGGGTGCTGTCCGCAGTCTTGCTTTTAGAACCTTATAGGTTTGACATCCCTTGTAATTTGCTGGGTGTCCTTGATGACATAAAGCACATACTGCTGGAGTTTCCCTTGGCTTTTTGCAGTCCTCTGTCTTATGTGAGCCTCCGCACTTGACACACCTAGGTAGGTGGTGGCAGTAGTGCCTCGTGTGGCCGTAAGCTTGGCAGTTGTGGCACTGAACGTTATCCCGTTTAGGGTAAGGCTTCTCGATACGAACTCTTGTATAATACATTCGAGTTATATTGAAGATCTCTTCTACTCCAGGGGTTTGTTCCAGGTCCACGAAGAATAGAGGTAGTGTTATTTTAATCTTATCTCCAGATTCTTCTATCTGTTCTTTGTACACATTGACAATTTGGCGAACCTGGTAACCTTTGGACAATAATTCGTCTTTAATTGTATCGATAGGCGTTGATGGGTGTAGTCCTCGAATGACGACTCTGAAAGCCCTCTCCTGGCGTAGCTGGTAAGTATGAAAATCTGCCTTCGTATCAGTCAGATATTTTTTTGTAAGTGTCGGGAGTGTCAGGTATTAACTTGGTGTCATTTGTTCTGCTTTGACATAAGTAGTTTCCTGAACCCACTACTTTATTCAGTTGCTGGCATAACAGCTGGAAATTTCTAATATTTCTTATAAATATTGGTGGGGGCTTGGCTTCCCTGGGTGTGGGTGCTGCTTCCATATCTTCAGCTTGATTTTTTGATAAGAGCTGATAAGGGTTGGGAGTGAAAAAGGGCGATTCTTCAGTCATGTTTTGTTGTGACGTACCTGGCTGGGGATTTGCTTGATCGGCCATCGAGCTTGCAGCTGAGGCTGGTGGTGAGGTTCTTTTCGATCGCCTTGGTTTTTGCTTGATAGGCGAACTCTTGGTTGTGTCCAAGCTCCTTGATCTTTTTGTAGTTGTTTTACCTTTACTCGACATTACCATGTGGAAATATCTCATTTCACACCATGGATGAAAGGATTTATTGAATTAATAGCAGTAAAATAAAAAAAAGTAACACCTCTACGTACTGAGATAATTACGTAATTTAATGAAAATTGAGTGACGTAGACCTGCTCCCGTCAGAAGCCTAACGGCTACTGAAGAGATTATGGCTGTCCTACCTACTCACCAGCCGTACTTGTTTATAGTTTTCACTTTTAACGTAATAAACAAGTGATTACTCACAGTATCAATGTTTTTCACTGAGCTTGGTAGTTAATATAACTATGTAGACTGTTTTTTCAACTGACACTACAATTTTTCACTACTAAAATAGTAACTTTTTATAGAGCGATATTACGTGTGTTATAGCAAGGGCTAGCGCATGCGCAGAACTCAATAAACAGTAGTAGAGACGAAGATCCATATTACTTTCCTTTATAATTTCAAAGTCTCTAACCCTTATTTTAAATAAATTAGTAATGTAAATATCTTTATTTGATATGATAAATGCTTTTTTATAATTTTATTGACCACATTCTTACCATGATCATAGAATACATTATTGGAGATTTAATTTTGACAATATTTCTGTTCTCTCTTCAAAAATTTGACCAAGTTTCTATTAGGCTTATTTCCTTTCGAAGTTTTATTTTTTTTGTTCCTCGTGTTTGTGATGTTAAATGTTTTCTACCTTAAAATATGTCTAATTGATCATTTCTTTCTAAGTTAATTTTTATGATGAAGTTTAAATGTGTTGTGATAGCAAGTTAAATTTGTATTTATTTATTTAAATTTTTTGTTGCTTACTTTTGTTCTTCAATGTCATAAATATACAGTTTCATTGCAAATAATATTTGTAGTTTGCATGTTACATTAATATTTATAAGACATGTAAAAAACTGTGTTTGAATTTTATTCAAGCCTTTTCTTCTTTCAGTTGCATTACTTTATAGGTCGATGTATTTAAAAAAAATGAAAATGCAAAAATTTGAATATTTTTGGCAAAAATTTGAGGCAAAAAGGCGTAAAACTGGTGATGCGGTATATTACCGCCACGCGCCTGCTTACGTTATGTTAAGAAGGATAAAAAACATTTCCTATGTAAAACCACCAAAATTTTGAAAGAGATGTATACAGCTTCGGTACACACAGGTTAAATATCATCAAATGCACTCTAGACCGGTTTGTTATACTTTTAGAATTGGAAGAATTGAGGTACTCTAAATTATGTTACCTAATGCTCCGAGGGAAAATTGTGTTATTTGATCATTTTTCAATAAAATACAATTGATCCATCTCACCTTAAAGGTTTGCTAGATATCGGATAAGGTAATAATTTTCGATAACAATGTAGAGAAAATGCCACCTTGTGTAAAAAGATACTAATCAGCTGAAAGTTTCAAGTAGGTAATCGGAGCATCTACATCTTTTCCTTGAACGTTTCCGGGTTCCCCAGTTTCGTTTATACTAACTTTATTAAAACTTATACCTGAGTTTGCTAATGCAAAGTCGAGTTTCTTGTAAATTAAATATTAAAATTTGAATTAATAACAAATTTATAAAAATTAATCCACAGGAAATATGTGAAATAGAAAGTGTTGCGGCCACAGAGAATTTATTTCATTAATAATGTTATGAATAATGTGCGTAACAACAAATAACACAGGCTCCATACGCATCTTCAAGAGTACGGATAGTTGGTCAAGAACATAGAGACATTTCACAGAAAATAACAACGGTCAGTGATTCACGAGCAATTATAAGAATAGTAGTGAAAACAAGGAAAGACAAAAGGATATTTTTATTTATTTCTAAATTTTAATATGATAACAGTAATTCATTGGATTTTTCAATTTTCTTTAATGCAACCATTTTTTCATTATAATTAAATATTATTTCTGATCGAAGGATTACGATCCCCTAATCTACTAGCAGAAGCCAGCCGCTGCCTCAAGTTAGTAAAAAGAGATTATACAACACTAAAATACACAGTAGAACCCCTCTCATCCGGGGCTCTATTAAACGGTGTTCCGATTAACCGGGGTTCCGAAAAGCCAATTTTTTTTTTTCAATAAACTGTTTTTAATTTTTATGTTACGATTATTTATTTTGTATGTATAACATTTATTTAAAAAAATAATTTGTCGATTACTCAATGGTTGATTATCTATTGTTCTAAGAAACATGATATAAAATAAGAAATGGAAAAACACGGCAAGCTGGCATCGTATGATGATATGTTTCCAGTAATTATTAAGTAATAATCCATTACTCCAATTGATATTCCAGAGACGATATTGTTTTCGAGTCTTTCTTGGAAACTCCTACTCTGCCCTGTTTGACCATAAAACAAAATATCCTCAGTTGTGATTTAGTCTCCATTTAAATGCGAACTAACAAAATGTCGCAAAAAAAAAAAAAAAAAAAAAAAAAAAATTAACCATTAAACGCTTGAACATAAATTAACCATTATAAACTGAGTAGGAAAAGGTGAAACATTGTCCGCTGAATTAGGTTCGGCGAGCAATCTGTTCGTGAGATTTTGAAAATAAAAAAGGACATTTCCGACCTCGTATGGTCGTCGGCCCAAATATCATGTCCTCGGAAAACAATGAAGAACTCTAGGTATATTAAAAGAAGTAGATGAAGCTATCCATCAGTGGTTCATGCAAAAACGCGCTGAAGGACTTCCTTTGTTACTTTTGTTCGTCAATAAAAGTGATTTTTTAACCGACTTCGAAAGAGGAGGTTACTCAATTCGATACGTATGTGCCTTTTTTTTTTTTTTTTTTTTTTTTTTTTTTTTTTTTTTTTTTCTATTTATGTCCACCGATTACTCCGAGATGGGTGGACCAATTGGAACGAAACCTTTTGCATCTTGTAGAGTATTTTCCCATGTATGTATGTATGTATGTAATAAACAAGTACCGAAGACAATATTCTGCAAAGTAAAAAGATTGTCTTTGTGGAAAAAAAGTTTTATGTGTCTCCCCGATGGAACATTGGTCTTTACAAAAAATCAAAGTAGACAGGGGTTGACGCACCGCAAACGATTTTCAATTTTCTGTGAATATTCATAAAATTGATAATGTGACTATTATAATACAAAGTTGATTAAAAATGGTATAATTATAATATAAAGACCCGGGGTAGACGGACGTGGTACAGCGTTACCTGGATGGGCTGACTTTTATTTCGCGAGGAACCCACGTAGATAGATAGATAGATAGATCTCGTCCTTCCCACCATAGATAGAACAACCAACTAATGAACCAAACTCACTTGTAGTATCTAAAGAGGTAAAAAAAATAAATAAATACAAAAACGACTTCGAAAACCCGTTCACGACCCGAAATCAGTTCAAAATGCACTTAAAATCTGTGAAAAAAGCATACAGACTTTGTTTTAGAACTCAAGGCAATTGCTTCCTTCCGCCTTACATTAGAAATTATCTTCCGCCACTAAAAAGTATAAAATAAAAAACATTTTATAAAAAAATTAAACCGACTTCGAAAACTAGGAACCAGTAAAAATAAATGCACTGAAAAGTATGAAATAATTACCTTCTGATTTTTATGAATACCCAGCAAAATTGAAAATCGTATTAAAAGCGGAAAAAAACAATAAAACGGATAATTTTATTTTGATTAGTACGAATACATACTAACTGTTAATAAAAATTATTAAATTAAAATATTAAATACCATGTTCAATATTTAACAATCTTTCCGGAGGCGGCGCAAAATTTAAAATTGTTAACACTAAAAATTAGGAAAATCTTAAAATTCTCTACAGATTTTCTATTTTGCGCTGCCTCCGGAAAGATTGTTAAATATTGAACATGGTATTTAATATTTTAATTTAATAATTTTTATTAACAGTTAGAATGTATTCGTACTAATCAAAATAAAATTATCCGTTTTAATGCTTTTTTCCGCTTTTCATACGATTTTCAATTTTGCTGGGTATTCATAAAAATCAGAAGGTAATTATTTCATACTTTTCAGTGCATTTATTTTTACTGGTTCCTAGTTTTCGAAGTCGGTTTAATTTTTTTTATAAAATTCTTTTTTTTTTTAATTAACCTACTTTTCTATCATATGAAGTCAATATATTGTTGTAATTCGATTATCCGTGGACCCATCATTACCCCGGATAAAGGGGGTTCTACTGTATTAGAACGAATGGTCAAAAAATAATATAGACCGAATAAAACTACAATATTTAATTATGGGGCTTAACACTTAAATAAACTACAATAATACTAGAAAATATTTTGCCATTTGATAATATTATATTAAAATGTATGACAACTCAATGGGCCAAGCTATAAGAATTTTTAAACAAAATATATCCTGTATCAAGTTTTAGAAAATAACAGACCAATTCATCCAAGAGGAAGATTCTGACAGAACTGACGTTAGCTTTATCAATACTTAAAGTATTCCTTTTGTCCCAGCCGATTTACTTTCTCCCCTTCACATTCCCATTGTATATTTAGCCCTATCTTCCTCAGGACAAATAACTCATGAAGTTAATTTTCTGTAAATTCTGCAGTAAGAAACCTGGAATGAGTAAGAGACTTCTAGATAATATTTTTTTTTTTTCGAATTGAATTTTAATACGATCGTACCACCTTAATAGGTAGTCCGTAAGTAATTCTTACTGCAATCGAAAATTGAATTATGATCGCTTAATATTTAGAATGAAGAAAAACATTACAACGTAATAATTATAAAATTTATTATAATCAATTATAACGTTCGCACATTGCCGAGGCACTTGACCGCCAGTCTTTAATATCAGTCAGCGTTAAAATCGTGAATATAACACGTGACCTAGAATAACCATCCAGTTCTCAATTAAGGGGCCCTTTTTATTAAAAATTCGATGATTTATGTTCAAAACTCAGAGGAAGACCGTCAAAACAGTTTTATAACTCCTCTGTCAAATATACAATAAATTTTCTTCGATAGTTTGTAAATGTAGGTCACAAACATTAAGAAATATATATATTTTTCTCAAAGCCAAAATAAAAATTCTAGATGAGCAACTGAGATGAATAAGCAATTTTTTCCAAACCGAAAATAAATTTCTTATAATTTTTTACAACAATATTATAACCATACTTTTTTTTTTTTTTAATTTATGTTTGTGTGTTATAAATAGTTATACATAGAGTGGGAAGAGAGAAACTTGGACCTAGGAAGGGTTTGTTTTCAGCAGCGAAAAAGAAAGAAACTGATGGGATTATTTTGGTCCCCGTAGGACAAGATAAGCCATGATCCTGGGGCTTTGGCGGACAGGTATTGATAGTAGTCGGCCCTAAAAGAGAATAGTACATTTGCATAGCCCCTTCCTCGTACCAGGTGTGAATGCACACCCAACAACCGTTGTACCGTAAAACATCAAAATAATTATATTTCAACGAATTTGTGATATTTTCTCGCATATAAATGTTTCAGTTATTGTTTAAGAAAAAAAATTACTTTATCTTTATTATAATAGTTTTAGTTCATTTTTTCAACAAATATGTAAATCAAGCTATAAAATTAAATTTAATTATTTATTTTTTAAGTTAATGAAATTCATTATAATTGTTTGTAATGGTGACTACCGTGTTGTAACTGTGTTATTATTTACGGAAGCCAGTACACTAGTGTTTACTTTTTGTGTACTAAAAGAACAGGATTAATACACGGTGGGCCAGACCCCCCTACCGTGCACCTATAAATACCTATAAATTGATTATCGTTGTGTTCCTTGTGATAAAAGATTAAGAAAAAGCCAATGTTCCCAGAAAAAAAGTTCTAGAAAGAAAAAAAATCGCGCTAATCCAAAATGGCGTTCAAACATGTGAGGTTTCAGGTTAACAATATAAGTGAGGTTTGGATAATGTGCTATCTGCGACTAATTCATTATTATTTATCGTATTTATATCCTTTATTTATCAGATTTATATTAAAAATGAAAAAAAAAATGTTATATTAATTATTTCTGTCAATTAAAAACTTGCAGTTACATAGGTTCGATTATACATTCAAAATAATATCCTAAGCCCGCTGTAATTATATCATGTATGAGAACTGAACGATGTGGCAGAGGACTGGATGCGCCCGAGTCGCTGGCTCCTTTTCGCCGCTAAGGCCCGTTTTCTATAAAACTAGTTGATATATTTTGAAATTCGACCACTTATTTTTAAAGAAGAATAATTTCTCCAAATGTTTTATATCTGGGCGTTTTTCGTTAACGGTGGCCGTTCAATCACAAATTAACTTTGAATTTTAACTTTTAAGCGTGTGACTTGAAAAAATTGACTTTAAAGGTATTTTATGTTGTCAAGACTAATTATTTTAGAACGTTTGTTTATTTATTATGAATATAAAACTATCTAGCTTTAATAAAAGACCAGTTATGGCGAAATTAAGCATAATGGTGAATGTCAGATAAAATAACTAACTAAAATCAAATTCGTCATTCCGCCATGTTTGAACGCCATTTTGGGTTAGCGCGGCCACTTTTTTTCCTGGGAACATTGGCTTTTTCTTAATTTTTTAACACAAGGAACACAACGATATGCAATTTATAGGGATGTGGGGGGGGGGGTGCACGGTAGGGGGGTCTGGCCCACGTACTATAAGAGTCAGTAGGCAACTTGTCGTCGGCTAGTACACAGGTGTTCTGTGAGTCTGTTTTATATGACGAAAATTAATATTTTCTCAAAAACATTAATCGTACTGATTTCGATTAAAATTTCCGATCATACGGCCGGTTTTCGGCTGTTTGGAGGCCGTTTTTTCTCCAGTTTGGTTCATCAGCACGACGACACGAATTTACATTCCTACAATCTTCTACGGGATTCGACTTCAAGCTTCAATTCATGGACTCCTACTCACCATGGAATTTTCAAGTTGATCGACTAATATTAGCGAAATCCATCAACGATTTCAAATTCTTCGCTTGATCTTTTACCCAGGGCATTTAGACATTTTTTTTCTTTTAATTGCGCAATTAATGACATTGATTGAGCTAATTAAAATTTATATTGTATTATAAAAAAATCTTGAATTAAAAGATTAAAGATTTACAGAAATGGTTTTATAATTTTTTTTTTGTGTAATTTGCAGAAGTTTCTTTTTTTTTCTTTTTGTAAATACAGAGTTTAGTTAAGTTTTTATGAAGTTATATACATATTTATTTAATTTCATTTGGTTTTTTTCATCTCTTTTTACTAATAATTTTATCAATAAATAGTTTAAAAAAAGGCATTCGGAATTGTATTTGAAAACTCCTTAAATTGAATGAGTCACATTAAAGACAACCAGCAGTTGCATTAGGAAAAGGTTGTTCAAGGTTGAAATTTCGTGATCCTTCAATCAATCAATCAATTTAATAATAATAACCATAATTTGAACACTGCAGCTAAAAAATGTTAATGTTCATTGATACAAAAAATATATTTCGACTTATCTTCTTGTTTCTGACGATCCAAAATTTAACAATCAGATAAACAAAGCAACGTATACCGAAGGAAGCGAGAAGAAAAAACCTATCCTATATTTATATTCCTATTTTTCCATTGAATTATCATCTATTTATTAAAATTTATTAATATACTCATTGTATAGTATCTAAGAAAAAAATAATTAAATTGATAAGGTTCAATCATAAGAAAAAATTGTAACAATACTAATGAAATCAATAGAAAATTTTACGGGCGTAACAATCAAGATATTTATCGCCCTAATATAAGAGTCTAGGCTTGATTTTAATTATTAAATTTTAAATTTCAACTCCCTATTTTAACAGTATTATTAATGTATCGATTTCCAAGTGTTTTTGCTTTACTAAACAGTTCTTTTCTAGCTCTGCTCCGAAAGTCCTTATCTCTAACCGAATCGAAACGACAGAGCCCAGGAACAATGAGATTCGGCTGTGACCGCGTTGATGAAATGGATGTGTGTGCCGGTCCACTAAATCACCAGCTGCCATTGGCCCACGGCTGCTCACAATATCCTTTTCCATCTGGCATTAACCCGATTGGTCGCCACTAATTAATTATCAACAGGCGAGTGATCTCATTGGCTGCAAACCTGACCTGATTATTCGATTGGCGGCCCCCCTCCTTCTCCTCGCTCCTCCTCTAATTGGGTTTAAAACTCATTGGCTGGCTCTCTCTCTCTCTCTCAACCTACAACTGTTTTATTAATTGTTCCTAATTGCGAGATTTTAAAGTTGAATGTTTGTAATTGACAGTTTCGCTGTCAATCACATCTTTGTTAAATCAAATACATCTTTATTAATTTCAACGTACATCTTTATTAATGTTAGAAGCTATCATACAAATTACGTTCCAAGGATTAAAATATTATGAATTATTTTAGGAATATATAACATATTAGGAAAGATAATACTAAGTTGTGGCACACCAGCGGAGGATAGGGGGAAACGTTAAAAAAAAAAAAACTGATGAGATAGGCACATAAGAAAAACCAAACCCATAAACAATCTGAAAACATCTTTATATAAACATAATAATAATTGTAAGTAGAAACATATAAACATATTCTTGACATTGTAGACAGTTGAAAAAATCTCTAGAAAAAAAAAAATAAGCAGTAAAATACTGAGCTTCCTTCTCAACAGCTATTTTCAATAGTATATAAAAAATAATTGTAACGATGTAACAACTAAGAGACTAGTTATATTAGAATTAAATACCATTTAGGTTTAGAATTTCAATAGAAACTTTTTAACTCAAAAAAGTTACACGACAAGCTATTAAACAATAACAAACTTATAGAATCCTTTCCTGGTGAAAACTGTGATAACCTAAGAGTAGCGGATCGAACAATTTTCTGAGGGGAGGCGCACTTTTTTGTTTTTTTAAATTTGTATGCCATAAAGGACCTATTTAAAATATTAGTGGATAGTTAGGCCGTAGATTTATATTGAATGTTTAAACACAATCCATTTTTCATTTAGGGAGTTAAAATAATTATTAAAGATACCCCTTTTTGGTGTCCACACTTCTAAGGAGTGGATCCCCTTCTTTGGATTCACCTGTGTAACCTAACAATACATTGTAAATTAGCGTGGGCCTATAGAACATCATTGATAACAGAGTTTTTCAAAATCTTTGTAATATACAGTAATTAATAAATAAATAAAAAATCAAACTAGATAATAATCATAGCATGTAGTCAGGTACTGTAGTTTTTATTTTTTTTACTGCATTTGTCTGCTTCTTTAACTTAGGATGTAGTCAGTTTTATTCTTTTCTATTGTGAATGTGCATACTGAGGATTACGTATATCTTTTTGTATTTATCTTGATATTATCCGTTATGTATTCAAAAAATATCAGTAACCAACACCGAGCTAACGGTGAAGAGACCAAGCCCTAATAATGTTTTGCTGATTTGAAAACATTATTAAAACAAAAAACCATTTGATTAAAAAAAAAAAAAAAAAAAAAGAAAATTATAGATGAGAGGGCTTAAAACACTTCCTTGAGGTACGCCTGTAAACTTAGAAAAGAATGAAGAAGTAAAAAAAATTACGGAAATACAAACAAATCTATGGATCAAGAATGATTGATGCACAAATAAGTAGCTAGAAGGTAAGACCGATTTTATTTTCCTTAATATACCCTTGCGCCAGACGCTATCGAATGCTTTTTCGATATCAAGAAACATTGCTGAACATCGACCGATGTTAAAAAAAAAAATCCGTTACTTAAAATAATTGAGGTAATTTTTTTCTTCTGCATGTTCTCCAACTCATAAATGTACATAAGTTTAATTAAAGTAATGATTAATAATCATTGGAAAATTAATCATTTATTGATGAATGTGAAACATTCTCTAAGCTTTATTCACTTCTAAATTAATTAGTTAATTAGAGGACTGATAGCTGCTATTAACAGGTCTTGTGATTACGTCTGTGCAATAAATATTATATATATTATAAATCTCGAATACAGATTCAGAGGCTATTATATAAGGGCTATGTATTTGCCAGCATTTGGAAAGGGTAAATAATATCAAAGATAAGGCTGCTTTGGCTGAGAAGCTCCAAGCGGGATCCCATCTTGGCCGCCTTTTTGACCAACTCGTCTCCCCTACATCTTCTCATATCCTTCGTGGAATAACCATCACCGCCTCAATGGAGATTCGGTCCTGGTTTTATCACAGGATTCCGTTTCGGAATAAAAAGGTATGGGAGATATAAAACGAAACTCAAATCCATGCTGGTTTTATTATTCCTACAGTATTATCATTAATATATCTATCGCATTACTTAAAAATATCTTCAGATGAAGACTAAAGGGAAAATGCGCCTTCATTAACTTTGGTTTCCTATACAATGTTTACTAGCTAACACGATGGACCAAAAGAAAAAGCGAATATAAATAGTCGGAATATAAATTTAAAAGAAAAAAAGAAAAAAACCTGAACGGAACAAATGAGTCATTGATTCCGCTACAGGTTAAGAGACGTCCAAGCGTCCTTAAGTGCGCTCCGGTTTGCCATTTTCAAGTTTTATGGCGGCAGTTAAATCCCCTCCTCGAATGTTGACTTTTGTTTACTAGTGGCGTAACCATGGAATGAATTTCATTTTTCAAGGTTTTTTTTGTGCCTAATATAGCTATTTTTTCCTTCATTCCACCCATAAACATGTGGTTCCTTAAGGTGTTCCGCAAGGTAGTAATCTTTGACCACTTTTATTCTTATGTTTCATCAATGATGTAAATGAGGTATTGAGGTACTCTTTGCTGATGATCTCAAGTTGTTCAGATGCATTAATGAATTTGGCGATAGGAATGATATTTTAGTAAAATGGTGCAATAACAATGCTCTACATTTAAATGTAAATAAGTGTTGGCTATTTTTGTTGTTGTACAATTTTTTTTTGTAATATATAATGATGTTGCATTGAATAGAGTGATTGTTTGTTTAACGAAACTTTATGACTCTAAGGCTAATCGGACGATGCTACGGTGAGAGCCTTAAATTTTGCCTATTCAGGTATACTTAGCATGTTACGTCCTATCCGAGGGACGGCATAGCCAAGGATTTTTTAAAGTGAGTAAAAAGCAACCACGGGACGTGAACCCGCCACCTTTGATATTGTAGGTATATAAGCTAACCACTACACAACAGGTGACCTCTGAAAGGAATGAATGAGTGACGTGATTTAGGTGTATTATTCGATCGAATTTTAACAATATCTGGTCGTTTGTCACAGGTGAATTTCAAAGGTTCTTCATTACTAGGGTTTTTAAAAATAAATTGTAGAGAGTTTTCTGATTCAGCAACTCTTACTTTGCTGTTTAATATTACGAGTATATAGTAAGACCACGCTTTGGATTTGGATCTCTTATTTGGTGCCCCAATACAAAAAAAGGTGATAAAAAGTTAGAAAGAGTTCAGAAAATATTTTTAAAGTTTATGTATTAAGGATAAGTTCATTAAATATGAACATTTAATGAAGAAATTTGGTATACTTCATGAGCTTAAGGATAGATGATCAATAAACTTGAATTAATGCATTTGTCTAATCTTGTAAAAGGTGAAATAGATGACACATGGACATTAGGACGTGTTAATTTTAGAGTAAAAAGGGTCTCGAGCAGATTACTCTACCACTTTTACAACTATATGGATATAGCAGGGTATTTAAGTCCAATTACACAGCTCACAAAGAATCACAAACACTTTTAACAAAGAATTAGATCTTGATTTTTCTTATAACTCAAGCATGATTAAAAACAGCCTCAGTGGCTAGATGGTTAAGTGCCTGCTTCTCAGGAAAACTATTTGAGTTCATCACTCGCTTACAGTGAAATCTTTTGGGGTGGCGGGATGGCCGAGTGGGCAAACGCGTCAGAAAATACGCGTTGCCCATGGCAACGTATGATTGGGAACCGAAAGATAGCAAGTTCAAAACCTGGAGCCAGGGGAAAAACTTAATTATAATAACTTTACTTGGCATCAATCCCCCACCCTCTCCCCTGGCCCGGGAAACCTCGTATAGCCTAACAGGCGAGGAAGGGGAGGACCAAGAAAAAAAAAAAAAAAAGCATGATTACAAACAAATTATGGAAACATTTATCAATTTTGAACAATTATTAAGCTCAGACATATTTTTATTCAATAAACAACCGCTTTCAATAGACGGCGCATCATTATCAATATATAATTATATGATTAGAATTATAGTTTATTAATTACAGATTACATTTATTTTTCCATGATTTACATGTTTTCGTAAAAATTGTGTTCTGGAAGAAATCAGATTCTAAATTATTTAAACGACCAATGTGCCCGTTAAAGTCCCCATACAAAATTATATTGGCATTAGGGTGGTTGGATACGAAATTGCATACTACCCTACTAATCTTTTCCAGGCATCTTCGAAATCATAATCTTGGGGCAAGTAAACGTTTCCCAAAAATTCATGTATTCGGGTTAATTCTATCAGTTAAAATATCTTACAATCTAGTAAAGACAATTTTGAAGGGATAGTAGAGAAAGCCATTCCTCCGGAAGCTTCAAAATTAGATAGCCGGGAATTAGCTGGTGCCTCTACATCCAGTTTCAGTTGTGACTCTATCAACCAAGTGAATCATTCGTCTATAGACAATCAAAATGTTCAAAACTTCAACAGAGGGAAGCCAACATGATACATTCGAGAGAAGTCATATAAGTTTAAAAATCTAGGAATAGATAACCTATGCTTTCGATGTGATGGAGCAAACCATAGAGTTCAAGAGTGAACCTCAAAAATTGAAATGAATTTCATGCCATAAGACTGGTCGACAAAAGTGTTTTATTGAAGTACACGTAACAAACTATATCAGATAATTATTTCTTATTGAAAATTTCAACGTTTTCATTTCAATTTTGTTGATAAAAATATTACTAATATCAACAAAAATGAATAAATTTTACGGTGTCCATTGCATCGTCACTGGAACGATTTTCACATTCTTACGAAAACATAGTAACTATCAAAAACAAGAATTTTTCTCGACTTAGTTACGGAAAAAAATATATTCACATCTCTCCCCTCCCCTTTTAACCTTCCTACAGTGGTACTGGCTTCTTTGCAGATTGCAGTTCTCGATTCCTCATAAAAGACAAACTTGTAGCTTATTATTTTTTCGGTATTTTTTTTTTTAAATGATGCGCAGAGTTGTAATGTAATGAAATTATGGAGTTATAATCTCGTAGTTTTTATATAACGTGTATTCCAGACTCGTTCCTGGATAATATCTCTACAACTGTTTGACTTAAATTCCACACTGCAATTTAATCTAGATTGGGTTTTAGATATCCTACGGCATGATGCATACCCCCTATTTTGTTCAAACAATATCTATGTCCTACAAAAATTGTATGAGGTCATATAATGAAGTACGCCATTTCATTTCACTTCATTTAGCTTATTGTTTTCCTGAACAATTAATCCACGTTTTTAAGAAATCTAAAATAATCAGCTAATTTTTGTCCTTTAAAGGTGGTTTCAATCCTGTCTCAGATTGTTTTAAGAGACCGAGAGACCCTCCTAGGTTACATGAAGCCTCTAATGGCTATTCTTATTCGAAAACTTGCGGTTGAGCGTCATCCGGTCAAATCACTTTCTTGCACGACCGTTGACCAGGTAACGAAGCACCGTAGGTAAGGAAATGTATCCTAAGACTGTATCCTAAGACCGTTCACTGGTTGTAGTAGTGCAGTTTTATTTTATTATTTTTTTTTTTAGAGTAATAATAGGTATAATATAAAATAATGAGTATATTAGCTAAATCTGATTCTGCTTATTCTCTCCTAAAATCTGAATCAAATGTTGAAATTATCTTCGTTAAGTGAAATTTTAATTATCAATGGAATTGGAATAAACTACTGTTGGAATCAAATCAACAAGCAAGACATTGGTGTTACATTCTGATGTTGCTATATCCTCATTATTTTATATTGAAACACCCTTTAAAGGATTTTGTTTTAAGAAAATTTCTGGCGCATGCTTACAATTTTTTAATGAATCCGTATCGTTGAAAAAATAAGGAATATGTATCATTTTGTAGGATTTTATCAATACCCTTCCAACGAAAAAAAATCTGGTGCGTGCGCGCAACACACAACTTTCACTTACCAACTTACTCAGATTAGAAATTGACGTGTTTTGCTAAATATCATTTCCCAAAGTCACACATTTTTCTACATTCATATCTTATTTTTGTTAATCGTTAAAGCCGATTTAGAGTAAATAAAAAAAACACGTGAAAATGTCACAAAATTATTAAGTAAAGTCCCCCCTCCGGTTAATCAATTTTGATGAAATGTTGGCTATCACATATTTGGCATATACATACATCAAATACCCAGTTTGATCAAAATATTTAAAGCCGTTTTTGAGTAAATAAAAAAACACATTGAAATGGTACAAAATTTATTAAGTAAAGTCCCCCCTCCGGTTGATCAAATTTCATGAAATTTTTAGTCATATCTCGGGCATATTAATACATCAAATACTTAGTTTAATCAATATCGTTAGAGCCGTTTTTGAGAAAGTCAAAAAAAAAACGTAAAAATTTATTAAATAAAGTACCCCCCCCCTCCCTTTGAGACAAATTTTGATGAAATTTTTGCTGTCACATCGCCAGCATATACATACACTAATTACCCAATTTCAGGTTCGCAATGTGAAAATGATACAAAATTTACTTAGTAAAGTCGCCCCTCCGGTTAATCAATTTTAATGAAATTTTAACAGTCATATCTCGGGCATATATATACATCAAATACCCAGTTTGATCAAAATCGTTAAAGCCGATTTAGAGTAAATAAAAAAAAACACGTAAAATGTCACAAAATTATTAAGTAAAGTCCCCCCTCCGGTTAATCAATTTTGATGAAATTTTTACAGTCATATCTCGGGCATATTAATACATCAAATACTCAGTTTAATCAAAATCGTTAGAGCCGTTTTTGAGAAAATCGAAAAAAACCTAAAAAGTTATTAAATATGTCACATCGCGGCAATATACCTACACTAAATACCCAATCTCAGGATCGCACGGTTTATAGTTTTTGAGCTAGTCTGTTCACGCACACACACACACACACACAGACCATTTCGCGGGACTTGGTCATTTCGACTCAGGGGGCCCCAAAACGTGTATTTCCGTTGAAAACCGGAAGTCGAAATTTTTCACGATCGCAATACTTCCACTTACTATATATTTCATATATAGGTAAGTGAAAGAAAAAAATATATAATCTACAAATTCATCTAAAGCGGTATAAAAAGTACGACGGAACATCTTGAGTGGTTCATCCTGTGTACCATATGGACTAAAGAAACTTAAAGTTTTGAAAGAATAACTTTCCCCCAGATTCCAGGATCATCTAACCGGCCATTTTTTTTTAATGTTCTTACTCAAATTGTATAGCAACACAAAACATATGATTTAAAAGACTTGTTGAAACAGTGGGAACAAACTGTTCTAGTACATGATTGTGACTGTCCTAGTACAAGCTGGTGACTGTTCGAGACCCTTCTACGCTTGTCCAGAACATTCTGAACTGTTCTGATTCATACAATATATACTGGTATATATTGTATACCAGTATATGATTCAGATGGACTGGAGAGTTGGTCTTGTTCTGAAGCTCGAATCATGGTTATTTTTGTATTACCGTATCCTTACAAGTTGATACTTTTTGTGAACTTGCTGATAATTTGAGTTTATATCGTTTGTGTGGCATTGTAAATTATAATTATCGTTCAATAAAAAGTATTTAAACCCACATTAATGTTACAATATAAAAAAAAAAGTGTTTATCATAGGCAAGCGTATATGTCAAATCCCTAATCAAATATTTGGGTCTTATGCAGAACCCAGGGGACCATTGATTTAACCTGGTTATATAGTGATTTTTGCAATATCATCACATCTCATTTAATAACCTACTCTTTATTGTTATGTAGGTTATTTCTAATGTGTACTACAGATGATTTTTATCTCCTATATCGTAGATTACTTTATAAATAAAGCATTTTTAACAATAACACTAACAAAAAATATATTTACAATATTTACATTGGAGGCATAAAATGAACAATATCTTTTAAATCCTCTCAAAAAGGTTTTCGTTTCTGTATTTCTGACGCCTCATGAAACCACGTTCCCTTCCTTATTAACCCTATTTTCTTACGGCAGGTTCTCATGTTGCATCGCCAACTGTCCTCTTCAGCCCCGATGCTCAGATATTGGGTCCTTGCGAGCATTTTCTCTCCTTATGTAATAATCCTTTTTCTTGCAGATAGAGAATTGCACTTTTCTTGTCCGGAATATCCTTCATCAACTTCAAAATCACCATAATGAACAATACTGAGCTATTGGTGCTAATATTCACTAGCTTCCTAAAATGTAAATTAAATAAAGTCATATGATTAAGTGTTACAGGTGATGTGGTTACTTGTACAAATCACAGGTGCCGGGATTCTGTATAAAACCTATTTTTACTTTCACTTACCTATATATGAAATATATAGTAAGTGGAAGTATTGCGATCGTGAAAATTTTCGACTTCCGGTTTTCAACGGAAATACACGTTTTGGGGTCCCCTGAGTCAAAATAACCAAGTCCCGCGAAATGGTCTGTGTGTGTGTGTGTGTGTGTGTGTGTGTGTGTGTGTGTGTGTGTGTGTGTGTGTGTGTGTGTATGTGAACAGACTAGCTCAAAAACTATAAACCGTGGGAACCTGAAATTGGGTATTTAGTGTAGGTATATGCCCGCGATATGACAGCAAAAATTTCATCAAAATTGCTCTAAGGGAGGGATGGTTAGGGATGGTTACTTTATTTAATAACTAGGGATGGTACTTTATTTAATAACTTTTTACGTTTTTTTCGATTTTCTCAAAAACGGCTCTAACGATTTTGATTAAACTGAGTATTTGATCTATTTATATGCCTGAAATATGACTGTAAAAATTTCATCAAAATTGATCAACCGGAGGGGGGACTTTACTCAATAAATTTTGTATCATTTTCACATGTTTTTTTTATTTACTCAAAAACGGTTTTAACGATATTGATCAAACTTGGTATTTGATGTATTTATATGCCTAAGATGTGATAACCAACATTTCATCACAATTGATCAACCGGAGGGGAGACTTTACTTAATAAATTTTGTATCATTTTCAGGTGTTTTTTTTATTTACTCAAAAACGGTTTTAACGATTTTGATCAAACTTGGTATTTAATGTACTTATATGCCCGAGATACGACTGTAAAAATTTCATCAAAATTGATCTACGGGAGGGGGGACTTTACTTAATAAATTTTGTATCATTTTCACGGGTTTTTTTTATTTACTCAAAAACGGCTTTAATAATTAACAAAAATAAGATATGAATTTAGAAAAATGTGTGACTTTGGGAAATGATATTTAGCAAAACACGTCAATTTCTAATCTAAGTAAGTTGGTAAGTGAAAGTTGTGTGTTGCGCGCACGCACCAGATTTTTTTTTTAAAAGGAAGAAAAAAAAATCTACCAGAAGCCTAAATTCATATTGTCAAATTAAGCGGAACATTTGCTGAGGTGGATATGTGCATGTCTTCCTCACCCAATCGGGGGATATTAAACATCAGTTTACGATTCGTTAGCTTTATCCGTTTCATTTGCCTCGAAGAATTCGCAATATCGAAATAGCTCACGAATTGATATCGAAACGACCTCGATATTATCGTATACCGGATTTTCAGAACTGTTTGAAATGAAACAACAGGCGATAGTAACGATTAGGCGATTAAAAACGATTTTATTACATCCATATTTGGAATGAGTATTTTTTTATTTATTTATAGAGAAAAGAGTTAGAGAAGGTAGACTGTAAGGTGATAGCGGAAAGATGAGATGCAACATGAAAAACAAGAAGGATTTCCCCTTACTGGCACACTAATGGTGTTAATATCTAACTAACTTAGGGAGCCTCTTCCAACAAGGTCTACCTCACAAAGAGCTCAGCCCTTTCGGATCAACTACCTTTGTTCATCAGAACCTTCTTTGTATTTGGCAGGCTTGATACTCCTTAGCGGTTCACAATAGGTGGGACTTGACAAAACCGAGAGCAGCATTTTTCCTACGTTCTTATGGCAATTATAAACAAAATGACAGTTGAATGAAATTTAGGGGATGATTTGGTATCACTAAATGACGTTTAAAATTCTTGTGTTTTCACAAAAATTGAAAAACCCTCACTTATTTTGCAACAGCCGTAATGTATTGCTTCTTGTGACTGTAAATATTTTGTAACCTGCTTTAATAATTGTGTTTTTATAATACGTGCTGCATGCAAGTTAAAATGTAATTTTGGTTGCATGCTATTGTATGTAAGTATTGATAAGTATGCTGTGTTTTATAGCAACCCAATGTATTTGGGCAGCATTTCTTTGTTTTGTTATAAAAATATTTCTCTCTCTCCATTGCTTACTCAATGATTATAGTGATTTGAATTAAATAGGTAAGAATGTTCTAGGTGTTATTATTACTTGGTTGTTCGATTGGTGTGAATACGATTCTTGGAATAAGGCGTAGCGGCGTTGACGGCCGAAAATTTTATTAAAACCAAAAAATGGAGAATAAACGCACACGTTCCGCAACGAGGGGAAGAGTAGATGAGAAAAACTACTTACGGGAACAGAACAGTCGGAAGAGGAATAAGAATTACGACCGCATCCGGAGATGGAAGGACAAATAAATTTAGTACAAGTAGAAAAATCAGATAATTTGGCTTCCGCAATGCTTAAATCAGAAAAAGCGAATAAGGAGGAGCGCAAAATAATGGGAAATAGTCTCAGTTACGGTTTCTTATTAATACTACAAAAAATGAAAGAAATGGAAGAAAGGGAAGTTAAAGAGATGCAGAAAAGGGAAGAAGAGAGAAAGAAACATCACCAGGCAGTAGTAGTAATGATAAATCAAAACAATAACTGAATAGATAATTTTACTACTGAAATTAACAAAAGGATAAATGTATTAGAACTGAGCTGCCAGGAGCATCATGCGGCTTGCAAGGACCGAGGTGATCAAGTAGAGGAGCGGATAAACCATGAAGTAAAGGACCTCGGAGATACGATTGAAGAAGTAAAAATTCAGCAAGAAATCAGGCTGAAGAAGATTCAAACAGTTGAAACTAAGATCGAACAGATAATGGTCATTATCAAGTCACCCAGGCATCCCACGCTTGTAGGCATAGAAACGAATGATAAATCAACTGGTCATACGTCACCTGGAGCTCAGGATGCGGTTACATCTTTGGGACAGAACAATTCTTATACTGATGTCTACAACGTTGATATTCTATCAGCACAGGGAAGACAACTACCAGAGAAGTCCAGACTACAAGACAAATGACAAATCCCGACAGAATTTATCACCCGCGTTCAGGCGGAGTATGAAGTGTATGGAAAATATATGCCCTTGGAACACTTTCTTAAGGACCATTTTGTAGATGATGCGCTTGCTTGGTTTTCTATCAATCAGTTGACAATTTCAACTTTTAAAGAGTTTAAAAATAAGTTCCTTCTAAAATTTCACAGGACTATAGTCCGGCCGATGAAAGTTGCGACACGGAATGACTCCCACCCTCGGTAGAGAGTAGGCGGAGCCTTCCCCTTCCCTGCCTACCCCCTTTAGTTAACACCTACCCTTGAAAGTTACAGTTTTAAAGTATTAGTAGATCCGACGCGTTTATTGTTTTTGCTAAAGTTAATTACTCATTGTTAATAGTATGGATAGTCAACCAAGCCCGTCGACTAGTACACCGAGAAGGAAGACAGGACGCGGTTTGGTGCTGAAATCCCAGTCGAGGTTACTTGTTTTCCGACTGTATAATTATTTTTTAAAAGAAAAGGACAATCATGGTTCGTTGGTTTTAACAGCAAAAGTGACACAAAGAGTTGCGGATGCCCTTGAAACTAGCAGATCTGCGGTTTCTAAGATAGTCAGCGATCATAAAAGAGGGAAGCATAATGTGACTCCAGGAAAAAAGAGACCTCGCCCACCTACTGTAGCAGCGATGGATTATTTCACTGAGGATGCCATTCGAAACCATATTTATTTGTACTATGAACGCAAAGAGTGGCCTTCTAGGAGGAGATTATTAAATTCACTTAAAGAAGCAGATTTTTTCCATGGAGGAAAAACCACTTTATCTGAATTGCAACATAAGCTGCATTTTAAGTGAAAGAAAATTGATAAAAGGAAATTTCTCATGGAGCGAAATGATATTGCTGCGGCGAGATGCACATTTCTACGACAAATAAGAGACTATGACTAGAACAGTATTATTTTCCTTGATAAAACTTGGGTAAATGTTGGACATTGTGTAAGTAAAGCCTGGGCTGATGACTCAATTAAATCCTCTCGAAAACTACCTTCTGGAAAGGGAGGCAGACTCATTGTTACCCACGCAGGTAGTGCTCAACATCTTTAGGTCTAAGAAAACTGGAGATTATCATGAAGACATGAACGCAGCAGTTTTTCAAACATAGTTTTTAAAACTTCTGGAATTGTTGTGATGGATAACGCTCCGTATCACTCGGTGATAAAAGAAAAGCTGCATACAACTGCTTGGAAAAAGGAAGATATTCAAAATTGACTGTCGAAAAATAATGTAGAGTGGTCACTTTAAATGATGAAGTCAAAACTAATGGAATTAGTACGTACTTATAAGCCTCGCAAGGTAACGTATGACATCGACAATATTGCTCATTAGAACGAGCATACAGTGATAAGGTTGCCTCCATACCACTGTCAATTCAACCCAATCGAATTGATATGGACCCAAGTAAAAGAGAACAAATCATATAACTTGACTGAAGTCGAACAACTGACGAAAGTAGCGTGTGAGTCAATTACACCTGAGAACGGGAGAAAGCAGTGAGGATACGAAAGAAATTATTGAATAGGCTTGGGTGAAAGAAGGAATCCGTGAAGAAAAGATTGGGCAAATGGTTATCGAGGTTACAGAAAGTTCTTCGGCATCGCATGAAGATTCGGACACGTCAGGTTCTGAGTGGGGACTTCAAGAAACTATGGACAACGAAGACTTGGGCTGCTTTCTTTTAGAATAAGATCAATAAAAATATTATTTTTAATTTTTTAAATAAATTACCTTTCATTTTTGCTCATTTTTTATCAAACAAAAACACAAAAAATAAATTAACCCCCCACCTCCCGTGTCTCAACGTCCAACGGCCGGACTGTAAATATGACCACCTGATATATGAAGAACTAAACTAAGATAACTATTTCTATTCATCTCATCTTTCTCCAACTGAGTACTTCAGTAGAATGGTGATTCGAGCTCGGGCATGTCAGAATAAACTTGAAGATTCATATATGTGTAGGATCATAGGGTACTTTGGTCCGAAAATAGAAGAAATCGTTATCTACCAAGAGATTGATGCCATTGACAGATTTACGCAGTTTTTGGAAAATATAGGTAGAGAGTAGATTAAGGAGGCAAGAGAACCGAAAGTGCAAGGTTATTCTTCTCGAAGCGAAAGTAGGAAGAGGACCCCGGTAGAGGAGAATACACCCGAAAGAGAGAAACGTATAACCGTGATGAAGCACATCGGAGAAGAGGCTGGTTTTAAAGAGAAAATTATAATATAAGAGCGGATTACAGGTATAGAGAGCGAGGTCCTTGCCGACGAAAGGGGAAGATCTACCAGTGAATCAAATCTAGGTAATTGAGGAGAATAGAAAGAACCACGGGTCCAGCCAAGAGGGGCCGAAAATGGGGTTCTTCTAGGAAAATTTAGGTTAGAAGACGTCTGAAGAGAGTGGGGGAAAGAAGATTTATATGGAGGTTTTAAAACAGAAGGGGGGAGGGGTTAGAGGAAGTGCCACGAGTTCGGAGGTTGATGAGTGAGTTGGGGCGGAGGTGCAGGAAGCGGCAGAGGAGATCCGGTGCTTAGTAACGGAGAGCGTCAGAAATGGCAGAGACTGATCCACACCAGAGTCTTATAATGATCCAGAGAGGGTCCACCTGATATGTTGTAGTTTAATATAGAGTACTAATTGTGGTATGCATTCAATAATTTAGGTTGACATCCAAGTCAGCATCCAGTAACTAAGTTCTGTTCTAAAATATATTTATAGGATTTACTAGAAGGGGATATTAATAACTTACTTATCT
The DNA here is from genome assembly GCA_911387785.2 of Aelia acuminata. Lineage (NCBI taxonomy): Eukaryota > Metazoa > Arthropoda > Insecta > Hemiptera > Pentatomidae > Aelia > Aelia acuminata. The sequence goes on along the minus strand of OU426978.1, from coordinate 203,782,829 downwards.
ATGTGTCGTTAATATATATGTTTAGTCTTTACTAGAAGGTGTATTAATGATTTAGATTCTTAGTAAATAAAATTAAGTATGGTCAGAATTCAATTCATTTTTTCTTTATTTTCATTCACCCCATGCCACAGATTTCTTAAAATAAATAAAATAAAAAGGATAAATTATCCTATATATAGGATATATACATTGATACATATTCAATACATTAATTTTATATCCATATGTGCCGTTTGTGGTAACCCCCACCAGCCTTTGAAAAGCGGGCAGTCAGAAACGTAGTAGGAGAAAAAAAAGGTTTGTTACAACAAGCACCTAAAACGCGTAGATAAATCTTTCTCATGCAAAGTACTACTAACAAGTGCTGTACTGTTAACAAGTAAAGCGTAATACGCCTGCGAAAGAGTTGTCTACTTGTATAAGCTTACTTAATGAAAATCATTCGTTTCCATGGTAACTAAATTAAGCTTTCATCATTACTAAATAGAGAACTAAAATTGAATGCCTGAAAAAAATGGAATCGCTCGCTATGATCGTAGCTTAATTTTCCCAAATTTTGAAGGGAAAATCCAAATGTGAGAGTAAAAAGGGTCTTGAGCGATATATTGGATTCCATATTCTTCCATAGGTTTCAAAAGAAAACTAGGTTCAGAATTGGTATCATCGGTTTTATATTTTTATTAGCCTGAGTATCCATGGTTATGATGATTGTGGATTCGCATATTTCTCAGTATATCTTGATTTGGTATTAATACTTTTTAAAGAAGTTTGGCAGAAATAAAAATCTGCCCTTACGTACCTTTAGCCCAAGATTAAAGATACACACTTTTCACAGCAAACTCTTTGAATCCAGGTTTAGTCCAAATCAACCAAAAAACCATAATTATATACCATATCAGCTTTTGACTGATGGTGTCTGAATACTTTCAAAAGTAGCCCTCATATATAAAAAATAAAAAGTCAGAATGGCTTACAAACAATCTTGGCATCTTTATACAATGAGTGATCACTCATCAAAAAAATTTTTTTTTTCCAATTATTTAAAATTAATTTGCCTTATACAGGCTTTTGTAAGCGATTAAATGCATATTATGTACAATGAAAAACGAAGTATGAGGTTTACAAGCAGGTAACTTGCAGTTAAAAAAAAAAAAAGACTCACTACAGATTAATAAAATCAATCTTTACCAGTGTTTCAAGGTAAAACTTTATTTGCATAAATTAGATAACAAATAATTGATTAGGCAACAAATAATTTTTAGTTTCAAATTAAAAAATATATCAATAGGATTTATCTCATGCCCAAAGCAAAATTACCTAAAGACAAAATTACCTAAAGAATTAAAGAAAAAACAAAAAAATAATTTTCTTCCAGTATCCAGTATGAACAAAGGCGCTTTTTTTTTTTTTTTTTTTTTTTTTTTTTTAGTTCCTATTCTTATTGCTTCGTAACATTTAAAAAGAAAAATGTGCAATCATAGGCAAGCTATAAGTTCAAATCACTAACCAAATACTGTTTAAAGGGGAAGGGAAAAATAATCTATCAGAAGCCTAAATTTTTATATTGTTTGATTAAGCGGGAAGTTTGGAAAGGACGATTTGTGCATGTCATCCTCGCTCAATCGAAGGATATTAAACAGCTATTATTGATTCTTTATCTACTTTCTATCTATATTGGGATTTTCTATTTTATTTAAACAGCAGTAACCCTGCCTGAAGGGAGTTTATTTTTTAGTTCTGTTCATACCACACATGTACAGATGCACCAATTTTTTATTCAGAAGAAAAATTGATGCAAGAAAGAAAATTTATTTTTATTCATGGACATCTAGAATCTATAAATATGCATAAGAAAACATGAATAAATCTAAAGTTATTAGTCTGACTAATTAAAATTAAGAATTAAATAATACTTATAGTAATTTATGAAAATTGGTAAAAAAAAAACAGCTTCGAAGACTTTAAATTTTAAGAAAGCTATAAATAGAACAACTATGCTAAAATTATTATCAAATTGAAAAAAACAAAAGGAACTTAAAGGAATATTCTTTTTTTAAACTTTCATATAAAAGTCAAACCCCATTTGTCCCCTGGCGAGATGAAACTTACATAACTACGTATAACTTCATTCAAGTTTGTATATAAACTGAGATTTTATTTCTATTCAAAAGAAGAGATCCAAGTACATATACAATTTTTACTTTTTGAATGAATAAAATGTAATAGAAAATGTATTGTTCTAAATTGATATTAGGAAACTATATCATAAATGCTTTATTAGTTTAACTGTTTCAAAGAATAAAAACTGCGATTTAAGCTTCTCTGCCGAAGACTCTCATCGGTAAGAGCAATGAATAAAATCTAATATATCTTAGAGTTTAGTAGTTCTTAGTGAATATAAAGTCTACATACTTCATTTAATATATTATATACTTGAACTGAAAAGTTGGTTTAGGACATTAAAATTTCATTTAATTTTAGTTTTAGAGGGAACAACTTGATGACACTTAAAAGTCCTAGACATTTCGTGTTTTTTTTTCTTTTTCTTTTTTCAGCGTTATATAAAAATTACTAAAAAAAAAAAACCATCATATTTTATTCAAAGTTTTTAGTTTATCTAAACATAATAATCTTACCTAATTTTCAGTAATATGTTACGGAAAATATATATGATTGTTTTTGTTATATCCATTGTTGCATTTAAATATAAATTAATTCTAAATGATTATGACAGTTAGAATACAAAAAAAACAAAAAAAAAAAACGGAACATTCTATTGTGATTTTTAATGGGATTACTAATACAGCTGATATGTGCGACTAAAATTTAAATTTTATCCGACGTTAATTAAATATAAATTATATACAATTGCTTATGTATTACAAGTAAATTAAGTATATTAAATTAAATTATTGCATTTATAATTAAATTTGAACAGCACCTCGCTAATAATTGATTTTAACATTAGAAGCTAACACAATAACGTGCAGCACTTCTTTGTAAAAATAACCTCCCCCTTGCCCAGATTTACTGGAATGGAAAAAAAAAAAAAACTAAGATGATAATAAATAAAACACTAACAGCTTTCTAACACGTTGACTCGATCAGTGCGAAAATTAAGTTTATTTAATATAGTACAAATGATTCAGAAAAATATAAATAAAGTTACAAATGAGCACGTTTTTACGTAAATTTAAAGATTTTTTTTCCCTTTATGTATGAGGGTAAATGAGACACTATACCATATAATATTTGAATGCCCAATAGATAGCTCTTTTAGAAATTCTTTTCTTTCAGGAATAAATACACTAACACCATATCAAATATTAAATCCAACCAATTTAAAGTATGTCAAGAAACTTTTTTTATTTATAACAGGTATAATAAGGTATAGAAATCTAGCTAATCAAAATCGAACATCATGTTATAAAAAAGGTTTCATATTAGCTTAACTGGGTAAAATAGATGAACTTAGGATGCTTAAACCGAGCTTTTTTAATGCACATTTTATTTTACATATTTTTCCAATGTATTAGAATTATATAATGTATATCTTTATTTTTATATCTATTATTATTTATACTTATTATATGGTAGAAATGGCTGTTGTTAAGGGAGGGATAAATATATTGGTCATGTTGATATTTTGATGATATTTTTACAAGGTATAGGTTATTAGGACAGTTTTATTTGTAAAATGGATAGCTTATTTTGTTATTGTTTAGAATTTATTACTATATTTATGATGCCAGAATCCACTTGTATAGGGCTTGACCCTGAAAGCAAGCTGTAACAAATAAATAAAATATATTTCCAATGAACAAGTATTTTCTAACGATTTTAATTGTTCTTGTACGCCTTGCTGTAGTAGGCAACTAATTTGAGTTAGATATTTTAAAGTAAAAAGTTAAGCCTTCAATGAATATTATAAATGTGCAGCAAATTCATCGATAGATACGTATGTGAAACTGAAAATAAACTATTTTAACCCCCATCTCCACATCATGATAAAGTAACTTTTATTGATAAGATAAAAGTGGGAAAAATATAAAAGCTATAATTTTTCGTCATAATTACAGTAATTGAAATATAACACATAATTTAACATTAGCACCAGTATCTTGGTCTCAACAGAATGCACGAGAGTTTATATTTCAAAGATACTATAAATTGTTATGGAAGGAGGTACTTTGGCTGAGATCACTTCCAACTACATCATGTTCATCTCTAATTAATTACTTAATTAAATACCTACCCTATAGTAGCTTAATACACCCTAAAATGGAAACTTGAGTATTATCCTTAGCTCCGGATAATGTAGGAGACAGTTGCTAGAACTGTAGTGTAGTATGATCGCAATATTGAATTTGACAGTTCATAATGACTAGTATTTTGAATTTGATTTTAAATATAAGGAAATATTTTTGAATTTATTTTATTTTACTTATAATTGTATGAAGATTTTTCAATAGAATAAAAAACTGCCCTTTCAAAGCATTGTTTTGAAAATAAGCATGCTTTTGACTTTGATAATACTATCATTTTACATCGCGATGTTTCGGAGCCCAGGTTGAGATATTTAGAGGCTCTCTACATCTCAGAGAATTTAGATAGTGTAGTAAACTTTAAAACTGATGCTTGAGATTTAAATAATTTTTTCTCTGAAACTATTGGAATTCTAAATAAATGATGTGAGTAAAATAGATATTCTGTTTATATTTTATTTTTGACAAAATTGTTTTTGATATTTTGTTTAAAAAAATTTTGTAACTTCTTCATGGTTTTTATGTAATATGACCTTTTTAATCATATTTATATATATAATTTTATTAATCTGATATAGTTGTAAAAAAAAATTATTTCATTGTTATGGTTAGGAAAAACTTAATTTATGTAATGTTGGTATTGCTGATACTACAATAAATGATAGACCATCGTAGCCCCAGTTGATGAAGTGTTCTTGCACAGATTACTTAAGAATGTATTTGTATATAATTTTTTAAAAGAATTTAACTTTTCATTTATGTTAAACATTTTATAGATAGATATATTTAATCTGATAGATATATTTAATCTGATGGTGATGGTGGTCCCCCAATATTAATTTTATGAATGTTTAGTGAAATAATTTTAGAATATTTATAATTATACTTTGGTACACAATTTTACAGCTCTGATGATGACCGAAGAGACGAAAATTTGGCTCATATATAGTATATCAATTTATTTGAATTTTGAGACTATTTGAGGCCCCTTTTTTCTATTTTAATTATAATTTAATTTATATACATTAAGGAAAAACCAAGAAGGAAAAAAAAAGTGTGGTCACATAACCAATGTCTAATGTTGCTGTGTAACTAGCAACCCTCTACATTAGGTACAGCATTATTTTATGTATATATAATAATATAATAAGCATGAATATATAATAAAGTATTTCTCTCTTGTATTTTATACTGTACTATTTAATAAGTTTTATGATTTTGAAACATATTATGTCAGCTGATATTGGATTCAGCCATTTTTTACATATTAGTCTTTTTTCTCTATATTATTCTTGTTTTCAGTCAACACGAATGAATATAAAAAAAACCTACATTAAATACATCCCTTCCATATTACAACTGCAGTTTATTCGATTAAGAATAAAAATTAGCAACTTGAGCAAGTGTAAGATGGTATTCAAAGGTATGACGTAAAATTAGTCATTGGGGATTTCAATTCAGTTGTGGGAGGTAATATAGTTTGGTTGGGGAATCCAGATTTGGCGAATTTGTAGATCTGGTCACCTCGATATTATGGCGGAAGGAAGAAAAGAAAGAAGATTCCTTTTTGGGCTGGATTATAAGAAAAATCGAGACATTTCGATGACCATGACAATGATATTTATTTGCTCGAACGAATAATTTTATTTGAAAACCAAATATTTATTTTTGGAAAGATCATTTTTTTTTTCTCGTTTATTAGGGAACATGACAAAGCTAGTCTAATGTCGAAACAATTTTATATCTGTACGCTATGACTCGAAACCTCTTTTGGAAAAAAAAAATACCATAGCGGTAGTCCCAAAACAATTACAATTCGCCGGAGCCAATATCCAGCTCGTTCAATTCCACTTTCATTTCTTTCCGTCCCAAAGGAACACTTCCCTCAAACTATTTGTCCGCCTAAAGAGAGTTTGTCCAAGAGTATCACCCTCTCTGATTGGACAGTGTTATCCCCTAGTTACTGATAGAGGATATTCCTACAATTGTAACTAAACCTATATAAGAAACATTGGAAATATACACATCTGTATTGTTAATTTACCATGTTAAAATATTAATTATTGTTAAAACACTAATTGGCGAACTCATGACTTGGATTAGCACATTTATTTATTCTTCTCATGCATAATTGCTACTGAGAGTTGTGAAAGAGATCTGTACTACCGTATATTGCATAATTTTATATTTACATTATTTACTCTCAGTACTTGTATTGTATAGAATATGTGAGGCGATTAGCCTCAAAACCACCTCATTCCATTTTCAAATATTTAACAGGAAACACAAAAAACAATCAAGAGCCATGTATCATTGTTATATAGATGAAGGAAGAGGTTGCCGAAAATTAAAATTGTGGATTGAGCCGGTTTTGAAGCAATCTGGGTAGCAAACCAATCATTTTCTTGGAATCAGTTGAAATCTCTGTCTTATACCTAATATATTTTCGTAACTCTAGCTTGAATAGAAAAACGAAACAATAGTCTGGTTCCTTAGTTGGGTACAGAAAGGCAAAATGTTAACAAAGTTTGTATTAATGTAAAAATAATAAAAATGTACGTAAAAAAAATATTATCCATTTTAATTCCAGTAAACGCACTTGTTTTCAAACTTTGAATAGGAAAACTTCATAACCAGTAAATAAGCCTTCCCTAAAAACATTTATTTAAAACTATAGTTTAAATAAATAAATTTGCCAGTTGATGCATTGATAACTTTTGAAAAGAATTTGAAAATCATTTTGCCAAAAATTTGTATTGAGCAGGTTTTGAAACTAATCGCCTCATGCATTATATATTACTTATTTACAATTTAAAGTATATTGTAACGATTCTTAATCTCATAAATCTACTGACTGAGAATTAATGCTTAGTAATGTGGTGACGTTGCCGAGCTCGATTGAAGACATAATAATAGTAATAATTGATAACTGGATATATAAATTATTATAAAGTTTTAAATTATAAAAATAATAATTATATAATAATAATAATAATTATTATTATTATTATTAATGATTATTGCAAGCTTCATGCAATAATAAAGAAGAATTAATAAACATAAAAGTGCTCTGTATTCTATATAAATGGATTTATTTTAGAGTTTAGTCCCTTTATTATAAGGAAATGAAATGAAAACTGTACTAAATAAAATTTATGATTTTCCCACAAATATTATTCCACAAAGTCTTAAAACCGGTTTTATATCTATGCCATTAATTTAATACTGTTGTATTCGGCGCAGGTTGCCAAGCGCACTGTTCCTTTCGTTTTTGTGAGAACGCATGGTTTCAGCCTCACCGTTGCACAGTGGGACGAACGGAAATAATTCTGGAGCGACTTATTTCATTTATTTTTTCTAAACAATTAAATTTAAGCAGGAATTAATAAATAAAAGTGAACACAGTGTTTCTGACTAAGGATTTATAATAATAAAATAATATGTATCATTCAAATAGAAAAAATGAAAAGTAATTATTCAAGAAAATTGTGTATAATGGAATAATTATATTAATAATTACTTTTAAAATTTTGTATTATTCTAAAATTATAATTAAAATAAAATATAAATCATAAAATAAATGTATAAATTAAGTATTTATTAAAGTGTAATATCCAATTCTCAAAAACAAATAACCGGATATTTCATCGTTCTGATTCATTCAAATCTGAAATATCATAATCTAGGTTACATTCTTCGTCACAAATCATTATGGTAACGCAAGCAGTCTATGCCTTTTGAAAAAAAAAATAACTAAAGGTCTAAAATATGGAGTAGATAAAGTTACATGGTTGAAACAGGCTAAATTTTTATTGTTCCCTACATTTACGCCAGCAAAATGCACACCCACATAAACAGCAATTCTTAAAGAAAATTTATTTTTTATATACCATATTTATATTCTATGAAAATATCTGGGTGTAGGTTAGAGTAGATTTTTGGTAAGTGTTTTAAATAATAAAATAAGTAGCTTACCGACTACTACAAATAAATGATTCTACTCCTCATTTTAAAAGCCAAACATAGATATTAACTTCCTTGCTGAATAGCCTTTCGTAGCCTGGTATAAATTAGTTTCCAATACAGAACAAACTACACTTACCTATCTATTTCGACAAACTTTTAATAAGATGTGAAATTGAACTGACTTAAAATCATGATGGATTTGCGGTGTTAAACCTTTTTTTTTATTCATTTGGCATTTGTTTCAAGGACTTTATGGTATTTGAATGACTCGGGTAGACTTATGACTTCCTAAAACCGGCATAATTTTTTTTATTTTCATCTAAAAAAATAAAAGAAATCCCTTTCGGAAAAAAAATTGCCCTTGCACCTCCGCACTGTATCCGAATAAGAAAAATACAGGCTCTCAACAAAGACAGATTTGCAGCTTTAAAAAACCGTACACCTTTATTAGCAGGTATTAGCAATTCATAGTGAATAATTTATTTCTATATAGTGTGGACTATATTCTGTTAAAATATCTGGGTGTAGATCGGTGTAGATTTTTGTAATCCTATTTTTTATAACAAAAAAAAAAAATAGCTTACCGAATATTGAAAATAGAGGAGGGTATACTGTACTATATCCACGTTTAAAGAACCAAGAACTTTTATAAACTTAATTACTGAATCGTCTTCCATTGCGTATTATAAATTGTTTTAAAAAAAAACACAATCCACTCATCGATTTTATTTATTTTGCAATATAATTTAGAAATAAACTGCCTAAGCATTACGAGGGAACTACCGTGTTTAACCCCCCATTATTCTGTTAATATTTGCTTCAAGCGATTAATAATTTGTAAATGACCTAGCTAGATTGTTGTTTTCATGAGACCGACACGATTTTTTCATTTAGTTGTTGTTAACTATTTCCACCTAGATTGGCGATTCGTTCCACTGTGCGTTGAAAGAGGTGACAGATTAATCTAGAATAATAATGTTAACATGTTTCAATAGTAGACACACAGTATCACTGAGTGTGTTAAATAAATTCGTGGAAATGATATTATATTACAACTAGCTGTATATATCGGTTTCACCCAGAGAATTTCATTTTTTAAATCTATAAAGTGATACTTTTATCGACTCAAACAGTCGATTTCGTTAAAACCAATGTATTGTAAAGCGAGATTATTACGATTTTTATAACAATAAAAAATATCAGCTGAAGTTATGCAATTTTATTATTAGGACAAACGGTATGGATTTTTATAAAGAAAAAACAAACAAACAGAATTTCATCTTTATTTATAAAGATAGCTGTATACCCCGATTTCATCGGGGGAATTTTTTTTTCTAATGAAACGGTCGATTTCGTAAAAAACCATTGTAAAGCGAGATCATTACGATTTTTATAACAATAAAGAATATCAGCTGAATATCGGCTGAAGTTATGCAATATTAATATGGACAGGTGTTCGCACCTGGTATCAAAGAACCACTTGATTGATAACTCTTATTTTTTTTATTATTGAAGTTTTTTTTTTCTTTGTTATTACAATCCTATTAATTACAATCAGCTGTAATTAGACTTTTATTTTATTTATTTCTTGCCTATTAAATATTTAAGAAACTGATTTTACTGGCGCTATGGCAGCCTTGGTAATTTCAATTTTGAAAACCCACTGCCGCACACTGCTCTTAAACCGATTGTAAAGGAGAAGTTAACCTATTCACGCCTATGAATTTTTTTCTTTAGTAGTCTGAATGTAGGACTCAGAGGTCGCAACTTATTCATAGAGGTATAATAGCATCAAATAAGTGATAAGGTTAAATGCCAATTTTATAACTAAAACTAATAAAAGCATTTACATGTACATAAAATTTTAAAATTATAAAGAGCAGTATTCAGTATTATAATTATAGTGAAATACATGATATATCAAAGAAAAAAGAGACAATAATTATTTTCATAATATTCCATAATTGTTCCTTTTCACCCCCAGTTTAGTTCACATACACCAGTCACCATCACATACAACAGTCATCTACTTGGCATCACTGTGATTGGTAACTTGGACTTAAATTTCCCGGGAGTATGAATAACAGTGAATATTTTTCTACTTATTGTGAGTTAAGAAGGCTTTCTTAACAACGCAGGAAGAAATCCTGGATGTCAAGTCATTCCTCTATCAAGGGTTCTTTTGAGGGTGAGAAAAAAGAGGTTTGAAGTTAGGAAAATATAGAGGCAATATGGTTATAAAAGTAGAATATACATATCTGTCATATCCCAGTTTATAAGTTTATAAGACTCGAATTTAGGGTTAAGATGCTAGAAAGAAGCATGAAGGCAATTTCTCTGTAATTAATAAGTGTATAAGTGAGGCGTTCATTTGAAATATAGTTATTATAATTTGCATAAAATCTGTTGTAATCGATCTATGAACAATTAGACAATTCTAATATCTCATTGCAGAAAAAGTCTGTTCAGTTGGTTTAATTAGTTATTCAGAGCTACTATTTTGGAACGCTTAATATTGAAAACCTAGGTTTATGCAAGTAGGCTCTTTAAAAGTCGTGCTCAGAAAAGTAAAGAAATTTGACTTAAGCACCTATTCACTGGGGTGATAGTTGTATCCAAAAGCGCTAGTATAAATAACTTTATTTTAAGAATTCAAAATCAGGGGAAAGTACAAAAACGATAAAAATACGAGGCTCATGAAACGTTTATTCCTAGAACAGATTTGTTTGTCATGCTCGAAATTCTAAGCAAATACAGAAGAGCGGTAGCGTGCATAATCTAAAAACTATTATTATATTAAAAAAGAAATAGATTTGTAATACTAAATATATTTTTTATTTGTTTTTTTGACCTTACATAATTTTTTTTGAAAATGATATTAATGGTTGCAACAACTTGAAAAATATAAATCAAGAATAATCCAATAGATACCTTTTCTAACCCATTCTATCAAGCCTGTTAAGCGCATGCAAAGCATTACCTGATGTTAAAATCAATCCTCGAAAAGAATGTTGTTCACATGAGGATATATTAAAATGATGCTTACCACAGGCGTCGAATATAAAATGGTAGGTCTCACCTAAAAAAAAAAATATATAAAATATCACGTTACTTTTGATAATTAATAAAAATATTTATTAACAAGGAAAAAGAATCCAATCCACAAAATGTGCAGAAATGAGCGAGATCGTTTTAAACGGTATTTTATATTTATCATTATATAGTTAACATCTTAGTTTACATACTTCCAACGAAAAATTTTTGAGTTAGAAACTTATATTGAAGTACTAAATATGCGAGGATTACTATAAATATATACTATATTTACTTATGAGGATTACTATAAATATTTATTTATAGATATATTATTTATAGATAAATATTTACTATAAATACTGAATAAGCTTGAGGACGAATATCACTTTGTTGTAGTTTGTTCAGTGTTAAATAAATTAGGAGAAAGATGTAGACGTTTAGATTATGAGTTGTTTTCCAGGGCATTATGCAGTTTTGTCAATGCAACAATAATAAAATAAACAATAAAAAATTCTATCATACTAGTGATGTTTATAATATTATTTATAATTGTTATTAAAAAATGAATGTTTATACGTTTATAAGAATATAAATGTAAACATAAATAAATACAAATAAATATAAAAATAAATTGAGTTTCATGATTTTAATTTTCGGCTAGAAATAATTTCTAAATAGCCGAAAATCTTTTCTCTACGAAAACAAAATATTTAGAAATTATTTCTACTTTCTTAACACTTGGCTGCCATTTCACCTGAAATCGAGTATAGTTACTGTTACTACTGAGTAACTGTTCTCTTGTCAGAGAATGAAATATTAAAATTGTATCGAAACGAGTGCGTGACTCTCAGGCATTCCTGTTAAAGATCTAATTACTTGGTCGAGGAGGCATTCTAGTGCGAGCTACCGGTGGCCCACGCCGCACAGTGGTTGAAAATCGACTATTTTCGGAAAAAACCTTGTCAAACCCGATCTGTGAGCCCCAAAAAAATAAAGTTGATATTATCATAACCAAGATTGAATTTCCTATAAAATGTATAGGTTCGAGCCCCGCTTAACCGGCTATTCGGATTAACCGGCAGTGTAAGGAAAATAGAAAAAAAATTATACATCAATTTTTGACTCGAAACGGCTAGTTTAAACACTTTTGCTGTTTTATGCTAGTAATATCATTGATAGTACTTGCAATATAATTTTATTTCATGAAAACACTCAAGTTAGGTAAAAAAAAAAAAATCATACATAGGAACTATCAATTATTTTTGTCGTTATGTTTTAATTCTTAACTATTAAATGTATATCATATTAAAATATAAGATTGGGATCATCCGACTTTAATATAATTTTGATAGGAGATGGTGGGATTGACTGTTCAATGTAGGTTTAATAACTGCAACTCTATCTGTGAAAATTTAGTTCCCTTATTCACGCTAAATAATAGCTGAACCTTTTTTTTTTAATACCAATCTTCTAAAAACAAATGGATGCTTAAAAATTATAAGTGCCGAAGCCTTTAAGTTACCGGAGGTCATGTTAATAAACTTATTATTAATAATTTCCAAATTCAATCTAAAATCACGGTAGGTGAAAAAGTTGATTTATTATCGACCTAACAACGATTCAGACTGACTTTATAAATGATGCTACAGACCTGGTAGGTAAGGCATGATGTTTTACTAAACGATTAGTAATATCCTAATTCGAAGCACAAGCTCCATAGCGAATAAACTGCACGAAATAGCTTTGGTATTTCAATAAAAAAAAAACCCACATGTACAGACGCAGGTGGACGCAGCAAGAATATGTTTTAATATTTCCTTGAATGTATCTTCTTCTTAAAAAAATGGATTTTAAAACTGCGCTCGGCTGCGCTTGAAAAATATGGATTACCAAAAAAATTTTTTGTCTTAATTTTATTGCATTTATTCGGGATTTTATTTCTAAGTTAAAACATAGACCAAATAGCATCATTTTTATGTTGGTGTAATATGTGAGATCGCTTTTCATGATTAAGAAGGAAAATGTCTCTAAGAAACAAAAATGCGAGTTGTAAAAATTATTATAGTGTTATAAATTTTCCGTTGAAAAATAAACCTTTTCAATGATCGATTTTCAAAGGGTCCTAACAAGTTTAAAAATCAGAATATATCCGAAAAAAATGATAAAATGTGTCAGGTAACTATTCTATTAATTAATATCGAAAAGAAAAAGAATATTCCAATACCTTCAAAAAATGGGTTTTTTCCGCCTTTCAACCACTGTGCGCCGCCCAATGAGGCAGTCAAGTGCGAGCCATCGGTCGTATACGCGGGCGTGAACGTGTAAAATATTGATACTAAATGGAAAAAAAAAAAAACAAACGACAATAGTGTTTAATAGTTAATATTTCATACTACAGTATTATACATTTATGCCTTATTGTTGTGTACATATGTTTATCGTTGATGTATAATCATTTTGATAACTAATAGAGCTTATAAAGCTTTATAATTTTTTTTTTTTTACAAACAATGTTTTTATGCTTTTATTTTTGTTCTTTCAGGTTAAACTTAGCAGGTGGGTTTGGTCAAAGGTTGAGTGTTTATGAGTGAAATGTTGTGAAAATGAAATGAGTGCTTTTATCCTATATTCTATCTATTTTAATAAATAAATTATTATATCATGATATTTTTTTTCATTTTCAAAATTGATTTTTGGTTACCATATAAGATTTTAATAGCAAGTCACAAACTAATGTATCTTGCTTAGCTGAGAGGTACCGAAGGAGTCACAAATCAATTAAATCCATGCTGACCCACCAGTATACAGGAGAGCGGACCTTTTGTTGATTCGGGCCCAACACCTGTGTCAATAAAGCTGGGGTCTCTTTCCGGCTTGTCCAAGCAGCTGCTTCACTACGATTCTTATTTGTACCTTATTTTGAGTAGTTACAACAGTAAATAGACCCCCCCCCAAAAAAAAAAAATAGAAGTAATTACGAATATGTTTAAACAGACATATTTCAATTTGTTTTATATCAAAAAATGTTTTCTATTCATCTCTAATCTGTACTGTAGTCATCTAATTTGATATTTTGGAACATCCCATTCACTTCTCTAGATTTGGTCCTTGGCCATTCCTGGGAGGTGTTACGCACTCTGAATCTTTTCACTCTCATCCACCACGATAATTCAGTAAAATACAATCAAAATCTTAGACGAATTGGCCACTATTGAAATAAAAATTTTCGATGTTTTAATGGTTTTATTTGTATCCCAAAGGTGCATTTACAAGGTACGAACTTTACCATCGAACCTACCCTCGAACGTCATGTCCCGAACACTTTTCGGTAAATCTTAATAAGAATGGAACTCAAACAGGTACTGTATTCGTTCGACTGAGTGTTCGGGGATAGCCCTAGTGTAGCTTTTGTGCTTGTTGAGATGAACTTCTAGACCTTCTTTTAGCATTTTTCTGCCGTTGATTTTATCTTTTATATTTATTACAAATAGTTAGAGCAAAAGCCGCTAGTTTCAAGTCCGCCGACTTATAATTGTTCGCAGACATAATTGTTCGCACGACTGTAAATAGCTGTTCGCTGTAGGGCAAGGTTCGGGGGATTACCTATTGGAGGGTGAGGTTCCCACACTGCAAAGGCACCTCAAGATGACTATTCTAGGTCCTCCCCTCTCGATGGAGTTGTGCTAACCTTTAGAAGGAAGGGAGTGGAGTACTACCCCAAAGGTAAAGTTGGGAATAGCTGCTGAACAGTTTTTTTTTCTTTTCCTAATAATTTTTCCTTGTATGATTCTTGATATTCTTTTATTTTTATTTTGTTTCTAGATATTAATATCAAAAATTCAACAACAAGAATAGCACAACACAAAACTTGCGCCAACCTACCCTAAAGTATCAACAAATCAGCATCAGCCAGACATGCAATAACAAAAAACCATAAATTTAATTTCGATACCACAGAAATAATGGACAAAAATCTGGTGCGTGCGCGCAACACACAACTTTCACATACAACCTTACTTAAATTAGAAATTAATGCGTTTTGTTAATGCCACTTCTCAAATTTACACGTTTTTCCACATTCATTTCCTATTTGTTTTCATTTGCTCTATAAAAACAATGCAAACATAATACTCCGTCTTCTGATTTTATAATTCTCTAAGTACTTGTTGAAAATTCCATTTAGTTACCATGAAACAAATAATTTCTATTAAATGAACAGAACGGCTTTAATTATGAACAACGGTCTGTCATTAAAGGCGTAATACGCATGCGTGGGCTCAACGTGTTTTATGAGTTGACTGAATATTTTTCTTTTTTTTCTCCTCTATATGTTCACTTTGTTTTTATCATATCTCATATTTAGCCATTTCTTATTTTTAGGCGTAACGAGAGACAGTTAATTTCTCCATATAAACAAAAACAAAGGTACTGTATAGGAAACAAAAAAACAGCCACCTCAGAACATTTTAATAATGATAGCGCTTACCTGATATTAAATAGCACCTAATTTTTATCAAACATGACGAATTTTATGAAAATCGTTAAATCCGTTTTTGAGATTAAATCTTAGCTATCGCATCTTTGGCATATTCATCAAATACCCAGTTTGATCAAAATCGTGAAAACCTTTTTTGAGTAAATAAAAAAACACCTTAAAATGATACAAAATTTATTAAGTAAAGTCCTCCTTCCGGTTGATCAATTTTGATCAATCTAGGGCATATTAGTACATCAAATACTCAGTTTAATCAAAATCGTTTTTGAGAAAATCGAAAATAACGTAAAAAGTTATTAAAGAAAGTACCCCCTCCCTTTGAGCAATTTTGATGAAATTTTTGCTGTCACATCGCGGGCATATACATACGCCAGATACCTTATTTCAGGTTCGCAAGGTTTATAATTTTTGAGCTAGTCGGTTCACACACACAGACACAGACCATTTCGCGGGACTTGGTCATTTGGACTCAGGGGACCCCAAAACGTGTATTTCCGTTGAAAACCGGAAGAAAATTTTTCACGAACGCAATACTACCACTTACTATATATTTCATATATAGGTAAGTAAAAGTAAAAAACAAACCGATAAAATCAGAAAAATCAATTAAATAAAAACTATTTAAACTAACAATATGACATTCTTGTTACTTTATTCTCGAATCTTGTTAGAATATGACATTACAGATATTATGACTTATATCAAATTTAATAGATATTATAAACTAACAAAAATATGATACTATACGTATGATCATGTAAATTGAGGCCTGCTGGAACAAGGAATATAAGTACACGTCTAAGTGACCGATAAACGTTAGGGGAATTTTCATAATGGCATTAAACCTATCACTATTGGATCGTTTTTCTATTACTTATTTCGTTCTTATAATCTGTAATTAATGTGATCAATAAACATTCGGTTTCCCTATGTTTTATCAAATTTTCCCTCTACTCATACTAAACTTTTTTACGGATTTTTTTTGTTTCATTTTTGAGCTCTGATAGCCATATCATTAATCCAGTATTATACCCACATAAAAAGAATACCCACGTTCAAGGGTCCAACATCGGCTAATGATCTTTTTTTCGGGATAAAATTTAATTGAATTAGAGGTATTCCCAAGGTCAGTAGGTTTATTTTGTATTATCTCTCTTAAGGGTCATATATTACGCCATAAATAAAGGGGTAAATTTAAAAAAGTTATTTCTTTTTATGTATATATATAGATATTTTTTTTTTTTTTGGGGGGGGGGGAAGTATTTCAATCGGAAAACTCACCTATATTGTGAATTTAATATTTTTTAGAAAACTTCGGGGATTTCTTGGTGACATTCGTTACCTAAAAGAACGTAAAGTACCACTTTACACCCCTCTGAAGCCAACATCTTTCATGCTAGAAAGGTTCTGCAGAGGGCTTGGTTGGCTTTTGATGTAGGCAAATTACATATCTTATTCATGCTCGTAAACCACTTGATAAAGCATTGATATGCAAATGTCCACGAGAGATGTAGCAGTTTCTTGCAACCGTGTCTCACGTCTCAACAAACGTTTATTGTGATAAACTATAAGTTATTACAAATAGGTATTTTTCTCCTTTTTTACTTTCACTTACCTACATTGCGATCGCGTTTTTGACACATGGGCTAATCATTTAGAAACTTATAAGTAAAAGGGAAGGTTTCTTACATTTAATTACAATATATTTTACTAGCGTTCCCCGTCGCGGCTTTGCCCGTGAGCCTTTAAAATAAATTCTGTGATAATTATCTTGGTATTGATTTTATATAATATAATAACAAAATTAATTTAAAAAGCGAAGTGAGCGAAGGGGGAGAGTGATCGGATCTTCCGGTAGGTGGAATGTTGGAGGGGGAAGCTGCCGGCTCGGTAGAGGAGAGGGAGGCGCGAAATGGAAAGAGTTCACTAAAACCCCCGAAACAAAAAAATGCTTACTCGTCGTGAACGCTTCATTTTTCGGCTTTAGAACCTAGTTTTCGACGACCCCGTAGGGCTTCCAGTTAAACTCATCGTATCAAGATCTTTAAAATGAGTCCAAATTAGATATTTTTTCTCGAAGTGCAAATATAGGTGTCCGTTAGAGTTAAACGACAATTTCGCCATTTAAACCCCTTAGGGGTTACATTTTTGAAATTCCTTTCTTAGTAGATACCTACATCTTGTATAAAATCTATATTCCGAACCTCTAGTTTCTATCACACTAAACAAATTCTTTAGAATCAAACCATGAGAGTTGCTCTCTTCTTAGACTTGCGCCTCCCCACTTTTACCAGTACTAGTGCAAGCAAGCCATTAGGCGGAAATATTATATTTATTTATTATAACATTATATAGTCTTTATCTTCTGACTCTTAACTCTAGTCTTTAACAAATAACTCATAACGTTTAATGAGTAATTATTATCTGATACTATTTCTCGTTCGCGAGAATATGGCTATGCAATGGGTTGTAAAACTAGAACAATCGGTTGTAAATATCCAAGCCCTATTGTGATGAAAAATCACGATGAAATTCTGCTGGCTCCGCCATATTTATGAATAGATACAAATAAAAAATTGACTGAAAGTAGTATTTGCTAATAATAGTTTTATTTTATTATTTTGTTGATTGTAGCGAATAAATTAGAGTCAGAGACATTAAGATTTTACTTGGGATGCCCCCTCCATTACAGACTCATGATGATGAAATACTGAAACTTTGCTAGTAAAAAATTTAGTGAGCACCTAAATTGTATTATTGTTGTAATTGTATTAACTAAAAAACTAAAACAAAAACAAAAAAAAAAAACACCACTGCAAAACCTTTGGTTTTTTTTTTAAGTATATTGGGTTTTTTATAAATAATGGAGGCGATGTAGCCGAAACATCATATTTATAAAAAAAAACATCGTATTTTATAATCTTAACTACCGAAAAATGCAATTTTTCACAAACCTATTTATTTATTATATTGTTTGCAAACAAATAAAGAAAATAAAACATTCTTTGTTTTTGATAAATAAATGTATTAAAACGTAAAGCATATAAAATAAATATAATTTCATCCTATCGTCTTATCTTACAAGCAATAGGAAAAGGAAAAGAGATCATTGTTTGGTTTGGCATGATTTAAATCTGCCAAGCTTGTCTTTGCCAGTGATCTGCCATTTAAAATGGATAGATTTTTTTTTTTCAAGATTTCTTTTCATGAATACGTATTCTCAACCGTTATCTTCTGTTTTATCCACCTGTAATGAAAAAGGCCGAGAAAAAGGGAATAAAGGTTCTTCATCTTCAAAAGTTTTTTAAAAACTATTGTTGAATAAAACATTGGTAAGCTTCTTAAGACATATTATGTCTGAGTTGATTGCCGCCTATATTATAAATGAATATATATACATATTATTATCTTCATATAATTAAAATTATGTAAATATTATTTATATGCCATACTTATTGCTATCTATAATTTTAGATAAAAAATAAGCTCAATGAGGAACAGTTATTAATCTACAGAAAAACCTAGCCCCTAAGTTTGCTTTGTTTAGATTGTAGCGGCATAACCGCTTATCGACTGCGATTTTTGAAATCGATCGAGCAGCCAGTAATCGATCATTTAAAATGTGGCTCGAATAGACAGTGCCTGCTATGCCTTGTTGCTGCTCGGTAATTTTTCAGGTTTTCAGGTTATCACAAGATACCAATTACCCACTACTTGCATGGATGTTGATACTTGGTGAGGTATACCGGCTAACACGTAAATACTAGTATTAGAAAAAAGGCTGTTATCACTATTATCTTCATTGCTGTTTTGGAAGAAGGTTATGATAACCAAGAAATTATTTTTGTGCTGCATTTAATTGGACAACTTTTACGTAGTTATCAAGTCATTGTTAACGTGAGTTTTTTTTTTCTTTTCCTTTGGTTGTGTTCTTATTTAATCCTTGTAAATAAAGAAGAAATTTATTTTACGAAAATAATTTATTTATTTAATTTTCCCTTTTTGAACACGCTTTAGTTTGTTAAGAGCCTTCTAATTTTATTATCAAAACATCTTAACAAGATATAAAACAAAATTTACATCGGCATTGAATAATAAAACTTTCTTTTAGAATGCTTCTGTGTTAAAATTTTAAATCTTCATTAATTCATTGAATTCATATTGATAATAAAATAAATAATATGTTGGAGTTTTTTTAAAGAATGTTATGACTTATAACAATAATAATAAGGATCGGTCACCCTGAATACAACATTCTGACCGGTGGTTTTTTTTAATAACTGTGGTTAACTTCTGTTTTTAACATTGTAATTTTCGTCACGAAAATTATTTCTAAAGAAAAATAGTATTGCGTGACGATATCCTGATACGAATTACGGTACATTTTTGGGTCCCCAACGGTGCTCCGGACAAAAATCGTAAGTAACAATTCACATAGTGAATGACCTGCTTAATAAGCAGTGCTTATTTCGTTTCACAAAATGAAGCCGTGTTCATAAATAAAACAAGACATCTATTTCTATTTTGAAGAAAAATACGAATTTTCAACTCCTCAATATGTAATGTTAATAACAATGACCTTATTATATAAAACAATTATCCAGCAGAAACAGGATAGGAACAACTGGTGGAGGCTGGTGCAGGAGGCCATGACTCGGCATCGAGTTGTCGCACCAAATGGATAGAATAGAACAGAATATAATATATAATTATCTTACTAATGGAATATATTTAAATTAAATATTTTTAACACGTTAGGTCCGGCATCGGTCCCCGGGGTCCGATGTCTTAACAGCCGATTCTCATATGAAAATGTCCGAAGGTCCGAACACTTCTAACATTCAATTCAGTCAATTTTTAATGAGATTATTGCATTTTAGTGCAGAAAATGTTGCTAACAGCTGAAATTCTGTTGCTTTTTAGATTCGGACTCCGAGGTCCAATTTTCGATAAAGAATGGCGTAAATCCTGTATCGGCCTGCCCTGCGCCTATTATGTCCAGTTCAAATCCTTACCAAGAGATAATGCCACTGAGGCGCTCATTTAATTCCCTTTTAATCAAAAGATAACGCTTTCGTCAAGCATTCCCATCAGACTACAATTACAACTATTTTCCGCAAAATAAGTCTTTCTAAGTAGGTCTAAGTAAACTTTATAATACTTTAATTGAAAGCATCTCACCAGATGATACGGCATCGCACATTCGATTGGCCAAGTGTTCGTGTAAATAGTTATCTTTAATTAAAATACAACAACAGTTTTTCCCAATGGAATCGATGATTAACATCAGGTTACAATATTGTAACAACAATACGGACTGTCGTAAAATTATTATACAAAATAACAAACAAACAATGAAAACTCAAAACAGTAACAATGTTATAAAACAGTAAACTTGGAGTGATAGAACAGTGGCTTAAATGTAACAGCTGGCTGCTTCTCTGTTCAACGTAAGACTAAGACGCTGAGGTAAGGCGCACATTGAGCTGTGCCACGCAGGTGACGCAGGGCAGAACAGGACAAATAGGCACAGATCAGGGCAGGGGAGCACGAATAAAAACTGCGTCGCACAGTTTTCCGCGGACATTGGACCGCGCGTTTCCTTTCTAATTCCCATATCACAAATACTGCTCTGCTCTGCTCTGCGTCGCAAGTGTCTCAATGTGCGCTCGGCCTAATTGATCGCTTCTCAGGCTTGGCGCAAATTAAGACACTCGCGAAGCAGAGCAGAACAGAGCAGTTTTTGTGGAAAGCGAATTAGATAGGAACCGCGCACATTGGGACGCAGAGCAGGGCAGCGCAGTTTCCCATCTACCACACGTATTACAAAAACTTCTCTGCTCTGCTATGCGTTGCGAGTGTCTCAATGTCCTATATTTGGTCCGCTACGGTCCCACCCATGAAGGCGCAGAAAATTCCAAATATGGTATTAAGTACTAATACATGGACTTTAACTGTTCCGGGCAATTCTAGAACTTTGGTTTCAGGTCACAATATTATGAGATTCGCTTTTTTTATATTTAATAGTATCCTTAGATCGATATATAAAATTAATTTTATTAACAAAATAATATAAATACTCGTTTTACATGCATTTGCTTTTTTAACTTACAAATTTACTTTTTCTTATATTAATATATCAAAATTAAGCAAGCTAATTACAATTGGGAAAAAAAGAATGAAAAAAACCCCATATTCTTGACAGAATTAAAATAAAACCGACTTAAACTAATAAGTACAAGATAACTGTGGACGTTATTACAATTTAATCAAAATATAAAAACTTGCAACTAGATTAATATGCTTGTGATAAACTTGATGATTAAAACAAAAATAAAATAACCTTTTGAATTAAAATAACACACCTTTAAAAATTAATATGGTTTACATTAGATCAAAAATTATAATGTGCACCACATGTTGCAGTCGTTTGTGCTTGTGTTTTTTGCAACATGAGTTATCATATGAATAATTAACGATCGATGTGATATGCTCGTGTAGGTGAATTAAAGAAATCCGTTGCTAGTTTCTTGACATATTGTTGGATGTTTGGTATACTCGTACCTAAAACTTCGTGCATGTGCGTAATTGGCGTACGTCTAGGAAGGGACCCTATAAATCTCAAGCATTTATTTTGTACTACCTGTAACTTTGAGTAGTTAGTTGCTCACGCGCTTGACCGAATTGGGCATGCATAGAACAGAACGGGTCTTATATATAAATAATAAATTAATTCCCTATTTATTATATTTAACCTAGACTTTCTGTTCAATGGAGGGAATAATTTTTGTAGTAACCGAATTGCTTTATCACATTCAAGTGAATAGTATCCTTATGGTATCTCTTTTATTATGTGCATTCGCTTGTATTTTTTATATAAAATATAGATGGGAAGTCTAGTAGATGGATCAATGACCTTAGCCGAATAGAACAAACAACCAGAGGGGTAACACCTCCTGGGATGGTAAGCTGGCGAAACGAAGACGGATGACGTTGAGAAGAAGTAATTTGCGGTGGCTAATGACTTCATAGTACCATTGGCCCTTCCATCATACTTACCACGCCCACCGCATCCAACATGCCTTTCTCATTGGCTGGCCCGTTCTAGATGAACAAATAACTCCATGCTCATTCATCAAAGCCGTGAGGGATAATAATTTTCTTTGGTACTTATATCCACATATTTTATAATTTTGGCATACCCATGACATCATTCTCGAAATATATTACAGATACTCCAGCAAGACTCTAGATTAAACTAAAATAAATTGCTACATCATTACATTAGAGATACTTTCTACTAAGTCTCAAGGACTAAACTATAAGATGACTCTGTGTATGTTTCTATCAGTCTATTACTCTTTAACTCTTCCTTGTGTGAATTTTGGGGAAATATATATTTATATTCAGAGCTTGGAGTGGGGATTTGCTAGTTTTACACTAGAGTGGGGGAAAAAGTCTCGGCTCACAGCTTCATGGGTGTCCTTAGAAATATAGCGAGCTGGTGGGTTTCAAAGGGACGGATACAAGTGTTATATCAAAAAGAGGGAAGGCCTACAGGCTAACAGGGTAGAGGCCTCAGAATGTGGAAGTAATAAAGTTGTTAATATATTGTGGCAGTGACACTTATTTTCGGTGAGGACACAGCGGTCAGTCAGCATGTGGGGTTGGCCTGGAGGGTCTTAGGTCACATGGCATCTAATTTAACAATAAGAATGGTGGAAATAATGACCTGGGACAATTACTATTTAATGTTATAATTTTTTGTTATAAATTATAACATTATTTTTATATTGATATAAAAATAAAAATAATGTTATAATTTATAAAAAAAATAATTATGAGACTTAAGAATTATTTGTTAACTCGCGAATGAGGTCCCTCATCCAAAGCCTTTTATTTATAACTTATTTATAGGCATGTCAGATGTTGTCCTGTCTCCTACTAGTCGGTTCAAGTGTCCATATAAGTTATTAAAGCCTTTAAGCGGACAAAATTACCTGGAGGATAAAGCATTTAAAAAAAAAAAATGCAAAAAAAATAATGTGACGAGTACAACTAAATCGTCGCCTCTTGGACTTTTATACCTCGAATCATTCTCGAATAATCATAACGAATTTCGGTACCAAAGAGTTAAAAACAAGTCGAAATGTGTATTTATTCTTTTGCAGGCCTCAAGTTATTTTCACAGCAATAAATCTAGAAGTCTGTACCAACATTGGACCAACAAAGGCACAGCAACGCAACATGTAACAAACAAGCTGGAAAAAACCCGACAAGATAGGCAGATGTGGAGAGATCTGGTTCTGACAGCTGAAAATCTACAAGAACTGTATAACCAACACTAACAAAAAGATGTTACAGAATAAAAATGTTACTATTTTATTTTGCCGTATCTGGGACTTCACGCTTTCCATCTGGGAAAGGAATTTTTTCAGTTTGAAAACGTAATCTTAGATAAATGGGGAAACGCTCGTATAATGCCTTCATATTTTTTTTTTTTCATTTAGTAAGTACTTTCATAAAATAGACCTACAAAATGATAAATCAGTCCTATCGTATTCAAATAAATTCATTATTTAGTCCTTCCCCATCTCTCTGTTATGGAGAACACCTTATGGAGAATAAAAAACAAAAATAAGTAAATAAATGTGGATAAAGCTATTTTCTGTGAATTTTCTAAATTACATTTATACAATTATCAAAACACGTTGGTTAGTAGGTGAAAGTCGTGAAAGAGCGTACCGTATCATATTTTTTTTTCCTTGAAAATGGCCCACTGGCAGTGTAGTCCATACGCATACATCATTAAACAAAGAAGAAAATAAAAGTAACGGATGTTAACCAGTAAAGTAGTAGTCATAAAAACGGCTTTGGGGCGAAGGTCTGATGAAACGGCCTATGGGATCTGTAGTGACCTTATGAATCTACTGATCTTCATTAAAAAAAAACGTGAAAATCTGCTAGATGTTCCTGAATTTTCATGAGATCGTTAGGTTGATATGTTTGTGGCATAGGTCTGAATGGACCATAGGATTTCTAGGCCAGTGACTATTTAATTGTGCATACCTTAATTAAGCAAAAACGTCAAAATCAGATGGTTGTTCATAAATTTTCACGAGGTCGTTAGGTTGTAGAAGTTGATAATTTCACGAAAAGTGACCGTGATATCAAGTTAGAAGAGGGGTGGACTGGAAAAGAGAGGAGAAAAGGGAAGCCACAAATTGCATATAACAAAAATACAACTAAAATTTAAAGAAATAATTATACATATTTTTACTTTCACTTACCTATATTTATTTATTATTCCTACCTTGCCTCATAAGGCAATACGGATTTGCAGCAGTGAGAAGAATCTGAGAATCAACTCACTGCCGCAACGTGGCATGAAATAGCAGTTTAATCACTGATGTGTCATCCTGTTCACTGGTGTGTTCTTCTGTTTATTGGTGTGTTATTCTATTCTTCTCCTCAGTCCGGCGGTCTTCCTGGAGCAGCTCCAGCTCTCCGTCCCAAGGTGAAGTGATCCTGGCCAACTGCTTCCTTCCAGCCGTATACAAAGGAGTTGAAGTACTGGTAGTTCTCCTTCACCATCAGCTGAGGGAGATCGTTAGCAGTCAGAATGTACAGCCCTGTCTCTCTCAACAGTTTGGCTTTCAGTGTCTCATAGGCAGTACAGGTCAGTAAAACGTGCTCAGCGGTCTCCGGTTCCCTACAAGTTGGGCATAGGGGATCGATGTCCTGACCATGTTCTACGAGCTTGGCTCGAAAACCCCCATGCCCCGTGAGGAACTGTGAGACCCAATAGTCAGGGACAACCCATGTGGCTTTTAGCCTGGAATCAATGGTGGGGAAGTATTTCCTTAGGGTAGCCCCTTTTATTGTTGTCACCCATCGCTGGCTCCAATTTTGTATCGTGTTCTCACGAATAATACTTCTCCATCTTCGTTGGTCTTCACCTATCCTCACTCGAAGGTTTACCGGTAGATCCGCAATGCCTTCCCTCTTCACTTTGTTTCTGAAGCAATCTTCTCGCAAGAGGAGGTCAATGGGGATTGCTCCTGCTAAGACCTGCACTGCCTCGTGAGGCACTGTTCTGTACGTCCTGGTGACTCGCAGCAGAGCCATCCGCTGAATCATCGCTAACTTCTTGCTCTGTTGGTGCGAGAGGTGCTGACTCCATGCTGGGGACGCATATCTCAGGATACCCAGAATCACTCCTTTGTAGATGATCAGTGTGGCTGGGAACCTAGGACCCCAAAAGGTGCCCCCAATACGACAAAGCCCATTAAGGGCTAAGGCCACTCTATTTCTTATGTATTCCAAATGAGGTGTTAAATTGAATTTTTGTCCAAACTTGATGCCAAGGTAGGTCACTTACCTATATAAGAAATATATAGTAAGGGAAAGTATTGCAATCGTGAAAAATTTCGACTTCCGGTTTTCAAAGGAAATACACGTTTTGGGGTCCCCTGAGTCGAAATAACCAACTCCGGCGAAATGGTCTGTGTGTGTGTGTCCGTGTGTGAACAGACTAGCTCAAAAACTATAATTCAAATTATACTGAAAACTTATTGAAAAAGAGCATTTAAACGCTCTTCAGATTTATGTAATGTTATAGATTATTAAAATATTTCTATTTTATTAAATAAATATAATAATTAATTAACAATTTCTTTATTATAAATATATTTTAGGCTACATTGCATTGGGATAAGAAAGAAGAACCTGTTTACGTAACTGAGAAAATTGGAGTCATCAGTTTAAATTTTCATCATATCAAAGAAATACCGATTCAAGGCAACACTAATGGGCATTATGATGTAAGTAGATTTTGACTTTTTTCTTTTTAACTATTTTATATTCGTATCATTTATGAAAAACTAAATAAGTCAAATTGTTTTTACCAAAATAAGATATGACTAACACTTTTAATAATTAGACACGCCATACTCTAAGTAAGTATTTCCTTGTAAAAATAACAATCAACAAATAAAAAAAATCAATAAAAAACAGGAGGTATAAGGTAAATATTCAATATTTACAGGATTATTCTATTGGTGCATGACTTTAAGGGAGTGGCAATAATTCAAAGAGAGAGAGAATACATATGCTCCAACCGAACCAATATCTGACCGAGTAGCCAATATCCAGCAGCCACCAGCTGTCCAACTATATTCACTTGTCTTATTTAACCTTGAAGAAGTGTTTCCCTTAGGCGAAGAAATTTTCTCTGTCATTGGCCTGGAAAGCAATTCTTCTTACTGAAAAAAATGATATATGTGCGAGGAAACGAGAACCGAACATGCACCGTTCTATTACATGTCATTCTATAAAAAGTACGACTTAAGTGGTCCGATTCGGTTACTATTTAAAATACTGCAACTTATTCTCAATTTTAAAAATATTATCCTCACAGTGCGGGTAAGATTTAGCAGGCAAAAATTTTCTTTTTATCCTTTTCAGAAAATAAAATGTAGTGATTTATAAGACATAATCGGATAAGGAAATTTTTCGTTTCAGAATCAATCACTGTTTTGTTTCAAAAAACGAAAATTTTAGTTATAAGCCCCAAGGTGATTATAGACTTTTTACTGGTAATTAATAATGTCCAGATGTAAAATTCTATCTAGAGGACATTTAAAATAGGGTAGGATGTTTAACAAACTTGATTGAACTTGAAAATTACTTTTAAATATCTCCAAGCTAAATCTTCTATATCTATATTATTTTACTTGTGTAATAAAACATCCGAAAGAAATGGATTTACAAAAATATTCAATTTAGCTTGTTTATAAGTAATAATTATAAAAAATGAGATAATTTTTTTTTTTTTTTTTTTTTGTCATTTGCGCCTGCGCTGTAGCGCACCTAGCAAATTTGTGCATAGTGTGAAATTTATCTTCGTTTTGCTTGATTTAAATTACTTGCTCGAGCATATCTCTTGGCCAATGTCTTTTTAATCTTCGTTGGACGGGTAACTGGGAAGAAAGAGAAGAAACAAGTGGGTTTGGATGGCTGTGAGTTGAACAGTGAAAGGTAGAGTATTTGTCGTGAGTGTATGATTTTACTGTTGGAATGTCCATGTCTGTGTGTATTGTGTTGTTAGCAATGTACCATGGAGCGTTTACAATTTTTCGAAGGATTTTTGATTGTGCGGTTTGAATTTTGTTTATGTGTACTTTTTTTGCGGAACCCCAAAGTTCTACTCCGTAGGTCCAAATAGGTTTAAATATCGTGTTGTATATTAGTCTTTTGTTTCGTAAGTTAAGTGTTGACCTGTAGTCCAGGAGGTGTGACAGTTGCTTATATCGTCTGGTCAGTTCTTGTTTTTTTAGTTTTGTATGTATGTTCCAAGTGAGTCTTTTGTCCAAGTACAGTCCAAGGTAACGTACATAGTTTTTAGAAGGCACAGAAGTATCATTAATTTTTATTGGAGGACATGTTCCCTTCCTCAGTGAGAAACTTATATGGTTCGACTTAGTTGCATTAATTTTTGTTTTCCACTTTTGGAACCAATTTTCTAAGTCGAATAGATGGTTCTGGACGGCAATTGATGCTATTGTGGGATCTTTGTGGGAAGAAAGGATAGCTGTGTCGTCAGCGAAGGTAAAGATGGTGGTGCAAGGGTGCTCAGGAATGTCAGAGGTGTAAATGGAATAGAGGAGGGGGCTTAAAACGCTTCCTTGAGGAACGCCAGTAAGCTGAGGATAGAAGGAAGAATTAGAAGAATCTACAGAAATACAAAAATATCTATGGTGCAAGAAAGATTGAAGGATGAGGAAGTAGGTAGAAGGTAGGTGCGGTTTTGATTTCCATAACAGACCCTTGTGCCAGACACTATCGAATGCTTTTTCGATATCAAGAAAGACCGCTGAGCAATATTCCTTTTTCTCAAAAGCTATCGATATTGCATCAACAATCCTATGGCACTGTTGCACAGTGGAGTGATAGGACCGAAAACCAAACTGGTGATTCGGTATCACTTCTTTACTTTCCAGTAAGGGCTTGATTCTGTTCAAGAATAGTTTTTCAAATATTTTCCCCATTATTGGTAGGAGTGCGATAGGACGGTAGGATGAAGGGTTAGTTGTGGGTTTAGAAGGTTTAGGTATCATTTTGATAGTGGAAAGTTTCCAAAGAAGAGGATAATAAGTTGTGCGTAAGATAGAATTATAGATGTGTGTAAGAAACAAAATAGCTTTAATTAATAGAGATAATTAAAAGTACAAATATGTTCTTAACGCTCAAGGTAAAGCATTCTTTACACTTGACGTAAAACATTCTGCATGAAAAGAATGCTTTCATTATATGCTAAGACTTGATGTAATTTACGAGGCACATACCTGTTTGTCACCACACCTAACTTAAAGTTTATGATAATTTAAAGATAACAAAAGTATGAGAGAAATCCATGCTTTATCGAATGACACTTCATGTATAATTAACGAAAAAAATAGATACTATATACCATTAAATTCATGGTTGTTAATGGCCATAAAAGTGGTCAACCTTACTTTGTTGTTTAAATAAGTTAGGGCCCTAACTGGTTAATGTTTAAAAAAATGATATTAAAGTAATGTTTTCTTGTCGATGCAGTATCACTACCAAGCATATCTTCTTCTGAATCTTGTAAAACCCAAACGTGTGCTGAATGTGGTGCCCCAAGAACTGCTCTGTGTTTGTGGAAAACAAAACATGAAGAATCTAATAGAAGAAAATTAAACATGAGCCCATCACTATATAAAATATTGCAGGATTAGGATGAAGGTGAGAATAAACTAATGAATTTTCTGAAACTAATCACACTTTATAATAGAGTAAAAAAAAAAAAAAAAAAAAAAAAAAAAAAAAGATCAAACCATTGCTAATGATACCGTCGGGTAGACGAAATTCAATAATTAATAGATAGAATACATTTTTCAAAAAAAGTAATTCACTAAATCACCTTTAGATGATTAGTGGCCTATGGCTGACGAAGGTAATTCTTGTCTAATATTCTTCTTGTGTTATTGGAATGAATAGTCCTAACTTCAAAGAGTACATGCTGTTCTCTTTTTGCTGCTCTATCTTTTTTTTTTTTTTTTTGGTTAAAAAAGGATTGAGGCTTAATAGCTGAAAATATAAAAGAAATTTTACTTTACATTTCATAATAGTAAAGCTTACCTGCGGTACCTAATAGCGATTTTTTTTTAAGACGAGTAAAAATCTTTACACATCTACGCAAAAAACAAGATTCGAGGAATTCAACACAAATGAACCGCCGGTTTCAATGGGAGGGAGGTTGAAAAGAATTTATCACCATCCCTTTCCCTTTCTTGGGAACGTGATTCAGCATAAAGATATACTGCAAGCAAGCCAGTACATTTAAATACAACGAAAAACACTCTTTCAAGAACTTATGCAAGTATGTTTGAATACAAAAAAGAAAAAAAAAAAAAACCCTTTACTTGCTATTTCCCCTTATCCAATTCATCTAAACTTTTTAAATTTGTTAGCTTGCACATACTTGTGCGGATAAAGGGTCGGGTGTCAAAAAGGGAAAGAAGAATAAACACACTTAAAAAAAAAAAATTATCTTAACAAAAAGGGAAAAATAATTTATGCCGCCTACTTGGACAAGGATCCTATTAAGAAATTTGTTTTATGTTTATTTTCTATCTGTCTCCTTCAAATGTTGAATAAAAACACTAATAAAACGTAAATATAAATTATTTAAGTGAAATAACATCTCTCTTTAGCTGAGCCTTTGATAGTAGCTTGGGCAAGAGTTTTATTTAGCGGACACCCTAATTCCTAGGACTGCAACATTTGGGGTTAATTTTAACCCTCGAGTACTGCCGCAGTCGACAATAGCCCCAGCTGTAATTTTTTACGGATTATTCCTTTCCCACAACCTCTGCAGTATCACTCAAGAAGCCCCTATAGCAGGAATCCAGTATAATCCACTCGGCAAGATGTTTCCAACGATCTTTCTCTTTGCATGGATACTGGGAAAGTGATGAGCTCAAAAACTTTCTGCGTAAGTGCGGTGATGGCCCATCCACAAAGGCAGAACAGTGTTCGGCTGATCTAAATAATAATGGTACTCAAACAGGTATTGTATCCGTTCTCCTGTGTGTTCAGGGATAGCGCTAGTGTCGCTTTTGAGTTAGTCAAGATACGCTTCTAGACTTTCTTTTAGCATTTTTCTGACGTTTCTCTTATCCATAATAAGTTAGAGAAAAAGTCAGACTTGCCGTTAGTTCTAAGTGAGCCAGCTTTGTAATGAAAATTATTTTATTAATGTGCACTATCTTTCCTCATGCCTCCAATGCTATATTAGCAGGCGCATCTCCACGATATTAAAAAAGGAGCAGATTGAAACATGAATAAAGAAAACTAATTTCAGTAACTTTTCTTTAAAAATAATTTCAGCGAATTCTTCGGATATTTCTTTTGATTATTAGGATCATTGCATCACAAGGTTGTTCGAAAAAAATAAAATAAATGAAATTAATTAGGCATAATTTAAACGTAATCACTATTTTAATTATTAAACATCAATTTTGTTAAGGAGTAGGGTGAGATATTCCATCAATTTTTTATTCTTTTAGAAAGTTATCATGAGTTTTAATAATCAATCACTGCGCTTATCATACATATATGCGCACATGACATATCTACAATTATGAGACTTTAGTGCAACCTATTATGACGATACAACAATTTTTATAATACAAAAATCAATCTGGCTTTTTTGAGTTTTCAAAACCCCTTTTACATTTACAAGAATATTACTTACTCACTATGGAAAATCAGAACATTAGGTTCAAACTTCGACGCCACACGAGCTCACCAGTTTATTTCAGTGAAAACCGAATTCCTTAGGCAGATCCAATACGTTACTTTGGACTAATATCAAAATGGATGACTTGGCAGCCAAATATTAAACTGAAAAGAAGAAACCTATACAATAGACGGACAACCGTATTCTCGCTTTTCTGTGAAAAGCTTTTATGATTCGTTAAATCTACATTCATTAAAAATAGATGTTTTTTAGGGTTTCTCTTGATTATGGAAGTCAAACGATTGTTTCAAACCATATATTTTGGAAATTACTATTCAAAACACTTACAAGCGTACATATATAGTCTGCTAAATAAAAAATAACTGAAAGTATAGATATATAAATAAAAATATATAAGGTTGAAATGGGCGAGACGCAAGTTTATGGTGTTCATTAAAATCTCCAATAGGTTCTTTGACAGTGACAAGCCAAGCAAAACTTTTACGCCAAAAGGTACTTAGTGCTTTAGTTACAGGAAGATTCAAAAACCTGGAATTGCCGTGTTTCTACTGACAATGATTATTTGGGTGGTATATAAAAGCCGATAGATAAGCTGAATTCAAAAATAAAATAAAACGAAAATCTATTTTTTTGGACTTCAGTCAGGTTTCTAAAAGACTGATTCAATTAATTATAAAGACAAAACAAA
The DNA here is from genome assembly GCA_911387785.2 of Aelia acuminata. Classification (NCBI taxonomy): domain Eukaryota; kingdom Metazoa; phylum Arthropoda; class Insecta; order Hemiptera; family Pentatomidae; genus Aelia; species Aelia acuminata. Next base: position 203,750,589 of record OU426978.1, on the reverse strand, counting down.
ATACCCTTAATTTATATACAAAATTAATAGGTTTTTTTTCGAATCTTTTTAATTTTTTCGTCACTGATATTGAAGTTGATTCGTTATTGAGGTATTGAATTAAAGTTTAATAGACGCTGAATTCTAATATGAATATAGGATGTTCAGTAGAGGAATCATTTATGAGGTTTTAGAGGGTAGTCAATTTTTCCAATTCAATTTTTAGAAAATGTCAACAAAAAAATATTAATTTTGCTAAAGAAAAAGTTATAGATTTTTTCGGTCAAATTTTTATTTTAAATTCTATTTCATAGAATTAGACGATAAAGGTGGTGTGTTGAATTGAGCCAATTGAATGGACTTCTTGGTGAGGTCAATATTGAAATGGAAGGGTGCCAGTAATCAAACTCTGAAGAAGGCCCCGATGCGGTGAATAATGATTAGGCTTTTGATTGCAGTCGAGCCGAGGACCAACAGGGAAAAGTATATTTCAATTACTTTCGCGAGTAATAATCAAAGTTTACTCCTCAAAGTAAGAACTTGGTTATTTTATATACTTGCTGAGTAAAACTACTAACCAACTTCAAGGAAATAATTATTAAATTGGCTGCTGTGAAGTAACAAACAACAAAACCTCTCCCACGGGCTGCGATCATTTAAACTTTAGATAATTTATAAATTATTTTATTAGAAGATAAAAGATTCGACCACGGCCGGGAATCGAACTCAGGTCCTCCTTTTATCTTCTAATAAAATAATTTAAAAATTAGTAAACCAAAGACCATAAATAAATAACATCTTTAAATAATTTAATGAAAACTTATGAAAAGCGAGATTTTTTATTTTAAAGTTTTTTTTATTTATTAAAAATATTTATGGTATTATAATATACATAGGATGAAATATAGTTATACATAATATGTATGACTATATCTCATATTACATATTATGTAATTATTTATTGATTATTGGAGGTACGATGTCTGATATAGCAACCGATGTATTTGGGCAGCACTGCCTGTCGTTAAAGTAAAGCATTTCTCCCTTAATAATTTTTTTTTGTCATTACATTTTTGCATCATTTTATCTAGTAGTTATTTTGCAAAATAAAAGAAATAATAGTATTGGCAAGCAGATTAATTACAAATTAATATACTGACAAAAATGAAAAAAATAAATATATCAACCCTTTAACGCCTGTAGACTGATATATCAGTTCGAGCGGTGCAGTCTCTGTGGCCTGTGGACTGATATATCAGTTCGGCCCGCTTCAGCGTTAGAAGACTGAAACTGCGGACCTTATTTTAATAGATTTCTTAACTCTTTCTATTTTACTATTGCACTAGGATAAAACCCCCAGTAGTCAGAACCTTAAGAGTTGTTTTTGTGGTTTCTTTTAAAACAAAATTTGAATTTTTACATAACTGGCATTCGAATTTCGCCAACCCTGTTTCCAACCCGTCCGGCATTTTTCAGCGACGGGGTTTATGGTTTCCTCAACAATTTCCGAGGGTTGTAATCTAATTGACATAAGGTTCTTTTCGTTTTTTTTTTCAAATTAATTTTATTTGCACCTTATTCCTTAGTCAAGCAGGGCGAATTCTTTAATCTGTTGTCTGGCAGTAAAGAAGAGTGAAAGTGGCAAAATTGGCCACCAGGCACGGCAACCAGTCTAAGGTCTCAGGCCACAGAGTCCGCAATACTCTCACACTGCTCAAACGTTAAAGGGTTAATTTGATGCCCTTAACAAGTGAATTATAGTGCAACAACTTAAGTAATTTACCTGAGAGCGGAGCTTAAATAAGCCACGCCTACTTCTCCTTTGGCGCTAAATTTGAAGTGTGTCAGGTTATGCTATCAATGATGACAAACAGATAGGAAGGACATAGAAATCAATACAAGGATACTATATTTCATGAAATAATTATTATTGGCAATAAAAAAAGGCTCAGAAATAAATTTACTATCAATATTCAAATTACTATTTCAAAACATTATTTACTAAAAATAAATATTTTTGAATTGTAAAAATACAAAACAATTTTTTTTTAAAAAAGATTTATTTACTATTAGTCATAAATAGAATTGATTTCAATGTGAAAAAAATTAAATATATCAAACTTAATCAAAATATAATCACAAACTTAACAACAAAACAAAAGTGCAATAAATAAAAAATTCAATAACATTAAATAAAGATATGATATATTTGATGGCCTACGGCTTTTATTAACCTTATATAATTAAATACGGCACCGAAATTTAATGAGAAGACTATTAAAAATAATCAATAACATGATTTTTTTTTTCTTTCTGAAAATGTAAAACTCAAAACAGTGGAGGACAATGATATAATGATTACTAATCACATTCATGAAGTATTTACAAAAAACATGAATAAATGGTAAATCATAGTCATCATCATCAGTAATAATCATGATTGTATAGAATAAAAATAAGACTGATATAAAGTAAATTAAACTAATTTCATAAACTGAATGAAATTTATATATTTTTTGTGAAAAGAAATTTAATATGACCAAATATTTCATCTTATTCAGCATCGCTGCATTCACTCGAAAAATCCTCGGATGTAGAAGTGTCACCTAATGAAACAATAATTTCTTCAATGACACCATCCTTTAACCAATAATCTTCAATTTTCTTTACATGCTCACAGCATGCTTTCCATTTCTCTTTGGTGTATTTACTGAACATTGATTCCAGATATTCTCTTTTTTCATTTAATGCAGTAGAGAGGCACCCTTGTGCTACCCTATTTTTCATATCACCCCACACTAATTCAATGGGGTTTTACTCAGGATGATATGCTGGCAAATATAATAGAATGTGACCATTATCTTTCAACATTTCCTCCACAACAAATTTCTTTTCAACATTTAATCTCTTGCAGATTTCTAATAATTCAGGCTTTTTCATTTCAATACTGTAGGGTATTTGGTTAACCTTAAGCCACTCTACAATGTCTTTCTTTAACCATCCAAAATAAATTTTTCATCTGTCTTCAACATTTTTTTGACCTTCTTTCACTATTTTAATCACAGTAGGTTTCGAAAACTTCGATATTTTCACATACTACATCTAAAATATTGTAATCTAGTCTATGTATCTCCTTGTTTTTTGTTTTTTTTAAGCCTAAAAAAAACTAGCCTGCCTTTTGATAACTTTAATAGATTTTCCCGTCTCTTTCTTCTTGGGAGTCTCGTAACTGCATGAGGGTGTATGATTGCATGAGGGACATTTTAGCGGTTAGATCACAATCAAACTAACAAAAACAAAGTATAGCAAAAACTAACAACGAAGTAAGGTACCCTAACTGTTATAGTGCCTTTCTATTGGTCACTAAAATGACGTCACAGTTCGCACATGCGATTCCCAGGTAAATTACTTGAAGAGTCGAGCTATAATTACCCATGAAATAGTACTGCCTTCATATTATGAGTTATGCAGACCAGCAAGACGGTTCGGTCGTGAGGGTAGGAACCTGACAGTCCTCCTGAATCGGAAGGAACCACATAGGATTATCCTTATTAAGCAGATGTTTAAAACACAATATGAATACTGTAAAGCTTACTAAATATTCGAACTCATCTATTCTAATAAAGAATTTATTTTCTAATGCTGATTTTAAAATCAATCCGTGAAAAACTTATGAATAACTTACTCACACTTCGGCATAGGATGGGGAAACACGAGTAAGGTTCAGAGCATTGAGCCTGGACATAATTAAAAAAAAAAGTTTATCAAAAAATATTTTAGTGGGGAGATGACTGTGTTGTACTGTTAAAGCAAAAGTTCTCCAACAATAATCTTGAAGCGAATGGGAGTTGGGAGGGATTTAAATTTGAGATAACGGTCGGTATTACTGAAACCATTAGGTATGTATCAGTCACATGCTATTTCTTTTCCTGAAATATTTAAATTCAGTAAAAATACTTATTCATTTTTAAAATATATTCTCCAACAAGGTTAATAAGACTTCTCCTTATTAAAAAGACCACTTGTTTGGGTTGAAAAAAAAATAATCTGAACTGTAATTTTAAACCTTTGGCTCGTACCATATATGAGCCAGCCCGGCGCTGGTCCCCGGGTGCTGATGGCTCGTATATGAGCCACCCTGTTTTTCGGCTTCACTGCTAAAGACTTATTTACGAGCTGGGTAACTAGCGCTTTCTTTTGACGTTTTTTGGAATCTATAATATTTCCACATTGGATTAACTAGATGTACAATGGAAAATAATATCTGCCAAGTCCGGATGAGTGGAAAAAGTAGTGGTTCGTTTGAGGTGAAGACAGGACTAAGACAGGGTGACGCATTGGCACCTCTACTATTTAATATAGTCCTACACAAAGTTATTAGCAGGACAGGACTGAACCATGGCAATACAATATTTACTAGAATGGTACAAATCCTAGCGTATGCGGATGACGTCGCAGTTATCGGGAGATCACAAGCTGGTGTTGAGGATGCATTCCGCAAGATAGAACAGGAAGCAAAAACTATGGGACTCAAGGTAAACACCAATAAAACTAAAATGATGTGCATCCAAAGAAATAATGTAGCTCCACAACGACAAGTTAGATTGGGAGAGTATGCTTTTGAGGTTGTCCCATGCTTTCAGTATCTGGGAACTATAATCACTGAAAAGATGGAAGAGGAAGCTGAAATAAGTTCCAGACTAGCAGCAGCCAATAGAGCATACTTTTCTCTGTCCAAGCTTATTAAAAGCAGACTACTGAGCCGCGCTACAAAAATAAGACTTTACAAATGTCTTATAAGGCCTATAGCGACCTATGCATGTGAAACGTGGACGCTCAACAAGTCAGCAGCACTAAAGGTGGATCGTTTTGAGAGGAAGATCCTGAGACGCATCCTCGGGCCAGTTAAGGAAAATGAAACTTGGCGTCTACGCAGGAATGAGGAATTGTACGCTGAGTACCGAGATCTGAGCACCTCCAACTTTGCCAGGTTGCAGCGATTAAAATGGGTTGGTCACTTGCTCAGGATGGAGGAATGCAGGGGCCCTTTAAAGGCATACAAGAATACACCAGGCGGAGCTAGACCCAGAGGAAGACCCAGATCACGCTGGAAGGATAACGTCCTCATAGACCTACGATATGCAGGGATGAGAACAGCGCATGCTTCAGACAGGACCCTATGGGGCAAGATGATAGAGCAGGCCAAGGACCGCTTTATGCGTCTGTCGCGCCAGTAAAGAAGAAGAATATTTCCACATACCGCTAGAGGGCATTTGATTGTTCTTTTCCTTACTTTATATCCTTGATACACGGTTGCTTTACTGCTTTCAGTAAATAAGATAACCTTTTGCCTGATATCAAACCTAGTGGGGTAGCTTTTTTTTGGTAGCAACCAGCGCCGGTCCACAGTCCGGATCAAAAAGTAAGGATAAAGAACTTTGTGTAGGATTAATTAAACTCACAAGAAAATATAATATGCGATCGCTTGAGTGCCCTAAAAATACTCCTCACAGTGGGGCCGCTCGATGTGCCTACTAATCCGCAACGGTGGACCGCCTCATACCCCGCTATCTCCGCATTTAAAAGTGGTACGATATAATAAAATATTTTTCTGTCATTTCACGCGATTCATAACAAGAAAACTATTTTCGAAAAAATCCGATCTCTTTTTATCTTACACAACTCCAATAATAATAATTATCTTAAGTTCGGATTCATTTCTGTAAGTAACTTCGGACTAATTTCTCTCAAGCAAATGGAAATTCCCGTCTAAAGCATGGTTCAATCATATAGATGGATCAATAATAATAACTTATTAACATGAAGATGAACCAGAAACTTGTTCTAGCTTAGAATTGGGACCTTTCCGATAGTGGAGTTTTAGTGAAGGAAAATATAGTGAAGAGGAAGAAAATTAATAAATTGTAGTTTTAGTTAAATATCGCGTGAAATATAAATGCTGATATATAAGTAGTTTAATTTATATTAAAATTATTATTAATAACATGCAAGTGCATATTAAAGTTTTCATTTAACAGTCTCAAATTATTAATGCTTCTACTTGAATTCCTACTTGTTCTGTATAAACATAACGCGTTATATTTTTCCATTATACCATTTTTTAGCAACCACTGAATGGAAATCTATCTATCTAATGAAATACCAACCACTATTTATAAATATAATTAGTAATTTAATTAATACACTCGCGGCCAAAACAAACCGGCGCACCTTCCTTTTTAGCACTAAATATATCTTAACGTAGGTATATCTTAAAGTCCTAGCATCTATTTTTCATTTCTTATACAAAATAAGCACATGCCCCTTTAATATTGTCAATAATCCTCTATAGTAAGCAATCAACAGATAAGAATTCGTAAACAATACTGCATCAGTACGTATATGCGACTTTACTGTTATACAGTTTTCCTTCTAAAAGTGCTCTTCTTGTTAATTTCCTTTCGTTTTTTTTTTTTTTTGTGTGAGGTTGTTAATTAATCTTTTTCGTGTAATGAAATGGTTTTGGAAGCTACGACAGTTGCCCGAATAATTGCGTTGTTGGAAGATGGTAGAAGCCAGAGGTAGATAAGAGGTACCAGGAGACTGGACTCTATACGAGGAGGCCAGGATCAGGGCGCCCCAGAACGAGTTAGCCAGCAGATGACCGTTTCATCAGTATGCAAACTTTAAGAAACAAAAAACAGTAGAAACAGCTTGCCGGCTGAGAATTGCTCGGGAGGTGGACGTGAGTGCACGAACAATAAGGAGAAGGCTCGCCGAAGTGAACTTGCACTCCAGGGCCCGGTCCTCAGTTGACGGCAGCTCACCGAAATGCACGTCTTCAATTTTGCCGAGACCACGCTAACTGGACTGATCCTGATTGGGCCTCCGTTATGTTCAGCGACGAGTCGAGGTTTAACCTGTATACTCAGGATGGCCGAGTAAGAGTATGGAGAAGAAGGGGGGAGAGGTACAGCCTGTGCAACATCGCTGAAACGGTGGATTTCGAACGTAGGTCTGTTATGGTGTGGGGAGGCATCACACAACAAGCGAGAACAGACCTCCACGTGTTCAGCAGACCGTTCCTCAATGCAACCTCGTACATCACGAAGATTCTAGAAGAATATGTGATGCCTTTTACGCCTTTCATTGGGAATAATTTCCGCCTAATGCAGGATAATGCTCGGCCACACACAGCACATGTCGTGCAAGAGTATCTGGATGAGGTCGGCATTCGTACCCTGCCGTGGCCAGCTCGAAGCCCAGACCTGAACCCTATAGAACAACTATGGGACCAGTTAGGGAGGTGTGTCCGACGGTGGCCAAACCCTCCAGTTACCCTACAGAACCTCAGAACAGCGCTAGTGGAAGAGTGGGAGGCTAAACCCCAGGAACGGGTAGCAATCCTCATCCAAAGTATGCCGAGGAGGATTGAAGCTGTCATCAGAGCCAGAGGAGGGAATACCCGGTACTGAGGACGCTTTTTTTTTGTTTAATTAAAGTTAAAATTACAAATTTTATAATAAATTTTATATCTTATTCATATGTCGTTTTTTCTTCATTTTTCTTGTGCCTCTTAGAAGCATATAGTATATACTTTGCTAAGATAAAAAGTGGGAAGTTTATTTTGGTCTAATAAAAAGATATTTGCAAAAATCTAGGTGCGCCGGTTTTTTTGGCCGCGAGTGTATATATGTATATATATATATATATATATATATATATATATATATATATATATATATATAATTGTAATGAATTCGTGTTAAGCCGTTATTCTAGAATATATACCATAAACGAATTAATGTTTTGCATGCCAATGAATACTCTCGCAGTTCATGCTCTGGGGATAGATTACATCTTCGCCTGCCGAAAGAATATTAAGTAAGATGACTGAATTTAATGAACCTCATTTGCTCGATATTCCTCCTACCTTTATTTTACAAAATAAAACTGAATAGTGATTACTTTAACTTGAAGTTTCCTAATAATGTATATTCTATTTTCAATATAACTCTTTTAAACTATTAAAACCTATTTACCCTACCTATATTCTAATCCGGATGGTCAACGATATCGTATCGACACAGTTTCTCAAACATTTTATATAAAACTGAATGGATGAGTAATTTTTTTTATTATATATTTTAATTTGCGCCTGCTAACAAACGTTTTACAAATATAATGAAATGTTTTGGATTGTATGCTTCCCTGTCTTGTTTCAGGTACTCTGTTTTGTTACCGAAGGAGATCTCTCAACCAACACAACATGTTAATAATGTTGCAAATACTCGACTTCGAACAGCACTGAAAAAGAGCCCTAAAAAAGGCAAAATCATTTTTATTTGAAAAAAATGTATTTTTTTTCGATCATTAGATATTTAGTTTTACAGACTGCCACATCATGATCAATGAATTTGTTTCAAAAAATCATTCAAATGAAGAAGTACTGTTCAAGAGTTCTATCGTTGAATGACGAGAATTCTTGACGTACTTTAATTTGTCATCCTCGATAAAGTTTAATTTAAGTTGGCCGGACTTGTGTAGAGGATGGGCCTGACAGATGTGCCACTGGTCCACTTTACGGACTTGGCTTCGGTCCCATTAGAAGTTCAGTAGATTCCATTCGCCAAGCAGGGTTTCAGATATCACTTAATGGGTAACATAGTTTTTACAAGGAGAGATATCTTATGATATACGAAAATTGGTTCAGAATATAATCTTAAAACATTGGTAAATGTATCTTATAATATTAGTAAAATAATGACATAATGACTTTACGTTCATTAAATTTGTACTGGTTTTTTTTAAATTTGCGATCTATAATGAATGAATTATTAATGAAAAAATAATCAATAAATAATTAATCTACATAAATAAAGATGAAATTCTGTTTCTTTGTTCTTTGTAGAAATCCATACCGTTTGTCCTAAATTCTCAAAATTTCGCGCAGTGGTTCTTTCATTCCAGGTGCGAACACCTTTTCATATTAAAATCGCATTACTTCAGCCGATCTCTGGGTATATTCTTGATTGTTATAAAAATCTTTATGATCACGCTTTACATTGTGTTTTCACGAAATCGACCGTTCGAGCCGAAAAAAGTCTCATTTTATAGATTTTGAAGAGGCCAACAAGGCCCGGTAAGGTATCACATTCTCGCACATCCCCTTCTGCCCTTAAGGTTTTCATGTCTCGAATCCCCATTGATATACCCTTTGATTTCAAAGAGTACAATGTCCAGTTCGGGTCGCATTTGCGATGACGATAGAATTAAGTACAAATGCAATCATTGAGGGTAGCTGGTATCAATTTGGAATCCCCATGTTTTTCTCATGGTCAGCTTCACGTTGCATGCTCTAGAGTTCATCTAAAGACCTATTATATCTGCTCCTGAGGGTAGAAATAAAAATATCATATATCCTAAAGCTTTAGAATAATAATTTATTAGTGCTATTCTTATTGTATTTTTTGTTTATAGAATTTTTCAGGTTTATAAGAAAAATGAAATTACCCGGGTGAAACCGGGATATACAACTAGTAAATAATAAAAATTAATTGATCGAAAGTAATCAATAATTAATGCTAGTAAAAACAATACTTGTTTTTACCCTCACGACTATTTAATTTTATTCATCATAAAATCTGAATAGTAATATTAAATAGTTGATCTGGTTCATTACTTTCGCTGAAATGTATTATAATTATTTATTTTTGTTAATTTCTCTTACCCATTAGTCGACCGTTACAGGTATAAATATCGGCAATACTGTGGGAATGACCAACTTATCCAAGCCAGAAATGTATTGGACTGGTTTACACAGTACGCGCTAACATGCGAGTTAATATAGCCAGTTGCCATAGGGCAGCTACTCGCTCTATGTGACCGATGCCAGTTACTATCTTTTTCTTCAAATGCCAATGGCAATCCACCACCACACTATTATCAGTAGCTCGCGGCTTGTACGACAAACACGCATGGTGCATTTATGTTTTATTATATTTTATATTGAGATATTGTGTTTCTAGTTGTGAGTTTACAGGATGAACGGCTGACAGATGGAGAACGAAATGTAAAATTGCGGATTGCTGTAAGTAAGGAGCTTAAATATTGTATAATTTTTTCTTATTCCTTTTTTTTCTCTAGGATTTTCAACACAATATGCTACTACTGTATTTGCCATATTGCATGAGACATTTTTTTTTTTTTTTTTTTTTTTTTCCGGTTTGGTCTTCCGGAAGAACAAACAGCCTGGAGGGGGTAGCCCAAACCTCACGTTGCTGCAAGTCATGATCACCATGGTGCAGCGGCAGACTGCCCGTAGCTCCATAGCCAATCTCATTGGGGCCAATTTGGCAGTGTCCTTCCTACCGATGGCGTCAGCTCTCTCGGGTTCAAGGACAGTGACAAACTGGTCTAGGTCCAAGGATTATGGTAGCTCAGAGTCAGCAGGCCCAGAGGACCTATATTTCTTTCCCTGAAGCATACCGTTCTTGAACCAAACCTCCGGGCGGTTACTAACATCCTGGAAGAACACACCACGATTCTCTATGAGATACACGGGGACGGTTCATCACTCCTACGCCCGGTCGGTGTGAGTCGCCTCCAGTAAGCTGACGGGCCTCACATACCCGGGGGGGGGGTAGCCTTGGACTGCGTGGTGTTCATTGGTGGACGGTCACCCGAATTGAGCGGTCACCCGAATAGAGCGGTCACCCATCCAAGTACTAACCACGATGGACGTTGCTTAACTTTGATTACCTATTCCAAGCGTCCTTGTCCACTCGGCCATCCCGCGCCCCTTTATATGCATGAGACATACTGCAATGATTTTGTACTGAAATAATGCGATTACACAGGACTGTAGCTATCTACATTCAAGTCCAGTAGCCGTGTGATCGGGCGAGGTGAGGTGAGCAGTGAGTACAGAGATGCAATAGCTGTCCTCTGTCAGTTCAGCAAACAAAACAAACTGTGAAACCAGACCTAAAGGCAGTGATTTATTCTGAAATAATATTTATAAAAAAACTTTTCGCTGTTAACTTTGTTGAAGAGATTATCTTTTCAAGCTAAAGAGACTCCCCTTTTTGTTTTCAGGTAATATTTATTTAATAACTTATGATCGAGAGGTGTGCATGTATTTGGCATACTTTCTTTTCTTTTTTTTTTTTTTTTTTTTTTTTTTTTGTTAGTCCTCTTCCACAATTAATTAAACTAGGGTAAAGGAAGATCATCTTCCTCCGCCATTTGGCAGAGAAATAGTGACAGTTTGTCAAATAGAAGTTCTTTAATATTAAGATATTTAAATCTCGGATCGTAAACAAAAATAGTTATTGGCTGGAGAATGGGCAATGACCCAGGGATGCTTCAGACGATTTATGAGTCCTTGTTTCTCTGACAGAGCGCACTGTTCCGTCAAACACATTCATCATCCGGCTTCATCCATCTTAGTCCAATCAAGTTCCTTCTTAGAGAAGAATTAGCGGAAACACGCCAGAAACGGAGAGTCTGAAATTATCCAATCCGTTTCGGAAAATGTTTCAAACCGCGATCATATTTCTTACATCATGTGAAATCCTAGATCTACCTTCCCTCAAGAACATAGCTGCCCTCTATGTAATAAGAATTCTATGCCTAAAAATTAGAACCATTAAAATTAAAAAAAAAAAAAAAAAATGGATGTGATAAGATATCAATATCTTTTCGTTTTCACCTTTGGTTTTTTTTTTTTTTTTTGGCCACCCTTTCTAGGGATGATCCTTTGGGCTCTCAACGGCCTGTTTCGATTTGGTACTACTTGGGTAAATATTAGCGCTGGGCCATTCCACGTCAAATCAACACAAAAATATATCATTTTGAACATCACCATCCCAGATTTTCTTAAAATTTGTATTGCCCTTTTTGAGAAAAATTAAATTAAATTTTTTTAAACTTGATTTTAAGAAAATGTCTTTAGTACCAATCTATACATTGTTTTAAATCATCTGAAATGACATGGAATGGGCTGTAAAAGGACATGAATCTCATAGTCCTAGTCAACTTTGGAAAACATCTGCAGGCTACTTTTAATCATAATATGCTATATTTATGGAATTTCATCAATAATTCAAAAACGGGTAGACATATTTCAGTAATGTTTCACAATTGTTCTAGTAGATACAAGTACTACACATGTACCAAATTCTGAGAACGGTGAGAAAATCTCTAAAAATCTGAGATGGTGAGGCTCAAGCCTGTGTTGAATTGACATGGAATGACCCAGCTATAAAGACCATCATAATTTTTCATCGCAAATATTTCAAATTACAGAGGATTTGAACCCCGACTCTTTTGCTATAAGAGATAGGGCATTTTATCTACGTTTTGCAATGGTTTGAATTTATATCGTAAAATTGAGTGATAGAGTGACAAAAAAGTTCAATATTACTTTTAACATTTTTTTTTAAAATGTGAGTTATAAATATTTCAAGTAAAAAAAAAAAATACAAATAAATAAATCAAATTCGTTGTGTAAATATTCCTATCCTTTCTCTAGGCAGTTGCCTTTTTGTAAATACTTTTCAATCATATTTCTCAACGCCCCCGTTGTAGCTATCTTCAAATCTCATTTCTCTTGATTAAATAACGCTCTTCGCAACGATATAAATATTATAATCAATGGTGATATCAACAACGCGCACAATAGGCCCAAAGGGGCCGCGGTACACTCGCCACCAAAAAAAAAAATAGAGATTTACATAAATTACTAATTACTAATGTATAAATTTTTTTTTTCTCAAACGCAATTGGACAATAGACTAAGTCCGTCTGTCGAGTTGTCCATATTCATTTTATGTGTACATAAAAACGTAAAAATATATAAAAATAAACAAAACAGAAAAGTTTCCTCACAGAACAAAAAGATAAAAACAAAAGGAAAACAATGCCTATGTGCATCCCTTATAAAATTGAACAGGTAAATAAAAGCTTTTACAACATAGATAAAGGACAATTAATCGTATGGGTATTAAATTATATAAACCTGTTCAACATGTTCTTATACCTAGTAGAAGCTATTTTTTTTTTTTTAACATATCTCTCTTTAAAAATATGTTAATGAAATATATATACTGCATATTTTAAATATTAAATTCTTTAATCAGTTCTTTTCTATATCTTGTTCCTACTTGTAGGTATAGTTTTAATTCTCTGCTATATTTTCTCGTTTAAAAAAAAAGTAGGCTTTCCAAAAATGTTTTGCCTAAGTTTCGCTAATATAGGACATACTGATATGAAGTGATGTGTGTCTTCCGGGGTGTTTAAATTGCATAAGGAACAATTTTTATATTTTTGAAGCCATGGTTGGTAGTTTAAGCTTAGCACTTCTCCTCTTACCTTGAATATGAGACGGCTATACTGGATGTTTTTATTTTCTTGAAAATAGTCATAAGAATAATCCAGAAGGGAAAAAAAAAATATACAACTTAAAGTTTTATATTTTGATCAAGCAATAAACACTTATTAGGTGGTAGGTTCTTGGTGGAATGTCCTAATGAGCCTTCGTGTAGTGTTATAAATTAGTCTTTCATTTCGGAAGTTAAGTTTTAACCGCTGCTAAAACGTGCAATTGTTTCTTTTATCGTCTTGTAAGTCCTTCTCTTTTTATAGTAAAATATCAATAATTTTTTTTATCATAAAAAAATCTCGGACCTGCATGCAATGACGATTTTACCAGACCAAATCTTCCAACTCTCCTTCCGTTAAAACGGAACTCTGAACACTGAACTTTTTATACTATTGTAATAACTAGGTTTGTAAAACAAACTAGTTTATGACCCATTCAAGGGCAGTACTGGCATTAAAACTTCTATCATTCCTTATATACTAGCCATGAAAAGTAAGATATATTAAAGGCTCCTAAATCAATCCTAAATGTAGGTCAGAGCATAGATGTTCATCAGAAAACTCTAATGAGGTTTCTATTTCAACAATTATCAAGCCACAGCGTAACGAAGCTTTGCAAATTAAGGGTTAGAAAATAATTATGCACAAGGTAAAAATGAAAACGCTTGATATCATATTTGAATCTCATTAACACTACGATACACATTTACCAGGAAACTAAAGATTGGTGATTTTGATAATCCGGAAATGGTTTTAAAATCAGTGATATTCTAAGGATTTGATTTTTGAATATTTCAAATAAAAATATTTTGAAGGAATAAAAAAAAATCAGATGTTTGTTACAGTTAAAGTTTTCAAAGTACTAGAATGACCTGAAACGTTTACATCATTAGTACGTGATCGCATGTTTGGGTCGTTCTCGCCCCTTCTGGGTGGTTTTAAACCAGACCATATAAGTGTAAAGCGATTGACTAGTGCCCAGTCTTAGCCAGTCTTACTTTTGAGTCACTGCTAATTACTAATTAGTTATATTACTAATGTCATTTCAGATTCCAATATATTTTTTTAGCATCATAATTTAATTCGCCCCTGTCGAAACTAAGCGACTACCAGCAAATGAGATTTAAACTCCGGTTCTGTTGGCAATTGTAGGCATGAGGGAGCTTAGTGCGCAGCACCACATAATCCCAGACTTGTTTCAGGAGTTCTCTCAACCAACTCCTTTTCAGTCGCCTCATAATCGCCTTGGTAATGACATTAATAAGTCTGCTGTTATGCCCGTGCAATTTGATATGAAAGCCAGAATAGAGGGTTCTTATTTCTTCGTTGATAGTTGGCAATTGTAAGTCGGTATGGAAATAAACATCTATGCAAAAGGACAGAAAGGACCTTCGAAATTGAGTGTCCATAAACAATAAAACCTAACCTAACCTAAGTCGTTTTGTTAGTAACGAGCAAAGGTACGCTCGTTAATAGTCGTAAAATCTTGGATTGAAAGGTTTGTAGTTTTGTTTGTTTTAACATCACTTTATGCCACTAAGGCTAATCGGACGATGCAAAAGTGGGAGTCCTAAATTTTGCCTATCTTGGTATAATTAGGATAGGGATCTTTAACGAGTACCTGATATTGGCGACCTCCATTTTACGTCCTATCCGAGGGACGGCATAGACAAGGAATTTTTACTCCCATTAAAATATCCTACGGCCTCAGGACGCGAACCCGCGACCTTTAGTATTGTAGGTTTGTAGTTTTTGTAAGTCGGTCTTTTTTGCGGGAACCATAAATTTATAAAGCGTATTTACAGTTAGGTTTCAGTAAGTATGTGTCTGCATTGAGTTTCTGTCTCATGTTCACTTTTGATGATTTTGAAAATAGTGAGTACAGAATCAAACAAACCTTTCAATCCAGCAGTTTGCGACTAATAACGAACGTACCTTGGCATGTTAGTAACAAAACACTTTACACCGACTTAGATTTTATTGTTTATGGACACTCAACTTCGAAGGTCATTTGTGTCATTTTGCATATATGTTTATTTTACAATTGCCAACTATCAACGAAGAAATAAGAATCCTCTATTCCGGCTTTCATATCACATTGCACGGACATAACAACACACTTAATAATGACATGACCAAGGCGATTATGAGGCGACTGAAAAGGAGTTGGTTTAGAGAACTCCTCCTGAAACAAGGCTGGGATAAGGTGGTGCTGCGCTCTATATTCCCTCATGCCTATAAATGACAACAGAAAAGGATTTTATATCTCATTTTCTGGTAGTCGCTTAGTTGCGACAGATGCGAATTAAATTATGATGTTAAAAAAAAAAAAATCTGGTGCGAGCGCGCAACACACAACTTTCACTAACCAACTTACGTAGATTAGAAACTAATGCGTTTTGTTAATTGCCACTTCTCAAATGAACAGAACGGCTTTAATTATGAACAATGGTCTGTCATTAAAGGAGTACTCCACATGCGTGGGCTCAACGAGTTTTATGAGTTGACTGAATATTTTTCTTCTTTTCTCCTATTTATGTTTTCTTTATTTTTATCATATCTCATATATAGCCATTTCTTATTTTTAGGCGTAACGAGAGACAGTTAATTTCTCCTTATAAACGAAAACATAGGTACTTTATAGGACACAAACAAAAAAAAAAAAAAAGCCCCAGCCCCCCCAAAAAAAGCCCCCTCAGAACATTTTAATAATGATAAAGCTTACTTGATATTAAAGAACACCTAATTTTCATTAAACATGGCGAATTTGATAAAAATCGTTAAAGCTGTTTTCGAGATCATCGAAAAAAAGGTGAAAATTGGAAAAAAATTAAAAAATAAAGTGCCCGCTCCGTTTGTCCAATTTTGATTTAATGTTGGCTATCAGATCTTTGGCATATACATACATCAAATACCCAGTTTGATCAAAATCGTTAAAACCGTTTTTGATTAAATAAAAAAAAACACGTAAAAATGATACAAAATTTATTAAGTAAAGTCCCCCCTCCGGTTGATCAATTTTGATGAAATTTTTACAGTCATATCAAGGGCATATAAATAGATCAAATACTCAGTTTAATCAAAATCTTTAAAACCGTTTTTGTGTAAATAAAAAAAAACACGTGAAAATGATACAAAATTTATTAAGTAAAGTCCCCCCTCCGGCCGATCAATTTTGATGAAATTTTTACAGTCATATCTCGGGCACATAAATAGATTAAATACCCAGTTTGATCAAAATCGTTAAAACTGTTTTTGAGTAAATAAAAAAAAACACGTAAAAATGATACAAAATTTATTAAGTAAAGTTCCCCCTCCGGATGATCAATTTTGATGAAATTTTTACAGTCATATCTCGGGCATATAAATAGATCAAATACTCAGTTTAATCAAAATCGTTAGAGCCGTTTTTGAGAAAATCGAAAAACACTTAAAAAGTTATTAAATAAAGTACCCCCTCCCTTTGACCAATTTTGATGAAATTTTTGCTGTCACATCGCGGGCACATAAATAGATCTAGTTTTATAACAAAAACGCACGATTTATAGTTTTTGAGCTAGTCTGTTCACACACACACAGATACACACACAGACACACACACGGACACAGACACAGACCATTTCGCGGGACTTGGTTAATTGGACTCAGGGGACCCCAAAACGTGTATTTCCGTTGAAAACCGGAAGTCGAAATTTTTCACGATCGCAATACTTCCACTTACTATATATTTCATATATATAGGTAAGTGAAAGTAAAAAATATTCGGATCTGAACTGACATACGTAATATAACTAATTAGTAACTAGCAGTGACTCAAAATTAAGACTTTCAGGTTTAATGTCTGTCTTTTCAATTCGATATGAGGGCCCCAAGTCATCCTTCTGTCTAATATTAGTCCAAGACAACATACGTTGTCTGTTTGAAGAATTTGGTGGTCGCCGATATAAACTGGTGTGCATGTATCTCGTCGGAGTGTGAATTTTATGTGTTGTGATTTTTCATGCTTCAATTTCATTTTTCAAAATGAGTAATACTATAATGTCTTACTATTAAGCCAATAAAATTATTTAAACCCGTGTCAGTGTTATAACTTTGTAACGTTAAACAAAACGATAAAAACATCTGGTTTAGAATTATTGGAAAGAACTAAGAGTTGGAACAAACTGTCATAGCACATGTTTGTGACTAAAATGGTCGAGTACCATATACGCTGGCCCAGAAGGTTCTCGACTATTCCCTTTACGCATATATATAAGGAGCCTTGAGATTGGAGCGTTAATCTTGTTCTGAAGCGAAAGTCATATGGTTATTTCTGTGTTACAAAGTGATAATTTTTGTAACCTGTTCAAATATTGGTGTTATCAAAATTTGTATGGCATTTAAAATTTGTATGGCATTTAAAATTTGTAATTTCTTTTGAACAAAGATTGTTTGACCCACGTAAGTGTCACAATATTAATTTCTTTTTTCGTACAAGGCCAAATGAATACAGATAAAAAACAAAAATAACCCCAAAATCTCCAAACCAGATTCAATACCTTAATTACGTGATTCCGTGATGCTAATATCCCCTGAAGGACTTGGAGGAATATTTGAGAGAAGGAATTCCATTATAAGGTCGCTCATTAGAGACATAAGAGGATTTTAAGCCCAAGGTTGGAGAGGAGGGTTTCGCTCTGCTATTTCTCTTCACTTTCCATCCATTGTTTATGAGTTAATTGCAGATATCCTCAGCTATTAACAGCTTATATCTATTATCATAATAATTTTTCTTTCTTTTTTTTCTTTACATCTATTACATGTTTAATTTAGACTTTTAAATTATATTTTTATTTATTTAAAACAAGTTTTAATTATATTTTAATTTAAATTCTATATGTATACATTTTATCTTTAGGTTAACCCGGCATTGGCCGATAGACCAATTTTAACATGGATGGTCGCACATGAGAATTTATCTCACAACAAACACTACTTTTTATTTTTATTTTAATCATACGTTAGTTTAAATTTTAACAATAAAGCTTTACTTACTGAAGGGTCAATTATTAGTACAAATTATGAAATCTTGTAAAAACTGTATCGAAACTGAACGCATCAATTACAACTTTACAACATAAAGCGATTGTATTAGAGTATTAATTTCAATACAGTTAATACAAAGAAGTGTAGTATATACATAATAATAAAAAAATATATATAATTGTTTACTATAGTGAAAAAAAAAAATAAGTAGATAATACATATGCTATATTTATATAATATGCTGCTCAACTCTTCACCAAAACATTAAATTTGTCTTATCCTTGTTTATATAACAACTGATTGCGAGGAAATGCTCGATATTTATTTTTTGTATTTTGCGCCTAACGGTTATATAAAACAAAAAAGAGATAACTGTATCATGTTTAACATTTTTAAAAAGAGTAAAAGAGTTAAATACATAAAGAAAAAGTATAATCTTAAAGCCAAATTAATACAACAAGCATTTAGTTTAATTAACAATAGTGATTATAATGTCCAATTAGAAATACAATGTATATTGGAACTTCCAAGTTCGGATATAAAGTAGACAGAAAATTCAACTAGAAAACTATTCTTTAGTGCAGTCATTGAGTCATTTCTCCCTCTTGAAGAAAACATTTTAGAAGTTGACGCACACTCAGTTGTACGTAACACTGACAGTCGAGCGTGAGAAAAACTCTCAATTAAATATATCATTGACAGTCGCGCGTGAGAGAATCTCTCATGAGATCGGATTGAGCGGATTAGAAGGAAGCTGCTGGAACAGGTATAAGGCTTGGTATTGGAGCGGGGAGAGTTCACGGAGGACCGTGAGTCTGTGAACTACAGATAGTAAGGAGGGGAGGTTTTCAGAAGCACCAAGAGCCGTTTCCCGACAAAAAAAAAACAAAATATGTGAAAGAAATTCTCAAGCAGTGACCAATGACGGGTTAAGGAAACCCACAGTAGGTGAAAACTCCTAAAAAAAAAAGTATATATTTTAGACTGTATGTTGTCTAGGTATATATTTATGTTAGATGCCGTGTTTTTAAATTAGGGATTAAGCATGCATCGTTATCTAATGCCAGTGGTACGGCATTGTCAATGGTGGAGTCAGGTCGTTCATTGTTCACGTGAAGAGATCGCAATTTATGCCGACGAATAAGAATATTATTTAACCGACTTCGAACGAAAGAGGAGGTTACTCAATTCGATACGTATGTGACTTTTTTTTTTGTGCTTTTTTTTTTTTTTTTGTTTTTTTTCTATGTATGTTCACCGATTACTCAGAGATGGGTGGACCAATTGGAACGAAACCTTTTGCATCTTGTAGAGCATTTTCCCAAGGTGGTCCCATTTAAACCTTTTTGGGGGAAAACATTTGGCATATATAACATAAGGTATGCTCCAACAAGCTATTAAAACTAATTGATAACTAACAAGTCCAAATATTGTATTACTGCTGGATTAATCAAATGGGAAAACCAACCAATCAAATTCAGAATCAAAAGAGTGGGGGGAGAACATGAGCAGTCTGTTCGTTATCGATGTGTTTTATGTGCTTGTTGGAACAAACCTATACATAACCTTAACTAATTTTTCAACATTAGATTTAAATGAAGATATAAATATCAGCAGAATATAATATCGCTGTCGTTTTCTGTAGCGATATTAGCATAAATAATAGATAGATGTATATTCACCGATAACAGTAAACCTTCTTAATTAAGATCTAATCAACGGTTGGACACCATAATCATAAGACAACAAAATTCGTGGAATTCCAAGAAAGACTGAGTATTTAATCGGTAATCGTTTTAAAGCAGAATTTAAGACTTCTTCAAGTTCCCGAAGGTTCGTTTAAATTTAAAATCGTAGCTATTATTGATTTAAATTAGATTTTGATTTCTATATTTTATTGACTATGCACATTAAAAAAGAATACAACAATTCCTGGAAAAGCTCTTTTTCAGTTGACTTAATAAAGGATTCAGATACCTCTGTCTTCCGGATACACTCGGTTACTGTTGAATATCTTGCCGGAGTTCTTGTGCCGATCCTTTAAGGGTGACACTTCTGTTATGTTATTCGGATTACTAGTATCGGGTTTTAAATTTGTTTCTACAACTATCGAGGCTTTTGCTGGTGTTCAACCATCAATAAAAACTAAAAATAAAACTTGATAACTACCCGAAAACAACATCATTGTATGAAAGTCCCCTCAGCAAAAAATTGGCAGTCATGGAAATGATTGTTAAAAATGATGATAAATGCTACGCCACTAGAATTGAAGCAACATTGTTTAGCAATTTATTTTCTGAATAATGTTTTATTACGAAGGATATAATTCATAGTACTTCGGTAATAAATTTAGTCAAAAATTCATCGAAAGGAATTACGAACATAATTGAATCACCCTTTGGAATTAAGTCAGTAGTCTAATACGGAGAATAATATCCTTCGTAATAATAAATTAACCATATGTGAGTCCCAAACCCTGTTGCTTCTATCCTAGCGGGGCAGTCTTTTTGATATCGATAAATATTATGGTTGCCCCTTTTTTTGCAGGGACTTCTATCCAATGATGTAATCCAATGAAGTCGTGTATAATATTGCCATAGTTTTCAGTAGGATATTCAAGCAATCAAAATTTAAAAATTACTTTCAAATTTACTATAGGTCATATTAGCATCCTCATCGATTCTCCATTAACGATATCATGTCTAAAACCGGCCAAAATCTCGGCTGTTCAGTGACTTATCTACTTCATCTTGGAATGGCTGGATTTATGTATTTATCTAGATTTAACTCAACACATCTCGGAACACTGATTCTCTACGTAAATGACAAGTACTGACGACATTTAGCTAAGGAAAAATATTGTCATTGTGGAAAAACATTTTATATGTTCCCTTTTCAATATAACATTGATCTTTTAAAAAAAAAAAAAAATCCATTTATAATCATAAAAAGTAGTGTGTTGAAAGATGTATAATACACGCACCGCTTTCCCACTTTCTTTGTGTATTCATAAAATTGAAAAGGTAAAGTGTATTTCATAATAATTTTATACAATTATTGTACAATAAAAAGACCTGGGAAAGACAAAAGTGGTAGAGCGTAAAAAGATTTCGAAATTTTTAAACCAACGTTTATTTTATCAAAGACCAATTACCAACGAAATTTTTAAACCAACGTACGGTTTTCTACATTTGTTATCTTCTCCAACTAAAAATTGTGAAATAAAAAACATTTTATAAAAAAATATTAAATCGACTTCGAAACCTAGGAACCTAGGAACACTAAAAAGTATGAAATAATTACCTTCTGATTTTTATGAATACACAGCAAAATTGAAAATGGTATAAAAAGTGGAAAAGTGCAATAAGACGAATAATTTTATTTTGATTTGTACAAATACACACTAATTGTTAATAAAAAGTATTAAATTTAAATATTAAATACTATGTTCAATACAACACAATCTTTTCGGAGGCGGCGCAAAATTTAAATTTTTTAACACTAGACATTATGAAAATCTTCTAAATGGATCTTCTCTTCCCAGCTATTGATTTCAATGCCTACTAATGGAATTTTATCAGTAACATGTTATTTCTATTTTGCGCCGCCTCCGAAAAGATTGTGTTGTATTGAACAGAGTATTTAATATTTAAATTTAATAAGTTTTATTAACAATTAGTGTGTATTTGTACAAATCAAAATAAAATTATTCGTCTTATTGCACTTTTCCACTTTTTATACCATTTTCAATTTTGCTGTGTATTCATAAAAATCAGAAGGTAATTATTTCATACTTTTCAGTGAATTTATTTTTACTGGTTCCTAGGTTTCGAAGTCGGTTTAATATTTTTTTATAAAATGTTTTTTATGTATATATATATATATATATATATATATATATATATATGTATATATATATATATATATATATATATATATATATATATATTATATATGCATAATATATATGTAATAATAATGTATATATATATATACATAATATATATATATATATATATATATATATATATATATATATATATATATATATATATATATATATTAGTTTACAAAGGAAATTTTAGTAATAAAAACCATTTGCAATCGCATATATTAATTTTTTGTTATATTTTCTTTCTGAAAATTTAAAGGAGTTTATTTTATTTTAATTAATGTTAGGAGTTTTGAATTATTCCTTTAGAAGTCTAATTTTAATTTAATTTTGTACTTCTTTTTAAATTATTTTGTGTATATAGCTAAAATATTTTTTTTAAATACTATTTCAACTAATTAACATTAGTTTGTTATTGAAGTTTGTGATTTTTTTTCCATGTTATTAAAGTCCTTATTTATTACAATCAGCTGTAATTAGAATTTTTGGTTATTCATTCCTTCGATTATTAAACATTAAAGAATTTTACGGATTTTACTGGCGCTATATCAGGCGGGGAGTCTTAGTAATTTCAATTTTGAAAACCAATTGCCGCCACAATCATTATATTTTTTTTCTTTATTTTTTTAAACATAATATTAGTTCATTTTCTTTCCCTGCTTCTTCCCTTTTCCTATTTACTTTTCCTTATCATTTCCGTTGCATACGTTTCCCTTTTTAGGGCAATATACTGCAACCCCCATCCTTCTTTTTTACCCCTTTTCTTCCTTATCTTTCCTAAAACTCACACCACAAAAAGGCAAACATATAGAGCAGAAAAAAAAAAAAAAAAAAAAAAATTAACAACAACCTTATACCTAATAAATAAACGAAAAATTAACTAATAATAGGGTCATTCCATGTCAATTGAACACAGGCTTGAGTCTCACCATCTCATTTTTTCTCGAAACTTGGTGCATGTGTACTACTTGTACCTAATAGAAAAATTGTGAAATATTACTGAGATATGTCAACCCGTTTTTGAATTATGGACCTGCAAAGCCCTCAAAATTAGGCCCAGAAACAGAAAAAATCATGATTAAAAATAGCTGTAGATGTTTTCCAAATTTCAATAGGACTATGAGATTGGTGTCGCTTAACAGCGCATTCCATGTCATTTTATATGATATACAACAATGTATAGGTTGGTACAAAAGAAATTTTCTTAAAACGAAATTTAAAATTTTAATTTCAATTTTCCCAAAAAGGTCATTTTTAATTTTTTTTATATTTTTCAAAAAAATAGGCAGTATTATTACTAATCATATAACAAAATATAAAAGTGGGATGAAAATTTATTCATTACTAAAAAAATTGAAAACTAGTGATTCCATTAGTGAAAATTCCATAAATCTAGCATTTAATTCAAAACAATTACTAAAACTATACTATACTTATATTTTCATTAGAAAAAACATGAAACAAACGATAATAAGGGTTCCACTAATAATCTGAGAGATAGCTAACTACATTTGGCCATTATAACGACAAAGTGAAGTAAGCGCCAATAAAAAAAAAAAATCCATTTTAAGAAAATTTCAAATAATATTTTAAATTTGTTTTTAAGAAAATTTCTTTTGTACCAACCTATACATTGTTGTATATCATATAAAATGGCATGGAATGCACTGTTAAACGACACCAATCTCATGTCCTAGTCAAATTTTGAAAACATCTACAGCTATTTTTATTCATGATTTTTTCTGCTTCAGGACCTAATTTTGAGGGCTTTGCAGGTCCATAATTTAAAAATCGTTTGACATGTTTCAGTAATATTTAACAATTTTTCTAGTATATACGAGTAGTACACATCTACCAAATTTCAAGAAAATATGAGATCGTGAGGTTAAAAATGGTACATTTTTGTGTTGACTTGACGTGGAATGGCCCAATATTGATTTAAATCCACATAAGTGATACATTATGATAAACAATTCTCAATACTGTTAATTGGAACACCGAAATTATTTACAATTAACACTTAGGAGTAGATAAGAAAGCCTACAAAAGAGTATACAAGCTCCAGTCAGCTACCATTTCCCGTAACTAAATCTATGTTGTTTGAATGAAACTTGTGATGAACCAGCCTGTAACCGATAACACGGCCAACTGTGTTTCTTTTCATTATCAAATTTGACTGGAATAGGTAGTGTGTGAGGCTTGCTGACTTTGAGTAATGGTATCTTCAGCGCCCCTCTGGGAGTCAGCGACAGGCGGGGTCCGATCATTCAGAAGGATGGATAGTCTTCTTTTGTTCCATCTTCCACATCATCTTTCTGTCATCTACTCTACTTCTACATCACCAAGTCGGTAGAGTCATCACATATCTCATCATCGGATGAATATCTATCAAATATTCAGGATATATATAATAAATAGATCGTATATTTTGCAACAAACTATAAAAAAGCATGGGCGTCACCAGCACCAAATTATTGGGGGGGACGGCTCATATTTTTCCTAGATAGGGTAGGCAGAAATTCGAGGGGTTAAAAGTTGAAATAATAGGTCCTTAGAACTAAACGTAAAACCCTCCATCGATGTATTTTAAATGTATTTATAGTATCTTAAAACTTGTCTATTTATGCCTTAGTTATAAAATAGGGAGATGTTAAGGCTTAATGTTGAAGGATGTGGGCCACATTTCTTGACTGAATTTTATCCAAGTTTTCCTCCTCATCCTGATCCTACTATTTTCATTGCTTTCTGTCAACTTCTATAAGCTTCATCGAATTGATGGAAAGTAAGATCAAACCAGTTGGTTTAATAAAGAAACGGAGAACAACGCAGGGGATACTACTTTGTTTCAGAATTTATAAAACAAAGTAGTTCCAGCAGAAATAAAAAATACATATATAATTCACACAATTCACAATACGCCCGACTAAGCTTTTAAAAAAGTAGCGCAGCGCCAATTTGTGAAAATAAAGTATCAGAGGAGAAATTGGGTATAACCAATCAACTAATATTTTATATTATTATTTTATTAGATTTGATTGGTTAAACTCTGGTAATTCTTAAAATCGCATTTTTATTCAATTTTTCGATTGGGTCCTTTCTTGCCAAAATATTGGGGGGGACAGTCCCCTCCTGTCAAAATATTGGGGGGACACGTCCCCCCTGTCCCCCCCGGCGGTGACGCCCGTGTAAAAAAGAACACTACGCGTATTTACACACCCATAAAAACTCACGTAAAGATTGATTCAACACAAATTGTTTTAATATAAATAGGAAAATAGATTAAACATTAGTGCTCAGTGTTCTAAACCAAATTGGCCTTTACATTGGTCACTGAAATTCGTCATCATTCTTCATTTCTTTGATGTGTATATGGCGCAAATGTGATTTTTTTTTTTTTTTTTCCCATGTTTTGCATATCACTTCTACGTGGCTCTTCTGTTGATTATAACCATAAGCATTTTGGATTGCTTTGGTGGAAAATAAAATAAACGCAGAAAGGAACCTCATACAAATAAGAAGGAGAAGAAATTCGCACTATTTGCACCCTTGATAGAATTAGAAAATTTGTACATAATTAGTTTGCAAAATAATTCAATTTTAGGAAACTTAAAATCAATAGACTACAACGGCTTAACTAAATTATCTCCTCTACACGATAGATTGCTTAAAAACTATATCGTTTACAATAAACGAATAAATGATAAAATAAATAGAATATCGACTTATAATTTATAATTTGGCATATTTTATATGGTCCTTATTGAGCCACTTTAGAAACAAATGTCGTTACACTATTGAGTAGTTTATATATATTCAGGGGAACAGCTTTTATTATACATATATATGTACATTGTAGAGGAATGCAGTTAAATTAACTTTTTTAAACCTAGTGTAATTGTATGCCATATAATAGCTTATTGTATCTGCTTATTTGCTTATTGATTTTAATATTCATTGAGAACTATTTCTGGAAACAAAGTCTTAAACACAGTATTTGCATCTATTTAGATTATTATAACCTTATCTTCATCGCTAAGTAATACTTTCATAAAAAGGAATTGTTGAGGGTATTTATTGTAATATTACATCAATCTATTAAATTATTGCTATTGATTTATTGAGTTTTTTCATGGGAATAATATTCTTAGTTTCTGATATGTTGTATCATATTATTATATTATCACTATTTTAATTGATATATTTTGTTATTAACAATAATATTATAAAAAATGATTTCTGAATTATAAAAAATTATTTCTGAGAATGAAAAGCTTTACCAACAATAATTAGGCCAGACTCCTGGCTAAATGAATGTATTTTAACAGCCAGAAAAGTTATAATTATTATATATTATGGCCTTACAGATCTTTACCTGAACTAGCAAGGTCCACCTCTACCTATCATTCCAGTTCGTTGCATGCAGCGATCGTCAACTGGCGGATTGTTAAACAAATTATTATAACACAGTTATAATTATTATGTAATGTATTATAAAGCTACTTATTAGTAGCAATAATTTTTTTTTTATTAATTTAATAATTCCCAACTGATTATTCTAGTCCTAAGTAAAAAATAATGATTGTATTTTTAAAATTTCCGAGTATTAGACAAGAAATTTTCATAGACAATAGGTATCAAATAATTGCAAAATAAAAGGAGCTGGACTAAGCAACAAAATTGATAAAGACTTTGGATTATTATTTTGCATAAATTTTGGATTTCAAATGAAAGATGGTCTCGTGCTATTGTATGTTCTTAGGATTATTATATTCTCTATATTTCATTTTGAATTTTTTTAAACGTTGCAAATAAAATTTTTGAAACTAAACTTAATGTGAAATTAGTAAAAAAAATATATATTTAACATAATATTTTTTAATAATCAAACAAGTGAGCGTACAAAAATTTGATTTAATCCCTTACTTCTGCACTAAGATCAACTTGGCAATCAATATAATATTACTAATGAATTTTAAAAAAATAATAAACTAAATGCTATAAAAAATCCTCGCCTGATCTTTTGCTTTGAAAGTTATGGAAAACTTAAATTTTCAAAAATAATTAAATACATTTTGAACTACTCCTTTTATATAGCCAGCCGAGGTCGTATTTTACCCGAAGAAATAGACCGTTCCGCTAAATCGAATGTCGTAGTATTAAAGTGATTGGCGTTCATTTGAAATCGGTTCGAGAACCTCTATAAAACCGTTATGGGTTTTTCGAAGATGATTCAATATATTTCAAGTGGATTCTTAAAATAGTTTTTCCTTATTTTTATTCCTGTCATACTAGTGAATAAGTAGTGAAGTAAATTTTCCTTACTATTCAGTGCACGACTTTTAAAGTTTGAGCGGTGTTTTTTTATTTATTTTTTTTATATTAAGCGTTAAAATTTCGTCAAAATGCCAGAAAAGAGGCTAGTGGTTATAATCTTTAATTTTGCTATATATTTTTTTTTAATTCAAAAAGAAATTCCAATGTTTTTTCAAACAAATCTTTGAATCCATCATCTGTTAGATCCCTCCACTCACCAACATTATCTACCACATCCTTTAACGCCGCAGAGGCCCCAAAAGCTTCCATAATTATGAATGAGCATTGGATCCCTGGGAATGGGCAGCCCCCCACTTAACTTTTGGAATATACTGCCATTACTCAGCCTCTGCTGGCTTTTAGCTCAGAAAACTTTGAGAGAGAGGCCTCTTTTGTTATCGTAATGCCCTTCTTTATTTTATTGGATATATTAAAGTTGTGCCTATATGTTTTATAGAATAGAATTGAATAGGAAAGTCCTTTATTTAAAAAAACAAAAATTTACAAAGATATTTACGTACGTAAGGACAAATTTTGACATGATTACGCCGTCTGCTAGGAGTCCTAAAAATAATAATACATTCAGACAGAAGAAAGAAAATATTTACAATCTTAAGAGAATTCAGATAACAATAATTTTCTGTATCTTAACGCTTCTTTAACATAAAACTAAATGTCATTTAGTTTAATATTGTTAATCAATAATAATAATTCTTCTTTATTGATCAATATTTTTCCAAAATCTTTCAACCTGATGAAATAAAAAATTGGGCATACTCCAATAAAATGCACCATGTTTTCTATTTCATTTTTGTTACAAATGGTACAATAATAACTTAATCCATCTACCCATGGTTTGTAATTTACGTCGAACAGTTCTCCTTTTACTTTAAGTATTATTTTTATTAAATCTAAACAGTTAACGTCATTTATGTACGATATTGAACTGGGTAATAAATCTTTATAGAGTTTATGATAGTCAGATTGTTGTGCTGCGGCTAAACAATCACTTTTAAACTGCTCTTGAAAAAGACCAATGATTTTATTAGTATGTTTCTGCCACCTCTCAACTGAAATAAAACAGGGGTCTAAATCAGTACCTAGGCGATCATTGTACGGTTTGCAATCCACTCAGCAAACCAAATTAATTGCGTTTCTAAGTAAAATTCGACTTCCGGTTTTCAACGGAAATAACCGTTTTGGGGCCCCCTGAGTCCAAATAACCAAGTCCCGCGAAATGGTCTGTGTGTGTGTGTATGTGTGTGTGTCTGTGTGTGTGTGTGTGTGTAAACAGACAAGCTCCAAAACTAAAAACCGTGCGAACCTGAAATTAGGTATTTAGTGTAAGTATATGCCCGCGATGTGACAGCAAAAATTTCATCAAAATTGCTCAAAGGGAGGGGGGTACTTTATTTAGTAACTTTTTATGTTTTTTTTTTTCGATTTTCTCAAAAACCGCTCTAACGATTTTGATTAAACTGAGTATTTGATCTCTTTAAATGCCCGAGATATGACTGTAAAAATTTCATCAAAATTGATAAACCGGAGGGGGGACTTTACTTAATAAATGTTGTCTCATTATCACGTGTTTTTTTTTATTTACTCAAAAACGGCTATAACAATTTTGACAAAACTCAGTATTTGGTGTTGGTATATGCCCGCGAAGTGACAGCATAGATTTCATCAAAATTGGTCAAAGGGAGGGGGCACTTTATTTCATAACTTTTTTTCCGATTTTTCCCTTTTTTTCGATTATCTCAAAAACGGCTTTAACGATTTTCATCAAATTCGCCTTGTTTAATGAAAATTAGGTGTTCTTTGATATCAGGTAAGAAATGAATGTGGAAAAATGTGTTCTTTGATATCAGGTAAGAAATGAATGTGGAAAAATGTGTAACTTTGAGAAGTGGCACTAACACAACGCATTAATTTCTAATCTAAGTAAGTGGGTAAGTGAAAGTTGTGTGTTGCGCGCACGCACCAGATTTTTTTACTTCTTTCTATATTAATCGCGGAGAATGTAAGAGAGGGAGAAAGTGCTAGCCCTAGATAAGTATAATTTTTTACTACATCAACCCGCTGCCTATTAAAGAACCATTTCTTACACTTCCGCAACCTACCCCCTTAGGTTTTATATATTACTTATATTTAAAAATTTCGATAACATAAAGCATTAGTTACGAGTAAATATGCTCTATTTTAACTGTTGCTTATCTGTCTATACACCACCTACTCTACCGAATTGCGCACATGAAATCCTAATATTTAGTACTTTACACATCCCACTGCATGAAAAGACAAATATCTTTTTCGTTTACTCCAACACAAGTGACAAAGGAAAGCAGACATTTAACAAAAAGAAAAGTCACAGGATATGATTTCATAACTGCAAAGGCGCTCAAGCTGGTGCAAAAAAGAGTTCTAGGTTTTAGAACAACATGCAACTGTTATCGAATAACGGCCAAATTTTCCATGGAAATTTTTACTAATAAAAAATATAGACAAATAAGAAAAATATGTATATTAACCTTCCTCCTACCGACCAATTAGTTTCCTTCCGATCTGTCAACAACTTTTTGAAAGATCAATATAAAGGAGACTGGTTGACATACTCAGTTACAAAAAAATAATAAATACCTGCCTTAATAAATGTTCAACCTCAATACTACCAAATTGATTTTTGCATATGACATTTAGCAACACAGCAATTACACAAAGTTTCTTACAATAATGCTCGAACGCTAGAGCAAAAACAGTATACCTGTTGCCTTTTCTTAAAACTCAAGACCATTCTATCTTTTTGTCAGATATTTTTCTAGGCGACAAAGCTCAAAATTTACGTCAATTTTCGGAGGTGTTCTCCAAGGGTCAATACTTGCCACGTTAGCATTATTCATATACACACGTGAAATACAAACTGTAGCCTGCAAAATATGCTAGATTGAGACTTGGACTATTGAACTATTCACTAATATCTCGGAACGGCTTCGTTGAATTAAAAAAAAATTAATAAAATTACTTCCACATTCCGACGGGGAACAAATGTACACCAATTTAAATCGGCGGTAACCGAATTCCTTAGACAGTCACTCTACGCTACACAGGTTTAAGATAATATTAGATAGGAGGATGTCTTGTGGACATCTTGTTAAAATGAAAATGAACCTCCCAAAAAAAATATATCGAAAATGTTACATTCACTTTTTTTACAAATCATTACCATTGAAAATAAACATATGCTCTGTAAATAAAACTTAATAAACCCGTAGAGTCACACACCTTAGGCACAGAAAAAAGGCGCACATACAAAATTACAATTTTTTCAATTTCTAAAACTTCAAGAAGAATAAAAAACGCTCCTTCGTACGTAAGTAACACAAATCTGTGAATAGTCATCGGCACAAGTAATAATCAATATACCAATACATACCCTATACATTTATTCATGCTTTTATATTCAAATACATAACAATAGACTCTTTAAGGAGATACCCAAGGCTGACATGTTTTATGGGAGGCGACTAAAAAGGAACTGTATGAGAGACCAATAATAAAACGCGAAAAGTAATAGTATATGAAATCAAATTCGCGGATTGTTACTTAACCGAGACTGGCTCAAATCCAATAATAAGGAGAAGAATAAAAAATGTTATCACTTTAATAATAGTCCAACCTAATAAAAGAAAGAAAATGGCCATTAATGATATCCTGTTAATAACTGCAAACTACTCTTGAAATCATTATAAAATAGGTAGTATAAAAAAGAAAATATTTGGTCAAAACATGGCTAACCTCAGTTTGTTTTCGACTATTGGAATCAATTAAAATATTAATTACATTCTCTTATTTACAATGGTGTCTCTGCGGGAGTATTCATAATAATGTAACAACATGAGTTATTCAAGGGAAGCTCGGAATAATGAATACATTCATGTGTAATGGCAAAGTAAACATGCAGGAATATGAAATGAGGTTTCAAAATTAAACATAAGAGAGAAACAAATTAATTTGGAGTTACGATTAGCAGTAGGTTACTAGACATAAAAAATATGTTTTAAAATAATAAAATATTTATAACAAATACAATAACTTTTTTTTTATATTTTACTAATGAAATGGTCTCTCATATGAATTTAAAATATATTTTATTAATAATAACTATGAATAACCAAAATATAACTTTGATTAGTGACTATTGAATATTTTTTGATAAAAATCTTAGAGATATAACAAGTCTATTTTTTACTTTTTATTATTGGGGACCTGCTCAAGTTATAGTAGTTTCTGGATATAATTGAACATTTTATATTACAGTTCTTGAATCCTTTGAAAAAATATATTTCTAAATGTTCACTTATTTTACTAACTCTGATAGAACTTTGCATAATAACACATTTTATTATAACATTTGAATTTCCCAAATAGGGTTTTCTTGATATGATTGTCATAACAACTACAAATTTTGTTGTCTGCAGGTATGTTTATTTAATATATAAATGAAAATCATGCAATTCTTAACACGTTCACGCCGGCGTACCACCAGTGGCTCATACTTGACTGCCTCATTGGGCGGTGTGTACCAACGGTGGCTCACGCTAGAATGCCGCACCTGCCAAATATTTAGATCTTTAACATTTTGAAGAAGAAAAAAGAATACTTAAGAGTCATACTCTCGTTTCTACACAATTTTAATTTTTAATTCTCTGACAAGAGAACAGTTACTCGATTCCAGGTGACATGGCAGCCAAAGTGTTAAGAAAGTAGTAATAATTTCTATATAGCTGAAAATTAAAATAATGAAAAATTAACGTAAATTAAATTATTTTTATATTTATCTTTATTTATTTATATTTATATTCATATAGGTTCCCTATTAACGTATAACCATTTATTTTTTAACAGCAATTATAATTAATTTTGCATTATAAACATAACTAGTAGGATAGTATTTTTTATTGTTTATTTTATTATTGTTAGATTGCCAATGCTGCATAATGCCCTGGAATAGCTCCCGCCCGATAGAGCGAACAGCATTAAACAGTCCCGGCGTGACCGTGTTAATTCAATTAATAACAATTGTTAAAAATCAGTCATGTAACTAAGGTATAGTAGTATGATACGAAATGTAATGAAGCAAAATTTATATACAAGTGTAACTATAATTTTCGAATATATATTGATAATAATCGAGAAGTTATCTTAATAATGAAAGTTATTGAACTTGAAGCCTATAAGCAAGACGCAAGTTATCAAATCAGTGATAGCCAGGCGGCATCGAAGGCTGGAGGCAAACAATGAACTAACTTCCTATCTCGTCCACTCCTACCAGCGAGAAAATCGATTCACAATCAGTGTCAGCGTTACTGTCTGTCAGCGAAATGACATCTACGATCCGAACAACGTCAACTATGTAAATTTCGAATCGACGTTACATTAAATGAGAGACTAAAAATTGTTACTGCGCTTGGATGGGCACAACATTGAAGTAAACTAAGTAAGCAATTTGTAAAAATATAAATTTTTCATGTGAGACCTGGATTAAACTAATAACAACTAAACTTCAGGTTAAAAGACAGAAAAATAAAAATTAAGGAAGAAGGATTGAGGTACACAAGAAATTGGAAAGGGCCCAAAATATTGTTTACTGTAGATATAAAAAATATAAATTTTATTTATTTTTGTTTTAGGGGCGTGTTATGCGTTTTAGCATGTGCTTGTTGCGCGGTGAGTATTAATCACTGGAGACTGAGCGGTGACGTTATGCGCCATTGGCCCATATGACGTATGAGGAGAGAATCCAATTGATGAATAAATTGAACCGCGACTCCACTAATATTTGACCATGTTACGGTGCAGCATTATTGTACAAATAATCACTTCCCTACCTCTTAATTTGCATCGCTTGTCGGTTCTATTCGAGTACCAGAGTAAATTTTGGGGGCGTTTTAATCCCATACGACAAGAACGGAACATGGAGATGGTGACAACAAATACGACCGAAATTGTTTCTCAGACCCTGTTTTTTGCTGGGAAAAGTACTATAGTAAACAGTAAACGGAGTACTGCTATGAATTCTTACGGCAAATGCTACTCAAAAACAGCCTCATGTCTGAAGATTAATTATTTGAGAGGATGGTTCGAAATCAATGTATCGACACCTCCGTGCCGAGGATCTAGTGGTTAAACCTATAATGTTAAAAAAGTTTTAAAACCAAAATATCGGAAGATTTGAGATGTGTTTCTTGAAAGCAGAGCAGGTCAGGCTGATATTCATCAAATAAGTACTTACAGAGTTTATTTAAATTAGCAACATTACAACAATTCCATTTACAAGTAAATGAAAGATAAAAAAAAAAAAAACATTAAATGTGTGAAATTCATATTTCACTTATGGTAAATAGCGATTAACACATTAGGTCCGGCGGCGTATTTTAGGCGTATTGAAGGGAATTGAACGGTATCGGTCACCGGGAATGCTTTGACGAAAGCGTTATCTTTTGACTAAAAAGAGTATTAAATGAGCGTATCAAGGGCATTATTTCTTGTTAATGATTGGAACTAGACATAATAGGCTCAGGCCAGGCCCACGGGGTCCGATACAGGATTTACGCCCTACTTTAACGAAAATCGGACCTCTGAGTCCGTTCTAAAAAACCGGACCGGTCCCGGTTTATTTATTTTTTTCTTTCAGAGAATATTTAAAAAAAAAAGATCAATGGATTCATTTTGCTTTGTAATTATTGATACAAAAGCTATGAAAAAAAGAAAATAAAGGACTACAGAGGGCTACATTTTTTAATCTGAAAAATATCCAGTGACTATTTGAATGTCAGTGAGGTCCAAATCTGATTAGCAGTTAAAAGCTATCCACTAAAAGAGCTGACGGAAAAGGTTTCATCTCGCTGCGGATTGCTAGTGATATTGGGATATGTAATACAGGCTTTCAATTCGCAGTCATGTTCAGTGCATGTGCACAGAGAGTTCAGTGAATAAAGTTATCAGATCGAGGCTACCGAAAGTAAACTTTATTGTATGGATAGATAGATAGATAGATAAACATGTTTATTTGAACGAAAACTATACAAACATATGTAAATAAACATGATTACAGCATGGGTCATCGCCCGTCTGCTGGTGAGGCGGCCAACAGAAATATTAATTGTAATATAGAAAAATATATATACATATATAAATACATATATATGATTCAAAATATATAAATAAAAGAAGACAGTAATCTTAGCTATAGGGTCTCAACAGATTACAAATAATAGAACTGTCTGAGCAATCACAATAATAAATAACAATGATAATAACTGAAACTTATCTATAAATATATACAAACATTTACTTATATCCACGAACAAACACATACACATATTTATAACACTATACACTTACATACATACGTATATGCCAATCAATATCCATATACATTCTCCCCTACTACATTTATTATCATTCTAGGAGTTATATTCTTTTATTAACTGCCTTCTATAGTTCCCAGCCGTTCTTAGGTATAGATATAGGTTGTCCCACTGTTTTCCATTCAGTAAATTTAAGAATTCATTATAAGCCAAATGTATTTTCCCAAAGTATCTCACCCTGAACTCATTTAAAATTGGGCATACACCTACAAAATGGTAGCAGTCCTCGACCAATCTCAAATTACACAATGTACACATTAGTTGTTCTTCTGCTCTATCGATCGCATAATTCAAACCCAGTATCTCCCCTCTAGCTCTCATAATTAATCCCATATAGTGCAGTTTTTTCCCGTCTAAGATATAGTGGCAATTCTTAATATCGTGGTTTAAATCCTTGTAAATATGATAGAATTTTGAGTTTAATGCTTTATTTTTGTATATTTTTACATAGTGGCTATTTAAATTTTCTAGGCATTCCTTTATTTGTTTATTGGAATAGTTAAAGTCGGCGCTATTATAATTAATACTGTTTAACGTTTGGATATTTTCATTGTGCCAGAATATATTTTTGGATATTACATGTTCGGCAAGAATTTTCGGGTAACGTCTATTTTCGAGAGTTTTTAATTTGCTTATATACTGTAAGTGTAATTTTAATGTGTGATTGAAAAGAGGTAGTTTATTGGTCTCTAGATATAACATGTAATCCGGACAGTTTTTCGGAAGACTGAAAATTTTTTTCAAAAATAATTTTTGCAGTTTTTCGACACTGTGATAGGGATTAAAACCCCATGTTTGGCATGCGTAGCTTATAATGGCTTTAGCTACCGAGTTAAAAATTTTATATTTAGTTGTGAGTGGTACCTTATTATTTTTTATGACTTTATTCCAATTTGAAAATAGTGCAAATTTGGCTGTCGTCAATTTTTCTACAAAATGTTGTTCAAATGATAACTGTGGCGTTACTGTTACTCCTAGATATTTGTACTTTTTTACAATTTCTATTTTCCGGTCACCAAACGTCCATCTATCTTTTATAGAGAGTTTTCCACCTTTTCGAAATACCATAATCTTCGTTTTATCGATATTGAGCCTTAAATTCCAATTATCGCAGTATAACTGTAACCTATTTATCATATACTGTAAAGTTGAGCGATTATTTGCAATAAGTGCTAAGTCATCCGCGAACATTAAACAATTTATTTTGGTAGCAGCTACTATGACACCCCCACCAATGAATTCCGGCAGATCGTTTATAAACAGACTGAAAAGTAGCGGGGACAAGAGGCAACCTTGCCTCAAGCCTGACTTGGTCTCGAAACTCTCCGTCCTCCCTTCCTTCGTCCACACACAGGTAGTTGTGTTAGTATATAGAGATTCTATTGCCCTAACGATTTTCGTTGATACTCCCATTGTATTCAATTTATGAAATATATCACTTCTTGCCGGGGAATCAAAGGCCGAAGAAAAATCAACAAAAAGACAATATAATTTACCCCTCTTTTTTTCCAGATTGATTTTTACAATATTCAGGAGATTAAATATATTATCTACAGTACTGTATCCCTTCCTAAAACCCGCTTGGTGTTCAGTTAGAATGTTATTATCGTTCACCCAATTTTCTAATCTTAACAGTATTAGTCCACTGTATAGCTTTGATATTGTATTCAAAAATGTAATGCCCCGATAATTTTTTACTTCATTAATTGCTCCTTTTTTATAAAGCGGAAAAATAATAGATTCTTTCCAAGATAGTGGTACGTTTCCTGTATTAAATATTTCATTGAAAAATGCTAAAAGTCTGATATGAAATTCTGGAGGACTATTTTTATAGAATTCATATGGCACGCTGTCTAAGCCCGGCGCTTTACCTGTTTTAGCTTTGTTTAATACGTATTCTAATTCATTTAGGACAAAATCTGTGTCAGAAGATTCTATTTCTATCAACAATGGTGCATATAAAGTTGTTTTTACATTTTCATTTGGATTTAATAGTTTTTCAAAATGTGATAACCATTCAACGGGTTTTATAGCCTCACTGGCAATAAATTTACTACTGTTTTTCAACTGATTAGCCAATTTCCAGAAATCTTTGGCATTATTTGCTTCCTGAAACTTATTACCAATATCTACATAATATTCCGTTTTTTTTCGCTTACAAATACCTTTGTACATTGCTCTAATTCTGCAATATTTTTCTTTATCCGCACAACTATTAGTTTGCCTAAAAATATTTAACTGTACGAAAACTTTGTTGCGCTCGCGACGGCATTCAGAATCAAACCACCGATTTTTTACTGACGGTTTTTTATTTGCCCATGCACATTCCATTAACATTTTAACTATAAATTCCCCTTTATCCAAGTTACTCATGTTGGCGTCGTCATAAACTTTCAATTTCTGTTTTATTTTATGACTGAAATTTCTGTCATCATTTCTCGACCAATTCAATTTCGGTAACAGCGGGAGGGTATCCGATACCGTGTGTTGCTTATTAGGCAGGCTTAGGCACAAACTAAGAGGCATGTGATCGCTGTATATTTGGTCTAGTACCATAAAATCTTCAAAATATTCTAATAGATTTACAGAAATGCAACATATATCCTTAACGGAACATCCTTGTCCCCCTAAATATGTAAAATTACCGGTGATATCCCCCTCTGTTCTCCCATTAAGGATTATCATATTATTATTGTCACAAAGTTCGAGAAAATCTTTACCCCTTTTATCTATTTTCAAATCCTTTGAAATTCTTGAGGGATATATTTTGCAATATTTTATCTCATCCGGTATTACTTGGTAATCGGCTATTCTCACATTCATGTCGCCTATCAGCACTATATTGCATGTGGAATACTTGTTAATAAATCGGGACAATTTGTCAAAGTCAGTTTCCCAATTATTGGCATTTAAATAAGTAGGGACGATATAAAAAGATAGTTTATTAGATTTGAACCCGATTACATTTAAATCGTCTATTTTCATAAATGAGAAATATTTATCAAATAATCCGTACTACTACAGTACTATAGCAAACAGAAAACGGGGTACTGCTATGCATTCTTACGGCAATTGCTCCTCAAAAACAGCCTCATGTCTGAAGATTAATTATTTGAGAGGATGGTTCGAAATGAATGTAGCGACACCTCCGTGCCGAGGATCTAGTGGTTAAACCTATAATGTTAAAAAAGTTTTAAAACCAAAATATCGGAAGATTTGAGATGTGTTTCTTGAAAGCAGAGCAAGTCAGGCTGATATTCATCAAATAAGTACTTACAGAGTTTATTTCAATTCCATTAGAAATTTTTTTATAAAAAATTAGCAACATTACAACAATTCCATTTACAAGTAAATGAAAGATAAAAAAACAAAAAAAAAAACATTAAATGTGTGAAATTTATATTTCACTTATGGTAAATAGCGAAACAGTTACATCATTAACGCATTAGGTCCGGCGGCGTATTTTAGGGGTATTGAAGGGAATTGAACGGTATCGGTCACCGGGAACGCTTTGACAAAAGCGTTGTCTTTTGACTAAAAAGAGTATTAAATGAGCGTCTCAAGGGCATTATTTCTTGGTAATGATTGAAACTAGACATAATAGGCTCAGGCCAGGCCCACGGGGTCCGATACAGGATTTACGCCCTACTTTATCGAAAATCGGACCTCGGAGTCCGTTCTAAAAAACCGGACCGGTCCCGGTTTATTTATTTTTTTCTTTCAGAGAATATTTAAAAAAAAAAAAGGTCAATGGATTCATTTTGCATTATAATTATTGATACAAAAGCTATGAAAAAAAGAAAATAAAGGACTACAGAGGGCTACATTTTTTAATCTGAAAAATATTCAGTGACTATTTGAATGTCAGTGAGGTCCAAATCTGATTAGCAGTTAAAAGCTATCCACTAAAAGAGCTGACGGAAAAGGTTTCATCTCGCTGCGGATTGCTAGTGATATTGGGATATGTAATACAGGCTTTCAATTCGCAGTCATGTTCAGTGCATGTGCACAGAGAGTTCAGTGAATAAAGTTATCAGATCGAGGCTACCGAAAGTAAACTTTATTGTATGTGTAGAGTTAGAGAACATTACACACTTATTGTCTTCTCCCAGAATATAAATAAAAAATAGTTGTCGTATTGTAATACGAGATCGGTGGGAAAGAGGTCAGTGAAGAGAAGGGATTGACTTGACCGGTATATGTGCCTGGTGGTTCAAGTGGCAAGAGCGCCTTGCTAGTGATGAGGAAATCCGAGTTCAAATCCCGGTCAGAGCCAATCATTCCTCTTTTTACAAAAAATATTTTAAAATTGTATTAACAATTTTAATGTCATCAAAAAGAAAAAGACTTAATTATAATATAGTTTCTTTTTCATTATTTACGGAATCAAAAAAAAAAAAAAAAAAAAAATCGGATTGTAATTTTAAAAGTTTATATTTAGTTTTATGAAAATTGCAATTAAGAAACGTAAAGATAAAATTGCAGGCAGGGATGAATAGTATAGGGGACAGATAGTTTCCGTTAAGAAATATAAAAATGCAATTATTGTCCTGCACATCAACTACGTTCTAATAAATATCATTCAATTAAAAATTATCCCTTTTCCAACAATATATTATATCCAAAAATATAATTACCCTTATTTCAGGGGGTCAACTGTGGTGTAGTGGTTAGCATGGCAACCTTAAATACTAAAGGTCGTGGTTTGGCGACCCGCGGTGGCCCTGGGATTTTTTAGTGGGAGTAAAAAATCCTTAGCCATGCCGTCCCTCGGATAGGACGTAAAATGGAGGACCCGAGCCTGTACGATGTCAGGTACTCGTTAAAGATTCCTTTTCTAATTATACCTGGGTAGGCAAATATTAGGACTCCCACTGTAGCATCGTCCGATTAGCCTTAGTAGCATGAAAGGACTTTAAACAAACCAACAATCCTTATCTCAGGAAATGGAAATAATCATCCTAGGAAAATATTTTTCTCTATTATTTCATTATGAAATTCTTTCATATTTCATATTCATTCACCCACAGACCCGAAGTCAAATAGACTTTTTAAAAAAAATCTATGAATCAAAGTTCAACTATTTCAATACACTGATTTTTAGGATAGTTCACCCTTCCCCCTCACCCACCACCATTCACCCTCTTCCCTTGCACGCAGAAATAGGGTACAAATATAATTAACTCTGAAACAATTTCTGAAACGTTCCTCGCCATGTGAGCTCTCTCCTTGGAGGAAATGAGCTCATCTGCTGAATCCTTTGTATCCTGCCTCAGAAAGAAACTATATTTTCCAACTTTAATTTCCTCTATGAAGTGACGGGTAAAATTCAGCAGTAGAAGATGATGGAAAAAAATTGCCCGTGATTGAACGCCGATATGTTCAAATAGCAATTAAATGCCATCAGTTATCGACAGTTCTGTTTGCATTAAGGACAAACACAGTACTATGGTCGAATTTGGTTATGTCCATTCCGTTTATTGCGTCAATCCAAAGCTAATAAACCTGGGTGCAATTAAATCAGCTATTCAAATATTTTGTTTAATGTCCGGAGATGAGTTTACTATTCTAATCAAGCGAAACAAATGTTTGATATCCCAGAAGCAATAAAACAAATATGTATGCAAAACTATGGAAAGTTCCAATGTCCTCGACGTTGGATCGAATACTTCTTTACAGAAATAATGAACTGAAATAAGGGAAGGAAGACCTTAGTAAAAAATAAATGAATAAATAAAGTTGATGTTATGATAACTATTATAACAAGAAAACATTAACATGTTGGAAAAATGCAAATTTAATCCAGCTAAGCTATTTTCCATTTTTCCCAGATCGTGAAGAGTATTCGATGCATTTAAAATTTGGAAGAAAAGTAAATATTCATAATTCAAATAATCCTACAATTATGAGTCCAAATGTGACTTTCTTTAAAAAGCGTTGATATAAATTACTTTTATATAAAAATACTAAATAACATTTTTACAAACATACTAAACTGAAATAGAGGAAGAATGATGCCAGTAAAAAAATAATAAATAAATAAAATTGATATGATAACTATCTTAGCAAGAAAAACTTAGCATGTTGGTAAAATGCAAATTTAATCCAGCTAAGCTATCCTATTTTCTATTTTTCACAGATCTGCGTGTAGAGTATTCGATGCAAATGAAATTTGGAAGAAAAGTAAATATTCATAATTCAAATAATCCTTCAATTGTCAGTCCAAATGTGACTTTCTTTAAAAATTGTTGATATAAATAACCGATAAAAATTATATGAAGATAGAAAAAGCTTATGAAACTGTTCAGAATAAAAAAAAAATAATAAAAAAAAAGTTTGGGCTTGCACGCTACTTGCGAAGGATTTTAAAAATTATAAGATTATAATTATTTAAGTAAGATCATGATAACACTTTTATCATGGTTTGTGTGTTTGCTTATTTAGGTTTAAAGGCGTGAAACCTGAGCTCATCAACGCCTGCACACAATATTCATTTATATTATATTTATATTAAAATTATTCATTTAAAAAAGAGAAAAATAAAGACTATTTTCACCGATACATACATATAAGCATATACATTATTACATTTAAACACATACATAGACATACACACATAAATACAATTTTTATCACGGCCTACGGTAGATAAAAAATGATATCTATTACTTATTTATCATTCATTAATTTTATCATGGTCTTACTTCAGTAACTATATTCTTACATTTTTAAAATTCTATAATTGTTTATGTCAATATTATTTAATGTTACCCATTAAATTGATATTTCTTTTTATAATTTATCTTAATGGTTGTTGTCAGGTTTTTCAAATTTAGCTCTAAAGGACCTGAAATTCTAAACATGAACATATTTAAATTAAATACAGAATTAAATCAAACCATTACGCTTTCAGTAAAAATGTGTTCTATAAATTCAGTAGGCCCAAACAAATTTATAAATATGTAATTCGGAAACAATTTTCAGCACGGATGAAATACTCTTTTCAAAAAAAAAAAAAAAAAGAATTCAAATAGTTGATAAACTAGAAGAATTCTTATAAAAATATAACTGAGATCTGCAGATGATAGGATCACAAAATGCAGGTTCGATCTCGGGGTGTAACAGTTGGCCTTTATTCGTGGTTGGGCCACACAATAAATCTTGGACCTTGGCCTCCAGCTAGGGACGTTTGAAATCTATAACCCTCTCTTCCTCCCCTGGTTGATGAACACAACGCCGCGAACTACAATAAATAAACCAAATACATCAATATTTATTACTATGCAAAGGTTATATTAATAATTTGTACTACTAGGAATGCCTAATGCATTATTATAGCATCAAGTTTCCCTTCATTCAAGTTTCTCTGAGACGCAGATTCCATTCATTTCTTTATTATTTATTAGATACTAGCAAACCCGTGCGAACTATTCGCACTCTAACTTATTTAATTCCCGCTTAAATATTCAAATTGATTATTATTATTGTTGTCTTCTTTTATCTGTAGAAAAATCATAATAATACAAAATTTATAAATAATTTTAAATTATTCATACACCTATACTTAATTTTAAGTAAATAAAAGTAATGGTGTCCAAAGTAAACCACGCGCCCGGTAGTGTAAAAACATTTGGCGCGCCTGGTCTAGGGTTAATTGAAGTATCGTACAGTAGTATCTTGTGGGCATAGATGAGGGTTGAAGTAAAGAATAGATGTGTTTAAATCAGGTTTTGAAATTAACTCTTTTTTCTGGGAAAGAGAATAAAAGTCAAATCAGGACTTTTATATTTCTAATAATTAAATAAAAATCATATCATGACTTTTATATTTCGGGCCAGAAAATAAAAGTCCTGATATGATCTTTATCACAATGATATCTAATATAAAAGTCAAAGCTTGATTTTCATTATTTAAGGATAAATTTATTAGCTTTTTTATCGGATCTCTCCATATTGTTGTTCATCATTGATCTTAAGATCGATTATTAGATTATCAAGGCTGCTGATAATGAAAAAAATATCGATATACAACCTCAGACTCACTCAGGTATCGATTGCAACTTATCCGATATTTACAATATTGGGGTCGATTTCTAGGTTAATTGGGGTGCTGAGTCTGAAAATGATATAGATTTTTCGATTACGCACTCAGGTATCGATTTAAGTATTAATAATTTGTATTTATTATACCATAGTAAGATTTCCATAAAAAAGGTTAACCCAATAATGAACAACAATATGGAGAAATCCGATAAAAAAAGCTAATAAATTCCTCCTTAAATAATGAA
Source organism: Aelia acuminata (assembly GCA_911387785.2). NCBI lineage: Eukaryota > Metazoa > Arthropoda > Insecta > Hemiptera > Pentatomidae > Aelia > Aelia acuminata. The sequence continues at coordinate 203,707,283 of OU426978.1, read as the reverse complement.
AATCAAGCTTTGACTTTTATATTAGATATCATCGTGATAAAGACTTTTATTTTCTGGCCCGATATATAAAAGTCATGATGTGATTTTTATTTATTTATTAGAAGTATAAAAGTCCTGATTTGACTTTTATTCTCTTCCCCATAAAATAAGAGTTAATTTCAAACCCTGGTTTAAATTGTAGATTATTTTTTTTTTAACATAAGTTTAAGTTATTTACATATTTATATAGTACTTACGTGTTTACAGGACTTCTTTGAACACTATGTTTGAAGTTAGGGTATGGTCATTTGTGATTGTTTGTTGGTGGGTTTGTTTTACACAGACATTGATGTCACTGGAAGAGCGCACCCTGGAAAATACACACCCTATGTACTTAAATACACATTTCGCGCGAGTGCTCTGATTATGTTGATTGAAATCGCATGTTTTTGCTTGTAACTCACAAACGACGGCAACAATCGGAAAAGTGTGTATAACCAAAAATGTTCGTCTCGACAAACTGAAAAAAGTGACACCTTCGACCATTTTGAAATTTTGCTGAGAATTGCAGATTTTTGCTTACAACTCGCAAACGAATGGGTTAATTGAAAATATTTGATATATAAGACGAAAAAGTTCTACTTGAAAACCTGAAAAGATTGACACCATTTAGAAACTCTACGACAATTTTTAGCTTATAACTCGCAATCGAAGGCGAAATGATTTTTATATTTTTTTATTTTTGTATATTTGTTAAGGAAAGCTTTAAAGAAATGCCTCATTCATCAAATCTGATTAATCTTAAGTGATTAAGGATAGCATCAGCTTCATTTACAATACTGAGGTGGTTTCGCAATTGTTTACACCCGTTAGTTATACTTTTTGGATTTTGTTCCAGAACTTATCATCCTTTCTCTCAGCTTTTGGAAGCATATCTTTGAGTACCTGTGCTCTTTCATCGATAATAGCTTAATGAAAACGTTTAACGAATGTTTCAGAATTAGCCAACCTATGTGGAGAGTACCGGTTTCTAGCCTGATCATGTATCCAGGAGTACTTCGTGAAAAGGCCATAAGTTTAGGATAGCTCATATGCATATTGAGAGTCGCGTTATATAAATGCGTTAAAGTTACAGCAATTGTGCAATGATTGCGTGATAACTGTGTGCAAGTGATAACAACTGTAATCTAAATTTTTTGATCTTTATTAGATTTTTAGAAGTCAAATTAGTACAGTCGTTTCACTGAGTTAATCATTTGACAGCTTTTAGAAGTGAATTGATTTGATGTTTTTTGATCTAAATATTTTATAGTGTGCAATATACACCATAGAGTAACATAGCAGTATATCTTCTATGATATTTGATATTTTAAAGGATGAATTCAATTTATTGATTTAGGAGACAAGAGTGCGGCTATATTTCAAAGTTGGATGGTTTATGGTGACAAGTTGAAACCTGGACCTTCTATAAGTTATTTGATGCAAACCCAATGCCCCAGTTCGACATCCTGCCTGGAGAGACAGTTCTGGAACAACAGGGTACTGGAATAATTTAACCGGTGGGGGGAGGGGGGTGTGGGTTTTGAGTTCGCAAGGGCGAAAGGTAGCCAATGAAGGTCACTCAATGTGTCATAAATTTTCCACCCCCGACAGTTACGATAGTCAGCCCATTGCGTACAAACAAACCTACAGCAATATTCATTAGAGATAAATTGAATATTTAAAACGGATAATTGAATACATGATAGGGTGCGTATCGCAAAATAAATACTTTTTTAATCAGGGGAAGGCAAGGAAAAAATTTCAGTCTGATGAGGTAGGGTGTTGGTAAAAAAAAAAAAAAAAAAAAAAAAAAAAAAAAAACCAAGAAAAAACATACATAAAGCGATACACTAATTTATTTGCAAAATTAATCACAATATATTATATAGCTAAGTGTACAATGTGCGTGCCGAAAAGGCTCAAAAATCACTGCACGTACGATCAAGAAAGCCGTCTTTTAGTCGTACTGCCCCTAACCGTGAAGGTTTCCGTTTTTATCTTTAGGGTGTAAAATTTAAGAGATAAGGACCGGAATTTTAAGCCTCTCGCACCATGTAATTAGCCTACCTTTACGGGTTATTGAATGAAAAATTTAGTTCGAGCTCCAGACTACCAGGAAACGCTAAGGTGCGTTTCATTCTATGTTTATTTTCCATTCAGGTTATATATGTTTTCACTGTTCTTTTTAAATAACTAAAAAATTAGGCGTAAATAAGTAGTTTCACCTTTGCGTTAAAAAAAAAAAAAAATAATGACATTAAATCTCTGCAATGAATTTAGAAAACCAACAGAATTCCTTAACAAATTAATTTACACATAAAAAGGCTAATTGATCAACACAATATATCAATCAATATATGAGCAATATGAGTGAACATTTCGTTGTAGTACAGTAAGTGAATAAAAACAGACATAAAAAAAAAAAAGGTAACTTTACTGAATATAAATCGAAAACAAAAGGTTTGAATTATTGTAGTTATGAAAAAGAAGTTGGTTTGATTACTATGTATTCCTTCCAGTCAACAAAATGACTAACTCCAATTTCACTATTTTTTCAATAAGATTTTATAACCCCTTATAGCTCAGGATAAAAAGTAATACGGTAAAGAGATTGCGCCTTCATTTGCGTAAAATTAATTTTTCTTTTAGCATTTTCAATCCACCATAAAGTATATAGGGTTCCTTATTTGGGCGGACTCTGCACATCTCGAATCTTAATATTAATACCAAGTTAAAACCGAAGTTTCAAGAAGGTGCTAATTTTTTTTTTGTTATTAAAACTACCACACAACTACCTGAGCGAAGCCGGGCACCCTAGCTAGTAGGTTCATATACTTACCTAAATACAAAGTAATATATCTATGTAAGAATTAAAAGTTTAAATTTATTCCACTAATTTTTTTGTATTCCGAAATTTAGGAAACCATCCTTGTTTCTAATCTTTCTGGGGTATTAATGAAACTTTAAAAACAGATTATATTTAAAGACCTATGAGATGGGTAAAGTGCATCATCAACTTCATCACCCTTGGTTCAAGTATAAAATATAGGCATTTTTATTATAATAAGTTACAATTTATCTATCTTTAACAAATTATTTTATAATTAATTAATATCAAAATTTAATAACTGGTTGATAGAGGCGTCATTTTAATGTAATCCAAAAACTACTAAATAAAAATATATTATATTAGGTTATCTTTTAATTGGGTATTATCAAATGTTTGATAGAAATACAATTTTATTGGTAAAATCATTAACAAGCCTCTCAATAGTTATGATTTTAAATATGATAAAAAATTCAATTTTGTTTTTACAACATTAATTTTTTTTCCTTCTCCCATCATTCTTTTTCTTCGGCCTTCTTTCGACCACTCAATATATCAAGACTAATCCCTACTGAGGGATACCCCGCCGTTGATCCCTTCAATCTGTTTTATAAACACTATCTTTTTATGCCATTGCATCTATTTATTGTGCTAAAAACTGTTTTAAAAAGAAGCAAAGATACTGTTATTTATAGTAACATAATTGGATGAATGTAAAACAAAACTATCCAAAAAACTATTGAACTATTGAAATCAATGAAAGTTGCTTAAATGTAAAAATGAAGTAATTCATAAAAATGCATCCCAAATATTAAATTTTTAGAATGAGAAAATATTTCTTTTTAATTATTCTTTTTTTATTAAACGCAAATAGAAATAAAATTTAAATTGATAAGACAATTTTTTTGTTTCAGATTGGAATCAGAAACAAAATAAAGTAAACGATTCTAAATTAGATAAACGTTTTAATTATACATCATATTTTTCGAAACACAAAAAATAAACGATGAAATAAATTAAATATGCTATTTTTCACGGGAAAATCGTCATAAAGTTTATTTAACTAGGCAACGTTTCAGCTCCAGGACTCATCCTCAAGCCTATAGCAATTTTTTTATAAAGTATTTATTTAAAAATATTAAATAAAAATGTTTTGTATAACATTTTGCTATTTGAAATAAATATAAATATTCCAATTGAAATATGTACCTTCCATGCATCACACTTGATTATTATATGTAATTGGAAAAAAACTCATGTTAGAATTTTAATGATATCTAAAAACTAGTAAATAGGTTGTACTTAAACTGGGTATTTGCAAATGTTTGATAGAAAAATTATATTTACCAGTAGGTTGTTGAGGATTATAAGAGAAACAAAAAATATATTAACTTTTATTTTATTTTTAAAGCGTTCAAAGTCAGAGTTTACTAAGCCCAAAAGTATTTTAGAAAGTGTTTTTTGCCCATTAATAATTCCTATTGATGTATATTTTCCAAAGCAAGAGGAAAAGAAACAAGGTCAGGGCCCATGTTGATGAGTTTAACTTAATTATTGCTTTTGAATTTAGAAGTAAAAAAAATATATATATATGTATGTATATATGTGTGTGTGTATATATATATATATATATATATATAATCTTAGATATATAATTTCGAATAAAAAAATAAAATAAAAAGGTTTCCAGATTGAATCAAATTAGCATTTTCCTTTTCTTTTTTTTAGTTCAAAGTAGTGATGTATAGAAAGAAGAAAGAGTTTATATCATCTTTCTAATCGCTCCCTGTTTTTGCTGTTTACAGAAAAACTTCAAAAGATATGTGTATTGATCAGTTTAGAGTCCAGAATAACTTCGCTAAGAAGATTTAGAGAACAAAGTACTACGTTAATAACGATAAGTTCAAAAATAAATTTCAAGGGCAAAAAACAATCTTGGTTTGTTTTTTCCACTAGATGATACATCATGTTTATTAGAATATAGTATCTTCCACTACATTGTTACTAAAATTATAAATTTAAACTTTTGTTTTTAAACGTAAAATAGGCTTGAATGAATATACACAGGGACAGAAAATATTATGAAGATTAAATATGAAAGTAAATTTACTTTATAATAAAGCTATAATAAATATTTTGTTAGGTTAATCTGCATTAAATATTTTTCCTCGAAAATTATTTTAGAATATAAATTACAAATTAATAATAAGTCATTTTTATTTACTTAAAAATAAGTATCGTTTCAGATATGATGCACCTACTCTCAAAATGGTGTTATTTTTCTTGTAAGCTCTATTTTAAAAAAGCTTATTTATTATATGGCTGTAATTCATGTTTAGAAAGAATAAAAAGCTATAAAGAGAGCTGAATGAAATTTTTTATCTCTGATTTTTTATTTTATTTTCATATTTATTAATATTATGAATTTCCCCTTGTTTGTACGTACATGAATTTGAGAAAGCAAGTATTGCTGTGTAATGTACATCTTTCAAAACACCTAGAAAAGGAAAAATAATATGAAATTAAACAAAATATTCTCTTTAAAGACTATTTAAACGCCTAATATTTTTCCTTTTGTTTTTTAATGAAATTTTTCAGTAAATGTTTAACAATGTCCTACTTTCCAGCTACTCGAAGAAAAGAAGCTACTAGCATTTCATGAATTTAAACATGTAATTCTCACCCTGCAAAGTGTTTTTTTTTTTTTTTTTTTGGCTTTGGCCTCTTTAAGATGGGCTAAGTTAGATTTAACTAAGTACGCTCTAATGTTTGCTCATTTTTAGAGTCTTCCATTAGGATACTTTAAAGCCATTATTTAAATGTCTTTGCTATCCAAGAATATTTTTAGGTGCCGAATTTGAAGAATGTAGTACATATTCCTTAGACTTGATCAGTTCCTAATATTTTGGTTAAAAATATCGAAAAGAGAAAAAAAATAGTGTGATGCATCAGATACCAGCATTTTTTTTTACCATCAAAATTATATACCTACCTATGAAACATTATTTAATGAAATAAACAATCAGTATTTCGTCGTCAGTATTTCAGTCGTTTTAGAAATCCGAAATGACAAAAAAAAAATCATTGAGTTTCGTTTTATTTCATTTTTGATTTTCTTGCACGCCGAAACATCTAATTCAAGAGATACCTGAGGTTTTAGAGCTGATCTAAAGGGTCTTCACTCTATAGTGAAAGAAGAACCATTAATCTGACTTTTACCCAATCTTCAATCTTATATATTTATACTTTCAGTTATGTTTCATTGATTAGACAACATATGTAAGCCTGTAAGTATTTTCTATAGTAATTTATTGTTCAGATCTATCGAATGATGATAGATTTATAAAACCATGAAAAACCCCCATCTAGTATATATATATTTTTTTATCTCTACATAATTTACATGAAATATCCTCTTCACTTCTGTTTGGCATATGAACGACCAGTGTATCAAACTGGTCGGATAAACTGGTATAAGTTATTAACCTGTTCCCCTCAAAAAAACAATTATTCACATTGAATTAGCGTTCTCATACAACACTAGCACAGGAGGACTTAATGTGTTTATAATAATGTGATATAATAATTTTTATGGAATTAACCTACTTATACTAATAGCTAGTATTCCGAAATTCGTTCAAATCGGAGTAACCGGTAAAAGTTAATAATTAACCTCTACCTTCAAAACCATAACAGTAATTTTCGTAATGTATTCGTAAATTCCGTAAAAAATATATAAGTAGAGAACATATTATCGTAGGGTAAAAATACCTCAGAATGAATATCATTAACAGTCATCATATCATTAACCATTATTGAATATTACAAAAAGTTTGAACTTTATATTATGTGTTCGGAAATAACTAAAAAATTATGTTATGCAAACAATGAAATTATATAAAATAAATATTTATTTTTTAAGGTTAATAGAATTATTATTGAAATTATTGAAATTTTTATTGAGATTTTTAGAACTAATGGTAATAGTGTGGTTTTCTTTTATATCTCTATAGGGTTTTTTGATATGAGCTATATACGGTCGATTAATTTTAATGTTGAGCCTTTCATTATGATGTTGGGTATATTCTAATTTATAAGCTTCAAGCAGTTTATTAATTATCTCAAATATATGTGGATTATTATATTTTATGTTATCTAGGTATTCATTATGAATTTTATTGTAGGTTTTAAGAGCCCAGTAACATTGTTTAATTTCTAATGTTAAACATTCTTTTGCTAATTTATTAAACAGATTAGATGATTTTTCTTGATTGTTTATTAAAAATGAAGTATTAAATAGATTTTCCAGAGGTAATATCTTATTAAGCAAATGATGGGGAATTGTATCCGTGGTTTTGCATCTTTTAAGATAGTACATTTTATTATAAGTACGTAAGATTTTTGAATAATTATTAATAAATCTATATGTGCATGAAAGATTTACATTACCACATGTATCTTTAATAATATCAATTTTCAGTTTCTTTCATAACATTTCAATATTCCGCCTAAGTCCTGGGTAATGTGCTGGCCTCCCAGTTGCTTTATCATTAATAGTCTTCTCATTTAATTTCGGTGCCATATTCAAATTTTTTAAGGTTAATAGAAGCCGTAGGTCACCAATAAATATTTATTTTATTTAGGTCTACAAAGCTTCTGGCCTTTTTTAAAATTTGCTATCTGATGTAGTAAAAGGCGAATACGCTAACAAGAAACATAGGAAATACAAACCTTACTACAAAAGATACAACAAAAACAATTGTAAGATTGTATTCCTACAATCGTACATGATTGCACTAACACAATTGTACAATTGTGAATACAATAAGGATTGTATTCGGATTCTATTGTATTGCGAATACAATAAGGATTGTATTCGAAAAAGTATAAATAAAAATAAAACTAAAAAGTGTTACTTACGTATGATATGAATTCAACCCATATTCAGTTGATTCTAAAATAAGACAGATTAAAAAATGTTCTTATGCAGCGAAACTAAATTAACTGAAAGAATGGAATCATCGCGAACTCTAAATACTAAATTTTTATTATTTTTTTTTTTTACTGACTTTGGTTCGCTTAAGGTAAATTACATAGTTATGTGTCTGAATAATTTTTTTAACTAAATGGAGAATGGAAAAATTATGAAATAAATTACGTTAGACAACATCTTGAGACTCCAATATAAGGCCTACAGACAAAAGAATAGAAAAATGCAGGTTATTTTGCAAAGCATGTTGTACCGATCGCGCACATATGAGTAGTGTACTCCGTGATTCTCTCAGCTGTACTGCGGACACAGGATGTCTAATCGTATATCTTAGGATTAGGGTACGGAAACAAACAGATAAAGACAATAAGTAAAACAAATACGCCTGACTCACATCAGAATGTAAACTTGAATTTAACCTAGCTCATTACCAATTAAATTATTCTCATGTTGAAATATATAAAATTTATTATCATGTTAACAAACAATATTGTTATATTATTCTGGCAGCAAATACTTAAACTTTCTTTTTTTATATCTAACCCTAATAGAGGAAAGTTAAAAAACGAAAACGTATTGACTTTCTTTATAATAACCACAATTCATAGATCATTGGAGAAAAAAAATTTCATTCTTCAACTACAAATAAAAATTGATTTAGGATAAATTGAATTGCTTTCCGGCGTATTTGAATATCCGGAGGAATTTGAAAGAAGAATCGACAATTAGCCTTGCACATCCTAGAAAAATATTCTACTTCTGTAACTTGCATAAGCTCAACATATGAAAAAAAATAATAAAAATTTTTTTTCTGTACCAAATAGTAGATTGACAGTTTTCCGAAAAGATAATTAGCTCTGGAATAGGACTGAGATCACCAATCCCTCCCAAATCCTTTTCGGACTGAAATATTCAAGAAAGAAGGAGACGAAATTATTATTCCAGCTATGCATTTATTTACGTGACCAGAATAAAGTGTCGTCAGCCAGCGGAAAATAGAAATACTTTTTTCGTTTTTTAACTTACATAATATTTAGTAATTCTATCAACACTGAGGGAATTCAGATGTTTACACAGTACATTTAGGAATCTGAATTATAATTTTAATTTTAATATTTGTCTAACCTATATCTAAGGTTAGTTTAGTTATTAAGTTTAATCTCGTCGTTCGTAACATAGATCACACTTCATTTATCCTTGTAATAGGACAAATTACTCCAACCTCGTATAAAGAAGCAAAAAAAAAAAAAAAAAAAAAAAAAGGCTAGATAAGGGGGCTGCGGCCCAGTGAAGAGAGAGGATTGACATGACATTGACATATGTTTATGGAGATGCAAAGAAAACACCACGATAGTTATATAGGAAACACTACTACATTATCATTCCATCTTGAGCAAATTAAGAATAAATCTATTCATTTTTAATTCAGACTTTTCTAGTTTTTTAATGAAAATTCAAACTAGCTAATTGATATGAAAGTTTATAGTTTATTACTCTCATCTATACATTAAATATATCGTAAGCTAAAGTACTGCGATCGTGAAAAATATCGACTACCGGTTTTCAACGGAAATACACGTTTGAGGGTCCCCTGAGTCCAACCAACCAAGTCCCACGAAATGGTCTGTGTCTGTTTGTTTAATGTCCCTTCTACAGGAGGAGTCCTAAATTTTGCCTATCCAGGAATAATTAGGATAGAGGTCTTTATCGAGTACCTGACATCGTACAGGCCCAGTACCTCCATTTTACGTTCTATCCGAGGGACGGCATAGCCAAATACTTTTTACTCTCTCGGGACGCGAACCCGTGACCTTCAGTATTGTAGGCTGCTACACTAACCACTACACCACAGGTGACCCCAAAATGGTCTCTGTCTGTGTGTGTCTGTCTATGGACAGACTAGCTCGAAAATTATGAACGGTACGAACCTGAAATTGGGTATTTGGCGTATGTACATGACCGCGATGTGACAGCAAAATTTTCATCAAAATTTGTCAAACGGAGGGGGTACTTTATTTAATGAGTTTTTTCTCATTCTTACATATTTTTTAATTTTCTCAAAAACGGCTGGATCGAATTTGATTACACTGTGTATGTATATGCCAGCGATGTGGCAGCCAAAATATCATATCCCATATCACTGATGTTTCATCACTGATGAAAACATAACTTTTATTTAACAATAAAAAGTTTTATTTTACTTTGGAGAATAAATAGGTGATGCTCAATTTTTTTAAAGCATTTAAGGTGTGAATACACCTTCTATCGATTCATCTTTATAATATATAAAAAACAAGCAAGTAAAAAACAAGCAACTATTAAAAAAAAAAAAATCGACTGTTGATGAAATTAGTTCTCTTAAAAAAAATAAATAAGCAAAATGAATCGAAAAGTACTGAGAACTTTTAAGTTTTGTAATTCAAATACTCTATAACTTAAGGAGATATACAGATATAAGCAAATAAATGTGGGGAAATGTGTGAAGTTGAGGAATGGCGTATACATATTATCGAAACACGTCAATTTCTAATCTAAGAAAGATCGTAAGTTGTGTGTTGCACCCATCGCACAAGATTTTTTAACTAGTTCAAGTTATTATTTTTTTTTTTAATCCATAATATCGTTCACACGTGCAAATCTTTTTAGTAAGATATTTGTTTTTTCTTCGGATATATCCCGTGGATACGCCACGAATTCAAAGTCAAACTCGAGGAAAATTCGATATGAGTGAACCAAGTGGTTCACTTGGGCGGGCCCGGGCACTTGGTCACTGTATGATTCATTCTTCCGTGAATAATACCTGTAGCCTGATGGTAAAAAACACAATTTCCATTTTGTATTTAATTGAATTTAATATTTTTAATTTAAATAACGAGAACTTTTTTTTTTCTAGTGACTTGTATAGTGCTATGTATTGTGGATGCTGCCGTGATAGGAAAAGTAAATTTAATTAAGAATTTAATATCAAAATATGTAAAGTACTATATATGCTCAACCCGGTGGTCAGTTTTACCTGAAGACGGCTAGGGCTTGGCAATACCCCTTGTAAGTTATTGGGGCCATAAACCTTCTGTTAGAAATTCAAAATAAGCAAAGCTTAGGACCGGCAGTGCTGCCGACAAAAACCCATGGAAATACCTAAGCAGATTGTTAGAGAAATTTGTGGCCATAAACCCTGGTTTTGCCCCGGCAAAGAGGCCGCTGGGAAAAACGTTAAGTATAGAAAGGAAGGGAAATTTTAGGCTGCCAGCCAATCAGAAGAAGTCTGGAACCAACCAATCAGGAGAAGTCAGCAGCCAGCCAATCAGGGGAAGTCTGAAGAGAGTGGGGGAAAGAAGACTTAGACGGAAGAGTGGAGAAGTCAGGGGGGAAGTCGAGTGGGGAGTTCGGAGGTGGACAGAAGTCGGGGAGTGTGCCAAGAGGGCGTGAGCGGAACGAGAAGGGCAGAGGACCAGATAGGCAGGAGCGGCAGAGTCCAGATTTCCGAGAGAGACCGAGATGGGATGCTGTGCTGAGTCTGAGAGCGCGTCAGAGATGGCAGAGACTGATCCAGCAGATAGGCCAGAGATAACAACTGAGAGTGCCCACCAGATAAGGTTAAGACATATACAGTAATAGTTGTAATATTGTGTGGTTAGTATTTACTAAAATAATGTTAAATTGCCAGTCAGCATCCAATAACTAATTTGTGCTAGTAAAATATGTTTATATGATATATTAAAGGGGGTATAAATAATTTACATTATTGGTCAATAAAATTAAAGATATAATTCAATTAAGATTTGTTTATATATTATCATTTACCCTATGCCACAGGTTTATTAGGATAATATAGAATTGGTAAGCACGTCACCTTTGGAAAAGTATCCAATTTACATTAAGGCGAATTAAGTACATTAATTACAATATTAATCAGATATATGCGGTTTCTGGTAAGCCCCACCCGCCTTAGAAAAGCGGGAAACCAGAAACGTAGCAATAGACAGCTTAATGAAGGGTTTAACATTGTTATTGACGTTGATGATTAATTTGAAGTATTTAACATGGTATTTAAATCCATAGTGGAAAATTAAATAAAATAAAATAATGGAAATGTTGTTTACCACCAGGAACAGATATATTAGCCGGAAACAGACGCGATATCTTTCCAGCTGCTCCTGAATCTTGGCTAGAGGAGAAAATTTATATTTATAAAACCTTTTGATATATCTGGACTATTCGACCCTGGAGCGAATGAGAATAAATCTAGCTTTAACCACTCCTTGCTCCTTAGGTCGGACGGAGGTAAGTGAAAAACTGAGAAAAATATTCCTGAGGGGTAAAATAGGCGATGTCACCTGTTGGCCGTGCATCAAGGACTTAGCTCTGCCTCCTGGCCCTGTAGATTTGTCCCGCTAATTCTGGTCATGGTATGAGAGTCAAAGAAGATTGTATTGTCAAGCGTTTGTATCCAAAGGCTTTGTCCAAAATTGTTGGCTTAGATAACAAGGAAATAGGTTGAATATGGGGTCATAAATATAAGAAATTCACGTGGCGATAGCACAATCTCGTATTTCGATATTATTATTGCCTGCTGATCTTTTTTTTTTTTTTTTTTTCTGTTTTCCACCTATCTTTTGTCCTTGGTGAAATCATTTTGGCCGTGTAGTGTAAGGCGAAGAAAGATGACGAAATGCAGCTTTTGCAATTTTCCCTGGCCACCGCTGTTGAGTTATACAGCTTAATTTTTATGAGAACTCAATCAAAGCCTTGCTTAATACCAGTTTTTTTTTAACCACTTCTTCCGTTTAAAAAGTGATGAAAGGTGAGTTTTCCCGAAATCGCAAATCGCAAAAACCAAAAGTCCTCTTTTCACGTTTCAAATTCCTTCGCCGTATTACATGTTAACTCAATATTGACATACACTTATTTATTATGCTATTGTCCGCCCCTATGTTATAATGTTGATAATGAATCAAATACTGGTTAGGACGTATTGCCACTGATCCCGCCTTCCCCTCCATTCTTGAGCTATTCCAGGTTGCCTTTTTCAATTGTCGGGGAGTCCTTAGTAGATCACGTATGGAAATCGTTTTCAACACCCCAACTAAAATTTGACTTTGAGGACCCTTTCAGAATCAAGAGTTTACTGTTTCACCACCTGCCTGCTTTAGATGCGGAAAGGGACTTACATCCAAAGACTGCACATCTCAAGTGCATCAACTGCGACTACTTTACCAAGAGACTGAGAATGCTCAATCCTAAGACCAGATGTCTCATTGCATTATAAATACTATCCTTCCTATACTGTACTTACATTATACATGTAAGTTAGCATCAAATAGAGACTATACCAAACTATTAGCATAACAGCACCATTTGTGTATATGTAATGGATATATAAATAAAATAAAATTTCATTCGGCTTTAATACCATTTTTTTGGTTCAGAAGTTAATAAGCAATGTGAACTCGATATATTTTATTATTGTAAGATTTAAGGCAGCCTATTGTTCACCGAATTACAATTAAATGCGGAATATTTGTCTCCTGGTTCCAACTTAACAAGCTGTAATTACTATCCAGAAACGAGGAAACAGTTGAGAGGTTTCCCTTCCTACCCTGTATTTCCCACAACCGAGTTACCTCAGTTCTCATCTCGAGGCGAAACTTGGAGGAAAACTTACAGCCGAAGTAAGTTCTAGCTCAGAAGAGAATATGGGACGCAATACATACTCAACTACAACACGTGTCCTTCGTAAGGACGTTCAACCTCAAATAAGCAGTTGAATTAGAAGGAAATGCTTAGTAATACATATTATGTTAAAATTTTGTTTACTTAAATATTTTCACTAATTGGAGTGTATTTATATAATGGTGTAAGGAAAGATAAATAATTTATTTATTTGAATTGGATTCTTCTCCTTCAGATAGGGATAAGTATTCTAATTTTATTCAGCTTATCAATGTTTCTTAAACCTTAGGATTACCAAGGTGGAGGGGGCTATTGGAGCCCTTTAGTATTTCTCCACCGTGTTTTGCACATAATTTCTGAAAAAAAATAGTAGTTGTCAAAAAAACATTCAAGAATTATGTCAATGTGAATTGAAATTTTTCTGTAACATTTTATATCCAGAGGAAATAGTTAAGTAAAAAACAAAGAAAAATACCAATTGTGAGCTCGATATAATTGAAAACTGTTATAATATTATTTTATAAAATCATTTACAGTAAATTCTACACAATTTTCAAAGGTGAAAATTATTTAAATATCTTTTATATCATAAAAGATGAATTTTAGCAAACATGGAAATGTCATTTGTAACTATCTTTTTTTTTTTTCTTTTTTTTTAAAGAATTAATACATTCAGCCACAATCAAGGGCATTAACATTAGAGCTGTAAGGGCACATTCACTCAATAAATATAAACAAATTTACATAAAAAAGAAAACAAAGTAATAAAAATAAATGAAATATGAACCTCGACATAGGAAAGAAAAAATAAAATAAACATCACAAAAATTAAATAACACACATTCATACCTATTTACAATATATACATTCAGCCCGGGAAACTCCGACTCGTGCTTTGCAGCCCACTTATGAAAGCAAAGCAAGACTCTGGGAGATCCCAGTGCTTCTCTCCCACCCGCATCACTGTAATTAAAAACAAGTGGAGACTAGGTGAGAGCACTCAGCTTCTAATATCTAGAAAAATGATTTTCATTATTCCCTATCACTTTTTTTTACTTTCACTTACCTATATATGAAATATATAGTATGTGGAAGTATTGCGATCGTGAAAAATTTCGACTTCCGGTTTTAACGGAAATACACGTTTAGGGACCCTCTAAGTCTAAATAACGAAGTCCCGCGAAATGGTCTGTGTGTGTGTGTGTGTGTGTGTGTGTGTGTGTGTGAACAGACTAGCTCAAAAACTATAAACCGTGGGAACCTGAAATTGGGTATTTAGTCTAGGTATATGCCCGCAATGTGACAGCAAAACTTTCATCAAAATTGCTCAAAGGGAGGGGGTACTTTATTTAATAACTTTTGTATCATTTTCACGTGTTTTTTTTATTTACTCAAAAACGCCTCTAACGATTTTGATTAAACTAGGTATTTGATCTATTTATATACCCGAGATATGACTGTAAAAATTACATCAAAATTTATTAACCGGAGGGGGGACTTTACTTAATAAATTTTGTATCATTTTCACGTGTTTTTTTTTATTTACTCAAAAACGGCTTTAACGATTTCGATCAAACTGGGTATATGATGTATGTGTATGCCTGAGATACGACTGTAAAAATTTCATCAAAATTGATCAACTGGAGGGGGGACTTTACTTAATAAATTTTGTACCAATTTCACGTGTACATATTTTTTATTTACTTAAAAACGGCTTTAACGATTTTGAAGAAACTGGGTATTTGATGTATGTATATACCAAATATGTAAAAGCCAACATTTCATAAAAATTGTTCCAACTGAGGGGGCACTTTATTTCATGACTTTTTTTCCAATTTTTACCTTTTTTTCGATTATCTCAAAAACGGCTTTAACGATTTTTATCAAATTCGTCATGTTTAAGAAAAATTAGGTTTTTTTTAATATCAGTTAAGCTTAATCATTATTAAAATGTTCTCTGGGGGCTTTTTTTTTTTGGGGGGGGGGCCTTTTTTGTTTGTTTCTTCTTTCTTATAAAGTACCTTTGTTTTTGTTTACATGGAGAAATTAACTGTCTCTCGTTACGCCTAAAAATAAGAACTGGCTAAATATGCGATATGATAAAAATAAAGAAAACATAAAGAGGAGAAAAAAAGAAAAATATTCAGTCAACTCATAAAACTCGTTGAGCCCACGCATGCGGAGATCCCCTTTAATGACTGACCATTGTTCATAAAGAAAGCCGTTCTGTTCATTTGAGAAGTGGCAATTAACAAAACTCATTAATTTCTAATCTAAGTAAGTTGGTAAGTGAAAGTTGTGTGTTGCGAGCACGCACCAGATTTTTTTTTTTACATACACTGTTTTATACTTATTTAAATACAGCAATCTCACGAAATATTTAAAAAAAAATTATTTAGAGTTAATTAACAATAAAATAAATCTATGGGTTCGTAGAGTTCCTATAGTGATACCGTAGTTCCTATACCAATATGTAATCCTAGGGTTGTTACTAACTATGCAGAGCGGAGCGGTACGGAGGCTAGTTACGTGTTAATTTGTAATTAATAGTTACAGAACCATCTGAAGCAATTTTCGATTAGGAAAACGCAAGGAATCAGTAGTGGAAAGGATGATTTTCACACCAATAGTTGTGGTTACTGTTAAATGTTAGTTTGGTCAAATTGACGTCATGGGAAAAGATGACGTATATATTTCTTTTTATTCTACATCTTACTCCATATGATTTTTTTAAAGGAGCCTCAAGTGGTCTCATTCTGAATGTTAGGAATTATATTAAAAGTCATTTTAGTTTTATTATTATTGATTAGTTTTCCTTTTTTTTTTTTGTAGTTTTTATATTACTACTACTAACTTATACTTACTATTACTACTTTCTCTACTTATGTTACTTTCTTACAAATACCTGCTACATTTTATTGTAACATAATTTTATTTAATTTTCTTATACCTACATTCTTTTGCATTGTATTTAATACTATTCTTATATTATATTCAATATATTTTATTTTGTATTTTATTATACACTATTCTTTTATTAAACAGGTTATTCCAGGCTACAACTATTAGCATTGTATTAAACATTAATATTTGAATTTATTAATTCTCAACTTTTGTAATTTTATTTAAACGTTGTATGTATAAAACCATCGTATGCTTATTAGTGTTTTCCCAACTATTAACTATTTAAATGGTACCTTTCAACTTTATAAGAGCTTTTAAAATTTTGTTTAATACAATCTTAAGGTATTGTAAAAAATTTTTTGTGTATTTATACTACTTCTTTTTATTACAATAACTCAGCTTATTTTCTTATGTATATTAATGCGTATAATATGCCTAATCGCGTGGAATGCCCAAATGTTATTAATAAACAACTTTAGCATAGGGTTACTATGCAAGAGAAAAAGAAAAAAAAAGTACAATTTTACTGCTTTTCCACGAGCATCGCTGTTATTTTTGGACTTTATATTCAACCTATTTCCTGGTTATTGAAGCAAGCGATTGAAGCGTGGAAATGCATAATGGTCTAAGTGCCAAAAAAATAAAACACAATTTTTTTTTGCCAAATTGTTATATGTGCCAAAGCCATTCTTCAGAAATGGGTATAAGTAATGTTTTCTTGTAAGAAAAGAGTTCATTGAACGTATGAAAGATGGCATGGGTGTGAGCACATCATTTCTGTTATGTATTTCCTCGCTTCAAATAACAACAGCGAACGGAACTTTTGCATACAAATGTTTGATTCTCAGACGTTCCTAAATCATTTTTTTAAAGTTTGAAAAGCAAAAACTAAACGCAAATATGACAGGGATTAGCAGGACAAACCCGACAGGGCGAGGTGGCAGAGCTAAGTCCTTGATACACGGCCAACAGGTGACATCGCCTATTTCCCTCTCAGAAATATCCCTCATATTTTTTCACTCCCCTCCGCCCGACCTTAGGAACAAGGAGGGTCCAAAGCAAGATTTATTCTTATTCGCTCCGGGTTTAAATAGTCTAAATATATCAAAAGGATTTATAAATATATTTTTTCATGTCGTCTGGGTATCGGGGCAGCTAAAAAGACATCCTGCGGTTATCTATTCTATCTCTGAGGCTAGTTTATCTATTTTCGACTATTGCAACATGTACAATTTTTAATGACTTAAATTTTTCACCGTGGATATAGATACGACGATGAATACTTTCGATAACTTATTTTATCGGATATTAAAAATCTTAGGCGATACGCGCAACACACAACTTTCACTTACAAACTTACTTTGATTAGAAATTGATGTATTTTCTTAAATGCCATTCCCCAAAGTCTCACAATTTTCCATATTCATTCACTTATTTTTACTTGTATTTGCTCTTTAAAGTTGCTGCCTACATTAAAAAAAAAAAAAAAAAAAAAAAAAAAAAAAAAAAAAAAAAAAAAGTACACTTAATGTTTTTATTATTAAATACAAGTTTTTACTTATGATAATTCGGCTATGCAAGCATAATACTCCAAGTCGTCTGATTTTATAATTCTCTATTTAGTTGTTGAAAACTTCATATAGTTCCCATGAAACAAATAATTTCCATTAAGTGAACAGAAGATTTTTAATTTTAAACATCGTCTGTCATTAAAGGCGTACTATGCATGCGTGAGCTCAACGTGGTTTGTGAGTTCACAGATTATTTTTCTTTTTTCTCCTTTATATGTTTATGTGATTTTGTTCATTTTTCATATTTAGCAATTTCTTATTTTTTGGCAAAACGAGAGACAGATAATTTCTCCATTTAAACAAAAACAAAGATACTTTATAGGAAAACAAAAAAGGTCCCTTCCTCATTTATGCCCCCTCAGAACATTTTAATAATGATAAAGCTTAAATGGTATTAAAGAATACTTCATTCTCATTAAACATGACGAGTTTGATCAAATCGTCAGAGCTATTTTTTGAGAAAATCGAAAAGAATGTGAAAATGGGAAAAAAAGTTATGAAATAAGTGCCCCCTCCGGTTGATCAATTTTGATGAAATGTTTGTAGTTATATCTCGGGCATGTAAATATGGTACATCAAACATCAAGTTTTATAAAAATCGTTAGAGCCGTTTTTGAGAAAATCTAAAAATAAAAAGTTATTAAATAAAGTACCCCCTCTGTTTGACCAGTTTCGATGAAATTTTTGATGTCACTTCACGGGCATATTCATAAACCAAATTCCCAATGTCAGGTTCGTATGTTTTATAGTTTTTGAGCTAGTCTGTTAACACACAGATCATTTAGCGGGGCTTGGTTATTTGGACTCAGGGGACCCCAAAACGTGTATATCCGTTGAAAACCGAAAGTTTTCACGATCGCAATACTTTCACTTACTATATATTTCATATATATGGTAAGTGAAAGTAAAAATACTTATTAATTATAATGTAAAAAACATTCATTAAGCTTTCACATGAGCATTTCATTAAGCATGTAAGTGACGAGAAAACTAATTTGGCAAAGTATTTACCTTTGTATTTAAATCCGAATTTAGTTTTAAAAAAAAATGGATTGAGGTTTTTTACCACCGGGCTGCAGCTATTGCCCATGGAAGGACGAAGAACATAGATATGTTCTTTGCTTGAAGCACCTGGCCTATATTCTGTATGTTCAAATAATCTAATCTAATCTTAGGGTCCAAGTAATCCTAATAATTTCTTCTTTCAACGGCGTCGGATCATATTCGCATCGAATATTTGAAATTTATCACTTACGGATCACGGAATAAATCTCAAAATTCCCACTAGAGTAGATTGCTTATCCTACATGGCATGGAGGATGTAACGAACAGAGGTCCTTTGTGATATCAGTACAATATCTCAAAAGGATATTAAAAGCTCATAATCCACGTTTCTATGCAAAGCAAAAAAGCTAACTAATGCTTATTCAAAGTGACCCAGATTCGATGTTCTGTAGGACTTTTTGTGATAAATTGCCAAGCGAATTTATTTCGAAACGTAGGACTTATAACTAGTTGGTAGGAGTAGGACTAACTGAAAAAGAGCTATTGTTTAGGAGAGCTAATTAAAGTTTCTTTATTTATTTTTATTCCTTTGATATTCATTGCCTGCTTTATTCCTTTGTTAAAGTGTTTCAGGAATCGTAACTTTCGCTGTATATAAGCAGTCATCCATTGAGTTAGTACAGGAAAATCGGAAAATAATTCGTCAAAAAATGTTTGAAAAAACCTGTTTGTCAGACCATTGTTGGACGAGCGATATAATTATCAATGATCTTGATAATTAAGTAATGTTGCAGGAGAGAAACACTTTATTTAAAATAGTGGTGCTGCCCAATTACATTGGGTTGCTAATACACAGCATACTAATTTATCTATCATAGAGACTATTTGTTAATACTAATAAGACTAATATATATATACAAACAAACATAATTTTTTTTCTATTATTATTTTTTTTTTATTTTTTTTTTTTTTTATTTTTTTTTTTTTGCATTTATAACTTTATAACATTTTCTCTCTATAGGCTTACCTGGCCTCTAAAAATTAAGTAATGTAATAATAAAAATTTTAAAACTAGGCAAAATACTAATAGCAACATAATAGTAACAATACTCAACAACAGCTCAAAATGTTATAGAAAACGGGATAAAATGATTTAAAATATAAAACAAACAACAACAACAAAACTAACAATATATAAAAAGAACAATATATAAATAAAAGGCGATTAGCGGTAAATATATTATTATATAAATAAATTAAATTAATCAATATATAAATAAACAATATACATATATATACATACATGTCCCCTCAACGATCTGTAATTTAAATTCTAAGAATGGATGTGGTGGTGTATGATTCCCAGGGAGTCGAGAACAATATATTCTGCAATCTTCGCTACATCCTTGATGTCGACACCAAGATCCTCCATGAAGCTCCTTGTTGAACTTGGTATAGTTCCGCGGGCTCCGAACCAAAGGCATCTCACGTTGAAGTCTCTCTCGCCGAAGCCTTCACGGAACTTTTCTTTAAGGAAAGGGATACATTTTTCATAAATTTCCTTCTTTTCCCTTTCAATTTTGGTGGCCTGGTCGAGGTCATTGGATTCGTACCTAACAGTGGGATTCAGAACGATAGCTGACTTTCCGGTCTTAGAAAACGCCACTATATCAGCATATCTCGTGGATCCCTCTGTATCCACGCAGTAAACCTCTTCATAGCACGCAAAATCCCTTTCTTTAAGGAGCTTCATCAACTCGTGCTTGACTCTGTGGTGACGGCGAGTTATCAGGAGCGAGTTGTTGGGGCATTTCCCCAGCACATGTGCTGGTGTTTCAGACTCTTTGCCGCATTTGCGACAGAGGGACCCAACTTCTCTGACCTGTCCGCTGACACCTGGGACTCCTCGCAGGGGTGCATAGTTAATGTTAAGTTTCAAGGCATTAGACCATTCAGATCCCGAAAGTACTTGCTTTTCATACATAAGTCTATTAGCTTTCGGGGTCTCTTTAAAATGGCTTTAAAATGGTCGCGTAGCGACTGTCGTAGAGCTTTCACACTGCGGTGTCCCTGCTCAACACCCAATCTCTCCGCACACTTAGCTATTTCAGCCGAGTAATCGAAAATAGATTGAAACAGGGAATCCGGTATATTTGACAGCCGCTGAGCAATGGACCAGTGTTGTAAAGGAGCTTCCCATTGGCAGCGGATCAGTCCTAATCCTCTGTATCTCCTGGGAGCGTATAACATCGCCGTGGAGGTGCTCGCAGGTAGCCCGATTATGGCCTTGACACTCCTGCGAATCATGGTGTCGATGCCTTCTAATATTTCAGGACGCAGCTTTGTTAGGGGCGCAGTTTGGAGAGGGTAAATTAGACCCGGGAACAAATATTGATTGACAATGTTGAGCTTCTGATCGGGCTTAAGCAAGCAAGAGGTGACGAGCTTATTAAGGTTTTCATTTAATTTTGCCACCGAATCTTCGCTAAACAGTAGCTCTCCCGAGAATGTACATCCCAAATACTTGATAACTTCACCATGTCTTAAAGTTTGGATGCTATCTCCATTCTCGAGGGAGAGCGTTGTGGCTTCCAGCTCTCCTTTGTTTAGAACTATGCCCACACTCTTCTCAGGGTTTATCGCCAAACCAATCTCCGCGAGGGTCCTCTGAACGCTGCCAATAACTCTTTCTGCAGCCCCTTTGTCACGCGCTGTAACCGCCTGATCATCCGCGAACCCTGTAAGAACCACACTGTCTTGGTCTACTTTAAGATTGTATCCAAAGTTTCTTGAAAATGATTCGTCACACAGGTCGCGGTATAAGTGATCGATCGCTAGGTTAAAGAGTGATGATGACAAAGGGCCGCCTTGGGGTACTCCTCGCAGCACCTTGATTTGGCTGGTCGTGTGGGCACCGATGTTAATTCTAATTTCATTTGTACTTAGGAGAGCTGATATTACATTCCTAAGATCCGGCGACACACCCCTCGCTTCCAATGTGTTAATTATATGTGAGTGCCCAACATTGTCAAAAGCACCGACAACATCGAGAAAGACTACCGCGCAATCGTTTTTCTTTTTCTTTGAATCTTTCAGGATCGCGTCTATAATTCTCGAGTTGACGTGCGTTCCCGGGAGTCCTTTTATGAAACCCCTTTGATTCCTATGGAAGGTGACCTGTTTCCTTAGTTCATGGTCCAGAACTTTTTCTATTATTCGGCGCACAATAGAATATATAGTGATGGGTCTCCATGAGGAGATATTGTTTATTTCTCCTTTCCCTTTGTAAATTAGGATTGTGCGCCCTTTTCGAAGTGGTTCCGGTACGTAGGCCACCTTCAACATTATATCCGCAATAATTTTAATAATGTTCGCTACTTCGAAATATTTTAACGTGCGGATTAACACTCCATCGGGCCCCGGCGATGTGTCCATAGATGTAGATTTTATTGCTTTCCTAACTTGTTCGGTTTCTATGGACATTAGATTAGGCAACGGGGCAACCTTTTCATAATCTACACGTTTGCGGAGATTTTCGGTCTCAAAGAGGTCTTTGAAGTGTTTTTCAACATCTTTCGGTTGTAGGGGACATTGCTTAGGAGCGTCGGCGTTCATTATATTTTGCACAACTTTCTTTCTTTTGTTGTAATAATTATATTGCGCAACTTCGTATTGATAATGTTGCTGCCGACGACTCCTGTCTGCCTTGTTGGCCCTCTGCGGATTTGAAACTTTTCCAGCACCCTTATCAGCCATGTCTGTTTTATTCTTCTTCCTCATTCGATAAAACCTAATAGCAGGGTGCTGGGGGCCTGGTAGTTCTGAATTTATTGACTTTAAAAAATCTAGGAACATTCCTACGGCCTTATCAAAATCCGCGAGATCCATTGCATTTTTCTGTAAGAGGCCCTTGAATGTGGCAGACCACTGAGCAATGTCCTCTTTTATCTTTGTTTTTTCACCCTCTCCATTTTTTGGTCCAGTTACATTTTTAATTATCCCCCTCAAAGTATTGCTATTTGCCTCCCTGGGATGCTTCTTTGCAATATGGGTTCCGAGGCCCCTGTCACCTTTAAACGAAAGCCCACAGATGGGGCAAACCTTATCCTCTGTAGGTGAAGATTCGTTCCGTGTTCCATCGTCCGCCTCTGTGACGCTCCGCGGAAGTTTTGGTAATCTAGGAAAGACGTCATCAATTGGGACAGTCTTCCCCAATGTTACTCCCTCGGCGTCAGGCCATTCCACTTTAACATATTCCTTCTCGACGCCTGCCGCATCCGCTACAGACATCACAGAGGCAACTACCGCTTCTTGAACAGGACCTCCAGTTCTCAGAACCCATACTGTCTGACCAACTTCTATTTTCTTTTTTGGCATAATTGCTCAAAACTGAAATTTCTCTTGTAAATATAGAGTTATATTCCACACATCCATCATAGAGAAAAAAAAAAAAGATAATAAACATATAAATATATATACATATACATACATACATATATACAACGGAATTTGAGATGCTATAAATAAATAAATATATATAAAATATAAAATAAATAAATATAAAAACTGAATTAAACAATTAAATATGAATAATTTTAAATTCATAAAGAATTATTTCTGTGAATTTCATGAAGAGTAATTATAAATAAATAAATTTAAAACTATATAAAATTTGAGAAAAGAAAAAAAAACAGAAAGGACATGTATGCTCATAATAAATACATAAAATTAATACAATAACGAAAAATATTAGTGTTGAATCGTGTGGCTATAAATCAACCCATAAAATCAATAAATTAAAAAGAAAAGTTTTAAAATTTAAAACAAAGTAGTTTAAAATCTAAAACAGGTTTAAAATCAATATTATTTAAAATTGTAATAAATATATACTAAAAGGGGGAATCAAAATAATGTACAATTAACTATATAAAAAAAAAAAAAAAATAAAACGATTTGTAATCTAATAAAAGTTATATACAAAAACATATGGAAAGTGGCAAATATTAAAAATAATCTCCCCTAAATAGAACATTTATTTCTTTCCTTTACAATCGGAAAGGTCATTAGTTATAAAAATTATATTAAAATAAAAGACCGCTATAATCATTAAAATAAAAAACAAAGAGTCGTATAATAAAAAAAAAAAATAATAAAATAAAATAAATAAAAAACCAGTAGAATAATGAAATAATGAATAAAAGAAAACTATTATAGACACGTCCGCTGTTGTTATTTTACCCAGTACTTTATATAAAGTTGAATTTGCATGAAATTAGGGTCCAGCTCCTCGGTGACAGATATTCTGAAGCTGGCACTCACCTTGTTGTAGCCAGCTGGCCGTGGTGGGGGGCTGCAAGTCCCAGGCTGCAAGCTGATAAGGAGCCTCGTTTTGCTAGCAAGCCCGATTCTTTTCTCTTCCTTCCTGGCTATATTCTTCGATGAATTTTTTTGATACTTTACACAGTAGTCTGCCAGACTTAGATTCACACGTGTGTAAATTTTTAATCCAATTGATCAAAGACAGCCAATGGTATACGAGTTAATCACAGACTCGATGTGCTTCAGTCACCGGCCAGAGCCAGACTCCGCCGGTGACTGATATATATCATTCTCATGATCATTCCGCCGATATATCATTCTCCCACTATAGTATTCATTGTGCGTCAAAGGTAGAGTAGGGTGGTAACAAAACGTGAAATAATACAATATTAACTATAGTATAAATAAAATAAATATTTATTTTGTTTTTAATTATCAATTTTATTTGAAAAATTGATTGAATTAAATGAGCCCTTGATAACCAGATACCTTGACCCCCCCCCTCTCAGCCATTTGAATTTTACAAACCATCCCCTTCCTAGAATAAAGCCCCGGATGTTAAGTAAATTTTAAAATATTATACTGAACAGATTTTGCCAATTCGCCTTGACCTAGTACCTAGGCTAGTAGTACCTAGCCAATTGTGGCCTGAGACTGACTAAAACATTCAGAGACCTCTATAGGAAAAGGCCAAAGTATTTCATACTTAACCAAAATGAACACTTTCGATTGAAAGGAATGAATTTATTTAATGCTGGATTTTTAGCTGAACCCACTGTAAGTCTATATCGTTTTTTATAAAACTTATATCCCAACAATGAGGTGTGCAGGGAGCGAGTTGTGGTTTGTTTCTTAGGGTTTTAAGGCGTAAAACCTCCGGGGTCATCAACGCCTGTTAGACTTGGTTATTTTTATTTTCTTGAGATTGATATCGTCAGTTATCGAAAGAAATGTAGTTAATACAGCGGAAGGAAAGGCAAAATAAATAAATAGAGAAAAACCTGTAGTAAATTATAATACTATGTATTTCTATATTTGGTTAATTTATTTATTTATTTTAAGGAAGTTTACAACCGTGTTTGTATTAGTCTGATTATTACTTAATGCTATTGTTATATCTGGCCGAAGAGATAGTTTATTTAAGCTGGAGATATAAAATGGCCATTCTTGAAAAATGTGACTAACAGTGAGAGGGCTATTGCAGTGTTGGCATGTTGGTGGTAACTGTTTAGTTATAAGATGCAGATGAGTTAGGTTCGTATTCTATTCTCAACCTAGCCACGGCGACCTCCTCCCTGCGATTTGAACGATTGGATGTGGTCCAGGTTTTTTACGTTTTTTTTTAAATATATTTTAATTTACTAGGAGGGCTAACTAATTTCCTTTTTAAGAGGAAAACTGATTTCTTGCGGAGTTAGTATAGCAGTGCCTCGACCGGGAAGTGTGAGTGCTTCTTTCGCTGCCTTATCTGCTGGCTCATTACCAACTATCCCCACGTGACTGGGGATCCATAGAAAGTAAACTGACTTTTCTAGATTGTCGAGCATACATAATTATGAATTTTTTGTAAGAAGGAATGTTTTGGGTACATGTTATTTAAACCTTTTAGTGCACTTAAGGAGTCGGATATTACAACTATTGTGTTTGTTGTAACTGCCATACAGAAGTGGAGGGCTGAGGCTATGGCATGTAGTTCTTCGGTGTAGATGCTGGATAATTTATGGAGTTTTATTTTATGTGTGGAATTGTTGGTAACGAAAGCGGAAGCAGTGGCATCTTCAGATTTTGAACCATCGGTATACACTAAGAATGGATCTATAAGCTTTGTAGGAGACGGTGGAATTCAGTTTTGTATTCTGTGGGTGAGGTATCGCTTTTGGGTAATCGGGAGAGATGAATAATTGTTTTAGGAGGTTTGTATATCCAAGGTGGTTTTTCATTTTCTGTTTTGTGAATAGGTAAGTTCTTGAGGAATGAAATGGCCGAATAAATTCTTTCTGACAACGGGAGTGTGGAATTGGGTTTGTTCCTTAAAGCGTTAGAATGACTTGGGTTAAAAATGTATTTATGTGAAGAATGTTTATTTTGAGGGAGTAATCTTGAAATACAGTTTATAGCCAGTTTTTTTCTTCGAAATAAGAGAGGGGGTATTCCGGCTTCAGGGCAAAGACTCAGGATACGGCTTGTTCGAAAAGCGCCAGTCGCGATCCTAATACCTGTATGATGTACTGCATCCAATTTATTTAGGACCCGGAGACGTGCAGAGCCATATATAAAGCACCCGTAGTCAAGTTTGGAGCATACTGCGGCTCTATAGAGCCTTAGCAACGTGAGTCTGTCCGAGCCCCAGGAAGTTTTGCTCAGGTACCTTAACACCATCATTCTTTTTGTAGCGGTTGTTTTTAGGGCAGAAATGTGCGGTACCCAAGTCATTCGTCTGTCAAAGATCATGCCTAAGAATCTGTGCTGGTCGGAGTATGGAATTAAAGCGTTTCCAAGATATAAATTGGGTGAGTGAGGTGTGTTTCTTTTTCGACTGAAAAGAACATATTTAGTTTTTTCGGTAGCGAATTGTGGTGTCGTTATCGAGCCTTCGGGTTCGTTATCCTTTCATTAATATTATTATTATTATGGGGTCACCTATGGTGTAGTTCAATACTAAAGGCCGCGGGTTCGCGCCCCGTGGTGGCCCTAGAATTTTTTAAAGGGAGTAAAAAATCCTTAGCTATGCCGTCCCTCGGATAGGACGTAAAACGGAGGTCCCGATCCTGTACAATTTCAGTTACTCGTTAAAGATCCCCATCCTTATTATACCTGGATAGGCAAAATTTAGGACTCCCACTGTAGCATCGTCCGATAAGCCTTAGTAGAATAAAAATGGACTTTAAACCAACAAATTATAGTATATAATATTATTACAAACCAACAATTGCAATAACAGCTAAAGATAATTAAAGTAACTCTCACCAAAGACTGACTTAACATTAACAACATAACATTAATCCCCTGAATGATAATTTGAAACGTCCTAACAACCAGCTAGTTTAAGAAGTACTCCTATATCGGAAAGCTGTCGAAGCATCCCTCAATATTTGCTTATTGCAAAGCATTTTGCAGGTTGCAAAATCTAATCTGTTATTAATAACAACCATAAAGATGGGGTGCGTTTCCCTGGGACTTTAATGTATAGTTTACATTTTTGGATTTAGAGGTTTAAATGCAAAAATAAACAAAGTTTAAATAAAATTAGGAAGACGTTCTTGGTTACTTAAAATATTATTTGCATATATAAGTTTAATACTCGTGCCTCGGATTTGGGAGCAGCCTGGAAACTGCAGCAGCCTGGGCACTTCACCGGTAAGTCCGTCGGGTTAAGTGCACTTCACTTATTCACCAGCTGCGAATTATTTACCGTCTCGTCTAACACATGAGCCAAGCTCACCTTGTAAGGACTTTTAGTCACTTTTTACCTATTGATATTTTCTTTGGTTTTATCACACAATTTAAAAGAAAGTTTACAACGAAAGCATTGGCATGAAAAATCGAATCAAAATCCTAATTTACATGAAAGCTAGAGGCATAAACCCCACTTACCCAAGTGCTTCTCAAACATATCTTGAGGACCCCTTTTTGCGCTAAGATCCTGTTTCCCACAAAACCTTTTTAGCATGACATTTAATTTTAGCATAGTAATGTTATAAATTTTTTGAAGAGGAATATAATAAAGTTTTCGCTTACTTGAGATAAGAAAATTATGTAATCTTTCAAATTCTACCTGAAAAAGAAAAATATTTTTATTAACATCTCACCAACGTTACCTTGATTTCTTCTTAGTTTAATACATTAAAAATAAAGTAAATTCGGATTTTGAAAATCACATTCAATAACCCACCAATTACAGAGAGTTACTGAATACAATGCTGGCATTAGAACAAGAATGATATGCACCTGGTGTATTTTTGTATGTTGCTCAGGGGTTGAACAAAGTCTGGCAACAGTGTTTTTTCTTTAAATTAAGACCATACTATCGTGACTATTTCATCCTCCAATCCTTCCAGTACGACAGATTTTCTTCCGTTCGGCTGGAATCAGAAATTTCTTAAATCCTTCCAGTCCTAGCGGGAGTACTGCAAGGTTCAATACTGCCCCCTCTACTCTACATTGTATAAATCAATGACATACAACTTGTAAGAAACTAGACATTGACTGCTACCTACGCAGACGGTACAACAATTCGAACAACAGATCAAGATCCGTCATATGCTTCGCGAGCCTTATAAAACCACTGATATAATTAATTGACCAGTGAAAATTATACTTATAACACTGGAAATCAAAACATATAACTTTTACTCTCCGAAAAAAATAACTGCCTTCAAATTTATATCGATAATATCCAAATTCCTCAAACAGCCACAGTATAGAATCTCGGACTAACCCTCGATAGAAGGATGAGATGGGGACCGCACGTTAAAACCAAAAGTAAAAGTCTTAATAAAAACCTTAACCACCGCGTGGTTATCACGTGACTATACACATGGAATATATAGACAAAAAAACGGCCTCAAAAATGTGATCAAAATATCTGAAAAATTGTGGTTTATTAATGTCCCAAATTTTGAATAAAACTATTTTAGACAACATGGTCCACTTTAATGAAAGTAGTACAAGAAAATTGACCTCTTCTATTTTGATCGAGTTTGGCCCGAAATATGTCTGAATTCGCCGGTCTTCAAATAATAAGAAACATAGGATACAGCAAAAGATTTTTATTTCGTTAAGATACAATGCAAACAATATAAATGCTATTAAATAGTTATATGTTGATTTTTTTTTTTTTTTCAGGAAGGTTTCCTCAACCAAACTCCTGTTCCAAGATCTCCCTCCATCTGCGTCGGTCCATCGCATCTTCCTCCGACAATCCCCTACCAGCCATACTCTCAGCCACTCTATCTTTCCATTTCACTGGAGGTCTTCCTTTTCTTTCTACCTTCTGCCTCCCATTCCATAATGAACTTAGGTAGTCGCCCTTCGTCCATTCGCCTCACATGGCCATACCATCTTAGTCTTCTTTCTTCGATCACTTCGAGGATATTATTTTTAACTTCAAGTCTATCCCTTATGGTTTCATCTCTGATCCTTTCTATTTTGGATATCCTCGCTGATCTCCTCCAGAAGTCCATTTCAACTGAAAGGAATTTTTTTCCCTCAGTCATACTAAGTGGCCATGTTTCTGACCCATACATCAGGCTTTCTACCAGAGCTTTGTATATGAGCTTTTTGGTTTTTATTAGAATATTTGGGCTCCGTAGAACAGAATTCAGCATCCCTATTGCTTTTTTTCCATTAGTGATCCTTTTTTAAATTTCTGCTTCTACTTTGCCATTATTTTCAATAATGGATCTCAAATAGCAAAACTTTTTTCAGTCTGCATAATGTTGCGTCAGTGCTGTTCGTATTCTCTGTGCACATATATTGGGTTTTATCAAAGTTTATTTTCAGGCCTCCTTCTTCATAATAATCTAATATTTTCCTAAATATGTAACTTATGCCCTCTTCGTCTTGAGGGATCAGTACCTGATCATCCGCAAACAGTAAATGGCACAGATTTTTTTGTCCTAATTCGATGCCCATCTTACCGCATTTCCTTATCCAACCTTTTAGGCATTCGTCCAGGTAGATTTTAAATAACGTGGGGGATATGCAGCATCCTTGGAGTAGTCCCTTTCCTTTCTGAAATTCTCTTGATAACGATTGACCCATTTTTATCTGGCACTTGTTCTCTCTATAAATTTCTTTAATTAGGCTTACGATTTCTTCGTTGATTCCCGCCTTCCTTAAGTTTTTCCATAAGAGTTTTCGAGGAACACTGTCAGAGGCTTTTTCCAGGTCAATAAAGATTAAATCTAATCTTCTTGCTTTGTCTTTTTGTTTTTCCATGAGTTGTCTCAGTGAAAAAATATGGTCAATACAGGACCTCCCAGATGTAAATCCACACTGCTCTTCTGCTTGAATGTACTGGTTTTCCAGTTGCTTTTTTATTATCCTTCCAAGCAGTTTCAATAATGGATTTGTCACGCAGATGCCTCTATAATTTTCGCACTTTTTTCTATCACCTTTTTTAAATATCGGTGTCAAATACCCTAACTTCATTTCTGTAGGTATAGTTTCACCTTTTAGAATTTTATTTATAAGGTTAGTGAGCATTTTATTCACCTCAGCTCCACCATATTTCAGCAGCTCTACATATACTCCTCCCGGAACAGGGTCTTTCCTATTTGTCATTTTTTTCAGCTCCTCTTTGACTTCCTCCTCAGTTACAATTAAGGATGTACCCTTATATTCTTCTGCTTCTTCCTCTTTAAATTCATTTCTGTTTTCGTTTAAAAGGTTTTCAAAGTAGTTTGCCCAATCTTGCATTTCTATTATGTTCAGCTGTATTTTATGTTTCTCTTCTTTTCTTAGCCCTTTAAGAACTGACCATGCTTCGGTTGCCTGACCAAATCCTAACTTGCTGTTAATTCGTGCACATGTTTTCTCCCACCAGTCATTTTTTGCCGATATTATAATTCGTACCAGCTCCCTTTTCTTTTCCTTGTAAGTTTCCTTGTCATTATTTTGTTTTGAGCTCAACCATTTGAGATATGCCTGTTTTTTTTTCATTTATTTTGTTTTCTATGTCTTCTGTGAGCCATTCTGTTCTTTTAGTGCATCTTTCTTTTGTCCCTAGGACTTCAGAAGCTATTTTCTTTAATGAATTTGACAAAAAGTCATATATTTCTTGGGTGCTTTCTCCATTAAATTCTTTCATAAGTTCCTCCATTCTCTGTTGGAAAAGGTTTCTGATGCTTTCTTCCTGTAATAATTCTACCTTAAAGGTATCTTTCTCTTTACTTTTTCTATCTTCACTTTTTTTCTTGCTAGAATTAGTTTTATTAATCCAAGGGAAGCAGCATACTGATTTTAGCATATAGTGGTCTGAGCCAATATCGGCTCCTCTATACATCCTCGTATCACATATTTTTATTTTACTCTGCTGTTTAACGATCATGTAATCTATTATTGACCTCAGCTGCTTAGTTTCATTGTGCCAGGTAAACTTGTGGATACATTTGTGTTCAAAAAATGTATTCGTAATTTTGAGATCCATTTGATCACATAGTTCAATGAGTCTTTTTCCATTATCGTTTCTTTCAGGTTCTCCATGGCTCCCAATTATCTGACTGCTACTCTCCTTACCAACTCTAGCATTCATGTCTCCGAGTAGGAAAATTTCCTTCCGACTTGGAATCATTTCTAACATTTCTCTAACCTCATTCCAAAACTCATCTTTTTCTTTTTGGTCTTTATCATTAGTGGGGGCATATATTCCTACCACTACAACTTCTCTTGCGTAAAGGTTTATGTCTATCCTAATTATCCTTTCGTTTTTCATCTCCCATCCAGTGATGTTATTTTTTAGTTTTTTCCTCAATAATATCTGATTTTGCTCTTTTATGTTTCTCAACACCCGACCACAAGTGAATAAAATCTCCCGTTTCCTCACTACCCTTGCCTTTTCATTTTGTTTCAGTGAGGATTATGATGTCCATTTTAAACTTATTGATTTCTCTTGTCAGTATGGGTAGCTTGGCCGATAGTCCCTGTACGTTCCAGCAACCAATGTTTAATGTCCGTTTCCGCGCATATATGTTGATTTACAGAATTAAATATTAATGTAAGCTATTTTTATTTTATTCTTTTTTTTTTTTTTAACATTTTGGAAATCAGAAGATTTTTTGGCTTTTTTTATAAGTGGAAGGCATGAAGAAGGATGGCACCTCCTAGTACCTCTTCTCTGTTTTGTTTAGTCACCTTGTTCTTTTTTAAAAAAAGAGATCTTTCATCGGACGCTTTTTTAATCTCCCCCTTATATTTACCTACGGGCTTGTCACCTGTAGCCATATCTCGTATGAGGAGATTTATATGTCCGTTAAATTTAGTATGAAAACGTTTGTAAAGTCTTAAGGTGATGGTCGACTGTTGCTATGTGAAATTCGGTAGAGTATGTAAGGTTTGATTAGTGTACTCTTAAATACTAAATTATCGAAAGCTCAATATACTTACTCATTCTTTTTTAATTTTTTTATTCTATGATTAATTTGAAAAAAATAAACACATGTGAGCAAGCTTTTATTGTAGTAGACCCAGCTGATTTGCTTAAAAATATTGAAGGCCTTAGCCAATGGAAGAAAATTTCACGTAAATTTGTTTAATAATTAAAATACTTAAAATAAATAATATGCCTTAAAAATTGAGAATTCAACTACGCCTCTGATTGAGCCTAACAATCTGTACATCAACTTATTGGTGAATCCTTAATTACAGAACGGTTCTGCGATAGATTATTTCTGATAAAGATTTCAGCGATTCGTTTTTTTTTAAATACTTTTATGTAACATTTCGATGGAAAAACATTTGGTACTAGTTGGCCTATGTTTCTTAAGGCCGTGGCAAATAATAACCTGTAAGTGTGGTCCCGATCTGAACTGAAAAGTAACCATTTGGGGGCTTACTCATTTCAGATAAGCGAGCGTAGCAAGCGGAAGTCAAAAGCTGGGATCTAATAACTTATGTTTGTAGTAATGCGGCTGGGAGAGAAGCACTGGGATCTTCCAGAGTTTTGCTTTGCTTTCTATAACCGTGCTTGCTTTACCTTGAATAGGCTGAATGTATATATTTTATATAGGCGTGAATGTATGTTATTTCATTTAGGTGATTGTTATTTTATTTATTATTATTATTATTATTTTTCTCTCTTTTCTATTTCGAGATTTAAATTTTGTTTATTATTACTTTT
This sequence comes from Aelia acuminata, assembly GCA_911387785.2. Classification (NCBI taxonomy): domain Eukaryota; kingdom Metazoa; phylum Arthropoda; class Insecta; order Hemiptera; family Pentatomidae; genus Aelia; species Aelia acuminata. The sequence goes on along the minus strand of OU426978.1, from coordinate 203,674,134 downwards.
TTCTTTTTTTATATACATTTGTATATAGTTATTGAGTGAATGTGTCCATACAGTTCAAATATTAATGCCATTGATTGTGGCAGAATGTATTAATTCTTTCAATAAATAAAAAATACAAAAATGACTTTTAAACTAACTGAACTGACCTTATTATTGAATATTAGACCGCTATTGGACTCATAATCATTTTTTTTTTTCTGGGAAAATGTTTTAGCAGCTAATACTCAAAGAGAAGACTTATGAAAATTAAATTGAGTCCATTCATTTAGAATGGAGACTAGAAATAAATTAGGGACTTTTGATGAATTAATGAATTAGCAGAAGGATAATTTTATTTAAATAGATATTATATTGAAAGCTTTTTAATAGGATAAAATGATACAAGGAAGGGATAACAAGATTAGCCCCCATCAGTTCATATTAAAACCCTTACCCCTTTCAAGTTAATAAACCCTACACAGGATTCTACTCTAGTCCTATATATTATGCTATATATTAAATATAGCATAATATAAATAAAAAATAAATATGATTCTAAATATAATGCTATATATTAAAACACATTTCTAGAATATATACCTACTAGCTGTATATACCGTATATATAATGTATACCGTATACACCGAATATACCGGTTTCACCCGGTGAATTTCATTTTTTAAATCTATAAATTCTATAAAGTGCGACTTTTATGGACTCAAAAAGTCGATTTCATAAAACCAATATAAAGCGAGATCAAAACGATTTTTATAACAATAAAGAATATACCCAGAGATTAGCTCAAGTTATGCAATTTTAATAAGGACAGGTGTTCACACATGGTATCAAAGAACCACTGAGCGAAATTTGGAGAATTTAGGACAAACGGAAATCCATAGATTTCTATAAAGAACAAACAGAATTTCATCTTTATTTACATAGATTATAGTTGTATATCCCGGTTTCACCCGGGGAATTTCATTTTTCTAATGAAACGGCCGATTTCGTAAAAAACAATAGTAAAGCGAGATCATGGCAATTTCAATAAAAATAAAGAATATCAGCTGAAAACCGGCTGAAGTTACGCAATTTTAATATGGAAAGGTGTTCGCACCTGGTATGAAAGAACCACAGAGCGAAATTTGGAGAATTTAGGACAAACGGATTTCTATAAAGAACAAACAAACAAACAGAATTTCAACTTTATTTATATAGAATCCAGTACGTAAAATTTTGCTATTCATTTTCGAAGGATATTTTGCTCCGTGAACAATGTACAAGCAAACCTATAAGAACAACAAGTAAATATAGCATATCCGAAAGTTTTGGTTCTTCGCAAGCATTAGAGGAAAATAAATGAAATACTTTGGTATGAAATAAGTTACGTTTACTATAATAATCAAGAATTTGATGGGCAGGAGTAGAAAAAAAAATCTTTCAAAAAATTGTAGGAGGGGATGTGGGCTATTCCACGTCAATTCAACACAGGCTTGAGCCTCACCATTACAGATTTTCTTGAAATTTGGTATAAGTGTACTACTTGTATCTACTAGAATAATTGTGGAATATTACTGAGATATGTCAACCTGTTTTTGAATTATTGGTCTCTAAAGCCCTCAAAAATATCAAAAGAAACAGAAAAAATCATGATTAAAAATACATGTAGATGTTTTCCAAATTTGACTAGGACTACGAGATTGGTGTCGTTTAACAGAGCATTCCATGCCGTTTCATATGATATAGAAAAATGTATAGTTTGGTGCTAAAGAAATTTTCTTAAATCCAAGTTTAAAATTTTAATTTCAAATTTCTCAAAAAGGACATCTTTTAAATTTTTTATATTTTTTGTAAAAAATAGATAGTAGTATATCTATTCATACAACAAAATATAAAAGTGAGATGAAAATTTCTTCATTACTAAAAAAAATTGAAAACTAGTGATAAAATTCAATAAATCTAGCTTTTTTTTATTAAAAATACATGTAGATGTTTTCCAAATTTGTCTAGGACTACGAGATTGGTGTCGTTTAACAGAGCATTCCATGCCGTTTCATATGATATAGAAAAATATATAGGTTGGTGTTAAAGAAATTTTCTTAAATCCAAGTTTAAAATTTTAATTTAGATTTTCTCAAAAAGGACATCTATTAAAATTTTTATATTTTTTGTAAAAAATATATAGCAGTATATCTATTCATACAACAAAATATAAAAGTGAGATGAAAATTTCTTCATTACTAAAAAAATTGAAAACTAGTGATAAAATTCCATAAATCTAGCTTTTTTTTTTAAAAATACATGTAGATGTTTTCCAAATTTGTCTAGGACTACGAGATTGGTGTCGTTTAACAGAGCATTCCATGCCGTTTCATATGATATAGAAAAATATACAGGTTGGTGTTAAAGAAATTTTCTTAAATCCAAGTTTAAAATTTTAATTTAGATTTTCTCAAAAAGGACATCTATTAAAATTTTTATATTTTTTGTAAAAAATATATAGTAGTATATCTATTCATACAACAAAATATAAAAGTGAGATGAAAATTTCTTCATTACTAAAAAAATTGAAAACTAGTGATAAAATTCCATAAATCTAGCTTTTTTTTATTAAAAATACATGTAGATGTTTTCCAAATTTGTCTAGGACTACGAGATTGGTGTCGTTTAACAGAGCATTCCATGCCGTTTCATATGATATAGAAAAATATATAGGTTGGTGTTAAAGAAATTTTCTTAAATCCAAGTTTAAAATTTTAATTTAGATTTTCTCAAAAAGGACATCTATTAAAATTTTATATTTTTTGTAAAAAATATATAGTAGTATATCTATTCATACAACAAAATATAAAAGTGAGATGAAAATTTCTTCATTACTAAAAAAAAATTGAAAACTAGTGATAAAATTCCATAAATCTAGCTTTTTTTTATTAAAAATACATGTAGATGTTTTCCAAATTTGACTAGGACTACGAGATTGGTGTCGTTTAACAGCGCATTCCATGCCGTTTCATATTATATACAAAAATGTATGGGTATAGGAAGTATGACCTTTTTTTTAAAAAAGAAATATAAAACTTTTAAAAAATCCCCTTTTACAGAAAATTGACATTAAATTTTTAAACTTGGTTTTAAGAAAATTTCTTTAGCACCAACCTATACATTATTGTATATAATATGAAATGGCATGGAATGCGTTGTTAAACGACACAAATCTCATAGTCCTAGTCTAATTTGGAAAACATCTGCAGCTATTTTTAATCATAAAATGATAGATTTATGAAATTTTATTACTAGTTTTCAATTTTTATAGTAATGAAGAAATTTTCATCCCACTTTTATATTTTTTTGTATGAATGGATATAATACCGTCTATTTTTTTTTTAAATATAAAAACTTTAAGAGATGCCCTTTTCGAGATAATTGAAATTAAAATTTTAAACTAGGCTTTTAGAAAATTTCTTTAGTACCAACCTATGGAATGCGCTGTTAAATAACACCAATTTCATAGCCCTATTCCAATTTGTAAAACTTTTTTTAATCATGATGTTTTCTGTTTCTGGACCTATTTTTGAGGGCTTTAGAGAGCAATAATTCAAAAATGGGTTGACATATCTCAGTAATATTTGTTGTTCTAGTAGGTACAAGTAGTACACATATACCTAATTTCAAGAAAATCTGAAATGGTGAGGTTCAAAATGATACATTTTTGTGTTCATTTGACGTGGAATTGCCCATGTAATAAAATCGTGAAGTACAAGATTTTCATTATTTTTTTCAATTTTTCATTAAGTATATAGTTTGAAAAGTCGGTAAACAATCATCAAAGTTCGTAATGATATCCTAAATCTATATGTATTAGATTTTTTGAAAAAAAGAAAAAGAATGTAAAACAACAAAAATTTGAATTTTTCGATGTAATTAGGTTTTTCCATACGTTTTATAGATGATAATTAACAACACATTTCATCAACAAATTTAACACACAAACGCAGCAATACACAAAGGAAAAAAACTTAAATACAAAGTTTCATATAACTTAAAATCTATTATTCTGTCACATTTCTGCATTTTTGGAAAAAAAAAACTTTCCTACCACATTTCTTTTTTATGTTGTAAGCAACTCTTTTTTTACTTTCACTTACCTCTATATGAAATATATAGTACGGGAAAGTATTGCGATCGTGAAAAATTTCGACTTCCGGTTTTCAACGGAAATACACGTATTGGGGGTCCCCTGAGTCCCGCGAAATGGTCTGTGTGTGTGTGTGTGACGGTGTGTGTGTGTGTGTGTGTGTGTGTGTGTGTGTGTGTGTGTGTGTGTGTGTGTGTGTGTGTGTGTGTGTGTGTGTGTGTGTGTGTGTGTGTGTGTGTGTGTGTGTGTGTGTGTATCTGTGTGTGTGTGAACAGACTAGCTAAAAAACTATAAACCGTGCGAACCTGAAACTGGGTATTTCATGTATCTATATGCCCGAGATATGACTGTAAAAATTTCATCAAAATTGATCAACTGGAGGGGGGACTTTATTTCATAACTTTTTTTTCCAATTTTTTCCTTTTTTTCGATTATCTCAAAAACGGCTTTAACGATTTTTATCAAATACGTCATGTTTAATGAAAATTAGGTGTTCTTATAACATCAGGTAAGCTTTATCATTATTAAAATGTTCTGATGGGGCTTAAATAGGGAAGGGGCTTTTTTTTGTTTGTTTGTTTCCTATAAAGTACCTTTGTTTTTATTTGTATGGGAAAATTAACTGTCTCTCGTTCCGCCTAAAAATAAGAAATGGCTAAATATGAGATATGATAAAAATCAAGTAAACATATTTTGAGGAGAAAAAAAGAAAAATATTAAGTCAACTCATAAAACACGTTGAGCCCACGCATGCGGGGTACGCCTTTAATGACAGGCCATTGTTTTAACAGAATTAAAGCCGTTCTATTCATATAAGGGAAATTATTTGTTTCATGGTGACTAAATGAAATTTTCAACAAGTACCTACATAGAGAATTATAAAATCAGTCGACTTGGAGTATTATGATTGCATTGCCGAACTATCACAAGTTAAAACTTTTATTTAATAATAAAAGAAATTAATGTTTTTTATAGAGCAATGAAAACAAAAATAAGAAATGAGTGTGGAAAAATGTGTAACTTTGAGAGTTGGCAATTAACAAAACACATTAATTTCTAATCTAAGTAAGTTGGTAAGTGAAAGTTGTGTGTTGCGCGCACGCACCAGATTTTGACTCAGCCGAATTATACTTAAGAGATTGCCTATATTTGAATATGTGCTTATATGTATATTTCGTTAATTCCTTAGTTTCAGTTTTGATGATCGGAAATTGATTTAAGTCGTCTGCTCAGTATCTTATGTTTTATTAACATGGGGTTAAATATTATTCCCAATATTTTTCTTGGGTTAATCAATAATTTTAACACAATGTATTTTCATTACTGAGTTAATCACACTTCCTTTTCCTCCTTGAACACCTTTTATCATTTCATGTACACAATGATTTCATCCGTGGAAGAGAAGATCGTCAAAGAATCAGAAAATTCAAGAAATGATTCAAAGGTCATAAGGATTTGCACTCAGCCCGAAACGTTGACAGTGCTTGAAGGGTTATTATTAATCCAGTTAATATTACATGTTGGATTTAGAGACCTTGCAGATTCCCGTTTCCAATCAAAAAAATACATCAAATAAAAATTATATATCTAATTCATACATTTTAAAAAATATAGGTTAGATACTATAATTTGTTGATTGTTTTGAACTTGTTCCTTGTAGCTGAGGAACAAGTCGAACAACAATAAAAATGTTTGTTGGCCACGCTGAAGAGCCGAATAAAAAACTTTCTTATTGCCCCCTCAAAACAAGGCTTCAACTGGTCGCAGTTACATCTACACTCCGTCAGCAGCCCTTGGAAGGAAACGTTATGGGTGGGATTTTGTTGTGGAATCGTAACGGGCGGCAGTAAGTCCCTTGGGTGTAATCGCCTGGGAGCTGGCACGCTATACGCTCCCCTACTGGGCAACAAACAGCCACGACTGTGAACGGCATTAAAAAAAAAAAAAAGAAAAGAACGACATGAATTATATCCCATAACCTATTCTTAAATACCTGAGTCACTATTCTATCAGGTTTTGGGAAATTTCTTACTAGGCAATCAGGAATGGTTGTAATGTTGTCATTCCTTTTGATGTTATAGCGGTAGATACAAAGTATAGGTTCTGTTTCTTTTGATTACACAAGAAAAAATATTAGTTAAAATAGTATGGCCCTATATCTTTTGGGAAAATCCCTATTAGGAGTATATTTCTATCCCCTTTTCTTTAGCGTATATTGCGAACCCCCCAAAAATCACAATATGTAAGTATAATAAATAGCAATATAATAAAAAAATCTTAGAAAACCCTACATTCTATAATTAAGTTTATTCAACAGCTGCCAAAGTTAAAGCTATTGGGTGATTATAAAAATATGGATTATTTTGTGTAACTCAGCCTCTATGCCTAAACTGCCTGACATATAAATTTAAAAAATGTTGGAGAGATAAAGCAATCAGGCCGCTGCACAGTGTCACTAGTATATGGGAGTAAGAAATAAAAAATCATTTGTTTTTTTTTAACAAGGTTCATTATATTTTTAGGTAACTAAACAACACAAACATGACAGCAAAAATAATTTGTTGGGGTATAAAATGTATGTACATATATAGATACTAACATATGAAATTTACGAACTTTCTTTTTTTTTTTAATACGGGCGTCAACCACTAGGGTCATCATCGCCCTTTATTTCAAACTTCTGTTTATATCTTATGATATAATTCTGTCAATTTTAGAAAGTCGTACAGTTTGTCTGTTACGTTGTCTTGCAGTATGCTGTAAAGATCGTTTGGTATGTCTAAAAGTGCTCTGTATTCTTCGTATACTCTGCATTCCGTCAAAATATGCTTCACTGTCAGCGGAGAGCCACAAGCCTGACAGTCGGTAGGGTCTTTGCGAGCCATTAAGCCTGTTAGAGGACTTCCATGGGATCACTTCTCGTTTAATTTCATGTAATTTATTTTCAACTAAGTTCAACCACCTGTTTTCCCAACTTTGCTTTATTTTTTGCTTGTTGAGGGATAAAAAGTCCGCTGCTAGAACCCCTCGATAAGGAGTACCATCTGTTATAGCTTTTTTGGCAGCCTGATCCGCTAATTCATTGCCAACTATTCCGCATTGACTTGGAACCCATACGAAGAATACAGTGCAATTGTTTGTCACGCCCGACTTTAATGAAATTAGTATATTTTGAACTATAGGATTTAAAGAGAAAACATTTTTTAAGCAGATTAAAGCGGAAAGTGAGTCAGTGCAAATAACTATGGTTTTCTTTGTGTCCTGTATAACATTTAAACTTTTATGGATTGCGACGATCTCCGCAGTAAAGTTGCTACAAGTAGCAGATAAGGAAAAAAGATGCTGCCTATCATTGCATATTATCGAGGCTCCTACTCCTATAGAGCTCTTAGAGCCGTCGGTGTAAATGTAGTCTGCGTCACCCAGTCTGTCTTTTAGTTTATGGAATTCGTTTTTGTATATTAGTGGTGATGTGCTATTTTTAAGTAGCCTAGTGAGAGAAAGGATGATTTTTGGGGTAGGTAGTCCAGTTATCCAGGGATGGATCGGAGATGTTACAGTCTCATGGAATATGGGTAAATCAAGGTCTAGGTCGAAGGATGCTGCAACACGGACTGTAAAGGATGTTCTTTTCTTTAAGGAAACTTGTTGCTGGGATAAGACCTGTTTATTGGGGAATAGGTAATTGAAAGGATGATGGTGGGTGGCGAGAATTTCAACTAACAAGGGGAGGCTACGGACGTGGGGTCACCGATTACAATGAAACTTTTTTTCGAGTTTCTTTATCCAAAAATATTAGATACGTGTCCGAGGGTTCTTGCCAATGGGCCTTCTGAGCCGAGAAAAAAAATTTCTTAAGTACGAAAATAGCCAAAAATTGCATCAACAAAGTTGCCGCTGCTCAAAGCTCCTTCAACCAATTTCAATGAAATTTTCAGGGATGTCAGAGTATTGAAAAATATTAGACACGTGTATAGGGGATTGGCGAAATTAGCCTCTGGAAGCCCAGAATAAATCATTCAATTTTGTGTTATATTCGCGCTCTCGGTAACGTTAAAAATCAATTCCATTACTTTGTAAATTGAATAAATTACGTTTTCAGCTTTTTACGTCAAAAACTAAATATTTGTATTTAAATATTTTTCATGAAAAAGCATTTTTTGCTTAGACTGAAGAAAAATTTTCAACCAAAAAAAAAAAATTACTATTTGAAATATGTTCCAGTTTTTATGTAAAAAGCACAATTTCATAGTTACTTAAAAAAAATATTTAAGATAATTTTGCGAAAAATTGAATTCGAAAGTTTGAATTTTGAATCTGAAAGTATTTCCATTGTTGTTTTCCCTTGCCAAAAGAATTAAGGAATTATTTTATGATTGAAAACGTTTGTTAAAAATTAAGCATAATAAATCTTTGGAAGACGACAACTGTTTTTATTGAATTAAGGGATTGCAGTTATAAACACAGTATGAACTTCTAAATACAAAAAACAGCATATTGTCAACCATGTGATGTTTATTTTTTCGACAAGTAAAAAACTTCATTAAAAAAATACGAAATTGCCCTGAAATATTGAGTGATGGTCGTCAGGAAATTAGTTCAAGGGAAGATGCTCTGAAAATTTATTCCTTAATTCACCACCAATTATCATCTTTATTATTTGTTGACATGGTAAAATATGCTTGGTTTGCATCCAACGAAGGAAACTGCAACTGCAAAGGTGTACCTTTTATTAAATGCTCTGATTGCCGAAAAAATGTATGTTTTAGCTGTTTTATTGATAAATATCACCCAAACGAGTGTGGGGTGTAAACGCATATTTTTAATTTCCCAGTTAGTATTTTAGGATAATTTGGTATTTTATAATGTTTATGTAGTCCAGGAAAAGTCTGAAAAATTTTCCTGACAAAAATATGTTTTTGGACAAAAAATATTTTAATTTCAATTTTTCAAAAATTTATCACATTACATTTAAATATAGGTACTACTATTTTACGAGTATAAATTTTTTGGTGACTATCTCATCAATCAAAGCAAGGAAATTTTGTTATGAAAAATATTTCCTGTTAAATATTTATAATATTTAAATATAAATTTAGAAGATAAAAAAAAAGAAAAAAAAACTTCGTCTCAAAATAATTTGTTTTTAAATATAAATATTTAGTTTTTGAAGTAAGAAGCTGAAAAAACGTAGTTTATTCAATTTACAAAGTAATGGAATTGATTTTTAACGTTACCGAGAGCGCGAATATAACACAAAATTGAATGATTTATTCTGGGCTTCCAGAGGCTAATTTCGCCAATCCCCTATACACGTGTCTAATATTTTTCAATGCTCTGACATCCCTGAAAATTTCATTGAAATTGGTTGAAGGAGCTTTGAGCAGCGGCAACTTTGTTGATGCAATTTTTGGCTATTTTCGTTCTTAAGAAATTTTTTTTCTAGGCTCAGAAGGCCCATTGGCAAGAACCCTCGGAAACGTATCAAATATTTTTGGATATAGAAACTCGAAAAAAAGTTTCATTGTAATCGGTGACCCCACGTCCGTAGCCTCCCCTTGTAAGTATTTTAGTTCGAATTACTGAATGAACTATTCGAATTACTGAAATGAACTACAATAAAGGTTTACACTTTTGAACTTAAAACTAATTATAATGGTCCACATACCCCTCCAACGTTCTAAAAAACCGTGCATGTCCACAGCTTGAAACTTTGTCAATTTCAACAAACACTTAAACATCTGCCTTCTTGTAAAAATAATTTTTTTTAAAGCCCATTTTTGTAAAATTGCCGCTTACAAATTTGAAGGATTATGTGGGCCGTTACAATTAGTTTGAAGTTTATACTTGTAAACCTTTATTGAAGTTAAGATCTTTCTAAAGAGATTGATAGTTTTTTAACTATTCTAGGATGTGTAAAAGAGGAGATATTTGATTTGAAGCAGAGCACTAATATAGCTGAAAATACGCGTTCGGTTGACATAATAATTGCCGCCGTTGACAAAATGAACATTAGAAAAAAATGACTATTATTTCCATGTTTGTACTCCTAATAAATTGTACTTTCTATGGCAAAAATATATAAAAAAAAAATAAAAATTAAAAATGTTGAAGTAGCCATTAATTTTTTTCTTTGGACTACTTGATATGGATTGGCCTTTTAGTCAATTAATTTTGAAGGTAGGAAATTCGTACAACACGCCTCACTTCACCTTGCATTTTAAAAATCCAACGTGTTTTATCCTTTTAACTTAAAAAAATAAATAAAATTGATGCCGTATTTAAATAATAAAATGAATGCCAAATTAAATTTAAACTTACAGGCCATCAATAATTTTTTGAACCGGGTATTATTACAAAAAAGGGTCTCTTCGCTTAACGGGCTTATAACTCCGTCTATGCTCCATTCTGTAGTACAAAGTTTGAAAGATAAATGACTGTATCGGATACAACCTACATTTTTCCGCTTATATTTTTGATAGACGTTATCGATGTAGACACTTCTCTATTTTCGAGTGATAGATATCCTTGATGGAGGGATCGGAGATGTGGATGGGGCTTATCATTAGATTTCTCATCTCCATATCCGACATCGAGTGCCGGGGGGCGAGGGAAAGGCTATGCAATTTTCATGCCGCTTCGTTCAACTTACTCAATCAACTTTTCTCATCTCTTACTGCTCATTTGAACGGAATTCGAATTCAAAAGAGATTTAGGAAAATTTTGAAAACTTTATTCTAAATTTGCTTGGAAGCATATGTTTTGATATCTGATATCATTTTATGCACTTGTTATTATTTTTTTTTTTTTTTTCATGAACATACATACTAAACTAAAAAAAAAAAAAACAACTGATCAGACGATAAAAACAACTATCGCAACTTCTAGACAACAAACATAAATTACGAAGCAAAAAACCTATAACATCATACCAAAACCTATTTGGACCTACGGAGCAGAAACTTTGTGGTTCCGCTAAACAGGTGCACAGAGACAAAATTAAAACCGCACAGTCAAAAATTCTTCGAAAAATTGTAAAGGCTCCTTGGTATATTTCTAATAACGCAATACACAAAGACGTGGACATTCCGACAGTAAAATCAAACATTCATAACAAATAAACCACGTTTCACTGCTCTCAATTCAAAAACAATCAAACTCACTAGTTTCTTCTCTTTCTTCCTCCCAGTTACCCGCCCAACGAAGATTTTAAAGGCAATGGTCGAGAGATATCCTTTAACACAGCAATTAAATCAAGTAAATCACTGATAATAATCTGCATATTCTACACATTTCTGTAAGATGCGTTCCAGCGCAGATGTAAATTAAGTTAAACATAAATAAATACAGTCGAACCTTGGATAACTGGAATCTCTTGGTGACAGGATTTTAATTCCACTTACAGAGGAATTCCACTTAAATAAGGTTTCACTAATCTAAGGTGCTGGTATTTTATTAAAAGGGCATACACCACTAAAAGAGGTTTTAAAAAAACTTGTATTCATTGTAAAAATTTAGTACCGTACACACTAAAAACCATAAATACATAAAATTTTGATTACATTCTTACATATTTTTTGTAATATGAAAATAAAATAATGCAGATTAAAAGGTATATTACGTACAAATATATTAATGAAAGTAATCATTTTTTTATTTTAGCATTTCACTTCGGCACTTAAAATGTTTTTTTCTTTGTCATATAATTAATCAAAGATTTCTTCTTCAGCTTCTTTATTTATTTTAAAAAAGTCAGCAATACAATTTATTCTCAATACAATTTATTTATTAGGTCTACAGTCCTACAAGGATCCTGGCTTCTCTTTGAATGTAATTTAGTGCATCATTTTCCGCGAATGTTAGCCTCTCTGACTCTTCTGAATTTTCTTGGTTTTATTCTTCTTGGACCGGATAGTCAAAATTTTCATTTTCGTCTGGCGTTGTAGAATTTTCAAGAATTTCTTCATCACTTAGCTCCCCTGCTGTTATAATTTCGTCATCCATGTGGATTTACTGCTCCAATGTTGGAAGCTTCTCATTGGTATCTCCTATCACATTTTCCCAATCCTTTGGCTGAACAGGATAACCCTTCACGTTTTCTTGGAAATGTGAATTCCACATATAGAGGTGAATACAAAAATTGTCCCACTTACAGAGGTAACTTCCACAAAAATTTATTTCACTTATACGGGTTAAAACATTCCATTTAAAGAGTTTATGTAAGGGCCAAATGATGGGACAAGTTTTGTACCACCTATGGAGGTATTCCCCTTAAGCAGGTTCTACTTAACCAGATTCGACTGTAAAATAATTTATATATATATACTTTTTTATAATCTTTAATATTATTTTCGTGTGTTATCTGACTTTTTATGTCGTTTTAGACTGCACTAAAACTTGACTTACTTCTTTTAATATACCTAACATTTAGTTTATTTATATGTATTTGAGTGTTCTAACTGTGTTTACCACATCAAGCAACTTGGATGAGTGTTGTTTCCTTTGAGTTACTCAAATTATACAACTTACATTATTCTTTGAGGTAAGTCATTGTAGAAGGTCTCTCGGCCACATTCTTTTCAGTGGACTGGGGAACAGGGAATGGGAAATAATATAGACGAGTGAGCTTGAGTGATTTTGAGTTGTTAAGTGATATTTGGTTCATTTTCCGTAAATATTGATTTAATTGTTGTAATGTCCATGTATTTGGGGATAGTGTGACATGTACTATGGTGCGTAAGCAATATTTCGCAACATTTTTGACTGAGTTGCTTGTATTTTGTTGACGTATAAATGATTTGCTGAAAGGTCTGCTCAATACGTCAAAAATAGATTCAATGTAGTATTGTAAATTATTCACTTGTTTTGTAAGTTAGGTGGTGATTTGTAGTCCAGAAGGTAATTGATAATTGACTGTATTATCATCTCTTAAGTTCTTATCTTTTTAATTTTGGGTGTATATTCCAAATTAGTTTTCCAAGTATGCGGTAACATAAACTCCAATACTAAACACCTAAAAATAATTTAAGTGCAATGTTAAATACCCGTTAAATACCCCTATCCTAATTATAACTGGATAGGTAAAATTTATGACTCCCATTATAGCATCATACGATTAGCCTTAGTAGCATAAAGGGACGTTAAACAAATAAACAAACTTAAAAATAAATACATATCTACGTTTTTTCATTTTTAGTGAACTAAAGCATCAACGGCGTATCTTACATGTCTTGTAAGCTATGATGGATGAATAGGCCCTTTACGGGGACACGCATTTTTCAGTACACCCTCTCTTTTCCTTAAGAAAAAATGACCAACCTTATCCATCGTGACACAGAATATTTACCACAAGCTTTTTCCCCAAGAATTTGTACTTTAAAAGTGAAGCTAATAATGAATAATACCGGATAAAAACTTTTTCATCCTCTCTCAAATGATTGAGAAATATGTACTGTATACATCCTTTGGCATCAAATGTTCTTCACTATGTTAAGCTGATATAGTTCTGACATATGGACGTGTCGTTGATTGGGTCCGATCCAGATACCTGTTCTTTCATATCCTTGACCAATTACAGCCTATTTGTTTCCAAAATAGCTTCTCCCGATAATCCTAATACACATCTGAAAATAAGAATGTCCCGGATTGTTATTCAGAACTGATTCGTTTAGTTTAGGAAGAGTAAATTTCCAGTTTTTTAGATACTGAGATTTTGAAGCCATGTGGTTCCATTACGTTAGAGCTTCTTTCGGTCGAAAGAAAACATCTTGAATCTGCGTTATGTGTTACACTGTTATCACCATTATGAATTGTCGTTTAGTGATGAAACGCCACATGTTCGTTCTCTACTAAACAGCATTCAAGGTAATATCTGCAGTGTTTGCTTTCATCAATTTGATTTGTCAATTTAATATGCTTTGGTTGTTTTCGATATCGGAAGATGTATAAGTGAATTGTAGATTGAGAATGACTCGTGAAATATTGGATTTTTAGCAATTTCCTCATATCCCAATTCCAGAAATATTCTACCACAGTTATGTTTTAAAACTCACAAAAAAAAACACTTTAGTATTATCACGGAAAGGTAGAAAGGATGGAAAAGAAGAAAGCTCGTTTCTCAATAATTTGAATGAAAAGTTCATATCAAAAAATGCTTTAAAAATTCACGTTTGGTTGCATTGCACAAAATCGCAATCACGCAGTACGTTTGGTGGCATTTTCCGAATCGGGGCTTGTGGATATCAAGCAGGATTTTCTTCTCAAGGGCCAAAGTTTCCTTCCTTATAATAGGGCGTTTCGTGTTTCCTTTTTTTAATCAAAAGAAATTGAGAGTTTGTCGTGTCTAAATTCTGGAGCGGTATACTGTCTTTCCTAAAAGACTGACCTAAGAAATATAATAAAGAGAAATTAAGCATCAAAACAACATAAATTTATCTTGGAGATGGAGTAATTGGTGCTACAGGCATGCCTGAAGGGGGTTGTTGACGAGAACCGTCAAACTCAGGATATCGAATTTGCCTTTCAATAAAAAATGTTTTTTACGGGGATGGACGAAATTAATGTTTTAAAAATAAATGGCATTAAGAGAGTCCTTCAAGACAATACTAAGAAGAAAAATGTTTTTACAAAATCTTGATATCATGGCCAAGAACATTTAGTAGTCAATCTCTTAAAACGAAAGAGACTTAAGTGACGTCGTGTTTCAATAACTCGTACAATCCATGAAGGGTATTGTGTTCAATATTGTGTACGAAAGAATGTTTCTTGGTCAGGAATGAAGGTGACCACGCTCAACCGTCAGGTTATTCTCCTTAATTTTTCAATTAAGAGTACACACATTTTAGAGGCTGGGTTTGCCCCAGGAGGGTCTCTAGGCCACCTAGACTTCCTGAGATAGAATAGTAAAGATATCCTTTGCCGAACCAGATTCGAACTCAGGATCATAACTACAGGAACTCAATAGCTTTAGAATGATCCATCCCGCTCTCCATGTCTCGAGAATTTTCATTATATTATATTACTCTCCTACCCTTTGCTAAAAATATTTTTTAGGAAAACGATATGCTTCAGAAAACGTAGCAAACTTTTTAGAAATCCAGGGATTTGTGTTGGGAAGGCGTACCTCTAAGACAAGAAAATTGCTACAAGTAAGCTAAAAATTCTTTAAATATCACCAAAATGTATCATTCTTCATGCCTTAAGTTTTTATAGCTATAATTGAACAAAATAATAAAATGAACTGGCTAGGTGTAGAGCGGTATCTTTTCTCTCATCTTAGAAATATTATTATTTGCCCACTCAAAGCTATGATTCAACAATTAAAAATTTTCCTTCGCTATTTTAGCCACATCAGATAATTTATATGATGATGAAATCTACATGAATACTTGATTCAAAAAATGCTTTTCGTTAATAGAAGGATATATTTTGTACACAGGTAAGTTAAGGTGAAAAATAAAATAAAATAAACAAACTTGAAAACCTTGAACTTTAATAGCTGTACTATTTAAGTGTAGGGGATGGAACGAGTTGTAATCAAGGGAGTTTAAGACCGACACTGCTAGGTACCGAGGAATTTGAAGGAAGAAGTTGTAAGGAACAGTCTTGTGGTAAGTGTTTACCTACACCAGAGAGAATGTGTTAACCACTTCGTTAAAATTATATCGCTTGTAATACTCTCAGTTAAATATAATTGTATATAGATAATGCCATAAGAATATTACTATATAACAATATTACAATAAGA
The DNA here is from genome assembly GCA_911387785.2 of Aelia acuminata. Taxonomy (NCBI): domain Eukaryota; kingdom Metazoa; phylum Arthropoda; class Insecta; order Hemiptera; family Pentatomidae; genus Aelia; species Aelia acuminata. The sequence goes on along the minus strand of OU426978.1, from coordinate 203,658,277 downwards.
ATATTACCAAGAAACCAGAATCCACTCGCCCTGGATTGAAATATTTCAAACATAAGTCCACATTATCAGGCAATTCTGTTTTCAACTTTTTAATTGACTCTGTGGCAGTTCGTTTGTCGTTTGAGTAACCAATATACATTGATAAATTAAATCTTGATATTCTTTCATTCAAAAATTTTTGTCGTCATCTACTGATAATATTAGGGGCACCAATAAAAGCAATAAAAGTTCATGTCTTGAACCTAAGTTGTATTTTTACTTTCACTTACCTATATATGAAATAGGTATATCTCTCTCTATATATATATATAAGAGGCTTTGTCCTGACTGACAGAATCAACGCAGAGCAAAAACTACTAATGATAGAAACTTGAAGTTCAGAATTTAGATTTTAAACGCGATGTAGGTAACCACTAAGAAAGGAATTTCAAAAATGTAACCCCTAAGGATCTTAAATGGCGAAATTGTCGTTTAACTCTAACGGAAATCTATTGTTGTGATTTTAAACCATATGTTTTTTATTTGAATATCGATTTAACATTACAATATTATTAAATAGACATTCACATGAAATATGGCTACTGATTATTTAAATATTTGTGGTAATCAAATAATGCCCACTGTGATGATTGGGGATGGTGCGTGTTTATTTCGATCTCTTCTCCATATATATAACAGGCTTTGTCCTGAATGATAGAATCAATGTAGAGCAAAAACTACTAATGATAGAAACTTGAAGTTCGGAATTTAGGTTTTAAACGCGACGTAGGTAACCAGTAAGAAAGGAATGTCAAAAATGTAACCCCTAAGGGGTTTAAATGGCGATATTGTCGTTTAACTATAACGGACACCTATTTTTGCACTTCGAGAAAAAATATCCAAATTGGACTCATTTTATAGATCTTGATCTACGGGGCCTCGAAAATGATGTTTTAAAGCCGAAAAATGAAGCGTTCACGACGAGTAAGTTGTTTCGGCGGTTTTAGTGAATTCTCTCCATTGCACGCCTCCCTCTTCTACCGCGCCGGCAGCTTCCCCCTTCAACCTTCCACCTACCGGAAGCTCCGATTCTACTAAATCTCCTTAACATCAGTTAAAATATCATATTAAATCAATACCAAGATAATGATCACAGAATTGATTTTAAAGGCTCGCGGGCAAAGCCGCGACAGGGAATGCTAGTACTAAGATAAAATATTGCTATCGTAAAAATTTTACTTCCTGTTTTCAACGGAAATACACGTTTTTGTTTTTTTTTTTGGGGGGGGGGGGAGGGAGATTCCCTGAGTATAAATAACCAAGTATCGCAAGAGGTAGACGGACTGCCGGCGTTTATAAGTGGGTGGTCACCCGAATGGAGCGGTCACCCATCCAAGTACTAACCACGCTCAACGTTGCTTAACTTTGATTACCTATTATAAGCGCCTTAGTGCACTCGGCCATCCCGTCCAGTTGGCGATTCGTTAACTTTAATAAATAAAATTTAATCTAAATACAATTTTCTGAATTATACATTTTAATAAATTAATTTTATCTGTCATTAGCTGAGAAGAATAAACAAATTCATACGAACACTGTATTGACAGTACCAACTTCCCAATAGAATAAAGAAAAAAATGTCATTGCGAAAAAAGTTTTTTGTATTTCAAAGGCACTCACGTAATTTCCATAAGAAATTCACTTTCATAGTCAAAGAAGTAGGATGAAAGTTGTGTGATGAAATTTTTTATGCTTGCGTCAAAAATTTTGCGTTTAAATCTAAATTTTAACACCCCATTATCAAACAGTACCTATCCGTTTCATTTTACCGGATATTTACCTTTTCTTTAATAATTTTTCGTTTCGTAACATCTGGAAAACAATTAATATTGTACATTAAGAGAACGGAACAAAAACAGTAATTTCCCATCCAGTTTATACACTTGAATACACTATTAGAATTAATGGCTTAGCATGAAGTTCTAGAGCAACTATATATACTTACATGTAGTGGAGAAATATGGCCTTCAAGCTACTCGCTTGGCTTCAACATAAATCTGAATATCTTAAAGCTGAATTCTCTTCAACCCTTCTACGTTATAGGCTAAGTTGACTACAACCGCTTTGCTCTTAATATGAATATTTGAAAACTATGTTTTGAAACTGGCATATCTTGCATTTCTTCGTTGTTTTTTTTTCCTTTGTTAAGAAATTTCACAAATTAAAAAGAATATTTTATAGGTAAGTAATAACGTTCAGTATTATAAGTAAACAGGTAACAAGACACTGGCCTCGTAAAGACATCAACAGAGGAGCCGCGTCCGCTCAGTAATTGCTTCCAGTATCGATGGACATTCCTCAATTTACTAAGTGGTCCTGGGATTGTAGCCTCAGAGATGTCATTTCCACTCACCTAATTACTTCTGTAAGAGGGTGTATTTGATGAAATTTTGTGGACCAAAAAAAGAAATAAAAAAAAATATGTGCTGTAGTACTACTCTTTACTTTTTGATAATCCAGTAAAAAAAAAATATGTTGTGCAAAATTTTTATTTCTTACGTACAATAATTTCATTTGTTAGTATTGGTAAGAATAAAAGAAATAATGGTATTGTAAAAAAATCTCTACCGATTCGCACACCTAGGGACTTTTCGATACTTCGAAGCATCAATACTTTGCATCCAATACAGTACCGATACTTTCTATCCGATATATCTAAAGTATCGATACTTTTCATTGGATAATAGATAATCGATACTATTTCCCCGATACTTTGTTTGTTTGGTAAAAATTTGGTTAAAAACATGTGAGAAGATATTGGCTCTCTTTAACCCTTACACACCTTTAGACTGATATCAGTTCGGGCGCTGCAGTCCATGTGGCCTGTAGACTGATATATCAGTTCGAACGCTGCAGTCCCTGTGGCCTGAAGACTGAAACTATTTTAATTGATTTCTTAGCTCTTTCCATTTTACTATTGCAGCAGGATAAAACCCACAGTAGTCAGCACCAGGGGCCGGGATGGCCGAGTGGACAAGGGCGCTTGCAATAGATAATCAAAGTTAAGCAACGTCCATCGTGGTCAGTACTTGGATGGGTGACCGCTCCATTCGGGTGACCGCCCACCAATGAACGCCACGCAGTCCAAGTCTACCCCCACCCCCGGGTATGTGAGGCCCGTCAGCCTACTGGAGGCGACTCACACCGACCGGGCGTAGGAGTGATGAACCTTCCCCGTGTATCTCACCGAGAATCGTGGTGTGGTTTTCCAGGACGTCAGTAACCGCCCGGAGGTTTGGTTCAGGGACGGTATGCTACAGGGAAAGAAATATAGGTCCTCGGGGCCTGCTGACTCTGAGCTACCATAATCCTTGGACCTAGACCAGTTTGTCACTGTCCTTGAACCCGAGAGAGCTGACGCCATCAGTGGGAAGGACACTGCCAAATTGGCCCCAATGGGATTGGTTATGGAGCTACGGGCAGTCTGCCGCTGCACCATGGAGAGCATGGTTGAAGCAACGTGAGGTTTGGGCTACCCCCTCCAGGCTGTCTGTACTCCCGCAAGCAAAACAAATGTCTGTAAGAAGACCACACTGCGCGGCCAAAGGTCTCATTAGGCCTAATGCGCCAACCGAAAAAAAAAAAAAAAAAAAAAAAAAAAAAAAAAAAAAAAAAAAAAAAAGTCAGCACCTTAAGAGATGTTTTAGTGGCTTCTTTTAAAACAAAAATTTAATTTTTACTCTTCACTTTCGGATTTATCGTATCATCATTTAGGAATGCAACATTCATAAATCGTAGGTAACAACTCGTACAAAAAAATATAGCATATGATTTAGAATGTTATAAAATAAACAGATATATAAAACATTTAATATAACATTTCTAAAAATTATGTGTAAGTATGTCTACTTAGGTACATTCCTACACGTATTTTTTTAATTTCATGAATATTAAAGGAACATGGCGAGCAGAGAAAATAGTCATCATTTTCTTATTCATATTTAGGACGAGTGCAGGACATATGAAAATTATTTTTACATAATTGGCGTTCGCGTTTCTCCAACCCTGTTTCCAGCCCGTCCGGTAATTCCCAGTGACGAGGTTTATGGTTTCCTCAAAAATTTCTGAGGGTTGTAAACTGATTGGTATGGGGTTCTTTTCGGTTTTTTCCAAATTAATTTTACCTGCACCTTATTCCTTAGTCAAATAGGGCGAATTCTTTGGTACTTTTTCTGGCTTTAAAAAGTATTGAGGCCACAGTGCACGGCAGCCGATCTAAGGTCTCAGGCCACAGGGCCCGCAATACACTCGCACTGCTCAGACGCTAAAGGGTTAAAGAATAACTGGTGTTATGAACCCTTTTTAACTATTCCTATTTACATTATATCGCCGAAGAACTCAATCGTGAAATCTAAAACTAGATTGTTATATTTATAATCAATATATATTATAAAGCAAAGTGTACAATGTTATGTCGTTATATTGCACTATTGCCACTAACGATGAAGAAGGTTTCAGTTTTCATTTTAAGTGTGTAATGTTGAAGGGACAAGGGCTGTAATTTTAAGTCTCTCGCTACATATAATTAGCCCCTCTAATAAGTCCATGCGAGTTAATGAATGAAAAAAATTAGTTCGACATTTGGAAGCCAGGAGCGCTAGCTAAGCTCAATTCACAAGGTTATCGTTCATTAGTTCGGTTTTTTATGGTTTTAGCTTCAGCTGTTTTCTTTAAATTACACAAGATTATGTATAAATAATTATTTTTTCCTTTTTATTTTTCAATAAGGTCATTACATCTCTGCAATGAAGTGAAATTAAAAATAAACAAAACCAACTGGATTCCTAAGCGAATTAAGTTTTACAGAAGAGGAAAGAATTGGTCGAAACATTGTCTTTAATCAATATACAATATAACAGTAAATTTACATAAAAAAAAAAATTGCTTATTAGTGTAGTGAGCGAATAAAAATTAACACTGAATAAAATAGATAACCTATAGATAATATTATTAAAAGATATAACCTAATGGAATATATACGGAAAAGAAAGTGTTCAGATAATATTTCTGATTAATAGTTCTGTTCTGTTCGTAAATTTGCAACCGAATTCGAAAAAGGAGAAGATACTCAACTTGATAAGGATGCGGTACCGTCATGAGAATGGTCTCAATGGAATCAGAACATAGAAAACATAAAAAATGGTATATACCAGGACATATTTGCTGCCAAAAACATTTTTCTTAATCTAGAAAAGGGAAGAAAACGCATTGAGAGAACCGCATTAATTGGGTCTCTTATACCCAAACCATATATGGGCGGACTCGGAGGTTTCGAAACTTACCACTAATACTAAGATGAAGTTTCAGGATGGTACAAATTTTGTTTTAATCATGAATAATTTTGGTCTATTTTTCTGTACTATTACATTTTAAAGTTATTGTTTCATCTACCTATTCCACAACTCCCTGAGCGAAGCCGGGCCCCAAAGCTAGTTCTTTATAAATATTCAATAAAATCCCCGGAAAGTACTGAGTCCCTTGAGTACATCACAGATTTTTCACCACTGTACAAGGTTCTACGACGGTACATCACTTTACAATAGGATAAACAAAGAAAAATTGGCAAATAATTTTATTAGAAGAGATCAGATTAGCCAGATTAGCTGGGAATTGAACCCAGGTCCTCTGGCATCCCTGTTGCAAAAGTTTGGTGTTGGTGTAGCACTTAAGTAAGCCATTTGGAAACATAATGTCTATTGTTAGTATAAGAATGGAGGGTGGAGAGTGATTTTTGTAAGCGGCGCACAGTGGTCCAAAAAAGCTGAAAACGGGAAAAAACCTAATATCTCTTATAATTACTTTGCTAGCGGCTTGGGACCACCTCTGTATTGATTTTTTGAGGTGCCGAATCTAATGAAATCAAAATCAGTGCAACGGGACCACCAGATCAAGTCCAAATTTGAGGTCAAAAATATCAAAAATTCGTGTTTGATATAGTCTTATATGTTTTTAGAGGAGCCGAATCTAATGAAATCAATAACAACGAAATGAGAGCATCAGATCAAGTTAAAATTTGATGTGGAAAATAAAAATTTGAATAGATTTTTTTTTTTATTTTACATTTTTATGTATAATAATACAAATAGGATATAATTATTTAATTGTTTAAATAAATTGTATGCTTCCTCGGTTAGCTCTTTTTTCTTTTTATACTTGTATACTGGTCTTAAATCCGTAATATATGGGTCGCTTGTTACAAATAATTGGTGGAAAACATCTTTATTTGTTGCGATTCGAGATATCTTCCTGGAATGATGTTCCCTGTACTGCTTATAATATTTGTTCCTACTCTCCATGAGCCTTTTCTGACAGGGAACCGATACAAAGAGCTGCGTGCTCAATTATGTCTGCTACATGGGAAAGAATTTTGTGGACGGTCGATGGGAGATAGTACCAGGGGTACCGAGTCACTGCCATCTCAGCCGTTTCCGCTGTATACTTGCGAAATGCTGCAGTATCAATCGTGTACAGAGAGCAAATCACATCTAGTACTGTTTTTAATCTCATAATAAATTCTTCATTTATCCCTGTAATTTGCGAGGTTAATGAAGGATTTTCCAAAAACTTGCAACAATAACAGCATCAAACTGAAATAAATGTAACTATGACAGCTCTAATGCATGGATCACCGTACACAATAAGAAAACTGTGCAACTTCAAACAACCTACTTGTATTTATAGTTTACAACTATTACATAAACAAAAGTTTAAAATACAAAATAAAACAATTTTTTTTTTTAGTATTTTAGAATTAAAATACAAAATAAAACAATTTTTTTTGAGTATTTTAGAATTAAAATTAAAATTATTTCATTTTATTTTAGTATTTTAGAATTAAAATGAAAATAACGTGTGATTTATTTTATTTTAATTCTAAGCCAGTCCCCCTACCTTAGAGACCTATAGGAAGATTTTTCTTAACTAATAGTTCCTCCCCCAAGGTCACCCGCCTTCGCCACTCGAACCGTTGCTGAAAGTTTAAGTCCTTATAAATCCCAAAGTTGGCCGAAGTTTTTACCACAGTTCCTCTACTACCTGCAGTTACATATTAAACCATTGCGACCGTAACGCAACGTAACGCAAACTTTTTATAAACCAACAAAGTCAAAAAATCATACTTTTTTCAGCAACGATTTCGAAAATTAATTTATTCTCTAACTATTGATATTATTTAAACATGTTTAGTCCATAACAGTGCACATATAGATGACACACTCCTGATGCATTGGGGAATATTTTATTGTTAATCTTATACAGAGTAGAATTTTTTTTTTATTTTGGTAGAAGTTCGATTTTTTTCAATCATTAAAAAGTTCAAATTTAATGGTACACACACATTTTAATTTTGAACTAGTTAAAAAAATATATTCTTTCCATTGTTCTACAAGTATCTAAGTATTCGAAAACCAAGAAAAAATTAGGTTTGGGCAACTTTCATTTATGAGGTTTTTTCCCAGGTTGGACCACTGTGCGGCGCACTAGATTTTTTCACTTGTACTCTTTAAACGTAATACGTTAAATATTTTATAGGTTGAATTTAGCTATTACTGGATCTTAAAATAGGTAGCAAAACAATTTCTGAAACAAAAGTTTTTTCCCCTCCCCTTCCTCGTCTACTAGGCTATACGGGGATTTCCCGGGCCAGGGTAATGAGTGGGGATTAATGCAGAATCCTATTAAATGTCCCCTGACTATGGGTTTCGAACTTGCTATCTTTGGGTTCTCAGTCATATGTTATCAAGGGCAACGCGTATTTCCTGACACTTAAGCCCACTTTAATTTTTCATAATTAAAATTTAACCCATCTAACTAAAACCATTTTTTATGCATTAGAGAAATATATAGTTTATATTCATATAGATATGCAGGGCCTTGCCTGCTTATTGACGGTTCAACTTCGTTTAAAAACTGCTCATTTAATTTTAAAAATTAATTAAAGTCGAAATCTCACCATTTGGTTTGTACGTTTTTTCATGAAATGTGAGATCAAATAATAAAATAATGCACTAATTTTTTAATGATAATTTTTTATTCATTTGAGACTAGACATATATTAGCCAAGTACTTTCGTGACACTTATATTTTAACCTCAATTTTTATATGATAGAAAGATATTTAATAATAAATGATTTAATGAGTTGTAGTTTAAGAATAGTAATGGTTAACAGCATGTGTTTAATTCTAAGATTTAACAATGTCCCTGCGGGATTTTGAGTTGGTGTGAACGTGTTGGTAAATGTATATAATCTTTATATACATGAAAATCTCGTGCCCCGATGTTTGTCGGAGGTAAAATCAGAAACTACTCAAATTTGGCCCATAGTGTGTAGTTTTGTCCAACTTAAAAGATAGGATAGTTTTTATTTCGATTATTGGCCTCAATATTTCTTTTATTGCAAATTAAATGCTTATTATTCTATTATATTCTAATTGAGTGTAAGTTCTACAAGTTTCAAACAGAGGGCGGAGTAAGTTGATTTATCGACACAACACTTCAATTTCTTTCGATATTTAGGTCTGGTAAGTATCCAGTTGCCAAATCTCTTTTTTCTGGCTTGGACTATGAAAATCCGTGTTTTTTCCAATTATGTGGGCAATTATGTGACGCCTTTTCACATGTGGGGAAAGCATCGAATCTATTTGTTTTAGAAAAAAACATTTTGGTAACATTTTTCAGGTAAAAACCTACCGATATGATATCTAATCTCATATCATCATGTGTTGTTCTGAATTTAATTAATATGTATTATGACAAAAGATTAATTTGGTACATGTTTACTAACTGTCTATTGTGATTGCACTAAAGCCTATTGCAGTTATATTCTTTATTAGTTCCTTTTGCATGTGTGTTTTTATATTTAATCTCGCATCTGCTGGAATAATCCAGTAAGTGCTAAATGAATGGATCACAAATACTTACTAGAGTCAAATATGAGATGTAAAAAAAAACTTTAACCCTTATAAATTCTTAACCTAACAATTATAAATTTGGCGTAAAGTTCTATTTTAAATCCCGTTGATTTTTAGATTAGCTGAAACTATTTTATGTATTACTGATGTGACTGTATTAAAAAGAAGAGGATATAATTAGTTCATCGCATTATAGCTACTCAGCCAAATCAACTCGTGGCCGGTTGTGCTTGTTTTTGTATAAATAAATTTATAAATGTTCTGCAGCTTAACTTTATCTACTAAACGGAAGAAATTGAGACCCGTAATTCGGGAACAATTGATTTCTCCCTTTTCACTCCTTCATCCAGTAATTTACTCTTTCCCTCCTGGGGTATATTCGCTGCTAAAGAAAGCCTATTAGGAGGGCTGTACAGTGGAAAGGGGAGGCTAAGTTACTAGGGTTGATCCGCTGAGAGGCAGAAGTGGATAATTGGCGGGTCGGTTCCAGGTGGAAAACAATAGGTCCTCCTGGAGCACCGCCTCAAGGACCCGTCTTTTCAAACAAGTCTTTCTCCAAAGTTCTAGCTCAATTACACCTTAAGTAAGTTGGCCAACTTAGGAGCGGTTGAAGAGAACCTAATATCAATTTATTTCACGGAAAAAAAAATAATGAAATAAAAAGATGGAATATTGAAACTGATGGCAAGTTTAGGATTTCAAAGGAGGTAAATCAAGAGGAGAATTTCGGATGGGAAAACGACCATATCGATGCTTAATTCAATACTGTGGAACAAAAATATCATCCCTAAAACAAAAAAAAATATTTATAAAAGTATTGTATTAAGTATAATGACATATGGAGCAGAAACCTGGACCATAAAGGGCAGTCATCGGAAGAAACTCCTGGCCACCGAAATGGACTACTGGCGCCGAGCGGCAGGAATATCCAGGATGGAAAAGGTGAGAAACGAAACCATTAGAGAAAAAATGGAAGTTGAAAAAAACATTCTGGAAGAAATAGAAAAAAAATGGCTGAAATGGTTTGGTCATCTGAAAAGGATGCCCGAGGTAAGAATGCCAAAAGTTGTCCATTCCTGGAAAATAGATGGAAGGAGAAGACGAGGTAGACCAAGGAAAACATGGAATAACGAAGTAGAAGATTCCTTGATGGGGCATGGTCTACGAGAAGAATGGGCCTTAGACCGAAAAGTCTGGAAGGAGGCAATAGACAATATATAGGTTAAGGAAACCCACCATTGGTGGAAACTCCTGTGAAGAAGAAGAAAGGAGGTAAATAATTCCACTTGTAATTCAATTAAAATTTCTAAACTGTTATCAATAACGATGTTGGACTAGTTGAAAACGCCAACCAACAATCCAAGGCATAATATGATTATTACTTACATGTGATGAAATGAGAATTTAACATGATTGCCAATTTATTAAGGCACAATTTGTCTGGCTATACTATAAAATAAAAATAATAAATTCTTAATTTGATTGTTCCAGGACAAGTCCCTTCGGAACAAAATTATATTATACATTTTATGGGCTTAAGAGCCTTAGATCAAGATTAAAATAAAACAAATTCGAAGAATGATATAAACATTTATTAAAATGGAATACTTCATGTGCCAAGATTAAACATAACAATACATAAAAATAATTGGCAAACATAACTGGTATTGCACTAATTAAATGTGCACGTACATACATAACTACAAATGAAATGAACAGGGCTTAAATTGAAGAATAAAACCAACTTCTGCTTTAAAATTTGGATTCCGAATTGGAAGTTTCTATTTACAATTTCTCGGGAGAAACTGGATTGATAGGAAGTGATTGGACAGGCGGGATTTGATGGTAGGAAGGGTGTTGGAGTGACGAATAAGAGTGATTCTCAAATTAATTGACCATTTAGTGTCCCCGGTCTTAACATTCGTTTTTGAGATATTTTTTCATATCCAAAAAAATATTTTTGTATATTTATTTTATAGTTTGCTGTTATAGCAATATGATGGTAACATTTAAATGAATCTAGGCCTCTTAAAAAAACAAAATATCTCAATGTGAAGTTTGAAAATGTCACGAGTGTTACAGTCCCCAAGCTGGTTATGCTTAGTTCACCACATCCAGAAATGAACCCCTGATGATTGATTAAATTTGAACAATGAGGTATTTCATGTAATACGGTGGTGTTTTAAGGTGTGAGTGATATGTTTAGTTATCTGTAATACTTCGAATGTAAATCAGGAAAATGCATCTGTCCCCAAGGTTAGTAGAAAAATTAAAGGCGAGTTTTGTCGGCAGTTCTGGGCAACACTGTTCTTTGAAAATGTTGGGAATGGCCATGATAACCTTTGTTGATGATACCGGCTATCAGTCGACGAACAAACTTTGTGAAGAAAGTATCTAATAGGCGGTTATTTGATATTCAATGCAAAATAATGTATATCACAAAAATTAATTGTCACGAGTGTTACGTTAATTGTATGTATCAGCGTTCATTGAAAAATCCGAATGATACCGGCAAAAAATGTTGGTTAGGGACATTTATTCGATTTCATCCTCTCATATATGTCCGACCCTTGGTTTAGCTAAGGATAGAGATTTTTTGTGAAAATGTCACGAGTGTTAGGTAACACTCGTGACGGAAAATTTTTTTTGAGGAAGTGTTGTTATTGTTATGTTTAAATGCCTACATGATTCATTTCTTTTGTATAGCCATTTTAACAAGCTGTAGAAAGGAGCAATAGAGAAAAGAAAAAATAGACTTGGGACATAATGTAAAATATATTCTTAATAAAAAAGAGATGTTGGCCAAGAGAAAGAAAATAAGCAAATCGGCAGCTTGTAAAAATATTCAGTCTACTCAGCTTGTGAAAATACCTCTCAGTCTTTGAATTTGACCTACATGTAAAGCAGTGAACGAATTAATTATGTGTGAATCGTTGACACTGTACTAAGTAAAAACTGTGCAGCATATATATTTCACAACGAGATGATCAATGAGCTGCAAATATTCGACGAAAAACCTAAGACTTGACAGAACGACTTATTCATAGGTCAACTAGTGAGAAAGTATAGGCTACTAAGTTTGGCAAGTAAAGGAGTAGGAATATACGCCAGGCTAGTAATTATTGTATAACAAAAGGAAAACAAGATTCGATGCCTTACAAATGAGTTTTTACGCCGTGATATGGAGAGACGAGAGTGAGCGAGAATAAAAAAAACATTACAAAAAATATGTAAATAAAAATACAGGAACGCTCCTACTAAACTCATTTTCGAGTTGAAAAATAATAAAAAATACAAATTGCTTTAAGGTAGAAAAGGTGCGGCGGGAGCTATTAGAGATGTGGTTTTTCCAAGAAAGGGTTTGGTCGAAGGTTACATCGGGGTTTTTGTCAGTATAATAGAATTTGATAGGATCATTATTTAAGAGCAGGGTAGGGACATTAGGGACGGTTTTAAGGAGGTGATTGGAGCCTATTAAAACTGCTTTCGAATTTTATATACAGTTATTGAAAACAGAAAACGAACTTTTTATCAATTAATGAAAGGACTTAGATGAATATATAAAATTTAGTAAACATATGAAAGTTTCCCACCCCTCAAAAAAAAAAAAAAAAAAAAAAAACAGACAGAGACAAAAATATAATAAATACATTGGACAAAGAATATGAACTTAGAATATGAAGATAAAGTAAAATATATATCATTCATATGAAAAATGTGAAGTTAACGTATAAAATTCTATAAGCATATAATAATAACCATATAATACATACTAACAAGAATAGTAAGGTTATTGAAATTGAATGCATTGATAGTGTGATGTAATAGGGCAAGGTACATTTTTAAGGGGATCTGGTATTAGAATAGTGATTGATGAGTTAGTATGGAGGAATAAAGGGAGGTTAATTAGTGATGTCATGAGGTATAGATATAGAAAATAAATATGAGCTTACCATGTGACCTTGGAAATGTCAGAGCCTGGAATGAGGGATAAGGGTACCGAGTAAGTAGGTGGGGGGAAAAAAAGGTAGAAGAGGAAACCAAAAAAATCTGATGCTATGCGCGCAACACACAACGTTCACTCACCTACTTACTTTGCTCAGATATTGATGTTTTTTATTGAATGCCATTCCTCAAAGGCACACATTTTTCCACATTCATTTACTTATTTTTGTTTCTATTTTCTCTCTAAAGCACACTGATTTTTTTTTTTTTAAATAAAAGTTTTTACTTGTGATAATTCGGCAATGTAAGCACAATACTCCATCGTGTCTGATTTCATTTTTCATTTACCATAGTTACCATGAAACAAATGATTCCTATTAAATAAAGAGAACATCTTCAATTATAAGCAATGTTATGTCATTAAAGGCGTACTGCTCATGCGTAGGCTCAAGGTTGACGGAATATTTTTTTCTCCTGTATATGTTTACTTGATTTTTTCATATTTCATATTTAGCCATTTCTTATTTTTAGGCGTAATTAGAGACAGTTAATTTCTCCATATAAACAAAATCAAAGGTACTTTATAGGAAAACAAAAAAAGCCTCTTCCCTTATTTCTAATGGGGCCCTCTCAGAACATTCTAACAATGACACAGCTTACCTGATATTAAAAAATACTTGATTCTCATTAAAAATGACGAGTTTAATCAAAATCCTTAAAGCTGTTTTTGAGAAAATCGATAAGAACGTAAAAAAAGGGGAAACAAAGTTATGAAATAAAGTTCCCTCTCTATTTGACCATTTTTAATGGTTTTTTCCCGACAATTTTCGCTGTCATATCGCGAGCATATACCTACATCAATTACCCAGTTTTATCAAAATCGTTAGAGCCCCCTCTGTTTGACCTTTTTGATCAATATTTTGCCGTCTCATCGCGGGCTTATACATATATCAAATACCCAATTTCCTATTCGTACGGTTAAAGTTTTTGAGCTACATAGTTTGTTCACATACAAACACAAAACACACACACACAACGCTAGACTTGGTTATTTGGACTCAGGGGACCCCAAAATGTGTATTTACGTTGAAAACCGGAAGTCGAAATTTTTCACGATCGCAATACTTTCCCTTACTATATATTTCATATATAGGTAAGTGAAAGTAAAAAACGGGAGGAAAGTGCTGGATTTGTAAATAACATTGGTTTCAAAAACATACATGTTATCTAGTTAGTTCATATTCTTCGTTCTATGTATTTATAATTTGTTTGTGTCTTCTTAATATAGCCCTGAAGAAGACCTGCATTGTTGGGTCGAACCTATGACAATATCTGTTAAGAAAACATTTCATTCTTTTAAGCCGAAAAGAATCATCAGGTTAGAATGATGAAAGTTCGATTAAAAAACTCCAAGTTGATGAGGGTTTTGATCATTAGTGACTCGCAAGGATTTTACCTATAATCCTCCGCTCAATATCTCGGCCCTTAAGAACCGTTTAGAAAGGGCCATCTTAATAATCTCGTCGACGCCCACCCAGCTATTTACCTTCTAGTTTGCTCTTATCGACGAGGATCTTTGTTGTATGTACTTCAATGCATCCTTGAAATGGAATTGAATTTTCTTAAGTCTCTTTTCATCAGAGTTTTCCTTCCCCAAAAACGCGAAATAAAGATTTTATCTCAATAATCTTTATTCTCTTATGTAAATCAGACATCATCCTAATTAAAATCTCAATTAAAATTTTTACTTGATGGAAAAATAAAATAAAAAATAACCTGACTTAATTCCTTATTTCTTTTCCTCACGAGTAATAATGAATGTCTTATATAAATCTAATTAAATCATAATCTATTTACAAATAGATTACAGGGAGAGGGTTAACTCAGTGTTTAGATACTCAACTACTGTGCACAAGATCCTGAGATCGAAACTATCATTGGCGTAAACATTGTCTATAGCCGTATAGCGTCCATGGGATCAGAGACCTTTTTAGAGTATATCCTGCCTCTATTAATTGGATATTTTTAATATAGTTAAATAATATGCTTTTATATATAAATATTTTATCATATATATTATTTCTCATGGCCTTTATTTTGTAGGGAAGCCATAACTTCCTTAATACTTCATCAAATTTCATGAATGAGGCATCATTTTAAAGCTTCCCCTAATCGCTACACCAGAAAAATATATAAATCACTCATTTTGCATTCAATTGTGAGTTATAAGCGCAAAAGCGTTTTTGTGATAAAATCAAAATGGTCGTAGAGGTTTGTAAATGGTATTAATCTTTTCAGGTTTTCAAGGAGAAAATATTCGGTCAGAATATATACAAACAATTATATATATTATTTCTTAGGGCCATTTATTTGTCGGTACGCCATAACTTCCTTAATACTTCATCAAATTTCATGAATGAGGCATTATTTTAAAGCTTTCCTTAACTGCTACACCGGAAAAATATAGAAATCATTACGCCTTCGATAGCGAGTTATAAGCTCAAAATTGCCGTAGAGTTTCTAAATGGTTTCAATCTTTTCAGGTTTTCAAAGAGAACATTTTCGTCTTATATATATTTTCGGTCAACTCCTTCGTTTCCGAGTTGTAAGAAAAAAACAGCAATCTTTCATGATACATAATATAGTTAACAAATTTACACTTGGGTGGTGGGATGGCAGAGTGGGCAAAGGCGTTAGAAACTACGGAGGCATTTAACATGGCGGGAGCCAGGGAAAATTTAATAATACTGGGCATTAATCTACCACCCTCTCCCCTGGCTGAGGAAACCCCGTATAGCGTAAAAGGCGTGGAAGGGGAGGATAAAAAAAACTAATAATAATAAAAAAAACTAATTTTCACTTTCAAAAATGGTTTGTCAGGTACATTAAGGAAAATTTTTTTGCAAAGTTTTATTAAGTATTTACATTTAGTACCAGTATAAGTTTCCAAATATATTGGTTTAAAATATACTTTAAAAAAGCGTAGGATTTAAAAAACTGACAAATGGCTATTATAAAGCTACTAAGAAAAATTAAAGAAGCGCAAATAAGGTTTTAAAAAATTAAATATAATGTCATAGTTACTGAAACCAACTGATGACAGTAAAAAAGACTTATTTTGTAATCTCATCAGATGAACCTTAATAAAGAGGAAGGAGGAACAATTAGGGAGTGGGGGAAAGTTAAGAAAGACTGCAAAGCGCTAAGACAGTTAGGTGCGGCCCCTGAATGCAGATAAGGAACAAAAGAAGGACTTGGCTATTAACTGCTTCCCTAACTTGGATCTAGTTTAGTATCTCCGGATCTCATCCATGTAACCCTAACTTAATTCAATAATCTTAATAATCTTTTTATGCTTATCTACTTGATAGCGTATAGAATCGTTGGACTTAAACATAAGTCGAGTCAAGCGCGAAAATATTTTTCAAAGATCCTTTGACGGTTCTGCTTGTTGTTTATCAGAACGGTCGGGCTATATATTCTTCTTGTAGAATTAATAAACTTTTTTACTGTGAAAGCTAAAATACTGATTTGTGTTGTATTTTTTCTAATGATATATGATCTCAATCTAAGCTTATAAAAATGTATAAGAAGTTTTTGATCAATAAATGTTCTGAGATGAACTACCACTTAAAAGAGAAAGAAGAATCTGAAATAAATATTGCCGTTCGCGCCATTGGCGTGGCAAATAACACTAAACTATTTAATTTTATATCTCGAGTTTAAAAAATCATATCGACATCGACCATTAAGTTAAAAAAATCATCGACCATTTTTTATTTCAATCTTTGGGTAGGAATATAAGAAAAAATGTAAATTACGTTTTAGTTCAATGAACTTTCAAAAAGAAAATTTGACATTCAAGCAAAATACGAGGCTCACAGATTTTTTTTTTACTAAACGAACAACTTTAGGTTGAAATTCATCACCCTTCAAAAACATCGAATATAGTTTATTCAAATAATAACAAAAACATCAAATAAATACCTTGTTCAATGTTTTTGAGGGTGCTCAATTTCAATCTAAAGTCATTTTTTGTGAAAAAAAAAATTACGAGGATAGATTGACCTAAAACAGTGATTGACGTGTTTTGATTATTATATATAGGCATTTTACGATTTTATATTTTATGAACTATTATTGCATTATGAATTATTATCAAAAATAATATCACTTAAAAACAATTCTTGACTTTACATAGAATTTTTTACTTTCAATTAGTACCTATATATGAAATAGGTTTATAGTAAGGGAAAGTGAAAAAATCAACGGAAATGCATGTTTTGGGGTCCCCTGAGTCCAAATAACCAAGTCCCGCGAAATGGTGTGTGTCTCTGTGTGTGTGTGTGTGTGTGTGTGTGTGTGTGTGTGTGTGTGTGTGTGTGTGTGTGTGTGTGTGTGTGTGTGTGTGTGTGTGTGTGTGTGTGTGTTTGTGGGCGTGTGTGTGTTTGTTTTACTGTGTCTGTGAGTGTGAAAGAATAGCTCAAAAACTATAAACCGTACGAACCTGAACTTGGGTATTTGTTGGATGTCAATGCCCGCGAAGTGACAGCAAAAATTTCATCAAAATTGGTCAAACGGAAGGGGTACTTTATTTAAAGAATTTTGTCTAATTAAGAATTTTTTTTTCGATTTTCTCAAAAACGGCTCTAACGATTTTGATTATACTCAGTATTTGATGGGTGTATATGCCTGCGATGTGACGGCCGAAATTACATATCCCATCCGTGTGTGTGTGTGTGTTTGTGTGAACAGAGTATCTCAAAAACTACAAACCGTACGAACCTGAAATTGGATATTTATTATACGTTTATGCCCTTGATGTGACAGCAAAAATTTCATCAAAATTAGTCAAACGCAGGGGGTACTTTGTTTAATAACTTTTTATGTTTTTTTTTTTCGATTTTCTCGAAAACGGCTCTAACGATTTCGATAAAGCTATGTTTTTAATGTATTTATATGCCCGAGATATGACTGCGAAAATTTCATCAAAATTGATCAACCGGAGGGGGCACTTTATTTCAAAACTTGTTTTCCCATTTTTACCAATTTTCTAAAAAAAAAAACTTCAGCGATTTTGATTAATCTCGTCATGTTTAATGAGAATCAAGTATTCTTCAGGTAAGCTTTATCATTATTAAAATGTTCTGAGGGGGCATAAATGGGGAAGGGACATTTTTTGTTATCTTATAAAGTACCTTTGTTTTCGTTTACATGGAGAAATTATCCATCCCTAAAAATAAGAAATGGTCAATTATGAAATATGAAAAAATTTAAGTAAACATATACACGAGAAAAAAAGAAAAATATTCCGTCAACTCATTAAACACGTTGAGCCCACGCATTGCGCATTCGTACGCCTTTAATGATCGACCATTGTTTATAATTGTTTATATTGTCCTGTACATTTAAAGGAAATTATTTTTTTCATGGGAACTGTATGAAGTTTTCAACAACGACATATATTCTACTCTATATTCTAGATATAAACACTGGTTTTATTTAATAATGAAAAAAATAGTGTACTTTAAAGAGTAAATAAAAACCAAAATTAGGAAATGAATGTGGAAAATTGTGTGACTTTGAGAAATAGAATTTAAAAAAACAAGTCTATTTCTAATCAAAGTAAGTTGGTAAGTGAAAGTTGTGTGTTGCGAGCATCACACAAGATTTTTTCTTTTGTGTCGGATTGGAAGATTTTTATCTATGGAGGATTTATTGTTGGGAAATTTAAATGAGAATGATAATACCCTTTAACTTTGTTGTACTATACAGTGATAGCTGTTTAAATAATGAACACTGTTCAAACACTATTAGACTTTAATCGAATGATGAAACAGTTATAAAGTTCAACTGAAACTAATAGCATAGATAAATAAACGATAAATAGCTTTGTTATGTGCTGCAAACTCCAAGAACAGAGAGAGATAATTACTGTGTACTTTCCGCTGGAGAACTTGCCGATCAAAACCCAATTCCAGGAGATCCGCTTTTACATTATCCTTCCTCGTGTAGAAGGCCCCCCCCCCCCCCAGTTTCATTACCTCAGCTATATAACTCATATATTTAACTCTAACCTAATCGGATTTAAAATTATTATTAATTTATCTTGTTTTAACTTCCCCGTTAAATATATTTATTTATATCCGGTTAAACATAACATCACTCAGCTCATATAACTCCATTTAAACCACTTCGTTTCAAAATTATTTTATAAATGGATCAAGAAAGCTAAATACGAGTCGAAGCAAACATTTATCGAACAGAGACCTGATAAATTAATAATAATCACGAAGCCTGTCAATTCCGAATTGATTGATCTTTATCGAAGAAGGGAAAGACATCGAGTGAAAGGGCAAATGGATTGGTTATCAGTCCATCCTGACAGGAGCGGAAAATATTCTTCGAACAACAAAAAAAAATTAAGATCGCGAATTTTATTTCGGGAAATTTTAAGATGATGGAGAAAAATAGTTGGTAGGCTGTGTCATCTTACTATGGTAAACGTCAAATGTGTACTTTAGTATTAATGTTATTATGTAGCATTAACGTCTAGGATTACCAGGGGGGGGGGGGGGCTCTTGAAGCCCATTAATATTTCTCCGCCATTTTTCGCACCTATATTATAAAATAAAAAATCTGGAAAAAAATTAGGTGTTGTCAGAAAAACATTCAAGATTAAAGTAAACGTTAATTAGAATTTTCCTGTAACAATTTATATCCATAAAAAATATGTAATTAGTTAAAAAAAAAACGCTAGTGAGCGGATATAATTTAAAATTATTAAACAATAATTTTATAAAGGCATTCGTAAGAAATTAATGTTTTTTTCCCTTTAATGTACCAGAAAACACTGTTTTCAAAAGTGCAAATGAGTTAAATCATTATGTATATAAAAATCTCATGTCCCGATGTTTGTTGGAGGTAAAATCCGAAACTACTAACCGATTTTGATGAAATTTGGCTCACAGTGGGTAATTTTGACCAACGTAAAAGATAGGACAGTTTTTATCTCGATTATTTGCCTCAATATTTCCTTTTTTTGCAAATTAAATACAATTATGCTACAATTTAGTGCGATTATTTGCATGTTCTATAAATTTTCGACAGATGGCGGAGTAAATTGATTTATTGATACAAATTTATTAGTACTCTCATATTTAAAGAGTAATATGATTAGGAAGATGCAGTAATTAAAGAAACACTGAAGACGGCCCTGGAGGTCGAAACGTTTGTAATTTACAAAATATAATAAACAGTAGTAGAGACGAAGATCCAAATTACTTTCCTTTATATTTATTGATACATTTTATTTCCATATTTAGGCTGGATAATCATCCAGTAGCCAAATCTATTTTTTTTTTTTTTTTTTTTTGGCTTGGACTAGGAAAATTCGTGTATTTCCCGTGGTCAATTATGTGTCATCTGTTAATATGTGGGAAAACCGTCGAATCTATCATTTATAGCAAAAGACAGGTTAACCAATATCATTGTGTACCTATTAGTATAACCTACGTAACGTAACGTACCTAAGTATAACGACATCTCATATCATCATGTATTATATTCTAAATTTAATTAATATGTTTTATAACAAAAGATTAATGTGGTACATTTTGGCTGTCTATTGTGATTGTTAAGTTTTATAAATAAAAATTGTTCAAACGGAGGTTTGATATTCGAGACTCGAATATATAAATAAAGAAAACATGAATTAAATTGACAAAAAGTAATTCGATATTAACATTGTGATATTCGAAAAAATATACTTTTATTAGTGCCGTGTATTGGTGTTGTAATTATTTACTTGAAGTAAATAATTTTCGAACATTTCTTTTTCTACTTATCCTGCCGCTAAAACATAGTTAGGTAATAAAATACACGGGCACAATTTAAGTGAAGATTGTATAAAAGGAATATAAATAAAATTGTTGTCCGAAATCAGTTTGATGAATTTAATCAAGCAATACTCTATGTTTCTAGTTACCAGCTTATTTCACCTACCCCTTTCAAGAAAGGAAACCTAAAAACTGGGACACCCCCTTGTGATTTGGTAATTGACGGACAGTAATAAGGTTTCGGCCTGATTGGCAGTAGCGTTTAACAATCAACCAATCAGGTTTCAGCAATCAAGGAGCTACCTGTCTGACAAATAAGTGAATTATAGGAAGGTATGGTTCAACCTTATTTTTTCCCTTGTCCCTTTAACTTTTTTATTTCTGCTCTGCTCCTTACTTCTGTATGAAGATACTTCATACAAGTATCTTGATGTTAAGTGACCCAATCTATGTTGGCCCGAACATTGGTTGTGTATATAAGGCAAGTATCTTTATAAATGTTATATAATAAGTTAATACTACAGTGGAAGGTTGCTCGGAATTCCGGAATCCAGACAATCCACGCACAACATATCTTCAAGCACTATGTGAAGTTGTTATGATTTGCTAATGATCTGGATATTGTGGTGATATCTCGAGTATATCAATGGTGGAAACCTTTGGGAAACTCATGGACGCTGCCTCAGTCTTGGGGCTGACCATAAACCAAGAAAAAAACAAATACACACATTATACAGGTGTCCCGAATTTAAATGGCAAAACTTCAGGAACTTATAGGGGATCGAAAAAATAAGACAAAAAGTCCTTTAGAGATTTGCTCGATTTTGCTTAGTTTTGGAGAAAATCGCAATAAAAAGAAACAAAACAAAAATGTTATAGGTAGCGATTATCACCTTTCAATGTTCGTCAGGCTAGGCAGTGAGATATGTAAACACTTCATGTTATCCTTTACATTCTTTTATTTGTTTACATTTTGGCTTCCTTCTAGGATTATAATTCCTAAATCAGTCTTTAGTCAGTTACTCAGATATTTTTGTGTGAATAGCATCAGCCACAATGCCGCGTACATATTCTAATGTTGAATACGCTGATATGATTTTTGTGGATGGTTTCTGTCACGGTAATGCTTGTGCCTAATCCACGAGTCTTTTCGTTAACTTTTAATAGACTACGAGAGACTGGGTCATTCTTAATACGTAATGAAGGCGACCAATTCCAGGCAATAATATGAACAGATTATCAGAGATGAAATTGTGTCCAACGCCACTTCGATAACAATCCTGGGACTAGCATCCGAAGAGCATCTGCTGCATTAGGAATATCGCGGCAAGCAATATGGCGAACTTTGAAAGGTGATAATCGCTACCCATACCATCTTCAAAAAGTTCAGAATTTATTAGCTTAAGATTATTTCAAGAAATTGAATTTTATTAACTGAAGGGCCACGGGGAAAAACGATCATAGTCACTCCCATCAAAATTTTCAGGATTGCGTTTTTTAACTTTAGAGTCGATTATATAACTTGAAAAGGGTATAAGAATGAATTTATAATTTTTTTCATATTTTAACACATTATTTATTTACATTGAAAGAAATCAAAAAACATTTTTACAAAATGAGCATGAGAAATAAATTACAAAACATAAATACATATGGACCTTGATCGTTCTTGTCAGTTACACAGCATCAATTGGTGGGTCGTTTACGTATTCGGTGTCATCGTCATCTCCTTCGTTTAAACCATGGGAAGGAACCAATGAATTATAAAATTCTTGAGAATCTGCGTTAGTCAAAAACTGTTTTAAATGTAGAAGGTCCTTCAATTTTGCAGGTTTAATAGGCAATTTTCCATTGTAAAGTTCTCTTAATACGATTGGGTCGTTTTGCTTCTTGGACTTCCTTGGCTTCTTGTTTCTTGTGCATTGATTCCCAACAATAACTTCTTTGAAAAAGCTTCCAAAGTAGTTTGGCTTATGAAGTATGAATCTTGGCTCCTTTTGGTCAACTTTAAAAATTCGAATAGGTCGTGTAGGTATAGGGCACTTTTTAACATAAAGTCCAGATAAAAAGTCTGTCCATGATTCAAATTTGATTTCTGTGGCACAATCGATGACAGTAAAAGGTGATGGTTTAATTCTGCTACTTCTGATGACGTTCCTCCAGTCATCGGGTGTCTCAGTGTAAGTTTTTGTATTGATAAGACTCATATCCTTGTCTCCTTCCATATATGAGTGGCCTCTTATGGGGAATACAACTTTTACGGTTAATTAAGACAGAAAGCAAACTAAGCATTAAACTAACTAAGAAAACAAACCAAGTAAGCAAAGAATCAGGCATGGGTTGAGTGGGGCCAATTGGACATTGATCACCCTTGCCCGTCGGCGCTTGGACTATGATCGATTTTGCCCGTCAGCCCAAATTATTTTCCTGTTATAACTCAGTTACTATGATGTTTTTTGACTGTATGATATCACAGCTGCATATTGTATGTAATAATCTACTGATTCCTATGGCAAACTCAATTTGGCAGAAAAATGGACTTTGATCGTTTTTCCCCGTGGCCCTTCAACTGGTTTCTTGAAAAAATTCGCGATGATAATTTATTTCCATTAAAAATTATTAATGAAGCTACCTTTACAAGAGGAGGAATTATTAATCAAAGAAATTATCATGTATGGGCTCTAGAAAATCCCAGAGCTATTAGAGAGAATAGGTTTCAGCATGAATTTGCTATTAAAGTTTGGCTTGGAATTTGGAACGGATTACTGGTGGGGCCATATTTTTTACCTGAAAGATTGAATGGAATAACATTTACACATTTTTTGGAGAACGACTTTCCTAATTATTTAGATGACCTTGCAATTGAAATTTGGTTCCAACTCGATGGATGTCCAGCTCATTATACCAGAGCTGCTCGTGCTTGGCTGGATATAAATTATCCACAACGATGGATTGGCCGTGGAGGCGTAGTACCTTGGCCACCCAGATCACCTGGTATGACACCCATGGATTTCTTCGCATGAGGAACCTTGAAGCAGGAAGTTTATTCGGTGTCAATCAACTCAAGAGAGCAATTAAGAGACCGAATCATAGATGCAGTGCACCAAATATCATCAGAACAATGTTTAGCTCCAATTTATCAAGTGAGTGCTAGGTGTAATGCTTGCATTGGTGCAAGAGGACAACATTTTGAGCAATATTTACATTAAAAAGAACATAACATAAATATAAATGTATATGCTTATATTAGTATTTTTAAAGGAACCTGATAATAAAATAATAAATAACGATAATAATAACGATGTTGGCAATATTTTTTTATTTATTTTAAGCAATGGGATATACCACCACAAAAATTTTTAAGAGAAAGTATATTTAATACATGCCTATTATAGCATTGTATAGTATTAGAGAGTATATACATGTCTGTATAGTATATTATACATGCCTTGTAGGTAACTAAATACTGGAAGAATTACGTATGGGACAAATACGCTCCAACTCTCTTGTCCAGCGGCCTATCTCTTGTAAATACAGGATTCGGTAGTTATGTCTTGTAGACTTAACGATTATGTTGGGTAGTTAGGTGGGTAGAGCTTGAGTGAAAACTGGTGAAGGGAAGTAATTTCCTGGAATAGGGACTCATTGGAGTCTGGTGCCCATTGTGAACTGCTACCCTGCCCCCCCCCTCCCCCTGCAAAATATGCCACTATTCTTTTCAAATCAAAAGAACATAGGAAAATGGTTGAACGTTGAAATGGATGGAAATTGTTTTGCCTGGATGAAAATATTTCCTGGATCAACAATATTTCCCGAGGGGGTGAAGAAGGTAAAAGACATGTGGTAATTATAGTGAACATATTTTAGATCCCATGACTAGAGAACACTCCTATGAATTTTATGGGCTAATGTAACAATACGTACAAAAATTAAATGTGGAACGATAAAATCAATTCTTGACTCATATCTATGTTAATTTAAAAATAAGTAAATACCTTTTTGGTCAAATATTATAAGCAATGTTGGATTATTGGCGACTCTAAATAACATTTTTTTACTTTCACTTACCTATATATGAAATATATAGTAAGTGGAAGTATTGCGATCGTGAAAAAATTCGACTTCCGGTTTTCAACGGAAATACACGTTTTGGGGTCCCCTGAGTCGAAATGACCAAGTCCCGCGAAATGGTCTGTGTGTGTGTGTGTCTGTGTGTCTGTGTGTATGTGTGTCTGTGTGTGAACAGACTAGCTCAAAAACTATAAACCGTGCGATCCTGAAATTGGGTATTTAGTGTAGGTAAATGCCCGCGATGAGACAGCATAAATTTCATCAAAATTACTTAAAGGGAGGGGGTACTTTACTTAATAACTTTTTAGGTTTTTTTCGATTTTCTCAAAAACGGCTCTAACGATTTTTATTAAACTGAGTATTTCATCTATTTATATGCCCGAAATATGACTGTAAAAATTTCATCAATATTGATTAACCGGAGGGGGGACTTTACTTAATAAATTTTGTAACATTTTCACGTGTTTTTTTTATTTACTCTAAATCGGCTTTAACGATTTTGATCAAACTTGGTATTTGATGTATGTATATGCCCGAGATATGACTGTTAAAATTTCATTAAAATTGATTAACCGGAGGGGGGACTTTACTTAATAAATTTTGTATCATTTTCACGGGTTTTTTTATTTACTCAAAAACGGCTTTAACGATTAACAAAAATAAGATATGGATGTAGAAAAATGTGTGACTTTGGAAAATTATATTTAACAGAACACGTCAATTTCTTATCTAAGTAAGTTGGTAAGTGAAAGTTGTGTGTTGCGCGCACGCACCAGATTTTTTTAATTTGCTATTAAAAAAGATCTTTGTATTTCTTTCGTTAATAAATCCCTAGTTATTTACTGATATATTAAAGACTTTTATTAAATCACTGGTTTGTATGAAATGTGTGCCTATTGCAAAAAATACCCTCTTCCGTCAAAATCCGAGATTAGCTGGTCAATTGAAAAGTTTTATTGCTGCAAAAAAATCTCATCGAAACTCTTAAGCATTCTCCTAGGATTTAACAATAAATGATGTATTACACAACAATTGAGATTTCTGTAAGATTGTTCACGGTTATACAACAACCAATAAATAATCCCAATTAGTAATAACAGGCAAGTGTGAAACAATTGTCGGGCCTCTGGTTTACCTACTGTGGATTTCAATTACTGTCGCCTTTGATCGTTTGAAAGACCAATCCTTGAACAGTAGCTAATGGTTAATAGCTTTGGCTACAATTCTATAGCCCTTTCAGGTTCCAAGCTACGAGGCTGTGCTGAATAAATAACTGATGGAATGTATATTTAAAACAAATGTTTAGATTTTTAAAAATTTGTTATAAGCCAATCTATTCCCTAACAAAAAAAAATATTCTTTTTATAGTAAAAGGTTTACAATATTATATTGTATAACATTATTTTTTTTCTATAATTTACAAGGGGGGAGCAAAATCCAATCCAAACGTGCCCCATAAGAGAGTTTTTAATTAGGGTAAACCGCACAGTTATTGATGCCCTTAAGACTACATATCTGTGGTGAAATTAAAAAAATACTTTTTATGAAGGGATCAAATTGAAACTTCCTATAGCTCCTCATTATCTATCCTTATAAAGACTCAAGAGGTTTTTTTGGGTCACAAGTTCAATAGTTTTACCTTAGGGCAATATAACATTTATTGCCATATGGTAAAACATAATATAACATTCATTTAAAACTAGTTACTGACACCCTATGAATTTAATTGTGAAACCTTTCCTATAGTTAGTTTTTTAAAGTTTTACTTCATAGATGACTTAGAAGACCCTTCAAACATTAGATTCATGTATATCTTGAAATAAAATTAGGACTTGTTTGCTTATTTCTTTAAGTTAAATTTGGGGTGTCAATAACTGTATGGTTTACCCTACTCAATTACTATAGATTTTAGGGTAAAAAAAGAAGTATACCTGAAATTAAAAATTAATACTTCACGGTTTTGGCAAACGATGATTTGTCCGATTTTTTTTCAAAAATAGGATTTTACTTGATACGTTTGTTTTTATCTTTTACACTCCTTAAGGGTAGCCTTAAATTTATTATTATTATTGCCACTTAATTGAACTAAATTCCAGCACCCATAAAATCCTCTATGAATATATGTTCCATGTGAATTCATGTATGTTCTTTATTCAACTATATCATCGAATGTGTTTTAGTAAATATCAGATGCTTTTTACAATTGTTATTGGTGATAGTATAAGCTATAGATAGGAGATCATTTTCATATTAAAAGCAATAATATCAATCGGCAGTTTGAATAGGGTAACTGCTTCTCTTACAAATAAATCCATCGAGATATTAGGCATTCACCGAACGGTAATTATGCATGTAATAGCTGTGAGGAAGGACATGTTATCTACAAAGTGGCTAATAGATATTATATAAGCCCAAACGCAGTACTTGCTCGACCAGAACTGATTAGCTGTTAGCAGTATCGGTTCGATCTGCATGCAGCCGCCTGTACAAACATCTATGTCACTGATCGCAAAATCAACTAACTGAACAAACAAACAGCTAACGGGCAAGCATCAAAACAGACGGAACTGTCGATGATGTGTTTGATGATTCTTTCGAAGAATCATCAAACACATCATCGACTAGCGGGCTAAAACAACAATGATTATTGTTTATTTATCATACTCACTACCCATCCCGGTTTTACCCGGGGAATTTCATTTCTCTAAATATTCTAAAAACCAATGTAAAGCGAGATCATAAAGATTTTTATAACAATAAATAATATACCCTGATATTGGCTGAAGTTTGCAATTTTAATATTGACAGGTGTTCGCACCTGGTATTAAAGAACCACTGGGCTAAGGTAAGAATATATAAATTAACTAAAAATTAATTTAGGTTAAATGATTATCAGGATTTTCAGTTTAATTTTTTTTTTCTTTTCGAAAGCCAACGTTTCGATCCAACTTGTGGATCTTCATCAGGGCTAAAATAAAACAAATATATGAGTATCTATGCTAGATGATGACAATAAATAAATATTTTAAAGAACTGATAATATAAAAGATGGTAAGCATTATAGATGAATATTTAAATAAATGGCTTGTTAGCGAGATAAAATAGAATCTGATATTTACCTTCTGAGTCCAGGTTGATATAAAGACCGAAGGTAAAATAAGATTAGAAGTAGTGGTAGGGGATAGTATATTTGGGTAAAAAGTTCAATAGTTTTACCATATGACAATATTTATTGTTAAAAGTGCAAAAACTAGTCATTGACACCCTGTGGATTAATTGTTAAATCTTCCCTATGGTTAGTTTGTTAAAATCTTACTTCATAGAAGACTTAGAGGACCCTTTAAACATTCGATTCATGAATATCTTGAAACAAAATTAGGACTTGTTTACTTATTTCTTTAATTTAAATTTGGGGTGTCAATAACTGTATTGAGTGTTAATAACTGTATGGTTTACCCTATTATTCGAATATCGGTAAAAGCCGAATGGACTGTGACTTAACTCTGCTCTGAACCGGGTAATGTGTGAGGAAATTTTAGTTAAATACTACATGGAGAGCAGATACTAAAACATACAAGTGTGGATACTTTAGATTCTATGTAATGATCGGAGTTTTCAAAGTGAAATATTTATCAGCCTGAGTTTAGAAGTAAAAATCAATAAGTAACCTGTCTTCCTCAAATGTTTTAGTTCAGGAGAGGAAAAAGAACTTAATTCTAAATATTAAAGACAAACGACCAAAAGGGTAAAACTGTTTTTCAGTTTAAATTCAGACTTAACTTACGATGAATGTTCGAAATAAATCTGTTTCTCTCCTCTCGAATATATGGTGCATTAAAAGGAAAAAAACAATATCGCCATTGGAACCACATTTCATGATATCGACAACACCGCAGTCAAGTGTCGCACTAACGGCTCAATAATCCTGGATGTTTGCGTTTTTAGAATTCTCCGATCTTTTTGATTGCCACTGAACATAAATCTCCATGTTGAACCAATAATTATAATATAAGAGGATTAAATGTAATTTAAATAGGCGAGCCAACGGTGCATCCTAGTATTTTGTGCAATAATCGAGCTAGCGTGCACGATTCATGCTGAGTTCACTGATAAGTTGAGCGGCTTAGAATTAGTTTAGATTTTAGCTAAATGTTTTGAATAATGACTCGCAACATGATTTTTTTATTTTATATATATATATATATATATATATATATATATATATATATATTAAAAAAGGATTCTTTTATTAATTATTTATTTTATATAATTTATTGATCAAAAGGAAAGGTAATAGAGATTCCAGTCAGATGTTAAATGATCAATAGCATTTATCAATTTTTAAACCGTTCAATCTATTTTCAGTTCCTTTGGTACTTTTAGTACATTTAAGTATTATATTATTAAGCTTCTTATTTACCAACAGTTTTAGACAGTGGGCTTTTCTCCTTAAGGAATTTTATTTTTATATAAAATCATAAGATCTGAAAAAAAAAAAAAAAATGAATATCGTTTCTTAAGGGCAATTAGCACTTGAACAAAAGTGAGTTTAACATTAACAAGACATTCACTTAAAAAATTCTGAATTCCAGCCTATGCCTAGAAGTTTATGGTTTAAATAATTTTCTGACCACAAGTTACCTTTATATGACATATAAATAGAATCTTATCTCTTCTTATATAAAATAAATAAATACTTATAAATTAAATGAAAATATGTCAAGTCATGAAAACAAGAAAAAGGGCAGGTGAGGGCAGCTTAAATAATTAATTAATTGATTCTTATTCAATTATTTTCTTTTTTTCAAGTGTTAAAGTCAGAGTAAAGTCACATTGCTAATACTTCTGTCTCAATTCTGATAATACAAATTAGAAGGTCTAAATTGTAGAAATGAAAGTACACTAAATCACTAGAAGTTACGAAGGCTTATTTCACCTTTTCTTTCAACAGTTTAGCCCTTCTAGGTTGTATTTACAGACTTATTTTGACCAAACTCGGTATTTGGTGTATGTATATGCCCGCGATGAACAGTCAAAATTTCATCAAAATTGATCAATTGGAGGAGGTTTTTTCAATTTTGACCTTTTTTTCGAATATCTCAAAAACGGCTTTAATGACTTTGATGAAATTCATCATGTTTAATCAAAATCAAGCCTTTTTTAATATCAGGTGAGCTTTATCATTATTAAAATGTTATATGATTTTTATATGATATGAGGGGGCTAAAATGGGAAAGGGGCCTTTTTTGTTTTCCTATAAAGTACCTGTATTTGTTTATATGGAGAAATTATCTGTCTCTCGTTTCGCTTAAAAATAAGAAAGAGCTAAATATGAAATATGTGACTCTGAGAAATGGCAATCAAAAAAACACGTCAATTTCTAATCTGAGTAAGTTGGTAGGTGAAAGTTGTGTGTTGCGCGCATCGCACAAGAATTTTTTTTTTTATTATTTAATTTAACTTTAAATTTTATTTTCAAATAGAACCGCATTGCTTATCCTTATTTGTTAAATTTAATTTTGTAATTTTTTTTTTTAACCTTCATCATATCATGACCAGAAGGCTATAGCACTTAACAATTTATTCCGTTTCTGAGCTGGAACTATTTTTTCCGTATATGCGCTGTTGTCAATTATATTTCCGTTTGTCAGTCCATAACCTGTCTTATTCAATACAAAATATAAGAATAAGGAATAGAAAAGGAACAGTCTCCCAATTTTCTCCCTTTGACGTTGATGGATTGGTTAAATTGGATTAAGATGGTATTAACTGATTATTGATCGATGACGCCAAGGACCCGTTCAAAATAACTCATCAGGAAAGAACCCAATCAAGCTGCTATTGGACCTCTGGCTTCAATTGCACGTAGCAACGAAGAGGACTTCATTTATCAGTCTGTAATCAATTTCAATCATGTTATTAATCGATTTATGAAAAAAAAAACTTTATAACTTTAATTTAAATATGAACATTTATGAAATACATTCAGATTTCTATTATATTAGAGATCCTTTTATTTTATTATCCCAAGGGTTCAGACATATAAAACATTCAGACTAAAAATGCCAGCAAATCGGGTTAGTTTACAGCAACCTGTAACATTAAAACAGCAGTTTATGAGTTAAATAACGGAGTCAGAATAAAGTTTGAAAAACAAATCTCAGCTTTATTAAAAGGAAAGAAAAAAGTTGCTTTTTCGCTCTGTGTTAAAATCTGTGTTTTTTATTTTTTGTAAATAGTACGCCAGAAGAGTATATCTAAAATTATAGCAAAATTAATATAGGGAGAATCCTCAGAACTTCCAAAGATACTGAATATCAAAGAACCTAATGTTTATTAGATTTAATAATCTTAAAATTTAGAAGGGGGGTGGCAGATGAAACAGTACAGATTATATTAATCTGGTAGAAGAAATCAAAAAAAGGAAGAAAGTAATTTTTTTACTTGGACATCTAAACCGCTAAGAATAACAGGGGGATGCTTAATCATTTGTCTGGCTAGTCGAAAAAGATTTTTGTATAAAGTTTAAAAATTAAGCAAACTTATTTAAATATGTATTCTGTTTAATTTTTTTTTTTTTTGTGAATTGACGTTAAAAAACGAGAAAAGCAAAATTTCATATCGTAATTTTATTGAAGTTACATGGGCAATTTACCTGTTTCAGGCAAGGGTTATTTCCTAGTATTTGGAAACAATCTAAACTAGTTCTCATTAATAAACCAGGAAAAAAAAATGCAGGATATAAACTCACTCAGGCCTATCTGTCTTATCCCAACTGGAGGCAAAGTTATGGAAAAAATAATTCACAGTAGGTTGTCCTATTATCTCCACAGTAAAAAACTTCTTAGTGAGAACCAATTCGGGTTCACTCCGCAAAAAAGCTCTACCCATGCACTATATAAAGTCAATCATATAGTTCGAAATGCATTAAATAATAACCAGCACAGTGTACTAATATCTTTAGATATCAGTGGAGCATTTGACAGTGCATGGTGGCCGTCAATATGGAGTGCCCTTAAACGATTTCAATGTCCTAAAAACATTTACAGGATTCTGAAAGATTATCTGAGCGATAGATCTGTTTGTCTAGTTTCAAAAAACTATACAATGATACGGAATCAATCAATTGGAACACCCCAGGGCTCATGCTGTTCTCCGCTCCTATGGAACATAATAGTTGACTCACTACTCAAAGAAAGATTACCACCTAATGTAACTCTTTTGGCTTTCGCAGATGACATACTTGTTATTATAACTTCTGAATATTTCCAACACTTACAAACATTAATCGAAATCGTATCACACAAAATAAACAATTGGGCACACTCACACAAACTGACATTCAACACACACAAATCAAATTATATGGTGATAACTAGGAAAAGGCAAATTCCACAACTTCAAGTACAGATACAACATTCTGGACTTCGCAATGTATCTTCTATAAAATACCTCGGTATAACCATTGACAGAAAACTTTCATGGAACACCCACGTAGACATACTACAAAACAAACTCATAAAACTAATAAATTCCCTTTCCATAGCGGCAAGAGCGACCTGGGGGTTAAGAACGGAGGCTCTGGATATTCTGTATAGGGGCGCAATTTTACCCATCCTCGCCTATGGCATCGAAATTTGGTACCCTGCGTTAAAGAAAATGTACAATATTAGAAAGTTGGAAAGGGTCCAAAGGCTGATGGCACTTAAAATCGCTAAAGGCTTTCGAACCCTCTCCGATGAAGCCGCCTTCGTCTTAGCCAAAATTGTTCCCATAAGTATATTAGCTGACTTTTATGTAAGTAAATTCCATTTATTATCCATAAAGACTGATACTGAAACCTTCAAATCGGATGACGTGGAACACATTACAGACTACAAAGACTGGCCACATCCTGCAGATTACCCAAGAATTATCCTGAATTCCAAAAACACGACAGACTTTCAAATATACACTGATGGTAGCAAGGATGGCGAACATGTAGGGTGTGCTAGCCTAATATTTGTAAATGGGATTTTGATGAAAATTATAAAGTTTAGACTAGGTCCGGATTGCACTAATAACCAAGCCGAACAGTTCGCCATCCTCAAAGCCCTCGAATACATTAACAACTTAAAAAACACTAACAAAACTATTAATGTGCTGACCGACAGCCAATGTTCGTTACACATGATCGCTAACACGCACTGTCACACACCTATTATCGAGAAAATCCACAAGCTATTAAGAAAACTACAAACTGATGGAAATAATTGGATTTCATTTACTTGGATAAAAGGGCACTCGGATATACCTGAGAATGATTTGGCAGACAAGGCTGCAAAAGCTGCTTCCAAAGATACTTCCCTGCCTGTATCATACACACAGATATCGAAACAACACTTAATACACATGCTACACCAACAAGCAGTACAACGATGGAACTCTACACACAAAGCACGACATTTGTACTCATTCATCCCACACTTACAGACTTATCTCAATAAAACTGACACATGGACAGATTTCTATACAACACAAGGAGTCACAGGACACGCAGCTGTGAACAGTTACCTTCATAGGTTTAAAATCAGGGAATCGCCATTGTGTCCCTGTGACTTCACACATGAACAAACCATTCACCACCTAATACATGAATGTAGACTACTTACTGACTACAGAAATTCGCTAATAACAAAAACTATACAGAAACTGGGACGATGGCCTGTAGAAAATCACCTATTATTTGAAAAAATATTTGTAGACGTGAAACTATTTTTTAAAAACGCACTAATTAAAATTAAAGAAGTTAATGAAAACTATTTTTGATTGATAACTTCTTTCTGGTTTTCAAAAAAAAAAAAAAAAAAAAAAAAAAAAAATTGTTTTATTTTGCTGCTGAACGCTATTAATCTAAGTTATAATAATTCCTCTCTTTTATGTTTTCAAGTTTCATTTATTTATTATTTCAAGTTTGTGGTTACTGTAAGTTGGGTATCTGATTATATGTTCTGTTTATGTTATATGTTTAAATGTAGTTATGAATTTAAGTGCTTATCTATGTTTTAATGTCTTAATATGTACATATGTGTTTATATGTTGTTTATATGTTGTTTATATGTGTTTATATGTTTCAGTATATGTAAGTATGAATGTATGTACGTAAGTTCGTCAATATGAATGTAAAAGGTATTTATTGTGTAGTTGCTGAACGCTACTATTTTTCTAATCATTTTTTTCTTCACTTAATCATTTGCTTCTTAATGTCATGTTTCATTAGGCTTTGTTTTGTTTTATTGAAGTTTGTTTATTATTTTTAAAAAAAAAATCTTATTATTTGTATAAAACTATAATATAAGTACGTCTCATGTAACATGTGTCGTTGTTGATGCTGCAGAGGTCTATGCACCAGTATCGCTGGAGGCGGGCCCCTGGAGTACCACCGGCGACACAACTAACATGTACATTGTATACAGAAATGTATGGTATGTACAGTACACAAAATAAACTCCCTTCTGGCAGGGTTACTGTTAGAAGGAAAATAATAAAAAAAAAAAAATAAAAAAATGGGCAATTTAGAAGTTTCACTTCTCGGAGTGATTCTACGTCGTTTAACTTAGACAAGTTTCGAGGAGGGTGAACACGTGAGTCCCCTCAGTAATATTCTGAATCTAAATTCAGTCAAGATTTTTTTTTTTTTTTTTTTATCTCCTTTTGATTTTTTTTTGTTTTTCTGGATTTTTTTTTTTAATATTCATTTAGTCCACTTTTACTTAAATAATTTCCTATCTAATTTAGATAAATTTTTTGTAAAAAAAATTTAAAGTTAATTCCAAGATGATACTACGGAATTTGAATTACTGATTTTTTTAACCGTTTATTTGCAATAATAAAGACGAACATCGAAAATATAAGAGGAACAACAAAAAGTTTTACAACTTTCATATTAATTGCAGCGTGATTAAAAGTAATCCCTAAAATATTCGGTCATTCCAAAAGGAAACATTAGGTAAGCCTCAGATACTATAGAAAACAAACAAGTTTAGTGTTTAATGGTTTTTCTATTAAAAGAATAAAAATAACGCGTGGTTTTTTTGATCTAGAGGAGCTTATATTGTACTGGTACACTATTTGCGAAAGTTTATACACTATTTTCATGTCAGTGCTCAAGTTCATTATTCATAAGTACTCAGTCATCTTTGAACATTAACTGTCTCCACATAATCATTATTGGTCCTTGCAATATGGAGGGCCATACGCTCAACTAAATAGGAAGGCACTCATGATCGGAATACCAAATAGGACATGGATAATTTACATCTATCGCGTGAATACGGTAGCTCGAGTATTTATTGCCTATTATTTATGGTTTATCGACGACAACTTTTTATTTATTTACTTAAGTATATGTATATGACTTTCATGAGTACTTACACGAGTGACGAAGGAAAATCATTAGGAAAATTAACTACTATTTCGTAAACTATTATGTTGTTGAAATATATTATTAATGAGATTTAAGATGATGAAAACAACTGCTTTTTTATTTTATTTTTTATGATATAATATTTGAAGAATAAGGCAACTCCCATTTGTCAGAAATTCTGATGGTTCAGTATACAACTTTTAATATTGTAACTCGATGGTTACCTACAAACAGTAAAAAATGATTCTAGATTAAAAAAAAAAAAAATTGCAGAGGTAAAAGAGTAATCATTCGAGGTATTTATAAAAACCTAGTTCATAAAGATGAAAACAAGGTTTAAATTGTTACTATACCAACATTTTCACTAATTAATGATTTATTTTTATTTTACTGAGGTGCAAACCCTTTAACTCAAAGTTTCTTCAAAATTGAAATACTTGAGCCCTCCCA
This sequence comes from Aelia acuminata, assembly GCA_911387785.2. Classification (NCBI taxonomy): domain Eukaryota; kingdom Metazoa; phylum Arthropoda; class Insecta; order Hemiptera; family Pentatomidae; genus Aelia; species Aelia acuminata. The sequence goes on along the minus strand of OU426978.1, from coordinate 203,622,619 downwards.
CCCCATACGGTTTTAATATAATCCATGCTCCGCTTTCACATGTTGGGAATCGAAATATTTTTCAACTTATATCCATACTCAAACTATTGGGAATATATTAAAAGGAAAAGGAGCTAAATCCGTCCAGCCGTTCTCACGTGATGCGGTCACCTAAGAACATCATATTATTTTTATGTTTATATAGATAGAGCGAACGTGGGGACAAAAAAGCAAAAGGCTATAAGTTGGTTAATAATGGTCCGATGTTCAAGATTATTTTTCTTTTTTGTAGGGAATCGCCAAATATTTAAACAACTGGCATAAGATTTACCTAAAAGGCATAAAATTGATAGTTTTCGAGTTATGCCTGAAAAACGGAATTTAAACACCTTACAGGGATCTTTTAAAATTTTTGTTCCCATATGAATCATACTCGGACTATTACGAAAATTTTAAAAGAAAAACCAGGCTTAGCCGCTCTCAAGTGATGTGGAATACAAAAACCATTCTTATAATATGGGTCATCATTTCATTTCATTCAAGGGTCATCTAGCAAGTATCATTTTTATTGTATGGGTCATTTTCCCAGAAGGGCCAAACGCTATGGCAAACGATGTATTCTGAAGCCCTTCACAAGTTTGGTAGAATAAAACAACCTCTAATTATGCTTTCTGACTTTCCCTGTCGAAAACTGGATGGAAGGCTAGCTTCAGCCGTAGAGGTAATAGTAGGAGCTTTCCATCAGTATGAGTAGGTGTGGATCTGATATACTCCGAAACGTTTTGTGTCCCTGATTCTAAGCAAGCGAATCTGAATAATTTATTGTGTTCTTCTTTAAAATTTGTAATAAAAATTTAGTGCGTTGGCTGTTCGATGGTTTAGAATTTTCAATTAAAAAAATACTTAAAATGAACTCGCTGCACACTTATCTCTATATATATAAGAGGCTTTGTCCTGACTGACAGAATCAACGCAGAGCAAAAACTATTAATGATAGAAAGTTGAAGTTCGGAATTTAGATTTTAAACGCAATGTAGGTAACCACTAAGAAAGGAATTTCAAAAATGTAACCCCTAAGGGGCTTAAGTGGCGAAATTGTCGTTTAACTCTAATGGAAATCTATTGTTGAGATTTTAAACCATATGTTTTTTATTTGAACATCGATTTAACGTTACAATATTATTAAAATAGACATTCACATAAAATATGGCTACTGATTATTTAAATATTAGTGGTAATCAAATAATGCCCACTGTGATTCCCATGATTGGGGATGGTGCGTGTTTATTTCGATCTCTTCTCCATATATATAAGAGGCTTTGTCCTGAATCATAGAATCAATGTAGAGCAAAAACTACTAATGATAGAAACTTGAAGTTCGGAATTTAGGTTTTAAACGCGATGTAGATAACCACTAAGAAAGGAATTTCAAAAATGTAACCCCTAAGGGGTTTAAATGGCGATATTGTCGTTTAACTCTAATGGACACCTATTTTTGCACTTCTACGGGGCGTAGAAAACTGAATTTGATTGAAATTGATTGATTGGCAAATGAATTGCCGAAAAATGAATCGTTCACGACGAGTAAGTTTTTTCGGCGGTTTTAGTGAATTCTCTCCATTGCGCGCCTCCCTCTCTTCTACCGAGCCGGCAGCTTCCCCCTCCAACCTTCCACCTACCGGAAGCTCCGATTCTACTAAATCTCTTTAACATATTATATTAAATCAATACCAAGATAATGATCACAGAATTAATTTTATGAAGGCTCGCGGGCAAAGCCGCGACGGGGAATTCTAGTTTATTTATAATAAGAACAGCTACTTCAATAAATTCATATAAATAAAAAATATACTAGAAATTTAGTAAGAATTATATCAGTAAATTTATTCCACTAATATTTTTTTCCTAATTTTTTTTTGGGATCAACCCTCGATATCTCTCCATCGGGACCACCACTGCAATATTCCTCCCAGGATGTCTTTCTCCATTATTCGAGTTTTGTACACACCGCAGCCACATTGGAGTTCAATCAGTACTATGTAAAGAGCATCCCTAAATATTTTCTAGACGTTGATTCGACATTTTCACTTTCAAGAATTTTAAGTTCAGATTCGCCCTTTCAGGGAAAATGACCCATACAGATAAGGTTAAACTAGATGCATTAGGGGTTTGAAAACCATAAGTCCGACAAGCAAGACCAATGTCAGACAATGCAGGCTAGAGGAGAGACCTCTCTTTAATTAAGAGCAGAAGCAGCGTGGGTTGGAGTAGCAAACATGAGGAGCCCTGTACAAACAGACATAGCTTGCCTAGCTTCTGTCATTAATTCAGTTTATTGTCATCTGCCGAGGACAATGTTCAACATTACGAATTTAGTCTCATCTGCACCATCCACGCGAGGACTCGGATGAGCACTACCCAAACTTTATCACATAAATCCGCTGTGATCGTAATAACAGGTGCTAATAATAATACCCGGAGTAGGAACAGCTGCTCTCGCCAGCTAAATGATCGTTCTACTTTTCTGAAAGTACTCTAAAAGTCCCCAAGAGACCATCAGCTACTATAGAAGTAAAACAGTGGAGTACTTGACCTAAAATCTAAAAAAACAAAAAACTAAGGTCTTTTTTACTTCAGCCATACCAGTTACTTTTTTATATTATTAGTGATTTATCATACCGTTATTTATTAATCCATGTCTATTTTAAAGGAAAAAATATATACATGAAGCAGGTTGCTATGTCCCTTGTTTTATTAAATTAATAGGGGTTAATAGAGGTCCGTGGATCTTCATCAAATAATTGGGACAAGCAAAAACACAGAATTTCCGCAGTGGAAGTAAATTCTGTACCTGAGAGGTAAAGTGTTGTAACTACAAAATTCTTGAGTTTCCAATTATTGAAACTCCTGAGTATTTATACTCCTGATGAATGGTGTTTTATATAAACTATTATTATTATTAATATTTTATAACAAGAAATATGAACATTTAAAATTCAAAGTGCTCTCCTTTAAAAATTTAATAATGTCAGTTACGACAGTTTACCTCTGAGGTACAGAATTATTATTGGTAATAATAAATACATACAGGTATAATGAAATATAACTAATATTTTAAATATAAAGGCCTGACAAGGAGTGGGCTTTGGCCGATCTACAGCGAGATTCTCTTAAAGACTGGTCTCTGGGGCCTTTTGGAGTGGGGCGATAAGGAGGGCTTAGCGTACAAAGTTTGGCCCTATGTTATTACTTTACATATTTATATAAACTAACATATTCTATCTATTTGGGCACCTAATTACAATAAATATAATCATTATCATTAATATCTAAATAACAAATATTTATAGCCCTGACACAATATAATATGATAACAATTAATATACATCGTAGCCCTCTTAATATAATTACAAATAATTAGGTGTGGGTCTTCACAAGGTTACCTCTAACCTATATACTAATAAATGTGTTATAACTGTGTCGTGTTGTTAAATCAGGAGAAGTGGCATTTAAGACATTTCAAAGGTTCGGAATAGAAGAAGACACATTGTGAAGCTTGCTTTTCACCAAAGAAGATCTCCACCATTAAGATGCAGTTTGAGAAGTTGCAGAGGAGAAATAGGTGATTATAGAGGAACCAGAAGATCCCTTCTGGGCTCATACCTATGTGAGTTTGTGTACAGAAGAACACAAAAGAACGAGGATATATTTATTGTATTCGACTGTATTTTAAAATCAATAAAAGCATATTGAAAATGAATAATTCAACGAATTGCATTTTAATCTATCATTTTTGTTTTAGCTTGTTAAATACATTACTTTAATCATCAGTTCTTCACTTGTATTAATTTGATATAACATTAATCATTCCTTTAGAAATAAGTGACTGGTGTGGGTAAAGTAAAAAAGACCCCAAAATCAGTTCCTTTTCAAATCATTCAGTTCTCGTTTCTCGCGCACCTCCGATCTCACTCCAATATACCTTGAGTTTTCGATTATGTGCAGTAACATATTTTATACCAGTGTATAAGTGGTTAAGTCAAATTTTGTTACTTTTCAGCGCACGACTTTTAAAGTTTGAACGATATTTGTATAAAATTAGGTTTTCAGTTTTAAATAGTGACTACTTATTACGTCCGTTAAACTAACTGAATAGATCTGTTCAGTAATGAGATATTAAGGTTGACTTTAAATACCAGCCGATTACACCAGAGTTAATAACTATAAAGATAACTAAGTAGATTGTAATAACTATATTTCAAGTGAACGCCTGATTTATACATTTATTCGTTACGAAGAAATCGCCTTTGTTTGTTTGTTTAACGTCCATTTTTATGCTACTAAGGCTAATCGGACGATGCTATAGTGGGAGTCCTAAATTTTGCCTATCCAGGTATAATTAGGATAGGGATCTTTAACGAGTACCTGACATCGTACAGGCTCGGGACCTCCATTTTACGTCCTATCCGAGGGACGGCATAGCTAAGGATTTTTTACTCCCATTAATAAATCCTAGGGCCACCGCTGGAATTGAACCCGCAATCTTTAGTATTGTAGGTTGCCATGCTAACCACAACACCACAGGTGACCCCCATCGCCTTTGTGCTTTTTTTTAGTCACAACCTATTATGGGATAAATTCTACTAAATCACTTATTCACTGCTAATGATTTTTTTTTAATTAAGTTTTTTGTATTTTTTAAACTTGTAAATCACCAATCTATATAAATTTAAAATTAATATAATTAAAATTAAAAAAGAGTATCTATGTTAACCTCATAAGGTTTCCTATGATAAAAACCCACATATCTAGAGTGGAACGTTGGCAGTAAAAATAAAGAACATTTTTTTGATTTTCATTAAATATGACAAGTTTTATCAAAATCTCTATATGTATAAGATCATATCACAGATCAGATCACCTTCATCATCCGTGCTGCCACCTTCTGGAATTCATTACCTGTCTCTATCCGAAAAACTTCATCCCTCACATCCTTCAAAACCCTACTATTTCATCACCTCCTAATGCTCCAATCCCCGATGGCTATGTAAATATGTAAATAGTGAAAACAGTAACAGTATTAAGGATAAATTTATTTGATTTTTATTATATATATTATTTCTATTTATATATATCCCTCAAGCTCAAAAGCTGACCAAAGTTCTGTACTGTACACTCGCATGTTGATCTTACATTTTCTCTTTCTACATTCTGTCTTTGTTATCTCTATTGTATTACTTTTCTTTTCTGCGTCTACCTTATATTGTAATTATTTATTTCTTTTTATTGTTTTTATTATATTTTTCCCAAATAACCAGACAAATGGCTATTAATTTTGTTCATTACTGTTATTCTTAGGGGACTAAATGTCCCAGAATAAAAATTACTTTTCTTCTTCTTCTTATAAGAGGCTTTGTCCTGACTGACAGATTCCTCACAGAGCTAAAACTACTAATGATAGAGACTTGAAGTTCAGAATTTAGATTTTAAACGCGATGTAGGTAACCACTAAGAAAGGAATTTCAAAAATTTAACCCCTAAGGGGTTTAAATGGCGAAATTGTCGTTTAACTTTAAGGAACACCTATTTTTGCACTTCGAGAAAAAATGTCTAATTTGGACTCATTTTAAATACCTCGATACGACGAGTTTAACTCGAAAGCCCCTAGGGGTCGTCGAAAACCATGTTTTAAAGCCGAAAATCGAAGCGTTCACGACGAGTAAGCAATTTTTTGTTTCGGCGGTTTTAGTGAATTCTCTCCATTGCGCGTCTCCCTCTCTTCTACCGAGCCAGCAGCTTCCCCTCTAACATTCCACCTACCGGAAGCTCCGATTCTACAAAATCTACTTAACATCAGTTAACTTATTATATTAAATCAATGCCAAGCTAATGATCACAGAATTGATTTTAAAGGCTCGCGGGCAAAGCGGGGAATGCTAGTAGTTTGATAAAACTTGTTCAGCCATGATTGATCGTTGATGAAGCCATTTTTCTTATGACTTGGCGGTGATATGAAAATAATCACTTGTTAATGTACCTACAACGACAGTTTGTATTTTTTTTGTTTTGTTTTTCCAATTGTAAAAAAAGCGATAACAGCTGATCCAGCCGAAGAGATCAAAGGCTCTTTCCACATCAATATTGCCAGAGGGGGGACCTCTGAACCATTACTATCTGGGTCAGTTCTTTTATATCGGATAAACGGATGACAAGTTTTATCCGGCAAAGTAGTCGGATAAAACCTGTCTTTTTACCTTTTTATCTGGCATCTTCAACTGAGTTATGTCCTCTGCAGACTCCAGAATCAGATGTACGCACGTCAAGTGATTCTAAGTATTTGCACGCGTATGATTTCCATTTCAATATTAAAAACTGTCTTTAGTATTATATCAATGCTTTAAATCTTAGATTCCTAACTAATTCTGATTATGAGATTAGTCAAATAATCTTGATAAATGCAATAGTTTATAGGCGGGCGCAAGCGACGGTGCTGCTTCTTTACAGGAACTAGAGAAACGGGGATAGAAGCCGGGCCAGTACCTGGGATTCATAGGGTTTTTTTGGCGTTTTTAATTTAATTTCCCATAATTAAAATCTGATTGATCAAAATATTATTTGAAAAATGTCTAATAGGTATTGCTCGGTCCCTCAGTGTTCAATTAGAAAATCAAAAGACTTGAGATTCCATTTATTTCCAAAAACTAAAAAGCTTCTAAAAGTTGGATATGACGATATGTAGTCTTCATATTAAAGAAAGTTACTATATTTATCCAGGTAAATATTAGTATTTGACATTTTATAATTCCGAAATGCTAGTTTTATGCAAATAATATTGTTTTTCTTTTTTAATTTTCCCCATTTTTGTCTTACATCCGTTGTGCTTAATTGTTCCAAGTTTTCATTGCGAAGCCTGAAAGTTTTGACAAATAGATAAATAATACGACAAAGAATCTAAGCTGTCATGAAAAGTACAGCTGTCATAACAATGATTGTATGAATAGGTAATTATTGTTATTACTAACCGAAAAACGTAGAGTAAAGTTACAATGATGTGATTGCATTTACCAGAACTACCAGCTTTAAACGCACAATTACTAGAAAATTGCTTATTACTATTAATACATTTGATTTCCACTTTTATTTGATGGGGCAGTCCTTTAAGATCTCTTGTTTGAAGGCACAAGGCTTGTAAAATAACTGTTTTCTTACTTCTAGATGTTATTCCACATGTAATTATGTGGTTTGCATCAAGGATAGCCTACCCTTGAATTAATGGTCTTTTAAAATTACCAATTATCTCTATCATATAAACTATGCCTATCCCTGTTTCTTCCGACATTTTGCAAAACTAATAGCGCACCCTATAGTCGATTGCGACCGCGAATAGCCCAGTATTTTTCTCTTTTTTCTTAAGGAATCGGAAAGATATTTCCGTTATCCCTTTGAAGTTACCTAAAGTTTTCAAAGTACTAATGAGAATAACTAAAAATTACCCCTATTAGTGACGATTATTTATTAAAATGTTTATATTAGCTGGAATCGGCTTTTATCTTTTATATCTGAATCCATTGTTTTGAACAATGCTACCTAAAATATGCTGAGTAGATTAATTAATGCTAGGTCGAGATAACGATACACGATCCTAATTGTCCTATCTAGATGGCATGTTCGTATTACACGGTATCGTATGCCATCTTGATCGCATGCCAGAATTAACCATGCATAACTCTAACCTACTGCACGTGCGACTTCGTAATTATACCCTCATTGAATAAATTGAACTGACAACAATGTTCTGATTAAGTTTGAAATTTTCTGCTTTCTTTGTAGCTATTTGGGTATTTTAATTAAATATTTATCTTTTCTATATTTACTTTATAATTATAACATTACAAAACAAAAATGTTATACTTTGAAGACAGCGATGGCAGATGGGTTTTATATTACAAGAGAGACAGTAAACTGAGATAGTAGCTGGAAAGTGGTTTTGAGGAGGGAACTAAGACAGGGAGTAAATGTAGCGGTTCCCTTTTCACGCTTCGATACTGAAACAGCTTTTGATTGTATCGTCTTTCAGCGCCCTGCGTAATCGAATTCAATGTCAACAACCTTTTTGATTCTATAAATAAATATACAAGTATACTATACATCGAATTTCCTACCAATAAGTACCCACACATTTTTTATGTATCTAGTATTTCTTTTTGATTTATTGCGATTTTATTATTTTTAAAGTCATTGTTAATTTTTTTTCCATTACGATATCTTAACACGTTAGGTGCAGGGGAGTATTTCAGGGATATCCTGAATTGGTATCGGTCCCCTGGGTCCTACTGCTGGGATGAGCCACAGATTTTATCGGGCGTCGAGGTCCGATGGGAATTCTTTGACGAAAGCGTTATCTTGGATTAAAAAGGAATTAAATGAGCGTCTCAAGGGCATTCTCTTTGGGAAGGATTGGAACTAGGCGTAATAGGTGAAGGACAGGCCAATGCAGGATTTACGCTATTCTTTATCGAAAATCAGACCTCGGAGTCCGATTCTAAAAAACAACAGAATTTCAGCTGTTAGCAACATTTTCTGCACTAAAATGCAATAATCTCATTAAAAATCGACTAAATTGAGTTTTATTTTTGAATTGAAATTGAGTGTTTGAAGTGTTCGGCCTTTCGGACATTTTCATGTGAAAATCAGCTGTTAAGAAGGGAATGTAAGGCATCGGACCCCTGGGACCGATGCCGCACCTAACGAGTTAATTAGATGAAATACTTTTTTTTTTTAAATTGACCTTTTTCTCAATAAAAAAATCAATGATTGAAAACATGCTATCAATTACGTAAACCAAAAAAAAAAGTTATATTTAATGCCAAATAATATCGGGAGTTACATACTTTTACTTAACAAAACTTATTATAAAACAATATATTATTCATGGGATAATAACAGCTTCTCAATTTTTTAAATCGCCATATATTTTTTGTTGTGGCTAACACGTAAATATTTTAGTGTACAAGCTAATAGCATGTGTACATTTAAGAGTATTAGCAACGTACACAAAAGGCGTATTAGTCGGGCCCTACAGTCTAATTCCGTACACAGTTCGGCCCGAGCTCCCGGTACGGAAATACGTACGTGAAGAAATTTATTTTTTTTCTGCTTATTATGCCTGCCCACATTGGGCCATTGCAGAACAGAATTTATGAAAACTTTTATTGATCTGGCCAGATCGAAGAATTGGTTTTTTCCAGCCAGCTGTCTCCATCTTCCAGGGAAGAGATTTTTCTTTAAATTAATAGACTATTGCTAATTATTTTTGTGTTATGAATTCTTTCTTGTTGAAAAACTTTTTTTCTTTTATTTAATAGACTATTAAAAACAAGTTGAAAATTAAATTAATGAATTAATGAACAAATTAAAAATGAATGAACAGAATTAATGTTAATTATTTAACACGTTTAAATGTTACATTATTATTAAATGTGATATTAACATCACCAAATATTTTTTATAGTATTTTTTTACTTTCACTTACCTATATATGAAATATATAGTAAGTGGAAGTATTGCGATCGTGAAAAATTTCGACTTCCGGGGGGTTTTGGGGGACCCCAGTCCAATTAACCAAGTCCCGCGAAATGGTCAGTGTGTTTGTGTGTCTGTGTGTGTGTGTGTGTGTGTGTGTGTGTGTGTGTGTGAGTGTGCGCGCGCGTGTGTGTGTGTGTGTGTGTCTGTGTGTCTGTGAACAGACTAGCTCAAAAATTATGAACAGTGCGAACCTGAAATTGGGTATTTAGTGTAGGTATATGCCCGCGATGTGACAGCAAAAATTTCATCAAAATTGCTTAAAGGGAGGGGGTACTTTATTTAATAACTTTTTACGTTTATTTCGATTTTCTCAAAAACGGCTCTAACGGTTTTTTTATTAAACTGAGAATTTCATGTATTAATATGCCCGAGATATGACTGTAAAAATGTCATCAAAATTGATTAACCGCAGGGGGCACTTTACTTTATAAAGTTAGTATCATTTTCCCGTGTTTTTTTATTTAGTCAAAAACGGCTTTAACGATTTTGATCAAACTGGGTATTTGATGTATGTATATGCCAAATATGTGATAGCCAGCATTTCATCAAAATTTGTCAAAGGGAGGGGGCACTTTTTTTAATAACTTTTTTGCCATTTTTAACTTTTTTTAGATTATCTCAAAAACGGCTTGAACGATTTTCATCAAATTCGTCATGTTTAATGAAAATTAGGTGTTCTTTAATAAAAGGTAAGCTTTATCATTATTAAAATGTTCTGAGGGGGCTTAAGTGGGGTAGGGGCCTTTTTTGTTTGTATGTTTTTATTTCCTATGAAGTATCTTTGTTTATATTTATATGGAGAAATCAACGGTCTCTCGTTACGCCTACAAAATAAGAAATGGCTTAATATGAGATATGATATAAATAAAGAAAACATTTAGAGGAGAAAAAAAGAAAAATATTCAGTCAACTCATAAAACTCGTTGGGCCCACGCATGCGGAGTACGCCTTTAATGACAGGTCATTGTTCATAATTAAAGCCGTTCTGTTCATTTGAGAAGTGGTATTTAACAAAACACAGTAATTCTAATTTAAGTAAGTTGGTAAGTGAAAGTTGTGTGTTGCGAGCACGCACCAGATTTTTTTGTTAGAAGGTAAAAGTTTTATTTTTCACTATTATTTACAATTAAAGTTAGCTTAACTGCTATTCGAAATAGGTTTATTTATTTTATTCTTTTTTTGTTTACCCTTTTAAATTCCTTCATTTTTAAGGTTTTGTTTATTTTTTATTTACCAGCCTATGGAAGGCGGAATTGGTGGATTAAAAATATAATTTTTTTGATCGCCCACCGCCGCCACACTTTTATATCTAAAATACTCGATCGATCAAAAAGCTCTTCAATGATATAGGGTGATCTCAATATCATTAGACTAGCGAGCATAGCCAAAAGTATATCCAAGTATGTTGTTCGTGTGGGATCAGATCTTTCTGACCCATTTGATGCTGTTAGTGGAGTAAAACCAGAGGATGCAATTGAATGTCTTATTTTCAATTTAACAGCAGAAATTTTTGAGAGAGGATTTTGAAAGATCTGTGAGTGAGTTAGGGTTTTCAATTAATTGAAAGAAGTCAAAATATATGCGTGAAAGAAAGACAATAGCAAATCCGGAATCCTTTTTAGAAGTTATGGATTAACAATTTGAAAGAGTCAATACCTTTATCTATCTGAGAGTACAACTAAATCCAATGAATAGGTGGTAAATACAGGGATGGCAATAGTCAAAATATGCTCTTATGGAAAGGCAAGTATATTTTTCGAATATTTCAGAAAGAAGAAAAAATGTTTAAGGTTAATAATAATTTGATCATTTTTTAAAAAATTAATAATACAATAAGCCGCATAAGTAATGAATAAATTAGTATAAACTTAAGATTTAATGACATGCGGGCGCCATGTCGTTCCACAGCCGGTAAATTATTTAGCAAATTATTTCTCACTTGTCCCGATCCTGTAGTGTAGCTAAGGGGGATGGTTTTAGTTAAGCGACGCCTCGGGAAAATTAATTTTGGAATCATAAAAATGAATTTTAAATTTTAATTTTTAAATTAAACCCCCTTGACATAACATCACCTTGAATATTAAATAGAATTTAATAAGGGGAAAGAAGATGAGCGTTTAATGAAGCGACCGTTTGCGGCTCCTAAACAAAATGAAAACCCTCGGATGTAATAATTTGGCACAGAAGTTATTTTTTTGAAAGGCTAAATTGTAACGATGGGGGTGAAAATTTTAATTAATAGAATCTGTGAAAATATGAAAATCTCTATCGTAAAATAGCCTTTTGCATTAGTTAGAGTAGATTTTATTTTAAAACATCAACGGTATTTCCGGGACCTTGCCGTCTTCAGGTAAAACTGACCACCGGGTTTGAACATATACGGTACTTTACATTATTATATTAAATTATTAATTCAATTTAATTGCCTGGTAGCACCCACAATACATAGCAGAATCTAGGATCAGTAATTCAGTGTGTTAGTTATGATATACACAATATTAGGGAGATGTGCAACAAATGTTTTTTCTTAATTTAGTATTAAACAGGCCCATGCTTCAGAAATTAACACCCATGTCTATTACTAGTTCCCGTGGTCAGAATTGAATAAAATTGTACAGATACGCATATTAAATAAATGCGAACTCATTGGAAGCATATATGGAACGAAGAATAAATATAATGAAATGCTTCAGTATTAGACAGGGTTGTCTATTACTGGTTACATTACTCAAAAAGTGTTTCAATAATAGACACCACTGCTATGTGGCCTGCGTCACTTAAAAACAAATTCCCGATAGTTTACAACTAAGAAATGATGACCAGCTGTTTAAATAATTTACTTTAAAAAAAATTATTAATAAAATTTTGGAATTACCTCCTTAAGGAAAGTGGTACGCAAATCTCGCCGAAGAAGACAACAGGCTAACCTCACACTACAAATCGGCTGTGCCATAGCCATTTTGGCTTGACATCATCTGTAGTCCTGTGGCAAGCCATCAGAGTGTTCTAGCAACAAATTTAATTGAATTTGGGGCCTCTAGGTAGATTAAATAGCTTATTTTTTTAATTTGAATCTCCAAGTGTCGATTACTAGTACAGTGTCTATTACTGGTATATTTACCTTACCAATGCAATGTAAAATGTTGTACATGGTTTATCAAAATACGATGAAGTTCACACCTTTATTTTTAACTCTCTACGATAAATTTTTATTAAACACATGGACATCAAAAGATTAGATGAATTTTTAAAATACAACTACCCTCACATTACTTGGCCATGCTAGTTGGCGTTATTCATTGATACTAAATAAAGAAATACCACAATAGTGTTACAGTAAATTATAATTAGTGTTTTTCAAATATAATTAAAACATTACATACTAACATAAACCGAAACAATCTCTCCCTGGTAGGGCCGGACAGTGTCCTCATGTACATTTATATACTAAGTCGGTAGGGCTTAAAAAAAAAACTTCGATTTGTACAGTTCTGGAATAAGTACTACAGCACTTACCACAAGGCCACCTCAGGGCCAAGTAGGGTCTATTGACAAAAATGTCGAGAGCTATACACACAATAGAAAAGTTCTTGAAAAACTCAGACAAATGGTTTAATAGCAAAGCCACTTCGAGGTCATTGAAGCCGAATAGTTTTATACTTTCACAACAATTTTGGATTAAATTATTTAGATTCTCAAAACAAATTTCATAATTAACCATAGGATTACCATAGAGTATCTGATTTTTAGTTTTACCAATTAAAAAAATACCCCAAATATTTTTTTAAGATTTATTTTATGAGATAACTAACTTAATATATATAAAAATCTGGTGTCCCGATGTTTGTCAGAGTTAAAATCAGTAACTACTCAACTGATTTTGATGAAATTTGGCTCATTGTGTGTATTTTTGTCCAACTTAAGAGATAAAAGCTAGTTTTTATCTCGATTATTGGCCTCAGTATTTCTTTTTTTGCAAATTAAATGCTTATTATACCTCAATTGAGTGTGATTACTTGTAAGTTCTATAATTGTCCAACAGATGGAGGTGTAAGTTGATTTATTGACACCACAATTCATTTTCTTTCGATATTTAGGGAGGGTAAGCTTTCTATTTTTTTCGGCTTGCACGAGGAAAATCCGTGGTTTTCCCATGGCAAATTATAAGTCTTGGGAAACATCGCATGTATTTAATTTTGCAAAAGACAGGTTAACGAAAATCATTGTGCGCCTATCAGTATAACCTCCTGATATGATATCTCATATCATCATGTGTTATGTTCTGAATATTGATTAATATGTATTATGGCAAAAGATTAATTTGTTACATTTTTGCTAAGTGTCTTCTGTTGTGATTGTACTAAACCTTGTTCCAATTATATTCTTTATTAGGTCCTTTAACCCATCTAAATTCTTTACAGAACAATTTTAAATTTGGCGTGAAGTTCTATTTTAAATTCCGTTGGTTTTTAGATTAGCTGAAACGTTTTGATCTTTATCAGTAAATTTTGATTTGGCAAGGAGTAGGATATAACTAATTCAACGCATTATAGCTACTGAGCCACATCAACGAGTGGCAGGGTCTGCTAATATTTACATATTTATAATTACAACAGTGGATGTAAAAAAAAGATTTATATTATATTATATTATGTTATATTATATTATATTATATTATATTATATTATATTATATTATATTATATTATATTATATTATATTATATTATATTATATTATATTATATTATATTATATTATATTATATTATATTATATTATATTATATTATATTATATTATATTATATTATATTATATTATATTATATTATATTATATTATATTATATTATATTATATTATATTATATTATATTATATTATATTATATTATATTATATTATATTATATTATATTATATTATATTATATTATATTATATTATATTATATTATATTATATTATATGATTAATATATTATATTATATTATAGGGATTTTTCCAGATAATTAGACATGTCATTGCCACATATTCTAAAATTCACCATTCATGATATAAAATATATTTAACTAATCTACACATTCAAAAGTTTACATGTACTTAAACTACAACTGTTGAAAACAAAATAATTGTTTGAAATTTATTATCAATGCCTTTATAAAATCATAGTTTAATAATTTAAATTATATCAACGAGCCCTCAAGCCATTTTTTCTTTTCATTCAACTAATGTACTTCTTCTGGATACAAACTGTTACAGAAAATTTTCAATTCACGTTTACATTAATCTGGAATGTTTTTCTGACAACTAATCATTTTTTACAGATTTTTCATTTAATAATTTAGGTGCAAAACAGGGTGGAAAAATATTAATGGGGTCCATGAGCCCTCGGTGTTATTCTTGGGTTAACACTACTTGTCTCGCGTCCTCGAATCAACAAGAGTGCTCTCGTTGTATACTGAGAGATACAAAATTATTCGTACAAGGTTAAGAATATAAGAGATAAAATGATTCAAATGTCTTCAATCAATAATTTATCAACATGGCGTTCTATCTATGAGATACTAAGATGATATTTTGTTTAGAAACATTTTTCTGATGTAAATTACAATAAATGTGAATTACATCAGCATTTCTTACTTGATATAGTTACTAAATAAAAACAAGAAATTATAAATCTATTAGTGCTTTATACTTCACTTGAAAAATGACGGTGCAGCGCAATCAGTTGTCTCCATTCAGAATCCAAAAGTACTGTTAAATCATGCACTCAAAAAAAAAAAAAAAAAAAAACCATTACCCTGGTTGGGAACGAAATTCAACTTTTAATTGAAACAAATAGTCTTCTATCTCTCAGATATAGCGTGGGCAGTGGATTGTTAAATATTCATAAGAAATTAGACAGCATATCTCTGGTTCCGATTTTTCAGTGTCAATTTATTTTATCACTTTAAATAAGCCATAACTAAAGTATACTGTTCAGGTACTTAACTTTTCGTACAGTATATTATATTTTTAACACATCTGTTTTTTATAAAGTTTGGCATATCATTACTTTTTTTTCTGATTTCCTCAAAAAAGGCTCTAACTATTTTGATTTTATTTTTAATGTCTAATGAAAATAAAGTATTCTTCCTTATCAAGTAGGTTTTATCATCATAGAAATGTTCTGATGGGACTGAAATGGTGAAGGGAAATTTTCTTTTTGTAAAGTATAATTTCTTCCTGAATAATAAATGAAATTATATTATTTCAACAGAGTACTAAATACTAAATTATGAATTTTAAAGACGAAAATAACTTTTTATGATTGAAGCCCTTTTGTCCAAAGACGATTGATATTTTTTCCAAAAAAGTAGTCAATTATTCGTGTCCTGAATATACTATATATAAACCTGGGATATACAGCTAGTATTGTATACATTTTAATTTATATTATTCTTGAATTGATTGAATTAATTTCTGTAGGGGAGAGCGGGGTTGGTTGGCATAGGGGGTAGGTTGGCCATTGGCTTATAGTTTCCGTCAAACCAGTTATGAAGGCCCCACCATTGTACCGGGTCACATGCTTGACCTCGGGAGTCTTGTCCTTAGTTTTCAATCCGATGCTAACAGTGTAGATAAGAGTGTGCTTCATTGATTGATTTTACAACATTCAAGTAAATTTTTATATTTTCAGTAAATTTGGTTTAAAGGCATGGCAAAACATTTGACTCCGATTCTGTTCACATAGCCCCAAACTCTTTTGAAAAACCTTACCTTTCGACTAACCAGTTTCTTGTTTGATTGTTCTCCCCTGTCCCGGCAGCCATCTTTCATATGATCTCTCCTGTGGGGTTAGTTGGCTCTCTTTAACTGGGTTTGGTTTGCGTATTAGCAATTAACAGAATCAAAGTAAACATAAACAAAGGTGAAACTACAAATTGTCTTTAGTTCCAGCAAGGAGGATGAGAGCAATTTTTCTTATGCAGAAAGTGATGACAGTCTAAACTTCTATCTTCTTCTATTGTCACTCTATTTTCCCTTAAAAGCTGTTAAAAACCGATTCATAATTATTATACCATCATAGTGCAGCTTTTAATAACAATAATATCTGTCAGGCAGTACTTCAATGAGGTGGCTAAATAACCCCACCTTATAGGCCAACCTGCCCCACATAGGGGGTTGATTGGCATACTCTGGATTGACGAATTCTTCAATTTTCTATGATCTTAGTATTAAATATTATGTGGTCAAAAAAATACTTGAAGTTCTCTAATACTTGGAGCTTACAGTGGTATCAGCCCTATTGGAATTATATAAACAGGAACGACTCAACAATCAAAAAAGTGAAAACTGTTGCCAACCAACCCCGCTCTCCCCTACTATTCTTTAAAAAAATATTTTCCAGTTTAGTAATCTGTTGCCTAGCGACGTTAAGCAGATTTAAGAAATCGATTGATTTAAGAAATATATATACAAATATCGGGTGATGAAAAAGTGGAAAAAAAAAAGTCTTAATCCTCAAATAATATGAAGTTGAACATGATCAAAGATAAGAATAAAAAACAATAAGGAAGAATCTAAAATATAGAATAAAAATAAAATCTACTGAGTATATAGCTTAAGGAAAGTAAGAACAATGAGAGAAAAACAAAGGCATAAAGACTTCAACTTATCAGACTTATGAGCTTATTTCCTATCTGCACATTCTTACACTTTTGGAGTTTCGCCATACTGACAAACCATGAAATTTTACACGACCGTCAATTCGGTTTTAGGATGTTTTCGTAGGAAGTCACTTCTGAATTAGTAATGAATGGAAAACAAAATTCTCGTTTCCTTGTTTCAGGTCCGGTTTTTGGTTTTTTTACTTCCTCGATTTCTTTTTAACGTCACTAGGCAACAGAAAATAATTCAATGCGCCAGAATAATATAAATTACAATTTATACAATACTAGCTTTATATCCCGGTTTCACCCGGAGAATTTCATTATTTTAAATACCAATTAAAAGCGAGATTTTGTATTATAATAACGATATTTGTAACAATAAAGAATGTACTTCGAGATTGGCTGAAGTTATGCAATTTTAATCTGGACAAGTGTTTGCACCTGGTATAAAAGAACCACTCAGCGAAATTTGGAGCATTTAGGACAAACGGTATGGATTTCTGTAAAGAACAAACAAACAAACAGAATTTCATTTTTATTTATATAGATAGAATAGACAAGACAATATTTTGCTTAATTGTACAGTTCAGAACATTTTCATATTCGATATGTTCTTTTTCTCCTCTCCTTATTGGTTTTTCTTCGTTTGGTGGGTTTTGTCCAGGGTAAAAGAGGTGGGCCATGGCGATGGGCTAGGCCAAGATTCGAATCAGGGTCTCTGCACCACTGCGGCGCGTTAAACAACCACGCTTCCAGTGTGCGTATCATATGCGTCGTTTTCGATGAGTTTTGGGATCAGTGAAGAGAGGAGGTTTCGATGGCTGCGGTTACAGGCTCCAGTAGTGTAGTTGGTAAACGAGCCGCTACAGGAATGCGGGTTTTATTCATGGTTATAAAGGATAAAATCCAACAATAAAATTGTAAAAAAATTTATAATAGCATATCAATACAACACTAGGGTAGGTATAACATGTAAATGATAATGAAAATGGATATATGTAGTTTAGTAATGACATGGATAATATTTAATTTTGTTTTTAAAAAAAAAAGATTTATTTTTTTTTAGAATAACATGATTGACATCTTTAAGGTTAAAATTATTTTGAATTACAAAAGCAATAATGTATTAATGAAATAAAAGGAGGTTTAAATAAATATAGAAAAGTTTTATAAATCTATAAAAATGGTTGGACGAAATTAGTGAAAAGAGAAAGTGAATGGATGGGTCAAAATAGGTAAATAGTGGCAGGTTAAAATAGCATTCAGATAATACTGATAAGGTGATCATTAAGATGTATGGAAATCGCGACTTCTCAAAGTCACACATTTTTCCAAATTCATTTTTTATTTATGTTTTCATTTGCCCTATAACAAACACTTATTTCTTTTATTATTAAATACAAGTTTTTACTAGTGATACTTCGGCAATGCAAGCATGATACTCCAAGTCGTCTGATTTTATAATTCTCTATGTTTGTTTGATGAAAACTTCATTTATTTACCATGAAACAAGTAATTTACATTAAATGAACAGGACGGCTTTAATTATGAACAATGCGTGTACTCCGAATGCGTGGGCTGAACGTGTTTTATGAGTTGACTGAATATTTTTTCTTTTTTCTTTCCTCTATAGGTTTATTTGATTTTTTTCATATTTCATATTTAGACATTTCTTATTTTTAAGGCATAACGCGAGACTGTTAATTTCTCCATGTAAACTAAAGCAGAGGTACTTTATAAGAAAACAAAAAAAGGCTCCCTTCCCTATTTATGCCCCCTCAAAACATTTTAATAATGATAAAGCTTACCTGATATTAAAGAAGACTTAATTTTCATTAAACATGACGAATTTGATCAAAAACGTTTGATCCATTCTGGATAAAATTGTAAAAATTAGACAAAATTCAGGTTCCCCTCCGTTAAACCAATTTTGATGAAATTTTTGCTATCACATCCTGGGCATATACATACATCAAATACCCAGATCAAATTGATACATCAAAGATATACAGATACACAGATATACATACATCAAATTGATTTTGATCAAAATCATTAAAGCCGTTTTTGAGTAAATAAAAAAAAAACGTGAAAATGAAACAAAATTTATTAAGTAAAGTGCCCCCTCTAGTTGATCAATTATGATGAAATTTTTACAACTATATCTCGGGCATATAAATAGATCAAATACTCAGTTTAATCAAAATCGTTAGAGCCTTTTTTGATAAAATCGAAAAAAACGTATAAAGGTATTAAATAAAGAACCCCCTCCGTTTGACCAATTATGATGACATTTTTGCTGTCACATCGAGGGCATATACTTACACTAAATACCCAATTTCAGATTCGCACGGTTTATAGTTTTTGAGCTAGTCTGTTCACACACACGCAGACCACTTGGTTATTTTGACCCAGTGGGCCCCAAAACGTGTATTTCCGTTGAAAAGCGGAAGTCGAAATTTTTCACGATCGCAATACTTTCCCTTACTATATATTTCATATATAGATAAGTGAAAGTAAAAAAGGCCAATATGAATAATTTCCCTAAAACAAGGCATACTCATTGCTCTGCAACGTATTCTCCAATTCAAGAATTATTGCTATATTTTTTTATTTATTTTCTAGCTTATCGATTATCCGTTGCTACGATCTTTGAAAAATGAAAATCTCACCCATTTTCTATACATGAACTTTCTTTAATAGTTAGCAACCAGTTGTCAAATTTTGTTGAAATCGTATGCAATATAGAAAGCTTCCTGGGAGCACATTAATCAAATTCCTAAAGCCTTATGGCGATCTGTTGAATGCATCTTGGTTTAGTAATGCAGAAAGGACAAACATGCTGAGCAAGGGCGTACCCAGGATCAAAACTGGGGGGGGGGGGGCAAGCTAAAATCTAGGGGGTGGGGCAAGCTATGGTCGTTCAGGTAGTAACATCTTCCGCGGAAAAGGTGAATGAAGCCAAAATTATATATAATTATAGCATTGCTTTATCAATTAAGTTATTACAATTATTTTCTTGAAAAAAGTATTCTATCATTGCTTCCAGTCTTAAGAGCCTAAAAAATTATTGCTTCCAGCCTTCCAGGGGGGGGGCTGCTGCTGGGTACGCCCCTGCCCCCCGCTGGGTACGCCCATGATGCTGAGTTACATTCATTTTTATAATAAATAATTGATATAATAAACCTGTCAACAATAAGAACAAATTCGCTAGAATAATTTTCGTAATATACAACTTGATATTTTTAAAATAGTAGCTGACCCGTGCAAAGCATTCCCACTCTAACCTACCTAAAACCCACTTAATTAAAATACCTACACACCGTTTATTTAGTATCGTATAGTGCTTATTTAGTGCGTCATGGGCATAGGTAAAGGTAGATGTATTTAAATTGTAGATTATTTATTTTTTGAAGCATAAGTTTAAGGTATTTACATAGTATTAACGTGTTTACAGGACCTCTTTGAACCATAGGGGGATCCAGCCGAATGTAAAGGGGGGCTGCTGTCCTAAAGGGGGGGCTGCAGGCCTACAGCCCTTCATTTTGATCAGCTAATCACCTTTATGTATCTTTGCCACAACTAAAATTCTACTTGTTCTGCACATTATTTGTTCTTTAACTTGCTTCCTTACATTAAGGAAAGTCAAATTCTATCTTTTAATGACCCTGGATCCGCCAATGCTTTGATCACTATGTTTAATGTATCTGTGATTGTTTGTAGGTGGGTTTGTTTTACACAGACATAGATGTCACTGAAAGAGCACACCCTGGAAAACTCTTTATATATTATGTAAATACACGTATTTGTTTCGCGGAATACGATTGCGCTGGTTCCATTGACTGAAATCGCATGTTTTTGTATGTAACTCGTAAACGAAGGGGCTAATCGAAAAAATGTATAAGACAAAAAATGTTCTCCTTGAAAACCTGACAAGATTGACACCATTTAGAAACCTCCTCGACCATTTTACTCGCAAAAACTCCGGTTTTGCGCTTAAAACTCGCAATCAAAGATGAAAGGAGTGATTTGTATATTTTTCCGGTGTAGCAGTTAAAAAAAGATTTAAAATGATGTCTCATTCATGAAATTTAATGAAGTATTAAGGAAGTCACCGAGCGTACCGACAAAAAAAAAAGGCCTTGAAAAATAATATATATAATGATTAGCGTTACCAAATTTTAAGTTTACTTTTCAATTATTTAATTTTTTTGAAAATATTTTTGTTGAAAAATGTAAGTACAATACCTACTATCGCAAGATAAGTACTACATTAGAAACATTGCCGGAAGTTTACTCCACAACTTCCCAAAGTTTCATTGCGATCGTATTATTGGTTTCTTAATGCATAAAGGGCAAAGAGACTTATATTCATTTTTATAGATTAAATATTTCATCGGATTTAATCATAACTGGACTATATTATAATATTAATGCATGTTATATAATTGTTTTTAAATGTAATATAATTAGTTGATAGATTTTGAGAAATAAAATATATTTGTCAATGTACATAGGCAATAGTAATTCTAAATAAATATTGTTTTTCGTTTGAACAGGGAAAATAAAAAAAAAATATTGTTTTCCTTTTACATGAACTTTTTTCATACTTTGATGAGGAAAATTAATAATTTCTTACATTCTGTCGGAAAAGTTTGTTTCCTAACTGATGTTGATAAAGACCAGACGTTCCTTTTTAAAGATGCAAGAATATCTTTGGGAGTTCAGAGAATTTAATCTTAGTTCATAGCAGACTTTGCAGATGTTTGAAAGAGTAATGAGCCGGCAAGAAGATATCCTTTGAGGTAAAAAATATGCTCTGGCTTCGTTTGTTAAAATAAAGAAATAAACTGATCTTATTTGGCCCTCAGTTTTCACCTATTTTTTTATGAAATAAATGAATGTATTATCATTATTATTAATATTACAAAGCGATACATGCCTATATTAAGGCTTAGCCTGCTCCAGTATTAACCGTCATGTTTCCCTATCAAATACGGCTGGCTTCCAATCAAATGTACCAAGTAAATATGGGAGTTTCTCAGGATTAATGACTTGGAACATGTCTGCTTCTGTATGAATATTTTTTGGCTCCGCCAATCTTCTTTTACGCAAATCGGTCCAAATATTCTTCGGAGATTTTTCCTCGAACCAGACAATTCATTAGCTATAGTAATTGTCCATATTATTATTATGGACAGGATATGGACATATATCAATATGAGTTATTGATGAGAATTGGACGGATCAGAGTCCATAAACGTTAGGCCCTACTAGTAACAACAGAAAATATCGACTGCATAATTATCAATCATCTACAAGTAACTGCGGTACTTGAAACATTAAAAACCCATTATTTCTCAATAAAAAATATTCTATTCAGATGGCAAAAAAGGAATAACTAGTTGCATTTGTAGTGTAAAGTATGTTTAAACCTAGGACAGTCTA
The DNA here is from genome assembly GCA_911387785.2 of Aelia acuminata. Taxonomy (NCBI): domain Eukaryota; kingdom Metazoa; phylum Arthropoda; class Insecta; order Hemiptera; family Pentatomidae; genus Aelia; species Aelia acuminata. Next base: position 203,599,962 of record OU426978.1, on the reverse strand, counting down.
TATAAAATAGGATTTAAAAGAGTACTACTTAGTACTAATGTATGACATTTTGCCGGACTCACAATTAAAACACATTCGAAACGGGGGTTATGTTATCAACCTTTAGTATACTGAAACTATACATTTTTATTTTAACTGTATAGAAAATACACAGGTAATGTGCACCTGGCTCTCAACCACAGTGGCTAAATGTGCAGGGTAACTGCGCATTCAGCTCTATCGAAGCACCGCATGAAAATATTTCAGGGATATTAAGAGGGCATTGGATGAAACGATTTGAAGGGATGGACCTCAAAACTAGGAGAGATGGAACACCATTGAGTGGAATGGGCCCCATTAAATTAAATTGTACACGATAAAAGAAGAATAGTTGCTGAAGTGCGAGGGAATGGGAGCGGTCTCTAACTGGAAATAAATCTACTTCGGATCCGGAATAGTATCTATTTCAATAAACGCCATTCCAAACCCTCACCGACCCAGTTAGTAATTATTATATAATTTCTAAATGGAAGAATGTAAATTGATTCTAAATTTGATAAGCTGTTTTGAAACTTATCTCGTACCTCTAAGTATAAAAAAAAAAAAAAAAAAAAAAAAAAAAAAAAAAAAAAAAAAAAAAAAAATGAAACTATTAAATTATACATTAATTTTAACACTAATTTTGGTACAAAAAATTTTATATAAAACTAGCTAGGGGGCCCGGCTTCGCTCCGGTAGTTGTGTGGTGGTTTTAATAACAGAAAAACTTTAAAATTAAAGGAAATATTGAACAAAATTAGCACTTTCTTGAAACTTTTAACATGGTATCAATATTAAGATTCAAGATCTGCAGAGTCCGCCCAAATAAGGAACCCTATATACTTCAAAGGGGGTTGAAAATGGTAAATGATCAATTAATTTTGCAGCAACTTTGTCGAGTCATGCATCGTTTTTAATGGTTTCTGTGATTCTGAATCCTATAAGCCCATTCCATTATTATTATTAGATTATAGTTGAAAAATCTATTAGTTAAAAAAAACCATATTTCGAGAACTTAAATGCCGACTACTGTGAGGTCCTATTAGAACCAGAAGTTTAGAAACTACCGAAGATTCATGGAAACTTTTTTTTAAGACCTTTCTTCCATTTCAATCTCCATTAAGATACCCCCCTCCCCGTAATTTGGCCGGACTCTGCACCTACTATTACGAAGTGAAAACCAAAATATCATGACAATTTTTTCATCATATTTATTTTTATCCTGAACTATGAGGGGTGATAAAATCTTACTTACTTTACTTTTGCAGGTCTAGTCCCTCAATGGGTTGCCTGTTTAAGTCAGAGCGTCCCTCCACTTCTCTCTATCCACCCAGTCCCCTTCTTCAAGTCCCCTGCCGGCCATCTCCTCCTCCACGCAGTCCCTCCACCGGGTTCGGGGTCTTCCTCTTCTCCGTCTTCCTGGTTGTTCCCACAGCAGAAGTCTCTTTGGCCACCTAGGTTCTGGCATCCGCTGGCAGTGCCCGTACCATCGTAGTCTGCTCCTACCAATCCTCTCTGGAACTCCTTCGGTCACTCCCATCCTGCCCCGAATCTCTGCAATTCTGACTCTTTCTAGGCGGGTAGTCCTAAGACATCTCCTCCAGAAATCCATCTCTGCCGCCTGTAATTTGGAGTATAGTCCTGGGTTAAGCGTCCAGGTCTCTGCGGCGTAGCTGAGGGATGGTTCGACAATACTCCTAAAAATTCTTATTTTGTTTTCTGTCGAGATGACCGTGTTCCACAGTACTGGGTGCAACATTCTAGTCACCTTTCTTGCAAGGCCCACTCTTCTCCTAACTTCGGGTTCTGATGTGCCATTTTCGTGTATTATTGACCCCAGGTATTTGAAGGAGTTTACCCTCTTGCAGATTTTCCCATTAATCTGAAGGTCCGCGGCCTCATTACAGTTCACTGCCAGGTATTCGGTCTTTTCAAAATTTATTTGTAGACCCCACCTGATGTATTCCCTTTCTAGGTTCCGTAGTGCTTCTTCCAGGCCATCTCTGTTATACGCGACCACTACTTGATCATCAGCAAAGAACAGGGAGAATAACATATGACCGTTTATGTCTATTCCTTTTCGTTCCCAACGTGCACTCCAATCTTTAACTGCTTGTTGGATATAGATTTTAAACAGTGTTGGCGACATACTGCATCCCTGTTTAAGGCCCTTAGTAGCAGAGAAAGGTTCAGACAATCGAGAGCTTAGCTTCACTCTGTACTCGTCCTCACTGTACAGATATTTAACTGCATTTATTAGGGCATCGCTTATTCCTGTGCTCTTTAGGGATACCCACATTTTATACCTTGGTACACTGTCGTAGGCCTGTTCTAGATCTATAAACGCTAGGTGTACTCCCCTTCCTTTTTCCATTCGCTTTTCTATCAGCTGCCTTAGGAAAAATATACTATCCGTGCAGGATCTTGCTGCTGTGAATCCAAACTGCTCTTCCGGGGTGATAAACTCCTCTTCTAACTTCTGCTTTAGAATTCTCCCAATTATTCTCGATACAGAACTCTGGACTGTATCTTCTGGACTGGACTCTTCTGATAAAATCTTATTGAAAAAATGCTGTAATTGGAGTTAGTCATTTTGTCAACTGGAATGCTCATCATATATAGTAATAAAACCATTTTTCATAATTACATACAATAAGAACACTTTAAACTTTTTATTTTCGATTTATAATCAGTCAATTCAGCTCTCCTTTTTTGTTTTGTCTGTTTTTATTCGCTCACTGTACTACTAAAACAAGTTCACTTATATTGCATTAAATTTACTTAAGTATATGTTATATATTGATTAAATGTAATGTGTTAATCAATTAACCTTCTTATGAGAAAATTAATTTTGTAAGGTATCCAGGCGGTTTTCTAATTGATATGTAAAATCATAATTTTATTTTGAAAGCAAAGGAGAAACTAATTATTTTCGCTTGATGTTTTAGTAATTTAAAAAGAACAGCTGTAAAATACATAACCTTTACAATCTGAACGAAATGAATGAACAATAAACATTGAGTGAAACACACCCTAGCGCTTCCTGGTAGTCTGCAGCTCGAACTAAATTTTTCATTCATAAACTCGTATGTAATCTTCAGGTAGGCTAATTAAATGGCGCGAGAGGCTTAAAATTACAGTCCTTTTCTCTTCAATTTTACACCCTTAAGAGAAAAACGGAAGCCTTCTTCTCCGTTAGAGGTTATGTAGCAACACGCTGACATAACTTTACTAAACGTATGTTTAGTCGTTTTTTAGCCTTATCGGCACGCACATTGTACACTTTGCTTTATAATATATATTGATTATAAAACAAAAATGTAGTTATAAAACAGTAGCTACTAGATACTAAAAAGTAGCCATATGCCCCCACTTTACTGCTTCTTATATTAGGTCCAAAATGGAACAATCCAGAAAGGCCTAGAATATTCCCGTCACATGCAGAACATTTGATTATATACCACTACGGTTATGTATCGGTTCCAATAAAAGTCTGTTAATTTTAGTTGTAACATAAATGTTCATCAATTTTTTGTTTCACGTCAAGGTTAAGGAAAAAAAAAGCGATATTCAAACATTTATTATAATACAAAACCCACCGATTACCTAAGCATGTATTAATGTCTACAATAACGATAGATGTAAAAGAATAAAGTGGAGCGCATATTGAGACACTCACGACGCAGAGCAGAGCAGTTTTTGCAATACGTGTGGTAGATAGGAAACTTCGCTGCCCTGCTCTGCGTACCAATATGCGCGGTTCCTATCTAAGGCCGAGCGCACATTGAGACACTCGCGGCGCAGAGCAGTTTTTGCAATACGTGTGGTAGATAGGAAACTTCGCTGCCCAGCTCTGCGTACCAATATGCGCGGTTTCTACCAAATCACTTTCCACAAAAACTGCTTTGCTCTGCTCAGCGTTGCGAGTGTCGCTATTTATATCTAGCCTCAGTAGGAAGTCTATAACATAAAAAAAAAAAAGAATAATGACTGAAAAATAAGCAAACAAATGCAGTCATACGGTATTTTGAGACAAATTCTTATTACATTTTCTTCTTCTAGAAATTCTATTTAAAAGTCTAATAGCATAAATCAAGTATTTAAAACACCAGGTGACATTAAAAATATCACAAAAGAAAATAAAAAATATATTTTTTTCTAGCTCCTATTATCTTCTTGTATCGTTACTAAGGTAGTAAATTCATTATGATATTAGTCCCAATGTGCGCGGTTCCTATCTAATTCACGTTTCACAAAAACTGCTCTGCTCTGCTCAGCGTCGCGAGTGTATCAATGTACCTCTAGCCTTAGAGGGAAGTCTATAATATTATAATATTATAATTCTCTATGTTTGTTTGATGAAAACTTCATTTAATTACAATGAAACAAGTAATTTCCATTAAATGAACAGGACGGCTTTAATTATGAACAATGCGTGTACTCCAAATGAGTGGGCTGAACGTGTTTTATGAGTTGAGTGAATATTTTTCTTTTTTTCTCCTCTATAGGTTTATTTGATTTTTTTCATATCTTCTATTTAGCCATTTATTATTTTTAGGCGTTACGAGAGACAGTTAATTTCTCCATATAAACAAAAACAAAGGTACTTTATAGGAAACAAACATACAAAAAGGCCCCAACCCCCCCCCCCAAAAAAAAAAGTCCCATCAGAACATTTTAATAATGATAAAGCTTACCTGATATTAAAGAACGCCTAATTTTCATTAAACATGACGAATTTGATAAAAATCGTTAAAGCCGTTTTTGAGATCATCGAAAAAAACGTAAAAATTGGAAAAAAAATTATGAAATAAAGTGCCCGCTCCGGTTGATCAATTTTGATGTAATGTTGGCTATCGCATCTTTGGCATATACATGTCGCATATACATATACATCAAATACCCAGTTTGATCAAAATCGTTAAAACCGTTTTTGAGTAAATAAAAAAAACACATGAAAATGAAACAAAATTTATTAAGTATATATACATACATATACATACACTAATTACCCAATTTCAGGTTCGCTCGGTTTATAGTTTTTGAGCTAGTCTGTTCATACACACACACACACACACACACACACACACACACACACACACACACACACACACACACACACCGACACACACACACACACGCAGACCACTTGGTTAATTGGACTCAGGGGACCCCAAAAGGTGTATTTCCGTTGAAAACCGGAAGTCGAAATTTTTCACGATCGCAATACTTCCACTTACAATATATTTCATATAGAGGTAAGTGAAAGTAAAAAGGATAATGGCTGCAAAATAAGCTCACAAATGCAGTCATACGATATTTTGAGACAAATGAGACAGACGAATGCAATCATACGATATTTTGAGCATTATTACATTTTCTTCTTCTGCATTTAGAAATTATATTTAAAAGTTCTAATAGTATAAATCAAGTATTGAAAACCACCAGGTGACATTAAAAATATCATAAAAGATAACAACAAAACATATTTTTTTCTCTCTCCGATTATCTTCTTGTATCGTTACTAACGTACCAATATGATGAATGATATTATTTTAAAACAAAAAATAAATAAAACTTGCGGTTTTAGAGGCGTTATGTTATGATTTCATTTAAAATAAAACTTATTTCTGAACTGGATTGTATTCCTATAGAACGGGTTGATTTTATTTTTACCTCTGTAGGTGTTATTCATTTATCATACTAAGGATTTAACTCATCACTGATATCCAAGGACAAAACTTTCTCAAGTATTTTCTTTTCTGATTTCTTGGACTCGAATTTCTCACTGGTTTCTTAATTTCCTCTCTCAGCGTTCCTGTGTAAATTCTTCGAATACCAGATACCAACCACCTACTTTTACTCCATTGCATTTTTTTTTTTATTTGTTCCTTCTGAAATTTTACGTAAAATATTTATTTGTGATTAATTGTCCAAGCCTCTTTCAGTATTGTTTTTCATCTGCTTGATGACTCCATTACTGTACCCAAGTTATAATAATGCAGCAATATTTAATAAACCATTGACTAGAATATGTTTGTAAATCTTTTTAGTCCGTGAAACCCATACAGTTCAAAAATAAATACAACTAAAAAAATATGGAATATTTTTTAAATTAATTATACCAAATAAGCAAGGATTTTCTTCTGCAATACTGTTCCACAACTAATTCGGAGTGTGACATCATAGGTAACTAATTCGGATTGATCATAGGTTGAGAAAACGCAAAAACCCTATAAATAAAATAATCTTTTAAAAGTTAGGTAGATTTTTTAAGGATACGTTATTAATTAAAAGGTTTATTTTCCTTGCTAAAACCCTGATTAATGTTATTTCTATGTTTTGTTTTTAAGGCATACTGCAAATTATTACTTAATTAATTTATACAATATTTCATATCTATTTTTTATTATCACAGTAAGTACTGGAGAGTTAGCCTTGCTCTGAAGCTTAAGTCAAATGGTTATTTTTGTGTTACTTAACCGTTACAAGTTGATACTATTTCTAACCTTGTTAATTATTTGAGTTTAATAAAAAATGTTCAAACCCACCTTATTGTTACAATACTAAAAAAAATTAGAGCTCATATTGAAAATCAAAGACCTGGTTAAATTTAAGAATAAAAAAATAGATTAATCATTCAGTCGGATGAAAATTTCTACAAAGTTTAATTGTGCTTTTCTCAAAATGGGAAAAATGTCACTTCGAGCAGTTGTCTTATAAGGTCATATATTCAAAGGTTTCCAAAATTACTAAAAGACGTTCAATGAATTTCAATAATCTTGTATCTTAATTATTTCGCATTTTTATCGTATGAATGAAAAGGGTAGAAATCAATTATACGTACCTCAGTATGTATTTTATAGTTCAGGTTAAGTGAAATTTAATACTTTATAAAGCCGTGACTCGACAAAGCACTTTGTTCGAGTTCTAATTAAGTTTATTCAAGCTCTGCTCCTTCTTTTTTGTTCTACAGTAGCCGATCAGTTTGTCCAAAGTTTGATTGGTTCTCAAGTTGTTTCTGTAATTATTCAATAAATCGTTCACAGTCCATGGCGAAGTGTTCGCAATGGAGCAGGTTATTCCTGATACATTGCATGCGAATTTTTGTAATTCTATGTTAATAAAATCTAGTAACCATAATCGCAAGTCTAGGCTAATTGGAAAATTGATTATTAAAGGATCCGTTGACAACGATGTAGATCACGAAGAATATAAAGATAAATTATATGTGATATTTCATTTTTCCTGTTATTTCAGAAAATTTAAATTTATTGTATTTTAACTTTCAATACAAAATATCATAATGCTCCTCCATACTAATAAACTATATAATAATAGCGCGCAACACACAACTTTCAACTATCAACCCACTTGGAGTAGACCTCAACGTGTTTTGATATAGGTGTGAACCCCAATAGGCAACCTCACAGAAAATAGCTGTTTTCACGTCTGTTATTCTTCATAAGTTAAAGAGTATTATAATTGTTGAAAAATTTGAAAGACCTCAAAACTTGTCGATTTATTCTTTTTAAACTTGTTCATTTTTTTTAAAGAGGACTGAAACAATAAAAATTCATCAATTTTCGAATTTTTTTTTTAGTGCGATTTTCTATTTGTAAATATATCGTTAAGGTGAGTCGATGGGGGTGTAGTAGTAAATTAAAACTTAATTTACAAATGTTTAGTTCTTATGCCTTTCCGGAGACCGGTAACATATACTATGTCCTTTAAAACCGCCTTATATTATGGAACAGATATCTATTACGGAACTGAAGTTTGTAATAAAAAAAAAATTATTAAAGATTATCTTCTACCATGTGTATTTTACTCCGTTTAATTAATTAATTAGAGCATCACTTATTCACTCTCTAAACTGCAATAAAATCGTTATTTTTATTTGTGATAATACGGGAATGCAAGCGTCCATCTACTCGAGACTGATTTTATAATCCACTATTTATTTGTTGATAACATTTAGCTACTATGGAAACAAATTAATTCCATTAAATATTTATGTTTGAAACCACGTAGACGACTCTATTACACGAATAGAACGCTTTTACTTATAGAGGTCAGTCATTGAATGCGTACTGCGCATGCCTGGGTTCAACTTGTTTTAATAGTTGTCCAAACATTTTAATTTTTTCTCCTGTGATTGTTTCTCAATTTTTTTTTTTTTAATATTTTATACTTATTCATTTCTCGTTTTTAGGCATAATAAGAAACAGTTAATTTCCCATATAAACAAAATCAAAGGTATTTTATAGAAAATTTAGGTATTGTAAGCCCCGTCAGAATATTTCTATCATGATAAAACCTACCTGGTATTAAATAATACTTTATTCTCAATAAACATGACAAGTTTGATTGAATAGAGCCATTTTTGGAAAAATCGAAAAAAAAAAACATAAAAATTAAATAAAGTGCCTCCTTTGTTTGATCAATTTTCGCGTAATTCCAAGTATTGATAATTCCAATTTAATATAATTTAATAATTACAATCAATTTTTTGAAGATAATGAATTATGAAGTACGTGTTTACACTTGAAAACTATATTAAAACCAATATTAATTCAAACCCGATAAAAATTAAACGTTTAGAAAAATGAATCACTCGTGACAATATACATTTTCTGTTATTATTAGCGATGGACATCACCCAAAGGATCTTACCATTCAACCATGCTTTTAAAAATAGTATTGGAACCCTTTAATCGATCTCGGTTTGGAACACAGGTGTATCTTAAGTTCCCCTGTTTCAGAGTGTTCCGTTATCGGTCTGATCCAAAGTTTGAAACCAGGGCGTCCCTCGGCTGTAGCACAAGATATGTCCACAAAGTGCTTCCAGATAACGCAGTCAGTCTTAATAGGTTAAGTTATTAAGCCAGCGGGAATTCGTGGTACTATTAAGCCTTTGTAACTTAGGGTAAATTCAGATAAGGAAGATTGCGAAAGTAATATTTAATATATTAATACTTATTTTTGGACATATTAAAGAGAATGTGTAAAGTGGACTTATCCGGATAAATAGGAAAACATAAAGTATCGAGATAAACCCAAATATCTGGTGTGGTGAAAGCACATCAAACTACTTGCACTTACCACCCTACTTTCTGAACTAGAAATAGACATTTTTTTTTTTTAAATGGCCTACTCAAGTTCCTTCGGAAAGGGAACATATAAACCTTTGTTTTTCTATTTTGTTATTATTTCTTTTTTAATATTATTCTATTTTTTACATCTTGGTACTATATTATCGGGACTTAGTATGGATCATTCTATATAAACATCTGGATGGACGCTTCTAAACAATCGAGACTAGATGGTGGAATTTCGGCGATATATCGTGAATAGGAATCGATAGAATCTTTAATAATTAAAATTCCAATTTTTTAATGGTCAGTGCTTAAGTATTTTTCATAAAACGAAGGCAACGTCGTTTTCTAATCAGGTAAGGACATCAATATTTCTATATTTAAATCAATTGTTGAGGAAATAGTGTTAACAGTAATTTTTTTTTTTTTTTTTCTTTTTTTTTTTTTTTTTACGCATGGCGATAATAAACATTTTGAGCATCGTTAGACTACTCTCAGAATAATCCTCTGGTCTATTCTCTAAATAGTTTACTTTGCTTTGTTATCTTTAAGACGAAATTAAAAATATTATTTTTTTTTCAAGTTTTTATGTAGTTCCATGGAAAAAATAGTTTTGTTAAATAATCTGTACGACAAATATAAATATAATTATTCCTTATTCATTAATAAATATAAATATTCCCTAACAGTTAGCTTTTATCACCTTATAAACTTACTATAATCCTTTTTTAAATCCTAATATTTCTAACGCTATATTATAAATGTATAGTTCTACACTCATATGCGGAAATTGAAATTTTTATCGTTGGAAATCATATATTTTTCTCTTTTTAATGATTATTAAACCCTTTCATATTTTGTATATAACCATTTCTAGTTACTAAGCTTAAGGAGTTAATTTGTAAATCACTCTATATAAATAAAATTAATGGTGCTTTATTAGAAAAATTGTTTCTTCAAAATTTAAGCCTTATCCAAACACTACTCGGACGAAAGAACCTCATGAATATTCTCGTTAAACATAGAGAGTTAAATTGGATCTTTAGAGCGCTTTTAGAAAATTGTGAAGATGTGATAAAATTTATGGAATAAACTGCCCCCTCCGATTACTCAATTTTGACCTTTGCTGTCACATCACTGGTATATATCTACCACAAATATTCAATTCCAGTTTCATAAGATTTATCGTTTTGAGATTGCCTGTTCACACAGAACATTTCATAATACCTTATTGTTTGGGCTCAGGGGACCACTAAAGGTGAATTTCCGAAGAAAATATCCGAATATCCGAAAGTCGAAATTTTTCACGATCGCAATATTTTCCCTTACTAAATATTTCATATTTAGGTAGGTGAAAGTATAAATGCAATGCATATAATAACTTCCGTATGTATATAACTTACATAGCAAAAGCAATAAAATTAGAATAAATTGTCTACTAAGGTTTTTTACAAAATAAATATGTCTTATTTTACAAACAAGTGATATATGTAATAAAAATGAGTCTCATAAATAATTTAAACTCAAATTTTAAAACTAAAAAAAAAAATACCAAACGGTAAAAATTCAAAATTCCTATTAAATAAAATTAGAATAAATTATGTACTAAGCTTTTTTTTTTTTTTTTTTTTTTTTTATAAAATATGTTTTATTTTACAAACAAGTGATACATGTAATAAAAATGAGTCTCATAAACAATTTAAACTCAGATTTTAAAACCAAACGATGAAAGGTCGAAATTCCTAGATTTTACATAATATTTAAGCTATAATCTAGCTGAAAGTAGATATCCGCACAAAATAAGCAAAATCATGAAAATTAGAGGTAAAATGTATCACTAAATTATAGAATAGGAAGAACTGAAATCCAATGAAGAATTGAAATCTACAATATGCCAATTGGGCAAGTATGAAGATATTTTTAATTTTGTAGCGATATGCCCGACCCTAGCAGAATGTAGGAAAAATTGAAGGGTTAAAATGAATTGTTTGCACGAGAAACTATGGAATATTTGAATGGTAAATTTTGGAAATCAATATTGAGATATTTTGTAAATGTTGAGAGGTATAGGAATGATAGGATTAGAGAAATTAGCAAACAAATCTCTGTTTACAGTTTAGACTAAATGGTAAATATTGCGTTTGAACGTTCTAGGTATTGTGGATTTTGCATTGGGGTATCCAAAATTATAATTTTATTAAAATATTAAATTGAATATATTTTTTTGCATTATTATAAATATTATTAAATATTTTTCTTTTACATCATCATTATAATCGTTACAATATTACTAGTATTAGTTTAGTAATTAGTATTATTATTGTACAGAATTTTTAGTGCAAAATATGTATATGAAGTTATTTATACTAAAAAGTTGCATACACATCGTCTGGTCAGGTCTTGTCTTTTTAGTTTCGTATGTTCTAAGTGAGTATTTGTCCAAATTTAGTCCTAGGTAACTAACGTATTTTTTTTAAATTTTTAGAAGGCACTAAAGTGTTGACTTTCTCAGAGAGGAGCTTATATGGTTCTCAATCATATACTCTACCAATTTATGTATAATCTTAATACTCAAATATTAAGAAATAGTATATAAATAAGTTTTTAGTTTTTGCTCCTTTTTCCAAGATTCTAAAAATATTTTCAATAAGTTGTTTGACTCGTGAATCATGCTGTTTTTTTTGTTTTGTTTTTTCATTTTTGCCTGTAATGTGATATAATAGATAATTTAGATCTGATAATTTCGTAATTGGGTGAGTTTTAAAAGTACTAGATAATCATTACTGTTAAATAACGATCATAATCAGAAGTATCATTATCATAGCTATCATAATGATTTTTTCAAAATAATTATAGGGTTCATTACACTGTTTACGTTTTTCACATATCCAACTACTTCATATCGTAAAAAATGTAGCTCTTAGCGGAGTGAGCCGTTGGATCTGGGACAAAGATATAGCGGTGTCATCAGCGAAAGAATATATTGTACGGCAAAGGGATTCAGAAAAGTCAGTGTAAGTGTAAAGAGAATATGGGAGAATAAGAAAAGGGTATGCCAAGAGAGGAAGGAAGAAGATGAAGTCTTAACATTGGAAGTAGAACGTAAGCTCAGTCTTATTCCCACTGCTGGACTCTTTTCCAAGCTAGTATCGAACACATTTTCAACGTCTACAAAATCTCACGAGCAATATCCTTATTTTTTGTTTTTTCTTTCTCCTGGAAGAAGCTCTATTCCCAGGATAATGCAACCATAATAGGGGTGATGGGATTGGTAAAAGGAACTTACTTAAATGGTGAAAATATAATATAATTTAAAAGTACCTTTCCTATTTTTTCAAAGTTTTGTACAATAGTGAATTAACGTAAAATTTAGAATGGCAGTTACGCGAAATGGCACTATAAATAAGTATACAAATAGTTCTAGAATTTTGACTGGAAAAAACTGTTCTAGTAAATGTTCGTGTCTGTTCAAGAATAATCTAGGCTTATCTGGAACCTTCGAGATTGTTCTAATTCAGACTAAGAAGCGATGGACTGGAGAGTTAGTCCATAAGTCTTATGCTGAAGAGCAAATCATACGGTTAAGTTTGTGCTACTATGTCGTTAATAATTAATACTTTTTATGCCATTGTTAGTTATTTGAGTTTGTCTGACATTTTGAATGGTTATTTTCGTTTAATAAACAGTATTGAAACCCACAAGAGTGTTAAAATAATGATAGCGAAGCATTATATCTTAACTGAATTGTAGGAAATTGCCACCCAAGAGTTACTTACTTAAATCCCTCACTATGCTCCAAGAAAAACTCAATGAACATCGTTAAAAATCAAAAATCTCTCATCAATCGAAAACAGATCTTTCTTCTCACTCTTCCTCAAAAACTTAGTAACCAACAAGAAAAGTTAGGATTGTGCGGCTTACTTCTTTAAATTAAGATATATAACACACAAAGTATTAACAATTACTGAAAAAAAAATGAATACTTATAAATAGAAATAAATAAAAGGAACTAATGAATAAAATATGTTATACAAAAAGCAAAAGAAAACTTATAGAAAAAATATTTAAAAAGTAAGTAGTGATAAATAAGAGTAATTTAAAGCAGGAAAAAACAAAAAGACAACTGTATACAACAATTAGCAAAAATAAAGGATAGCCTAGACTGATAAAAAATAAATTGTTTAATATCTAGGTTTTGTAGTTTTTATTAATAATTACTACTATTATTAACTAATACACTACTAATTATGAACATGCGGGGTAGCCAGCACATATCCTCCTAATTGCTACCTGATCTGGAGCTCAAAGGGCTACAACATTAGAAACCTTATATTTAGGATACTACATATATCCTACATATTATGCAAGATAAATTCGAAAGAATAGTTTTCCGAAATATTTCCATAATGATATGGGAACATAGTGAAAACTCATGAAAAATAAGGACTATTAAAATTAATAAATATCACATAATATGAAGAGATTGAGGCTAAGATGTGAGGTATATAAACTATTAACTATTTTGCCAGCATTCCTATATCAATGATTGAGAATAATGTATTATTATTCTAGGGAAAAATATTTTTAATAAATTTTAATCGCTTTCGTTGTTTAGAAATTTCTAGCAAAATAGGCACAAAAGCAAGAGAAATGTAGTTATGTCTGTATTTAAAACATTTTATATAAATTGATTAGAAAAACAAGAGGTCAAAGGTAGGTAGGTTGTTTGTTATGGGTGATCAACAAGAGTCATGCATGGATTTCATAACGGAGTACAGTAGTAGGATACATAAACACCAAAAATTTATAGGGCCATGGATTCATAATCAAAAATTGAAAATTGTAATTTCTATTCTAGTAGACAATAACCGCCTAGGCCATACAAGAGATGTAAGAAATTATTCCTGATTATTTGTGCAGTTTTATGATTAAACTAAAAATTAAAAAGCATTAAAATATTTATTTTTTTTCGACAGAAGTTTATTAAAGTAAAGGTATGTATTTTTATTCTTTAATTATTTCTACTAATTAAGGGAACTTGTGTTTATTGTTCTTGCATTAAAGATAGCCATAAACAAAAATAATGTGATTCGCATATTATCTTAATGTAATATAAGGATTATTGGATGGTTTCGAAATGTGATTAGATACAACATTTGATCCGTCATTTTATTTATTTTCACGAGATTGTTTATGGGTAATATTAGAAATGAAAAAAACAAAACAAGATCATCAATTTTATAAAAATTCAACTGAACCTGGAAAGACGAGGGATTAAAATTTAGTACATGCCAAAATAATATAATTACAATGAGCACTGGTGAAAAAACGTTTTTAAATATACAAGCTCAATCAGACATTCAAATGACACACAAAAAAAATATTACTAGTACCTTTAATTGCGTAAAGGTAATAGGTGAAATTTCTGACTAAATCAGTTTCAGCTTAAAAGTAAAGAAAAATCGACTTTTCAGAAAATCATAAATGTTTGTGGAACATAGTAATGTTCCAATGTTTCTAAAAAATACAACAAAAAATATGAATATGATTAAAAAAAATGTATGTACTTGGAGTACATTTACTAATTACTAATTACATTTAAATTACGGTGGAGCATTTTAATATATTCATGTAACTTTAACCAGGTAGTTTCGCGAATCTCTTCGGGTTTAAACGCTTAAATAGATTAGCCACTAAAGTATAGAAAATGGATATAAAAGAAAAATCGTTCTTGGGATTACAGCTTAAGCACGATTATTTCCGACCCAGTTGGAAAGCATCCAGCCAATAAAAGACAATGCTGACGGAAAGGAAAAAAAAAAAAGTCGTCAAATAGAACACACCGATCAGAAGTTTTGCGTGTTTCAAAATTGGATATAAATACACAAGCACTTAGAAATTTGTTGTTGAAATATATTTATATATATTTCTTTGTATATTTGTCCAATATATTTTCTATCAACAAAATGTTAAAAGTGTATTGTAAACAGCATTTTTTGTACATAGCATAGATTATAGCCCTTGATTTAAGAAAAATCATTTAATCAATTTTTAATTATATTGCACTTATTTTTCAATTAGAACTTGGAGAATAAATAAACATTTTTTGAATTTATATTTGTCTTTCAAACAATAGCTATTTGTAGATGTCGTCCAGAAATAAAATGATAAATTCACATTCGTACCGAAACCCGATTTCTAAAATCTATTTGTTTCCTCTTATTTATTCATTTTGTAGTCAAAAAAATACTATGTTGAATAAATAATGCAACAGGATAGGGATAGATTCATAATTATTAGTTTTTAGTGAACCAGTAATATTTTATTTTGCAAGCGTGCTGCTGCCTAATAGACCAGCAAGACACTAACCGAGGTACGGTTTGGTTTGCGTTAAGCATAGGGAGTACTATATACATATTTAGTAAATATACTATATTCAGAAATATTTATAAATATATATATATATGTGTGTGTGTGTGTGTGTGTGTGTGTGTGTGTGTGTGTGTGTGTGTGTGTGTGTGTGTATGTAGACTATAAATATAAGACTTTTATATTTTATTTGTAAAACGATAAAACTTCAATTAAAATTGTGTTTGTAGATATTGATCAAGCCACTAAATGCATTCAAAGGGCCAACATTTAACATCCTCCAGTCCTCCGCAATCAGAAGCGAAGTATATCCTTTGATGTTTGTTTTTAATCTGTTTTCCTTTGTTTGTTTGTTTGCTCCAGATAGCAATTTACTTTTATTTCTTTATTTTAGATCTATATTCGCAAAAGATTCGATTCCACGAGTTTTCTGATTTAAAATAAAGTTTCAAATGTAAATGATCGGTGCAAACAAATATATCAGTTTCAATTTACATTCGACCTTAATTTTAGTATTAATTGCATTGATTTCAGTCTATTTCAGGGATATACCTTTCATTTTTTATTTCTAAGAACCATTTTTTTTTCTCCTAGTGAGAACGGAATGTAGATCAGGAGGAACATGAAACAATTCAGAATATGCCTTTTGGGGGAGTCAGTTAAAATAAGTAGGTATAGTGAAAGAGTATATATTTCTTCTTTTCTTTTTTTATACCTATCGTCATTAAACAACATCAACGACTTCTTCTTTAATGTATAGTGTTATCGTTCAAATACTGTAAACATTATTTAATAGGTAGATAGGTGAATATCAATCTTTCCAATATCATTTATTTAAACATTATTATACAAACATAGTAAAACACCAACGTTTCAGACTATTTCGTCCATCTTCATGGCAATATTCTTCAGTTACATATTTTCATTTCCTAATAGATAGATAGATAGATAGATAAACAGCTTTATTTTCAATTAATATACATTTACAACATTATAAAGAAAAATATAAGCCTGCATTGGCATGGTTAAACACCGTCTGCCAAGAGCTGTCTCGATAAAATAAAAAGTCTTTTTCAATGTTCATAATGAATAAAAAAAAAAAAAAATAAATAAATAAATAAATAAACATCCTTATTAACATATATCGATTCATACAATTATATGCCGTGTGTGAATAATAATGAAAATAAACAAAACTATACAATACCTACATAATAGATAAAATAAATAAACAAAATAGGAGAAAAAATTATTTAGATACATAAAATTATACAAAAATCAACATCAACGTTTCAATATGAGCACCATTAAAAAATAAAACTAGTTAAAAATTATTAACTTAAATTGATTAATAATCTAATCCTAATTAATAATAATAACAGAGCAATACATAATAGTAATTTAGGTAATTTCCTATATTATGAATTGTATTGCTCAACTAAAAATGTTCTGTATTTATACGCATTACAATGATAGAAAAACAAAGCGTTCCAATCACCACCATTCAGCAGCCCTACCAGTTCGTCTTGCCTCAACACATTTTTCTTAAAATACTTAAACCTAAACTCCTGGAGAACAGGACAGACACCAACATAATGATAAACGTCTTCAATTACTTTCAAATTACAGAGGGTACACAATCTTTGCTCTTCGCTCCTCCCTACGTTATTATTAAGATAAACTAACTGTCCCCGCAATTTAAATATAACCTTCATAAAATTCATTTTATTAGAATCACTTATATAGTGCTTCTCCCCCAAGTCCAGGTTCAATTTCTTGTATAACCCATGAAAATTAGAACGTTCAGCCCTCTCCATCATTTCAGTCTTGTAATGGTCCTTTAATTCGGTCAAAATCCGAGAAATCAAATGGCTATCTGCGTAATCCAACGGAACACCTACCTTTTCAATTAATTTTAAGTTTTCCCCGTGCCAAAATATTTTCCTTCTAACTATTTCTAATGCCAAAATTTTTGGATATCTTGATTCTGGGAAAGAAAACACTTTTTGTAAATATTTCAGGTGTAAATTGAGAGTATGAAAGAAGATTGGGTGAATGTTCGATTCAAGATACAAAATATACCTTGGAGAATTTTCTGGAAGGGAAAACAACTTCTTAATAAAAAACGTATTTAATTTTTCCACTTCTTCATAATTCTGATATCCCCAGACTTGACAAGCGTAGCAAATAATTGATCGAACGGCAGCATTATATACATACAACTGCTTTGATATCGAAACTTCGTTTTTACTTATAATACTGTTATAAGTTGTATGTATTGCGAATTTTGAATTAGTTAATTTATCCAAAAAATGCTTTTTCAAACTACATAGCGGAGTTAGACCTATTCCTAGATAATTATAATAATTTACTATTTCTATACTGTTCCCTTCCATTTTCCATTTTTCATCCCTCCTTAATTTCCCCCCATTTCTAAATATCATAATTTTTGTTTTTTGGAGGTTGACCTTTAAATTCCACAAATTACTATCCACTACAACCCGATTTATCATCATTTGAAGAACTTTAGGTTCTGGGGCTAACAAAACAATATCATCCGCATACATTAAGCAACGTATGTTTTGTCTCCCTATCGTTATACCACCACCTATAAAATCGGGGAAATCATTAATAAATAACGAAAATAGAGCTGGGGAAAGCAGACAACCCTGCCTCAATCCTACAGATGTTCCGAAGCTGTTAGTTACTCCTCCTTTTGTCCAAACACAAGACTCGGTACATTTATACTAACCTTGAATAGTATTAATAAATTTATTCGACATACCTAAAGTATATAGTTTATAAAACAGTGCTTTTCTATCAGGAGAGTCAAAAGCTGACTTAAAATCAATGAAGAGGCAATACAATTTATGACGCTTTTTACTTGTTTGAATTTTTATAATGTTCAACAAATTAAAAATATTATCATGCGTTGAATATCCTTTTCGGAATCCTGCCTGGCATTCATGCAATATTTTATTTTCCTCAGCCCACCTTTCCAAACTCAACAATAACATTCCCGTAAATATTTTGGCTATACAGTCTGTAAAGGATATTCCCCTATAATTGTTGACATTATTCAAAGCACCTTTCTTAAACAGAGGGAAAATTATAGACTTAGAGAAACTGTTAGGTATACTGGATTTTTCATATATACAATTAAAAAAATTTAGAAGACTTTGACGGAAATTATCAGGACAATGCTTAAAAAATTCATACGGAACTCTGTCTAACCCAGGAGCTTTCCCATTTTTCGCCTTATAAATGATACTATTTAGTTCTTCGAATTGAAAATCATTATCTAGAGTGGGGTTAACAATAAGCGGTGGAACATATAAAATTTTTGGAGCTATAATGGATGGATTTAACAAAGTATTGAAATATTCAAACCATTCCTCACTTCCAATATCCGAACTAGTTACAAATTTCTTTTTTTTCACCACATTTACTAATTCCCAAAAGCCCTTAGAATCCTTTACATTCTTAAACCTATCTGCTAACCCTAAATAAAATTTACGTTTTTTGAACTTACACAACTCTTTGTATTCTTTATTTTTGATTATATAAAGTTTTCTAATGAAATTACATTTACTCTTTCTATACAAATTCAAAAGAGCGAAAGTTTTCTGTCTCAATTTCAAGCATTGGAAATCAAACCATTTTTCTTTGAATTTATGCTTATCCTCTTTATTTAATTTTCCTAGGAAGGAAGCATCCTTAATAATTTCTACAAAATAATTCGCAGCTTCTTGGGGATCTTCCGGAACTTTTAAGTTAATTTTAGCTACATTACTTTTAAAACTTCTACCATCATTCGCAGTCCATTTTAATTTTGGTAATATCGGCAAAGTTTCATCATTTCTCGAATCTTCTATGTTTATCGACAGTTGTAACGGCATATGGTCGCTAAAGATTTCAGATTTAATTGTAAAATGATTAATAAATTTGATAAATTCAAAAGAAACTGCGCAAAAATCTATTACCGAACTACCATTCGCTCCGATATATGTTACTTAACCATTTCTATCCCCTTCCGTCCTGCCATTTAAAATAATCAAATTCATATCCGAACATAATTCGAGGAAAAATGACCCTTTGGAATTAATCACACTATCTTTCGATTTTCTCGACGAGCTGACCTTAAATGTATTATAAAACATTTCATCTGGAAAATTTTGATTTTCACCGATTCTTACATTACAGTCCCCGATCAAGACAATATTCTCAAAAGAAGATTTATCCAATAAATTTCTAATATTCCTAAAATCCTCTCTCCAATTATCTAATGTAATATAAACAGGAAGTATACAGACAGTAATATTATTTTTTCTATATATTATAAAATTAATATTATCCACCAAATGAAAACTAAATCCTTTTGTTAATAAGCGGGAATTTATTCCAAACAAAGCACCACCTTTAGCTCTACCGTATCTTGCCTGTTTTGAAGCGCTGACCCATCTAAGTTCATATCCATTAAAAAATTGTTTATAATTAGTAAAATCCTTTTCTACTACAAACGTCTCAAACATAAAAAAAATATCATATTCCTTTATAAAACTAAAAAAATCCAACCTACATATTTTATTTTTTATTCCGGCTATATTATAACTTAACAATTTTACCTCACTTTCATTAAACGTACTTTTAGTATTATTTAAATCCTGGCAGACGAACTCTTCTCATAAATGTTTATGAAGTCGTGGCAGTTGTTTGTTGTCTTCTGTTAATCCTATCCCATTGCGGAGCCTAGTCACCAGCTGAGATAACCCCACTCCAGTCAGTGCCTCGAGTGTGCCCAGTGCATCATTGCCTTCGTGAAGTAAACCTTTTTCTTCGGTCCACGTAAAGATTTTACCATTCAATAAAAGTTTGTCACCTCTTACTTGAATTCTTAAGTCTTTATTACCACTTTTCCTTATCTCTCTTCTTATTAATAGCAGCTTGGACTGTTTTACTCTAGTGTTCGGCGCAAGATCTCTGGATATGTTGATTCCACTGTTTTTTAATTTTTTACTATTATATAATACATTTCTAATATCATATTTTGTTTTAAATTCTACCAGCAAAGGTCTGTATTTTAATTTCGGGGATCCTAAAAAGTATGTTTCGTTAATTTTAACTTCATCTAATCCCAAAACATTTCTGCATAAATCGTTGATAGCATTCGGGGCTTCTTTATCATTTTCAATATGCAATCCTTTAAATATCAAATTTTTCTGACGAAATCTATTTTCGATGTTTTCAATTTTTTGTTTCATTTCTGAATTTTCACGTCTAACAATTAATATCTCCTGCTTAAGCTTTATATTTTCTTCGGCATAATCTTTAATTTTTTTTTCCAATTCAATTAGGTCCAGTTTGGTGGCCAGATTTTCAAATTTTTCATTTAACTTACGATCCAATAGATCGGAAATTTCTTGTAAAAAACCTCCAGAGCTACCTTCGATTTTGTATTGTGAATCGGTCATTTTGAACTTTGATCTTTTCACCTCCTTTTCCTGATAAGTAAATTCTGGTGAAGACTTACTTCTTTGCCTTTTACTTCTCGGCGTGAAAAACTTCTCAATTGAGTTTTTCTTGTCAACAGGCATTAATCAGTAAGAATATTAAAGATAAATAATTTCCGAATAATTTTTATTTTTTAACTCACCTCACGCTTTATTGAAGAGTTAGATTAGTATACCAATCCAATTATCACTCCACAATAGCACTAATTACAACCACTACACCCATTAACAGTTTATATTTCAGTTTTACAACACTTTTATAGTTGGAGACTCAGGACCCACACAATTTGCGACTGTTCTCTATGGCGGCCAAGAGACAACTCTCTACATATTTTCATTTCCTAATACAAAACGTATATAAGTCATAGTCTCTCTATATATAAGTCAATTACTTAAATTATATAATATTCATGATCTTCCTGCATAATAATTATACTTGTGATTATATAGTATAAGGATTGTGTTCTATTAATGTAACAAAAAAAAAAAAAAAAAAAAAAAATCTATACAGGTGCCTTAGGGCAAAAATCTGTAAAATTTAAAATATGACCCTCCCATAGTGTTACCATGGAAGGGAAAAATAATAATGTTAACAGTTATCGATTCCAACTTTTCATTCCATTTTTCGTTAAAAAATAGGCAATTTGATGTATAGATTCTTCTTTGAAGATGTTGTCAAATGTGACATGGGAAACTGTTTAACCTTGGATAAAAAATATTTTTTTCTTTTTAAAAGCCATATCTCTCTCTCTCTCTCTCTCTCTATGTATATATATATAAGCGGTTTTGTCCTGACTGACAGAATCAACGCAGAGCAAAAAATACTAATGATGGAAACTTGAAGTTCGGAATTTAGATTTTAAACGCGATGTAGGCATGGGCGGATCCAGCCGATCTTAAAGGGGGGGGGCTGCAGTCCAAAAGGGGGGGGGCTGCAGCCCCACGTACCTTCATTTGGATCTGCTAATCAGCTTTTTTACCTTTATATTCCCTTCCTACAATTAAAATACTACTTGTTCTGCACATTATTTGTTCTTTAACTTGCTTTCTTACATTAAGGAAAGTCAAATTCTATGTTTCAATGACGAAAAAGTTTCCAATGGGAGGGGCTGCAGCCCCCACAGCCCCCCCCCCCCCTGGATCCGCCAATGGATGTAGGTAACCACTAAGAAAGGAATTTCAAAAATGTAACCCCTAAGGGGTTTAAATGGAAATTGTCGTTTAACTCTAACGGACACCTATTTTTGCACTTCGAGAAAAAATATCTAATTTGGACTCATTTTAAAGATCTTGATATGACGAGTTGGGGCGTCGAAAACAATGTTTTAAAGCCGAAAAATGCGAAAAATGTTTTGTTTCGGCGGTTTTAGTGAACTATCTCTATTGCGCGTCTCCCTCTCTTCTACCGAACTGGCAGCTTCCCCCTCCAACATTCCACCTACCGTAAGCTCCGATTCTACTAGATCTCCTAAACATCAGTTTACATATCAGATTCAATCAATACCAAGATAATGATCACAGAATTGATTTTAAAGACTCCCGGGCAAAGCCGCGACGGGGAATGCTAGTCTATATATATAAGCCGCTTTGTCCTGACTGACAGAATCAACGCAGAGCAAAAACTACTAATGATAGTAACTTGAAGTTCGGAATTTAGATTTTAAACGTTATGCATTTTAAATCTATTAAATCGATTTTAAATGCGAGGGATCGAGAGCTTCACCCTCCAACATTCCACCTACCGGAAGCTCCGATCCCTCTCCCCCTCCGCTCAATTAGGTTTTTTAAATTGATTTTGTTCACATATTATATTAAATCAATACCAAGATCTCAGAATCGATTTTAAAGGCTCGCGGGCAAAGCCGCGACGGGGAATGCTAGTCTTATATAACATGATAGTGGAAAATATCTTTCATGATAAAGTTTTCAATGAGTGACCAGAATGTTTAGAGATATGACCTACCTGGTAACAGATGACTGGTAGCACTGCAATGATAGAAAAGACCCAGACGAGGACGATGGAAGTGATGACCCTGTTCCTGGAGCGAGCGTGGTCCTGCCCCCGGACGATGGTCCAATAGCGATCGAGGGCAATGACCGTGATGGTGCCGATAGATACCATGATGTTAGTGCCCTGCACCGCGGGGACCAGCTTGCAGAGGACCAGGCCCAGGATCCAGCGGCGGCGGAGGATACCGATGAGGGTGAACGGCATACAGACCAGGCAGAGGAAGAGGTCGGAGACGGTGAGGTTGGCGATGTAGAGGTTGCGGGCCGTCTGCATGCTCGGCCTCCGGGCCACGACGAAGATGACGATGAAGTTGGCGAGGATCCCCGCGGCCATGAGGCAGCCGTAGACCACGATGAGGACCGCCTCCGTCACTGGGTCCACGTTCTTGTCCTCCTGCGTGTGCTCCAGCAGGATCTGGATGGCATCGTTCAGGCTGAAGTTGAACGTGCCGTTCAGTTCCATCGTTATGCACTTTTCTACATTACTAAGCGTAACCTCGCTGCAAGCCATATCCGTCCATTGTCACCTGAAACATAATAACATAGAATATTAATCCGATTGCGGAACATGTAGAATTTAATAAAATATAAAATTTTAATTAAAGATTAACTGCCCCTCCTTCGGAGAACGAATCAAAGTCGTAACTATTACTAGACCATAGCACATCTACCGTCAGCTGGCTATAATTAAACATTTGAAGCGTTTGCTATCAAAGCCAGCTCATTCCATATTTTTCTGAAATCCGATTTTTTGCATATTTTGATTTTAGAGAGTCCTTCATAATTTGACGAAGGGATATAGCCCAAATCCAGCTCATTTCAGGAAGGGAGGCCAGCAGAAGAAAACCAAGAATGTGAGCCAATATATATTATGACGACAACAATTTCATTTAAATAACGAGCCTTCTTTTTCCTTTCTCCATTTTATTTACAATATTATTTTTCTTTGATAAATGAAAAAAAAAACATTCTGCTTTGTAATTTATGACTTTTTTCACATTGTGCCACATTGTAACGTCTCAACTGTTAAATTTCAGATAATTCGAAAAATCTAAGAGGATGTCATTTATTAAAAACTCGTAAAGACACAAATATTAATTGAACAAAAAACTTGAAAAAAAAAACAACATGAAAAATCGTATTTTTGCATAAAAATCAGCTCATTCCAATGTAATTAGTGTAATTACGCCTAAGGTAATGCACCTGAGATGAAAATGAAAAACTAATCGAATTCTAGGCGGTTATACCTACAATTAGAAAATTTTTAAAAAGATTTAGCTTTAGTGCTGTGGACGTTAGAAGTTTTTTGTCTCTCCGGTGAAATTTCCAAAAATGTAATGAGTTGGTTTTGATAGCAAACGCCTCATTTCATCTCTTCAATATTCCAAATGGATTTTTACAACGTTAGTCCAATTGAATAAATAAACTTGTCTTTTAAATAAACTTTTAATACATTTTTGTTTGATTAACGTCCTTTTATGCTACTAAGGCTAATCGGACGATGCTACAGTGGGAATCCCTTATTTTGCCTATCCAGGTATAAGTAGGATAGGGATCTTTAACGAGTACCTGACATCGCATAGGGTCGGGACCTCCATTGTAGGTCCTATCCGAGGGACGGCATAAATAAGGATTACTTACTCCCTATAAAAAATCCTAGGGCCACCGCGGGACAGTAACCTTAGACCTTCGGTAATGTAGGTTGCCATGCTAACCACTACAACAAAGGTGACCCCAATAGACTTTCAATAGTTTTTATTTACACTAATACTGTTACATATCACACTTTTACTACCTAACGACACGAACAGTCTGTACAGTATGGAGTTTACTTGCCGGTTACACATTACAGGCAAGGCAACCGCCTACACATAGAAGAGAATGGCCATTTAAGAAGGTGTACGCAGAAAGTAAGGCCTGAAGATGTGAGAGAGGAGATGAGGAAGAGAGAGAAGGAGAAGCATTAAAGTAAGGAAGATAAAATAACATAACCCTCAGTTTAAGATGTATATATGTTCACTTTTTTTTTAAATATTTCTCCTCATTCCTATGTTTTCCATTGCTACAGTAACCACACTATGTAATTTATTTTCCTCCTATTAATTAACCTAATTATTTTTATTCTTTCCTTCCACATTTTTCTTTTTTCTTTAATACAAAACATAAAAATAAATCTTTTATTCTAGCCTGGATGAGTTTTAAAACAACAAAGAGATAATAATTATCTTAGCGAACTATGCTATGCCGAAACCAGATAATTAGTTTTAATACTTCCAATCACAAACCGTCATCAAAACTCACAATTGTAAGCACATAAATTTATTCGCTAATCACCATCATTGCGGTAATTAACCTTAATTAAAATAGATGCTATACCGTATTGTTGACATCTAAAATCTGCGTTTGTTTTTTTTTTCAGTCCAAATATTGAAGAAATTTTCAATTTTCATTATTATATTTTCTAGTGTCTGCAGATCTCAAATATTAATTCAATCCGAATTGCCTAATTATTACCTAAAATTCAGTCTTCAAGCTATTTATCTTAAACTCCAGTTCTTAACATTTTTTTTTTTTGCGTTCATTAATTTAATTTCATGGCTTTTATTTTTGCACGTAAGAACGGATCTTATTAAATTAGGAACCTGATACTGATATGAACTTAATTTAGAACAAAACATCTTATCTACCATGTGTGAGAATTAAATACAAAAAATAAAATTAGATACTTTCTAGATAAAACCTATTTAATAATCACGAGAATTTTTTCTTTTTACCTTACCTTAAGTGGCTAAACGATCGCGATACTTAAAAGCTTTTTGAGAAAGGGCTTATTGGAATAGTATCAGGTAGCGCCTAATCGCTGGATTTTATCGTCCTATTTCTTTCTCCTCTATCTTAAATTTCGTATAAATTTATAGAATAAAATAAAAATGAAAGGTAGCATTTAAATGTTGCTCCTTGGAACTCTCTCATTTTCAAAGATATTTTTAGGAACAAGCTCAATTTATGAAAGTCATCTGCAGGAAAATCTGGGACAAAATGACATTGTTTATTTAAAAACAATATATATTTGTTTTACATGTATATAAAATAATAATTCACAACGTCTGACAAACAATAAAAACTCTAAAAACTAACAAAGTTACAAAAAATATCGAGTTGTAACGATACGATAACACAAAAATAACCATATTATTGGAGCTTCAGACCAACTCTCCAGTCCATCGCTCCTTATATATTATCTAAATTAGAACAATCTGGAAGGTCCCCGACAAGCGTAGAAGATTCTCAAACAGTCACGAGCATGCACTAGAACAGTTATTTCCAAAAAAAAAGTCTAGAACTCTTTTCAGTCATATGTTGTTGTTTTTTTGTTATATGTTACAATACAATTTTTGGCTACATTATAGATAAAAAGGTTTACCTCTCATGGTTCTCTGTGGCATAAAATGACATGAGTGGAAGAAGGCTGTAAACCCTCTTTTACCAGTTACAGGGGCAAAAGTGTCTGGAGGGAATAAATTACGTGTAGTTTAGCCTTGTGTTGTCCCTAATGGTACTAGGCCCTACAGCTTTGCAGAAAGGAAGAGGTAGTGCTGACTCTCTCAAGTATAGGTAACACGAGATTAACACACGACTAACTGATGAAGGAAAGGGGAAGTTAGCAGTGTCTCATATCCTGGCTGATTGCTATGCATATCAAGTTGAACAAACAGGCATTGGTCTGGATGGTGATATGGCAGCGGCTTTGAGAAACTTAGTGATCTGCTTACGTTACCTAAATATATATATCAATTTTCGACAAAGTTAACAAAAATAAAATTTATTACCATACAATATATTTGTTAAGGCCGGGCATTCCCATTTCCCTGGTCGGGGGGAGTATGACCTCCCTTATTAGTTCTTTGTTAGTAATGAAGGGATTTCAATGATAAATAAGGATTTTCAATATAATAAAAGAAACCAAAGTTTTCTTTTTCTTTGGTAATACAGTTTCTGTTGAAACATGAAGATAAGAAATAAACTGAACATTTGTTTGCCCAAGTGTACATATATTTCAAGTCCATCCTGTGCCGCCTCGCCTGCCTTTCTTCCTGCCATCCCGGCCACGCAAAGTGGTCCAACCTGGGAAAAAACCTCATAAATGAAAGTAGCCCAAACCTAATTTTTTCTTGGTTTTCTAATACTTAGATACTTGTAGAACAATGGAAAGAATATATTTTTTTAACTAGTTCAAAATGAAAATGTGTGTGTACCATTAAATTTGAACTTTTTAATGATTGAAAAAATCGAACTTTTCTACCAACATAAAAAAAAATTTCTACTCTGTATAAGATTAACAATAAAATATTCCCCAATACATCAGGAGTGTGTCATCTATATGTGCACTGTTATGGACTAAACATGTTTAAATAATATCAATAGTTTGAGAAGAAATTCATTATCGAAATCGTTGCTGAAGAAAGTATGATTTTTTGAGTTTGTTGGTTTATAAAAAGTTTGCGTTACGTTGCGTTACGGTCGCAATGGTTTTATATGTAACTGTAGGTAGTAGAGGAACTGTGGTAAAATTGTCAGCGCCAACTTCGGCCAACTTTGGGATTTATAAGGATTAAAACCTTCAGCTACGGTTCGTGTGGCGAAGGCGGGTGACCTTGGGGGAGGAACTATTAGTTAAGAAAATTCTTCCTATAGGTCTCTAAAGGAGGGGGCTGGCTTAGAATTAAAATAAAATAAATCACACGTTATTTTCATTTTAATTTTAAAATACTAAAGTAAACTAAAATTAATTTAATTTTAATTCTAAAATACAAAAAAAAATTGTTTTATTTTGTATTTTAAATAATCAACTAAACTATAACTACATGTAGGTTGTTTGAAGTTGCACAGTTTGCTTATAGTGTATGGTGATCCTTTGCACTAGAGCTGTCACGCCTGAAAATTGAGGCGGTACATTTATTTCAGTTTGATGCTGTTATAGTTACAAGTTTTTTTGAAAATCCTTCATTTACCTCGCAAATTACAGGGATAAATGAAGAATTAATTATGAGATTAAGAACATTACTAGACGTGATTTGCTCTCTATACCCGATTGATACTGCAGCATTTTGCAAGTATACAGCGGAAACGGCTGAGATGGTAGTGACTCGGTACCCCTGGTACTATCTCCCAACGACCGTCGACAAAATACTTTTCCATGTAGCAGACATGATTGAGCACGCAGCTCTTTGTATCGGTTCCCTGTCAGAAAAGGCTCATGGAGAGTAGGAAAAAATATTATAAGCAGTACAGGGAACATCATTCCAGGAAGATATCTCGAGTCGCAACAAATGAAGATGTTTTCCACCAGTTATTTGTAACAAGCGACCCATATATTACGAATTTAAGACCAGTATATAAGTATAAAAAGAAAAAAGAGCTAACCGAAGAAACATACAATTTATTTAAACAAGATTAAATAATTATATCCTATTTGTATTATTGTACATAAAAATGTTAAATAAAAAAAAATCTATTCAAATTTTTATTTTCCACATCAAATTTTAACTCGATCTGATGCTCTGATTTCGTTGATATTGATTTCATTATATTCGGCTCCTCAAAAAACATATGAGACTACATCAAAAACGAATTTTTGACTTTTTGACCTCAAATTTGAACTTGATCTGGTGGTCCCATTGCACTGATTTTGATTTCATTAGATTCGGCACCTCAAAAAATCAATACAGGGGTGGCCCTAAGCCGCTAGCAAAGTATTTATAAGAGATATTAGGTTTTTTTTCCCATTTTCAGCTTTTTTGGACCACTGTGCCACGTGGGTCCCCTTACTTAGTCCTTAGCCAGACATTGTTGAATGAAGAAATGAAGAAACTTAAAATGAGGGATTACTGGACCCAGTTCACCTAGGGGGTCACACTAGGAAGTCCTTGTTTTACTTGATTGGCCACTAGGTGGCGCTATATTAGGCACTTAGTTCATTTATTGATTCACAGTGCACTGAACGATAATCCAGCCTTTTTTTTGTCGGTACGCCATAACTTCCTTAGTACTTCATCAAATTTCTTTCCTTAACCGCTATAGTGGAAAAATATACAATTCATTCATTTTGCCATTCTCCAAGGCACCAATATACAATTCATTCACCATATTTAAATGGTGTCAATCTTTTAATTTTTTTCAATAAGAATATTTTCAGTCGTATACATTTTTTCGATTAACTCCTTCGTTTGCGAGTTGTAAGTAAAAAACTGCAATCCTCAGGGGCATTGTCGCAGGGTTTTTTCGAAGGCGTTGTTTTTTTCAGTTTGTCGAGACGAACATTTTTGGTAATATATATTTTTCCGATTGTCACCGTCGTTTGCGAGTCACAAGCAAAAACATGCGATTTCAGTACATAGAATCTTATTTATTTCTAGCTTTCCTCGAAACCGATGCGTGTACTTAAATATTTGGAGTTTTCCAGGGTGCTCTCTTTTAGTGACATGTATGTCTTTGTAAAACAAACCCACCAAAAAACACTCGCAGATGACCATATTTAAACTTCAAACATAGTGTTCAAAGAGGTCCTGTAAACACGTAAATACTATGTAAATATGTAACTTATGTTTCAAACATATATTACTACAATACTACTACAATTTAAACACATCTATTCTATATTTCAACCCTCACCTATTCCCATGACGCTGTCTACTAAATATACGGACGAAGACTACAAAATACTTCAAATAACCTTATGTATCTTTGAGAAAAATTATTGATTTTTAAATCCAGTATTTAACGATAGAGACCAATCAATACAGTCTTCCACAGAGTTGAGAGGTAGCAATAATGATTAAAACAATTACTTCTACAGTTGGCTTTCTCGATGTAGAACAAGCATTTGATCGAGTTTGGTATCCGGGATTGCTGTACAAATTCCTTCCTCCTACCTACTTTTACATTATCCGTTCCTACCTCTCAGACAGACAATTCAAAGTAAATCATAATAATAACAATAATAATAATAATGCCTTTTTCATACACCTTTTCTCAGTCTGCTGGTATTCCTCAAGGTAGTATCCTCGGTCCCATCCTCTCCAATCAATCCCAATACTGTTATCACCACTTACGTCGATGACACATAAGTGCTAGCAGATAGTAATGACCCATTCCTTGCATCCCAAACTCTCCAATATCACATCAAAATCCTTAAGGATGGTGTCAGAAATGGACAATTAAAATCAACCCCGAAAAATCACATCAAATCACTTTTACCGTTCGTCGTAAACCTTCGTCCTCCTGCCCAACAGTATCCTTCAGTAACACTCCACTTAGACCTGTCGACCAGATCCGTTACCTGGGACTTCACCTGGACAAACGCCTTACTTGGAATCCCCATACAAGACTGAAATGACAAGAAACCGCTCGTCGCTTCCGACAACTTCAACACTTACATTACAAACTTTCAAAACTCCCAATCTATTACAAAAGGCTAATTTATATGACCGTACATAAGACCGATATGGACTTACGGAATCGACCTTTTGGGCTCTACTAAACCATCAAATTCCTCTCGAATCCAATCCTTGCAATCCAAAATCCTTCGTAAAATCCTTAATGCTCCTTACTTCTTCACAAATAAACTCATCCATATAGATCTTAATATTCCATATATTGCCGATTTAGCCCGATCAAGATGCCAGTCCTTTCATAATAAACTCCTGGCCAACCCAAATCCTCTTGTTTCCAGCCTCGCTTCCTCCTTTATTCCAGACAATCCTCCTAGGCGTCTGAAAAGAAGATGGCCTAGGAATCTTCTATGCTAAGTGTACTAGTTGAGTGCTATTGTACCATTGGGTAGCTTCTCATCATGGTATTTCATGACATATTATTTTCTTATTTTCATCTCATTTACCAGATGTATTTTGTAAATACAGTTGTAAATTTCAATAAATAAAAATAAAAAAATCTTCTACTGTTGAATTTCAGTTTTTGCATTGTCGCTCTTCCAAACGAGAAAATAGTAAATTTTTAAATTAGTTTTTATTAATCCACTTGTATCAAACAATTGTCTGCAAATATCGTTCATGGATCTGGTAATGTTAACCAAGGGGTATCTGACTTCTTAGTTTTACCAAGGGGGGCTCAACGAACGCATGGCTTTTTTTTTTTTTTACACTAAAAAAAAATATTTCCCGAGATTACAATATTTAGATATGTATAAAACTTCGGGTGTCAACAAAAGAAATTAAATTCATCTTTCTAGAAAAGTCGTGCTTTCAGGTACATTAAAGAAAAAAACAATTACTTGCTTGAAATTTATTATCAATACCGTTATAAAATTATGGTTTAATAATTTTAAATTATATCCGCGTGCCCACAAGCTTTGTTTTTTTCCCCCAACTATGTATTTATTTTGCATATAAAATGTTACTACTAATTTTTTCAGATTTGTCATTTTATAATTTAGGTCCAAACAGGGTAGACAAATATTAATGGGCTCCAAGCGCCCTCCCCCCCCCCCCCCCCACTTGATAATGGTAGGGTGAATAATGATAGCTAATTGATCTTGGTCTGATAAGGAAGGAGATCTCGCATCCGGAGCATTTTTGTCTACTCAATCTTTTGATGTGCTTGTAGGAAAGTGTCGAAATTAATATTCATTCATTTATAAAGTATCCTGAAATGTTGGTCAACTGTCATTGAGGTTAATGATTCTTTGTAGGTTGTAAGAGTTAGTAAATCAGTATATATGTTATTATGGTCATTATAAAAATATTCGATAGACTAAATATATAGCATAATGTTCAAGATTACTTTTATATCGACTTCAGAGATCTCCAATATTATCTCCATGCAGGACTGCGCAAAATAAGCGAGCATTTATAAATTATAAAAAAAAGAAGGAAAAAAAAGCTACAGTGCAATTCAAAATGGAAAACCTATTCCGTAAACTTAATGTATTGTCATTGAATTCGATAAATACAAAAAGAAGATAAGCCTTTTCCCGGGCCATTGTGGATACTAACAAACAGTTTAGATTCTAAACCTTATATTTACCTGATAGCATATAGGTTAGGTGATAAAATCAGCATGTGACCTTCGGATAACGGTCATTAAACTGCTGTTGAACAGGAAATCGATTTCATCAGCTCAATCCATTCCTATCTTGATCTGATACAACCTTATGGATTTTCCAGACGATAGCGTAAGGGTGATTAGAGCATTGTGATACAGATAGAAGTTAGAATTACTATTTAAATAATTAGAATTATCATTTTTATAAATAAATATGCATATACATATTTCAATAGCTCATATGGAGGTAATGTTTTTTTTGTTTTTTTTTGGACCCTCCCCTTCCCCGCCGTTTATGCTATACGATGTTTCCCGGGGGTGGTGGATTATTGTCGAGTATTATTAAATGTCCACTTGGCTGCTATCTTCGGGTTATAACTCATATGCTGTCCATGGCAACGCGTATTGTGTTTGTTTAACGTTCCTTTATGCTACAATGGCTAATCGGACGATGCTACAGTGGAGCTAAATTTTGCATCTCTAGGTACATTAGGATAGGGATCTGTTACGAGTACCTGACATCGTAATGGCTCGGGACCGCCATTATACGTCCTATCCGAGGGACGGGATTGCCAAGGATTTTTTACCCCTTTAAGAAATGCGGGACGCGAACCTGCGACGCTTAGTATTGTAGATTGCCATGCTTACCTATACACCACAGGTGACCCCGTCAACGCGTATTTCATTCAGGAGTAATCTATATTTTTTCACAAAATCGCTTCTTTAAGAATTCATTTTCTACGAATGTCGAATCACCCAATCCAATAAATAATATATATATATATATATATATATATATATATATATATATATATATATATATATATATATATATATATATATTCAGTTTTATTAAATTACTCATTTATCTCAAGTCTCTATTTATTCAAAGAGGACAACTGCAGTCGATGGCTTGATTTTGTATTAATAATCTACGACTAGAGTAATTAAACTACCTACCTTTTTTTTAAGTTACAACTTATACTAAGCGATAATAAAGATTTTACAAAGGATATAAGATTTTAACCATATTTACTTTTTTGTCGTTTTATTGGTTTCGATAAATTATTTGACCGAGAAAAATGGAAACACCCATATAAAAAAAAATAATAAAAAAAAAGAGGAACAAACCCAGAGTTGGCGAGGAAGAAACTTTCCAATCACTTTAATAGAAAAGATTTCCCTGAGAGAGAAAAAAAAGTAAAAAGGATCAGCAAAATTAAATTTTGTGGATGGAAGGAAATACGCCATATTTCTCTATCATACCAGAAAAAAATGGAAAAATAAGAAAAAACTATAAAAAAGATACAGAATGAAGATGAGAATAAAATTATCAGTCAGTTCAAAATTATGTTTAAATGTTTTGACTTATCACAAAAAAAATCCTATGATAAATAAAATTATAAATCTTAATAGATCTTTTAATTTCAATTTAAAAAGATCACTAAGAAGTCAATTCATTAATTAATTATTCCTTATTCGACAAATGTAACTTTTTATGGTAGTGAGTTTAGAAAGAAATGCGATAAGTTAAAAAAATAAAATAAAAGGCTATATTCGCAAATCTAACAAATGGCATTCGTAATACGTATGAAAACTCTAATATCTGTTACTATATAATTCAGATTATATATGAGTCTTTCAATTGACAGGATGAAGAACTCCCATCTTCAACATTTTTTCTGAAATTCCTTTTAATCACACTTCTCGTTGAAATATTACCCTGCTATTTTATAATAAAAAGACAAAAATATAAACGTTTACTGCTTTTTCATACAAATTAAAGGGGTACCAATCTTCCAAAGAGAAATATTATTTGAAGTGATTTGCAAAATGTTGATATAGAATTAAGTCTCTTTGTCAACTGAAAGGCCTGTATTGCAACGTACTTTTTATCTTTTTAAATAAAGAATTAATTACTAATCTTTATTATCAGTGTATTTATATAATACATAAGTAATAACTATGCACCTACATATCTTACGTAATCTATATAAATAAAGATAAAATTCTATTTGTTGTTTTAGGCTTCCATGGTCTGAATCCAATGAGCATTCTTGTAGCGGCACTGAAGAAGCCTACAAGAATAAGAAGCAAGATGGGTGAAAGCTTGGCAGTTGGAAAACCTTTTACATGTTCAAACCCTGAAGAAGAAATGCATACTAGAAATTCTATTTGTTAGTTTGTTCTTTATAGAAATCCATACCGTTTGTCCGCAATTCTCCAAACTTCGTTCAGTGGTCCTTTGATATCAGGTGCAAACACCTGTCCATATTAAAATTGCATAATTCAGCCGATCTTGAGCTGATATTCTTTATTATTATAAAAATCGTAATTATCTCGCTTTACAATGGTTTTTTTACGAAATCGATCGTTTCTTTAGAAAAATGCAATTCCAGGGATGAAACCGGTATATAAAGCTATAATCTATGTAAATAAACATGAAATTCTGTTAGTTCTTTATAGAGATCCATACCGATTGTCCTGAATTCTCCAAATTTCGTTCAGTGGTTCTTTCATACCAGGTGTGAACGAACACCTGTCCATATTTTCTCGCTTTACATTGGATTTTCGGATATCGACTGTTTGAGTCGATAAAAGTCTCACTTTATAGATTTTATAGATTTAAAAAATGAAATTCTACGGTTGAAACCGGAATACAGCTAGTTCATAGATATGATCTTAGGGTTAGATACTATTTTTTATTTACTTATGTATTAATCTAAAGTAACAACTTCAGCATTTGTTTTTTATTTTATTTTTTGCTACTGCATAGTTGAAGAAAGGGTTGACAGTTACAGATATATAACATAAACAGCTCTATCAGACGAAATATCAACGGTAAGAGCCCAAAGGTGAGAAGTTGACTACTCCACAAGACTACAACTAGCAGAAGCAGTAACCACCACTCAGGGCTGCCTCCAACAGCTCTGACAGATGCCCCCTGCAAGCGGCAACCTAGTGTTCTTTTATTTAGTTGCCACATGGTGTTCAATAACCTAGGTACTTACTTCATCCGAAATAGAGTCGTTTTGCTACTAGATTATAGAAGAAAGAATTTATTTTTCATCTGAGTGGTTAATTCAAATGAAATTTTGTAATAACTCTGGGAAATATAGGGGAAAGTGCCCAATTATGGGATGGTTGCCTATATGGGATATGTGGTTTTTGGATATAGTTTGTACTGTAACCTCGCTTTTATTCTATAAAATTGAATTTAATCTCGCATTGGCACATATCCTTGTCACGTTGTTATACAATCTCATCCTGTTGGATTATTTTCAGAGAATTGTTGTTTTAGGGTTCAAAAACTTTTTTCGTGATTATTTTGACCTGATATTTCAGGCCTCAAGATAAGTCAAATTCCCTTAATCATTGTTTTATCTTAAATGTTGAACGATTCATCACAATATTTGCTAACTGCTTTCTTTTTTTTTATTACATACTGAAGCACAATTACCTCAAAAAAAAAAAAAAAAAAGCCACATCCCTAATATGGGATACCCATTTCTATCCTATGAGGCACCTTTTTATCACTAAAATAAAAACAGTTATTAATAGATTAAAATGATTTTTATGAAATATTCCTTTAAACACAGAGTGTTTAGAACCGTGTATGTTTTGTGATAAAAATTTAGAAAATGAAGAAACCTAAAGTTCAATGTTCCTACTGTGGAGTGTCCTGTCATGAGACAGCGTTTAACTCATAATCCACAAATTTTCTTTGTAATTTTTTTAAAAAATCTGTCAAATAAAGGTCTTTGATTATTTTAATTTTGATTATTTGAAAATAAAAGAAACTTGATTTCTTTGTTTTGTAACAAAATGAACATGAATTTATTTACAACATATAGGTTTATTCAGAACTGAACTAAACTATATTAAGAAACGAAATATAATATTTTAGCTTCTATTTAAAGTATAGCACCATATTATTTCGTAAATGCATGAAATTCCAATATAAAATAATAAACGACAAACCACCCACCTAAGCTAGATAAGATCTTATTGTATAAAAACCCTTTGAAAAATCATTGTCAGCAATATGAGTCAATTTGAAAAAGTGACCCGGGCCTAAAGCAATAAATATGATAGGCGCATTTGACATGAAGAAGAAAAGTGCGCAGCAACAAGTTATTTCCAACTTGAAACTAGCACAGGAAACCTTTCCTCGGGCTCCTTTATAAAAGTTATAAAGGTAAGACCTTCAGATTAGCATGTCAGCGGTTATTGTGTCTCTTAAGTATTCTTCGTATGTATGTGGTGAATAACTCCTGTCCTGTCTGGTATATATGAGATATGATGGCCATAATATTTTTATTCCTTACATTTAATTTAGGAGTGTGGAACCCAATTCATCCTTCTCCCACACTTAAGTAAGGGAGTACAATATTAATGGGAGAGGTTCCATGAAAGGGATTCTTAATTACTTATAATACTTAAGGAATACCGATACAAACTGACTTGCTCATGTCTCGTCAACGTCTGATTTTATATTTTGCGAATTTTTTGGTTTGTTTAATTGCCATCATTTTATGCCGCTAAGGCTAATCGGACGATTCCACAGGGGGAGTCCTAAATTTTGTCTTTCCAGTTATAGTTAGGACATGGATCTTTAACGAGTACGTACAGGCTGCTGTCATACTGAGGCCAGTCTGGTGTCATAGTGCATTGTTTGTGTATTACAGTCATATATTTTATAGTTTGACATGTTTATATAATGCAGAAATATAATACTGTTATACTTCTGTGGGTTAACAATTGTTATTCAAACAAAAATAACAATTAGACTGGGACTGAACTGTCCAGTCACTCGCTCCTTATATATAGTCGTAAGGAGAATGGTCTAGAACCTTCTCGGCCTGCGTCGATGGCACTCGTACATCGCAGTCACAAACACGTGCTATGACAGTCTGTTCGTTCTAATATACAATAAGTATTTTTTTTTTTTTTTTTTTTTTTTTGGGACTTCAAGGCTTCTACTGAAGCCCTATACTGCCCATACTAACACCCATGGCACTGGGTGATGCTTCTCCTACGAAAGAAAAGCACCACCCAGGGCGGGACTCGAACCCGCAGCTCCGGCATGGGAGTATGGCACTTTACCGTACAGCCACACCGGGCCCCACAATAAGTATTAAACCATTCCAAACCACATGGTTTTGTTCAACATTACTATATGAACACATGAGAAGTTTGAGGGAGGCCAAAGTGGAACTTGTAAAGTCGCTTTAGTGTTCCAGCAATTCTTTTAGTACCTAACTTAGAGTAATTTTTTTTTTAGGTGTGAAAGCCGAGTAAATGGAATCATCCTTTTTACAGCCTTTTCACAACTGAAGTTGTTAGCTAATGATATTGAGGTGTAGCGGTTGCCCAGCCTATCATGTGTAACCGGCGAGTAACCTCCCTACTCTATAAACTGTTCGAGTCGTTGTTAAAAGCGTGTTGTGTAACAGTATTAGTGTAAATAAAAACTATTGAAAGTATAATTAAAAGACTAGTTTATTTAATTCTATTAACTTTGTACAAATTGGTGACCCCGAGTTATGTGTTGAGACTGTTCTAAAATTAAAAATGGCTAATAGCGATGAAGGTGAAGCATGTGCTCCAGTAATAAAACCACACACACAATCGAGGCTGTAAGTATCAAATTACTTCCTTTTTGGCATGAAAGCCTAATATATAGTTGTGGCAGGCTGAGGCACAATTTCATTTATCCAGTATTACAAAATAAACTACCTAATGTAACTATTTACTTGATTTGAAAATATTTGGGATTTGGTGAAATCCGAACAACTCGATAAATGTTCTCGGGCTAAGCAAAGACTTTTGGGAATTAATCGGGAGAGTGAAGAAAAACAAATTAAAAAAAATAATCAGTGAAATTCAATTAGGCGATTTAAAGCCAAGTACAAATACTTCGTAAAATGAGATCACTAGCTGGGTCATACGTTTCTGATAAATTATTACAAAACCTTTTGGCTCGACAAATTACCGCATAATGTGAAACCTATTTTATCTATTTATAAAGGAGTCCTGCATAAATTAGCAGTCATAGGCGATGAAATGTTAGAAATGAATTCTATCAAAGAAATATGTACTGTTACTCGTACTTCAAATAATGCAAATAGTTTAGACGGTCTATTTGCTAGAATTTAAAATTTGCTAAAAGTTGTATGATATCTCAATTAATTGTTTATTTCAGTATTATTACTTATTAATACCATATTATTTACTGATATTTGATTTCAATTGTCTTTCGATTTTTTCTATTATTTGCATTGCTTTTCACAATATTTTGCTTTAATTTATATGCATGCTTCATTCATTCATCTTTATGTGTACATAGTATAACATATGTTTTAAAAGTCTTATTACTTCTTGATCTTGAGTTTTTAAATTTTCATATAATTTCGTGACTTTGTGACGTGAGCGATGTACCGGTTGTCCAACCTGTAACGGGTGAGTAACCTTTCTTTTGTATAAACTGTTCGAGTCATTAGTAAAAGTGTGTTATAAATAAAAGAATTAGTGTAAATAAAAACTATTTAAATTATAAGTTAAAGACTAATTTAATTATTATATTGTAATAACATTGTACAGATATTTTGATGCTAATCTTGGTATTACTTCGGATAAGCAGATCCAACATTAGTAGTAACAGAGTACACAACAAGGTATTCCGATCACGCCCTACCCGATATCCACGATTCAGTTAGGGTTTACCGAGAGTTCCCGAGATCCGATGTCGGCTTTATCCACATTTTGGGAGTGGAATTCATTCGTTGCTTACTTTATTAGGTTAGGTCTGATCCAGTAACCACAATCTGTACCTATATACAAAGGGCATATTTAGATATCGAAATTCCAAATGTATAACTTTTCATTGGGTTAGGGCAGAATATCATTAAAAAATATAAACATTTAATTAAATTAACCTTGCCCAGAGGCAATATCGTAACCAATGAAGGTCTACTGAAGTATCATTATTGCTAGTTGAAACTTATTTAATTAAATTAATTCTATTGAATTAATCATTAGTGGATTATAATAAAATTAGCCGATAATTATAGTTAAATTGATTTTAATAGATACAATTTCTTAAACATTTTATTCCCTTTCTTCAATCTAATAAATCATGTACAATTTGTTCTTTTTCCTATGGAGTCATATAATTTAAAATCATCAAATCATTTTAAAAAATATCCTTTAATAACTAAAAAAGAATAATCTGGTGGAGGAATACTCGGATTCTTATATTAATTATTCATTTGTATCTTTTGTATTTAACTTGAACCCATTTAATCATTCAAACAGAAAAATAACATATTTTTAAAAACCAAACAAATTTACAAAACAAAAGAATAAATTTATTTGTTAAATATTGCTAAAGAGGCGATCAAAGTTTAAATTTTAAGTAACTATCACGGGAAATTTTCATATATTGAAATAGTACTTCTACTCATATCTATTGTAGTACTTTAATTATATTAAAGAAACATTCATTTGTACATTATGTTGGTTGTTCCCATTACTAAGGCGGGAAGGTTATCTCGACTACATCCGCTCGGGAACTCTCGGTAAACGCGAACTGAATCGTGGATATCAGGTAAGGCGTGATCGGAATACCTTTTTGTTTACTCACGCTGCCGCCATCGTGGAGCTGCTTATCCGAAGTAATACCCTAATTTTATTTACGCTTAACGTTTTCATAATTAATAATAGTTTGGTTTAACTCAAACATTTTTCAATGTTTCAAAAAGTTTTATAGTAGTAGATATAATTCAAATTTACTAAAGAAACTATTTAAGTTAAAGCTATTCAAGTATATTGGGAACAAAAAAGAATATAGAAAGGGAAAATTTACGTTGCAGTACTAAACACATTTGGAAATGTATAAAGCATTGATAATTCGGTTTATCTCTTTCTCATAATTATTTTGTATATCATTCGTTATTATTTTGTTGTGTTTTCATAAATAAAATATTATTATTATTTAATAATTAATTTGCTCTAACTCGATATTATTCAAAGAATTTTTTTTTTTTATTTTGTGTTTTCGCCTCTACCCTAAAGGGTCATTGGCGTCTAATGGTGGTTTATACCCATCTATAGAATCCCGAATATTTAAGGAACTTGAATAGAGTTGTGACTCTCTCTTCGTTGTCTTTCATAATTTCTTTTAGAGAATCAGAAAGTCCAACTTTTTTCCTAAGCTTTTCATATTTTGGGCACTCTAACAGAAGGTGTTTTACTGATAGAGGAACATTGTCACATTTTTCACAGGTTGGAGCTTCTAGCCTCCTAAGCAGGTAGCTGTGTGTGAAATGACAATGTCCAATTCTTAGACGGCACAGCATTACTTCTTCTCTCCTAGAAGTTCTGTAGCTAGTGCTCCATCTCCGACAGTCAGTTTTTACCTTTGTTAACTCTCTAGTTTCTCTCGCCCAACTCTTCTCCCAATTTGCTAATTGTATTTTCTTTGTTTGTAGCGTCCAGTCTTCGAGGGTAATCTTATTAACTTTAATAATTCCTGTCCCTTCTTCTAGTCTTGCTAAATGGGCTGCCTGGTCAGCTCTTTCGTTGCCTGGAATGCCGCAGTGGGCAGGAACCCAGACGAAGTTAATGGTCTTGCCTTTCCTTTTTATATCCCACCATTCATTGAGGATTTCTATTATTAACGAATTTCCTGGGTTTGGACTATCAATGGCAGCCAAAACGCTCCATGAATCCGTTACAACAGCCCAATTCTTTTCCCTGGATTCCGCTATCAAGTAGAGAGCATTTAGGATGGCTGTCGCTTCCCCAGTGAATATTGTGCTTTCCCCTGGTAAGCTAAATAGGAGCTGGGTGTGTTTACTACTCACAGCGCAGCCAACAGTATCGCCCACTTTTGACGCATCTGTATAAAGTATATCGCAACGGTTATATTTTTCCATTAATCTTAAAAACGATGACCGAACTTCTATCGGGTATGTTTTGGTGATCTCAGCCATTGATCTATTGACTTTTGGTCTAGCTCCACTCCATCCTGGTATTTTTAGATTCACTAAGGGTCTAATATTACTTAGGTTCATGCCAATTTTTGTTAATGCCTCGTATATGTCCTTTAGATAGATGTTGTTGTCAATTTCTTTGAGACCGCGATTATCCAATCCTTCGGCAAACAAGT
The DNA here is from genome assembly GCA_911387785.2 of Aelia acuminata. NCBI lineage: Eukaryota > Metazoa > Arthropoda > Insecta > Hemiptera > Pentatomidae > Aelia > Aelia acuminata. Next base: position 203,558,725 of record OU426978.1, on the reverse strand, counting down.
GTTCGATAAGAGGATGGTTTGGACAAGCTTTCAATTTACCAATATATTTAAGAGCTAAGAAGTCTCTTCTTAAATATAATGACGGTTCCCCAGATTCTGCATGTATGCTATCGACTGGAGAGGTTCTGAAGGCTCCAGTGCAAATTCTAAGGGCTGCATTATGTATAGAGTCTAAGCTCCGTAATAAGGTTTTGTTGGCAGTTTTATAGATCTGGGCTCCGTAGTCGATTTTACTTCTTACTAATGCTTGGTACATAGTAATTAGAGACCGTCTGTCTGCACCCCAGCTAGAATGAGAGACGCATTTGAGAATACCAAGCCTTTTCGTGCATTCATCTCTCAGCTCCCTGATATGGTGGACCCAGCTAAGTTTCTTATCAAGTACCATTCCCAGGTACCTGTGCTTTTCAACATATTCAATGGGAGACCCTTCTATTTCAATTCTAGGGTTTTGCAGATGGCATTTTCGTCCTCTACAGATGTGTATACATTTCGATTTCGAAACGGATAACTTAAATCCTGATCTCTTTGTCCAACTCTCTACTTTTTCCATCGTTTTTTTTAACTGCCATTGGATATAGGGGATTGACTTGCTCCGAGCTGTTATGACTATATCGTCCGCAAATAGAAAACACTTGACGGGAGCCTCTATAGTGGAGATTACTCCGTCAATGGCTAAAAGAAAAAGTGTTACGCTTAGAGGTGAACCCTGTGGAGTACCATTTTGAAATAAATAGTTGGAAGAGAATGTGTTGCCGACCCTTACACAAAATTCTCTGTCGTTTAGAAAATTTTCAATATAAGTCCGCATACGCTGACCGAATCCCAGACCTTCCAAGATCTTCAATACCCGCCCCCTTGCCATCGTATCGTAGGCTTTCTCAAGGTCTAAGAATATTGCGATTAGATGTTCTTTATGTGAGAAGGCCTCCTGTGCTTCTAGACTTAACGACAGAAGCGAGTCAATTGTTGATCTTTTAGCTCTGAATCCATATTGTTGCGAAGAAAAGACATTCTTTCTTTCCAGAGCCTCACTTAATCTTTTGTTCACCATTCTTTCCTGAACTTTGGAGATACAAGAAATTAAAGAAATGGGTCTGAAATCTTTAGTTTTTTTGCTGTTTTCTCTTTTCGGAATTGGGACAATGATGGATTTCTTCCAACTTGAGGGAAATTTCCCAGTGGCCCAGATTTCGTTGTAAATATTAAGCAGATGCCTTTTTCCGTCTTCGGGTAGATGCTTAATGAACTCTCCCGGAACTCTATCCAAACCAGGGGTTGATTTTCCCTTGGGTTCTTTCAGTGTGTTGTTTAGATCTTCCATCCGAAATGGTCTATCGTATTCGTCGAAACATCCTTTTTCTACATTATATTCGTGTGTTGATTCTATAATGGAATCAGCTGTAATGTTTGAGAAGGATGCATCTTTAAAATGTTTTGCTAATGATTCAGCAATTTCAAGTGGATCAGTTATGATTCTCTCGTTAACCTCAAGTCCTGGAATTGATTTTTGTTTTTTTATTCCTCTGATGGATCTTATTTTGTTCCACAACTCATCTGCTGGAGTCTGACTGTTTATGGAGAAGAATTAAATAAGTACAAGTTTTTGAAAATGAATAGAACATAGATGATAAAAAAAGATTTTATAAAAAAAAAATTAAACCGACTTCGAAAACTAGGAAACAGTAAAAATAAATGCACTAAAAAGTATGAAATAACTACCTTCTGATTTTTATGAATACACGGCAAAATCGGAAATGTTATAAAAAGCGGAAAAATGCAATAAAATGAAAAAAAATATTTTGATTAGTACGATTACACACTAACTCTTAATAAAAAGTATTAAGTTGAAATATTAAATACCGTATTTAATACATCACAATCTTTTCGCAGGCGGCGCAAAATAGAAAAGCGATAGATTTTTCATAATATTTAGGGTTAACAATTTTAAATTTTGCGCCGCCTCCGAAAAGATTGTGATGTATTAAACATGGCATTTAATATTTCAACTTAATACTTTTTATTAAGAGTTAGTGTGTAATCGTACTAATCAAAATATTTTTTTTCATTTTATTGCATTTTCCCGCTTTTTATACCATTTCCGATTTTGCCGTGTATTCATAAAAATCAGAAGGTAGTTATTTCATACTTTTTAGTGCATTTATTTTTACTGTTTCCTAGTTTTCGAAGTCGGTTTAATTTTTTTTTTTTTTTTATAAAATCTTTTTTATTTCATACTTTTTAGTGGCGGGAGATAATTTATAGAAAGCAATACGTTGATTTCTAAAAAAATTGGAAGTGTTTTTTTTTTTTTTTTTTTTTAATTTGGTACCCCTCTTCGGACACTACAGGAGAGTTTAATTCATTGGTTGGTTGTTCTATCTATGGTGGGAAGGATGAGATTTATTCCGTGGGTCCGTCGCGAAATAAAAGTGAACCCAGGTAGCTCTCTACCACATTCGTCTATCCCGGGCCTTTATATTATAAATTAATTATATTAAGAGGCACCTTTTCAATTTTATGTATACACGCGGAAAATCAAGTGCGGGGCGTGCATTACACTCCTTTCAACACCCTGCCTACTTTGATTAGAAATGGACTTTTTTTAAAAGACTGATGTTTCATTGGGACGACACATAAAACTTAAAACTTTTTTTTCACAATGACAATAATTTCCTTTGCTGAATTTTTTTGTCAGTAATTGTCATTTACATGCATACATCTCTGTTCCGAGAGGAGGTATCGAGTTTGCTCCGCTTTCACGTAACTCCAAGATGATGTAGGTACGTCACTGAACAGTCGAGATTTTGGCCATATTTCGAATATACATGATGATATAATGAAGATGTTTATATGGCCTATAATAAATAGGACCCTAATTTTTGAATTATGATCTCTTAAGTATTCTTTTACAAACTAATGCGATGAGGTGTACTGCTCCGTTAGGGACCGTTTATATTACTTTATTTAAATTTATCGTTGGAAAGTAGTAATTAAACTAAATTGAATTTACAAAAACAACATCACTGGATAGAAGTACTCGTAGCAAATAAGGGGCATAAGATTGATCGTTATCAAAACGGGGGCAGCCGCTAGGATAGAAGCGACAGCGTTTTGTGAGTCATTTTATGGTTAATTTATTATTACGAAGGATATTATTGTTCTCGATATTATACTACTGGTTTAATTCAATAATATTTCTTGGTCGAGTCAATTATGTTCGTCATCCATTTCGATGAATTGTTGACTAAACTTGAGAGCGAAGTGGTACGAATAATATCCTTCTTAATAAACAATTATTGAGAAAATGAGTTTGCAGAAAACACTGCAGCTTCAATTCTAGCGGAGTAGCCTTTTTGACAGCAATCATTTTTATGGCTGCTATATTTTTTGCTGCGTGAAAGTCCACAATGTGGTTGTTTTCTGTGAGATATCAACTTTAATTTGCCGTTAGATTTATTGATGGATGAACATTGGCAAACATTGAAATTTTAATTTCTTTTTTAAATTTCTGTAAAGACGATTGTATTATTATCACACTACTACTGGAAGAATGTTTCCTAGGAAAATTTTCATTTATTGGGGAATATAATACACAACATATACGTTAGTTATTGCGGTACTTGAGTGCATGGCCGCCTCGAATGCGAAAAACCCATAAACACATCTAACCCAGACTGTTATAAGTCCATTATCATTTCTGTTTCAATAAAATGCATTCATTCAACACTAGACTTAGGTCCTGAAAAGCGCACTCATCCTTTCATGAAACTCTAACATTTAATGACGTGTTGACTTTTGAAAATCTTGGCAACCTTCATAGAATATTTAAATTTCTTTCGATTTAATAAAGATTGATCAAGACAATCCATAAAAATTGAAAACACAATCTGGCTCTTTAGTAAAGATTTATTCTGCTACATTTCACTTATTACATAGGAAACGATTGATACTAACACATAGGCACACTATAGAGACTCCATATAGAAAATAGCAAATCCTAAGTGCCACATGCTAGGGACCTTATCATAACGTAAAGTATAAAATCATACAATTACCCATCATATATGGAATTGGAGAACGTATTTATTGCATTTTCGAACCACATTTGAACTCAGATAATAGGTATTTCTTTTTCATAATCAAGCCATTTTCATCATCCGCCTCAATAGTTGCAGAAACAAAATTAAAAACCGACAATAGTAATCCGGATAACATATCAAAAGTATCACTCCAGAATATCTTTATATATCTTTATTTAAATCTATTGTTGAGAATTTATCTAAGGTTATTTATAAGGTTTGTTCCAACAAGAACCTGAAACACGTCAATAGCTAACAACAGACTACTCATGTTTCCCCCCCACTCTTCTGATTCTGAATTTGATTGGTTGGTTTTTCCAACCGATTTATCGAACATTGAAACATTATTAAGCATTGCTTAAAATCAACCAATCAAAGTTAGAATAAAAAAATGAGGAAAGTGCAAGAGCAGTTTGTTAGTTATTAACGTGTTTTAATTGTTTGTTGGATCATACCTTATGTTATATATGCCATATGCTTTTCCAATAAGTAAATATTTTAAGCGATAATTAAATAATTATTTTCATGTTTTTTACCGATAACTTATTAAATAAATTAAGAACCCAAAAAAGAATTAAATGGGACCACATTGGGAAAATACTCTACAAGATGCAAAAGGTTTCGTTCCGATTGGTCCACCCATCTCGGAGTAATCGGTGGACATACATAGAAAAAAAAAATCGAATAGAGTAACCTCCTCTTTCGTTCGAAGTCGGTTAAAAATACTTACTATCAACACAATTAGCTTTGTCCAACATAATTTTTTGAAATATTTTCTAATAAATGGTCAGAATATATTTATATTTATCTTAATAGATAATACAGAAACACATAGCTGTTATCAAAGGTGAACGGATCGGCTTTTCAGTAGCGGCTTGTTCCTAAACAATGTTTAGAAATTCCGAGGCCGCGAGAAACTTTATAATCCATCCATAGCATTTTCCACGGCCTACAAAATGAATGAGATAAATCATAAATATTCACCACAAGGAACTTGATACCCCCCCCCCCCCAACCCACACTACAATCCACCTGCTTCCCCTAATGGAATGAGTCAGAAAAATATAAGCAGTATAAAACCTGCTGATCCTAAAATAATTTTCCAAGCAGTTGATTGTCAGGAGTGGATTGAAGAAATATTTAAAAAAAAAAAAAAAACTTTATTTAATAATTTCCAATCATAAATTAATTAATTTATGTATACATAAATTTATTTAGAGATTTTTGATCGACGCCTCGACTATCTTGTTTTTTAATTATTATAGTGCCACAGACACATTTAATACAAAAAAAAGTTTTTCTTTAACACTTGTTTACTTTCACTTACCGATGTACGGAACATAGAGAAAGCGAAGGTATCGCGATAGTCCAACTATTCTATTTCGGTTTTTTTTAACTCTTATTCTCTTAGCGAGTCAAATAACCTATATGTGTGGTGTGGGTGTGACCAGCCTATCTCCAAAACGGTCTGCCCGAGAAAAATAAAATAATAATCATAAGGGGGACTTACAACGATACGATTACAACGATTCAATACTTTTTTTTTTCACTCTACACAAATGAGTACTTATGTCTGAGGAAAAACAAAAATTATTCATTTATTTTATTTATTTATTTTTTCTGGCTTTGATGTAATGTACTATTCATTGACGTTTTGGTCACATGCGATTGAATGAAGAAATGGAGATCAAATATTCAATATAAGTAAATATTTGAAGTTTTCTAACGACAAAGAGAAGTTCATAGCATGCCACATTTTTAATTATAACATAATCTATATTTCTTTTTGAAGTTGTCTAGATCACTTTTTATTCCTACGCAGGTTCCAACTGCTTTTGCATTAAAACGAGTTTAATATTTGGGTTAGGTACTAATAATTTTTCGTGCAATTAAAAATTTAGGCATATGAACATAAAGAATGATCTTAGGCTGAAAAATAAGCACCCTAAACTTTTACCAGATTAATTAGGGAAAAAAATGGTTTTCCTATAATTAAAACTTTATATTATTTGCTACTATTTATAAGTTTGGGCTGTACCAAATTCTATATCCAATGAAAAAATTACATTCGTTGTGTTTTTTATATTTAAAATAACGTACTATTTTAAGAGTATTTTCTGAAGAATGATTTCATTAATATAATTTCATATCACATTACCCTTTTCAATAATATACTGTGAGAATTCTTTAAAAATAAATATTATTTTCGAGGTAAAAGCGCCTCGTTCTGTATTTAGTCAATTATTTCAATAACTTCAAAGAGGAAATAATTATTTCCATTTATTTTTAATTTATCGAGTTCAAGCACAACAGGAAATTCGCCAGGCATTGTTCAATTTTTATGAAAGTTTCTAACGAGGGGAGGAGAATTTATTAATTTGTATTATGAGATAGAAAGGCCCAGGACAATGAAGTGGCTTAACTCTCAAGGATTTATTGTTCCTCATAATAAATCAGTTTGCTCCTTACAATGAAACAACGGATCCAGATTTCTTATAAATACTTCATTATACGTTGGCTATCATTATCTCATCCACTGATAAATAATTGGATTTTAATAAGAAAAATAATTCAAGTTGTGGATGGCACTTCCTCGAAATCTGGCATTTCGAAGACTTTAAACAATGGAAAGTTTCTGGGTTGATTTTGATGTATATTTAAATCAATGTTAGCATTTTTACCAGCACTTTTCTGCCAAGTTGCGATTATAGTTTTTTTTTTCCTGACTTAATTCTGTGATAAGAGATATTTCTGGAAAATTGTACCAGTTTTGTTTTCCAACAAGAGGAATGTAAAAAACTTTTCTACATTTTAATTTTTTGAAATTTATTATTTATTATTTATTATTACATCAACGTTTCGGGGTTCTGCCCTAGAGTCTTATTTAGGTACCGCACGCACTTTCTTATGGCAAGTGAGACTCCACCTGACTGCCAGACTTGCGGGTGTCCACTTAAAGTGAAGCACATATTAACTGACTGTAGGGCTTATGACATTTACAGGGACTTCATTGAAACATATTGACGTTTAGGCAGCATTACAGGACAGTGTGCAGACAACCGACAGACACACACACACACACACACACACACACACACACTCAGCGGCGCAACAACTCATTGTCGAGTCAAGGACTCCTGGATCAGCCTGCGCCACGTGTCACGATCTTTTGCCGTTGCATACAATTGCGCGGTCCCAGCAGCGCCCAGGCATCGTCGGTTACTCCATCTCGCCACCACAGCATAGGTCTTCCTCTAGGCTCGGAGGATCTTCCTTTCATGAATTAGTAAAGCAGATTCATCCGATTTGGTAATTGTCCATGTCTCAGTACCGTAGCTCAGGACTGGACGGATCAACGTCTTGTGTAGCATTATCTTTGTAGATCTCGGAAGTAGGCTACTGCGGAAATGGTTACGTAGGCCATAGAAGGATCTATTGGACTTGCCTATGCGAGACGTAATCTCCCTGGAGATATCGTTTTCAGAATTTACTTGACAGCCGAGGTATACAAATTCGTTAAGGTTCTCGAATTTGTAATTCCCGATCTCAACTTCCTCACCATTTACTGCTTGTTCTCCGGATACCATATCATTGACAACTAGACCCATTCTTGCAGCGGCCTCAGCAAGGGCAAGAAACGCATCAGAGACTGCCTGAAGTGATCTCCCCATGATAACAATATCATCGGCATACCCCAGCAGCTGTACCGTGCGGTGAAATATTGTACCACCGACCTGAATCCTGAAATTCCTGATAATTCTCTCCAGGTCGATGTTAAAGAGGAAGGAAACAGGCTAGCGCCTCACCTTGGCGTAAAATGGCTCGGTTATTCCAGCTTGAACTCTTACGTGACACTCTGGTCCCTCCATCGTTCCCTGGCACATTCTCGAGAGCTTACCAGGTATTCCGAGTTCCTCTAGGGCAATATACAGTTCTTTCCGATCAATACTATCATAAGCACTTTTGAATTCTATGAATAAGTGATAACAACCTGGTCCACAGTTGATTTACCTTTGCGAAAGCCGCACTGGTAAGGTCCCATAATTATCTCTGCTAAGGGATGCAGACGAGCAAAAAGTACAAGCGAAAGTATTTTATGTGCAACTGGTTGCAACGATATCCCACGATAGTTATTACAAGATAGAACATAGATGATAAAATACTTACTATCAACACAATTAGCTATATCCAACATAATTTTTTGAAATATTTTCTAATAAATGGTCAGAATATATTTATATTTATCTTAATAGATAATACAGAAACACAAAGCTGTTATCAAAGGTGAACGGTTCGGCTTTTCAGTAGCGGCTTGTTCCTAAACAATGTTTAGAAATTCTGAGGCCGCGAGAAACTTTATAATCCATCCATAGCATTTTCCACGGCCTACAAAATGAATGAGATAAATCATACATATTCACCACAAGGAACTTGATACCCCCCCCCCAACCCACACTACAATCCACCTGCTTCCCCTAATGGAATGAGTCAGAAAAATATAAGCAGTATAAAACCTGCTGATCCTAAAATAATTTTCCAAGCAGTTGATTGTCAGGAGTGGATTGAAGAAATATTTAACGTAATCTCCCTGGAGATATCGTTTTCAGAATTTACTTGACAGCCGAGGTATACAAATTCGTTAAGGTTCTCGAATTTGTAATTCCCGATCTGGTAAGGTCCCATAATTATCTCTGCTAAGGGATGCAGACGAGCAAAAAGTACAAGCGAAAGTATTTTATGTGCAACTGGTTGCAACGATATCCCACGATAGTTATTACAATTCTGCTCCTTTCTTGTGGACAGGGCAAATGAGTGTTTTGAACCAGCTCCGCGGCAGCATTTCCTTGACCCAGATAGACATTAGGAGGTCCTGAAGCGTCTTTTATTTTATTATTTAAAATAAAAGATAAATAAATAATAAATAAAGTGTCTTTTATTTTTTTATTTTATTAGGAGGTCCTGAAGCGTCCTTATTATTCTTGAGTTTGGATAAGGTAGTCATAATTTTTTCCTATATTTGACCGAAAAACTATTTGAATTTCTGAAATCGGCAAATCTGTATAATAAAATATAACTATTGATGTAATAATATATATAAAAAAAAAAAATTGATTGTAGGCGATGATGACCCAAGTGGTTGGTGCCTACATAAAATGCACGCCGGTTACTTTTATTTTTCTTTCTCTTGAATAAAAAAAAGTCTAGTGTAATAAAGTATAATTTTGTTTTGTATTTTATGAAAAACGCACGAATCAAGACTGGGATAAGGATTTGATATTTACGTATAAAATTAAAAAAAAATTGTATAATTTGTAATAAGGAGTTGTTCTATCTGATAAAGAAATGAATGCATTTCATCTTGCGAGCATGCTGCCATCTGATAGATAACCGCGGTACTTAATTTTATCTCCCAGATTGCTTTCGTTGCTTATAGATGCGCCCCCTAAATTACATCCAGGCCATCCGAGGAAAGGGGGCGCATTTAGGGAAGGGGTATCCCTCTACGGGCCTCTGTTTACGGTTATTATGAAAACGATTTTGGGCCACTTTCTACAGGGTCAAAGTATCTTGTTTGTGATGGATAATGTAATAAAATCTTTTGCCGAAATAAAAGCAAGGAAAGCATAAACTAATAAATAAGTGTATGTATTATTATTTTGTGAATTATTTCATTATTCATATGTATTTGAAGTAAAATTAAATTAGATGTTTACTTGATAAAAAGGTTTTTGATTTACACCCTTCCATACAAAAAAAGGTAATAACAGTAGGTCCAGTACTCCTGTTTATATATAAATTTTAATATTTTCTCAAGTTTCAGTTGAACCGTTGTGGGAAGCGGCACGATGAGACTTGGTATGAACATGCGGATTATATTAACTCTTGACGTTGAGATTAAATAAATATTCTGAACCTCGAGCACAAAGAATCTTTTTCACTTTATTTTTTTTTTTTTAATTATTTATAATACGTTTTAATATAGGGGTCAGAGACTAAAAGAAAAGTCTCGTAGTTTCAGCTAATTATCTCCTTGCTTTTGTGTTGCCAGAACTACGAATAGAATCAGAGTCAACATCCAATATTTTTCGTTCGTTTTTACGAAATACAGCTAGTGATAAACATTACCCATAAATTTATTAATACCCCTGATTTGATTCTGTAATTTATCGATTTCCCTCAGAAGGTTCAAATATTTCTAAATTCTTCTATCTGGTTCTCTGTCTTATCTTAGTGTATCTTGTCTTATTCGAGTAATTTTTGGTTTGTTTGATGCCTTGTTTAATGACTATCACTATTTTTATTATTTCTAGCTTTATTAAGTTACTGTTAAGAGTGACTAAATTTTGACGCTTTCCCTTACTTCTGCCTTAACAGAAACACTTGTTTTTTTGTGTGGTGTGGTATTTGAAAACAACTGATACGTTGGATATTTCTTTAACACGTTCGCGTCAGCGTATACCACCGGTGACCGACACTGGACCACCTCATCGGAGACCTTAGTCAATCCTGAAACTTTTCACGACGAAGTATAACAAGGTATGATTGTATTGTTTATTTTATTGTTGTTGGACTGTCAATACTGCTTAATGTCCTTGAATAGCCCTTGTTAAGCGTGAACGTGTTATATTTCAGGAACATTTTCCTAATAAGAGTCCTCAACCTCTGGTATATTACGATGACATATTTTTTTTTCTTTTTTTTCTTACCATTTTATAATGCCTAGTTCCTCATTTTCTAGTTAATTTAGTTCAGTTCTTATAATATGTTCTCTAATTTTTTCACAGCTTCCTTGGCCTCTATCATCTATATTTGATTAATTTGTCAATTTTTGATGGAAAAATGTCAAATCAAATACGAACGTGAAAAATCAATATTAAGAACTTGCTAAAATTCCCCAAAAATTCAGACTTCATGTATGCTTGACTTTTTATATTGAAAATAAACCACTTTAATCAATTAATATTATCACTTATATGAAGCAGTATCATAAAACGATCCACACACACTGGCTCCAATGGCCGACTCCAACTTGTGCGGATCTACCACATGTATCAGTGAAAAAAGTTACTCATAGTTTACAGATAGGTATACAATTGACTATAAAATAGGCTGAGGCTCTCCTACATGTGTAAATTGAAATTAATATCAGTTAGCCGACAGGCACCTGTTTCGAAGCTAGAATTCGGAACGTCTTCACTGATTAATGACGACAATGTTCCGATGGCGATGTGGTTGGAGCTAGAGGTAGGGATTCCTATCAATTAGAATTAGCTGCTCAAACTGATCCAGTTAATTTTAAATAAATAAATGGTCAAAACAGTAAGCCGTTTTAAATCGGACTGAAATTGTTAGGTTTTTTGTTTGTTATTTTACAAAGATCTATTATTAAAATAATGTGACTACATTAAAATAAAATAAGGAAAAAATGTTTTCCATAATCTGTTCGTAGTTTTTTGGTTTTATTTTTGATGGTTTAAATGATCATAGATTTTTTCCCTCAATGTTTCTCCATATATTTCGGCGAACCATCATCAGTGCTAAAACAATCTTCAAGTGCTGCAAGCTTTCATATTTTATGCTTTTATATTTTACTTATTTTTATTATTGTAAACATATATTATTTTATAACATATATGTGGGATTAAATAATTTTATTTGAAGAAAATAATAATTTACAATACCACACAAACAATATAGACTCAAATAATCAAAAAGTAGCAACTTTTAACGACACTTTAACACAAACGTAACCATCTTCAGAGCTAGACTAACTGTCCAGTCCATCGCTCCTTAATTTAATCTGATACAGAACATTCCAGAACCTTCTCGACAATCGTAGAAGGTTCTCAACTAGTCACGAACATGTACCAAAGAGAACAGTTTGTTTCATCCGTTCCAAAAACAAGTCTAGAACTCTTTAAATAATTTTTTTTTTTAACTTTATAATATGAACCTCAACCACTCAAGATAAGGCTCAGCTAAAAAATTACTATTTGAAAAGCAAATGTTATGAAAGTAGTATATCATCACCGCTTTCAGAAGACAGATTTTCCATTGCTAAATTATAATCCCCAATAGGTTCACCAAACTCTAGAGATCGATTCACTTCTCAAGTTACAGAATAAAAAAATATGAGTCAGAGCCCGGCCTCATTTTCAAACGTTCGAGTGCCTTATCCACTGAATTACTCCAATTAAAATGAACACCTTAATCAGAATTATTTATTATCTGAATATAAAAATATATAGTTGATATTTCAAATTACCAAGTAGGAAAAAAACAGAGCTTTTTTCTTTTTCAATGGCATATTTTATTTTAGTGACATATGTTTTAAATGATGTTTTACCAACCAATCCATGTGGGCTTGAGCGTTATCTTGTTGGGAAACGGACCTGTTGAGCTCCATTATTGGCTCTCTTATTTTTTCTAATACTTTTTAGAAGTGAGAGATAGTCAACTGCTCTTCTTTACGATAGGTTAAATGATAGTCAGGATTGTCAGTTTACAATGATTTTATTGTGGTAAGCCAACGTTTCGATCCAACTTGTTGATCTTCATCAGGGATTAAATGATAGTCAGGATTTTCAGTTTACAATGATTTTATTGTGGTAAGCCAACGTTTCGATCCAACTTGTGGATCTTCATCAGGAAGATTTAGTCTTAGTATCCACCTGGACTCAGTAGGTAAATATCAGATTCTATTTTATCTTTTTAACCAGCCACTTATTTTAATATTCATGTATATACCATGTTTTATATTATTATCAGTTCTGTAATATATCCATTTATTGTCACCCTCTAGCATAGATACTCATATATTAGTTCATTTTTCTTTTAGTCCTGATGAAGATCCACAAGTTGGATCGAAACGTTAGCTTACCACAATAAAATCATTGTAAACTGAAAATCCTGACTGTCATTTAACCTATCCTAATACTTTTTAGTATTAGTCTTTAATCCTGTAGCGTCTGAGCAGTGCGAGTGTATTGCGGGCCCCGTGGCCTGAGACCTTAGACCGGCTGCGCTGCCCTGAATACTTTTTGCCACAATTACTCATCTTTATCTCCTTATTCATATTTTTATATTTGACTAACGGGTAAGGAACAGGTAAGATTAATTTGAAAAAAACCGAAAAGAACCCCATGTCTATTAGTTTACAACCCTCGGAAATTTTTGAGGAAACCATAAACCTCGTCATCGGGATATACCGGACAGGGTTGGAGAAACGCGAATGTCAATAATGTAAAAATAATTTTCAGACGTCCTGCAGTCGTCCTAAATATTAATAAGAAAATAATGATTATTTTGTCTGCTCGCCATGTTCCTCTAATATTCATGAAATTAAACGTACTCGTACCAAAGTAGACATACTTACATATAATTTTTAAAACTGTTTTATTGAATGTTTTATGTATCTGTTTATTTTATAAAAATTTTAAATTATATACTTACTACATTTTTTTTACGAGTTGTTACGTACGATTTATGAATGTTGCATTCCTAAATAATAATAAGATAATTCGGAAAGCGAAGAGTAAAAATTCAATTTTTATTTTAAAAGAAGCCACAAAAACATCTCTTAAGGTGCTGACGAGTGGGGGTTTTATCCTAGTGCAATATTAAAATAGAAAGAGTTAAGAAATCAATTAAAATAACGTCCGCAGTTTCAGTCTTCTAGCGCTGAAGCGGGCGGAACTGATATATCAGTCTACAGGCCACAGGGACTGCAGCGCTCGAACTGATAGATCAGTCTGCAGGCGTAAAAGGGTTAAAGTAAAAATATTATTTCACTCTGCCACGATAACCATTACTGACCCGAATCATGACGCCATCACCCATTTGCCAGCGACTTAAAATCTTTTAATTTTCTAGGTGGTCATGAAAATAATTTTTGAGGTGATCAGAACAATCTGAATTGACCTCTTTTTGTTAATGAATATAACCTTTCTATTATAATTATTGGGTGGACTATCATTTTCTGGCGTAGAGTATACAAAAAAAAACCCACAAAAAATGATCAAAGCGAAAGAACATAATATATAATACTGAAAAAAAAATAAAAAATATTAGCCATGGTAAGTTTAGAACATCGCTCAGATTCCTATAACTTACAAAAAATATAAATCAAATAGGACCATAAATATCAGTGTGCGAGGAGTGGGAGTGAGGACCCGATAACGCAATTCTGATTCAGTGAGAGGATACGTGAGCATCAACCGTTCGCCGCTAGGTGGCGCAGCTGAATACCAATGTCCTCACTCTTCACTATCTTTAATAAAATGAAGCCGATAGTTTTTAGGTTTTATTTAGTTTACAGACGAAAAAACTCTTCCGTCATCAACGCCTAAAATGGTTCAGATTCTTCTTCTTCCTGTGTTCCCAAATTTTATTGTATTTTTTCAGCCATATTTCTTCATATTTTGCCTAATAAATATATTATTACATATGAGGGCACTAAGCTTTTCATTTGAAACCTCTTCGCCAGAAATACTGGACACCTAATTTACAATGTCCGATGAATATTGTAAGAAAGTACACTGATTAATAATTGATTGTTGCCAGTAATTTATAAAAGCCAGCGTAAAGGAAAAATATTGATCACAAAGCTCAATCAGGACAAAGTGAATCAAAGCAAAATCAGGACAAAGTGAAGTAGTGGCAGAAAAAAAATTATTTTTTTTGAAGCGAGAAAACGACAGATCCAAACAACGCCCAATGTCTACTCTTCCAATAATCTCCTTGGTTTCCACAAGATATAGAAATAATAAAATGTACAGAAATCTCACTAATTTTTATAAAAAAAAAAACTAGGTCATTACAAAAGTCAATGCGCAATAATATAGTTTTATTTTAGTTTACGAATTTTAAAAATTATCAAGCACTGCTCTTCAAAGTAAAATTCATATGGAACTATTGTCATATCGCTTGTCTTACTGTCAGTAAATTGAATTTGATAACGGTACCACTTCTTCTCTTTGAGGGAAATACCTTTAAAGACCATTTTTTAAATCCTCTTAATATCGATGATCCGAAACTAAAAAATGAGCGATTAAACAAAAAAAAAAAAATGACGTCATATCTACGCTGTACGCAGGCCAAGGCATGTTAACTCTATACAGCTCCAATCATTTTCTTTTTTTAAACGAAAGCGACGTTCAGTAGCAAAATTGCTAGGATCATGTTGACCAAATTTGTACTTTACATTCAAAACTGCATAAACTCTGCTGATAGTCCATATTAAGAACTTAGGCCAATTGCCCGAACATCAGGAACTAATTAAAATTCTCATCTAAACATTTTTACCAAACCGATCTTGGCGGGCATCCAATTGGACAGCTTCACCTGGCAAAACCACTGTATATGTTTGCTAGGGATTCAAAAAATACATTCTTCACTTTGCCATTTTCATGGAATGAAATTGAATGGATAATATTTTTTCAGATTTCATCATATTTCGGCTTTTCGAATCAGGGAAAGGAATCAGTCTTCCGTGAATACTTGTTCGGAGCCTCTGTTAGAAGCTTCTACACCGTCCAATCATCTCTAACAGTTGCATGTGAATCCTAGTTAACACAATTAACAAGAATGTCAGATTCGATTACCAAAGGACGACCTGAACTGCCTTCATCTGCAAGGTTCGTCATTCCATTGTTCAAAGGACTGATTGAAAATTGACTTTCTTTAGTGATTGCTTTGCGCCCAAAATTTTGTTTCAGTAATGTCCCGAATGACAGTCCGTCAAAAATCTTTCTTCCGTTATAATACGTGAATTTTAAAAATATAAATGGCCCCAGAAAGCCAACTCAAGTCCAATAAGAAATAAAAGTATTTGTAAAACTTATACATTGAATATAACAGTAGAGCAAAAATATTCTTACAGGATCAATTTATAAGAATCGAAGCTTTTGTTCATACGAAATAACTTTTGTTACAACCAAGTACAAAAAGAATTTCGTTCAAAATGTTAGAAACGTTCCTAAACTTACATTTTAACATATAAATGAATTTATGATAAAATTCTAGGTTGCTAAATAATTAAGGCATTAAATGAGCATTAGGGAATAAAATACTTAGAGACAGGTGGTGACTAGCTAAACCTTTATATTCAGGTGAAGTTTGACGCCACATTATTTTTCAAGTTTATAAAGGTGGTGAAAATGTAAGCATTTATATGCAGGAAACGAATTAATTTCCTTCTAAAAAAAAGATAAATGCTTTAGTACTATAATTCTTCTTGCATGGCCTAGCCAGCTAAAATTTAAATTAACAGGCAAACAATTTTTCTTCTGTAAATACAAGTGAAGAAAAAAATAATTATTATTCCCTAATTTCAAATGTATCGTATAATCAGCAAAGTATCAACATTAATAATTGTTAATACCAGTCTTTGCTGATAATGACAAAGATATAAGCTCAGTGTTCCTCTCCTTATAATTTACTTAGCAGTCATTAGAACTTCAACACCGGTTCTGAGGATCACGCGACCGCAAAGGTGCTAGGGTTCTCTTGAAAGAAGTGATTGCTTATTTATCAGGGGAAACTTTTCCACCCCTCACTGAGAAGAAGGTTTAATATTTAGTGCCTTTGCTTGGAGGCACCATTTCCTTTTTGTGCACTTAAGAGCTGTCTTTCCTCTTAGAGGACCAAACTTAGGGTTCAATGAGTACTTCCGGAGAACACGGCCGACAAGGGTACATAACCACAATGTAAATTAATTCCGGATCCAAGTTCCCCCGAGAATACGTGTTGAACTATGAATATATTATGCATTCCTATTCAACTGGTTTAACTATTAAATTTATATGCATATTAATATATTATGTTAGATAGCAATATTAAATATTTTTCCATAAAAAAATAGCAGAACATTGTAAGTGCGTTTGATACACTAAAATTTAAACAATTAATAAATAATGCCCTTAACAGTCATTTTTATTATTATATTTTATTATTTATTATTATTTTTTATTATTATTATTAGTCATTACTTTCATTTATAATTCAATCGGTCGTTTGAGAAACCCGACATGTCCACAAATCAAATTATTGGAAAAGTGAAAAAAAACTTTCCATTTTTACTTTTGTATCAAGAGTTATTTTGTTAAAAAACTTAAATAACCTTATCTTAAATTATTTTTTCCGACACTTATTACTACTTGGAATACATTTTTATGATTTATAAATATATGTTCATTCGATAGATCTAAAAAATAAATGAATTTTTGGACGTGTAGGGTTCCACCTGATTATGAAGACTAGTGGTTAAAAACCATATATTTTGGAAATAACTACACAAAACGCTTTAAAGCTTGGATATATTCTTTAATAAATGAAAATAACTGAAGGTATATAAATATAAAAGGTTAAGATTCAAATTTATGGATCTTCACTTATGGGTGTAGGAAGACTTTTCAATGTCCGGGATTCATCGAGTTTCTCCTAACAACGCTTATCTGAGTGGTATATAACAGCCGACAGGGTAGCTGTGCTTATCGGATATCTAGTAAATAAGATATCTGGGCATGCAAGGAGTTCGAAAAGAAAATCGATTTTTTTTTTTTGACATGTCGGGTTTTTCACACAACTGACTCAATTTCATATAATTCACAATTTAGGAATTAGCGCATTTGCTGATCCTACAGAACTTCCTGGATAAATTGCTATCTTAACTAAGTTAGCATATCTCTCGGTCATCGCCTCACAGTGCTTTGATCAATGGACAAAAATCCAAAAATCAAGTTTTTATTTTTTTTTGCATTTACATTCAAAATGTTCCTAAAGATGTAAATATTCATTATTTATAATATTTACATCTATTTGTTAACCAAATTGCTATTAAAATTAAGTAATGTTTCGAAAAAAACAGTATTTGTGAAAATTTACTAATTTACTCGTATTAGTTTAGAAAGGATTTTAGATCAAAGGTATTTAATAGATCTAAACATTGGCTTTGTCGTAATGTTTTCATTTAGTCTTATTTCTGTTTAGATAAGGTATACAGTGAACTTTATTTTAAGTGAAAGTCGAAATTAATTTGAAAAATATGGCCAAGCGTAAGAAAAAATTTTGACCCACTCCATGTTTTACAAACGTTAAAGTCAAATATTACAAAATGTCCGCAAAACACCCCTTCCATTTTTTAAATATTTGCAGCCTAACTAATTTAAAATGAAAATCTATAAAGATCATCTGCGATAACCTGCGACTTTGACTTTGACAATTTTTTTTCAAATGAAATCAGATACTCAGCGCTTGCCTGAAAACCAATTCGCATCTACAATTAGATTAGCCGTTCTAATTAGATAAATTTTTACACTTAAATTCATTGAAAAAATTAATTTTTACTACAGTAAATTTACCAATATCAATAATTTTAAGCAGTGTCTGAAAGTATGCCAATTTTAAAAAATCAATGAACACACCCCAGTGTATAAAATTTTTATTTCATTATTACAAACCTACTCATCGATTTGCTTCTTTCTATAATTTTAATTTTTTTTCATTTTTTTTTCTAGTAGTACGTTAAAAATTAAAATCATAAGTCGGCAAACATCACCCTAAATCATATAACACCCTAATATCACCCTAGCAGTGGATTGCCTGTAACCATTAAAATAAAGAAATAACATAGTTCAAGATTAACTAAACTTATATAAATAAATTTAACATGGAAATTTTCATCATTGAACCAGAAGATTCAGCTTTTTATTTTATTTTTTTATTTAGATTTCTCTTATGTATATACTTTTAAAAATTATTTTAGTATGTTAATATTATTGTTATAAGTAGATCAAGAAAGTATCTTTTGTATTTGATACGTTGTGTTTGGTTAACTATCTTATTAAAGATAAATTTTGATCAACTAACCGATAATGATTCTCTAATTTCCATTAAATTTAAGATACTTTGCCAAAATCATGATTTGACTTTTTTTTTGGCTGTAAATTATTTCCGACCCCGCATATGAGGTATATTCATAATCAGCTCAGCATTTCCTATAATATTCCATGGTCAAATGATTTTTGTCCAAAAACTACATATACTCGAAGCGCTGTGCGCCTCAAAAGTCGCCGTGGAAGAATGTAGGGGATTATGTTAGATATTAGTGTCTTTACTAAGGGTCGTGTTAAAAGTTAGTCTTTGGTGGAAGTTTTTGTAGTTACCTTAATTTCGAAAATATTCAGAATTCCATCCACAATTGTATATATACTTACGCTAAGTCATCTCATCTCGGTTGAGGGCTCCATAGCCTCTCCGATCGATCGAGGTTTTCAATCAGGACGAATTAAATGAATTCAAACTTGGTTCAACGATTACGATCAAAAGCCAGACCAGTCTGAATTTATAATAATTCCAGTTAAATGTTGATTTCGAAAATTGAATTGAATGTTTAATGAATCAATCTGAAACGTTCCAAAGTTCTCTTCCGCGATCATTTATTCACAACTTGGCATCCGATCCTAGGTAAATAGTCTTCTTGTTTGTAGGACTAATTAATAATTGCCAACCACTAATGAATTTATTTTAATAGCTTAGCCGACTTTCAATGAGATTCTTAAAGATAATAAAATCCAAGTTTAGATGGCATCATGAATATATTCCATTAAAACATCTGATGTTGCTTAGTAGATAATGAATATTATTGACAAATAGACCTGATACAGATGTATCAGAGAACATATTCCTCTAATCTCATTTCCCCTTTTTTTGTCTGTTGGGTAATTATTGTCATATATGTGAAAAATTCGGGGCGCGCCGCAAAACCACTAAAGTTTACTGTCTCCATCAGATTTGAATAAATAAAAGATTTGATGCTACACAATAAAAAATTTACTAACAAAATTTTAATTGGAAGATTACTTAAAACAAATACCTATATAACTCAACATTGATTATGAAAACAACTAAATTTGAATAAATATTGGAATATAAACTTAACCTTCATAGGTATTATTTATGAACTTAAATTGAAATAAAAGTTTGATTAAGCAATAATTCTTTGATATTCCATGTTCAAAGTTTAAATAAGATATTGCAGGAACACTTTCTTATTGGAACAAAAGATAATGATAAAAAAAAATAAAAAAGTTATGTACATGCCTTAACATTGATATTGGAAGTTGCCAGCTGAGCCAGAGTAGGGTACAGGAAGGTACCCAATCATAATAACACTTAAAAAATACAACATAAAAATGAAACATTTAATAGGGTACTCATCTGTAGAAGGCTTGGCCAGGATGTTCATGCAGCAACCCCAATAAGAAGTAACAGCCTAAGACATAGCAGGATCACACGACGAACTTGACACAACTAGAGAAGACATAAATACATCGACGACAGACAAGAGCAGACTGACCGGTGACGAGGAATGCTTTATATACCCCTTCTCTGCGTGGTACACTGATTGGTACAGTTTTAAAACTAGGTTATAAAAAACACCCAAAACATCACTACATATCTTATAAAACGGATAAAAGTATCTCAGACTTAAAAAGTTGTTTAATAAAACTTATTTTAGACAATTGAAAACTTCGGATCTACTCTTTCTTTAGTAACAGGCATTCCCACGAGTGTCCAGTGAGATTTCATCAACAGTAATAATTCTCAAGAGGATGTGACTGAGGATGCTCGCTTCCAGGTTCACTTAAGGTTTAAACTCTAATTATTAAGTCCTTTAATTATTAAAATTGTCTATTTTGAATAGCATCATTAAATTCCTGACACGAGAATAAGAAGATTGATACCCACAATCTATATGTATTATTATTAATAGCCGAGATAGGTAATGTTTTAAATTTTGATTTTAATAAATTTTAATGTTCTCCTATTTTTTTTTGTATTTAAGTAAAAAGAAAAAATATTATTTCCATCGGTCTGGGGGCTCTGATACATAACATTTGCTCCGACTGGGGTAAAAAAGCAAATTTTGAGTTGGTTTATTTTTTTTTTTTTTTTAAATAAATAAAAATTTGTCTTTTAACGTCATTCCTAAGTATTATATAAAAAAATACGTAATTAAATCTACAATTACTTAAAGATATCTAACGTAATTCTTTTAATAATGATTTATTAATAGTATGACTGTAGCATACTACTATGAAACACACCTCTGGCGGCCTTTCTTAAATTTTCATGATTCATTTGTCGCCAGTCAGCGTATCTACTTTCTTTCAAAATTAAAATCTTTAAAAATCGTTGCTTCACATTCGCAAACAAGATACCATGAATGGACAAGATAACTCTTTTTAATGATAGTTCTTATTTTGTAACGATAATACGCCCCCCTCATTAAATATTTATAGAGTGATCTCATTATCTCTTTTTAGTGAATCTAGACCTCATAGCATAGTCATTACCCTTCAGGAGACTAGGGGATTAAAAACAATGAGCAGCTTTTTCAGTGAATCATTCTGGTCTCCAAGCCGAGGTAGCCTATTTTATAAAAAATTATCTCTGGCTCTTTGCGTCGAGTGAATAGTTTGGTTTTCATATCAGTAAAATTTGTAATAATTCCAGTGAAATATTGATTCCGAAAATTGAATTGAATGTTTAATGAATCAACCGGAAACGTTCCAAAGTTCTCTTCCGCAATCATTTATTCACAACTTGACATCCAGACAGTACTAAAAAGT
Organism: Aelia acuminata; assembly: GCA_911387785.2. Taxonomy (NCBI): domain Eukaryota; kingdom Metazoa; phylum Arthropoda; class Insecta; order Hemiptera; family Pentatomidae; genus Aelia; species Aelia acuminata. The sequence goes on along the minus strand of OU426978.1, from coordinate 203,537,010 downwards.
GAATTGGGTAGCTCTGTGAAAAGGCACGGAACTACCAAGGCAGTCAGGGTTTTGCAGCATCTTTTTCTGTTCTTCCACAGATCATCTCTTCATTCTATAGATCGTCTTGGGTCCACCAAGCACCCATAAAGCAGTTATGGGTCACATTCAATTGAAAATGTGTAGAAGGAAAATCTGGTAGCTTAGTGACAAAAGACGAATCACCTATTTGCAAGACATCACGCCAAGAAACAGTACTTTGTTACCCAGTCTAAACCCAAGAATATTAAGGGGTAGTGTTGGTTACAGTGTACAAGTCACATTAGTACCTAAACTCGTCGCGTTAAGTAAAGGGAAATATGGTAAGACACCGAACAGGTAAACTTAATTCAAGCATAAATCCCTATACCTTATATACAAAAATTCAAGGGCCGAATGTTAACTTGGAACTCAAAAAATAGCGAATGGAATAACTTCATAATTTTTTACAACATTGTTTAGCCAAATAGCGGCCATATATAATTTTTATGTTAATATATTGTAACACTTATGTGGACTAAAGAATTTTTATTAAACGAAAATAACAATTTACAATGCGATAAAAACTATAAAAACAAACAATTAAACAGGTTACAAAAAGTATCACTTTTTAACTATACAGTAACACAACAATGACCATATGACTTGAGCTTCAGAACAAGACTAGCTCTCCACTCCATAGCTCCTCATATTTAGTCTGAAGAAGAACTGCCTGGAAGGTTCTTGGCCAGCGTAGATGGTACTCGAACATCGTAGTCACAAACACGTACTAGAACAGTTTGTTCTAACTGTTACAAAAACTAGTAGAACTATTTAAAATCATATGTTTTGTATTTTATTTTGTTTCACGTTTTCGATCCTACAATTACATTGCGATTATACGATCACAATATGTAATGAAGAACTTGGTAAAGAGGATTAAAAAAGAAATATTTTGCTAAACGATAGTTTTCTTTCTTTAATTCAAAATGAAAACGAAATAATAGAAAAAATATAGTGATTAATCGATTTACGGCCTATTTTTTTTTTTTTTTTTATTTATTAAAGGTTTAGCTTTCCTGCTTATCCTTAATATAAAATCGAAGGGGCAGCATGTTGTTACCTTAAAACTCAAAAATTATTGGATGGGTTGACTTGAAGCTTATACAAAACGTTACAACTTTTTAGTCAAATAGTGTACATATCCCCAATGGTAAAAATTTAATAATGTTCCGCCATGCTCTATAAAGAAGTGGACCTCCTACCTTTATACATAAAACTTCTGTTTTTTTTAATTTTTTGTGATCATTATGAAATTTCAATTATCAACTCAAAGCAGCGCGTTATTAATTCGATAATTTATTCGTCAGAATGACACAGAAAGCTATTAAAATTGACAACATAAAGCCTTAGTCCATTTTAATAAGGAGTTTTCAATTTTGATAATATTGTTTTTTTTTTATGACAATATTAATTTGTATAATAATAAGTCCAAAAATATTATCAAGAACCTTTTCAAATATTCAATTTTAAAAAACCGACTGTCGATTTATTTAATCCCCAGCAATGTTTAAGAGGGATGAATCTGTCAATGCATTAATCCCCCTCTCATCTAAAATGCGCAAATTCAACAAAATGAACGATTCAATACGACTTAAACATTGGATTAATATATGTCATGGAAGGAAAATATATAAATATATTTCATTCTAATGATAATTTTTTTAAATAATTTATTTTTTGAAGAGAAAAGATTTGGCTCCGCCGGGAGTCGAACCCGGGTCTCCTGCGTTACATGCGAGGATGCTAACCGCTACACCACAGAGCTCGGCTCAAGGCAGAGCAAATCCTTCCTCTTCACTGATACCTACTCACCCCTATCTCACAAGTTTTGCGAGTAGTAGCGGGAGGTGGACAAATTTTGTCCAATTTATGGTATTTTATTGACTTAAGTCAATTTTTTAAATTATTTTAATTAATCTAATCTTAATTTGTGGCTGACCACCATTTTTAAATTATTTTTAAATAATTTATTTTTTGAAGAGAAAAGATTTGGCTCCGCCGGGAGTCGAACCCGGGTCTCCTGCGTTACATGCGAGGATGCTAACCGCTACACCACAGAGCTCGGCTCAAGGCAGAGCAAATCCTTCCTCTTCACTGATACCTACTCACCCCTATCTCACAAGTTTTGCGAGTAGTAGCGGGAGGTGGACAAATTTTGTCCAATTTATGGTATTTTATTGACTTAAGTCAATTTTTTAAATTATTTTAATTAATCTAATCTTAATTTGTGGCTGACCACCATTTTTAAATTATTTTTAAATAATTGAGCCGAGCTCTGTGGTGTAGCGGTTAGCATCCTCGCATGTAACGCAGGAGACCCGGGTTCGACTCCCGGCGGAGCCAAATCTTTTCTCTTCAAAAAATAAATTATTTAAAAATAATTTAAAAATGGTGGTCAGCCACAAATTAAGATTAGATTAATTAAAATAATTTAAAAAATTGACTTAAGTCAATAAAATACCATAAATTGGACAAAATTTGTCCACCTCCCGCTACTACTCGCAAAACTTGTGAGATAGGGGTGAGTAGGTATCAGTGAAGAGGAAGGATTTGCTCTGCCTTGAGCCGAGCTCTGTGGTGTAGCGGTTAGCATCCTCGCATGTAACGCAGGAGACCCGGGTTCGACTCCCGGCGGAGCCAAATCTTTTCTCTTCAAAAAATAAATTATTTAAAAATAATTTAAAAATGGTGGTCAGCCACAAATTAAGATTAGATTAATTAAGATAATTTTTTTAGAGTTAGTGTTCATGTTTACTTCCAGTAACATAAATGGGAGACTTAATTTTTTTTGTAAACTTTCATTATTTTTTAAAGATATAAAACAAACTTGTGAATATGGTATGCCTCTGGTAATGATTTTTGCTTTAATTTACTGGAAAAGTTTACGAATTTTAACTAAAAGTTTCTAAAATGACATCCAATACTATTAGCCAATTCAGGACGAAAGTATAATCGATTCCAGTCATAAAATTTGATTTTATTTGGTATGATATTTATATTTTCATAAAACTAAAATCATATTATGGTAATAGGGAAGAGATTAGATAAACTATATCATCGGTCGAAACTTGATACATTAAGCGATATTTCTTTTTTTCTTTTTATTGAATAAAATTAAGAAGAAAAATTCTATATTGAATGAGTGGTACCGTGATTATCACTTGATATAGTATTTTAATGTATTTTACATTTTCTTAACTATATATGAAGTATATGGTAAGGGAAAGTATTGCGATCGCGAAAAATTTGAACTTCTGGTTTTCAACGGAAATACACATTTTGTGCGTGTGTGTGTGTGTTTGTGAACAGACTATCTCAAAAACTATAAATCGCACGAACCTGAAATTGGGTATTTGGTATATGTATATGCCCGCGATGTGACAGCCAAAATTTCATCAAAATTGATCAATTGGAGGGTCTATTACTACTACCTTTTGTCCCATTTTCACGTGTGTTTTTTTAATCAAAAACGGCTATAACTACATTAATCAAACTGGGTATTTGATGTATTTATATGCCCGCGATATGATAGCTAAAATTAAAAAAAAAAATTGGTCAAACGGAGGGGGAAAAAGTGCTAATATATTTTGTCTCATTACCACGTTTTTTTTTTTTATTTACTCAAAAACTGCAGCATCAATTTGGATAAAATTGAATATGTGATTTACGAATATGCCCGCGACGTGACAGCCAAAATTTCATTTGGCTGTATTATGAAAATAAAAACTTGTATTTCACAATAATATTTTTATTTTACGTTAGGCAGTAAATACGTGATGCTTAAATTATTTACAGTATTTAAGGTGTGAAATAATATGGTATAAAATAACCTTTAATTAATTATATTTTAGTTTTTTCGAGTTCTATAATGCAATATTAAGTGATTTTAGAGGAACACTAATCGTTCCCGGTTTCCAGAAAGGTATAAGAGACAAACTTTACCATGAGACGTAAATACACCTATCGATTCACCTTCACGATATATTTGCAACTCGCAGTAAAAAAAAAAACTCGACTTCTTAAGAAATTTGGTCCCTCTATAACTAATGGATTGGTAGTGTATAAATATAAATATAAGCGTAAAAATGTGAGAATTTGAGGAATTGCGTTTAAATATTATCGAAATACGTCGATTTCTAATCAAAATAAGTCCGTAAGTGAAAGTTGTGTGTTACGCTCATCACAACAGATTTTTTATTTTATTTTTCATGTACAACTTCCAACTAGATCGAAAAAGAATTTTTTTCCTAACTTTATTTCATAATTAAACAATGAGAAAAAAAATAGTAACGAGATATACTTTTAGGACTACGATATAAAACCATATTTTAAAAATTTAAAATATGAATCCAGTGCTGTGTAATGGTCAACTGTTTTCTTTAAGAGAGTATAATTAATTATCAAGATTTTCATTCAAAAGCTTTTTATGTAGGCCCTCAAAATATAAAACCTTTGGCTGAAAATCCTAATAATTAATCATACTCTATAAATGACTTTTTATCATACTTTATTCTCAGGTTAAATCATTTTAAGTTAATTATATGTTCTGCAGATATGTTGGATATCTGCTGGAAAATATTGCTTCAATCAGACGAAACAAGAAGATTACTTTCACTACGAAAGATTTTGGAACAAAAAAGGGTAGTGATTGTGAAAGTCTAGGATTGGAAATAAGTATATAGCTCGCTTATCTCGATATGGAGGTCGCGTTTGACTCAGCGCCAACGAAAGAAATATCGAGTTCCCTAAAAGCAAAAAAAGAAATGGCTGGCGTGATACTCACAGCTGTCAACGGAGCAGGCACAATAGGTTACTGTAAGATTTATAACCAAGATTCAAAATCGGTTTTCGATAAAAAACTGAATTAAGCATAAAGATTATTTAAGTCTTCTTCTCTACTTCATCTGTATGGATAAAACATGTTACTAAAAAAGAATTGCAAGAGATTTGTCTTGGCAAATGTGACATGGACTGTATTGCTAAAAGAAATGTTATATGCAGCTCACATAATTTAAATTTCAGATTTCAGTGGAAGATTAAAAGTTCTTTTTTTTTGGGGGGGGGGGGGGCAGTCAGGATGCCGTCAGAATTAAGGTGAAATCACATAGGGTAGTTAAAACAGTCTACGGTTCCGGTCACACAGCTGATCCAAAATATAACGTCATTATTACTTATTTATTTAAACTGGGTTAGTATATATTATATATAGTATATTATATACTATATATATATATATATAGTATATTATATATAGTATATATTATACTAACTAGGGTGCCCGGCTTCGCTCCAGTAGTTGTGTGGTAGTTTTATTAACAGAAAAACTTTAGGAAATACAGAACAAAATTAGCACTTTCTTGAAACTTCGGTTTTAACTTGGTATCAATATTAAGTAAGATTCGAGTTCTGCAGAGTCCGCCCAAATAAGGAAGCCTATATACTTTATAGGAGGTTGAAAATGGTGAATGTACAATTAATTTTGCTGCAACTTTGTCGAGCTAGGCATCGTTTTTGATAGTTTCTGTGATTCTGAATGAGGGGGCACTTTATTTAGTAAATTTATTCTCATTTTCAGGTGTTTTCTTTATTTCCTAAAACGGCTGTAACGATTTTGATCAAACTGGGTATTTGATGTATATATATGCTCAGGATGTGTAAGCTAAAATTTCAACAAAATTGGTCAAACAGAAGGGGCACTTTATTCAATAAATTTTGTCTCATTTTTACGTTTGTGTTCTCAAAAATGGCTATTTTGAACAAACTGGGTATTTGATGTATATATATGCTCAGGATGTGTAAGCTAAAATTTCAACAAAATTGGTCAAACAGAAGGGGCACTTTATTCAATAAATTTTGTCTCATTTTTACGTTTGTGTTCTCAAAAATGGCTATTTTGAACAAACTGGGTATTTAATGTATGTATATGCGCGCGATGTGCCCAAATTTCATTTACCGTATTATGAAAATAAAAACTTATTTGACAATAGAAAATTTTATTTTACTTTAGAGAATAAATACGTGATGCTCAAAATTTTTAAAGCATTTTAGGTGTGAAAAAATATATTATATGACTTAATTCAGTTAATAACTTTAATTCAGTAATAAATTTCTGAAGGCAGTATTAAGTGATTTTAGAGGAACAGCAATCTTTCTTAATTTCCAGAAAGGCATATGAGACAAATTTACAACGAGACGTAAATATATTTTCTATCGATTCACCTCACGATATATTTACCAAAAGCAACTCGCAGTAAAAAACAAACAACCAGTAAAAACCACTCGACTGTTGTAGAAACTAGGTCCGTTAAGAAAGAAATAAGCAATAATAAATCGAAAAGTACTGAGAATTTCCATGTTTTGCAACACAGATACGTTATAACAAATATAAGCATATAAATGTGGAAAAGTGTGGCTTTTAGATATTATCGAAACACGTCGATTTCTAATTTCGTAAGTGAAAGTTGTGTGTTCCGCGCATCGCACCAGATTTTTTTTAACCATATAATAAAAGCATAACAAAGTTCTGTTCAAAGTTATGTTAAGCATAACAAAAGCGTACAAAGTTGGTTTTTAGGTGTGTAATTTTTTTACAGAAGCCAAATTCGAGGTTGCTATAACTTTGAGGAAGTATAAGGGTGTTTAAATTTCTTAAGAAAAAACAATTGTTTTCTACAACCCCAGTAACAGAGTTACGAAATTTATTTAAAGACGGCTACACAAAACTACCCCTCACAAATGAACTTGTGATGTGCGAATCATTATTTTTTTATCAAAGTTTACAGGATTGGTTGTTGGTTTATTATTTATTGGTATTTTAATAATTAACTTTAAGCAACTAACGCTAATCCGACGATGCTACAGTGGGAGTCATAAATTTTGACTATCCAGGTTTAATAAGGATAGGGATCTTTAACGAGGACCTAACATCGTACAGACTCAGACCACCATTTCATTATATCCTTACAATAGTTAGGTATATTTATAAAATGTATTTGTTTCAAATTGTTAGGTAATGTATATTAATTCAATTATTTACTAAAAGTTATGCTTAGAATTATTTATGGATATTTCACAACTATATTTATATTTATTGAAGCTTTTCAAAAATATTATAAATCTAATTTCTATGCATAGCAAAGGATATAATCCGTCCTTGTCAGCGAGTATGGAGCTGTTACTGCTACATGCCACAAAGGTATCCCAAGTTCTCTTGATAATTGGTGCTTGTTTCGCGTTAATGTATGCTAAGCAGGAACATTCCGGAACATTCTTCTCATCCTTACAAAGAAGTCCTGGGGTCGAACCACCTAAGCACCCCCGAGCAGGTAATTAGTTGGGCCATCAAGTACTCTTTCCTTAATTCCTTTTACGACTACGACATATCCTCCTGATTACCACTGTCCAGCTGAATCCTTAACTATACGGAGGACCGTTAAGGTACCCGTTAAGGTCTTAATATGTTCCTTAATGTCTCTGCTACTTTTGACAATTTTATTCTTCCTCTTTTTCTTTTCCTGTAATAATATATTTTTAACCCTAATGAAAACTAAAGTGCGCCATGGCGACAGAGGCTTTTCTGGAAAATATTCACCATTTTGTTTTTTAACATTATCAGACTTCCTTGTGGATTTTCAACTAAGGTCTTCCGTCACGAAATCATTTCGTAGCGTCTATTTTAGCACCATATACACGAATAAGACAGTTCACTACCTACATTTTAAATAAGTCCATTATATTTCTTTATAATCTAATATTTTTACTTAATTAATTTATTTAATTAAATAAGTAATTAATCCATCTTACTAATAACATCTTTATTAGTAAGTGTATAGATTGGGGTGGGTGGGATTCTCCGACCTGAGTGGGATTCTCCGACCCACCCGGGTCTACCGCTACCCAACGTTGTCCCCGTGAGCTCTAGTAAATTTTCAAACCTTAATTAATATGTTTTTTTTCCCTAAGAAGTGACTTCTCGCGTAGGTATTGCAGGGGCATGTCCAGTTATGAAATAATTTACATTCTGCTAAATAATTTCAATATTAGTTTGTTCCATCACCAATTTCATCTATGATGGCTAATTGTCTAATTTTTTTACGTTGCTAGCTGGTGGCACACTGGCTTTGCTATTGTCTAGATAGGAGAGTCTAGATATAAAAATCTTTAAGATAGGCACTTATTAGGAATTATTTCCATCATTCATTTTCCAGTTTATTTTTCGATTTTTTACACTTTTCCACTAGCCTAAATTGTGAGTTGTTATTGTTTGCTGTGTATTAACTGAAATGTAGTAGAATAAAGCGTTATTAAAGAGCCAGCCTTATAAAAATTTCCATTTGTTTTGAGGTTTCGATCGATCTTTATTAAATCGAAAGAAATTTAAATATTAGATTTTCTAAAGGTTGCCGAAATTTTCAAAAGCCAAACCGTCATAAGTTCAGTGTTTGCGGTTCGTGAGAGCCTAAGAGTGTTGTTAAGAGCCTAAGTACAATAAGAAATGAATGAATGTTATTGAAATAGACAGTGAAAATGAGCTTGCATGTGTTTAGGGGTTTTTCGCGTTCGAGGTAGTCATCTCTCAGGTACCAAAATAACTAACACAAATATTGTATATTGTATTTCCCAATTAATGAAAATTTTCCTATCACACTTTCCCCAAACAGACATAACATAATTAACAAAGAAATTAAAGTCTCAATGTTTGCTGATGTTCATCCATCAATAAATACTGCAAAATAAAAGTTGATATCTCCCATACAACCTCTTTGTATGGAAGTCCCGTGAGCAAAAATTTCGCTGCCATGAAAATGCGAGTATTCTTAGTACTTTGCTATTAATTTTAGTCAAAAATTCATCTAAAGGAATTACGAATATAATTGACTCATCATTGATCTTATTAAAAAAAATTCCAATTATAATCGTAGAAGGTAGGGTGTTGAAATTTGTATTAAACAGACACCGCTTTTCAGCTTTTCTGTGTGTACTTATAAAATTGAAAAGGTGACTGTTTATAGGATTATGTATAATAAAAAAAGCCCAGGAAAGACGAACGTGGTAGAGCGTAAAAAAATTTCGAAATTTGTTTTACCCAACTTACGATTTTCTACATTTGTTATCTTCTCCAACTAAAAAGTATGAAATAAAAAACATTTTATAAAAAAAATTAAACCGACTTCAAAACCTAGGAACCAGTAAAAATAAATGCACTGAAAAGTATGAAATAATTACCTTCTGATTTTTGTGAATACACAGCAAAATTGAAAATGGTATAAAAAGTGGAGAAATGCAATAAGACGAATAATTTTATTTTTATTTGTACAAATACACACTAATTGTTATTAAAAATTGTGAAATTAAAATAGTAAATACTATGTTCAATACAACACAATCTTTTCGGAGGCGGCGCAAAATTTAAAATTTTTAACACTAGACATTATGGAAATCGTAAAATGGATTTCTCTTCTCATCTATTGATTTTAATGCCTACTAATGGAATTGTATCGGTAACATGTCATTTATATTTGCGCCGCCTCCGAAAAGATTGTGTTGTATTGAACATAGTATTTAATATTTTAACTTCACAATTTTTAATAACAATTGGTGTGTGTTTGTACAAATAAAAATAAAATTATTCGTCTTATTGCATTTCTCCGCTTTTTATACCATTTTCAATTTTGCTGTGTATTCATAAAAATCAGAAGGTAATTATTTCATACTTTTCAGTGCATTTATTTTTACTGGTTCCTAGGTTTTGAAGTCGGTTTAATTTTTTTTATAAAATGTTTTTTATTTTAGCTTTGTAAATATTACTTGCTGTGTGTTATTCATGCTCGTAAATTTTATCGTTATAGGGAATATAATTAAAAAACCGTTAATAAGAATTTAATTAATTTTAAAATGAAAGTTTCTCGGATTTTTTAATGATTGGTGAGTTTCTCAGAAAACCTTGGCAGAACCAAAGATTATTCATACTTTCGAATGATCGAACTTTTTACGTTTTTTTTTTCGATTTTCTTAAAAATAGCTTTAACGATTTTGATTAAACTCGCCATATTTAATGAGAATCAAGTATTCTTTAATCTCAGGTAAGCTTTATCATTATTAAAATGTTCTGAGGGGGCTTAAATGGGGAAGGGGCCTTTTTACTTCTCCTATAAAGTACCTTTGTTTTCGATAAACTGGAGAAATTAACTGTCTTTCGTTACGCCTATAAATATGAAATGGCTAAATATGAAATAAGAAAAAAATCACGTAAAAAAAGAAAAATAATCCGTCAACACATGAAACACGTTGAGCCCACGCATGCGCAGTAAGCCTTTAATGACAGACCATTGTTTATGCCGTTCTGTTCATTTAAAGGAAATTATTTGTTTCATGGTAACTAATTGAAGTTTTCAACTACTACATAGAGAATTATAAAATCAGACGACTTGTAGAATTATGCTTGCATTGCAAAATAAAAGTAAAAACTTTTAGTTAATAATTAAAAAAAATAGTGTACTTTAAAGAGCAAATATAAACAAAAATAAGTAAATGATGTGGAAAATTGTGTGACTTTTAGAAATGGTTGTTAACAAAATATGTCAATTTCTAATCGAAGTTTGTTGGTAAGTGAAAGTTGTGTGTTGCGCACGTCGCACCAGATTTTTAATTTTTTGTTTTATTTTCTAGTATTTCGACTGCATTTCATTATAGCCATTTCATTAATCATTCTATGTGAATAATAAATTTGATTGGATTATTCAATTTTTGTTTATTTATCTATTGTAGGAATAAATATCCAATCTACGTATCCAGTATGTGCATTAGTTTTAAACGCTTACTCTGAGAAATTTGATATTCCAATGTTGATTACTTCGTTTTATTTCGCATTGAATCCAAATAACCGCCAATGAAATGTATAAAAACAAGTAATTTAATTCTGATGGTAAAATAGATATTTGTTAGTTTTGATTCAAATATTTGAGCAAACAGTAGAATTTGAACAGAAACTTAAATATTCTATCTATAGCTTGAACAATCGATACACAAGCGCTACTTCAAAGGGTTATTAAGTCTGGAGCAGTACTGAGAAGCTTTCAGTTGAGTGATAGCCAAAGAGCTAATTAAGTTTCATACAAAGTTCAAACTATATATTATTAATTATCCATTCGGATTTTTTAAAGTTTATGTCAATATTTGATATGAAATCAATATTAATTTCTAAAACAAATGAGATAGTTATTTTTTTTCTCGTCTAAACTATAAACTCAATCTAAACTTTTTCCTGTCTAATATCTACTTTTGATTCGATCCGTTATCGAATCAAAATGGAGCAAAAAAGAAATCAACAGAAAAAAGGTCTAGAAAAATAGCATAAAATTAAAATCGTTAGGTAAGCCTTATAGAAAAAAAAAAGATATTTCAGGAAGAAAAAGTGCTAAGAAAATCATTTGAAGAAAAGTATTTTTACATAATGTGCCGCAAAAGCTATGAAGGTGGAGGTTGGGTGCACTTCTGGTGAGGTTCTGGGTTATGCTTTAAAAACTTGAAGATTTTATGTTTTTAAATATATTTGTTGTTAGTAATTAATCATCTTTTGATACATTCTATAAATATATAATGATAGTTTGGATAAAGACATTTTTTATCGTTTTCGCAATTAAAAAAGTTAATAATTTTTTTATTAAACCTGCATTGAACTATTGTTGTAAAAGCGGGTTATATAAAACATTTCCAAAATAGTAATTTATATATGTATTCTTTATATAATACTCACGGCAGTAATAAAGCATGTTATTGCTTTTAAAAAAGGATATCCCAGATCAGCCGAAGAGTTACCCCACTTTACCCCCATCTTCGGCTAAAGTGGGGATATTTTTTAATTTGTCATTTATTAATTACATCCTTTATTAATTACATCCTAGCTTTTTCGATTTAATAATAAACACTTAACAAACAAAAAGATAAGTAGTGCAAGTTTAATAATTATGAATCATATTAGATTTTTAATGGAAAATGACGATTCACAAGAAAAAACAAAACCCCACTTTTACACTGCTTTCCCCTGCCGAAAAAAACACGAACATGTATGTTGTTGTAACGTTACAAATACATAAGATTCGTATGAGAGTGTTGTTTTGGATCATGTATGAGAGTGAGACTTCAGATTTCATATTTCAAATACTGATTAACAAAACCTTAAAATCATTTAGTACATAATAATTACAAAAACAGAATTAATTGTTAAGAAAAGCGATTTAAAGGAAACCAAATAAATGAGTTTTAACCTACTTTCCTTCCCATAAATACATAATGCTTTCATTAAACATCGTGGCATTACAAAGCCATTTCAGAAAGAAAAGAAAATGTTTTCAATTCCTGTTGGAGTTTTAATTAGAGTCTGTTGTGCCTGCTTATCGCTCTTACCCGATTCTCAAATGAGTTCCTAATTCCGGCAGTTCAGCGGATAGAAATTAAAATTTTATTTAACAATGAAACATTATTCTGATTGATTTTCCATTTTTTATTCAATTTTCATACAGGTTATTACTATGAATTTGTGAAAATATCCCATTAAGGTGGTATACCTAACAATATCATAAGTTAAAAGCTTAATGCCATGATATAATAGTAACTGCCTTCAAATTCTACATTTTAACTACAAAATCGTCTAAGTAACCGAGTTATTGAAAGGGTTCAGTAACATGTACCTCAAATATCTTATTAACTTACTTACTTTTTGCGGCTCTACAACCCGTTAACGGGTCTTGGCCTCCACCAGCAGCTTCCGCCACTCGTCGCGGTTCTGTGCGGCTACCATCCAGTTTCCTGTGCCCAGAGGATTTCTGGCATCGGACGCCACTCCGTCTCTCCACCGAAGTCGGGGTCGTCCTCGTCTTCTTGTACCATAAATAGGCTCAGTTAGCAATTTATTCGGCAACTCTGTTTCCAGCATACGAGCTACATGAGCGGCCCATCTAAGACGGCCCAGCTTAATATTGAGGAAAATGTCTGGCTCTTCTAAAAGTTCATAAATCTCCTGGTTTTTCCTTCTTCTTAAGGTATCACCTATCATGATACCTCCAAATATTCTTCATAGAATTTCCCTTTCAAAAACCAGGAGTTCGTTTTTATGAGCTTTGGTCATTTTCCAGGTAGAGGTTTCAGACCCATGTAGCAGGACAGGGCGGATTACCGTTTTATAGAGGTGCACTTTTGTTGCTCTTGACAGAATACGCCTCTAAACTGTTTCTTGAGGCCAAAATAATAGCGATTTGCCGACATAATCCGCTTCCTAATTCCTACCTCTAATTCATTATTCTGGGAAACGTAAACTGGAAGACCTTTGCAAACACATGGGATCCGAATGATAACATCTCCCCAGGTTCTGGAACTTCCTCAGTCACCATGTACTTTGTTCCAAATATCCCACTATTGTAAAAATTCACTTAGCTCTCATTATGATTAAATATTAATGTAAAATAGCACTGGTTTTATTTGTTTCCCAAGCAATGTTACGTTTTAGACATTTGTTGGAACCGTTCCATAACCTTATTAGTACCTAACTAAATATTCTAGATGTGACGGGAATATTTTAGACCCTTCTGGGATGTTCCATTACGGACTAAATATAAGAAGCGAAGGACTTGGGGCTTAGCCTTCCCTCCTCGTGTCCTCGTATTGTCTGTCACTAGTGGTTACTTTTGTAAAGTTGTTACTAATTTGAGCTTTCATCGTTTGTTTGAGGTTATTAATTTACGTAATATGAATACTATGAAAATTATTTAAACCCACATTTGTTTGTTTGTTTGCCTTAACGTCACCTTATGCCACTAAGGCTAATCGAACGATGCCACAGTGGGAGTCCTAAATTTTGCTTGTCCAGGTATAATTTGGATAGGGATCTTTAACGAGTACCTCACATCGTACAGGCTCGGGACCTCTATTTTGCGTCCTATCCAAAAAAATGACGTCATCTAATAATTAAGGTCATTTTTGAATTAACTTTTGTTGTATGAATTAACTTTAGTCAACTTTTGAATTAAAATCCTCTAAAACATATTTATTACTTCATCGCAATGCAAACTTGGGCTCCAGTATGTAACCCCCACAATTATAATTTTTCTATTTAGTTCTATTACAAGGAATAGCCACAAGTAGTCTGAATAAACGTTGATTATCTTTGCATTAAATTCCTTTTTGAGTAAAATAGCCACCCCCCCACTTGCCCTTCCCAACCCAATAGACGGCATAGACAAGCTTATCCCTATACTTACTACTTACTTCCTTACTGACTGGCTCTCTGGGTCCGGTGTGGACTTTGGCTTCCTTCAAGATCTTTTTCCATACTGCCCTGTGCTTTACCTCTCTAATTCTCCACTCTAATGTTCTTCAGATCTTCCTCCACGTCACTTCTACAACATTTTTTCGGTCGTTCTCTTTTCCTTTTTTCTGGGGATTCCGCTGCGAGTATCCTCTTCCTGTTGACCTCATTAGGCAGTCTCTATACATGCCCCATCCAGCTGATTCTTATGGCCTTCACAAAGCGCATGCTCATAGCTCATCCACCTCCCGATTCGTCCTTATCCCCTATTCTCCTTGAGCGCATGGGGGAACGAATATATATCTGATTATCTTTTTACAAATTCTCAAAGCCTGCTGGTCAGCTACTTTCAGGGTCCATGCAAAAAACCGGTCGGATCAAAAATTTGTATAGTTTTTTTTTTTCTATATCAATCTCATTTCTTTTATGTTATGTTTATTTACACAAAGACTTTACGATGTTCCAGTTTGATGAGAAATTCTGCAAATGCACCTCACGTTCATGAATAATTAATCTCTATTGACATTAAATAAACTAAGCTGTAAACTAATTGATTTAACAATTAAATATAGGTAGTAGCTCTGAATGCGAATAGTAAATGGCATTGACACAGCATCTATGGATGTGTTCCCGATTGAGTTTACAAATTAATCAGTAAATCTTCTGGGATTGATTCTAGGAAGCGATAGCGTAGCTCTACTGTGTACCAACGATCTAACGAATTGAAGAGATGTTGGGGGGAGGGAGGTACCGACGATGTAGAGAGCTAAGATAGAGAAGGCCGTGGATTATCAATCAAGCTGCAGCAGAACCGTAGTGCCTCATGAATACTGATTAGATGGCTATTTACCTCCACAACCTGTTCCCGCTCTCTATGGCTAAATAGTTTAATTATCACGGTTAATGGGAACTATTGTACTCTCAGTCCTCTTCTCTACCTGCTGCTTCTGTACGTCAATGCTTCAGGCCAACAATAGTTTCCAAAGAGCTTTATTTCATAGTCTGAATTGCAAAGAGAAAATTTTAATAAAACTAACCCTAAATAATTTATTTTTGAAGAGATTTGAAAAGTATACTTAATACTCGCAAAACTTGCGAGATCGTGGGAGAGGTGTCAGTGAAGAGGAAGGATTTGGCTCCGCTTGGAAGCGAGCTCTGTGGTGTAGTGGTTAACATACCCCGCATGTCATGCGGGAGACCCGGGTTCGATTCCCGGCGGAGCCAAATCTTTTCTCTACAAAAATAAATTATTTAAAATAATTTAAAAACAAGGTAGTTACCCACAATAATGATTAAATTAATTTAGAACTAACCCTAATATAGGTACTAGCGTCGCTCAACCTACCTTGAACAGAAACGTTGGTAATGTTTACTACTTTAGAATAAAATGTTTTTCCTAACTTTTTCTTATATAAACTTTATAATAACAGGATACAAATGAAAATAAATATATATACTTTCTCGCCTAAATTTGGATTATGGGAACTTAGCCTCTCAAGCATCCGTAAAATAAATCGATTCGTCATATCCTTCTTGTGGAATTTTTCTAGTAGATACCTGTAAATTTTCGTTAAGTAAAGTCGTTAGGAGAGAAAAATAGTAATAGGTTAAAGAGAACAAATCAAGAAAAAATAAATATTTTTTTTAAAGCCTTATACCTACATTTTATAAAAATTCACAAAGTGGTTTAGGCTAAAAGTTTTTCTGAGGGCTGATATGTAAATAAGAATACATAATTTAAATAATTGACTGATAACAGGTTGCGGTCTGTACAGGGTGAGGTTACTGCAGCTTCTCGCACCGTGTGACCTCATCATACGAGTTTATGTCTTGCGCAAGTTTTTTAGTAACTGCTTGCCAGTTATTTTTTCCATTCGCTCTCGACTCCACTATCAATTCGCATGTCATTATTACTCCCCTGTGCGTTTATCTGTTCTATTTCATTTTTGATGATGTTTTTCAAATTTTCTTGTTTCCAAAAGCGAGTTAGTAATAAAAATGGCAAATAGATGGAATAAAAAAAAAGGGGGGAATTTTATAATGAGCTTTGTATGATTTTATTTATTTTTCATTTTATTATAATTTATTTTTGGGAAGAAACCCATAGGGTCGCAATGACAATTAATAAACAAATGAAAAACATATCTCACTATTAATCAACAATAGATACAAATTAATACTATAAATAAACAAATAAGAAATACAATAAATAAATAAACTTTTAAACGGCATATCTCAGGGACGCGTCCCTTAAAATATAAATGTGTCTTTGGCAGCATGTAACTTTAGTTTTTATTTCATTGTCTTGAGTAGTGTCATCTACTTGCGAAATACCCATTATATCCATAGAAAATAGTCTGTGAGTCAAATAAGCGTATGAAACAAAAAAAAATTGTTGGTTGCATTAGGAAATGCAAGCTGAACTTGCCAAATCTACTTTTCTTCATAAATCTCCTAATCCAATCTCGACGTCTTCACTTTATCCTGGACTCTTCGCATCAAATCCGAAGTTCGCTCCCTTCTAACCTCTAACACCCGCCCTCTAAGGCTGTTGCATTTGAGAAATAGTTCCTTCTCACGAAACTCTCTATTTCAACCCTAGGTTGCCTACCTTTCCAACTTTAAGTCACGTCTTCTAGACCATCTTCAATTTCTCCTAGCCATTTCCGAGTAAAACTGTGGAGAAAAATAATTCCATAGTAAAAAATACTATCGTGAAGCTTTGAAAAATACTAAATTGTTTAACCATTTTAAATTTAATCATCGTTATTTAGTCTAAATAAATCGTTCTTATTATAGGAAGGAAAATATTTCGGTTAGCTTAACTAAGTGTTTCAGCATCATTCAAGAAACTTTGTTTTTTTAACCATTTAACAAACTAATATTTTCTGAAATTTCTCCCGACATACTAATAACCAATTATGAATTGTTATAATTCTTAAATTAATTATTGAATAATTATGAACACTTCCTGAATTGTTTACTAACGAAAAATGTAAAGAATAAGAGATGTAACTAAGCAACCATCTAAAAGCGAGATATTTTTACAGAATATATTAGTATATTTATTATTTTAATATTAAAATATATGCTTTTGTAAGTAAGTATCTTTATTTATTTGATTCATCTTCATGTAGGCAGTGGACAAGATTAATGATGTTACTATGGCAATAGCTAGCTAGGACTCACTATTGTGGTTAAATAATCCACAACCAGAAAAGAAAAAATCATGGCGATTTAGACTAAAAGGCCGGCAGAGAAATGGTCTAGGTGGGACAAGGCTACATGCACAGAATAAAATCAGTTCAAATCCTAGGAAGGCAAGTATTCTCTATTCCTTAATATTTTTCACTCAGCTTATTTAAACTTATTTTTTTTAATATCCTTTCTTTTTAAGATCGATTTGGTTTATTATTTTATGTTATTTGAAAACGTTAAAAAGCAATAATTTTCCATCAGCCATTTATAATATTGAAAACAAATGATAACTTTTTTTTTTGCTACATATTACAAACATAAGCATAAAAATATCATTAAAACTATCAAGGGTCTTGTATTTAGTGGTTTGTAATAATGTACGAAGAAATATTATGAAATATTTCAGACAAAAGAAATTTTCATGAATAGAGTGATAAACATTTTCATTTCACACAATGTTAAATAACACCTTTACATTATTTTAAATTAAAAATGAAAATAATTTTAAATAAATATTGTAACACTTGTGTGGGTCTAAACAATTTTTATTAAACGAAAATAATAATACACCATGTCAACAATAAAAACTCAAATAATTACCGAGGTTACTAAAAGTATCAACTTGCCACGATACAGTAGCACAAAAGTAACTATATGATTCGATCATCCGAGCAATACTAACTTCGCTCCTTATATTTACTCTGAGTTAAAACATTCTAGAAGGTTCCCGGACAAGTGTAGAAGATTCACAAACGGGTACTAATAACAGTTTGTAAGTGTTCCAACAAAAAATCTTAAACTACTCTTTTCGGTCAGATGTTCCAGCGGTACCATATCGATAAACTTAACAGAAATCTACGAGCACATCATCTACATTTTTAACCGACTTTGAACGAAAGATGAGGTTACTCATTCGATACGTATGTGCCTTATTTTTTGTGTTTTTTTTTTCTATGTATGTTCACCGATCACTCAGAAATGGGTGGACCAATTGGAACTTAACCTTTTGCATCTTGTAGAGAATTTTCCCAAGGTGGTCCCATTTAAACCTTTTTCAGGTTTCTAATTTATTTAAGAAGTTATCGGGAAAAAAAATAAAAATAATTATCGCTCAAATTGTTTACTTATTGGAAAAACATATGACATATATAACATAAGGTATGCTCCAACAAACTATTAAAACTAATTGATAACTAACTATTCCCATTATTGTATTACTGCTGGATGAACCAAATGGGAAAACCAACCAATCGAATTCAGAATCAAAAGAGTGGGGGGGAGGACATGAGAAGTCTGTTAGTTATCGATGTGTTTTAAGTGCTTGTTGGAACAAACCTACACATAACCTTAACTAATTTTTCAACATTAGATTTAAATGGACATATATAATATCAGCAGAATATAATGTCGCTGTCGTTTTCTGTAGCGATATTAGCTTAAATATTAGATAGATATATATATTCACCGATAACAGTAAATCTTCTTAATTTAGATCTAATCGACGGTTGGACACCATGATCACAAGACTACATAATTCGTGGAATTCGAAGAAAGACTGAGTATTTATAATCGTTTTAAAGCAGAATTTAAGACTTCTTCAAGTTCCTAAAGAATCGTTTAAATTTAAAATCTTAAAATAGCAATTATTGATTTAAAATAGATTTTGATTTCTATCATTTATTGGCTATGGACATTAAAAAGAAATACAATAATTCCTGTAAAAGCTTAATTTCAGTTGACTTAACTAAGAATTCAGATACCTCTGTCTTCTTCCGGATACTCTCGGTCACTGTTGAATATCTTGCCGGAGGTCTTGTGCCGATTCTTCATGGGTGACACTTCTGTTATGTAATCTGGATTACCATTATCGGTTTTTAACTTTGTTTCTAAAACTATTGAGGCTTTTGCTGATGTTCATCCATCAATAAAAACTGCAAAATAAAACTCGATAACTCCCCGAAAACAACCTCATTGTATGAAAGTCCCCTCAGCAAAAATTTGGCAGTCATGAAAATGATTGATAAAAGTGATGATAAATGCCACGCCACTAGAATTGAAGCAACAGTGTTTAGCAATTTATTTTCTGAATAATGTTTTATTGCGAAGGATATAATTTATAGTACTTGGGTAATAAATTTAGTCAAAAATTCATCGAAAGGAATTACGAACATAATTGACTCAACTTTTTGAATTAAATCAGTAGTCTAATATCGAGAACAATAATATCCTTCGTAATAATAAATTAACCATTAAATGATTCCCAACCCCTGTTGCTTCTATCCCATGATGATGTTTAATCTACTTTTCCAAGGATCAATTTAAATGAAGCAATATTAACGGTCCGTACAAAAGTAGTGAATAATATCGGCATAGTTTTCAGAAGAATATTCAAGCAATCATAATTCCAAAATTACTTACCAATTTATTATAGGCCATATTACCATCATCATCGATTCTCCGTTAACGATATCTTGTCTAAAACCGGCCAAAATCTCGTATTCAGTGACGTCTCTACTACATCTTGGAATGGCCGGATATATGTATATTTAACCCAACAACTCGGAACACTGATGATGTATGTAAATGACAAGTACTGACGACAATATTTAGCAAAGGAAATATATTGTCATTGTGGAAAAAAATTTCATGTGTTCCCTTTCCAATGGAACATTGATCTTTTTAAAATAAAAATCCATTTATAATCATAAAACGTAGTTTGTTGAAAGTTGTATAGTACACGCACCGCTTTCCCAATTTTCTGTGTATATTCATAAAATTGAAAAGGTTTATATAATTATTGTAAAATAAAAAGGCCTGGGAGAGACAAACGTGGTAGAGCGTACTCAAAGTTCGATTTTTTTTTTTTTTAAACCAACGTACGGGCCGGGGCGTGGCCGATGGGATAGCGTCTCCGACTCCCACGCTGGTGGTGCGGGTTCGAATCCCGCCCAAGCCCGCTCGATTCTGTTCGGTTACGGCCTCACTGAACAGACTCGGCGGCTTGCCATGGATTAGATTAGGTTGGTTACCCGATCAGCAATATAACCCATCCCGATCAGCCCTCGTGGCATAAAGCGTAGGTACGGTTTTCTACATTTGTTATCTCCTCCAACTAAAAATTGTGAAATAAAAAACCTAGGAACCAGTAAAAATAAATTCACTGAAAAGTATGAAATAATTACCTTCTGATTTTTATGAATACACAGCAAAATTGGAAATGGTATAAAAAGTGGAAAAATGCAATAAGATGA
Organism: Aelia acuminata; assembly: GCA_911387785.2. Taxonomy (NCBI): domain Eukaryota; kingdom Metazoa; phylum Arthropoda; class Insecta; order Hemiptera; family Pentatomidae; genus Aelia; species Aelia acuminata. Next base: position 203,516,199 of record OU426978.1, on the reverse strand, counting down.
ATAATTTTATTTTGATTTGTACAAATACACACTAATTGTGTTTGTGCAAAATTTAAAATTTTTAACACTAAGCATTATGAAAATCATCTAAATTGATCTTCTCTTCCCATCTATTGATTTCAATGTCTACTAATGGAATTGTACCAGTAACATGTCATTTCTATTTTGCGCCGCCTCCGAAAAGATTGTGTTGTATTGAACATAGTATTTAATATTTTAATTTAATTATTTTTACTAACAATTAGTGTGTATTTGTACATATCAAAATAAAATTATTCATCTTATTGCATTTTTCCACTTTTTTTACCATTTCCAATTTTGCTGTGTATTCATAAAAATCAGAAGGTAATTATTTTATACTTTTCAGTGAATTTATTTTTACTGGTTCCTAGGTTTCGAAGTAGGTTTAATATTTTTTATACAATGTTGTTTTTTTTTAGTGAAGTCGACATCTATTGTACCTGCTACATGTACAATGTTTACCTGCTACATGTACAATGTTTACCTGCTACATGTACAATGTTTACCTGCTACATGTACAATGTTTACCTGCTACATGTTGCTTAATGTTTGTACGTTCACTGTGTGCTATTATGTTTTTCATATATTAATTTTTAAGCTAGCTTTATATCCAGATCGTACACCTGAAACCTCTATAAAAGAAATGAGACATCTTAAATAAGTATGTTTGACAAAAAAAAAATTGTGGAGTGCGCGCTTCAAATAGGTTTCACTTAACACCCTCCTAATTTAAGGAGAAATTGGAATATTAAAAAAAATAATAATATAATAAAAAAAAAAAAAAAGTATAATTGCCAAGGGAAAAGAAACACTTGTTAATTTTCCCCTTTTTTTATTCATTTGTTCGTTTAGGAAGTTCTCAGATAAATACTTCATAAAGTGCTTATCCGAGGATGTGTGAATAATTTCGTTCCACTAACTTAAGTTTGGGGATTTAGATTTTATATGTAATTCTTTATTATTAGTTATTCTTAGGGATTTCAGAAAGAAACTAAAACTTTTTGAAAAAGTCTTGGGCCTGAAGGATCTATTGTCGATGATTAAGAGTCCGTATTTCGACGATATATCGAGAATCGAAATCGATAGAGGTGGTTTAACGGCCTATAATAAACTGGTACTTCACCTTTGAGTATTGACCGCTCAAGTATTCTTCAGAGAACGACGAGATTCGATACTTAAGGAGGGCCAGTTAATATTTCTTTAATATCTAATCGATAAATTTTATTTGATAGAATTTGTAAATTAATAATTTTATTGGATACAATTTTTAATGTTGTAATTTTTTTGTTGGATTGATTTTATTCTGATTATAAAATTGCAAATAGTTACCAAGGCAACAAATATCTGGTTCCTTTGAAAAATATAAAAGGACAAATTGTAATTTTTTGTTCATATTTATACCTTTTGCGACTGCATATACTAAATTTTATTAATCCTAAAGTTACCAGCTTTCCAACAATATATATTATGAATAAATACCACTACACATGGCCGGGCATTGAAATTTTCATCCCGGAAGAACAATTTTTTTTAAAAATGTATTCACCAGCGTAGAATTTACTATAGCTTATATGTAATATTATAGCAATATGTAGAATTTACCAGCGGCAATGCTAGTTACATATGTTAGCTGCAGTGTAATAAATACATTTTTATAATTTATTTTTTTAACACATTTAAAAAAAGAATGAGACAAAATAGACTCTGTTGACAATATTGTCAATTTATTTAGATAGCTGTGGCCGGTTGTAGTCCTTGTACTACAAGCGGTGGACCGCAGGAACTTTCCCAAAGACCCATCTACAGATTTCGACCACAGGCCGACAGCTCACTCAAGCTACGTAATTTATCTTGCAATCAAACTCAAATGGAATCCTCAATGCCTTCTCTTAAAAATTGAAATATATTTTCCAATGCAATACCTAACCTACATGATTTAAAAAATAAAAATGAAATAGTTTAACATCTTTGGAAATGATTAGCAGATACGAAACGTTTTATTCCAGATCTCGGATGTAGTCTCTGATAAAAAATATCAAAAAGAATAACTGAAGTGCCGCTCACAGGGAATGAATGGAAAATTATCTTTGAATTTGAATATATATATATGTATATATATATATATATGAAATCATAAGAACGCTACCATTGCTTGGACAATGGTACTCTACAAGGATCTCCATTGAGTGCAGCATTGTTCCTAGTAGCAATTAACGGGATCATATCTACTATCCAGATTCCAGTGAAATTTACCCTTTTTGCTTCATACTTGTCTTGAGTTGAAGCAACGCCCTAGGGTAATGGAGACTACAAGATTCTGTAGGATTTAAATCATCATCATCAACAAGGAAGTGGATGCATTTTTTTCGGCAACGGAACTGAAGATAGAATCTACAACTTCCACCAGAACGTTCAAATATCGATAATGTCGAAAAACATGTATAATTGGGGTTGAATTTCGATAAAACTTTGACCTGGATCCATCACATAAAACATTTAAGCAAGAGTGTACCCAAAGACTAGGGCTAACAAGGGGCATCTGGTATTCAAGCTGGGGAGTTAAGTAATACGATGCAAAATTGTTTCTGCTTTATGGCTCAGGAAACGAAATGGCTTTGAAGATGTTTGATACTCTTCACCATGCAGAAAGTATTTATCCAGAATTAGGAGAGCCATCCTTGATTATGAGGCGAGAATGTCTACTGCTTAAATATGTTTTAAGCTAAAGACAAACGTTCAACATCCAGTAACAGCAAAACGATTTGGAGAGGAGTCTAAAATGGGCTTCTAGGACTTCTAACTCAAATAGTCAAACGAACTATTTTAATTCATTGCCTTCATGACTGGAAATCGAATTTCCAACATCAGTGACTCCCATGGCTAATGTGACTTACCGATTCTTGCCAATACTACCTTTTTCTTTTTCAAACAAATCATTTTTTGGTTATTCAGTCAAATAATTCTTAGCAAAAAAGTTTAAACTTCTGACTGATTAAGTGAATGGATTATAAACATAAAATAAATTGCTGAGTTAGCCTGTTAAACCTCAACTCCCAGTGGTCAACTCTCCTTGCTTTTTTGTTTGCTCCAGTTTCTAATGGAAAGAAAGGGAGGGATCGGACAAGGAACATATTGGATAGAACTTAACTTCGAATAACTGCTATTAAACTTATGACCATAGCTAAAGCTGGGAAATCGTTCTGGTGCTTATTTCTTCAAGCGCTTCGTAGAACTAGTAGAACAAGACTTTTTTTGGGCTTCATGTATCGCTGCACACCACGGAAGAGAAGCCAGGAAAAGACTTAGAACTCTACTATATTTGAAAAATGACGAACAGAGCCAGTTAAGCGTCTACTTCCGGTTTGCCTGCTAGAGAGCAGTATTTATCGCTCAAATTGTTTACTTATTGGAAAAACATATGGCATACATAACATAAGGTATGCTCCAACAAGCCATTAAAACTAATTGATAACTAACTAATCCCATTATTGTATTACTGCTGGATGAACCAAATAGGAAAACTAACCAATCGAATTCAGAATCAAAAGAGTGGGGGGAGAACATGAGCAGTCTGTTAGTTATCGATGTGTTTTAAGTGCTTGTTGGAACAAACCTACACATAACCTTAACTAATTTTTCAGCATTAGATTTAAATGAAAATATATAATATCAGCAGAATATAATGTCGCTGTCGTTTTCTGTAGCGATATTAGCATAAATATTAGATAGATATATATATTCACCGATAACAGTAAACCTTCTTAATTTAGATCTAATCGACGGTTGGACACCATGATCACAAGACCACAAAATTCGTGGAATTCGAAAAAAGACGGAGTATTGATAATCGTTTTAAAGCAGAATTTAAGAATTCTTCAAGTTCCTGAAGGATCGTTTAAATTTAAAATCGTAAACTGTTATTGATTTCCAATAGATTTTGATTTCTATCTTTTATTGGCTATGGACATTAAAAAGAAATACAATAATCCCTGGAAAAGCTTAATTTCAGTTGACTTAACAAAGCATTAAGATACCTCTGTCTTCTTCCGGAAACACTCGGTCACTGTTGAATATCTTGTCGGAGATCTTGTGCCGATTCTTCATGGGTGACACTTCTGTTATGTAATCCGGATTACCATTATCGGTTTTTAACTTTGTTTCTGCAACTATTGAGGCTTTTGCGGATGTTCATCCATCAATAAAAAGTGCAAAATAAAACTCGATAACTCCCCAAAAACAACCTCATTGTATGAAAGTTCCCTCAGCAAAAATTTGGCAGCCATAAAAATGATTAATATCATAAATGCTACGCCACTAATATTGAAGCAACAGTGTTTAGCAATTTATTTTCTGAATAATATTTTATTGCGAAGGATATAATTCATAGTACTTCGGTAATAAATTTAGTCAAAATTCATCGAAAGGAATTACGAACATAATTGACTCAACTTTTTGAATTAAATCAGTAGTCTAATATCGAGAACAATAATATCCTTCGTAATAATAAATTAACCATAAAATGATTCCCAACCCCTGTTGCTTCTATCACATGATGATGTTTAATCTACTTTTCCAAGGATCAATTTAAATGAAGCAATATTAACGGTCCCTACAAAAGTAGTGTATAATATCGGCATAGTTTTCAGAAGGATATTCAAGCAATCATAATTCCAAAATTACTTACCAATTTATTATAGGCCATATTACCATCATCATCGATTCTCCGTTAACGATATCTTGTCTAAAACCGGCCAAAATCTCCTATTCAGTGACGTATCTACTACATCTTGGAATGGCCGGATATATGTATATTTAACTCAACACAACTCGGAACACTGATGATGTATGTAAATGACAAGTACTGACGACAATATTTAGCAAAGGAAATATATTGTCATTGTGGAAAAAAAATTTCATGTGTTCCCTTTCCAATGGAACATTGATCTTTTTAAAATAAAAATCCATTTATAATCATAAAACGTAGTTTGTTGAAAGTTGTATAGTACACGCACCGCTTTCCCAATTTTCTGTGTATATTCATAAAATTGAAAAGGTTTATATAATTATTGTAAAATAAAAAGGCCTGGGAGAGACAAACGTGGTAGAGCGTACTCAAAGTTCGATTTTTTTTTTTTTTAAACCAACGTACGGGCCGGGGCGTGGCCGATGGGATAGCGTCTCCGACTCCCACGCTGGTGGTGCGGGTTCGAATCCCGCCCAAGCCCGCTCGATTCTGTTCGGTTACGGCCTCACTGAACAGACTCGGCGGCTTGCCATGGATTAGATTAGGTTGGTTACCCGATCAGCAATATAACCCATCCCGATCAGCACCTCCGCGTATTATATAAATTAACAATTCTCGAGCAAACACTAACAATTAGCAATCATATGTAAGTGTACATATATGTATATTAGGACTAATTCACTAGATGGAGGAAGAAGTAAGGCAGTTATCTTCATTGAATTTGGAATTCTGTTCAAACTATTTCCAAGTCTACTTATAGGGCCTTTCAGAAAAAATTAGTACAGGTGTTTACTCATAAAAACATTAAGATTTCACAAATTACTGTAAAAATGGGAGGATTTTTTTTTTTTAAATAGAGACTATTTTTCATTCAATATGGACGCATCTACAAACAACTATTCTTTTCCAATATGCTTGTATCCCTATTAAAATTTAAATGATTCGAATGGTGGTTTCGAGAAGTTAATGTTCACAGTTTGTCAAACTATTGGTAAGTCGATCAATGTCCAAGGTCCCTGGCATTTCCAATTCTCAAGAGACTGTATTAATTTATTTTCATTATTTCTTACTAATTAACCTCAACTAACAACGAGCTCTTCGTACCTTATGGCTACATTAAAAGAAAAGGGTGATAGTTGTACAGACGTTATTAGAGAGCACAAATGTTTGTTGACTTTAATGAACGCAATACAGATTAATTAAAGTAATGAACTCTGGTTATGGTACTGATTATTACACCCATTGAACTTAGCTCCTACTGATGTAAGAAATAAGTTTTTAATGTTATTACAGATGCTATTGTGTTGACTTTTGATGTCTGCGTACTTTTTACACACCCATTACACCCAGCTCACTATCCCAGGAGATACTAAGGCAACCTGGCCGTGTGTTGGCTGAAGTTAAGAGCAGCCGTGTAAGCACCTGGATAATCTACTTAGGGATCCGACTAAACTGCGTTATACCAGCCTTCTACCCGGCACAAGGAGAAAGCTAAGTCTATTAGGAGCTTTGCTTCTCAGCCAATGGCAACATGTTAACCTGGAGTATGTTTACCTTGTCTTCTGATTTCATGCTACATCGCGGTACTTGAGGGCTTAGCTGCAATACCTTATTTTAACATTCAGAGACATATTTATCTCGTTAAAAATGCAACGGAATTTGGCATAGCAGTATACCGTTTCGGACGGCATTCGGACTTACCGGCAACTCGACGCAACTTATTAGCGAAAACGTACACCCCGAAGACGTAATATTATACAGTAAAATTTTAGAACCAAGTAAGGAATTGTAACGAAATTTTGGTTATATATATTTATGAAGCTTCAAGAACACATAGTTACAAAAAAAAAATAATTTTTTTTAAATTTTGTATATTTTTTATAATATTATATTAATTTCAAAATTATTTTTTTATAATTTTATATTTTTTTTTATAATTTTATTATTATTATTACTATCATTATTATATATAAAAGCATAAAAAATCTAATTGGAGAAGTAAAACCAGTAAAAAAATTACGAGATAGGACCCTTTTAGGTAAAGTTTTCTCAGATATCCAATCAGAAAAGCTCCTAAAATGTGAAAATATACTTAATTAGTAGAAGCACATGGGAAACAAAATCAAAGTAAAGGGATTATTTGGTGCCCCGAACTAAATTATTGTACAATTGAGGAAATAAAAACATTAACGTACTATAAAAATAATGAAAAACACCGCGAGCATCGACCGTCATTTAGCACCAAAAGCGAAATATCCTACAAATAGATTTTACGATTTGTTTATATTCTTGTATGTTAAAAACTGAATTTTTTTTGCATTGTCTCCGTAGCGGAGCCCTCGAGTTTGAAGACAAATTTTAAATGGCTCCGCTCCGGAGACCTCGAGTGCAAAGGGTAAATATCTTTGTGAATAAATTTATACAAAACATAAGAAAAACAAAAATTTTAAACTCGAAAAATAGCGGATTGATATAGGGGCGTCCGCAGAATTTTGTCTAGTGGGGCAGGTTGGTAAAATTCTTGAAAGGGTCGTTGCATTCTGACTTTTCAAGACTCAATTTATTGTTGAAATAAAACTTATTTATATTTAAAAGTTAAAATACGTGTTTATATAACGCTTAATAAATGTAGTAAATAATAATAATTCTTTAACTGATAATTTTTGTTTTTCAAAATATCTAGGCGGGGGAGATGCTCTCCCCTGCCCCCCCCCCACCAACCTCTGCAGATGATGCCCATGGATGGATAAATCTGAAACTTTAACAAAACGTTGGTGTTCAGCCAAATTACAGCCAGTCATACTTTTTATGTTAATATCTACAATATGAAAAATATGGTGCGTGCGCGCAACACACAACTTTCACTTACCAACTTACTTAGATAAGAAATTAATGCGTTTTGTTAATGCCACTTCTCAAAGTTACACATTTTCCACATTCATTTCTTATTTTTGTTTTCATTTGTTCTATAAACCCCTCAGAACATTTTAATAATGATAACGCTTACCTGATATTAAATAACACTCAATTTTCATTAAACATGACGAATATGAAGAAAATCGTTAAAGCTGTTTTTGAGATAATCTAAAAATTAGAAAAAAAGTTATGAAATAAAGTGTCCCCTTCGGTTGATCAATCTTGATGAAATGTTGGCTATGACATTTTTGGCATATACATACATAAATACCCAGTTTGATCAAAATCGTGAAAGCCGTTTTTGAGTAAATTAAAAAAACACGTGAAATTGATACAAAATTTATTAAGTAAAGTCCCCCCTCCGGTTGATCAATTTTGATGAAATGTTGGCAATCACATCTTTGGCATATACATACACTAAATACCCAATTTCAGGTTCGCACGGTTTATAGTTTTTGAGCTAGTCTGTTCACACAGACACACACACACACACACAGACCATTTCGCGGGACTTGGTTAATTGGACTCAGGGGACCCCAAAACGTGTATTTCCGTTGAAAACCGGAAGTCGAAATTTTTCACGATCGCAATACTTCCACTTACTATATATTTCATATATAGGTAAGTGAAAGTAAAAATCTGATGCGATGCGCGCAACACACAACTTTCACTTACCAACTTACTTAGATTAGATATTGAAGTGTTTTGTTAAATGCCATATCTCAAAGCCACACATTTTTCTACATTTATTTACTTATTTTTGTTTGTATTTGCTCTCTAAAGTACACTATATTTTTTATTATTAAAAAAAATTTTAATTGCGATAATTCGGCAATGCAAGCATAATACTCCAAGACGTCTGATTTTATAATTCTCTATGTAGTCGTTAAATACTTCATTTAGTTACCATGAAGCAAATGATTTCCATTAAATGAACATAACGGCTTTAATATAAATTAATGGGCTTATGAGGCGTGTTTTATGAGTTGACAGAATATTTTACTTTTTTTCTCCTACTCATGTTTTCATGATTTTTTTCATATTTCATATTTAGCCATTTCTTATTTTAAGAGGAAACGAGAGACATATAATTCCTTCACATAAACAAAACTAAAGGTAATTGGAAAAAAGTTATGAAATAAAGTTTCCCTCCGGTTGATCAATTTTGATGACACACACACAGACCATTTCACGGGACTTGGTTATTTGGACTCAGGGGACCCCAAAACGTTTATTTCCGTTCAAAACCGGAAGTCGAAATTTTTCATGATCGCAATACTTTGCCTCACCGTATATTTCATCTATAGGTAAGTGAAAGTAAAAATGTTAAAATGGAAAGAAACAATTTGTTTTTTCTTTTTAGTCTATTTAATTTGCGCAAAAATGACAGTTTTCCTTCTTCGATACAAAAAGAAAAAGAAAATACGGAAATAGGGGAGTTAGGGCCAATTTTATTTTTGGTCCGATATTTTCCTATGGTTAATATCCGTAATGTAAAAAATTGGATCTCAATGGGATAGACAATTTTCTTTCCTGTTCATGAGAGGATTGTAACTATTTTTGTTATTCCATTTTAATTAAAAGTTATCTAATAACGGTATTTAATAAAATTAGAACTATTGACAGTACCATAATTGTATTTAACAGTATTTAAACTATCGCAAACAATGCATCACTTGACATGCAGCAAAATTAATTCGCACATCTCAATCCCTTCTCAAACCCCTCCCCAAAAATGGTGTTTAGCTCATACTAAGTTTAGGGGATTCTAATGATTCGAATCTTACTACAAATACGAGTTTATAATGAAAGTTTCTGGAAGTAACAACATTTTTTTCTATATAGGGGAAGTTAAGTCCATTTTTCTGTATTCTATAAGCAAGGGGTGAAATGTAAAACAAGGCTAATGATTTAACGATGGTAAGTTGAAATTTTGGAATATCCATGAAGTATAAGGAAAAGAAGGAATCCGTCAGAATACTTCAGGTTGTTATGAAAGAAACCTTGTTACAGAAGAAGTTAGGTATCCGATTTCCATAAAGCATCATATTTCCTGAAGAATCTTCTCAATCTTCTCTTGTTCTGACGACGGGGCTCATTACACTCAGCGTTTTGTAAACTGATACATATGTATTGATTGAACAGCAATAATTGCCTAGTTCTGACTTAGAAATTACTTGCTACATATTGTAAAGTTAAAAAACAAGCAAAAACCAACATACGTTATTGAAATTCTAGAACTTTTGATGGAAAGAACTAGCAGTTGGAACAAACTGACATAGTACATGTTTGTGACTACGATGCTCGAGTTTTATCTACTTCGGCCCACGAGATTTCAGACTCTTCTACTTAAAACTATATATAAAGAGCGATTGACTGGAAATAGTTAGTCTTGTCGTAAAGCTCAAGTCATATGATTTTTTTTTAACCTTCTTAATTTTTTTTTCAATGTTTTTGATTTCATAATTTGTAAACCCACATAAGTGTTACAACTGGTTTCAGGTGTGGGGTTTAAAAAAGAAAAAAATCTGGTGCGTGCGCGCAACACACAACTTTCACTTACAAACTTACTTAGATTAGAATTTAATGCGTTTTGTTAATTGCCACTGCTCAAATGAACAGAACGGCTTTAATTATAAACAATGGTCTGTCATTAAAGGCGTACTCCGCTTGCGCTCTACGAGTTTTATGAGTTGACTGAATATTTTTCTTTTTTTCTCCTCTATATGTTTCCTTGATTTTTATCAAATCTCATATTTAGCCATTTCTTATTTTTAGGCAAAACGAGAGACAGATAATTTCTCCATATAAACAAATACAAAGGTACTTTATAGGAAAACAAAAAAGGCCCCTTCCACATTTAAGCCCCCTCACAACATTTTAATAATGATAAAGCTTACATGATATTAAAGAAAACCTAATTTTCATTAAACCCCACGAATTTGATGAAAATCGGTAAATCCGTTTTTGAGATAATCGAAAAAAAGGTAAATATTGGTTAAAAAGTTATGAAATAAAGTGCCCCCTCCGTTAAACCAATTTTGATGAAATGATGGCTATCACATCTTTGGCATATACATACATCAAATACCCAGTTTGATCAAAATCGTTAAAGCCTTTTTTGAGTAAATAAAAAAAACACGTGAAAATGATACAAAATTTATTAAGTAAAGCCCCCCTCCGGTTGATCAATTTTGATGTAATGTTGGCTATCGCATCTTTGGCATACACATACATCAAATACCCAGTTTGATCAAAATCGTTAAAACCGTTTTTGAGTAACTAAAAAAAAAAACACGTGAAAATTATACAAAATTTATTAAGTAAACTCCGGTTGATCAATTTTGATGAAATTTTTACAGACATATCTCGGCATATAAATAGATCAAATACTCAGTTTAATCAAAATCGTTAGAGCCGTTTTTGAGAAAATCGAAAAAAACTTAAAAAGTTAGTAAATAAAGTACCCCCTCCCTTTGAGCAATTTCGATGAAATTTTTGCTGTCACATCACGGGCATATACCTACTCTAAATACCCAATTTCAGTTTTATACGGCCTATAGTTTTTGAGCTAGTCTGTTCACACACAGACACACAGACACACACACACACACACACACACACACACACACACACACACACACACACACACACACACACACACACACACACACACACACACACACACACACACACACACACACACACACACACACACACACACACACACACACTCACACATACACACACACAGACCATTTCGCGGGACTTGGTTATTTTGACTCAGGGGGTCCCAAAACGTGTATTTTCGTTGAAAACCGGAAGTCGAAATTTTTCACGATCGCAATACTTCCACTTACTATATATTTCATATATAGGTAAGTAAAAGTAATAAAATAATAATCAGAAGGGGGACTTACAACGATACGATTACAACGATTTAATACATTTTTTTTTCACTCTACACAAATGAGTACTTATGACTGAGAAAAAACAAAAATTATTCATTTATTTTTTTTATTTCTTTTTTTCTGGCTTTGATGTAATGTACTATTCATTAACGTTTTGATCACATGCGATTGAATGAAAAAATGGTATAGATACTACTGGTACGAAAGCGAACTTGTTGGCCTCCTTACGTGAGTATTACTTCAGTTAAGGGATAGATCCTTAAACACTAAAGTTCGAGGTTGGCTCTTTGAAGGCAATGTTTGGTGAAATATATAAATTAGCAAACCAGTCGGCGGAAATGTATGGCAAGCTGACCGATTTGTCTGGCGAAGTAAATGGGTTAAATGACAAATTGGCAAGCCAGTCCGCTAAGCTTAATGATAAAAAATAAGATAACCAACCTTAATTCAGGTTTGTCGGTAGAGATAAGTGATAAATTGACCAACCTGTCTGGCGAATTAAATGGCCGATTGGCCAGCCAATCTGCTGAAATAAATGAAAAATTGACAAGCCAATCGGCAGAGATAAATGATTTAGTTGCATATTTTGAAACAGCGATTTGTAGCGTGTCAACTTTCGTTTTAAATATTTTTGGGTATTTTTTTAAATGATTCTGTTCCCTAAAAACTAATTCAAATGTAAATTTTAATAACAATCCATGCATTATTGATAGCTACATCTAACAGCCATAGGGGCCACCACCATTTTTCACTTCGTAAACCTGTAACCCTTCTCAAACTACTTACGGCTTCATCCATTCTATCAGTTCCACCCGTGTACTGGCTATATTTGATCACTGCATTTGGTTGAGGGTAATTGTGCTTGGTTCAAATAATTGTTTGTGCGAGAGAGAATATGTATCAAATTATTGCAAAAAAGAGAAGTGAACGGGGGGTGTTTAGTTGTTCCGAAAAATATGTAATGGAAGTTGTTCTGTTAAGGTATAGCTGTGTTTTCGGATAAATTTCGTACGCGCGCAAAAAAAATTAATTTTCTGTTAAGATTATTGCGGTTGTATTAAAAAATGAAAAGCCACCTGTTCCTTTAGTTAATACAAAGAGAAAAATTTCATCTTTCGAGATACACTTATGTTCTAGAGAACCAATACTTACCTTTACTGAAAATTTTATTTCAGAATTGCTGGTTTTTCAAAAATGTTTATTATGTCGAAAACATGCCTCCTTACGATAGTATCAATATTTATAGTCCAATATTTTGATGGTATTATTGTATCGATAATTTCTATCGATGACAATATCTATTCGGGCTCGATACTCTAAGGTGGGTAGGGAGAAGAAATAATAGGGCCGTGTGAGGAAACCTGGATTAAAACACGAACGGGGCCTCAGAAATCCTTAGCAAAGAACTAACTTAGATTAGTAACATCACTGCTCTCACGGTTTATGACCCGGATCGGGCAGAGGTAGGCGGATCTTCCGAGCTGACGCGGGTGTTCTACTGTTTCCCCCAAAAGAGGAAGGTCAACGCAGAGGGAACTTTTTAATTCTTCGGTCCAGTGAACTCCCCCTTTCAGAGGTACCTCATCCACCACTGCTTTCATTTCAAGTGATTCATCCTCTTTTCCTCGGATATAATCTTTCCGGGGTTCCGATAAAAAATGTAGTCGTTTAGATAGGATCAGGAAAAAAGTATTGGTATTGTTTTTACTTAACTTCAGGATGAATGGAGGGCGTACAAAAATGAATCAACCAATTCCGGCCTTCCATAGGACGGTAAAAATTAACAGTCAAGAAGCCCTTTAAAATTGAGGAATTAAAAGGTAAAAAAATAAATTAAATAAATAAAGAAATTCCGAATAGCAGCCAAATCAATATATATTATAAAGCAAAGGGTACAATGTGCGTGCCGAAAAGGCTCCAAAACGACTCCACGTACGATTAAGTAAGTTATATCGTCGTGTAGCCATATAACCCCTAACGGAGAAGAAGGTTCCCGTTTTTCTCTTAAGGGTGTAAAATTGAAGAGAAAAGGACTGGAAATTTAAGCCTCTCGCACCATGTAATTAGCCTATTTGAGATTGATATACGAGTTTATGAATGAAAAATTTAGTTCGAGTTTCAGGCTACCAGGATGCGCTAGGGTGCGTTTCACTCAATGTTCATTGTTCATTCATCCAGTTCAGTTTGTAAAGGTTATATATTTTTTCAGCAGTTCTTTTTAAATTTCTAAAAAATTAAGCAATAATAATTAGTTTATCCTTTGCTTTCAAAATAAAATAATGATTTTACATATCAGCAATCTATAAGGAAAACAACTGGATTCCTTAAAAAAATTAATTTTCTCATAAGAGGGCTAATTGATCAATACATTACATTTAATCAATATATAATATATACTTGAGTAAATTTAATGCAATATGAGTGAACATTTCTTAATAGTACAGTGAGCGAATAAAAACAGACATAAAAAAAGAGATAAATTGACTGAATATAAATCGAAAATAAAAAGGTTGAAGTGTTCTTATTGTAGTTAAGAAAGGTCTTAAAAAATGTTTCTATGAATCTTCGGTAGTTTCTATACTTCTGGATCTAATAGAACCATCACAGTAATCGGCGCTTAATTTCTACTCGAAATATAATATTTTTAACTGTGATATCAGATTTTTAACTATAATCAAATAACTTATTTTCTGCTGACTGCTTGGAATGGGATTATACGATTCAGAATCCAGAAACCATCAAAAACGATGCATGACTCGACAAAGTTGCAAAATTCACCATTTTCAACCCCCTTTAAAGTATATACGGTTCCTTATTTGGGCGGACTCTGCAGATATCGAATCTTAATATTGATACCATGTTAAAAGTTTCAAGAAAGTGCTAATTTTGTTCTATATTTCCTTTAATTTTATTTTTTTTCTGTTATCAAAACTACCACACAACTACCGGAGCGAAGCCGGGCACCCTAGCTAGTTTAATATAAAGCCAAATAAATTAATTGGAAGTAATAGTGGTAAATAAACATTGAAACGATAAAACATTTGATCTCATATGTATTAACAAAAGAAGATACTATAAGCAATATTTTACGATAAAAAAAACGAAATAACAAGTTCACAATATCTTTAAACAAAACACAGAAAAATCAATAAAAATACTCTTTCCTGAAAAACGTAGATTGCTGGCAGGGGGGGGGGGGGGGGGGAGGGATATAACCGACGCTTCAATCTGGCCGAATAAATTAACGTGTCAATCAACACTGTCACTGTGTCACTGCCATAGTTCAATGTGGGCTGGCAAAGCAAGCAGAAAAAAAAAAAAAAAAAAAAAAAAAAAAAAAAAAAAAAACTGATCCATCGTAAGTACTGTCGCTCCGAATGTGGGTCTGCGTGTGTGAAACTGTGTCCGACTAATATGTAATATTACTTAATACCAGGGGTCGAAAAGGTCATTAACCTTTTGAAATAAGTTTCATTTTAAAAATATTTGAAAAATGACTTATTACAAAAAAATTTGTTCAATAAAAGTTTTCAAATAACTTTATGATAAAAGTTTAAGGTTTACCTAAACCTTTTGAGCAATTAAAATCAAAGCGTGAGTTTAACAGTAATTTTTTCGCCCTGGGTTGTGATCATAAAAGTTTTTATCATAGGAAAAGAGATTATTTACTCAAAGTGTTGTTTAGTTTGATGAATAATCCTATGATAGGATTAGTTGAAGGTATATTTATTTCTATCCTATTATTTCATTTTTCTCGAATCAAAACAAGTCTAGTGTTCATTCATTATCTCATCTCACCGGACCGTTTCAATTTAGTTTTAGTTATTACTTGTGAATAAGCGGTTCACAATTTTCGAAGGTGCGCAAAAAAGACCGAGAGATTGGAAGTTTTTTCAAATACGTCTCAACAACTGTTGTGAAAAAATAATTAAAGGTATTTTTTGAACGAATTTGAAAAACATTTATTTATGTTCCATAAAAGTGTTTTTTACGAAATTTATGACTGTAATAGTGGCTTGAAGTATAGCAAGAACAATTTAAAACCCATATCAGTAAAAATAAGCAAAGAAATGTTATTAGATAGCTGTGTAAAATAAGGGATACTTTGAAATATATTCTTGATCACTATAGGTGTAAATTAAAATGTTTTTACTTGTTAAATTAAATGATGATTGTTGAATAATAATCTAAATATTTTTATATTGAGTAACGATATTATACATTAGTATATCTATGATAATTGACTGTACCTACTGATTCCATGGTGTTGTTAAACATAATTTTGTAGTTTAAAAATAATTTACATAATTACAAAATATTAAAAATTGTTATCTATCAAACTCAATTTTTGTATATCCGAAATTATTTTCTTTCACTAAAATCTTTTTATAAATAAGTTTCAAAAACGAATTTGAATTTTTGAAATGAACTTTTATGCAAAAAGTTATTCGGATAAAAGTTTTAAGATAACTATATAAAAGTTTTCGTAATGGAAAAGTTAATGTTCAGTAAAAAATTCAAGTAGGTTAAAAAAAATATATAAGTTTATCTTAAACTTTTTTTATAATAAAAGTTAACTTATATTTTCGACCCCCGCTTAATACTATATACACATACAGTTGTATTGAATTATAAATCACTTCAATTATTAAGTGTTGGCCACAACAACGAGAATTTATATATATTTTTTTATTATAACACTAAATTTAGTTTGATTATATAGATCGAAAGGATCTCACTCGGAATGCTAATAATTGCTAATCAAGTCACCTTGTAGTCCGTAATAATTACAGTCAGAGGTACACGCTTCCAACATCCACCATGGATAATTGGAATATTATTATAGGAATCAAAGCAACTATTGAGTGGGCTTTCCAATTGAAGCTATTCAAGTAGCCAATTAGGAATTGTGTGACGATTCAGTTAAATTATTAATAAAAAAGTTACTTTATTCTAGTGACTACAAGATAATACAATATTTCCTATGATGATATTTCAAAGTTTTAGATGTTCTGAATTTTTAAAAAAGTTTCAATTAAATATTTAAGGATTGCCAAGGGGGTGGGCTTTTGAAGCCCATTAATAATTTTCCTGTTTTGCACCTAAGGATTAAATAAAAAATCGGAAAAAAATTAGTAGTTGTCAGAAAACATTTTATATTCAGAAGAAATAGTTGAGTGAAAGAAACAAACCACTTGTGGACTCACGGATATAATTTAAAATTATTAAACTATAATTTTATAAAGACATTGATGAAAAATTTCAAAAAGTTGATAATGTACAAGAAAACACAATTTTCAAAAGTGTAAATTACTTAATTACCATATAAATTTATCATGAATGATGAATTTTGCATCATGAAAATGATATTTTTAATTATCTGGAAAAATGACTATAACTTCCCTCTCTCTCTCTCTCTAGCATTCCCCGTCGCGGCTTTGCCCGCGAGCCTTTAAAATCAATTCTGTAATCATTATCTTGGTATTGATTTAATATAATATGTTAACTGATGTTATGGAGATTTAGTAGAATCCGAGCTTTCGGTGGAATGTTGGAGGGAGAAGCTGCCGGCTCGGTAGGAGAGAGGGAGACGCGCAATGGAGAGAGTTCACTAAAACCGCCGAAACAAAAAATTGCTTACTCGTCGTCAACTTACTTCATTTTTCGGCTTTAAAACATAGTTTTCGACGCCCGTGGGACCGTTCGAGCTAAACTCGTACGATTTTTAAAATGAGTCCAAATGAGACATTTTTTCTCGAAGTGCAAAAATAAGTGTCCGTTAGAGTTAAACGACAATTTCGCCATTTAAACCCCTTTTGGGTAACATTTTTGAAAATCCTTTTCTTAGTGGTTACCTACTTCGCGTTTAAAATCTAAATTCCGAACTTCAAGTTTCTATCATTAGTAGTTTTTGCTCTGAGTTCTGTCAGTCGGGACAAAGCCTCTTATATATATAGAGATTTTATTTTTTCATCCATTGTTTTATAAATATGTAAATTTTGCAATCTTATGAAATAAACTTTTCAAAAATTATTAACCGTTAATTAACAATAAATAAAGATATGGGTTTGTAGAGCCCTCTGTTGGTAAAACTAAGAAGTTTCCGATACCCCTTGGTAATCTTAGGGTTAGTCATAAGAATTCAACACAAAATTAGCAAATAACGAACATGAAAGTTTTAAAGTATTCATTATCTACATTATGTCACGATTCAAGTAAGCTTTCACCTTATTTTAAAATATTCTTGTAATTTAAATAGTACGATACCAGTCCTTTCATAGTAAAATTCAGACCCATTAGAACCCACTCGGATTCAACCTCGCTTCCTCCTCTATTCCAGATAATCCTCCAAGGCGTCTGAAAAGAAGATGGCTTCGAGATCTTTTAAGTTAGATACTAGTTGAGTGCTATCAGTGGATAGTTTCTCTACATGCTTATTTAAGACGTTACTTTCTTTTATTTTAGCACATTTACTTAATGCATTATATGTAAATACAGATGTGAATTTCAATATTATTTTATTTTTTTATTTATTATTTACATGTTTTAAGGGCATGGCCCTATACAAGGGAGTCTGTTCTACTTTGAAATAATAATTACAATATACAAAAGAAAAAAAAGAAAAGAAATAGGATATGCTAACAATAAATTTTACAATGAAATAAAGGTTAATAATATAATTTCACTGATATATAATTTAACAGTTCCATTTATTCTTCTAAGTAGAATGTCCTTATTTTAAGTATAGTAGATGCGAAATTAGACAGTTTTGTAGCTTCATCCTTTGATTCTGGGTCGAGTATATTAATGAAGTTTGTCGTGGTGATATTTGGGAAAAAGTACTTTCTTGCGCTATTATATTGAGGAAAAATACAGAGTATGTGGATGAGGTTTTCTTCTGTTTTAATATTGCAGATAGGGCAGATTGAAGATGGCGTAATTTCTATGAAGTTATTCTTGTGGCTGAATCTAATGTGGTGGTTATTTGCAGTTCTGAGCTGTGCTATTAAACGGATGATATTAATATTGGAATTGGATCTAATATAGGCTGCTGTTAATTGCGATTTAGGGGCGATATTTTTATAAAATGGGTTGAATAGTGATTTATTTAAAGCTTCTAGATCTGCATTATGGAGATATAACTGGAATTTTGATAGAATTGCACCTGTTTTTTGTTTTATTGAATACGGTTCTTTGGTAAAAACTAGTTCTTCTTCGCCGGTTTTCTTCAGACATGTTTGCAACTGCAAGCACCAATTATATTTTATAGAGGAATTTAGTCCTGCTTGGGTATTCAGTAATAGCTCGTTGTAACAGAAAACAGACGGAAGTCTATTTTGGCCCATTAATTGTATCGTGAGCAACCATTTCTAGCCGTACTATATACCCTGGTGTGCATCTCGATAAATGTAGAAGGTGCTTATAGAAGTTGGTATTAACCCACTCTAAGTGATTGCATATCGGAGCCCCCTGCAGACCTGCGCACCATATAAGAGCGTTGAATTTCAATAAATTTTTATATAAAAAAAATAGTACGAATAAATATGAATATTAACAATAGTAGTATAAATAACAAAAAATGCTATTTGTTGAGATTATCAGAACTAACCTAGCCTACAGCCGCCCAGACGATTTCCCCCTTGAATGTAGAACGAGGAATATTTCCCCCAGGAGTAGCTGTAAGGCCATAAACATAAAAATCCTAACGCCGGATTCCTGCTTAGCAGAGCTGTCATCGATCCCTAAAATACTGGGTTCCGAACGTGAACATAATCCGGGAACGAGGGGGGGCATTGGTTCATATCCGCTCGATCCACAATCTTCCATCTTTCCATAAAATACTGTTCTGTCAATTCCACCAGAGGGAAATCAGAAAGTCCTATTTAGAACATCCCTCAGCCCTCCACTTGTTAATAGTTGCTATTATTTAACGAATATACATTCGTATCGATAAACTATAATGAAGTGACACATATTCCTAATATAATAATTATGTCCATGGAAAAAACGTATTCGGACAATAAAGCCTGTTATATGGCGTGCAGTAAATGCTGTGGCTTCTAAAAGTATAAAAAAACAGGTTTAAAACCGTATTATTCATTTGTATTGAGCTATTAATGAAATAATGTAGTGTATAAATGGCAATGGAAAATGTGAATAACTAATTATATAGCTAACGTGCAAAGGAAAATAGGAGTCGGAAACGCTTGTGAACGAAACCACTACAAAACTTGAAATGACGTTTGAAAGTTGTGATAAGTTATTTAAAGGTTTTAGGTAGGAACGAAGTAAAATAATTTGATAAGTGCAAAACCGATATCTAATCATCTGAAAAATAAACCAAAACGTAGGTAGTGTGGTTGAGTTGAGCTTGATCTGTAGGATTCGATGTTTGAATAAAAAAAATTATCTATTGAGCTGAGGCATGAGGTATAAGTATGAAATCTGAAAAGGGAGAATACGAAAATGGGAACGAGTTAATGGCATTCACATTTTACTCTAATGAATATTAGTATAAGATGTCTAAATTGTGGAAAGCTGCAATTAAATATTTGTCAGCAATGATGACATTTTTATCATCAGAATATGTATACACTAGCTGGTTTAATAGTTACTTATGTCTTTCCACTCTCAATAATTGTAAAAATAAAAATTAAACCTTAGCAAATATATATAGACAGAATATAAACAAAATATACCGAGACAATGGCTAGAATGACATGATCTGATGACTGTAACTTCGGTTCGACTAGATTCCTTAACTGTGAAGTCTGGGAGGGATATATGGGATATGGGAATGGAGTGCAGAGTCAGGTTTCTCTGGAAATCGGTGCAGGTGCATCTGTTGTGATCCGCATGTGGTCTCTTAACTGCTTTTAATGTATAATAATAAATATAATAAATTGAAAGAATTGTTATATACAGTAAATAATAAATTCATTTTTCCCAAAATGCAAATACAAGATAATAATTATTTTTGAATTATTTTATTTTAAAAAAATACATTTAATAAAAAAATAAAAATAAATAAACCGACTTCGAAAACTAGGAACCAGTAAAAATAAATGCGCTTAAAAGTATAAAATGTTACCTTTTGATGTTTATGAATACACAGCAAAAATTGATAATGGTACAAATAAAATAAATAAATTTATACAAATACACAGTCTAATAGTTAATAAACGATTAAAAAAATAAATAAATAAACAAATACCACGTTAAATACAACAATCTTTTTGGAGTCGGCGCAAAACCGAAAATCTTACCAAAGGCAGATGTTATCTAATATGATTTCTATCGAATAATAGGTAGGAAGATAAGATGCATTAATATGTGAAAATTTTGCGCCGCTTCCGAGAAGATTGTGTTGTATGGCATTTCATATTTTATTTTAATCATATTGTTAACTGTTGGTATGTATTCGTATAAATCAAAAGAAAATTATCACATTTCTTTCATTTTTTTTTGTTTTTGTTTTTTATACCATTTTCAATTTTATTCTATACTAGCTGTATATCCCGGTTTCACCCGGGGAATTTCATTTTTCTGATAAACATGAACAATTCTATAAATAAAAAATACAACAAAAATAGGACAAATATTTTATTATTCTAAAGCTTTAGGATATACTATATTTTTAGTTTTACCCCCTGGGGCATATATAATTAGGTCTTTAGATGAACCTACTCTAGAGCATGCAACGTAAAGCTGCCCATGAGAAAAACATGGAGATTCTAAATTGATACCAGCTACCCGCAGTGATTGCCCTTGAGCTTTATTTATAGTCATCGCAAATGCGACCCGGACTGGGAATTGTACTCTTTTGAAATCAAAGGGCATATCACTGGGGACAATGGGGATTCGAGTTATATAAACATTCTCTCCGTTAGCGGAGCCAGTTATTATAGTTGCCTTGATTACATTAGGCAACAGACATTTCACACTTAGCCTGGTCCCATTACATAGTTTCGGAGGGTCAATATTTCGAAGGAGGATAATAGGTGTACCAATCTTCAGTTCTAACTGATGAGGAGGCAATCCTGGTGGCTCTAAAGAGTTCAGAAATTCAGTAGGGTAATATACCGCTTTCTCTGTATCCATAACAGTATCAACGGACTTATACGTTGTAGTTTCACTTGGAAGCCTGTCCTGAATTTCTGTATTTAAGCGATTTACGCAGTCATTCTTTGGAGCAAGAATAGCCCGCTCACAAAGCCAATCATGGTTCACAAAGTTTCTAGAAATATCAGGATATACTTTGTCAACAATTTCTTGAATAGAGGTAGCCATTACACAAAAATCTTCTGGAAAAGATATAAGGCCTGAAGAGTCAAGGGGAACTTTTCCATCGCCAAGTTGTAGTAGTTGGCTAGCGAACCTCTGAGCATTTATGTAATGAAGTAAATGGACCCGCATGTTGGTAGACAAAGGTCTTATTTGAACTTGCCTCCAAAGATAGGATGCCTTAAGGCAAGCGTGAAGTTCGTCAGCTGGAGTTGACCGTTGAATGACAGGCAAGGTTTGACGAAAATCCCCAGCCAAAAGTACAACTGCTCCGCCCATAACAGTATCTTTACTTCCTCTTAGGTCTCTTAAGGTCCTGTCTAACGCTTCGAGACCTTTCTTATGAGCCATAGTGCATTCATCCCAGATAATAATTTTGCAGTTTTCCAACAATTTTGCCTTTCCTGTTCTCTTAGTAATATTACAGACGGGGGATTCCGAAAGAGCTAAATTGAGAGGCAGTTTCAACATTGAGTGTGCAGTCCGTCCTCCGTCTAATAGCGTAGCTGCTATGCCAGATGAAGCAATGGCAACGGCTATCTCATTTTGAGACCTAATCTCTGCCAATAATAGGTTTATCAAAAACGTTTTTCCTGTGCCACCTGGGGCATCGAGGACATGGGGCATATTACGTTGTTTTTTAGCTTTTGAGCTCACTACTCCTATTGACGCTCGCTTCTTAGGAGGCATTTTTAAAAAATAAATTCACCATACATGTAAATAAACGTATTGTATTGTTAAAAAAAAAAAAACATATGGTTTAAAAATTCCAAAACGCCTTAAGGAATATACCCAGAGATTGGCTGAAGTTATGCAATTTTAATGTGGATAGGTGTTCGCACCTGGTATCAAAGAACCACTGAGCGAAATTTGGAGAATTTAGGACAAACGGTATGGATTTCTATAAAGAACAAACAAACAGAATTTCAACTTTATTTATAAGATTTGTAAACATCAAAAGGTAATTATTTCATATTTTTTAATGCATTTATTTTCAATGGTTACTGTTTTTCGATTAAATTGTGTTTAACCGACATCACTCAAGACTAAATTAATCACGATGGCGATGCTTCCCCTAACTATGTAGATATATATTTCATATATATTCATATATTTCTGTGAATGTAGCTGAGGTAATTTAGTCTCGATAACTATAAAGCATACGGATACATACAGCAACCAACTTTTTTTCAATTGTCAAAACGTCAACACAAACATAAGGTAAAATTAAAGACCCTACCACCCCATTTCTTACTAAAACCAAGGTAACCATATGATGAATCCATTCTATCTGCATCAGATTTCACCTAAAGTTTTATTATATTTACAGGATATAATTATATATATCACTCATTTATTTTTTATCTGTCAATAGGTCGGATTATTAATTGATTTTTAATTGATAAATAACTAAATATTTATTTTATAATAAATATTATTTCTTTAATCTAAAAAATGATAAATTTTTTTTTAGATTTATTTATTCAAATTTACAACAATATAATATCAATACAATAGGTAAATATGATATGAGTAAATTAATGACATATAAAGGAGTGTGAAGAGACTATCCATTGGTAGCACTCGAATATTGTTTTAATTTAGTAGATCTGTAAACCATCTTCCTTTCCGACGCCTCTTAGGATTGTCTGGGATACAGGAGGAAGCGAGCGAGCTTGGAGACAAAAAATAAAGTTAAAAAAAATATTTTTAAAAATAATTTAATCTAACTGTATATCCCAGTTTTACCCGGGGAATTCTATTTTTCTAATAAATGTGAACAATTTTATAAACAAAAAAATCTGGTGCGATGCGCGCAACACACAACTTTCACTTACCAATTAACATCATTAGAAATTGACATGTTTTTTTAATTGCCATTTCTATAAATAATATTTAAAAAATGACTTTGATTAATTTAATCAAAATTAAATTACCGTTTTTGAGATATTCCAAAAAAATGTAAAAATTGGAAAAAAGTTATGAAATAAGGAGCCCATTCACATCAGTCACATTTTGAGCATATACATACACCAAATATCCAGTCTTATCAAAATCATTACAGCCGTTGTTGAGTAAATAAAAAAAACCTTAACATTAGATAAAATTCTTTAAGTAAAGTACCTCCTCCGTTTCACCAATTTTGATGACATTTCGGCTGTCGCATCGCGGGCATATAAATACATCAAATACCCAGTTTGATCAAAATCGTGAAAGCCGTTTTCGAGTAAATAAAAAAAAACACGTGAACATAAGACAAAATTTATTAAGTAAAATACCCCCTCAAATTAATCAATTTTGATGAAATTTTGACTGTAATATCGTAGGCACATACATGCATCAAATATCAAGTTTAATCGAAATCGTTAGAGCGGTTTTTGAGAAAATCGAAAAAAACGTAAAAATTAGATAAAATTCTTTAAGTAAAGTATCCCCTCCGATTCACCAATTTTGATGAAATTTTTGCTGTCACATCGCGGGTATATCCATACATCAAATACCCAATGTCAGGTTCGTACGGTTTATACTTTTTGAGCTAGTCTGTTCACATACACACACACACACACACACACAGACCATTTCGCGGGACTTGGTTAATTGGACTCAGGGGACCCCAAAACGTGTATTTCCGTTGAAAACCGAAAGTCGAAATTTTTCACGATCGCAATACTTTCCTTACTATATATTTCATATATAAGTAAGTGAAAGTAAAAATACTACAAATATAGCACAAATAGATTATTATTCTAAACCTTTAGGATATACTAAATTTTTATTTTTACCCTCTGGGGCACATTTAGTTAAATCTTTAGATGAACCTACTCGTAGAGCATGCAACATGAAGCTGACCATTAGAAAAATATGGGGATTCAAAATTGATACCAGCTACCCTCGGTGATTGCCTTTGAGCTTTATTTAAAGTCATCGCAAATGCGACCCGAACTGGGCTAGGAGTTATACTCTTTTGAAATCAAAGGGCATATCATTGGGGACAATGGGGATTCGAGGCAGGGAAAGCCGTAAGGGCAGAAGGGGATGAGGAAGGATGTGATATATTTCAATTAAACATATAAACAGTCTGGGTGGTTTCCATTAATCAATCAGGTACCAAATATCAAAGGCAAAGAAGAAATCCAGTCACAAAAAACAATGAGAAAAGCCTTGGGCCAAGAAAAATTCGTTAGGACAGAAGAGAGAGCCAGGAGCGAGAAGCGAGTAGCGGGGTGACGCGCACTCGTCGGCCAATAAAACATGTACCCCGGTCCATTCCGGAGGAACGGCCTTACCGGGCCTTGTAGGCCTCTTCAAATTCTATAAAATGAGACTTTTTTCGACTCAAACGGCCGATTTTATAAAACCCCAATGTAAAACATGATCATAAAGATTTTTATAACAATAAAGAATATACCCAGAGATTGGCTGAAGTTATGCAATTTTAATATGGACAGGAAAAAACCATTGAGAGAAATTTGGAGAATTGAGGACATACGGTATGGATTTCTATAAAGAACAAACAAGCAGAAATAGATATCATTTTTTTTCATTCGAAACTTTTTTTAACGAGGACATGTGAGGAAGGTTTAAATAAAACAGGACGGGAACACTATTCATGAGGAGGATTATGAAAGTGCATTTTTAACGCCATTCGAATACGTAATGACCATTTTTACAGTTGAATGATGACGGGAGGGAATTCTCGTGTAATTAAAAAAGCCAAGATATACGAGTTTTTCATAAATGGGGAAAGTATGTAGCTTCATCTTTCTAAAGAATCCTTTAAAAGAAATGAAAAAATCTAAATAAACCGGCAGCAGCTAGAATGAAAATATTGGCTGGATTAAATAAACCGTGAATTTTTTCGCGGGTTTTAAACGTGTATGTATAAATATATGGAGTGAGTAAGCGTTATAAAAATCCACTTCTAAAAATAAAACTAAAACCTTTAGCTCTTATATGTAGCCCAAAAAGTTTCTAAATCTTTGTGGTAGTGTGGAATCCAAATACTAGCATTAACCTGCGGTTATAATAAATTTATAAAATCAGCAATTCATATATTTAAGTAACTTAGATTTTCATCGGTCTATTCGTGAACAGAAAGCTAGAACTCTTACAAAAAAATAAAGAATTAATTAATTTAGAAGTTACTGGAATTTCTTGAAAATATTCTATGTTTCCCAAATTCATAAAATCTCTTTCATTGTTAACGGTTCACAAAACAGCCCTTTTTGAAAAAATATTACCTTGGATTGTGGGCTACAGCTTTCAATGATTACACAGGCTAAAAGTCTTGAAATCATTAAAATGTTTATTAGCCTTATTATCTTCCAATCTCACGAATGTTCATTACTTTATATGTTTAAAATAGTTTAAACATATATATGTTTAAATAGTTATATATTTATAGTTTATGAGTCATTATTTGCGGAATCAGATAAATTTTATTGTATAAAACACTCAAGACTAATAATGAAATACGTTAAATTAACATAATGCGCCAATTAGGCCCAAAACAAGATAATTTTATTTACTAATGGGTTAAACTGAATTTGTTAATAAACTATTTTGCATGCGATGTACGCCTTTATTTCTTAACTAAAAGTAAAGGCTACATACAGAAGAGTTGTCAGCGTGTTTTAAATGCTTGTTGGAACACCCCTTATATATTCAATTTTAGTTGATGTCTTGTGATTTTCGATTTGTTCCCTTCAAGATGTTGGTAAAGGAGCATTTAGACTTACATTTAAAATATATAAAAAATGTACTTAACGAGTGTTTTTACTAATCGAATCCGGCCATTGTGCCATAGTTCAATCAACTATGTTAGGTTCTTTTTATTTTACATGCAGAATTAAAGGTTTATGTTTTTACAGTCCTGCCAAATTCTGTAAGAGGATTAAAAAGTTATATGACTACTAAGTGGATGAGGGTAAAGCTCCTACTGAAGTTATCGAATTAGTTCAAAAAGAAAACATGAGAAATTCAGCAGTTCCAAACGTTTCAAGAAACTATTCAGTTTTTAGGGTTGAGGATTATTAGATTTATAAAATAACTTACCATATTTTTGATATTTAGTAATAATAATCTTTAGGATCAACAAAATAATTTGCAAATTTCCAAAAAATTTGCAGGTCGAAAATTTACTAATTACTAGTGAAACTACTCCGTTTTATCCATATTTTTTATTTACCTTTCATCCTTTCTTCGGCTATAGTAAATAATAGGCTGTTTTTGAATAATAGGTATGCTTCTGACTGCCGTGGGTAGTATGGGAGTAGGCACCGAAAATGACTCGAGTTCAGACAAAGGTCCAGAAGAGTTTTACTTTTTCTAATAGGTCTTTTTCACCAATATGAGAGAGTAACAAAGACCCCTCCCCCCCCCCCCAAGCTAAAGGAGATTGAGAGAAATTAAAGATGAGAGAAGCAGGGATCCAATTATTCATTAAGATAGAAATCTCCACATGGGGCCCGACTGCAGGTGATTTATTTATTTACAGTGAGACCAAGAAACCACACAGAATAACAATTTACTGAGATGGATAACGTCTATGTATTCAATAAACAACATTTATTTTGTAGATATATTTTTTTATCTTCATCGTCTTATTTTTTATTTTTTTTTAAGGTGTCAACCACTAGTTATAATAAATTATGTAATTTTAGTCTATATTTTATTATACAGTTTTGCTCGTTTCAGGAAGTCAAAAAGATTATCTATAGATTTTAGATTAACCTATAGAATAGAATTTAGATCGATAGGTATTTCTAACATTTCTCTGTCTGTGTTGTATGCTCCACATTCTGTTAAGATATGTTTAATTTATAGTACTCTGGTACTCTGATCCGAGAATCGCGAGCCATTGAATAGCTATGGTAAAGGACTTCTAATAACCTTCATCATCTTTAATTTATTCAACTATACAGTCTACTCATATCCTAAAATTTCAGAATTTTAGTTGGAGGCTTGAAATCTAAACAAGATTAGCAGATATATTGTTTCGAACATACAAAAGGGCGAAGTTTTAATTCCCTGTAAATTTTTGTATTTGTTGATACGAGGTTCGGAACCAAAGATAAGATAAAGATCAACGGTTTGTATTAACTATTCGAATTTGAAGTAACAATTTATTTCTATTTGATAAAACCAACAGACACAAAAGTAAGCGCAATATGTGTTCTTTTCAAAGATCCAAATCTAATTTAATATCCAACCTTGCAATATCTTGTGCATGAAAAGGATGTAAAAGTATTTTATTAGATTCCAGTCTTTATCCTATGTTGAAAGAGAACATCTATTTTTTTTTTTCTTTCTTTTGAATAGAACCGTTTTAAGTTTACTCAAATAATAAAGATTATATTTGCTTTCGGACCAGTCAATAGAAAAATCTTTTGCTTCAAACAAGATGGAGCGAGTTCGTTCTGCTCATATAGAGTATTTTCCCAGAAGGAATTCTTTTATGTACCTAGCTGATTCTAATAGAAAAGTTACTTTGGGCTACTTCAACGACTCAGGCTTTAAGGAAAAGTAAATATTACACTATTTCCTGTTTCCTCAAACCAATGCTTACTTTCCTTGTATGGCAACAACGATACGAAATTATAGCTGAATGAACTAACTTAGTGAAAATTTCATTGAACTAATGAAAATTAGTTTAAAAAAAATATTATTAATCAGGGAAATATCAGTCTTCCCTTTATCTTAATATAATTTATATTTATAAATCAATTTATAAATCTGTTTTATATTTATAAATCAATAAGTTTGTAACATGCTCAATTATGAACGTGCTCAATTAGCAATATTAACAATGTCTCGAAATGAGACAGAATGTAATAATATCAACAAAGAGTTTTATTATTAAAAAAAAAAAAAAGTTTTTAACAAAAAGGGATGAATCCGAACGGGACTTGAGACAGTTATGCAATACGCCGAATATCCTGAACTTTATTCCTTTAATTTAAACAAAGTAATAGCATTTTAAACAGAAAAAAAACTTTTATAATATGTATATTTATATCATTTAATAAATTATTTAAGTAAAAAAAAAAGACTGCTTGAATAAAATGGGCACGATTTCGATAGAAAACCCTTTAAGAAGAGATCAGTAAATCCATCGAATATGGAAGAGCAATCCTATCTTCTGCTACAGCTACCATCTTCCATTCCACTCGATAACTGACAGCTGTTCCTTTTAGTATCTGCCGATTCTATTTCTCGCCTCCCCCACCCCCCCTTCTTCCGTTTTATGAATATTTCAAGTTCAATCCCTCATGGAACAAGGGTGGTTTGTAGAACTTTATTTTAGCAGGACTAAAATTCATCCTTAATATCCAACATAATAAAAATACGGTCAACAAATTTTTATAATCTTACAATAAAAAAATCTGGTGCGATCCCCAGCACACAACTTTCACTTACCAAGTTACTTTGATTAGAAATCACTTGACGCACGACGAATTTCTCACCAATGAGTTTGAATTTGAGGCATTTCTCAAAGTCACACAATTTTCCACACTCATTTACTTATTTTTGTTTGTATCTTTAAAGTATAGTAAGTTTTTTTAATATTTAATAAAAGTTTTTAGTTGTGATAAATCGGCAATGCAAGCATAATACTCGAAGTCGTCACATTGTACGAGTATAATTCCCTATGTAGTTATTGAAAACTTCATTATCATGAATTCATGTTATCATGAAACAAACAATTTCCATTAAATTAACAGAACATCTTTAATTATAAAGCATTAGTCTGTCATTAAAGGTACAATGCGCGTGCGTGAGCTCGATGTATTTTATGAGTTGATGGAATATTTTTCTTTTTTCTCCTCAAGTAAATGTTTACTTGATTTTTGATTTGCATGATTAAGTGCATTATTGAAATAATACGAGATTTTGAGGCCTTGCATTCTATATCTAAGAATACTTGATTCTCATTAAACATGAAGGAGTTTAATCAAAATCGTTAAAGCCGTTTTTGAGTAAATAAAAAAAAAAAAAACACGTGAAAAAGATACAATTTTATTAAGTAAAGTGCCCCTTCCGGTTAATAAACTTTGATGAAATTTTCGCAGTCATATCTTGGGCATTTTAATACATCAAATGTTCAGTTTTATCAAAATTGTTAAAGCCGTTTTTGAGAAAATCGAAAAAAACGTAAAATGTTATAGAATAAAGTACCCTCTCTGTTTGACCAATTTTGATGAAATTTTTGAAGGTCATTTCTCGGGCATATTAATACTTAAAATCTTCAGTTTTTTCAAAATCGTTAAAGCCGTTTTTGAGAAAATCGAAAAAAACGTAAAATGTTATAGAATGAAGTACCCTCTCTGTTTGACCAATTTTGATGAAATTTTCGCTGTCACATCAGGGGCAGATACATATACCAAATAGCCAATTTCAGGTTCGTCCGGTTTATAGTTTTTGAGCTAGTCAGTTCACATACACACACTCAGACCATTTGACTTGGTTATTTGGACTAAGGGGACCCTAAAACGTGTATTTCCGTTGAAAACCGGAAGTAGAAATGTTTCACGATCGCAATACTTCCCCTTACTTTATATTTCATATATAGGTAAGTAAAAAAACATAAAAAAAAATATAAATCTTACGTTCCCAAAAAGAATTCTTCTTCATTGCCTTCATCTAAATGCCATTTTCAAAGAGTGTAGAGGAGCCGCTACACAATGCAGCCTTGCC
This sequence comes from Aelia acuminata, assembly GCA_911387785.2. Classification (NCBI taxonomy): domain Eukaryota; kingdom Metazoa; phylum Arthropoda; class Insecta; order Hemiptera; family Pentatomidae; genus Aelia; species Aelia acuminata. The sequence continues at coordinate 203,485,626 of OU426978.1, read as the reverse complement.
CCTCGGTCCCTGCTAAGCCGCCCCATTTCTTGGAGGCTTTTGCCTCTCTTTCTCCAACCCGCTGGATATTTCTTTGATAGGAAATTTTAGGACGGTATCTCGGCCTTCTTCCAGTGGGTTTAGCTTTCATGGCTTTCCTCGGCTCTTTGACGTGGCCAACCACTCAAGCTGTCGGTTTTCTGTTGAAGTTATCGGCTCTATTACTTCCAATTCCTCTCTTTTGCGTTCATTTCTGATGGTCTCTCCTTAGGTTCTTCGCAATAATTTCATTTCAACAGCTTTCTCGCGTTTAACTTTCTTATCCTTCACAACCCAGCTTTCACTTCCGTAAGTAAGGGTTGGGAGGTAAACTGATTTATATATATGTTTTTGTTTATGTAGGGGAAAGTTGGGTAAAGTGGGGTATCGGGTAAAGTGGAGTACCGATCTGATCGCGGTGTCTTTTGCGCGATCAGATCGTGCCACGCGGTGTACGTCCCCACTTTAGCCGATGATGTCTTATTTAACCGAACTTTTACATTTACCAAATTATTTACCTCATTGTTGTTACGCTATATGCCTCATATATTTCCCTATTTTATTTCAATAATGTCAGTGCATAGAAATAGAAATACAATAACCGCCTACAAGTCGGATCATGCAGTTTAATCTTAACCAGTTCCAAAAATAAAACGCACGATTCTCACCATCAAATTTTCTAGTTTTACCTTTCGTTAAATTTGCAAGTTACTTCTTATCGAAGAGAATTAAATGATGGAAAAATTGGCGCAGTGGCCATTTTAACTTGTTCAACTTGCAAACAAAAACTCAAAAAAACAAACAAAAAAAACGAAGCACCAAAAAAAAGGAGGACGTTAAAGAAAGAATATTACCTGAAAAAAGAAATCTTCAGAAAAAATACCAAGAAAAAACGTTAGAAATCAAATTCTAACTTGACGTTGTTCTATGATCTTTTAAGAATCTCTCTGCAGAACTTTTAAGAATCACAAAGTTCCCCCTTCTTAATGTATTAAAATATATTTAGTTGTTATTAATTAATTATCATTTCATCAACTATATTAAAATGAATAATTTTGGTCATTGTGGTAATAATTATAGCTCAGATAAGGAGATATTCCATTTCGTTTGTAATAAACGACTTAACAATTTTTTGCTGAAGTAATTTTATAATAGCAGGTTTATACAAATTTTCCAACATTTTAATACATAAATGTATGCTTTATATAGTACTCATAGCAATAATAAAGCATTTTTATGCAATTCAAAACGGATACCCCACATTACCCGAAGGGGTACCCGACTTTACCCGAAGGTGCGGGTAAAGTGGGGATATTTTTTATTTTGTATTTTTATTAATTACAGCTGAACCGTTCCGATTTAATCCAAAGCACTTAGCAAACATAAAGATAAGTAATAGAAGTTTCAAAATTATAATTTATATTAGATTTTTAGTGAAAATGAAGGATTCACAAGAAGACAAAAAAAATGTCCCTACTTTACTCTACTCTCCCCTACCAACATCCCTGTGCACGACTATACTATTACAGATAGGGTAATAAATCTGGTTGGCTTTGGATATACTATTTGCTACTTCTGGGTACAAATTCAAGTACCTTCCCATTTAAGATAAACTGAACGCCCTTTTGTTCCTCTCTTTATAGTACCAAGACGTTTTTATTCCAATCGTCTTCTGAAGGTTTGGTGATTTATTTAATATGATAGAATAAATAAAATTAGATCAATTTACTCCAAAAAAAAGTTCAAGTTGATTTTGTTAGGCGACGTTTCGGCTCCTACAGCCATTCTCATGTCATGCATCATTCTTGATTATTAATTGAGTAATTGGAAAAACTATTGTTACAATGTAAAAAACTGGTTGTCGGAGGCATCTAAACATTTGGTCATATCTCCAGCTATGAACGCCGAGCAACTGTCGAAAAGCTTAGAATTTAAGAAATAAAAATATGTAGTTCATATTATGGTGGAAGGTCGCTGATGTGAAATATCGGGTGTATCAAGAAAATAATAATATCTATTTTAAGATTATTTAAAAGAAACTATTAGTTTCCATGGCACTATTCGCAGCTTCTTAAAACTAAATCAAAACATAAAGAATTACAACAAACCTTTTTTCCTTCTTTTTCAGTACATTGGTTTTAGGGTTTATTGGTGCATTGAGGAGTTTCGATCGATATCACGCTTTTTCCACTTATTTTTTCAATTATGATTACCCACAGTGGTGCACAATAAGCCTTGCACAGTAGTCATTTATAACTTTGTTTTATAACCTCAAACAAAAAACAATTAACGAGCAAATTTGAAATTTGGAGTTTATTAGTAGAATAGTTGCGATTATTAATTTGTACACCGGTGATTATTAGTGAGTTCTGCCGGTGAACCAAAAAAATGTTTTCCGTCCCTACTCCTATGTAAAGAACGAATTAGCAAAAGCATTAATAAATGTTATAAAAGATGGGCAAGTCAAAGCATCGAGCGATTAAAATCTTCTTTTCAGATTAACAACGCAATATTTTCCATATCTAAAACTAATACTTTTATTTTTTAATTTACAACTGTATAAAACATACAAAGAAGTATGTATAAGTTAAAATTTAACACGAAATAAGTCACTTTTAATGTGTTAGAGAACCAATGGAAAATTAACATCGAAAAGCAATAATTTTTTTTTTTTACTCATGTTACTCATTGTATGCTATAAAATGTATTGCTCCTCTTGGAAGTAAACAAAAATGACAAATCATCTCCCTTCACAAATCCCATTTCTGAGCTTGCTTGACCGAGTATTTTCAAGAGAATACTAGCCAGTCAACATATTAATAATTTGATAGAATAAGAAAAATCTCTATTTGATAAATATAGAAAATTTATCAATAATAATATACCATCAATAAATGAATATTAAAGAACAAAGTTATTTTCATTTAAGGTATTTTCGTATTTTTTTTTTTTTAAGCTTGGTATTAAAGTTTCAAGAAATATTTTCAAAATCATGTCATAAAATTATTTAATATTGCCTGGGCAATCTTGTAGATTGCAGTTGTTTCATTTTTTGTTTCTTTTTGTTTTAGTTCCAATTATATTTCACTGGTGTTTGGTCAAAAGGGACCAAGTCATCGAATGTGTGATGTATGAATACACAGCAAAAATTGAAAATGGAATAAATTAAAGAAAAAAATAAATTTGTACAAATACACACACTAATAGTTAATAAACGATTAAAAAAAAAATTAAATGCCATGTTATATCATTGGTGTTTGGGCAAAAGGGCTTAAGTCATCGATTGTGAAGCTTGAACAACGATTTTCCAAACAATTGAAAATCATTATAAATTCTTTCTTATTACATTTCTTTATTCCAGAATAATACATGAAACTATATTCTTTCAACAGAGACTGTAATAAATTATGAATAACGAATAAATTATAGTCAATTATGAATTTTAAGAAGAAGAGACAAAAACGTTTTTTATGACTTAAGCTCTTTTGCCCAAACATGAATGATTTATTAAAAGTATTCCTAAATCTATTAAAACCTTTTTTTTTTTTTTTAAATCAATTATTATATACATACTTATGTGTATTTAGATTAAATAATAAACATAATTATATTTCCAGGTCCAAACTAATTTAAGTCTAAACTAAAGAAATAGGAGAAGATTAATATGAGCCATGTCCCCATATTAAACCCCCCCTGGGCTTAACTTTGTAGTAGCGTACGGAAGGGATATGCATTAGGTAAGCTTTGTTTGTGGTTTTTCTTCTCTAAATTGCCTGAGTTATGTCTGACATAATGTTCCAACTTTTTACCGTAATAATCCTTCTCTGTTCGGCTAGCCCGAGGGTGTAAGTCATTAAAGAAATACAAATACGGAGAACAAAGCGGTATTATAATGACCTCTTTTTAAAATGCAGCGTCAATAAATGCTGTATGAAAAGATAAATAATATTTTTCATTTTATAAAATAAAAAATGTTATTTGAATCACATTTTAGTTTGGTTTTATATAATTGGTATATTAATAGGTTATAGTTCGAATCCTATTGTTTAAATATCTAGTAGATAAAATCCAGGATACTATGTTTTTTTTTTGGGGGGGGGGATGTTTCGAAATTCAGGCATATATGAAGCCGGTTCTACACGATGCTAAGAACACCATCGAATACTCGTATTCTTGGCTCAATGCTTCGAAGCACCGATTAGCACAGGATTAATTGTAGCGTTCAACCTCCAGCCTTGAATATCCATATCCGGTGGCATTACACCCAAAGGAGGAATTCTTGCCTTAAGTCAAAGAGATGCTTAGAAGATTTCTACGAAACCTTCGATGGTTCGAGTTACTTACTACACGCCTCCTTCATAGGAGGGGAGATTCTCCCCCCCCCCCTCTTTATTCGCTATTGCTTTTAACTTAAGCAAAATTATATTTTAAATACTTTTTTAATGAAAAATATTAATTTAAACAGTGGTAGATAGTAGATAATCTATCCGAAATAGTATAAATGTACGTATGTTGATAACATACGTATCTAATGAAACAAATAATTGATAGAGTAAAGAGCAGTCCCAGCCACCCGTTGAATTAATTATATCCTGTTCTTTTTTATAGTCAAATCAAAAATCACTGATAAAAATAAAAATGTTTCAGCTAATCTAAAAACCAACGGGATTTAAAATAGAACTTTACGCGAAGTTTAAAATTGTTTGGTAAAGTATTTAGATGGGTTAATATTTTTATTCTTTACATCATATATTTGCCCACAATGTGTCAATGAATGACACATGTAAAAGGAACTAACAAAGAATATAATTGGAACAGGGTTAAGTACAATCAAAATAAAAAGTTCGCAAAAATTTACCAAATTAACCTTTTGCCATAATACATATTAATTAAATTCAGACAGATACTACACTGATACATACACAGTTTTGATTATTTGGATTTTTTCATATAGTTGCCAAAGGCAGTTTCGAAACAATTAAAAAGTTGGGATTGAGACAAAAAAGAAAACCAATAAAAGCAGTAACAAAAAAGTAAGCTTAATTAAAAGGTAGGTGATTTCGATAAATGGAACGTTTCACGACGTGCAGAATATTTTTATACAAAAAAAATCAACTGAACTAACAAACTCGTTTCTCTTATTTTGTTTATGAATATTTTTTTTCCGAATTCATAAGTGAATAAATGACGGACAAATATTGAATGGACAAATATTTGTGGATAACAAAAGATAACTAATTTAATTGGCATACAAATTTTTAATCCCCTTACCTACTCAATTTGGAGAGACTAGAGAAAGGATTTTGTTTTAAAAAAGGAAAAAGAAACATGGACATGTTTAAACTTGGACTGGAATTTAGCATTATTCAGGAATAAGTATAATTTCAAATTTAATACCTTATTTCCCAAAAATACGTTACATGTATTAAATCCTTAAAAGTAAAGGTAGGAGGTTTTTAATACGTTACATGTATTAAATCCTTAAAAGTAAAGGTAGGAGGTTTTTAATATACTTATTTTCCTTTTTTTTTTTTTTTTTTTTTTTTTTTTTAAAGAAATCAATCTACTTCGGTTTCTTAGACCGACTCAGATTTAATATCCGAATGATATTGGAATTCTGATAAGGGGAAAAAAAACTGCTTGGTTTGGGAAATAAATGGTATAAGACCTGGGGAAGTTTGTGCTATCTCTAGGATGAAAATAAATTAGATTATGGGATGTCTTGATCTTAACATATATTAATATTTTCCAATCCATTACAACAAAAAAAGATAGGAAAAACTAATTTTAAAGTAGTCAAAACTTTTCATGTTTACATGAATAAAATATTTTTAATTATTAAATTAATTTTATAGCATTAATTGTGAATAAACCACAATCAATAATAATTGAATGAATGAATAATAAATTATAAATTGACAGTTCCTTTCTATTTTTCGTTAGATATTTGAGTAAATATAAAACTATATTGCTGTGGCTCAGTAGCTATAATGCGTTGAATTAATTATATCCTATTATTTTTTATAGTCAAATCTAAGTTTAATGATAAAAAAAAAAAAAAAGTTTCAGCTAATCAAAAAACCAACAGGATTTAAAATAGACACCAAATTTAAAATTTTTTTGTGAAGAATTTAGATGGATTAAAGTTTTTATTGTTTAAATATTATATTTGACCATAATGTGTTAATGAATGACACATGTAAAGGAACTAATAAAGAATATAATTGGAACAGGGTTTGGAACAATCAAAATAGTCAGTATGCAAAAAGGAACCAAATTAATCTTTTGCCATAATGCATTGTAATTAAATTCAGAATATAACAAATGATGATATAAGATATCTTATCAGGAGGTAATACTTATAGGTGCATAATGATTTTGGTTAACTTGTCTTTTGCTAAAACGGATAGATTCGATGTTTTCCCCACACGCGAAAAGGCGACACATAATTTGCCATGGGAAAAACGAGGATTTTCCTAGTACAAGCCGGAAAAAATAGATTTATGCTTACCCTCCCTAAATATTGAAAGAAAGTCAAGTGTTGTGTCAATAAATCAACTTATACTGTTGCCATTTATAGTTTTATCTGTTAGAGATTTACAGAACTTACAAATAATCACTCAATTGTAGTATAATAAGCATTTAATTTGCAAAAAAGGAACAATGCGTCCAATAATCGAGATTAAAACTATTCTATCTTTTAAGTTGAACAAAACTACACACATTGAGCCAAATTTAATCAAAATCGGTTGAGTAGTTTTTGATTTTCCCTCCGACAAACATCGGGACACGAGATTTTTATATATACAAAGATAATTGATTTTTTTTATGTTGTTATAGGTTCGAAAAATGCAACGATTTTTTTTAATAGGATTTATTGATATTGAAACACTTATTTGGGTTTAAAATTTTTATTCAAAGAAAAATAAAAATTTTCTATGCCACACGAATTATATCAACACAAATATTTGAACGGGTTACAAAAACTATTATTCTGTAACACACAGATAACCATATGACTTGAGCTTCTGTTGAACAAAGACTGACTCTCCGGTCCCATCGCTCCTTATATATAGTGGTAAGGAGAACAATCCAGAACATTCTCGGCCTGCGTCAATGGTACTCGAACTTCGTAGTCACAAACACGTGCTATGACAGTTTCTTCCAACTACTAGTTCATTCCAACAATAAGTATAAAACCATTCCAAAACATATGTTTTTTGTTTTATATTTTTGTTAAACGTTACAATACTTAAAACTGAATTCAAACGTAATACATTCAGTAAATGTTAATATAACATGTTTGTAAAGAAACAATCCATAGCTCTAACTATAATATTAATTCTAAATAGAAGGTCTCAGACCAGCTTCTTTTCTGAAGTCTCGGAAAAATGTCTGAAATAGAAGAGGATGCACGGTTGGAAACAAGTTGATTAGAACTTTGCGAAATTTCTATGGGACCTTCTACAATAGCAACCCTTAATAATTTCGTAATAACAAGTAGATTTGAACGTTTTGCCGAGTGGTATATTGAGTTTGATATTTACGAGTGAGGCCTTGTGTCAGGGGTGTCTACCTCTGGCATTAACCACCGCCCTCCTCTTTTAGTCCGTGAGCTGAAGGCCAAAAAGGTGCCTGGTTTGAAGAAAATTTTTGATCATATAGGCTGAAAGTACTCATTTCATAGAGAACTAATGTGAACGTCTGCCACCTCAGATCGGTTGCTATCAAATTTTATAGGCGAACAAAATCGACATTTTCCAACTTTTTTCAATTTTTCGCTAATAACTCGAAAACATTTTATAGCAGAAGAAATTGTGTTCTTTCTACAATAAAAGGGCATTAAATTTCGCGTCGACTGAGGTCCTCACAGTTAAAATAGGTTAAGTCTTTTCGCCAAAACCGATTGTCACTTTAGCCACTTTAGCGGAAAAATGAATTACGCTCATGTTCCAAAGCCTGCAATTTCAAGATGGTTACTCTAAATAAAAAATGTTACCTATAATAGTTGTAGAATATAGAATTCTGTGTAAAACGATCTCATTAATTTTAAAACTAGCCCACTCCTGTGGAGACAAAGTAATTAAAACGTGAACGTACTAAGCGCCTAAAATACGTGAAATTTTTTGGGATTTTTTTCCGGTTTCTCGCATATAATTCGTCAAATACAAATCACAAAGTACTGCTTTCTTCTTACTATAAGAGGAGAACTATTGCAAATAGAATGATATATTTGAAGTTTAAATCGGTTTAGTGGTTTAGCCGTGTTCGTTACATCAAAAATTTTTACGATTTTGGTGGAAACCTTGTTCCAACGCCTCTAACTCAAAAACACCAATTTTTAATGAAAAATGTTTGGATAAAAGTTGCAGAGCATCAAATTTAGCATGAAAAAAGCTTCTTACACAATGGAGTGGTTACTTCCTGCGAAGAATTCGGTTTTTGAAGTATTAACCATATTGGACTAATTACACAACCATCTTCCATGTGTTAAAATAAAAGATAAATTTTGCCAAGTACCTAATTGTCTAAGTAGTTATTTTTATGGATATTTTGTCAAATCCCTTGATACTTCAAAAACCGAAGTCTTCGCAGGAAGTAACCACTCCGAATTCTTTCACGAGACACCGAACTAAATTAGTTCCTTGATTTCTAATTCAAGGAAACGTCAAACGCGAAAAGAAATTTTTGTTTCTGAGAATAAATAGTTTTTTTTTTTAACCTTCAGCATGAATACTAGGCTAAGAATACTAAGGGCTACCTTCGGTATTGAAGAAGTCCCCCAAAAAAAAACTTTAATCAGCTGAGTGAATACCCCTCCCGAGTACCCTATATGTTTGTAGAAGCTCGGGCCTGGCTCAAAGACAGAGAGGCACAGCGCTGCAGCGGTAAAGAGGTTGCGGCCTTTGAAGGAGTTTCCCTTTATTGCCTCCTCGATTCTGGAATCAGCCTAAAGAGACCGGAGGGAAATCAGTCCCACCTCTCAGCAGCGTCTCATCTTATATTTAAAGTAAGCCTCGACCTCTTCATGATGGTACAGCTTTGAACGATGCCTGCTTTTCATAAGCAATACAAGCGTATGCTGATTAGAACGCAGTACCTAGTTGTATAAGTGGAGTCTTCGCATAGAAACGCTAACTACTACTGTCTTTTAAGTAAAACTGCTTGAGGCCAGATTAAATGATAAATCCAGTAAAAAATAAACAACTTCTGAATCTATACGTTGGTATGGTTTTTTCAATGGAGATGGGGTACTGGCCCAAATCATCAAGCCCTCTTCCGGAGGACCGGGGATTTGATTTTGGGGTCGCCTTCACATAAAACAGGTTGCTATAACCCAGCAAGGAATTCTTTCTGCTATACTACATGATACTTGGGAGTTATAGTACAGTAGACATCAGAAATAAAATCACCAATGGTAAGAATTTAATGAGCTCCTAAATTGCGTATTACGGAATAATAAGTGAAAGTTTGTGATGCCCGCACACCAGTAAGAGATAAAATCTTGTATGAACCTCGGAGTCTAAACTTGGTATTATTGCTAGCAATATTTTTTCTTGCTCAGCTTAACTCATACGTAAAACTGAATGTTAACAGAATATGAAAATGAAATAATGATATTTTTTATTCCCTTGAAGTATAAGTACTAGCTCCTGGTCTATAGATTTTTCGCTCACGCCCTCACGGAAGAAAAAAATAATGTAAATGGGTCATTCTCCCAATACATACGAATTTATGTCCCGATGAGATTATATTATTTGTGTGACATTGCAAATAATATTGCATAATATTCAATTGCATCCACTGGTTAATAGAAAACCTCAGCTTGATTTTCAAGAATTTTTACCTCAATAACAATTTGTTTATAGGCCTAAATTTAAATTTAAAATGTCATTATCTATCTCACCTCACCTGTCCCAAAGCTCAAGTTGGCGGAAAAAAGATAAATATTCTTTTATTCATAACCTATTTTTACTTTTTTCCATACATGTTAGAAGGTCTCAATTATTTGGTTTTACGGTATATCGCTATTTTCGTATTATGAAAAAAATTTATGATCCATAATCTACCTGTCCCAGAGCTGTCACCACCTACCTGCCTCACATTGTTTTGAAATCGGGCCTCAAAACTTTGGAAACCGTTATTTCATATAATTCATAGCTAGCAATATTGTAACAGATTGCCATCACAACAAGGATAAACTTTTTATGTTCTGCTTTCGTCTCCTTGTGAGGATGTTTTTATCGGTTAAAACAGTGAGTGTCGTTTCAACTCTTATCTCCCTCACCTAGTGATATTTCCTAAAAGGTGAGTTTGATCCAGGTTATATTACAGTTAATTTGTAGGTTTACAAGGGATTTCAATAAAACATTAATGTTGTTCATAAGAAACTGACATGGAATCCCCTCACATCTATCTCCCTCACTCGTGTGGAATGAGGGAGATAGACTTTGAGTAAGGGAAATAGGAACAAGGTGATGTTTGAGTTTGGTAGAACCTGAACTCCAAACTTATTTAAATATTTAAGTGAAATTGATTTTCAGGTTTGTTTTGAGCACACTTAAATAATATTTAGAGATTACAAACACTTAATTAGTTGACACGTATTTGTTTTGTTTGTTTTTTTAACGTCCCTTTATGCAACTAAGGCTAACCGGACGATGCTACAGTGGGAGTCCTAAATTTTGCATATTCAGCTATAATTAGGATAGGCATCTTTAACGAGTACCTGATATCGCACAGGTTCGGGTCCCCTATTTTACGTACTATCCGAGGGACGCTTTTCGCTTATAACTCGCAAACGAAGGGACTAATCGAAAAAAAAAAAAGTATATGACCGAAAATATTTTCCTTGAAAACCTGAAAAGATTGACACCATTTAGAAACCTCTACGACTATTTTTCTCGCAAAAGCCACGGTTTTGCGCTTATAACTCGCAATCGAAGGCGAAATGAGTGATTTGTATATTTTTCCCGTGTAGCGGTTAAGGAGAGCTTTAAAATTATGCCTTATTCATGAAATTTGATAAATTATTAAGGAAGTTATGGCGTACCGACAAAAATAAGACCTTGAGAAATAATATATATATGTTTCTATGAAGGCATTTTTAGCAGCCTACCTAAAAAATCTGGTGCGTGCTCACAACACACAACTTTCACTTACCAACTTACTTAGATTAGAAATTAATGCGTTTTGTAAATTGCCACTTCTCTAATGAACAGAATGGCTTTAATTATGAACAATGGTCTGTCATTAAAGGCGTACTCCGCATGCGTGGGCTCAACGATTTTTATGAGTTGACTGAATATTTTTCTTTTTTTCTCCTCTTTATGTTTTTATCATATCTCATATTTAGCCATTTTTTATTTTTAGGCGTAACGAGAGACAGTTAATTTCTCCATGTAAACAAAAACAAAGGTACTTTACAAGAAAGAAAGAAACAACCAAAAATTTTTGAGAAAATCGAAAAAAACGTAAAAAGTTATAAAATAAGAGTCCCCCTCCCTTTGAGCAATTTTGATGAAATTTTTGCTGTCACATCGCGGGCATATACATACACTAAATACCCAATTTCAGGTTCGCACGGTTTATAGTTTTTGAGCTAGTCTGTTCACACACACACACACACACACACACACACACACACACACACACACACACACACACACACACACACACACACACACACGCACGCACGCACGCACGCACGCACACACACACACACAGACCATTTTGCGGGACTTGGTTAATTGGACTCAGGGGACCCTAAAACGTGTATTTCCGCTGAAAACCGGAAGTCGAAATTTTTCACGATCGCAATACTTCCACTTACTATATATTTCATATATAGGTAAGTGAAAGTAAAAATCATTGGAAAATGTAATTTTTTCGCATGGAAGTTAGAACAATGGAATTTAAATGAAATAGGAGAATGACCCAAATTATTAAAGTCATCTAATAAGTAACTTTCTTCCGTTTCTTTTTTTATTTCCCACGTGATTAAAATTTAAATTCTATGTTAGTAACTACCTAATACAGTTAAAAATATTGTGTTAATACTCAGTCTTATCTTGTACAATGAATAATTTATAATGATTATAATTCACTTTAATGATGATGAGTTAAAGAGCATAAGAAGATGATGATAAGAGCGCTGAGGGCGGCACACAATGGAGGCGAGGGGTGAAGGGGGGGGGGGGACTTGGCCGTGAAGTCCCTTGAACAGTTTCCAGGTCACTCGAGTGGGGAAGTTGCTATGGCCACTTACTGTCTAATGCATACCTTATCGAGTGAAAAGTTTCATAGGCTATTTTAACCACTTAAGGGCGTACTTTATTTTTGGCACCCAACTTTCCCCATCTATTTAGAAAATGAAGGGATATATTCATTTAAGTAGAAGATAAAACCATCCCATAGAGGATAAACATAAAAATACCATTCGACAATATTAACAAAAGAGAAATTTTTTTGTAACTTGCTTGGACTTTACTACAGTGCTGAACGTTTGATACGCTTTACAGAAAATTCACAAATGGTTAATATCGGCCTATTTTTAGTCAGCAAATTTGGAAATTGAGGAAAACGTCTATAGTATCACTCCTCTACATGGGCTTTTATCTATTCTTTCGTTCCTATTTCTGTGCAGCAGCAAAGATCTTAAAGTGGTCATCGATCCGTCCACCTTTAGGCTAGGCGCACATTGAGACACTCGCGACTCAGAGCAGAGGAGTTTATGTGAAACGTGAATTAGATAGGAACCGAACACATCGGGTTGCAGAGCAGGGCAGCGCAGTTTCCTACCTATCTACCATTCGTTTTGCAAAAACTCTGTTCTTCTCTGCGTCGCGAGTGTCTCAATGTGCGCTCGGCCTTAGCATTCTGTTTATTCATCCATTTCTTAAATTTAAACATATTCTCATGCAGGACTAATCGGCGAAACTCTTTGTTGACGAGGAAGAACGTTTCTATGTTTTTCCGATCAATTTACTCTAAACATTCGTTCTTCTTTCGACCATATGTATGATATAATGAATTAGTTTCGAAGATGGCCACGAAGACCTCCCCATATTGTACCCTATTAAATTAATAAGTTGATATTTTTCAATACAGTTTCTAGCAGCGTATTATGCTATGGAGCACTTGTTTGGGATGAGCAATAGTATAATAAAATAGAGATGCTACATCATTATTTTATTAAAACTCTTTTTCAGCTACCTCAAGACACAAATTAAAGTCAATTTATATCAATATCTATTTTTGTTATCTATTATAAACTGAAATAGCTTATTTTATTTTATATATATTATTTTATTAGCTTATTCTAACCTACGCATCCTCTCTACCTGTACATCTACAAAATACCTCCTTTAAAAAATTCTTCATCAAACGTGCCTCCTTCTGGAATTCATTAGGTGTTTCCATCTGTAAAATTATATCCTTCACTTCCTTTAAAACCCAATTATTCTCCACCTCCTTAATCATCAATCTTCCGTATAAAATAAAACGGTATATATTGATTTGATTTTGTTAAATATATTTATTTAATTTTATTTGATGATAGTGTATACATTTATTTGATTTGATAGGGTATATATTTATTTTATTTAATAGGGAATGTATTAATTTGATGTATAGGGTATATTTATTAGATAATCGTTTTTCAAACTCAAAAGTTTTGAAGGAAATTACAAATATTTGTAATAAATATTCTAATGTTCTTTTATTTCGTGTTTTTTTTTTAGTTTACTTTTAAGTTTTAATCTCCTATAACTGGCTTAGATATACACTAGCCCTTAAAAACAAATTGAGAAAAATGCCTTTTGGTATAAAAACATACCTTGCCTAACAGCTAACACCTTGTCACAATTGAATATAAATAGCAATAGTCATAGGCCAACTATCTTCGGTTTTTTAATAAATAATGTAAACAAAAAAATATTTCTAGAGCTAGTTAAGTAATTGGACTGTCTGAGATGTGGTGATGTAAATGAAATATTTTAGATAATGAACATTAGCCAAATATTTATGTTTATATTATGTTATTTAAACGATAAATTGATCGCTTAAATGATTTAATTTAAGATTTTGGTTGGGGGTGCGGTCATATAAAACGCTGTCTGTGTATAAATATATACTCTGCCCACGTTTCGACTCGAGATTCATCGACTCCTTGAATCGTTCTATAATAAAGGACTCGAAGCGCTCACGAAGACCAGAATCTAGGGTTGTGGGAATGGCAAGGATACCGATAGGTCTCTGGCATAAATAAAATAAGAAGGATTTACTTGTAAATATAAATTGGAAAATATTCTTGTGTTTAAACCTTTAACTGCTTGTGGCTCATATATGAGCCAGCTGCGCGCTGGTAGCTCGTTTTTGAGCCATCCTGTTTTTCCGCTTCACTTTTGTAGACTTATGTACGAGCCGGGTAACTAGGGCTTTCTTTTGACGTTTTTTGGAATCTATAATATTTCCCCAAAAAAGTACCGCTAGAGGGATTTGACTGTTCTTTTCCTAAATATATTGACTTGATACACGGTTGCTTTTCAGCTCTCTGTAAATAAAAATGGCTCATATCAAATCTTACTATGCCAGCCTTATTTACCTTTGCCTAATTTTAGTTCATTTGCAACTACTGTGGCATAAACTTTTGTTATGAAATAGTTGTGATGGCGAAAAAAATATATAGTGAAGAAGAGCTTTTGGAGCTCTTAGTTGATTCTAGTGGTGGAGAAGATTTTTAATTATTAAAAAGTTTTTAACTCCGCCAGTATCGGTCCTGTCATCGGAGGATGAAGAACTTTGTGTAGCAATAATTAAGCTCGCAAAACATGTAAGATGCGAGAGCTTGAATGCCGTAAAAGTACTCCGCACAGCAGAACCTCTCGGTGTGCCTACTAACCCGCAACGGCGGACCGACTCTTGCCCCCCTCCACAGTTAAAGGGTTAAAATGGAAATGAAGTGACTGGCAACATATGGTAAGCTTGAGCTAGTTACTTAGGACTTCATTTAAACTAAACAGATGCCAAGTTCCTTTTGATTGACATTTGGTGTCATTTTCTAATTGATTTCGGACGAGGGTTTCGTTAGTAATGAACAATTCATTGCTTCTTCAAACAATTGAAGTGTTGTGATACCGATGTAAAAATTATGGTATCCTGACGAAACTTGTTATCCAACAAACAGTATTAGGTGCAAAGGGAGGAGTGCAAGGTACACAGAGGTCCCATTAGCAATATCAGTAAATGCAATATCAGCGGGGGGGGGGGGGGGGAGGGGGTGATATACGCTATCACCTGTCGCCGAGGAAGTGCGCCTTGGGGTCACTGTCACTATATCGGCCCCCAACACCACTAAATCACTTCTATCGGCCCCTCACAAAGCCAATACCGCACTAATAAATAATTCGCCAATCCCACCGCCGACCAATGGTATAAGTCTAGTATTCAGCACATTCAGTGTAATACGTGCAAATTATTTCATAATACTTTCAGAATAATCTATAATAAATATATATTTAACTATGAAAAAAATATTTATCATTTTAGACAGAAAATGGTTAAGTTTTAGATAAAAAATTGTTCCCTTATAGCAGAAACGGCGATGATTTTGGTGAAATCCACGGATTTTACGGATTTAAAATAACACTTTTTTAGAGAACATTATGAAATGTCATAGAATAAAGAAAAGATTCCTTTTGCTTATATTTAATTACCTTTCTAAACTTTTTTTAGTCGTATCCTTCGGTTTTTATATATTTTTATAAAACTTACAACTGATAATATGCTTATTATTAAAATAAAATATTTCACCAAATTTCTTCCACTGGAAAATGAAAAAAATTTACAAGCAAACCCTTCAAAACAAGAGCCGAAAATTAAAGACTAATCTTCATTCTGAGAGATACTAATGGAAGGCTTAATGATTGAGGAAACGAATGATACTAAACAAAATAATAATAATAAAAAATTATTCCAATGGCTATTATGTAATATTCAATGAATACTTTAACACTTTTAAACCATTTGGTGTCTTAATTATATTTGCTTAGCTTGATCCGTTCCTCTGCTACCCTTCGGTGTAGAGGCTTAGCAGATTTAGCTTTCCGATCTGAGGATATAACCCTTGCCTTATCCCAAGTTGTATAGCTCATTGAGGTTGGCTTTGATACCTCTTGGCGTAGTCCATGCAACTCTTGCTTTCATTGCTTGCCATTTATTCCATTGCTTGGGTCCATTCTTAGGACATGCCCGAATCATCCAAGCTGATTCATTTTCACTACCTATATCGAGCCGAGACTCAGTGTTGTGAAGAGACCTCCTCCTCCTGCTGGCCGATGATGTAGTTACAAATTTTCACTTCCTGCCCGTCCAGTTGTAGTTGATATTCATTTGCTATCCTAGAGATAGGCATTTATTTGGTTTTTCCTCAGGTTTACCTAGAGTCCCTTTGTTCCGAGTTCCTTGCTACTACATTCCAGTTTAAATTCTGCAGTTTCTCGAGTGAGTCAGCAATTAGTCTAAATCGTCGGCTTAGGCTTGTATCCGGATCTCAAACTCTTTTAAGTTCCAGTTTCTTAGGAAGTGCCTCCTCATTGTTTTATTGCTTTTTAATATATCGCAATCATAATGATGAAAAGAAGTGGACTTAAAATATCTCCCCTTAACACGTTAGGTGCGGCATCGGTCCCCGGGGTCGGATGTCTTACATTCCCTTCTTAACAGCCGATTTTTACATGAAAATGTCTGAAAGGCCGAACACTTCAATTCAGCTGAAATTCTGTTGTTTTTTATAATAGGACTCCGAGGTCCGATTTTCGATAAAGAATGGCGTAAATCATGTATCGGCCTGTCCTGCGGACATTATGTCTAGTTCCCATCCTCCATCCAAGAGATAATGTCCTTGAGACGCTCATTTAATTCACTTTTAATCAAAAGAGAACGCTTTCGTCAAATCATTCCCATCGGACCTCGACGCCCGATATCGTCGGTGGCTCATCCTAGCAGTTGGACCCCGGGGACCAATACCGTTTAATTCAGGATACCGTAAAACGAGGTGACTTTGTGACTAATGGGGTGACTTTGTGACAAGCCTATTTTTCTGCAGTTTTTGAATTTCCCTCCTTGAAAAAAATCAGGTTCAGTGTACAGGCAATTCAGTGTACTTGTCAGTTGGTCAGTAATGTGCTGCAACCTACTGGCCACATATAACTTCTTTCATTCCATTTACCATGATGTTTTATTTCATATATCCTTGATTGTTTTCATTTACTTGAAAATTTGAAATAAAGCACCATGATGAATGGAATGAAAGAAGTTATATGTGGCCAGTAGGTTGCAGCACATTACTGACTACCTGAAAGGTACACTGAATTGCCTAACCTGATTCTTTTTAAGGAGGGAAATTCAAAAACTGTAGAAAAATAGGCTTGTCACAAAGTCACCTCGTTTTACGGTACCCCTAAAATACGCCGCCGCACCTAAAGTGTTAAAATATATAAAAACTGTATAATCCTATTCATGTGATTGTAGTTCACATACACAAAATCCAAAAAATGGAATAAAGGAAATTCGATTTGGAACATTTGATCATTCCTCATCTTATTTATTCATTCTTATATTTCTTGATTTCTTCTCTGATTTTCATTACTGAAGATATGTAATTTTTCTTTGCATGTGTACGCTGTGGTATCGGAGATTAATTTTCCTGAGCAATATAGGAAAACCGTTCCCTTTAGTGGCGTAGAGTCCGGTTTCCACCGAGCACTTATTGCCTCGAAGGCGAAGCAGGTCGTGACGACGTGCTCAGCAGTTTCCGGAAGAGCACAGCGGGTCATGGGCTATAATGTCCTTCCGAAGTCATGAAGATAGCCACGGAACCTCCCAAGATGCGAAGCACGTTCCTGTAAATGATAAAAGCCTTCCTGCTGTTTCTCGTAAAATCCATGGTCGCTTTTTCAAATGTTTATCGACTTAAACTCGTAACCGTATTAAAAATAAAATGATACAACTGATGGAATAAAAGTCTAATCATTTATTTAATGGATACCGAATCAAAATGTAGGAAAAGATTTCAAATTACTTTGAAAAAAAAGAAGATGAACTATTTTAAAGTACTTCTGTGAGATTATGCCAGGAAATGGCTTGCTGCTTGAAACAATAAACGGTACGGGAAAAATGGCATTACATAATTTAAATACTATTTAGTTTAACAACTGTTGTCCCAACAGTGTATTAAGAAAATAAAGTGGTCCTACTGGAGTAAAATTGAATATATCAGCTGTTTTCAAAAGCATATTCAGGCGCTCAATATTCAGAATTGATGGTCCAAATTATTTTAGGCCATTAAATCTCTCTACCGATTCCCATGGACTATTTATTGTAAAAGCAAAACGTTCTCAGACTCGACTGATCAGTAGCGTACATAGATAATTTGGGATCAGGCATGATTTACTCCTCAATCCTTATGGAGTCCCATAAGAAAGTTGAGCCAACTCTATTCCCCCTCAAGCTATGAAGATGGTACTTCTCAATAGTATAAAAATTGTTTTGTTTTTTTATTGTTGAAAATTAATCGTTTATTATTTTTAAATAATTTGGAAAATATCTATCCCCGATTACTAAGTTGCAACGTGGCTGGACCTGGCTGGTGGGATCATCGAAGAGAGAAGATTGATAGTATCTTAACATTACCCACATACATTTATGGCTAATATTGATCCCAGGGTTAGCTCAATGGTAAGAGCATTGCGACGGAGATGCCCTGACTAATCTTTTCTCTTCTTATAAAATTATTTGAAAATTGTAGAATAATTATTCAAAATATTTTCGTGGAAAAAATTATTTTTATGTGTCCACTTTCCAATGGCACTCACTTCTACATCAATATTCTCTATATTTACATTTTTAGTCACAAAAATTATTTGCCAGTAGATGAAAGGCTATTTTTATTTATTTATTAAAAAGCAAAATATATCGAATTTGAAGCCAGGTATGAGATACTTACTAATTCATCAAAAATGAATAATTGCCTCTCTTTTTCATGAATGATAGCCCCTTCCCCTCCCCCACAAAGGTTTTGGGTTTCCAAATTGGATATAAACAATAATTGGATTTAATCAGCTCACGCATACCACTGATTTCAGTTCAATGGAATCAACGCTGATTCATATACAGCACCGCGTTCATTTAGTCCGAATGATTCAGTTAAATTACGACTTGATTCAAATCTATACTAATTACGCTGAATATGAAACCTTCAGAGGAAAAAGTGAATTTGTGAGTAGTATATAGTACATTATCAGTGCTTTTTACACACTGATAAAGTACTATATGCTACTACACCATAATTAAATTAAGTTTTAAAATATCTTCTGTAGCCTCAAATATGAATAAAGGTCTGGCCACACATGTCCGCACCGGATCCGCACCGTAGCAATAATACAGGTTATGTTCAGAATATTTTTAATTTAACTTACATATTACCTTTAGTTATGCCTAAAATTCAAGCCACA
Organism: Aelia acuminata; assembly: GCA_911387785.2. Lineage (NCBI taxonomy): Eukaryota > Metazoa > Arthropoda > Insecta > Hemiptera > Pentatomidae > Aelia > Aelia acuminata. Next base: position 203,466,094 of record OU426978.1, on the reverse strand, counting down.
CATGTCAGACACAAGCCACTTCAGGCATAACTAAAGGTAATATGTAAGTTAAATTAAAAATATTCTGAACATAACCTGTATTATTGCTACGGTGCGGATCCGGTGCGGACATGTGTGGCCTGACCCTAACTCTGTGATGAATAATGATTCTGTGTATTCTAACCAAATTTGATAACTTCAATAATTGTTTTTGAAAATTTTAATATTATTTCTTGAGTGAGTCTTGCCTAAATTGCTTTCTCTTAATAATCACCCTGTACAGTTGCTCGAAGTTAGTGGTGGCAGATTGTTTTTTAGATGTTAAAATGACGCCTCCAGCAACATTTTTTTATTTACACCCTGTAATAACAAAACCTTTTACTGGAGTAAGGCTTTAATTAGCTAAAGAAATTCCCATTTCGTCACATCGCAACTTCACATCAAGAAAAGTAAATAATTGAACAATTTAAACACATGTTAAAATACAGAACACTGAATATTCAAATCATATGACATTCTTCCCCCCTTTATTCTAAAACATAATCCTTCAAGTATGAAGGCAGCCGCTTGGTCCTTGTCGACTTTCGTAGAGATATGATGTCTTGTTAATTGATTGAATTGAATTAATTGATGTTGATAATATTATCTGCAGATTCTGGAGTATTTGTTTGAATTAGAGGATCTTCAGAATAATTCTGCTCAGGTTGGTCTGTCGATGTCGGTCCCTCTTCAGGTTCCTGTGTTTGATTCAGGGCCGGATCTCCTTCTGTTTGAACATGTTCTCCAGCTGGGGCTAGATATCGAAGTTTCTCTGCCATCAGGAAGTTGAACTAAGGCATAGTCAGCATTGGATTGGCATCCAGCAAAGTAACTTCTTCAACAAGAGGTTCATACTAGCTCTATGGTACATGTTTTTTCATCAGCACCTTCCAAGGAGTCGTTAGCCAAGAAGGTAGAGATACGCCAGATTCCAATCTTCTTTTGAAATTAAATATTTTCTCATGCGGCTTAGTGTACGTTTCAGTACATAGAAGCGAGTGTAGAGAGTTCAAAGCATCAGGTAGTACTCTTTCCTATTGAGAAATCCCTAACCCTTTTCTCTGAAGGGCCAAAGTTATACAGAACACTGAATATTCAAATCATATTATGACACACACCCTTAAAAATATTTTTATTCTAAATCACCATAACAAGAATCCCAAATATGATACATGGCTTGAAAATGGCTCTAGGATCCGAAATGTTGCTAAAATAAATTTTTACTATTGTTTTTTGGTGAATATTTGCCAATTTTTTGGTGAATATTAATTATATTCAATCTAATTGAATTTCCTTATCATGGCAGCATCCGCAATGCATAGCAGACCTTCAGATCCGGGCTTATCTTTATATATATATATATATATATAAAAATTCGTGTCCCGATGTTTGTCGGAGGTAAAATCAGAAACTACTCAACCGATCTTTATAAGAATTTACTCATTGTGTGTAGCTTTGTCTAACATAAAATATAGGATAATTTTTATCTCGATTATTGGCCTTAATATTTCTTTTATTACAAATTAAATGCTTATTATTCTTCAATTGGGTGTGATTATTTGTAAGTTCTATAAATTTCCAACAGATGGCGGTGTAAGTTGATTTATCGACACAACACTTCATTATCTTTCGATATTTTGGGAGGGTAAGCATAAATCTTTTTTTTTCCGACTTGGATTAGGAAAATCCGGGTATTTCACGTGGCTAAATATGCGTCGCGTTTTCACGTGTGGGGAAAACATAGAATCTATTTGTTTTAGCAAAAAAACAGGTCTACCAAAATCATTATGCACCTATAAGTATAACCTCCTGATAAGATATCTCATATCATCATTTGTTATATTCTGAATTTAATTACTATGCATTATGGCAAAAGATTAATTTAGTTCCTTTTTGCATACTGTCTATTTTGATTGTTCCAAACCCTGTTCCAATTATATTCTTTATTATTTCCTTTTACATGTGTCACTCATTAACACCTTATGGTCAAATATAAGATGTAAACAATAAAAACTTTAATCCATCTAAATTCTTTACAAAACAATTTTAAATTTGGTGTCTATTTTAAATCCTGTTGGTTTTTTGATTAGCTGAAACTTTTTTTTTTTTTTTTTTATCATTAAACTTAGATTTGACTATAAAAAAGAATACGATATAACTAATTCAACGCATCATAGCTACTGAGCCACAGCAATGCGTGGTCGGGTATGCTCGTATAAATATAGTTTTATATTTACTCAAATATGTAACGAAAAATAGAAAGGAACTGTCAATTTATAATTTATTATTCATTCATTCAATTATTATTGATTGTGGTTTATTCACAATTAATGCTATAAAATTAATGTAGTAATTAAAAATATTTTATTCATGAAAACATGAAAAGTTTTGACTACTTTAAAATTAGTTTTTCCTATCTTTTTTTTTTTGTAATGGATTGGAAAATATTAATATATGTTAAGATCAAAGCATCCTCTAATTCAATTTATTTTCATCCTAAAGAAAGCACAAACTTCCCCAGGTCTTATTCCATTTATTTCCCAAACCAAGCAGTTTTTTTTTCCCTTATCAGAATTCCAATATCATTCGGATATTAAATCTGAGTCGGTCTAACAAACCGAAGTAGATTGATTTCTTAAAAAAAAAAAAAAAAAAAGGAACATAAGTGTATTAAAAAACCCCCTTGCCTTTACTTTTAAGGATTTTATATATGTGATGTATTTTTGGAAAATAAGGTCTTAAATTTGCAATTATACTGATTCCAGAATAATGCTAAATTACAGTCCTAGTTTCAACATGTCCATGTTTTTTTTGTTTTTTTTTAAATCAAAATCCTTCTCTAGTCCCTCTGAATTGAGAAAGGGGATTAAAAATGCGTATGCCAATTTAATTAGTTATCTTTTGTTATTCACAAATATTTGTCCATTCAATATTTGTCCATCATTTATTCACTTATTAATTCGGAAAAACAAAATAATAGAAACGAGTTTGTCAGCTCAGTTGATTTTTAAATTTTTTTTTTAAGCTTAACTGGTATTAAAATATTCTGCAACGTTCCATTTATCGAAATCACATAACTTTTAATTAAGCTTACTTTTTTTTTAATTGGTTTTCTTTTTTTGTATCAACCACAACTTTTTTAATTGTTTTGAAACTGCCTTTAGTACATGAAAAAATCCAAATAATCAAAAATGTATCTGTCAATTTGCGTATAAAACACAAACGACTATCATTTAATATATTATTTTTCAAAGCCTTTTTTTTGTCGGTACGCCATAACTTTCTTAACCGCTTCACCGGAAAACTATACAAATCACTCATTTCGCCTTGGATTGCGAATTTTAAACGCAAAACCGCGGTTTTGGTAATACAGGTTTGCTAGTAGAGGTTTCTGAATGTTGTGAATCTTTTCACGCTTTCAAGTAGAACATTTTCGGTAATAAGCATTTTTTCGATTAAACCCTTCGTTTGCGAGCTGTAAGCAAAAAACTGAAATTCTCAACGAAAATGATCGCAAGGCTTTTTCGAAGGTGTCATTTTTTTCAGTTCGTCAAGACGAACATTTTTATTTATATAAACTTTTCCGATTTTCACCGTCGTTTGCGAGTTACAATAAACGTAAATATGTAAATACCTTAAACTTATGTTTCAAAAAATAAATAATCTACAATTTAAACACATCTATTCTTTACTTTAACCTCACCTATGCCTATGACGCACTAAATACGTTCTGTACTATACTAAATATACGGCGTGGAGGTACTTTAATTAAGTGGATTTAAGTAGGTTAGAGTGTGAATGCTTCGTGTATAGAACAGATTTAGCTGGTTTTGAAGAAGACCACCACTATCCAAAAAAAAAAAAAAAAAAAAAAAAAAAAAAAAAAAAAAAAAAAAAAAAAAAAAAAAAAAAAAAAAAAAAAAAAAAAAAAAAAAAAAAAAAAAAAAAAAAATAATAATTAAAGGAGATTGTGACCATTGATGTATTTTTTAAAAACTATATGACGACTGCCACGAATGCTCAGTGTTTAAAACATAGAAAAAAAAAATTGTTACAATGCTATATGTAAATAGCTATTCCAATGCTTCAATTAATAATCAAGTATAATGCGTGGCTTGAGAATGACTCTATGATCCGATATTAGCCTAGCTAAATAATTTTTTTTTTAGTGAAAATTGGCCTAATTTTCTTTTATATCAACATATTAATAAATCAACAAACCTGAAGAAGATGATTATATTTAAAAATCTGGATTATTTAATAAGTTATTATTAAGCATAATGCGATTTGGAGTTTTAAGCTAAAAGCAAAAAAAGACAAAAGAAGAAAAAAAAAAATCGAAATTGTTTTTAGTGATAGAGTCAATAGATAAAATAATTTCAAAAAACAGAACATGAGTCTTGGGTAAACATTTTTAACAGGGAATCATTCTATGAGACGTACAATATTTTTCCCACAATTTTAATGATAAAATATGTAGTAATCGGTACTTAAATATGTATTATGGAGAGACGAGAGAGAATTTAGTACTAAATACTCGACTAATGGGTATTAGAGCAAACTAATAGGACCAACAAAATTCAATTTTCTCCCAATCGAAACTCATTAGAGGGTGCAAAGGATTTATAGTGGAAAAGGGCTTGTCCTGATACTTCAAAGGATTTAGGCAGAGATCACTAAGAAAGTACAACAGTTAAAAATAAATTAAATGGATGAATGATCAAACTCTCAATATGTGTGCTCATAAATACTGGTAAATAATTTATGTACATATTATACAGATATGTTTCGGTGAATATTGGATATGGACGGATAACGACAAAAGACTTAATTGAAACCTGTCTATCAAGCTGAGTGTTTTTTTTTTTTTGGTTCAGATGTCATCCGGAATTAACCGCTCAGTCAATTTTTCGTTCTATTTCATTTCCTTTTAATCCAAAAAAAAAAAAAAAAATAACAGTTATTGGACGTGAAATATTTGTTATCGTATGAGTTAATGTAAAATAAACAATAATAAATGTAGTTTTACAGTTTCCTTAATTTGGGGTTAGAAAGTAGTGGCGGATTCAAGCATATTTTAAAAGGCAGCCTTTTTATTCTCTTCTTCTTTTTTTTTTATCTTTTACCCGAAAATATTCCTTCCTTGAAAGCCCTATTAAAGGATTATTCATTATAAAAGTGCTTATTCTGTAGAAGGATATAGCTAAAATATTTATAAACACTTCGTTTCTGAACGACTCGTTTAAACTTGATATATTTGAAATATATAATCTATTGTAACACTTATGTGGGTTAACTAAATTTTTATTTAACAAATTAACTATATCCCATGGCACTCAAATTATGAATGAACAGAAATATTGAAACAAACAATTAAGAAGGTTACAAAGATTATCATTCATAACACAGAGATAATAATATGACTTGCGCTTCAGAACAAGACTTAGGGCCGTATTTATGAACGATCCTAAGGAACGCCTTACTTAAAGGCTTCCTTAAAATGCCACCTTTAGCTAACCTTAACACAATTTTCATTTTATAAACGTTCCTTTACCTTTCTTATCTTAAGGACGCCTTAGATCTTAAGGTGTTCCTATAAATTTGATCTGTTTTCCTTCCTTAGTGCTAAGGTAGGTGATCAGCTACCTTTAGCCTCTCCTTAACTATTTAATAATAGAAATAAAAACAGAAAACAAATATCAGAACTTAAATACTTATTAAAAAGAACCGTTTATTAAGAACAACGACTTTTTGGAATTTTTACTTTATTTATATGATATATAAACAACAAAGGTGGTGAAATATTATTGCACTTTTTAAGATGAATAAAAATTTTAATCTTGGTGTAATATTTTCTTTTTTTCTCCATATATTTATCAAATGTTTTCATATGTAGCCATTTTTATTACTAGGCACAATGAGAGACACATAATTTTTTCTATATAAGCAAAATCCAAACAAAAGATGTATTATTTTCAATTAATGAATACTTATTTAGTATAGGTATTGATAGTATTACTTAAGTGTACAACTTTAATCACAAACATTTTGATGCAGATGCTTTTGAATCTTTTCCATTTCTACACTTCTAACATTAATTATGTTATAGTAGCCAGGATTAGAGCTGTAATTGTAAATATTTGATTAGTTGGTGATATAAACATCTGAAAGAATATTAAGTGAATTCATTTTTTTCTTCTGCAAGCAGTACTGTAATGAGAAATACAATCTTTATTATTGATAGTAAAGATATTTTCACTCAATTACTCATTGACAAAACAAAATCTTGATATGAAATATAGACTGAATCCAATTTGAGAAAATTAAATGTAATTTTAATAGTACCAATTTAACATTTTTAAAGTTTATTTATTTATCTATGCCTATTTTACATAAAAGGCTTTCATGGAATTTGTTGAAATTATATAAGTTAGGTATAACAAGTTTTTGGAAGAGTGGTAAGAGAAATGTAAAAAGAACAGAAATAAATTGGTAGACAACTTTTATTTATTATTATATAAAGATGAAAAATAAATAACAGAATCATAATACACACTAATAAACCAATTCTTTATAAAATGTCAAAACACATGTACATCCACTAAGATTTTTCAATAAATAATATGCTAATACAAAAATAATTGCATTCTAAAGTAAACAATCAGTTTTTAATAATTCATATAAGAATATGAAAATAAATTTCAGCTTACTTATTAAGGAAATTGAAGCTTTAATATTTCACATTTCCAACATACATCTTTTTTAAAATAAGTTGGTTACTAATTTACACATATCTAACATTTAAAACTCCTCATGAAGAAGGTTGGAACTAAACCATCCAAGAATATTTTGAAGAATATTAAGAAATATATAATAAACATACAATAGTATATCACAAACTTCTCAATTAGAAGAATATTGCAGTCTCTCATTCCCCAAGCTAACTTCAAGAGAAATAAAGTTTGAGAACTAACACTACCTAACATTGTTTTATCACACTTTTTCACTCTCATTTGCATCTTCATCTTATAATAAAGATATTTTTGATTTTTATCCTAAAGAATCCATTAAGTTGTTTTGTAATCGGTTAGATGAAACATTGTATACATTAGTTTGTTCTTTTACACAAAAAATGTTTGCACACTATTCATCTTTGAGTGATTTATACTCCAATTATCATTTTATTACAGTTCTAGAGCTGTAATTGTCACATTAACTACTTAAAACACTCTAAACAACACAGTAAACAAGAGAGAAGTAAACACTGATGTCAGTTTAGGGAGGTTACACCTAGCGGCAGAGTACTCTTATCAATGTTCTCTGATTGGTTGTTTAGTTAAGGTGGCCTTAAACTTGCACCTTAATAAATACATATTTAGTTAAGGAAAGGAAGTATAAAGGAAGGTTCATAAAATGAGAATTATCTAAAGGAACACTTAAGCTTAAAGGTTAGCTTAACATAGGAACCAGTTGAGGTTACCTTAACTGCTTCCTTAGGAACGTTCATAAATACGGCCCTAACTCTCCAGTCCATTGATCCTTATATATAGTCGTAAGGAGAAGAGTCTAGAACCTCCTGGAACGGCGTAGATGGTACTCGAACATCGTAGTCGCAAACACGTACTATGACAGTTTGTTCCAATTGTTAGTTCTTTCCAATGATAAGAATAGAACCATTCTAACCATATGTTTTGTCTTTTGTTTTCGTTTAAAGTTACAAAACTATAACGTATTGTAATGTGAAATAATACAAAAAAAACATATGATTGAAAAGAGTTGAAAACTTGTTGTAAGAACAGTTGTAACTAACTGAACAGTAATGTTCGTGACTGTTCGAGAATAATCTAGGCTTGTCTGAACCTTCTAGAATGTTATAATTCAGACTAAATATAAAGGGGCGATGGACTAGAGAGTTAGTCTTGTTCTGAAGCAGGAATCATATGGTTTTTTTTTTTGTTAAATTATTGGAGGCCATACATACGAGTATGTATAACAAAAAACAATAAATTTACAGTCAATTATAAAACGGATACAAAAAACTTAGACACCCATTATATGGACATATCAGATAAAATAAGAAGATTTTAATCAACAGTAGTGAAATAATAATTACAGAAAAACATAATTATCACAATCAGCGGGGGGACAAGGGATTTAGTATTAACAGGGTGAAAATATAGAGGACTGAGTCTAACAGCCTTTATTCAATCAGAAATGGACAAGTATGAGCTGACATATATAAAATGTATAACAGTGTATTTTAGCATATGATATTGATATGGTATTGTAATATTTATTAAAAGACTATCAATCATACGATTGAAAAATTATTTATGTAAGTTATATTTAATTCATTTTATCTAAATTATTAAACTAGTGATTGGATCATTAAGTTTTAAGAATGGGGAAACAGCCCCGAAACCTATGTAAATGAATATTTTTGGTGAAAAAAGGAAGATAAATTTGCTAATTTATCATCACGGTTATTTCTGTGTTACTGTATAGTTAAAAGTTGATACTTTTTGTAACATTGTTGATTATTTCAGCTTTTACTGATTATCTGACATTTTGAAGTGTTATTTTCATCTAATACAAATTTTTTAAAACTACATATGTGTTAGAGTATGTTACCATTTAAATTTATTTACTGTATTTTTGATACTAGTATCGCTCTGCTGTTTCTAGGCAGGGCCAATATGGCGCCGTATAGTGAGACCCTGATTTTAACTGAAAAGGAAACTTTGTGAGTTTATAGATCTTTGAAGAGCGAGCGTTGCGAGCGGTAGTGGATAGCGAGGTGTATAATATATCTGTTAAAGGTCCTTCTTAACTGAAAAGGACACTATGGGTGTAAGTTTATATAAAGGTTACTCAACCTCCCGAAATTGGCTACAAAAGAAAGCAGCATGGCGATAGATTAAATGTGTCTTTTTTATGATTGATGAAATACTTCATAATATTATTAAAATTTAGTTTTATTTTATGAGAAAATCACTTATTGCTTATCTGGAATTGCACCTGTGCTCTTAATTATGTTTTAAAGGTAGTTGGATGTAGTATATTAAGAAAATCTTCAACAACCAATTAACTTTCCCCTTTCACATACTTAAGCCGTTTTTGATTCATTCATTGAAATAGTTCGCGTTATTTATTTAGGTTATGATTTATTTAAAGCTTAAATAGAATATCAATGAATGAAAAGATGGTTCTCCCCAAAGAAAAATGCACCCACGTTCTCCTAAAGTATTGTAATTCCCCTTATAATACATCCAAGACATTACTACAGCTCTAGGGTAGCAAAAATAAATACACAATTCTGTACCTTGGAGCTATAAGACTCGTTTACTATCACACGTGTATAATGTGTATAATACGAAAACTTACATTGGTGAAGCCCTTAAAGTTAATTCTGTGCCTGGCCTATTTCGGGAAGTTATGTTACAGGACCATGGTTAGGTTTATTATATCCCATCTTTCGTTATATCCCATACTACATTTTGTACCCCCATATCCCATACTGCTCACAACACTCGATCTTCAGAGGAATATTAAACCCCCAAACGGATCCTTTTCAGTGGAATTCGGGACCGCACTAAACTGCATTTGCCCAGAAGAAACATAGGGAAACTATTACCCTTAATTTAATCGCTCATATTGCTATCTTTTTTCCTCATCGATTATATATTTTTCGGCACAATTGATCCATTTCAGAAGTAAAAATAGTTCTCCTGTTTAATACTCTTTCCACAAAATTTTTCACTGTTGTGTTTCGAATGCATCAAACAAAATGTTTTTCGCACAGATCTTTGAATCCGTATACGAAAATAAATATAAAGGTGAGAGATAGTCAACTGTTACTCTTTACAAGATTGATTGTCAGGATTTTCAGTTAAAACTTTTTTATTTTGAAAATCCAACGTTTCGACCCCTCATGTGAAGCTTCATCAGGGCTTCTGAGTCTTTGTATTAATCTGGACTCAGAAGCCCTGATGAAGGTCCACATGAGGGACCGAAAGTTGGCTTTTCAAAATACAAAGGTTTTAACCCAAAATCCTGACGGTTAATTAACCTATCGAAAATAAATATACCTAATTTAGGCACTATGATTTAGCGGAAAGCGTATTGAAGAAAACATTATGTTCATTAGAATAAAAACTACTCTACATCACGCTATAAATTTCTTAAAATAAAGAGACGAATTGATAATTTAAGGAATTTAATAAAGTTAAACATAAATTTTCAAGGTTACTTCTAGAAATGTATGAAAATAAGGTACCAATTCAGTATATAACCCCGCAAGAACAAGATTTTCTTGAATTATATTATATAAAAGAGTGCCGTAACAATCATCTAGGTACTACAGAACATATTTACAATGGACATCCCTGAAACCACTGAGGGCTCAAAAAGGACCAGTAGGGAGGGACTTACTTTTATCTCTTTTGTCCATTCTTTCTTCGTTTTTATTCCATTTTCCTCTATCTCTCCTACACTGAGTTTTATTATAATTCTACAAGATTGTTATACTCTGTAACATCTTATTTGAGATATTCCATTATACTTTTAAAACCTGATTTTGTTTCCATAGCCTATACACATTAGCCTTGGTAGCATAAAGGGACGTTAAACAAAGAACATAACAGTCAATTGTTTCCTTGGGGTATATTACAGGATATAAAGGTATACTATAAATATGTGATAAAAATAAAATAGGCTATAATTTTTCCAATAATGATCCTATCAGTAGATATGGCAGTAATGGCTAAACAGTAAAGTTCTGTACAAATTTCAGATTTATCATGAGAAAAACGTGATCAAAAATAAAATAATCGGTCTCTACTAATAATTGTCACATTTCCTTGATTTTTTTTATTTTTTTTTTTATTTATGACAAATCTTGAACGTTTTATTTTGCAATATACTGCAAAATTATGTTACCTAAGGCTGATAAAGCCTTAAAAATAATAAAACGGTGTGAGGAACTTTAAATCATTTGAAGTTAACAACAGTGATGACGATGCCCTTAAAGAGCATAAACAGATACAAATGTTCAATATATTAAAACAAATTAATAATAATAAAAGAAGTATAGAGACAAAGACCTAAAAGATTTATTATAAAACCTCTACAAGAAATTTATAATTATTGCATTTGGAAACATCAAACAAACATTATGAAGTAATGAGGGTTTTGTGTATAAATCCATTTTTTATGACAATTAAGGTAAATAACTGAAATAAATAAGAAATAACTGACAATTTACATCTACCCCCCTATTTTTGGTCTCATCCAATTTCCATCACCGACAGTCATCTTATACTCCTAGAGCCGTGATTCCGCTCGACTTTAATTTTTCTTTTTTTTTTTTTTACTATTTTGATATTATTAGCTATTTTTAATATTTCGATTTAATTAGCAATATTTATACTTCCTGCAATTTGTAGTCCGAAAACAGGGGTAAGGTGAGGCCCGGTTACACCGATTTTTTAAATATTGGACTTCAACTTTTGAGCTGAAGCTTTTTTTGGCCCCCTTACTCAACCTTTTTCTGATTTACACAGCAGAAATAGGTGGTACAAAACACAAAAATACTTCTGTAAATACTTTCGCTGATGACATAGCGGTTAAAAGTCACAGTGTAAATGCCAAGAAAGCATTGAAGCAACCAGAAACGGCATGCTAAAAAATAACGGAACAGCTCAAAACCTACTCCCTCCCCCCTAAAATATCTAAAATACCTATAGAACAACCTTGTAAACAAGGTTTACAAAACATTTTTCTTTTATTTTTTCAGGTGTTTTACGGACCCCAGGTTCTACTGCTCACTAACTCGATGCTCATTGCTTCGAGTCTATCTAGACCAGTTTCCATCAGTAGGTATTTTCTTTGTTTTTTTTGTCTTGAATCGATAATTTCTATCCTTGAATATTGAATTCGATAATTTGTTCTATGGTGCTATTCAGAGTCCAGTTTTCAAAAAAGAAAAAGAAAACTGAACAACAAAGGATGTATAGTTATTGGTATAGCTTGAAGTGGTGATTCAATGTCTATTTCATGAGGGTATATGGATTTATTAACGGCGATAAGTACTCTTCTAGAGCCATGATTATCTGGGCCATCAGTCTTGTATACATGAAAATCTTTTAAACAAATATTGTCTTTAAATTTACGTTGGGTTTCCGACATGCAGATACTTAATGGATTTTCCTCTTGCAACAATATTTTTAAATCATTAAGGTGTGTTTTCAATCCGTTGCTTGAGAGTCATTTCGGAAATTAAGAGTAAAAAGGGTATAAGTTGTAGAGGTCCAATGTCATCCATTTAATAGGAGATACATAAAATTTTTTTTCTTTATGTCAATGAAAACCATCTTAGTTAGATTAATATTTTAATTGTATTGAATTTATCACTAATAGACGCTCCATATTTTTACTTTCACTTACCTATATATGAAATATATAGTAAGTGGAAGTATTGCGATCGTGAAAAATTTCGACTTCCGGTTTTCAACGGAAATACATGTTTTGGGACCCCCTGATTCGAAATAACCAAGTCCCGCGAAATGGTCTGTGTGTGTGTGTGTGTGTGTGTGTGTGTGTGTGTGTGTGTGTGTGTGTCTGTGTGTGTGTGTGTGTGTGTGTGTGTGAACAGACTAGCTCAAAAACTACAAACCGTGGGAACCTGAAATTAGGTATTTAGTGTAGGTATATGCCCGCGATGTGACAGCAAAAATTTCATCAAAATTGCTCAAAGGGAGGGGGTACTTTATTTAATAACTTTTTACGTTTTTTCGATTTTCTCAAAAACGGCTCTAACGATTTTGATTATACTGAGTATTTGATATATTTATATGCCTGAGATATGACAGTAAAAATTTCATCAAAATTGATTAACCGGAGGGGGGACTTTACTTATTAAATTTTGTATCATTTTCATGTGTTTTTTTTATTTACTCAAAAACGGCTTTAACGATTTTGATCAAACTGGGTATTTAATTTATGTATATGCCAAAGATGTGATGGCCAACATTTCATTAAAATTGATCAACCGGAGGGGGGACTTTACTCAATAAATTTTGTATCATTAAGGGTCTGGCCACACATGTCCGCACCGGATCCGCACCGTAGCAATAATATAGGTTATGTTCAGAATATGTTTAATTTAACTTACATATTACTTTTAGTTATGCCTAAAGGTCAGGCCACACATGTCAGACACAGGCCACCTTAGGCATAACTAAATGTAATATGTAAGTTAAATTAAAAATATTCTGAACCTAACCTGTATTATTGCTACGGTGCGGACATGTGTGGCCAGACCTTTACACTTGTTTTTTTTTTTATTTACTCAAAAACGGCTTTAAAGATTTTGATCAAACTGGGTATTTAATTTATGTATATGCCAAAGATGTGATGGCCAACATTTCATCATAATTGGTCCAACTGAGGGGGCACTTTATTTCTTGACTTTTTTCCAATTTTTACCTTTTTTTCGATTATCTCAAAAACGGCTTTAACGATTTTTATAAAATTCGTCATGTTTAATGAAAATTAGGTTTTCTTTAATATCAGGTAAGCTTTATCAAGGGGGCTTTTTTTGGGGGGGGCCTTTTTTGTTTGTTTGTTTCTTTCTTATGAACTACCTTTGTTTTTGTTTACATAGAGAAATTAACTGTCTCTCGTTACGCCTAAAAATAAGAAATGGCTAAATTTGAGATATGATAAAAATAAAGAAAACATAAAGAGGAGAAAAAAAGAAAAATATTCAGTCAACTCATAAAACTCGTTGAGCCCAAGCATGCGGAGTATGCCTTTAATGAGAGACCATTGTTCATAATTAAAGCCGTTAACAAAACGCATTAATTTCTAATCTAAGTAAGTTGGTAAGTGAAAGTTGTGTGTTGCGAGCACGCACCAGATTTTTATATATTGTCACGTGAAACAAAAACAGACGATTATTTCTGTTACAACTAAGAGTTCCAGAATTTTGTTGGAACCGTTACATAAATGTATTAGTACTTAATCACATATTCTGAATGTGACGGTAACGTTCCGGGTCTTTCTGGAATGTTCGATTCCAGACTAAATACTTATATTTCCCGTACGAAATTCGTTTTTTTTCTCGTTAAAGTCTTTTTCTTCAAATCATTATCTATATTAACTAATTAACAGACCATTGTTTATTATTATTATTATTTTTTTTTTTTTTTATGAACTGTTTGCCGATTCGGCCATCCTCAAAACAATGTTGAGAAAATGGAGGACTTCTCAAATATTGTTAAGAGGGCTCTTTTATTTTAATACCAATTAAAATTAATGAAGTAAAAGCACTTAAGTAACCTCATTTTCAAGTTTTTAATTTCCTTTATCCTAAAGACCCAAGACCCTTGAAAAGAATTGTCACAAGCCGAACTGCCGTATTATTTGAGGAATAATAATACCCTTATAAACTAAAAGCGTTCTTAAGCCATTTTCTGTTTTGTTTTTTTCTCTTTTCTCAGACCCTTTTTCCTTGACCAAATTGGTTTTAATTTTGAACAAAAAAGAATCATTATTAGATTTATATTAGATATTATATTATATTATATTAGATATTAATTATAAAAGGAGTGAAGGAGTTGTAAACTACCACTAGTCCAAACTTTTTTTGCATTTTGAATACTTTTTACGTTTCCGTACTTCATTCGTTGCTCCAATGTTTCCAACATGTTAAAAAAAAAAATATGATGTTCTTTAACATTAGTGGTAGCTAAGTTTGGTCTGAAAAACATTGGACTTGTTAGGTACTGTCGAAAATACTTTTTTATTAAGCTCATTATAAATTACGGTAAAACGCATTAGAGTCTGAAAACTTGGACTTAGAAAGGAGAGTTAGATAATGCTTATAATGATTATGATATATTATCTGTGTATACAAATTATTCTTATCTTATTAGTGTAAGTCAACATGGTCATATGGTACTATTTGTAATTTTCTTAAAATGAAACCGAAACTAATCAAATTTTAAAAACTTCGTGAATTCGTAATACAATGGAAAAAAACTATTTTACAGTAAGTACTGTTACAATTATTTTGGTTTGAATAATAATGTTAGAAGAAAATTACAATTTACAATGCCACAAAAACAATGAAAACACGAATAGCTTACAAGGATAAAAATAGTAACTTGTAACGATACAGTAACACTTCAGAGCAGCCCTAGTCTACCGCTCCTTATATTTAATATGAATAAGGACAGACAAGTTTAGATTATTCTCCAACAGTCACGAATATGTACCAGAAAAGATTGTTCCAACAAAAATTCTTGAATTCTGTTTGATTATTATTTTTTTTTTTTTTCACGTTAGATTACTTTTGTGATAGAAAAAAAAAAGAGGCAGCTACTCAAATGATTTTGAATCAGAAAAACATCTGACAATCTGTAACTTTGAATAGATGAACTTTAGTTTAAAAACTATTGTCACAGCAATAGATTCGATAGTGAAATATTAACAGGTCCTAATTGTGCAGAAATGATTATCACGCATGAAGATTTAAGTACTCAATGTACTAAATAAGTTGAGGCTCCTCGACGCTAAATGGCTTGTAGAGGTAGGCAAAGAAGAAGAATATACTAAATAAGATTCATTCTTATGAAGTTCCAATTTATTATAGGCCTTTGAACCACCTTTATCGAATTAAATTAGCCATATAAAAACGGTATTTTTCTGTACTGTTGAGTAGTGTAAATAGTTTGTTTATATAACCAAATAAAAAAAATTAATTCACTCTTTATTCATGGGTAACCACCTTTTTTAAATATTTTATTTTTGAAGAGAAAAGATTGGGCTCCGCCGGGAGTCGAACACGGGTCTCCCGCGTGACATGCGTGGTATGTTAACCACTAAACCACAGAGCTCACTTCCAATTGCGAGGTCAGGGGAGAGATATCAGTGAAGAGGAAGGATTGGCTCCGCTTGGAAGCGAGCTATGTGGTGTAGTGGTTAAGTAACCGCGCATGTCACGTGGGAGACCCGGGTTCGACACCTGGCGGAGCCCGATCTTTTCTCTTCGAATATAAAACACTTAAAAATAAAAAAAATAATAATATATACAAATTCGAACTGACGATTAAACTTCCCAAAAGAATAGAGCAAATATTGTAAACGTGGGAAAAGACAATGACATATTGAAATTATAAAATCATTCGATAAACCTTCCAACTAAATAAATACTTTTGGATTGTCTCTATAATAATTTTTTAAATGGTTTCCTAGAAATTTATATTGTATTTTTTACATTATAAAAATAACTTACTATCTATGAACATATGGCACAAGGGATATAATTAATGTCCCACAAACATGAAACGATTTTTTTTTATATTAAACACCCACTGTTGTTTACTTTTGCAATTCAGTCTTATTAAACAATGCATCATATTTAACGGTCCGCAAATTAAAGGGAAAATGGAAAAAAATTCAAGCCGTGATCATTAAACAAGAAACTCATATCCCAGATGAGGTTTACTGTTATTATTCAAAGCAGCCATCGCCAGGGGTCACAAACCCGACTTATTTTCTTCTCTCCTCTGTTAGGTGCCTCTTCCTTTATACAGCCTCATAATTAGCGGCTGTAAAGTTAGACCCCTCAGTATTCAGAGGAATTTCAATTTTTCTCTTTGATAATAACATTTTTTTCCTTTTATTAAAAAGCGTTCTTTGACAATTTGTAACAAATAATTTTTATTAAAAGAACACGAGTTTGATAGAGGTTAAAAAAAAAAGAGAGACTTTCATTAGCTTCTAAAAATTAGATACAAGCGTTGAATAAAAGCTTCGTACTTATTAGCTGGATGTATGATTAGGACATATATGCACATGTATCTTTTTTAAAGAAAACAAAAAATATATATTCACCCATTTTAAAAACAACAATGCATTTTCTAAAAAAAACTAAAGCAAGTAGCTAACATCGAACTCAAACCATGTTCCTCTCCTTTTTATCAATGTTGTTTCTACAGCCAGTTTCAGAACATCTCTATTCCAACACTGGGCATGAATTGAATACAAATTTGATGTCCAATCATTTTTCCTCACTATCCGATACTGTCATTACCCTAGAAGAATTCATCAAGACGAATAAACATTCAAAGCACAAAAAATGCAATATAATATTTACTGTAGATGTTAATTGTGGATCATATGATTTAATGAAAAGGATTTTTTAAGGGTTGAACTAGTTAAAAATTACCCTCGAATAATCAAAGTAACATATAGTCGTGAAATAAACAAGACTCGAAAAATCCTGTGACACTGACTACATTACTGCCTTACTTCTGCTATGATTGCGTGCTGGAAAAGTTTTGGGAATATGCGCAAAAACGTTAATGTGATAGAAACGGAGCTTTTTACTTATAATAATAAAGGGATGCAGATTATTAATAATTAATTATTATGAGCCAAAACTAAATAATTAAGTGATTTGCAGTTAGTGTGACTCAGACGTGGCTCAATGGAGCAGTGTGTTAGCAAACCCAACAGTGACTCAATACAAATTCAATCCCACTTAATTATTACTCGCAAAAACCGAGATAGGACTGTGCTAGTAGTATCTTAGCTTATTTTTAAGAATGTTTGACCTATTTTTAGCGAATTTGGAGTATTTAATTCACCGAAATTAAGATTGAAAGATTTAACTATTATAAGCTAGGGAGAAAAAATTAAATAATAGTAATTGGGTTACTAAGTATGAAATGTTCGATTTCCTAAAGCATCAAGTTTGATACATGATATATATTATATTTTTACTTACTAATTACCGTAGGAGGATTAAATATTCAGTCATGGATTCCATTAAGGAAAACTGTTTAGAGATCTTAGCAGGGTGTTTTGCAAATAAACTTAATTCCGATCTTCACATAGTTGGATGACGTTCAAATGAAAGCTCTAGTGGAAGCGAGTCCATCTGGAATGAACTATGAATTAAGAACTAGATTTGGAGTTACTATCCATAAAACCAGCTGAAAGAGTTTGGATAAGTAAAGAAGCGGAATAAGTGAGTATCACTTCAGGTAAAAAAGCTTTAAAGTATACTTCTCTTTCGTATACTTGGAGGAAAATGGAATACTTTTTGACCATCAGAAGAGTCCGAAAAAAATTCTTAAGAAATAGATGATGTTGTGGTTGATGTTTGGTCTTAAACCACAATATTGTAAAAATAATTAAACCTTTTAATAATGAGAATTAATCCAGAACATTTTTTTTTTCACAATAGCACAGTATTTAGAATGTAATAATAGCTACACATGTTGAAAAAAGTCATATGAGTTGCAGAGCACCACATACACCTTTTAATAATGAGAATTAACTCAGAACATTTTTTATTTCACAATAGCACAGTATTTAGAATGTAATAATAACTAAACATGTTGAAAAAAGTCGTATGAGTTGCAAAGCACCACACAGTAAAACATACCCAAAAGAACTTAAGGTGTATGTTCGGTATATATTACTTGGCTAAAACGTTAATTAGAACAGTTGATAACGTTTATATTAGGATTCAAGAAGAAAATAATGCAAAGACCGCAAGATAAAGCATTTAATCGAGCGATTTCTTCAGATCGGTTTCAGCTATACAGTGTTGGTAAATGATTACAGGGAATTCGTAACAGCAAACTTCGTAGATAATTTGAGTTATTCAGAGGCAAGATGGTTGTTTAAGCTTAGGGGCGAACTTTTATATTTGAACTTCAGGCCATGGTTAGAAAAAAATCGAGATTCTGAAACTTGCTCACTCAGTAATTCCAACTGCCGAGAAGACACATCACTTTCTAGGGGGATGTAGCATATTATCCGAATTGAGGCTTATTTATTTTGGGAAGCCTTCCCTCTCAAGGAGAGAAATTATTTTGTACCTAACTGGTCAACAAGACCCCCGCCCTTTATTACGCTCTGCTCGCCATGCTTGGAAATCAAGGTACAACTGGATGTCTGATATGTAAACAGTTTTCATTTTCTTTTTATTTATATTTATTTTTTATTTTATTTAATGTATGTATTTTTTTTCCTTTACTCCCTGATTTCTGTAAAATATGAACCCCCTAAATTGTAAAATTGTAAAATATTACATCTTATGTCTGTAAAATATTACTCTGTAAAACAAAGGCAGCTAACTCTGACAGACGGCTATTGCCATTGTCATTAATATTTTTCAATTTTTAATTGTATTTTATATTAATGTGTAAATAAATATTATATATTCATTCATTCATTCATTCAATGTAAAGACCGATTCCTATTGTCAGCTTATCGAGGGAATGGCAAGTTGAATAATAAAAATCGTGATTGGTTCGAAGGAGCAGCTCAAGGGGAATCCAATTTTGCTCATAAAAGCCTTTCCCGGTGACGCCGAAACCAACGAAACAACTATTAAATCTTACGGTGAACGAACCCATGACGATAAACGATTTAACCACTTTTCCAGAAGCAGAGTTTATAGATATCGATTTTATTTATTGCTCTTTATTGCTCTGGGAGCCTAATTTTTCTCAAACTTAAATCGAAACTCACCAATCCAGTAACGTAATTGATAACTCAAAACATTACTGATTACATCAAAAAATACACTTCAGGAGATGATACAAATTATTGGCCTTGGGAAAACATTCGCTTTGAAGTGATCACCTAAAAAAAAAAAAAAAAAAAAAAAAAAAAAAAAAAAAAAAAAAAAAAAAAAAAAAAAAAAAAATACTGTGCAAATACAAAGCATTTATTGCTGTATGAGTTTGATGGTATGAAACTGCTTTATAGATGTGACGCGGACTTAAAGGCAACCTTCTTAGAATGTTCAAATCCAACAAATTGTTGAAGTTTACGTCATAACAACGATCTATTCCACTGAACCAGTACCTGCCGTAATACTGTTTTTTTTTTTTTTTTTGTTTTTT
The DNA here is from genome assembly GCA_911387785.2 of Aelia acuminata. NCBI lineage: Eukaryota > Metazoa > Arthropoda > Insecta > Hemiptera > Pentatomidae > Aelia > Aelia acuminata. The sequence goes on along the minus strand of OU426978.1, from coordinate 203,446,148 downwards.
TAGCAAACCTCAGAATCTTTCTATCAGTAAAATAGAGCAACATTAATTGACACGCCTACGATGATATTGGATTCGTTCCAACATGGTTCAACAAGGCTTGGTTACTCGTACTCATTCGGCATCGTGTAGAGAGAGGCTTAATGGTCAAACATTTATTCTAATCCTGTCTTAATAATAACCTTTTAAGGCTATTTAGAAAATATTCTATCTTTTTATTATTAGATGATCTTGCTTTGGGTGAAGTTTATATAAAAAATCGATGCCACGTAAATAAAATAAGACTATTCTCAATTCTATACAATTTTCATCCTAATTCCTCATATCCTCTTTTTACTAACAATAAACCAGATAATTTACCTCTTTTTTGCATCATGTTGCATTTTAAATCCGATCAAAAATCAATTTCTTATATTTTTCTTTATCTTTTAATTTATTATTTGAATAATGAATTTAGTTAGTTTTTAACAATGAATTATTAGCAATATATCTTCTTTGTTGCTTCCTGTATTTCCTTATAATATAACTACGTTTACATTTCGGGGTTGTGTCCCCATTCTCGAAACCTATTTCAAATCATACGATTGAATGTAATTAAAAAAGTATTTAAATAATATAAGATTACAAATCCTCATAGAAGCTCATACTTGTCCTGTAATTTAATTGACTGACGTCAGTAAAGCATGAGCTGATATATGAGAATATATAATAGTGATTTAAAAAAAAAAATTGACACGGCTATAATATTATAAAGCTGACCCATGCGAAGCGTTCGCACTCTTAACACGCTTAATTAAAATACCTCCACACCGTATATTCAGTATCGTATATTGCGTATTTAGTGCGTCATGGACATAGGTAAGAGTTGAAGTAAAGAGTAGATGCGTTTAAATTGTAGATTATTTATTTTTTGAAACATAAATTTTAGGTATTTACATATTTACATAAGGGTTGTGTCCCCATTCTCACTATATTTCAAATCATATGATTGAACGTATAAGATTGCACATTCTCATAGAAGCTCATAATTGCCCTGTTATTTAATTTACTGACGTCAGTCAAGCATGAGCTAATATATGAGAATGTATAATAGTGATTTAAAAAAAAAAAAAAAAAAAGACACGGCTATAATATTATAAGCTGGCCCGTGCGATGCCCATATTTACAAAGTATTTAAGTGTTTACAGAACCTCTTTGGACATTATGTTTGAAGTTACTATGATGATATGATGTGTTTGATCATCTGTGATGGTTTGTTGATGGGTATGTTTTAAGAAGGCATAAATAACACCGAAAGAGCGCACACTGGAAGACGCCTCATACCTATGAAAATAAACATATTGGTTTCGCGGAAAGCGAGTGCGCTGATTCTATTGACTGAAATCGCATGTTTTTACTTATAATTCGCAAACGAAGGCCAAAAATGGTCGTCTCGACAAACTGAAAAAAATGACACCTTCGAAAAAGCCCTGCGACCATTTTCGCTTACAACTCGCAAACGAAGGTGTTGATCGAAAAAATCTATATGACCGAAAATGTTCTCCTTGAAATCCTGAAAAGATTGATACCATTTAGAAACCTCTACGACCTTTTATCTCGCAAAAACCGCAATTTTGTGCTTATAACTCGCAATCGAAGGCGACATGAGCGATTTGTATATTTTTCCGGTGTAGCGGTTAAGGAAAGTTTTAAAAAGATGCCTCGCTGATGATGATTCATGAAATTTGATGAAGTGATAGGGAAGTCATGGCGTACCGACAAAAAAAAAGAAAAAAAAAAAGGCCTTGAGAAATTATATGTATGATTATTTAAATAGAAGAGATTCAATCATATGATTGAGAAATATCTAATACCCTAACAATAAGATAAATAATAAAGATATGTTCCAGGACATTTCAATAATCACAGACTATAATAAACTTAAGTCATTATTCTATTCCACAATTAAGTAGATTAGAACAACTAGCTAAAACCGGTTATTTCACACCAAATAAAGCTGGTTATGACCCGCCGGTTATTGTCATCCATACTCTGATTGGAACAGAATTATTATGACTATTTATATTGCAGTATAATCTCCCGCTTCCTGAAATGTACAGTAAATGATATAGAAAAAATCGATAAGTGATTATTGTTACTTCATTGTGTATTTTCCACTGATGAAAACGATAAATTATGACTGTAAACTGTAGTAAAATTATAATAACGACATGTAGTTAATAAACACGATCTTTGAGTGATATGGCATACTAACTTAGATAAAGATTAGAGCCTTCAAGTGTGGGGGAAGGGTGAGTTGGGCACCGCTGTGAGCCAGAGATAGCGAGTTACGATCTCAGGTAACATTAAAGTATAACCCCTCCCTGACCAGCAGGCCTCGGGATATCTCGCTAGTTAACTAAGGTACACTTAGGCCCTAACTGTAACTGAGTTACAGTTACTTCACAGGTAGCACAACTTGATACCAACATCCAACGGATCATCCGCTCAAATAATTGCTAGCAATTAGAACAGAGATGTACAGATTACTCCTCCTTGTCATAGAACTCTCCGCAGGCTTTAATATTTACAAATTAGACCTTGAAAATAAATCCTTAACAGATTCAATGAGTGCATTACTGGCCATTGAAAATACCAAGCCCAAATCATGTTTAAACAGAAATAAGGAACGTTCGGTGGCAATTAATGGAGAAATGAATAGAAATTATTTTCATACGGTCCCCCTCACACTAAGGAATTACTGTAAATGAACTAGCAGATCAAGCGGCACTTCTAGTGTAAATTCCAGAAGCCAACGAGGTGATAATCATAAAACAAAATTCCTTTCGAGAACGCCGTGAAGACAAGAAGACTCGAAATCCATAAAATATGGCAGGTCAAATGGAACCAACAAGAAGTCAAACAAATTCGAATGGACCACCTTCTACAGAAATCACGTAGAGAGGAAACTGCCATTTGTTGGCTAAGGATAGGTATACGTTCTCACATGCATACTTGCTAAAAGGTCTTGAACTCCCTACATGCTAAATACGTAGAGATAACAGTACAGCACCTACTACAAGATTGCAAAGTCTTTGAAAACCTAAGAAGAAAATTAGATTTGTGATCATCTTTAGAGAAAATTTTTGAAGACGATGAGATGGCAGAAGAAAATAATTCAATATCTAAAGCTAACGAAGTATTATCACATAGTCTAATACAGATGTTGCCAATGACTCCGCCGGGTAGAGGCAACAAAAAAAAAACAAATAAATAAATAAAACAAAATTTACTTCACTAGACCTTATTACTATTTCGAAAGTAATTTATGACAATCGGGGAAGATAAAGAAAGCAGAGACTAGATGGGCCTTGAGTCTCATTATTAGAATAATGACTAATATCTTAAAGGAACATGAAAATTAAAAAAAAAAAAAAAAAAATTGTTCAAACACAATCGGTTCAATTAAAAAGATAAAGAGAAAATAAACAAAGAAATCTTTTGAGATGAATAAAAACAAGAATGTTTTGAAATAATAAAGAAAAATAATGAAATATGAATGAAATGCAATGGAATAAAAATCTGAAAGAATGAATTAAGCTTAACTAAAATAAATATGACCATAGCCCCAATTCCATTGAGTCTAAAATATTAATGTAATTATTTGTCTAAGATTGGTTATTTATCAATGAAAATGTCCAAATATCCCTGAAATTCAGAAACGAGCCTTTATACAGTACCAGTCAAAAGTGTAGACTCACCCTTAGATTTTGTAAAATAAATAAGTAACAACATTTTATTTATTGGACAACGTAACAACTATAAGTTTATTTTTAATTTATTTATAACTAGCTTTAATATCCCGGTTTCACCCATGGAATTTTTAAAACAATGAGAAAAGCCGTGGGTCCAGAAAAGTTCGTTAGGACAGAAATGAGATTTTCTTTTACTCCAACGGTTGATTTCGTAAAAATCTAGTGTAAAGCGAGATCATAAAGATTTTTATAACAATAAAGAATATACCCAGAGATTGGCTGTTATGCAATTTTAATATGGACAGGTGTTCGCACCTGGTATGAAAGAACCACTAGGCGAAATTCGGAGAATTTAGGACAAACGGTATGTATTTCTATAAAGAACAAACAAAAAAACAAACTAACAGAATTTCATCTTTATTTATATAGATTGTATTCGAACAATCATATAATTTTTGAAATCTTATCTCTTGAGTTACAATCATTTTTTTAAACTTGAAGATTGTGAATTAAATACAAGTGAGTCTGAACTTTTGACCAGAACTGTATTTCAGTAATTTTAGGTGAAGGGAATGATCAGGCAAAGTAAGCAGGTGGTTTAGCCTGTATGACACTGGTTGTTGCCGAATCACGAGAATAGCAATCGTCCCTTGAAGGTGCTTATGAAATCGTATTAAATGGAAATGAAATCGGAAAAGATTGCAATTAAAATTTATATTTCTTCATTTTTATGAATACCTGCGCATTCCAAAAAAAAATTAGATTATCCAAACATAAATAGAATGTTAGGTGTGGGAGACCACACTCATTAACAATATTTTGAAAAATTACCTACATTCAACGTTTCGGAGTCCATTTTCCCTCCTGCAGGTAACCGGACTGCTATGTTTTGTTGCCGCAAACTATGTTCTTTAATTATGTTCTTATATATATATTTAACTGGTGGAATTCCCAAAATACGCTGGAATTCCCGACCTATATCATTTTTTTTTCTTCAAAAAGAAAAAAAAAGACATATTATAAACTATAATATCTATTAAATCGATGGTCACAGGGAATAACTAGGTTTGTTGGAAAACATGAGTTAACTATCTTAGTATCATTTCAGGAGGCTTCTGCCCACTTCTTCGAGGTAGTTAATGACTCAGCATTAATCATGATAATGACCATAACGTTTGGAGCAGTTATTCACTTCTTTATGTTATAAAGAAAATTTATAAAATTAACCCAGGATTTATAACTCATGTGGGCCATTTTTCAACATAACCTTGGTATTTTTTCCCTGTGACCACATTTCGGGAATTATTTCCACCTCCACTCCACTCACACATAATATCACCTTTAGGGCCTATTCACACTATCGGTTTCGCGCCCGCTCCACTCTCGCTCCGCTCCCGGTCCGCTCTCGCTCTACCCCATTCACACTAGCGCTCCGCTCCCGCTCTACTCCCGGTCCGCTCTCCTAATGTCTTACCATATTCACACTATATAATTTTACACCGTTCAATTTTGAAAGGTTTAAGCTATTAAAGCCATTAATAATCGAAGTTGTCTGTATTCGGATTTTAATTAATGATTAACTTTCAGTTATTTAAGTATTCATTTATTCTTCAATTTTACGGCCAAAAAAAAAAACATTTTTTCGTTTGTAGAAATAGCTGGTAAGTGTACTTTTCTTGATGAAGAAGATAATATTATCAAAAAATATAATAAGAAGAATATATTGCAACACAATGATAATTATTAATAATAATTATAAATTAATTTAATTAATGGTGAAGAAATAATTTAAATTTTTTTCGGAATGTATTCGAATACGCTTGAAAATTTCAAGTTGAAATAGGTAAATGCTACAAATTTACCGATTGTATTCTTTTCTTTTCCTGATTAATATTTTAATTATTTTTTGCTTTAATATACTTTTTGTTAATTATCTGACATTTTTCATAATATACTGCATTTTTATTCATTTTAAATTTTGTAAATTCATTCATTTGTAAATTCATTTAAAATTTTGTTATTTTATAATAGCAATGAGTGTGTAGTCAATAAATAAATCGGTGACCATTTTTTACGAGTACATTAATTCATAGCAAAATATATCTCAAACATAACATGAATTTTTCACGTCAAAAAACCGCGAGTATTGTTGGTGATTTTTTTTTTTTTTTTATCATTTCAAGCGTATTCGAATACATTCGGAAAAAAAATTTAAATTATTTCTTTTACCATTAATGAAATTAATTTATAATTATATATATATATATATATATATATATATTTTAAAGTTGAACTTTTTTGGCCGTAAAATTGATGAATAAATAAATACTTTAATAACTGAAAGTTAATTATTAATTAAAATCCAAATACAGACGGTTTCGATTATTAATGGCTTCAATCGTGAACGGTGTAAAATTATATAATGTGAATATGAAAAGACTTTAGGAGAGTGGAGCGGGAGCGGAGCGAGAGTGGAGCGAGAGTGAAGCGGGAGTGGAGCGAGAGTGGAGCGGGAGTGGAGCGAGAGTGGAGCGGGAGCGGAGCGAGGCCGGACCTGTGCCAATATTGTGATTAACCTCTCTCTATTCCTCTTTAGAATATTTTGCCAGTGAGACCGGACCTGGAGCGGAGCGCTAGTGTGAATGGGGTAGAGCGAGAGCGGACCGGGAGTGGAGCGAGACCGGAGCGGTACCGATAGTGGAATCCTCTGTCTTTTTCTCTTTAGAATATTTGAGCGGACCGGGAGTGGAGCGGGAGCGGAGCGATAGTGTGAATCCGCCCTTATGCTTGATTTTATTATAAGAGTGTGAGGACTGTATGAACTGCAAGAGTTGTAGTACAGGTTAAACTAGTATTTTTAAAATTATAATATAAATGCGAAAAAGTAAAATAAAATAGTACTCTAAAAACTTTTGTATATGATACAAAGAATTAATTATTATATATATATATATACATATATACTCATAAATAATATTAAATATAATACAACACCTAGTTTCCCGGAAATAAGCTAAACCAAAGCGTATTAGATAAATTTGATTTATCCTGTAAATTAAGCAACTTAATAAGAGAAAGGCAGTGAATGGTATACAATATATCTACAACACGTGTCTCATTTCCCTCCGATATGAAGTTTTTTTTTTTTCAGGGAGATGGTGGGGAGCGAATGACGCAAAACGCTTAGCGGCACCATTAATTGTAATCGTTCTGATCAACATAGCTCTCATCTTTTTTTTTTTTTATAATTCTTTATCGAGACGTCGATTGGCATGCTAACAATACATCTATATATGCTGCCTAGAAGGCTGGGGTAGCTTATCAGGATTGACTGTTTCCTTCAAGGATATAAGTCTTACCCCCATCCGTTCCCCGTGCCCAAGGGATACCCCATTAGTTTCGTCCCGTAAAGTTATCAGTCTCATAATTCCTGGGGTGATTAATGACTATTGATCCAATAAGTTGAACAGGCTTAAAGGCTGCTAAGTTGACGGGTAGAGCAAGTTAAGTTAAGCAAGTTAAGTTCTTTCTCGGTAGCAAACTGTGGCGAAAACTTCCAACTTCTTGGTGATACAATAAATATCAAGCAGAGCAGTTGAAAATTGGGTAAAACAGTTACCTGCGAAACTACCCTGTAACTGTGTTAAAATAACAGAGCCCAAAATAAAGGTCAGGCAGATTATATATATATATATATATATATATATATATATATATATATATATATATATATATATATATATAAATAAAAAAATGTACTTAGGAATAGTTATAATACAAATTATAAATTAAATATTGTAAAACGAAAGCAGATATTGTTTTTAATATTAATCAAATACCGAAGTATTAATGTTTTAATAAGTAGCACATAGTTATGATCCATGAACGCATATCGTCGTTGATAGTGCAAAACGTAGTATGTCAGATATTTTAGATTTTTTTAGATTTTTATTGGATTTCTAATCAAAACTAGTAGTTCTAGGGTCCTAAAAGATTAAGTATGTCACCAGTAAATAGAAAAGAAGAATCATGCACAGTAAACAAATATTCAAATTTCTGGATTCGCTTGGTCAATTACTCTGAGTGACAGCAGCCTGTAAGGAAAATTTGAACCGAAATCTGAATATCATAACAATCATAATTATAAAAATCTGGTGCGTGCGCGCAACACACAACTTTCACTTACCAACTTACTTAGATTAGAAATTGACGTGTTTTGCTAAATATCATTTCCCAAAATCACACATTTTTCTACATTCATATCTTATTTTTGTTAATCGTTAAAGCCGTTTTTGAGTAAATAAAAAAAAACCGTGAAAATGATACAAAATTTATTAAGTAAAGTCCCCCCTCCGGTTGATCAATTTTGATGTAATGTTGGCTATCACATCTTTGGCATATACATACATCAAATATCCAGTTTGATCAAAATCGTGAAAGCCGTTTTTGAGTAAATTAAAAAAAAAAACACGTGAAAATGATACAAAATTTAATAAGTAAAGTCCCCCCTCCGGTTGATCAATTTTGATGAAATTTTTACAGTCATATCTCGGGCATATAAATACATCAAATACCAAGTTTGATCAAAATCGTTAAAACCGTTTTTGAGTAAATAAAAAAAACACGTGAAAATGATATAAAATTTATTAAGTAAAGTCCCCCCTCCGGTTGATCAATTGTGATGAAATGTTGGTTATCACATCTTTGGCATATAAATACATCAAATACCAAGTTTGATCAAAATCGTTAAAACCGTTTTTGAGTAAATAAAAAAAACATGTGAAAATGATACAAAATTTATTAAGTAAAGTCCCCCCTCCGGTTGATCAATTTTGATGAAATTTATACAGTCATATCTCGGGCGTTTAAATAGATTAAATACTCAGTTTAATCAAAATCGTTAGAGCCGTTTTTGAGAAAATCGAAAAAAAACTTAAAAAGTTATTAAATAAAGTACCCCCTCCCTTTGAGCAATTATGATGAAAATTTTGCTGTCACATCGGGGGCATATGCATACACTAAATACCCAATTTCAGATTCGCACGGCTCATAGTTTTTGAGCTAGTCTGTTCACACACACACACACACACACAGACACACAGACACACACACACACACACACAGACCATTTCGCGGGACTTGGTTAATTGGACTCAGGGGACCCCAAAACGTGTATTTCCGTTGAAAACCGGAAGTCGAAATTTTTCACGATCGCAATACTTCCACTTACTATATATTTCATATATAGGTAAGTGAAAGTAAAAATGAATATCATAAGGATTTCAATGTTTACTTCGATAATCAAACCCAAAAAATAAGAAAAATGAAGTACAAATAATTTTGTTTATTGTTTTATAATATTTTTTTTAATTGTTTTATAATAATTTTTTGTATGGTTTTATAATATTTTTTACTTTCACTTACCTATATATGAAATATATAGTAAGTGGAAGTATTGCGATCGTGAAAATTTTCGACTTCCGGTTTTCAACGGAAATACACGTTTTGGGGTCCCCTGAGTCAAAATAACCAAGTCCCGCGAAATGATCTGTGTGTCTGTGTCTGTGTGTGTGTGTGTGTGTGTGTGTGTCAACAGACTAGCTCAAAAACTATAAACCGTGCGAACCTGAAATTGGGTATTTAGAGTATGTATAAGCCCGCGATGTGACAGCAAAAATTTCATCAAATTTGCTCAAAGGGAGGGGGTACTTTATTGAATAACTTTTTACGTTTTTTTCGATTTTCTCAAAAACGGCTCTAACGATTTTGATTAAACTGAGTATTTGATCCATTTATATGCCTGAAATATGACTGTAAAAATTTCATCAAAATTGATCAACCGGAGGGGGGACTTTACTTAATAAATTTTGTATCATTTTCACATGTTTTTTTTATTTACTCAAAAACGGTTTTAACAATTTTGATCAAATTTGGTATTTGATGTATTTATATGCCAAAGATGTGATAACCAACATTTCATCACAATTGATCAACCGGAGGGGGGACTTTACTTAATAAATTTTCTATCATTTTCACGTGTTTTTTTATTTACTCAAAAATGGTTTTAATGATTTTGATCAAACTTGGTATTTAATGTATATATATGCCCGAGATATTACTGTAAAAATTTCATCAAAATTGATCTAGGAGAGGGGGGACTTTACTTAATAAATTTTGTATCATTTTCACGGTTTTTTTTTTATTTACTCAAAAACGGCTTTAACGATTAACAAAAATAAGATATGAATGTAGAAAAATGTGTGACTTTGGGAAATGATATTTAGCAAAACACGTCAATTTCTAATCTAAGTAAGTTGGTAAGTGAAAGTTGTGTGTTGCGCGCACGCACCAGATTTTTTTTTTTAAAAATGAAGTACAAATGATTTTTGTATTCTCCTGAAAATCAGTTGTTAATTGACATACGACCTTTTACATATCAACGACGATATGTTAAATTTGAGAAACAGATCTGTAGCCTTTAACTTAGAATCGATTTTTATAAACAACGAAAATACACTAAAAATATATGCCAACATAATAATGTAAGATTATGTATAAAAATAAAACATCATATGTAGGATTAGTTATAATACAAATTATAAATTAAATATTGTAGAACGCATCATGAATTAAATATCATGATGATGAATATCATGAACGCATATCGTGATTTGAAAGTGCAAAAGGTCGTATGTCAGAAATTTTATATTTTGCGATTTTATTGGATTTCTAATCAAAACTAGCAACTCTAGGGTCCTAAAAGTATCTCACCAGTAAATAGAAAAGAAGAATCATGCACAGTAAACAAATATTCGAATTTCAGGAATCGCTTGGTCAATTATCCTGAGTGACACCAGCCCATAAGGAAAATTTGAACTGAATACCATAACAATCAAACTCAAAAAATAAGAAAAATGAATTGCAAGTAAAATGATTTTTTTTATTTAAAAAAAAAATGTTTTTTTTTTATCTCATGAAAATCAGCTGTTAATAGACATACGACCTTTTGCAGTATCAACAAAGATATGTTAAATTTGAGAAACAAATCTGTAGTCTTTAACTTAAAATCGATTTTTATAAACAATGAAAGTATACTAAAAATATATGCCAACATAATAATAATTACATGATTCTAAAAATCATTTTATATGACTATATTTTAAAATGACAATGATATCACCATTGACCCAAAAGGTTAGAGCCCGATTTAATAGTAAATAAAGATAAAGTAAAACGATAATTTTAAAAAATATTTTTTTTATTAAAGAAACGAATAAATAAAAAAAATAACACTACAAAGTGGAAACAAACGGAGGTTCGTAGCTACTTTTTAATCGAAGGAATGGTTTGCAAATGTCATATGCTTTTTTATTTTCTGGGCAACAATTGAATCTAAAGCAACTAAACAATTATAATAATCTACAACAACTAAATAATCCACAGCAACAACTAAATATTAGCCTGTTGGCGGGTGTTCATGTGAAATAATATGCTCTACTTTTTTTTTTTTTTCTTGGTCTTCCCCTTCCTCGCCTTGTAGGCTATACGGGGTTTCCCGGACCAGGGGAGAGGGTCTAGGTCTAGAGCCATAGAGGCTCTACGTTACCTTAGCCGCTATGCTCTACTTTTATTATTGTAAAGCTGCTTGGCTAAAGGTAATAGAATAGTTGGAGCTGGCATTTAAGGCCATCTGCCAACAATTTATTAAAAAAAAAAAAAAAATTAGGACTGTTGCATGTTACCGAAAACGAAAAGTAGTTCCTGAATTGGATATTTCTAAATCAGCATTATCCATAAACCAGACATAAGATAATCTTCAGAAGATAATAATAATAATATTCATGTGATATAAACCAAGGAGAGTGAGTGATAAATGGTCCATTCCGTAGTGGGGGTCATCTCCTATTATGAAATATTTTGAAAATTATGTTTCAATAATCATGAATATAAATACCATAGAAAAATATATCCTTAGAATACAGCAGCAAGTGCTCAAATATGTTTCGGAAACATGACATGAGAATGACGAATGGTTTCCACATGTTTGTTTGAACTCAGTTCGCCTGTTTGGGGAAATTTCTCCCCGCAGATGTTCTTTGGTTTGAATCATATATTTCGCATGCCAGAGTTCAGAAGAAGGGGGGATCGTGAGGTATTTCGGACTTCAAAGAGGGAGATTATGGGTATGGGCTGTATTTAGCGAGGAACTAGGCGCTTCTTTGTTTTGCAACATAAAACGCCAGCAGCCACTCTCCGCCCGAGTGAATGTTTTAACAGGATGTTATGGCCCCACATCAACTGCTAAAAGACAGGTGTTTACGCTTCTTCTCGCCTTACACGCTATGTTTGAAAACATTTGTGGGAGAATAAAACAAGGAAAAAGCTTCCTTTCAGCAAAAATGAAATTCAATGATACAGCACGAGTTTATATATATCATTTTGTCAATCGATGAAGCCTCTAATAAAATAGTAAAATCTATAAATATTGAGGACTTATAATATTATACCCATACCACTAGAAATTAAAAAAAAAAATCAGAAAATTAAACTGTACAACCAAAAAAAACCTCGCATTCCTGTGTGGTTCATACAGGCCGGGCAGAATATGCAATCAAAAATAATAAAAATGATTTATGAAATAAATGTTCCATAAATTACAAGATGAAAGTAGATGACTTAATAAATTACTTTTTTTTTTTTTTAAACAATATTGCTTAAACTTTCGGAAGAAAGAAAAAAAAAAAGGATTTATGTTTCCAATTGTAGAAATTCAATCAAAATATTTTTAAAATATCCAAATTTATAATTTAGAAGAATGTAACAAAAAATTTATAACTTCTTTTTTTTTTTTTAAAGAAGAACATTGCCCCATATGAGGGCATTAATATTAATCCCCTAAATATGCATTAGTATTAATCTCAAGCATTCCATAATAAAACTCAACCATATAAAATGTGTACCTAGAAGAAATAAAAGAATAAAAAATAACCTATATAAGAAAATAAAGAAGAAATTATGTTTGTTAGTTCTTCATAGAAATCCATACCGTTTGTCTTAAATTCTCCAAATTTCTTAGTGGTGCTTTGATAATAGGTGCGAACACCTGTCCATATTAAAATTACATAACTGCAGCAAATCTCTGTAATGAAAATAAAACAAAACGTTTATACTTATTTACAACATTTACATTCAGCCTAGGAAACTCAAGAGTTATCCTTAGAAGTCCACTTCTGGAAGACAAAGGAGGACTCTTGGAGATCCCAGCGCTTCTCTCCCACCCACTGTTATTATAAACCAGTTCCGACTTATTAATTTTGTAACAAATTATAACGTTTAAAACTTTAACTTTTGTATTGGTTATAGAATTTTATATTACAACAATCATATTTACTCTGTTGGGTTCATTCGAATCTGCTATAACAAACTAACTTTATAACTAATAACTAATTTTCTACATTCTCCGATGGACTTCTCCTTTTATTTGGTCAAAATTCCAAGAATTAAATCAAATTTCGAGAAATGATTTGAGATGATGGCAACTTAAGCTTAAAATGTATTGATATAACGACAAACTTTTGCAATTACTATTATTAATCTGTATCTCTTAAGCTCAGGATTGCCATTCATTAATATCTGTAAAGATATTTAGTTATCCAACTATTTTATGGTATTGTAGAAAATATAATACGATAGGGGTGTTCTAGAATGTGCAAAACATATTTACGATCGAAGTCTTATGAAGGCCGATTTACCCAGAAATAAGTTGTCTTTCTAATATCGCCGAGGTCATATGTTTGATCGATGGTGGACTTTGGGTCAGGTTGCAAAGCTACTCAATCCACCAATTGCTCAGACCATTTGATCGATATTTGACGAATACCTCTAGACTGTCTGGATTACGATTAAAATTTATATTGGCAGCTGTCTCCGAATTTCAGGTATAAACTACAATATTAGTATTACAAATGAACTACAATACATCAAGCCAGTATTCACATATGAAATAGCTCTGAAAGTTGGAAGCTAAACAAAATAGATCCTTTCTCAGATTTGAAAGGACGCATATTTAGAAGATAAAATTAACCGTCATGAATGACGATGAGGCATACTACTTTAAAAAATTAAAACGTGGTTACAATTACTAGAAAAAAAACAGCTTTCTAAGTTGGAACAGGAAAAGCGAAAAACTATAAGCATTTAGCACCCCTTAAAAATCACGAATCCAACTCGAAAAAAAAAAATTAAGTACTTTTTTATGTTTGTTCTGACAAAGAAAACAGCAAAGTCTTTAACATATGTTATAACTTGTCGCAATAAATATTAAAGATATTTTTATCCATGTTTGACTTGAGGACCTTAAAGCCCTCAAAAATAGGTTGAAAAACAGAAAACATGATGAAAAATAGCTGTACAAGTTTTCCAAATTCGGCTAGGACTATAAGATTGTTATCGTTTCACAGAGCATTTCAAATGATATTCAATATAAATAAATAAATAATGAATAAATGAGTGCGTGCGTTTTCGAGCTTGTATAGGTATGTTTTTCTTTTTCTTTTACCTACATTCCATCCTCCCAAATTCTTTTTGCAGGGGGTCGCTGCTGAGGGGAAAAGAATAAAATTATTAATGTAGGAATTAATAATGTTATTTTTTTTTATCATTAATCATTCTTTTGTGTCCATATCATTGTTTAAACATTGCTATTCTTGAAAAAAAAACTATACTTGAGTATTTTCCTAAAGAGAAGAATATGGGCAACTGTATATGTTTGACACACACAAAAATTGCCCACTACTAATTACTGCCAAATGTATGATAAGACTTCAAGCCAACTACTACAAAAGGCACATTACCCTATTACCTATTTCGGTATACAACGGGAAGACAGTAATAACCGAGGGCCATCCCTTGACACTTCCTATTATATACTCGTAATATTTTAAAACGATGGAAGGTCTTTTTTTTTATAGAAAATATAAATACACTTTACCTTATGTGTACATATTACTAGTTCAATATTTAATTTGTATTTTTTCTGTTTCACACTAGAGGTTCTCTCATAATTTATAGTTGTTTTATTCCTCTTTATTTATTTAAGTTTTACTCTAAGGCCTTAAAGCCACTTGTATACTATTTAATTTTGTTCTTAAGTCCCAGAACAAATAAATAATGAACTTATTATTATTGTCAAATTTTCGACGGATAACAAAACCAAGAAGAACGGCTATTGACTAACACATTAGTGGATCACAAACAGAACTCGGGAACACAATATACCATTATCTGATCTGCTAACGAAACAAAAGGCTGGGCTAGGAGACGACAAAAGAGTGCCTTTATTTTTAGGAGCTAAAAGGTGTTTTGGACGTTGTAAATAGTCGGTGGTGCAGTGGTGGGGCGAAGACAGCTGTGTTTGTATATTAGCAATCTTATCGCTGCCCTCAGCTCGATAAAATGGTTTTCAATTTCACAACGATCGATCGCCGCCACAAAAACAATTGGCCTAATTACTCCGCTAACAGGCTCAGCAACAATCGTAACAAAAAGAACAAATAAGTCTCTTTCTATTGGAAATAGTTTATGAGCCATAGTTGAATTGAGACACATCGTAAATAACAAAATTTTATATATGTTTCGGATATTACTGCATATGGTAAACCATACAGTTATTTGCACCCCAACTTTAACTTAAAGAAATAGGTAAACAAGTCCTAATTTTATTACAAGATATACATGAGTCTAATTTTGAAGGGTCCTCTAAGTCATCTATGAAGTAAGACTTTAACAAGCTAGGGAATATAGGGAAGATTTCACAATTAAATCCACAGGGTGCCAATAACTAGATTTGGCACTTTTACAAAATACATATTGCCATATTGTAAACTTATTGAACTTTTGACCCAAAAAAACCTTTTGAGTCTTTATGATGTTAGATAATGAGGAGCTATAGGAAATTTCTATTTGATCTCTATGTAAAAAGTATTTTTTTTAATTTAACCACAGAAATGTAGTCTTAAGGGTGCCAATAACTGTACGGTTTACCCTAGCAATCGGACGTTCACAATTTTTTTTTTTTTTTTTTTTTTTTTTTTTTTTTTTTTTTTCGAATGAATAAATTACGATGAACGAATAGGTAATTCTTTGTCCATTTATGAGCACGAAATTGTCTTTATTAGTGAGCTTAAAAAAAAAACTAATACAAAATTCAAATGGCCATTTGTTTAGTTGAGAGAATAAAATTAAAATTTCTTTTAAAAAATAAAATGTTTAAAAATTATAAACTGTGGATACCCACCATTGGATAATTTAGTGAATCATATCATATAATTATTTATAAGAGCCTTCTTTTTTTTTCGGTACGCCATAACTTTCTTAATACTTCATCAAGTTTCATGAATGAGGGATCATATTAAAGCTTTCCTTAACCGCTACACCGGAAAAATATACAAATCAGTCATTTCGCCTTCGATTGAGAACTATAAGCGCAAAACATGCGAGTTCGGGGTGAGAGAATCAGTGAAGAGGAGATATTGACTCGGCTTGTAAGCGGTCTCGATGGGGCAGTCCGGTTTTGACTCCCAGCGAAGCCCAATCTATTCAAAATAACCAGATGTGGTTAACAACAAAAAAAATTATTAAATATATATTTATATATAATAGGCGACTAAAGAGTGATTTGGGAGAGAAAAGTTTTAAAATTAAATTAAGAAAACTTAATGAGATAATTAAATTAATCGTTTCTCTTAAAATTATCATAAACCAAAATTTCACAAAAGTGAATCGTAAACATACCTATTTAACCTGATATGACAAAACAGCAATCTTTCAAATCCATTATTTTAAACATTTTTTCGTTAAAAAACTAACTTCTAAAGAATAAAAATTGGAGTAAAATAACTTCCTCTCTCTATCAACATCCATTAATAAACTTCAAGCACAGGCTAATAATTGAAATGTTCAAAGCCGAGAATCTCATTATTCAAAGCTGTCTGTACCTGATGAGGTGTTTAATGAGGTTTCTGATACTTAAGCTACATAAATCAGCAGGTTAACTAGCAATCGACAAACAATTTAACAACAATGTCATAATTAGCATTGAAGAGCTTGATTAGAATATCTTTTGACCCAGAAAAATTTCAATGAACGATAGCTTATGAGATAAGTCTCTCATGTTCAATTGGATTTACGAACGCATTCATCCAAAAGAAAGAAACACATTTTCGGTGATTGATCTGCTTATCTTTACAACAGTTATCTCTTGAACGAGAGAGCCGATTTGGGTGTTGTTTTTCCTAATAGATATTCCTAAATAATTTCAACAGAGTAAACAAAAAATCATCAATTTAAGTTGTAGGGGAGAGCGGGGTTGGGTGGCATAGGGGGTAGGTTGGCCATTGGCTTACAGTGTCCGTCACACCTATTGTGAAGGCCCCAACATTGTACCATATGACCCGCTCGACCTCGGGAGTCTTGTCCTAAGTTTTCAATCCGATGCTAACAGTGTAGAGAACAGTGTGATTCATTGATTGATTTTACAACATGTAAGTAAATTTTTATATTTTCAGTAAATTTTGTTTAAAGGCATGACAAAACATTTGATTCCGATTCTATTCACATAGCCCCTAACACCTTTGAAAAACCTAACCTTTCGACTAACCAGTTTCTTGTTTGATTGTCCTCCCCTGTCCTGGCAGCCATCTTTCATATGATCTCTTCTGGGGGGTTAGTTGGCTCTCTTTAACTGGGGTTTGTTTGCGCTGTAAGCAATTCACAAAAACAAGGTAAACATAAACGAAGGTGAAACTACCTATTGTCTTTAGTTCCAGCAAGGAGGATGAGAGCAGTTTTTCTTATGCAGAAAGTGACGACAGTCTAAACTTCTATCTTCTTTTATTGTCATTCTATTTTCCCTTAAAAGCTGTTAAAAACCAATTCATAATTATTATACCATTATAGTTCAGCTTTTAATAACAGTAATATCTGTCAGGCAGTACTTGAAAGAGATGGCTAAACAACCCCACCTTCTAGGCCAACCTGCCCCACATAGGGGGTTAATTGGCATACTCTGGATTGTCAAATCCAATCAAATCTTAGTATTAAATATTATGTGGCCAAATAAAATACTTGAAGTACTTTAATAGTTGGAGTTTACAGTGGTATTAGCCCTATTGGGATTATATTAACAGGAACGACTCAACGATCAAAAAAGTGAAAACTGTTGCCAACCAACCCCGCTCTCCCCTATCTATTAATTTAATTTGCTTTTATTAAATATTAATACATTAAAACATACCACAAAATTCCTTATGATTTTACTCTGCTGAAGTAAGTAAATTTGACTCACCTGAAACAAAAAAAAAAAAAAAAAAATATTAAAATACTTCGAGAATAAAGTTATTAGATGTATGTAGATAAAATGGTTTAGATATCTTGAAACTTTTTGACTCTACATTAACAAGTAATTCTAACTACAGACAAAGTTATGTTTTTTCAGTGAATCTGTGAATAATTATGTATTTTTATTTAGATTTGTATTTATTGTTTCTTAAGAATTGTTATTAGTACATATTTTTTTTAATTCGTATTTATAAAGGGCGAAAAACAGCTAAGGTTATTATCACCCATGGATTTGAAAAAGCGTAGCTCTTATATGTGAGAGGGTAGAGTACCACTTCTTTAGTAAAAGTTATCAGCTCTGTGATGATCTTCAGATTTTAACCCAATGCTCCAGATAGAGACCAATGAATTCTCACATTTAGCATTTTTATTAGTATAAAAAGTTTCTTAAACATTTTTCATTTTTAAAAATAGTATATCGTACATTGTTATAATGGTAGCTAGAGAAAATAATACTTTAATAAAATTAAAAATAAATGATTTTTTTGAGGAACAGTTAGTAACGCTGGGAATAAAATGGTGAGGAACAACATACATACTTTCCAGCAATGAGTGAAATCCTAATCCTAGTTGTTCGTTTGTTTGTTTGTTTAACGTCACTTTATGCCACTAAGGCTAATCGGACGATGCTACATTGGGAGTCCTAAATTTTGCCTATCCAGGTATAATTAGGATGAGAATCTTTAACGAGTACCTGACATCGTACAGGCTCCGGACCTCCATTTTACGTCCTATCTGAGGGACGGCATGGCTAAGGATTTTTTACTCCTATTAAAAAATCCTAGGGCCACCGCTGGGCGCGAACCTGCTCCTAATCCTAGTTTAATAAAGATTTAAATGTATCTTGAATTTTGATTTATGACTTACCGCTCATGGTTTTAATAATAAAATTGTAAGTTTTCGAAGTATTTCTTTGGTTTCCAAATGTATCAAGATATAAAACTTTTATATTTTATAAACGCGAAGACTTTATCACTCATCCATTTCATTATAAAAAAAATACAAATTTAAAATTACATATTCGCTGATTGCCTAATTTATAATAGGCAATATTTAATAATATTATAATATAATAATACTAATATATTATAATATTAATAATATTAATAATATAATAATAATATAATAATACTACGGATAGGGCACACCAGGATCACTCACGAGTACCTCATGACAAGGAAATCCCCGCCTCAATGCATCACCTGCGGTGTTCCTCTGACGGTGTCGCATATCCTCACAGAGTGTTATGCCTACGAAATAGAGCGGAGAGAAGTGGGACTTGGAACCGACTTAGGCGAGATACTAAGTAACACCTCGAAGATGGCCGAAAAATTGTTCATGTTCTTACGAAAAATTAATCTTTATGTCAAACTTTAATGTATTTTATTCTTCTTTATTATCTTCCATTGTCCTTTTGTTTTTCACTATAATTCATCTATAATATTATCCTTTATTCTCTTCCCAACTTATTCATCTATCATATTATCCTTTATTCTCTTCCCAAACAACACCTAAATTCTTATAGCGATACTACCTACTTTATTGTTTTCATTCCTTATTGTCACCCATAATTTTTTTGTTACTATTGTATTTATAATTGTACTTCTCTTTTCTTTTGCAAATGTTGTATGGGGGCTAAAATGACCCAAGTGGTTGAAAAGCCCATTTTGTTATAAATAAATAAATAAATAAATAAATAATATTATTATTAAATAATAATATTATTAAATTGTAACCGTAATAATATATTACGGTAATATTTTTTCCGAATCGGAGCATGAAAATATTAAATAAAATGTTTACTTTATCATACATTTCTTCATTCTCTTAGTTTACCTGTGGTTGAAACACTTTTTATTAGATTTATATCTATAATATGGTTAGTTTATATTCTAATTTTTTGAGGAATTTCAATATAGTGATTCGATATTATTATTATTATTATTACAATTATAAGTACGTTCGTGGAGAAAAAGGATTCAATATTCAAATATTTGAAAAATTATTTTTTCTTCACCCTATTTCTAAAAAGGCTTAGCAAACAATATAAATTGTTCCAGTGTAAAAATAACATAGATAAGAAATAAAAAAATTCGATATTCTTATTGAATTTCGGTTAAAAATCAATGCCAGCTGGTTTTCCTTTTTTTTTTCATCGTCCAAACATGAGGAAGACGACCTTTTTAAAAAAAAAGGTCTTAAATACAGAAATGTATATACAACATTCAGAACCAAATATTTACAAGTATCATCATAAATATCGCCAAAAATGTTTTGAATATTTGACTAGTTAGCTTTAAATAGACAATATTTTTTTCGTAATTTTAATAAAATGCGGAATTCCTAATTATAATTAAGTATAGTTAGTGATACATATTATTAATAACAATAATATTATTTAGGTGTGTATTTAGAATAATCAATAGTTATTATTGTTTGAGGGGCTCGTGGGTTATTGATAAAGTTTATGACCAACCACTCTGACCAAGTTAGAGCTAATTTTAGAAATCTAAATTTGCATTCCACGAAAATGTCTGGTTGTGCTGAAATTCCCACTTAACAATAATGGACTCGATTTAGATTCTATACAGCCACCGTAGATATAAATGCAGAGTAAATATTTGAATCCGGTTGTTTTCTCTAGTTTTATTTCAATATGTGTAAATAACTAACATTAAAGTTAAAAAAAAAAAACAACATAAATATTTTAGTTAATTTCATTTTTACTTATTTTGTACGTGTAAATGAAGTTTTATTTATTTCTTCTGGATATACATGCCAGGTATCAGGATATTTCATTACCAATTATTTTGATGTATGGGTAGAATAACATTAAAAAAAAAAAAAAAAAATAGGCAAAGCCTTACACGGTTAGTATTACTGTCGCAAATGTTAAAAAATCCGGTGCGATGCGCACAGCATACAACTTTTACTTACCAACCTAATTTGCGTAGAAACAGTAGTAGTGATTTGATAATTGTGCAAACGCAAATTAGCAACTGCAACTTTCCACATTTATTTACATATATTTGTTTTTTACTTTCTTTAAGGCATAGAGTATTATAATCATTGCCAAAGTTGAAAGTCTTTTGTAATTTTCGATTCATAATAATGTATTTTTTTTTAAAGATTTAAAGGATCATAATGCTTTACCGCGTTTTAGCCATTTTTTGCAAAGATGTCACCTATTATTTTTCTTTTTTTGTATAAGTTGTATTTATGCCAATTATCATTCTGTCTGAGATTTGCAGCCTAACAACGATATATTATAAATATATATAACTGGACTTTCATCTTGTGGACAGTGTTCTTTATTTGTCCTGTATATGTTTATCAAAATCTTTAATATTTCATATTTAGCCATTACTTATTATAAGGCATAATAAGGGACATTCAATTTTTCCAAATAAACAAAATCAAAGGTATTTCAGAAAGAAAGAAAATTTTTCGTCGCCATTTAAGCCCCAGCAGAAGATTTCTGAGATGCTAAAACTTGCCTGATATCAAAGATGACATAATTATAGCCGTATCTGAAAAAAATATGAAAAAAGTACCCTCTCCGTTTACTCGGTCTTGATATCTTTGATGTTACATCACGAGCGCATACCTACCTCAAATACCAAATTTCAATTTCTTGCTGTGGTTTATAGTTTTTGAGCTAGTCTTTTCACAAACACACGCATGGACAATTTCGCGGGTCTTGGTTATTTAGACTCGGTGTATTTTCGTTAAAAACTTGAATTCTGAATTTTTCACGATCGCAATAATTTCCCTTACTATATATTTCATATATTGTTAAGTGTGGGCCGGGATAGCCGGGTACCGACCAAAAAAATATATAAATACGTAAGTGGAAGTAAAAACCGTGCACATATAGAACACACTCACAAGAAACTCACAATTAAGAAAATACTCAACTAAAAATAATTCTTTTAGCGTTTTATCCGAATTTAGGCTGTTTTGGAATATGGTCTGTAAATTCCAAAACAAAAATTCAGATGGAGGGAGAAACGTTAACTCGCTTGGCCAACAGGAACATTATTTACATACGTAATCTCACCTCCTAACTTAATTTGAAGGTGATGTCGGCCTCCCTACCATGGCCCGACCAGGTTGGGTTGTACGCCTACAATAACCTCTGTACCTCCTATACTGAGATCGTTATTTAGATCCAGCAGCTTTCTTTTTTGTTTTTCAAATTTGTAAGCAACAATAATTGTGTAGAAGACTTCAAATGTTAATTGGAATTGAGAACACTTCATTACTAAATTGTAGTGCCTGACTAATAATCAAGATGGCCTTAAGGTCATATTCCAATCAAATAATTGATTAATTATCAGTCTTGAGCTAATGGCTTTGTCAATTACTGGACGTCCCCTAGAGTAGTTCGTCCCAATCACACACGGCTGCCGATTTCTGATTACATCCTGCCTAACATCCTATAATTCCAGTAAGCCTACATTTTCAAGAGTATGAATTTACTTTATAGCTGTGGAATTTACAATGTATCAAATACCAGTTACATAGAAAAAAAATCTAAATGTTTTATTGAAAAAGCACTGGCTCGGCAGCAGAGGATATTTTCCTCTTTTTTTCTAGTTGAAGCATTAAGTAAACTGTGAAATTCTATTCAATGATAATATCGTGCTCAGTTATAGATGTAAAATTTCAGATTCCCCATGAAAAAAATTTCCGAGTACGTTAAATAATACATTGCCGATGAAATTTTAGGTAGGGAATAATTAGGTGCGAAAGCTGTTTTGCATTAGCGTGGCTTTGTTTCATATAACCTGTTTAAAAGGCATCGAATATAGACCTTACTATTATTTTTAACTCCATAAACCACCTTTCTGTCAGTAATTGGATTCGATGCCAGTACCTCTTCTTTGGTTTTAAGGCAAAGAAATGTTTGCATCCCATTTTTACAACCGTCTAGCTATTCCGAGAAGAAGCTTAAAATACAAAGCGCCTTAATTCCAAAGTTTACTTTTTTTTTATTCTTTAGCTTTACCTTTTTTTATTCACTGATCTTGTTCGCTAGGATCTTTCGAAAATGCCACCTTTCGTCACCTGCAATAATTTTTTCAAGAACAAGAGGCTAGAGCCTTTGTCAAGCCGTATGGTTAAGTCTTTGGCCTTAAATTCTGTAGGCCCAGGTTTTTAAGATGTGTGGTGACGTTAGGAGCTCTTACTCCAGCCGACAAATCACGGGTAGTAGGGCGTGTAGGTCTTGGTTCTCACATTCAACAAGATCGTCTCCTTCTAAGCCATGAAATTCTTTGAAGCTTAAGTCTTCTCTCCTGTAAGTAACTTTTAAAAGACCGCGAATCACGATTTTGTTTCTTCTGAAATTGCACTTACTTGTTAAGAATGTAATTGAAGAAAGCTTTGGTTATTTCTTTGTTTCTATAGAATAGGATAGAATAAAGGCTTAACGAACTCGAAGGCTAGCTTTAATTTCCTCCTCAAATTCGTTTTTTCTATTTATTGTAGATCTTCAATATCCAAATTTCTTCACAGCTTTAAACAATTTCTTTTCTAATTCAATATCACCAAAATCGTTAACGTTTTCACAGCTAACCATTGATTTTATTTTTTCCATATTTATTTCTAGGCCTACTTCTTTACAGGCTTTCATCAATGTTTTTGTATTTAGTTCTATCTTCTACATGTCATCACCAAGGGAAACCAAATAATCAGCCTAGCTGATTACTGATATATTTCCAGGTTCAAAACCTTTCAGGTACGTGTCACCTCCCTAATGACATATAAATAGAGATAAATTAAATAAAACAGGAGATAGTGAATCTCCTTGCTTTAAACCAGAGCAAACCTCAAACCCCTCAGAAAAATAATTACTGACACTAACATCACTGAAACTTTCGGCTACGCACATCTTCCTAGGCCTTTAAGAATTCTTTTTAAAGTCGGTATATAGGTGATGTACAATACTGTTATATTCAATTTTTTTCTCTAATATTTGTCAGAGAGAGAATATTTCGTTTACGGTTGAAAGGTTACGTATAAACCACATTGATAGTCTCCGATTATTTCCTTATCGTATTCGGTGATTCGACTTGTCAGGATTAACTCAAATATTTTATAATAGACCGGAAGTAGTGAGATCCCACGATAGGTATTACTTTATTTCTATTGTGATACTAAATTATTGATTATAATTGGCTGTATCCTTCGGATGCCGTTGTGCAAATACAATTGGATAAATTGTATAGATTTTATTATGATTTATATTGTATTAATGACAACATACAAAAAAAAAAAGAAATAAATACAAATTCCTAAAAATTAGAGTGTTATATATTATCCTGCGTTATGTGAAGCAAGAGGGGGAACGTTCTGCTGGGTATGATATCCCCTAGCTTAAATTAGATTTATGCCTGGCAGAGAAGGTTGCGTTCCAGCGGTTTGCGATCGCTGCCTCCACTTCCACGGCAGTCTAAAATCTCTTACCACATTTCCTTATTATGGTTAGATACGTGCCTAGAGTGTGATATATGGTATCCTCAATTTAATTCGGGTAATCTAGACTACCGATATAATGGAATATTTTCTGTTTAATAGAATCAATGCAATAATAAAATAATAAATATAAGATTATTGAAAACATCTAATGACTCGTATAATTTTTCTAGTGGCACGAGAAGTCTTCCAAAAGTTTCGTGGTACTGCTTTGTCTCACCTTCTGAGAAAGTTTTAAGAATATTGCGAATTCCTTGCAATGTTGAATCAGCAAAGTATATTGTGTATCCAAACATCCATACATGTCGTTAAGAGACGTTAAAATAACCTTAAATACGAAGATTAAGTTTCTTTCTATACTGTATACTAAACGCACTACGTGAGATTCATAAACTGAAAATAATATAAAAATAAATAATAAAGGATAGCACACCATAACTTCCTTAATACACCATCAAATTTCATGAGGCATCATTTTAAAGCTTTCCTTGACCGCTACACGGGAAACATATACAAATCACTCACTTTGATTGCGAGTTATAAGCACAAAGCCTCGGTTTTTGAGAGAAAATCAAAATGGTCGTAGAGGTTTCTAAATGGTGTCAATCATTTCAGGTTTTCAAGGGGAACATTTTCGATCTTATACATTCTTTCGATTGGCCCCTTCGTTTGCGAGTTGTAAAGGAAAACTGCAATTTTCGGTGAAAATTTCAAAATAGTCTCAGAGCTTTTTCGAAGGTGTCATTTTTTTTCAGTTTGTCGAGACGAACATTTTTTGATAGGTATGTATATACAATTATCCGATTGTCGCCGTCGTTTGCAAGTTAAAAGAAAATACATGCGATTCCAGTCAACAGAATCAGCGCACTCGCTTACGTCGAAACCGATGTGTGTATTTAAGTATCCCGTCTTCTGACCACACCTATTCTCTGTGTAATATGTAAATACCTTAAATTTATGTTTCAAAAAATAGATAATCTACAATTCAAACATATCTAATCTTTACTTCAACCCTCACCCTCACATTAATAACGCACTGTTCGCGTTCCATATGATATCGCTCAATTTCGATTCATTGAACAAAAAATAATAAAAAATCAATCGATAGTGATGTTCATTACAGGTTCGCCATTTTTTCATTCGTCATTCCTGTCCGTATTGAGGCGTGCTTCAGACGGACATTCTATTATCCCTTTTTTAAGTTTCGAAGTACAGCTTTGTCTTCCCAGAGAAAGTTTTGAGAATATTACCGATTCCTTGCAATGTTGAACCAGCAAAGTATATAAAAATACGTGTCGTTAAGAGACGTTAAAATAACCTTAAATATGAATATTAAATTTCTTTCTATACTTGTATTACACGAACGTACTATGCCATAACTTTCTTAATATTCCATCAGATTTCACTCCACCTTGATTGCGAGTTAAAAGCACAAAACCGCGGTTTTTGAGAGAAAATCGAAATGGTCGAAGAGGTTTCTAAATGATGTCCATCACTTTAGGTTTTCAAGGGGAACATTTCGCTGTTATACATTTTTTCGATGGACCCCTTCGTTTGCGGGTTGTAAGAGAAAAACTGCAAATTTCGGTGAACATTTCAAAAGGTAGTATATAGGTATTATATATTATATTACATAAGTAGTATTATTAATTCTAGGCGAAAGAATATAAGCAGACCGCTAGGATAAAAACGAAGGCAGAGGGGAAACAATTGCGGCTCAATCAGGGCCCCCTAAAGCGAAATAAATATTTCTCGGGTGAGGTTCAGTCCAAGCATTAGGTCGCAAAAAGGGAAGGACCTTACAGCAAAAAGTTGACACGGCCGTTGTTATTCAAACTAGCGCTGTCCCGGAAGGTCGACCCGACCCTCTTCTCCGCTCGCAATTTGCTGCCCCAAAAGGAGTCGGCTATCCTTTATTATTTATTTTTATATTTTGAGTTTATGAAACTCACATAGATTTTAGCTTAAACCACTTAGCTTGAATAAAATTAAATCGAAATGGAGGGATCAATATGAATCAATCACCTACATATTTTGAAACCGAATAATTCACAAGAAAACATAGAAGGAAATGAAGAGGTCAAGTAAATAAAATATCATGTCTCAGGGATTTGCAATAAGTCATAGCGAAAGAGCATCACGCTATTAAGTATTCTTTTTTTTTTTTAATGAATAAAAAGCAGAATAATAAACAAAGAAAAAATAATGACACAACACTCGAATGTGTTTGTTAGAAGGCTAGGTTGCATGGCTCCGCTAAAGGTCTATCAATAATAAATCATCCAGCCGGAGCTCAGTATTATTCCCTCCCCCCTCCCCCTCAGATTTTGATAAAAAATTGTATATATTAAGTTTATACACAAATAAGTAAAAATGCCAAATTTTACCCAATTCCCACATTTATTTATTAGAATCATAGTCATTTAAACTTTTGATATATTTCAAGTTCCGATGACGATTTAAGCTCAAAACCAACTTGTACATGGTAAGACTTTTCTCTGTAGTTTGAGTATTAGTTGGATTGGAGCCTTTAAAATTTAGTCATTTATTCTAACGAATTCTAATAAAAAAAAAAATCTTTTACAAGTAGTAAAGCAGTGTGCCTTGACCTGAAATCTCTCTCCAACCAGCCTAATAAACTATATATCAATAAAAATTATTGAACTATATATCAATTATTTCATTATCTGATAGAAAATAAATAGAATTCCATCCTCTGTTTAATGATATATGGTACATTAATGCATTTATAGATAGATTTTAGCTATATATAAATGTATGCATTACACTATGCTGAATTGATTTTATCAGTGATGATGATTGATTGGTCATGATTTTTATTTAAATAGTAGGGGAGAGCGGGGTTGGTTGGCAACAGTTTTCACTTTTTTTATTGTTGAATCATTCCTGTTTATATAATCCCAATAGGGCTGATACCACTGTAAACTCCAAGTATTAGAGTACTTCAAGTATTTTTTTCACCAAATAATATTTAATACTAAGATCATAGAAAATTGAAGAATTCGTCAATCCAAAGTATGCCAATTAACCCCCTATGTGGGGCTGGTTGGCCTAGAAGGTGGAGTTGTTTAGCCTTCTCATTCAAGTAGTGCCTGACAATTATTATTGTTATTAAAAGCTGCTCTATGATAGTATAATAATTTTGAATCAGTGTTTAACTTCAAAGTTTTGAAGGGAAAATAGAAAGACAATAGAAGAAGATATAAGTTTAGACTGTTGTCACAAAATTACTGTCATCCTCCTTGCTGGAACTAAAGACAATTGGTAGTTTCACCTTTGTTTATTTTTACCTTGCTTTTGTGAATTGCTACTGCGCCAACAAGCCCCAGTTGAAGAGAGCCAACTAACCCCACAGGAGAGATCAGATGAAAGATTGCTGCCAGTACAGGGGAGAATAATCAAACAAGAAACTGGTTAGTAGAAAGGGTAGGTTTTTCAAAGGAGTTTGGAGCTATGTGAACAGAATCGGAGTCAATTTTTTTGTCATCCCTTTAAACCAAATTTACTGAAAATATAACAATTTACTTGACGTGTTGTAAAATCAATCAATGAAGCACACTCTTCTCTACACTGTTAGCAGCGGATTGAAAACTCAGGACAAGACTCCCGAGGTCGAGCGGGTCACATGGTATGATGGTGTGACGGAAACTATGAGCCAATGGCCAACCTACCCCCTATGCCAACCAACCCCGCTCTCGCCTAATAAAACTATTTGAGCTCAGAAGCCTGTCAATAATTGTTCGAGCCAGTAGCTCGAAATATGTAAGCTTTTAAATTTTAGTTTCTATAATATCATAATATATTTATTATATCATAATAAAATTATGATTTGGCAAAGTTCATGGGTTAGCAGCGCTGGCAGACGTCACACGAGACGAAACGGGCAGCAAGCAAGACCGCATGGTGGAAAAACCTAATTTCAGCATAAACTCATTGCCAAATCATGAGTGAGTCCTATTGAGCCCTATTGGGTCTTGGGGACCAAGAATGAAGAAGAAGTTGAGTGCTAAAATTTTTAGTTTAGTCACAGACACCTGAAGAGCAATTTTATTCAACTACATCAAATATCAAGGTAGGAAACTACTTAAATTCATCATTCACTGCCCATTCTTCATTCACCCATGAAGAAGATGGCATCAGATTATGAGAGTCAAAATTTTAAACTAACTTTCGGCCTTTTCTTTTCCAGAAATATGTTCTATATTATCATGAATATAATCCCATATTTTGTTCAATCAATAGCTTAATTATTTCTATCATTCCCCCATTATACTGTCCACATTCCATTATCATTATTACCAGCGGAACCACCAATGGTTCGTGGTGTATAATATTCTTAAAAGAATTATAGACCACACAATATTACTATACCACTGGAAAGCTAATTAAACTATCTTTCGATTATCACATATTTGTAAAAAAGATATTATTTAATTTGCAACTATGCAACCTAGCCTTGCAACTTTAAAACTTAATTTCACAGTATCGGTTGTGAATCTAAATAAAACTCTTACAATTCAATAACCCACTCATATTATTTCATCATTAGATAGAGAATTTCATTCTCTTTCTATTGATATATAGTTGATTAGGCATTTTTCGATAACTGTTTTACTACTCCGAAAAAATAATTGTATTTATGTTTTATCATTTTTTTTTTTTTTTTTTTTTTGAGGAGGGAAAATTATTTCTCTACTATTTATTCTCTACTGTTTATGTAACATCTCATTCTATATGAAATTTAGTATAAAGTAATAAATTTTTAAGGCTCCAGTCCAAGTAATACTCAAACTATTGAGAAAAGTCTTATCATGTACAAGTTGGTTTTGAGCTCAAGTCGTCATCGGAACTTCAAATATCTCAAAAGCTTAAATGACTATGATGATAGCAAATAAATGTGGGAATTTGGAATTTTTACTCATTTGCTTTTCAACTTAATATATATATATTTTTTTATCGAAATCTGAGGATGAAGGGAATAACATTGAACTCTGGCAGGGTGATTTGACGTGGAATGGCCCAACGCCTTCAGTTGTACAAAGTCGTTACTTAAAAGCGGTTGCAACTAGGGATAGTAAATGATGTTTTGCAGTCGATTTTTCGTTAAGAACCATGATTTTAGTTGGCCTAATTTTTTTAAGGGAAAAAAAGTATTTTAGTAGTAAAAAACTAACAGGAAGCCTAGTTTTTATTCTCCGTAACGAGCTTGAAACGAGTGAAGACAAAAGGGTGTACGAGACAAAAGGCCAGGACCGACAACCAATCAGAGCGCACGGGATGATCACGGCGTAAGAGAGACCTATTTCTTTGACTTCCTATTTCGATTTGTACAGTAACCAGTGTCGGGTAAAAAATAGATTTACATCAGAATGCTCGTATAAGTTTTATTTTAATTATTACAGTTATGTTAAAGCTATTATTAAGATGCCTCGAAAAATTCCATTTGGAAATTATTTTTCTTTTTAAAACAGCACTTTTTCATTTAAAAAAAAAGTCAAGAAAACTTGAAAAATCTTGTGCGGTTCGCGCATCACACAACTTTCATTTACCATCCTTCTTTTTGACTGAAAATAGACACTATTTTTTTTTATAACATACTTAAGTGCTACCAGAGAGGGAACACTAAACTTTCTTTAAAAATGAAGATTGTTTTCTTTATTTTTGGTAGTATTTTTGTTTTGGGTAAACACATATTTTATTCATCTTTTATTAATTATTAAATTCTTTCGTACTTTAAAGAAAGATTTTTTCCTTTGACATTTAAGGCCTATCAGACCTATTCGATTTCGATAAAACCTACTTCATATCAAAGAATATTTCATACGGATTAAACCTAAAAAGGTTTATCGAAAATGTTATGGCGAGGGGCGTATCATAATTAAAACGCAACAAACCTTCCCTGGTGAGATTTGCCTGAAATTTGAAAGGTAAGTCTTCCTCTCCAAGCGGGAAAAGACGAGTAAGAGGACTATAAAAAAAAAAATGTGGTGGGTAAGTTATGCCTGAAGGAAAAAACAAAACGATAAAGACAATAGGTAAAATAAAATGACCTCCCAAACGTTAACAGATCATTCATATTTTGAGAACATAATAAAACTTATAAAAAACATTCCAAAATTATAATACATACAGTGTATTCCAAAAGTAATCGGAAAAACTAAACTTTCAGCATTTTGTTTGAATTACTTGCTATAATTGCTGTTGAAAATAAGCAAATTTGCACACATTTAAATGACATACACCTAGGAGGAAGTCAAAGCCCAATTTTAAATAATAAACATATATTTTAGAGTCAAAGTATAACAAAAACAATGAAAATATTAAGTAACAAAAGTAATCGGAATTATGAACAAAAAATGCAATAATAAGTAGTTATATCGATCATTCAGTACTTAGTGGGAAAGCCTTTCTTTTTTAAAACCTCATGCAGCCTCCTCTTTATGGAATCCGTTAATTTAGTTGTCGTGAGAGGGCTTATACTATTCCAAACATCCAATATTTTTTCCTTCAAGCCCTGCTTGTTATTAATTCTTTGTTTCTGAAGTTCTTTTTCAACTATTGACCATAAATTTTCTATAGGATTGAGGTGTGGTAATTGGGGAGGCGTTTCCAATACTTTTGGGCAATTATAGGCTACTCTATAATAAGCGAGTTCGGAGAGCTTTATGCTTGGGGTCATTATCTTGGGAAAATTTGAATTTGTTCAAAATTCAAATTTTCCTAGCACTATCCCTCAAATTTGCTTTCAGAATATAATCATTTAAGCTTTTGAGATATTTGAAGTTCCTATGACGACTTGAGCTCAAAACCAACTTGTACATGATAAGACTTTTCTCAATAGTTTGAGTATTACTTGGACCGAAGCCTTAAAAATTTATTCATTTATACTAAATTTCATACAGAATGAGATGATACATAAACAGTAGAGAATAAATAGTAGAGAAATAATTTTCCTTCATCGAAAAAAAAAGTGATAAACATAAAAACATATTTTTTCCAAGGAGTAAAACAGTTATCGAAAAATGCCTAATCAACTATATACTAATAGAAAGAGAATGAAATTCTCTATCTAATGATGAAATTATATAAGTGGGTTATTGAATTGTAAGAGTTTTATTTAGATTCACAACCGATACTGTGAAATTAAGTTTTAAAGTTGCAAGGCTAGGTTGCATAGTTGCAAATTAAATTATATCTTTTTTACAAATATGAGATAATAGAAAGATAATTTAATTAGCATTCCAATGGTATAGTAATATTGTGTGGTCTATAATTCTTTTGAGAATATTATACATCACGAACCATTGGTGGTTCCGCTGGTAATAATGATAATGAAATGTGGACAGTATAATGGGGGAACGATAGAAATAATTAAGCTATTGATTGAACAAAATATGGGATTATATTCATGATAATATAGAACATATTGCTGGAAAAGAAAAGGCCGAAGGTTAGTTTAAAATTTTGACTCTAATAATCTGATGCTATCTTCTTTATGGGTGAATGATGAATGGGCAGTGAATGATGAATTTAAGTATTTTCCTACCTTGATATTTGATGTAGTAAAATTGCTCTTCAGGTGCGTGTGACTAAACTAAAAAATTTTAGCACTCAACTTCTCCATCTTCATTCTTGGTCCTCAAGACCCACTGGCGTCTTCGAAATTTACTCACTCATGATTTGACAATGAATTTATGCTGAAATTAGGTTTTTCCACCATGCGGTCTTGCTGCCCGTTCCGTCTCGCCCGTTTCGTCTCGTGTGACGTCTGCCAGCGCTGCTAACCCATGAACTTTGCCAAATCTTAATTTTATTATGATATAATAAATATATTATGATATTATAGAAACTAAAAGTTAAAAGCTTACATATTTCGAGCTACTGGCTCGAACAAATATTGACGGGCTTTTGAGTTCAACAAGTTTTATTACTATTTAAATAAAAATCGTGATCAATCAATCATCACTGATAAAATCAATTCAGCATAGTGTAATGCATACATTTATATATAGCTAAGATCTATTTATAAATGCATTAATGTACCACATATCATTAAACAGAGGATGGAATTCTATTTATTTTCTATCAGATAATGAAATAATTGATATATAGTTCAATAATTTTTATTGATATATAGTTTATTAGACTGGTTGGAGAGAGATTTCAGCTCAAGGCACACTGCTGTACTACTTGTAAAAGATATTTGTTTTTGTTAGAATTCGTTAGAATAAATGACTAAATTAAAGGCTCCAATCCAACTAATACTCAAACTACAGAGAAAATTCTTACCATGTACAAGTTGGTTATGAGCTCAGATCGTCATCGGAACTTGAAATATATCAAAAGTTTAAATGATTCTAATAAATAAATGTGGGAATTGGGTAAAATTTGGCATTTTTACTTATTTGTGTATAAACTTAATATATACAATTTTTTATCAAAATCTGAGGGGGGGGGGGAGGGAATAATACTGAGCTCCGGCTGGATGATTTGACGTATAACTTACGTAATAATATAGACCTTTAGCGGAGCCAACAAACACATCCAAGTGTTGTGTGTTATTATTTTTTCTTTGTTTATTATTCTATTTTTATTCATTAAAAAAAAAAAAGAATACTTAATACAACTATTGCTGCTCTTTCGCTATGACTTATTGCACATTCCTGAGACACGATATTTTATTTACTTGACCTCTTCATTTCCTTCTATGTTTTCTTGTGAATTATTCGGTTTCAAAATATGTAGGTGATTGATTCATATTGATCCCTCCATTTCGATTTAATTTTATTCAAGCTAAGTGGTTTAAACTAAAATCTATGTGAGTTTCATAAACTCAAAATATAAAATTAAATAATAAAGGATAGCCGACTCCTTTTGGGGCAGCAAATTGCGAGCGGAGAAGAGGGTCGGGTCGACCTTCCGGGACAGCGCTAGTTTGAATAACAACGGCCGTGTCAACTTTTTGCTGTAAGGTCCTTCCCTTTTTGCGACCTAATGCTTGGACTGAACCTCACCCGAGAAATATTTATTTCGCTTTAGGGGGCCCTGATTGAGCCGTAATTGTTTCCCCTCTGCCTTCGTTTTTATTCTAGCGGTCTGTTTATATTCTTTCGCCCAGAATTAATAATAATACCTATATAATATAATATACACTACCTGTACACTACCTGGCCCATACGAAGCATTCGCATTCTAACCTAATTAAATCCACTTTAATTAAAGTACACACCGTATATTTAATATCGCATAGTGTGTATTTAATGCGTAATGGGCATAGGTGCGCGTTGAAGTAAAGAATAGATGTGTTTAAATTGTAGATTATTTATTTTTTGAAACATAAATTTAAGGTATTTACATATTACACAGAGAATTAGGTGTCACTATCCCTCAAATTTGCTTTCAGAATATTCACATATATATTACTGTCCATGATCCCGTCAATAAATACTAAATTACCCACTCCCTTGGAGCTCATACAGCCCCAAACCATCACAGACCCACCGCCGTATTTCACGGAACCCCTGGTATTTTTCGGATTTAGCCTCTCATTTGGTCGGCGCCAAACCCTAACTATGCCATCAGTGCCGTGCAAATTGAATTTACTTTCGTCCGCGAATATAACGTCATCCCAGTAGGAATCAGGCTGAGAAATAAATTTTTTTGCAAAATCAATCCGCTTTTTTTTGTTGTTTAATTCGTTTACCTGGCATTTTTTTTTCTTTAAACCCCACACCTGACAACAGTTGTAACACTTATGTGGGTAAAAAATATTTATTTAACAGAAATATACAGTTATCACAATGCCAACGAATTATTACAACTTAAATATAAGAGCAGGTTACAAAAATAATAACGTTTTAACACAAAATCATATGACTTGAACCTCACTGTCAAGACACAGACTTCGACTAACTCGATCAGTCACTGCTCCTTATATATAATCGTAAATAGTCAGGACTAGAATATTCAACAACCATGTGGGCAGTTCTACGCTATCACGGAAAGATCTTGTTAAAGCCGTTCTCTTTAACAAAATTTTATTTCGTTTTTTTTTTCTCTTTTAAGTTATCCCTTTATTATATTTGAGCATAGAGGAGTTTATTTTATTGTAAATTAATTTAATAAGTTATGATTTCATTGAAACGAGAGAAGAAAATGTTTTATTAAATAATAATTTAGATGTAATATATTTACAACTTTAGAATTAGGTAGCCTGGAGTTCTCAGTGTTTGTTTGCGGATTGGGGATTAACTATCTTCAATTTCGTATTCCCGCGCCGTATTAGTCAGTTGCCTTTTAATTTAAAAAAAACAGCTCCAGCTACCTGCATTACTTATAACTTCGGTAACTTTCAATATTTTTATCTTATTTTTTGAATTATCAATAGTTAAAGAAAAAAAAAACCAACTCATCTATTTTATTAATTTCATTAGTGTTAGAGGTTGTGTTTTTTCGATTGTTTAATTTACTTTTTTTTCTTTTCCATTATTAACTTTAAATTGCATATATTTAATTTTTAGCAGAAGTAATTTATTTTTAGTTATTTTTTTTAATGATATTTTTTTGTAAATAAAACATTTTAATTTTGTAATTCTCTCTTTTCAATTCCTTTAGTTTGTTTATTTTTCTATTTTCTCCACATAATTTAATACCTATATTTTCCACTCGTAATTAATTCTTATTAGATACTCAAAATAACCGGCAATTTTGAAACGGGGTCAGAGATCTATACTTGTTAATTTTATTATTTTATGGTATCGCCCTCCCCAACATATTTTGGTCCTCCGCGGGTCGGATCCTTTTGAGCATTTAATTTAATCTATAAATAGATCAAATTTTAGTATATCGCCTTTTTATTTTGTATATTTTGTATTTTTTAATTCCACAGCAGCTTGCAGCTTTCAGAATGCCGCCAAAAACACAGAAATCTACCGCCGAGGTGGATTATGATTTGGAAATATTGAAGATGAATTCAATAATCTCGCTAATAATATACAAGCAACTAGTGCACTTGGTCGTGCGTCTAGTACAGATGCTAGTAAAAGGGGGTTATTCCTAGCGCGACTTTCTCGTTTGGGTTCTACTCACGATAAATTTCTTTCTAAATATGGTGAAATTTGGAAATTAGCTCGAACAATGGGAAAAGATATTCAGGAATATAAAGATCTTAAGGATAAAACCCGTAAATGTTTCTATGAGGCTCTATCGTTTGATTTTTTCTCTGAAAAAATAAATGAATCCAATAGCGGTGATATGTCTTCTCGAGAAAGGTCTTCGCGCGAAACTAACTTTCATCTACGACTTCCCGTAATAAATATCCTCTCGTTTTCGGGAAACATAGCAGATTGGCCTTCATTTAGGGATACCTTCGTCTTTCTAATCCATGATAATGAGGAACATAGTGATGTTCAGAAGTTTCACTACCTTAAGTCAAATTTGAGCGGATCTGCTGCACAAACTATTGCAGCTAGTCAAATAACCGATCAAGGTTATACCACTTCCTGGGATTCTCTTACTAAACGTTTCGACAGTCTTCGAATACAGGCAACTTATCATCTTGTAAATATTTTTAATTTCCCAGCACTGACAAAACACTCTTTGTCTAATTTAGAACATTTGTCATCTTCAGTTCTAGAGAGCGCATCGGCTTTTCTCAAATTAAATCTTGATGATCCAGCTGGTTTCATACTATATACCTATATTCTTAGGCTGTTAGATAGCAGAACCAGTGAACGTTTTGAGATGACGTTTAGCACAAAAGCCGAGTTGCTATTTTGTTGAATTTATTGCTCAGCAGATGGTGGAATTACAATCTGCGAATTTCACTTCAAGCAACAAATCATCGCATTCAGACAATAAGCTAGTTAGAGGACCTAAACAAGTCTTGATGACCAATGCAAAGTCTGAACAAGCTGTTTGTCCTATATGTAAAAGCACACATCGCCTTATAGATTGTTCTACTTTTCGCAGTATGAGTCCAAAACAAAGATTTAACCAAGTAAAAGTTTTTAATCGATGCTTGAATTGCTTTGGTGCGGGTTACTCTGCGGCAAAGTGTCCCTCAAAACATTCATGCAAGCAGTGTCGACTTCGACATCATACCATGCTCCATTTTTCGACTGAAGCAAGATCCAAAAACGAGTCCCCAAATGGTATGAAACCAAGCTGTTCACAATCAAACATGAGCACAAGTCATACCTCAAACAAAGGTGGCGTTTATCCTCGATCCTCGCACCAACCATCCCAGATACAATCAGAGAGTACTGTTTTCCACAAAATATCACAGCTTTCTTTCTTCTTCAACGACAGAGAATATTAATGTTCTCCTCGGTACAGCACAAGCAAGAATCGAGGATAAATTTGGACAATGTCATCAATTGAGAATACTTGCAGACAGTGGTTCCCAGCGATCCTTCATTACCACCAAACTTGCAAACCAATTAGGGTTGTCGAAGATTAGAAACCCTCAAAGGTTGGTAGGGTTTAGTAACCATCCAATATCAGGTGGAAAATATCAAGTTCCTTGTTTCATCGTACCGCAAATAGAGGATTTGCCTCAGTTGCACACTATGGCCATTTTAATCGACCAAATCAGTGCAGAGATGCCTTCTGTTCCTATAACCCACCAAGTAATGGATAAATTCAAACATTTGAAACTCGCAGACAAATCATGTCATCAGCCAGGTCCAATAGATTTTTTGTAATGCGCTGACTTATTTGGAGATGTAATAATTGGCAAATCCATTAACATTGAGGAAGGACTTCCAAATGCATTGAACACAGTATTTGGTTGGGTATTACTTGGACCAATTTCAAACGCCTCCCCATTTTCAGCCAGTCAAACTATGCTTGCTGTAGCCGAAACACAGTTCGAAAATGAAGCACTGCCTACCATAATGAGTAGATTTTGATGAACAATCATCTTCTAACAGGGCCAAAGCTTCAACATGATATCAGCGACATATTGTTGAAATTTCGTATACCCCAGTATGTTGTTTCAGCTGATATATGTAAGATGTTTCTTCAAATCTTAATCCATCCTGAAGACCGTTTGTACCATCACCTGTTTTTCCGATTCAATCCTGATGATGCAATTCAGGAGTATGAATTCAACCGCTTGCCCTTCGGGTTATCTTGTTCTCCTTTCTTGGCCATTCGGGTGATCCAACAATGAAGGGCATAACTATCCGCTCGCTTCACGTGCTTTGCTAAACAACATGTATATTGATGATCTGTTGACTGGCGCAGATACGCTTGAAGAATCCTTAAAATTACAAGACGAACTTATTGATTTGCTATCGAAAGGAGGTTTCACTTTAAAGAAATGGTGTAGCAATGCACATCAACTTGTGAAGAATGTCTCATCTGAAGAAGTCGAGCCTACAGTATCACTCTATAATATGGAAAACGCTACAGTTGAGATCCTAGGCATGCAATGGGAACCCAATAAAGATCGATTATCATACCGATTCACACCAAATGACAGTATATTAACCAAAAGAGGGATAATGTCTTCAATAGCTCGTATGTACGATCCTTTGGGATACTTATCACCTGTTATTTTCCGAGCGAAAACCATTCTCCAAAAACTGTGGAAACTTAAAATTGGATGGGATGATCCGGTTCCATCATGCATTCAGACTCAATGGGAACACTCATTTCCAATGAATTGAATAAACTATCCCAAATAAGCCTTCCACAAAGAGTTGGCTTTGCGGATGCTTCTTCATTGGGCTATGCAGCTGCAATAAATCTCCGAACCGAAGTTGAAAGTAGTGACATTTCAACGAATCTTGTTTTTGGCAAAACACGCTTGGCTCACTTGAAACCAGTAAAAATACCTAGATTAGAACTCTGCGCCGCAGTGTTATTAGTTGAAACCTTGAAGGCCCTTCAAGAATTTTTGTCCCAATGGCGGGACGCACCAATATATGTATTATCCGACTCGGCCACTGTCCTGGCTTGGCTCAAACTACCATTTCATCAGATGAAAACATTCGTAGCTCATAGGGTGGCTAAAATTCTGGATCTTTCTCAACTTGAATCATGGCATCATATTCGCTCCCAGTATAATGCATCAGACGTCGCCTCCCGTGGTTGCAACCCCTCTGACTTAATTGATGATTCATCATGGTGGTTCGGACCTGATTGGCTGCGACTTCCTATTTCTGATTGGCCTCTAACCGAAAGCACTGTTCCTAATATTTCGCAATTGCCAGAAATTAAACAGGATGCGAATATTATGTTAGCAAAAAATGAAGATAGTACCAAAATGATGGATGAAACTAATAACTTTTCGTCATTCAATAAATTGATTAGAGTATTTAGTTATATCCGTCGATTTTATGGAAATTTGAAAGCCAGTTCGAATGAACGCAAATCAGGCTCGCTAAAACTGATAGAACTCAAGGATACCACCATAGTGCTGATAAAATTGATACAAAAGCATTATTTCCCTAAAGCGGACAAATCATAAAAAATAACTCTACAATCGTTATTTCCATTTGTTGATTCGGTGGGTGGTCCATTGTCCTTAGGGTGGGCGGCAGATTGGGAAACGCACCCTTGGCTAATGATGCCAAGTACCCAATATTACTCCCTCGTAAGGCTCATTTCGTCAACTTGTTGATCGATCATTACCATGTATCATATTTACATGCTGGAC
Organism: Aelia acuminata; assembly: GCA_911387785.2. NCBI lineage: Eukaryota > Metazoa > Arthropoda > Insecta > Hemiptera > Pentatomidae > Aelia > Aelia acuminata. The sequence goes on along the minus strand of OU426978.1, from coordinate 203,406,854 downwards.
CTCACATTCTACACTCGCTTCTAAGGAGAAGATTTTGGATATTATCCGGTCTTCGTTTAATACAGCAACGAGTACACAAATGTTTAAGATGTCATCAATTCTCTACGAAGAATTTCACCTATCGGATGGCAAACTTACCATTATCCCGTTTCGAGCAAGGTAGACCATTCCTCATAGTGGGAGTAGTTTTCGCATGCCTACGAGAATCACTCAGACGTAAAGCAGCGACTTACAAGGGCTATGTTGCTCTTTTTGTATGTCTCAGTACAAAGGCAATACATATGGAAATAGTTTCTCATCTCACTACGGAAGCGTTCTTAGCAGCTCTGGATCGATTTATTGCACGACGGGGATTGCCTAGTAAGATCATGTCAGATCATTGGACCAATTTCATCGGAGCACATCGACGGCAACAAGAGTTATATTCCTGGTGGAATCTACAGCCAGTGAGACAGAAGATTGAAGAGCATCTAGTTACAAGAGGAATTGAATGGAGTTTCATTCCTCCATCAGCACCACATTTTGGAGGTATATAGGAGGCGGGTGTAAAATCTCTTAAGTTTCACTTTGCTCGAGTCGTGAAAGACCAAATTCTTACTTTCGAAGAAATGACAACAATAACGACACGCATCGAAGCGATTCTCAATTCTAGGCCTCTACACCCGATGTCTTCCTTACCTGAAGATCTTGATGTATTAACTCCTGGCCATTTTCTTATAGGAGCTCCTTTATTGGCGTTGCCAGAAACCGATCTTAGTGATATTCCGTCAAGTCGCCTGACTCGTTGGCAGCTCTTAAGAAGATCGATTTCAGATTTTTGGAATCGCTGGAGACACGATTACCTGAATTGTTTACAGCAAAGAGTAAAATGGACTTTGGGTACTCCTAATCTATCCCCTGGTACTCTGGTATTATTAAAGGATCCCAACATGTGTTTCCTTGAGACGACGGGATAATAAGAGTAGTGAAAATCAGAACCTTAACTGGAGATTACATAAGACCAGTTTCGAAATTAGCTCCATTACTTCCTACAGCTGAGCCGCATTGATCCTGAAAATTTAAAAAATAAGTTTTGGTGGGGGGTAATGTTAAAGCCGTTCTCCTTAACAAAATTTTATTTCGTTTTTTTTTTCTCTTATAAGTTATCCATTTATTATATTTGAGTATAGAGGAGTTTATTTTATTGTAAATTAATTTAATAAGTTATGATTTTATTGAAACGAGAAAAGAAAATGTTTTGTTAAATAATAATTTAGATGTAGTATATTTACAACTTTAGAATTAGGTAGCCTGGAGTTCTCAGTGCTTGTTAACGGATTGGGGATTAACTATCTTCAATTTCGTATTCCCGCGCCGTAATAGTCAGTTCCCTTTTAATTTTGCAAGAGAAGGAGCTTGCTCGTAGTGGCACCGAAAGATCGACAGATCGATAGTCAATCATCGATCTTCCACATCGACATCACAATCGCCGATTGTGCGCCAATAGTTCATCACCCCCCACCATTGGAACTGGACCTAGTCACGGTGATGGAAAGAGTTATTTTTCAGGAACGGTTACATTCTTTGTTCAGTGTACAGTGACTGAAACTGCTCCGTACGGAACTGGTAACAGTTAACAGTTACGGCTCTTGATTATTTAGCTTGACTTTTAAAAATTTTCAATATTTTTATTTATCTTTTGAATTATCAATAGTTAAAGAAAAAAAACCAAATCATGTATTTTATTAATTTTATTAGAGTAAGAGATTGTTTTCTTTCTATTGTTTAATTTACTTTTTTTCTTTTCCATTATTAACTTTGAATTGTTTATATTTTAATTTTTAGCAGTAGTCATTTATTTTCAATTATTTTTTTTTAAATATTTTTTGGTAAATCAACCATTTTAATTTTGTAAATCTCTCCTTTCAATTCCGTTAGTTTGGTTATTTTTCTATTTTTCTCCACATAATTTAATACCTATTCTTTTCACTCGTAATTAATTCTTATTAGATGCTCAAAATAACGTAATACGGGTGTACGTGTTTAAGATTAAAATAAGATGAATTGAAGACCATTTACAAACACCTAGGGATTAAATTGTTTGAAAAAATATGCTAGTCGAATTCTACTTGAAAAAAGATGAATCGAAGCCTAATTGGAGAATATTATGGTTTTGAAATGTGGAGAATAAATAAGGTATGACATTTTATAACTCATTGGGGTTAGACAATTGAATATATTTTCATTCCTCTTCTAGTAATTTCTCCCAAAGTTTTAGAATGGGTATAACCATTTGAATATGCATATGGTGTTTGAAGAAATATGCATGTGTAATTCTACTTGAATAACAAGAATCGAAGAGTAATTGAAGAATATTATCATGTGTAGTATGGCGGAGAAATAAGGTAGATTATTTTATAATTTATGTTAGTTAAAATAATAAACGTATTATCATTCATTTTTAATATAGTCTCTCAAGGAAGCGTTACTCTAATTTTAACATAAAATTAGATGAATTGAAGACCATATACAAACACCTAGGGATTAAATTGTTTGAAAAAATATGCTAGTCGAATTCTACTTGAAAAAAGATGAATCGAAGCCTAATTGGAGAATATTATGGTTTTGAAATGTGGAGAATAAATAAGATATGACGTTTTATAATTCATTGGGGTTAGACAAGTGAATATATTTTCATTCCTCTTCTAGTAACTTCTCTCAAAGTTTTAGAATGGGTATAATCATGAATAGCTTTACATGAAGCGATCAAAAAAGAAATTTACACATCATGTTTTTATAAATAAAAGAAAAGGTATGAATTGCAGTCCCTTGCATTTAATTACAAGGCGGAAATAAGAAAACAACTAAAGCAATCGGGAACTATTCAGCGTACTAAATCATGTGCAGGATATAATTAAAGAACGTGAGCTTTACTGGTACAGTTATGATTGTAGAATGGTAGAACAGCGTCTAGCAAGGTGGACATTGGAGGCTAGATCAAAGGGGCAGCGACCAGTTGGCAGGCCGAGAACCACAAACATCCAGTCAATGGAGCGCCTGGAGAACAAAAGTGGCTCGTCCTTGGTAGGAAGAAAAAGAATCGAACAATAAAGGGATACCTACAGAAGATGGGTCAAACTAACTCCGCGCTTAACAGTTCAAAGGAGATATAAAAGGAAGAAGAAGAATTTATATATTTATAAAAACCTGTTGTGCTAATACTTTTCACCATCGCTGTAGAATATTTAACATCACATCGTGTATTTTTAAGAAATTTAAAAAGCTGGTTATATGTGTTGCTAGGGAAAGTGAACGTATCCGTGGTTTTAAAAATTTAATATACATAAAAAATTTATAAATCGAAAACGCAGTTTAATTAAAACTTCAAGAAGTAGACAGCAAAAAACATACAGCCCAATTCAACTTAAATATGATGAATGGAAAACATCTTAAAGAACCGAGGGGTGTACGTGTTTGAAGAAATATGCATGTGTGATTGATGTGATACTAGAATAACAAGAATCGAAGACTAATTAAAGAATGTTATCACGTGTAGTATGGCGGAGAAATAAGGTAGGCTATTTTATAATTTATGTGAGTTAAAATAATAAATGTATTCTCATTCATTTTTAATATAGTCTCTCAAGGAAGTGTTACTCTATTTTTAACGTAAAATAAGATGAATTGAAGACCATTTACAAAAACCTAGGGATTAAATTGTTTGAAAAAAATATGCTAGTCCAATTAGACTTGAAAAAAGATGAATCGACGCCTAATTGGAGAATATTATGGCTTTGAAATGTGGAGAATAAATAAGGTATGACATTTTATAATTCATTGGGGTTATAAAATTGAATATATTTTCATTCCTCTTCTAGTAATTTCTCTCAAAGTTTTAGAATGGGTATAATCATGAATAGCTTTACATGCAGCGATCATAAAAGTAATTTACACATCATGTTTTTATAAATAAAAAAAAAGGTATGAATTTCAGTCCCTTGAATTTAATTACAAGGCAGAAATAAGAAATAAACTAAAGGATTCGGGAACTACTCAGCGTACTATGTAAATCATGTGCAGGATATAATTAAAGAACGTGAGCTTAACTGGTACAGTTATGATTGTAGAATGGTAGAACAGCGTCTAGCAAGGTGGACATTGGAGGCTAGATCAAAGGGGCAGCGACCAGTTGGCAGGCCGAGAACCACAAACATCCAGTCAATGGAGCGCCTCGAGAGCAAAAGCGGCTCGTCCTTGGTAGGAAGAAAAAGAATCGCACAATAAAGGGATACCTACAGAAGATGGGTCAAACTAACTCCGCGCTTAACAGCTCGAAGGAGATATAAAAGAAAGAAGAAGATTTTATATATTTATAAAAACCTGTTGTGCTAATACTTTTCACCATCGCTGTAGAATATTTAACATCACATCGTGTATTTTTAAGAAATTTAAAACGCTGGTTATATGTGTTGCTAGGGAAAGTGAACGTATCCGTGGTTTTAAAAATTTAAGATCCATAAAAAATTTATAAATCGAAAACGCAGTTTAATAAAAACTTCAAGAAGTAGACAGCAAAAAACATACAGCCCAATTCAACTTAAATATGAAGAATGGAAAACATCATAAAGAACCGAGGGTGTACGTGTTTGAAGAAATATGCATGTGTGATTGATGTGATACTTGAATAACAAGAATCGAAGAGTAATTAAAGAATGTTATCACGTGTAGTATGGCGGAGAAATAAGGTAGGCTATTTTATAATTTATGTGAGTTAAAATAATAAATGTATTCTCATTCATTTTTAATATAGTCTCTCAAGGAAGTGTTACTCTATTTTTAACGTAAAATAAGATGATTGAAGACCATTTACAAAAACCTAGGGATTAAATTGTTTGAAAAAATATGCTAGTCCAATTAGACTTGAAAAAAGATGAATCGACGCCTAATTGGAGAATATTATGGCTTTGAAATGTGGAGAATAAATAAGGTATGACATTTTTTAATTCATTGGGGTTATAAAATTGAATATATTTTTATTCCTCTTCTAGTAATTTCTCTCAAAGTTTTAGAATGGGTATAATTATGAATAGCTTTACATGCAGCGATCATAAAAGTAATTTACACATCATGTTTTTATAAATAAAAAAAAAGGTATAAATTTCAGTCCCTTGAATTTAATTACAAGGCAGAAATAAGAAATAAACTAAAGGATTCGGGAACTACTCAGCGTACTATGTAAATCATGTGCAGGATATAATTAAAGAACGTGAGCTTAACTGGTACAGTTATGATTGTAGAATGGTAGAACAGCGTCTAGCAAGGTGGACATTGGAGGCTAGATCAAAGGGGCAGCGACCAGTTGGCAGGCCGAGAACCACAAACATCCAGTCAATGGAGCGCCTCGAGAGCAAAAGCGGCTCGTCCTTGGTAGGAAGAAAAAGAATCGCACAATAAAGGGATACCTACAGAAGATGGGTCAAACTAACTCTGCGCTTAACAGCTCGAAGGAGATATAAAAGAAAGAAGAAGAATTTATATATTTATAAAAACCTGTTGTGCTAATACTTTTCACCATCGCTGTAGAATATTTAACATCACATCGTGTATTTTTAAGAAATTTAAAAAGCTGGTTACATGTGTTGCTAGGGAAAGTGAACGTATCCGTGGTTTTAAAAATTTAAGATCCATAAAAAATTTATAAATCGAAAACGCAGTTTAATTAAAACTTCAAGAAGTAGACAGCAAAAAACATACAGCCCAATTCAACTTAAATATGATGAATGGAAAACATCTTAAAAAACCGAGGGGTGTACGTGTTTGAAGAAATATGCATGTGTGATTGATGTGATACTAGAATAACAAGAATCGAAGAGTAATTAAAGAATGTTATCACGTGTAGTATGGCGGAGAAATAAGGTAGGCTATTTTATAATTTATGTGAGTTAAAATTATAAATGTATTCTCATTCATTTTTAATATAGTCTCTCAAGGAAGTGTTACTCTATTTTTAACGTAAAATAAGATGAATTGAAGACCATTTACAAAAACCTAGGGATTAAATTGTTTGAAAAAATATGCTAGAAATGGGTACAATCATGAATAGCTTTACATGCAGCGATCATAAAAGTAATTTACACATCATGTTTTTATAAATGAAAAAAAAAAATTATGAATTTCAGTCCCTTGAATTTAATTACAAGGCAGAAATAAGAAATAAACAAAAGGATTCGGGAACTACTCAGCGTACTATGTAAATCATGTGCAGGATATAATTAAAGAACATGAGCTTAACTGGTACAGTTATGATTGTAGAATAGTAGAACAGCGTCTAGCAAGGTGGACATTGGAGGCTAGATCAAAGGGGCAGCGACCAGTTGGCAGGCCGAGAACCACAAACATCCAGTCAATGGAGCGCCTCGAGAGCAAAAGCGGCTCGTCCTTGGTAGGAAGAAAAAGAATCGCACAATAAAGGGATACCTACAGAAGATGGGTCAAACTAACTCCGCGCTTAACAGCTCGAAGGAGATATAAAAGAAAGAAGAAGAATTTATATATTTACAAAAACCTGTTGTGCTAATACTTTTCACCATCGCTGTAGAATATTTATCATCACATCGTATATTTTTAAGAAATTTAAAAAGCTGGTTATATGTGTTGCTAGGGAAAGTGAACGTATCCGTGGTTTTAAAAATTTAAGATCCATAAAAAATTTATAAATCGAAAACGCAGTTTAATAAAAACTTCAAGAAGTAGACAGCAAAAAACATACAGCCCAATTCAACTTAAATATGAAGAATGGAAAACATCATAAAGAACCGAGGGTGTACGTGTTTGAAGAAATATGCATGTGTGATTGATGTGATACTTGAATAACAAGAATCGAAGAGTAATTAAAGAATGTTATCACGTGTAGTATGGCGGAGAAATAAGGTAGGCTATTTTATAATTTATGTGAGTTAAAATAATAAATGTATTCTCATTCATTTTTAATATAGTCTCTCAAGGAAGTGTTACTCTATTTTTAACGTAAAATAAGATGATTGAAGACCATTTACAAAAACCTAGGGATTAAATTGTTTGAAAAAATATGCTAGTCCAATTAGACTTGAAAAAAGATGAATCGACGCCTAATTGGAGAATATTATGGCTTTGAAATGTGGAGAATAAATAAGGTATGACATTTTTTAATTCATTGGGGTTATAAAATTGAATATATTTTTATTCCTCTTCTAGTAATTTCTCTCAAAGTTTTAGAATGGGTATAATTATGAATAGCTTTACATGCAGCGATCATAAAAGTAATTTACACATCATGTTTTTATAAATAAATAAAAAGGTATAAATTTCAGTCCCTTGAATTTAATTACAAGGCAGAAATAAGAAATAAACTAAAGGATTCGGGAACTACTCAGCGTACTATGTAAATCATGTGCAGGATATAATTAAAGAACGTGAGCTTAACTGGTACAGTTATGATTGTAGAATGGTAGAACAGCGTCTAGCAAGGTGGACATTGGAGGCTAGATCAAAGGGGCAGCGACCAGTTGGCAGGCCGAGAACCACAAACATCCAGTCAATGGAGCGCCTCGAGAGCAAAAGCGGCTCGTCCTTGGTAGGAAGAAAAAGAATCGCACAATAAAGGGATACCTACAGAAGATGGGTCAAACTAACTCTGCGCTTAACAGCTCGAAGGAGATATAAAAGAAAGAAGAAGAATTTATATATTTATAAAAACCTGTTGTGCTAATACTTTTCACCATCGCTGTAGAATATTTAACATCACATCGTGTATTTTTAAGAAATTTAAAAAGCTGGTTACATGTGTTGCTAGGGAAAGTGAACGTATCCGTGGTTTTAAAAATTTAAGATCCATAAAAAATTTATAAATCGAAAACGCAGTTTAATTAAAACTTCAAGAAGTAGACAGCAAAAAACATACAGCCCAATTCAACTTAAATATGATGAATGGAAAACATCTTAAAAAACCGAGGGGTGTACGTGTTTGAAGAAATATGCATGTGTGATTGATGTGATACTAGAATAACAAGAATCGAAGAGTAATTAAAGAATGTTATCACGTGTAGTATGGCGGAGAAATAAGGTAGGCTATTTTATAATTTATGTGAGTTAAAATAATAAATGTATTCTCATTCATTTTTAATATAGTCTCTCAAGGAAGTGTTACTCTATTTTTAACGTAAAATAAGATGAATTGAAGACCATTTACAAAAACATAGGGATTAAATTGTTTGAAAAAATATGCTAGAAATGGGTACAATCATGAATAGCTTTACATGCAGCGATCATAAAAGTAATTTACACATCATGTTTTTATAAATGAAAAAAAAAAATTATGAATTTCAGTCCCTTGAATTTAATTACAAGGCAGAAATAAGAAATAAACAAAAGGATTCGGGAACTACTCAGCGTACTATGTAAATCATGTGCAGGATATAATTAAAGAACATGAGCTTAACTGGTACAGTTATGATTGTAGAATAGTAGAACAGCGTCTAGCAAGGTGGACATTGGAGGCTAGATCAAAGGGGCAGCGACCAGTTGGCAGGCCGAGAACCACAAACATCCAGTCAATGGAGCGCCTCGAGAGCAAAAGCGGCTCGTCCTTGGTAGGAAGAAAAAGAATCGCACAATAAAGGGATACCTACAGAAGATGGGTCAAACTAACTCCGCGCTTAACAGCTCGAAGGAGATATAAAAGAAAGAAGAAGAATTTATATATTTACAAAAACCTGTTGTGCTAATACTTTTCACCATCGCTGTAGAATATTTATCATCACATCGTATATTTTTAAGAAATTTAAAAAGCTGGTTATATGTGTTGCTAGGGAAAGTGAACGTATCCGTGGTTTTAAAAATTTAAGATCCATAAAAAATTTATAAATCGAAAACGCAGTTTAATTAAAACTTCAAGAAGTAGACAGCAAAAAACATACAGCCCAATTCAACTTAAATATGATGAATGGAAAACATCTTAAAGAACCGAGGGGTGTACGTGTTTGAAGAAATATGCATGTGTAATTGATGTGATACTAGAATAACAAGAATCGAAGAGTAATTAAAGAATGTTATCACGTGTAGTATGGCGGAGAAATAAGGTAGGCTTTTTTATAATTTATGTGAGTTAAAATAATAAATGAATTCCCATTCATTTTTAATATAGTTTCTCAAGGAAGCGTTACTCTATTTTTAACGTATAATAAGATGAATTGAAGACCATTTACAAAAACCTAGGGATTAAATTGTTTGAAAAAATATGCTAGTCCAATTAGACTTGAAAAAAGATGAATCGACGCCTAATTGGAGAATATTATGGCTTTGAAATGTGGAGAATAAATAAGGTATGACATTTTATAATTCATTGGGGTTATAAAATTGAATATATTTTCATTCCTCTTCTTGTAATTTCTCTCAAAGTTTTAGAATGGGTATAATCATGAATAGCTTTACATGCAGCGATCATAAAAGTAATTTACACATCATGTTTTTATAAATAAAAAAAAAGGTATGAATTTCAGTCCCTTGAATTTAATTACAAGGCAGAAATAAGAAATAAACTAAAGGATTCGGGAACTACTCAGCGTACTATGTAAATCATGTGCAGGATATAATTAAAGAACGTGAGCTTAACTGGTACAGTTATGATTGTAGAATGGTAGAACAGCGTCTAGCAAGGTGGACATTGGAGGCTAGATCAAAGGGGCAGCGACCAGTTGGCAGGCCGAGAACCACAAACATCCAGTCAATGGAGCGCCTCGAGAGCCAAAGCGGCTCGTCCTTGGTAGGAAGAAAAAGAATCGCACAATAAAGGGATACCTACAGAAGATGGGTCAAACTAACTCCGCGCTAAACAGCTCGAAGGAGATATAAAAGAAAGAAGAAGAATTTATATATTTATAAAAACCTGTTGTGCAAATGCTTTTCACCATCGCTGTAGAATATTTAACATCACATCGTGTATTTTTAAGAAATTTAAAAAACTAGTTGTATGTGTTGCTAGGGAAAGTGAACGTATCCGTGGTTTTAAAAATTTAAGATCCATAAAAAATTTATAAATCGAAAACGCAGTTTAACTAAAACTTCTAGAAGTAGACAGCAAAAAACATACAGCCCAATTCAACTTAAATATGATGAATGGAAAACATCTTAAAGAACTGAGGGGTGTACGTGTTTGAATAAATATGCATGTGTGATTGATGTGATACTAGAATAACAAGAATCGAAGACTAATTAAAGAATGTTATCACGTGTAGTATGGCGGAGAAATAGGGTAGGCTATTTTATAATTTATGTGAGTTAAAATAATAAATGTATTCTCATTCATTTTTAATATAGTCTCTCAAGGAAGTGTTACTCTATTTTTAAGGTAAAATAAGATGAATTGAAGACCATTTACAAAAACCTAGGGATTAAATTGTTTGAAAAAATATGCTAGTCGAATTCGACTTGAAAAAAAGATGAATCGACGCCTAATAGGAGAATATTATGGCTTTGAAATGTGGAGAATAAATAAGGTATGACATTTTATAATTCATTGGGGTTATAAAATTGAATATATTTTCATTCCTCTTCTTGTAATTTCTCTCAAAGTTTTAGAATGGTTATAATCATGAATAGCTTTACATGCAGCGATCATAAAAGTAATTTACACATCATGTTTTTATAAATAAAAAAAAAAGGTATGAATTTCAGTCCCTTGAATTTAATTACAAGGCAGAAATAAGAAATAAACTAAAGGATTCGGGAACTACTCAGCGTACTATGTAAATCATGTGCAGGATATAATTAAAGAACGTGAGCTTAACTGGTACAGTTATGATTGTAGAATGGTAGAACAGCGTCTAGCAAGGTGGACATTGGAGGCTAGATCAAAGGGGCAGCGACCAGTTGGCAGGCCGAGAACCACAAACATCCAGTCAATGGAGCGCCTCGAGAGCAAAAGCGGCTCGTCCTTGGTAGGAAGAAAAAGAATCGAACAATAAAGGGATACCTACAGAAGATGGGTCAAACTAACTCCGCGCTTAACAGTTCAAAGGAGATATAAAAGGAAGAAGAAGAATTTATATATTTATAAAAACCTGTTGTGCTAATACTTTTCACCATCGCTGTAGAATATTTAACATCACATCGTGTATTTTTAAGAAATTTAAAAAGCTGGTTACATGTGTTGCTAGGGAAAGTGAACGTATCCGTGGTTTTAAAAATTTAAGATCCATAAAAAATTTATAAATCGAAAACGCGGTTTAATTAAAACTTCAAGAAGTAGACAGCAAAAAACATACAGCCCAATTCAACTTAAATATGATGAATGGAAAACATCTTAAAGAACCGAGGGGTGTACGTGTTTGAAGAAATATGCATGTGTGATTGATGTGATACTAGAATAACAAGAATCGAAGACTAATTAAAGAATGTTATCACGTGTAGTATGGCGGAGAAATAAGGTAGGCTATTTTATAATTTATGTGAGTTAAAATAATAAATGTATTCTCATTCATTTTTAATATAGTCTCTCAAGGAAGTGTTACTCTATTTTTAACGTAAAATAAGATGAATTGAAGACCATTTACAAAAACCTAGGGATTAAATTGTTTGAAAAAAATATGCTAGTCCAATTAGACTTGAAAAAAGATGAATCGACGCCTAATTGGAGAATATTATGGCTTTGAAATGTGGAGAATAAATAAGGTATGACATTTTATAATTCATTGGGGTTATAAAATTGAATATATTTTCATTCCTCTTCTAGTAATTTCTCTCAAAGTTTTAGAATGGGTATAATCATGAATAGCTTTACATGCAGCGATCATAAAAGTAATTTACACATCATGTTTTTATAAATAAAAAAAAAGGTATGAATTTCAGTCCCTTGAATTTAATTACAAGGCAGAAATAAGAAATAAACTAAAGGATTCGGGAACTACTCAGCGTACTATGTAAATCATGTGCAGGTTATAATTAAAGAACGTGAGCTTAACTGGTACAGTTATGATTGTAGAATGGTAGAACAGCGTCTAGCAAGGTCGACATTGGAGGCTAGATCAAAGGGGCAGCGACCAGTTGGCAGGCCGAGAACCACAAACATCCAGTCAATGGAGCGCCTCGAGAGCAAAAGCGGCTCGTCCTTGGTAGGAAGAAAAAGAATCGCACAATAAAGGGATACCTACAGAAGATGGGTCAAACTAACTCCGCGCTTAACAGCTCGAAGGAGATATAAAAGAAAGAAGAAGATTTTATATATTTATAAAAACCTGTTGTGCTAATACTTTTCACCATCGCTGTAGAATATTTAACATCACATCGTGTATTTTTAAGAAATTTAAAACGCTGGTTATATGTGTTGCTAGGGAAAGTGAACGTATCCGTGGTTTTAAAAATTTAAGATCCATAAAAAATTTATAAATCGAAAACGCAGTTTAATTAAAACTTCAAGAAGTAGACAGCAAAAAACATACAGCCCAATTCAACTTAAATATGAAGAATGGAAAACATCTTAAAGAACCGAGGGGTGTACGTGTTTGAAGAAATATGCATGTGTGATTGATGTGATACTTGAATAACAAGAATCGAAGAGTAATTAAAGAATGTTATCACGTGTAGTATGGCGGAGAAATAAGGTAGGCTATTTTATAATTTATGTGAGTTAAAATAATAAATGTATTCTCATTCATTTTTAATATAGTCTCTCAAGGAAGTGTTACTCTATTTTTAACGTATAATAAGATGAATTGAAGACCATTTACAAAAACCTAGGGATTAAATTGTTTGAAAAAATATGCTAGTCCAATTAGACTTGAAAAAAGATGAATCGACGCCTAATTGGAGAATATTATGGCTTTGAAATGTGGAGAATAAATAAGGTATGACATTTTATAATTCATTGGGGTTATAAAATTGAATATATTTTCATTCCTCTTCTAGTAATTTCTCTCAAAGTTTTAGAATGGGTATAATCATGAATAGCTTTACATGCAGCGATCATAAAAGTAATTTACACATCATGTTTTTATAAATAAAAAAAAAGGTATAAATTTCAGTCCCTTGAATTTAATTACAAGGCAGAAATAAGAAATAAACTAAAGGATTCGGGAACTACTCAGCGTACTATGTAAATCATGTGCAGGATATAATTAAAGAACGTGAGCTTAACTGGTACAGTTATGATTGTAGAATGGTAGAACAGCGTCTAGCAAGGTGGACATTGGAGGCTAGATCAAAGGGGCAGCGACCAGTTGGCAGGCCGAGAACCACAAACATCCAGTCAATGGAGCGCCTCGAGAGCAAAAGCGGCTCGTCCTTGGTAGGAAGAAAAAGAATCGCACAATAAGGGGATAACTACAGAAGATGGGTCAAACTAACTCCGCTCTTAAAAGCTCGAAGGAGATATAAAAGAAAGAAAAAGAATTTATATATTTATAAAAACCTGTTGTGCTAATACTTTTCACCATCGCTGTAGAATATTTAACATCACATCGTGTATTTTTAAGAAATTTAAAAAGCTGGTTATATGTGTTGCTAGGGAAAGTGAACGTATCCGTGGTTTTAAAAATTTAAGATCCATAAAAAATTTATAAATCGAAAACGCAGTTTAATTAAAACTTCAAGAAGTAGACAGCAAAAAACATACAGCCCAATTCAACTTAAATATGATGAATGGAAAACATCTTAAAGAACCGAGGGGTGTACGTGTTTGAAGAAATATGCATGTGTAATTGATGTGATACTAGAATAACAAGAATCGAAGAGTAATTAAAGAATGTTATCACGTGTAGTATGGCGGAGAAATAAGGTAGGCTATTTTATAATTTATGTGAGTTAAAATAATAAATGAATTCCCATTCATTTTTAATATAGTTTCTCAAGGAAGTGTTACTCTATTTTTAACGTATAATAAGATGAATTGAAGACTGTTTACAAACACCTGGGGATTAAATTGTTTAAAAAAATATGCTAGTCGAATTCTACTTGAAAAAAGATGAATCGACGCCAAATTGGAGAATATTATGGTTTTGAAATGTGGAGAATAAATAAAATATGACATTTTATAATTCATTGGGGTTAGAACATTGAATATATTTTCATTCCTCTTCTAGTAATTTCTCTCAAAGTTGTAGAATGGGTATAACCATGAATAGCTTTACATGCTGCGATCAAAAAAGTTATTTACACATAACGTTTTTATAAATAAAAAAAAATTTATGAATTTCAGACCCTTGAATTTAATTACAAGGCAGAAATTAGAAATAATCTACAGGATTCGGGAACTACTCAGCGTACTATGTAAATCATGTGCAGGATATAATTAAAGAACGTGAGCTTAACTGGTACAGTTATGATTGTAGAATGGTAGAACAGCGTCTAGAAAGGTGGACATTGGAGGCTAGATCAAAGGGGCAGCGACCAGTTGGCAGGCCGAGAACCACAAACATCCAGTCAATGGAGCGCCTCGAGAGCAAAAGCGGCTCGTCGTTGGTAGGAAGAAAAAGAATCGCACAATAAAGGGATACCTACAGAAGATGGGTCAAACTAACTCCGCGCTTAACAGCTCGAAGGAGATATAAAAGAAAGAAGAAGAATTTATATATTTATAAAAACCTGTTGTGCTAATACTTTTCACCATCGCTGTAGAATATTTAACATCACATCGTGTATTTTTAAGAAATTTAAAAAGCTGGTTATATGTGTTGCTAGGGAAAGTGAACGTATCCGTGGTTTTAAAAATTTAAGATCCATAAAAAATTTATAAATCGAAAACGCAGTTTAATTAAAACTTCAAGAAGTAGACAGCAAAAAACATACAGCCCAATTCAACTTAAATATGATGAATGGAAAACATCTTAAAGAACCGAGGGTTGTACGTGTTTGAAGAAATATGCATGTGTAATTGATGTGATACTAGAATAACAAGAATCGAAGAGTAATTAAAGAATGTTATCACGTGTAGTATGGCGGAGAAATAAGGTAGGCTATTTTATAATTTATGTGAGTTAAAATAATAAATGTATTCTCATTCATTTTTAATATAGTCTCTCAAGGAAGTGTTACTCTATTTTTAACGTAAAATAAGATGATTGAAGACCATTTACAAAAACCTAGGGATTAAATTGTTTGAAAAAATATGCTAGTCCAATTAGACTTGAAAAAAGATGAATCGACGCCTAATTGGAGAATATTATGGCTTTGAAATGTGGAAAATAAATAAGGTATGACATTTTTTAATTCATTGGGGTTATAAAATTGAATATATTTTCATTCCTCTTCTTGTAATTTCTCTCAAAGTTTTAGAATGGGTATAATCATGAATAGCTTTACATGCAGCGATCATAAAAGTAATTTACACATCATGTTTTTATAAATAAAAAAAAAGGTATGAATTTCAGACCCTTGAATTTAATTACAAGGCAGAAATAAGAAATAAACTAAAGGATTCGGGAACTACTCAGCGTACTATGTAAATCATGTGCAGGATATAATTAAAGAACGTGAGCTTAACTGGTACAGTTATGATTGTAGAATGGTAGAACAGCGTCTAGCAAGGTGGACATTGGAGGCTAGATCAAAGGGGCAGCGACCAGTTGGCAGGCCGAGAACCACAAACATCCAGTCAATGGAGCGCCTCGAGAGCAAAAGCGGCTCGTCCTTGGTAGGAAGAAAAAGAATCGCACAATAAAGGGATACCTACAGAAGATGGGTCAAACTAACTCCGCGCTTAACAGCTCGAAGGAGATATAAAAGAAAGAAGAAGAATTTATATATTTATAAAAACCTGTTGTGCTAATACTTTTCACCATCGCTGTAAATTATTTAACATCACATCGTGTATTTTTAGGAAATTTAAAAAGCTGGTTATATGTGTTGCTAGGGAAAGTGAACGTATCCGTGGTTTTAAAAATTTAAGATCCATAAAAAATTTATAAATCGAAAACGCAGTTTAATTAAAACTTCAAGAAGTAGACAGCAAAAAACATACAGCCCAATTCAACTTAAATATGATGAATGGAAAACATCTTAAAGAACCGAGGGGTGTACGTGTTTGAAGAAATATGCATGTGTGATTGATGTGATACTTGAATAACAAGAATCGAAGAGTAATTAAAAATGTTATCACGTGTAGTATGGCGGAGAAATAAGGTAGGCTATTTTATAATTTGTGTGAGTTAAAATTATAAATGTATTCTCATTCATTTTTAATATAGTCTCTCAAGGAAGTGTTACTCTATTTTTAACGTAAAATAAGATGAATTGAAGACCATTTACAAAAACCTAGGGATTAAATTGTTTGAAAAAATATGCTAGTCCAATTAGACTTGAAAAAAGATGAATCGACGCCTAATTGGAGAATATTATGGCTTTGAAATGTGGAGAATAAATAAGGTATGACATTTTATAATTCATTGGGGTTATAAAATTGAATATATTTTCATTCCTCTTCTAGTAATTTCTCTCAAAGTTTTAGAATGGGTATAATCATGAATAGCTTTACATGCAGCGATCATAAAAGTAATTTACACATCATGTATTTATAAATTAAAAAAAAATGTATGAATTTTAGTCCCTTGAATTTAATTACAAGGCAGAAATAAGAAATAAACAAAAGGATTCGGGAACTACTCAGCGTACTATGTAAATCATGTGCAGGATATAATTAAAGAACGTGAGCTTAACTGGTACAGTTATGATTGTAGAATGGTAGAACAGCGTCTAGCAAGGTGGACATTGGAGGCTAGATCAAAGGGGCAGCGACCAGTTGGCAGGCCGAGAACCACAAACATCCAGTCAATGGAGCGCCTCGAGAGCAAAAGCGGCTCGTCCTTGGTAGGAAGAAAAAGAATCGCACAATAAAGGGATACCTACAGAAGATGGGTCAAACTAACTCCGCGCTTAACAGCTCGAAGGAGATATAAAAGAAAGAAGAAGAATTTATATATTTATAAAAACCTGTTGTGCTAATACTTTTCACCATCGCTGTAAATTATTTAACATCACATCGTGTATTTTTAGGAAATTTAAAAAGCTGGTTATATGTGTTGCTAGGGAAAGTGAACGTATCCGTGGTTTTAAAAATTTAAGATCCATAAAAAATTTATAAATCGAAAACGCAGTTTAATTAAAACTTCAAGAAGTAGACAGCAAAAAACATACAGCCCAATTCAACTTAAATATGATGAATGGAAAACATCTTAAAAACCGAGGGGTGTACGTGTTTGAAGAAATATGCATGTGTGATTGATGTGATACTTGAATAACAAGAATCGAAGAGTAATTAAAGAATGTTATCACGTGTAGTATGGCGGAGAAATAAGGTAGGCTATTTTATAATTTATGTGAGTTAAAATAATAAATGTATTCTCATTCATTTTTAATATAGTCTCTCAAGGAAGGGTTACACTATTTTTTACGTAAAATAAGATGAATTGAAGACCTTTTACAAAAACCTAGGGATTAAATTGTTTGAAAAAATATGCTAGTCCAATTAGACTTGAAAAAAGATGAATCGACGCCTAATTAGAGAATATTATGGTTTTGAAATGTGGAGAATAAATAAGGTATGACATTTTATAATTCATTGGGGTTATAAAATTGAATATATTTTCATTCCTCTTCTAGTAATTTCTCTCAAAGTTTTAGAATGGGTATAATCATGAATAGCTTTACATGCAGCGATCATAAAAAAAATTTACACATCATGTTTTTATAAATAAAAAAAAATGTATGAATTTCAGTCCCTTGAATTTAATTACAAGGCAGAAATAAGAAATAAACAAAAGGATTCGGGAACTACTCAGCGTACTATGTAAATCATGTGCAGGATATAATTAAAGAACGTGAGCTTAACTGGTACAGTTATGATTGTAGAATGGTAGAAAAGCGTCTAGCAAGGTGGACATTGGAGGCTAGATCAAAGAGGCAGCGACCAGTTGGCAGGCCGAGAACCACAAACATCCAGTCAATGGAGCGCCTCGAGAGCAAAAGCGGCTCGTCCTTGGTAGGAAGAAAAACAATCGCACAATAAAGGGATACCTACAGAAGATGGGTCAAACTAACTCCGCGCTTAACAGCTCGAAGGAGATATAAAAGAAAGAAGAAGAATTTATATATTTATAAAAACCTGTTGTGCTAATACTTTTCACCATCGCTGTAGAATATTTAACATCACATCGTGTATTTTTAAGAAATTTAAAAAGCTGGTTATATGTGTTGCTAGGGAAAGTGAACGTATCCGTGGTTTTAAAAATTTAAGATCCATAAAAAATTTATAAATCGAAAACGCAGTTTAATTAAAACTTCAAGAAGTAGACAGCAAAAAACATACAGCCCAATTCAACTTAAATATGATGAATGGAAAACATCTTAAAGAACCGAGGGGTGTACGTGTTTGAAGAAATATGCATGTGTGATTGATGTGATACTTGAATAACAAGAATCGAAGAGTAATTAAAGAATGTTATCACGTGTAGTATGGCGGAGAAATAAGGTAGGCTATTTTATAATTTGTGTGAGTTAAAATAATAAATGTATTCTCATTCATTTTTAATATAGTCTCTCAAGGAAGTGTTACTCTATTTTTAACGTAAAATAAGATGAATTGAAGACCATTTACAAAACCTAGGGATTAAATTGTTTGAAAAAATATGCTAGTCGAATTCGACTTGAAAAAAGATGAATCGACGCCAAATTGGAGAATATTATGGTTTTGACATGTGGAGAATAAATAAGGTATGACATTTTATAATTCATTGGGGTTATAAAATTGAATATATTTTCATTCCTTTTCTAGTAATTTCTCTCAAAGTTTTAGAATGGGTATAATCATGAATAGCTTTACATGCAGCGATCATAAAAGTAATTTACACATCATGTTTTTATAAATAAAAAAAAAATGTATGAATTTCAGTCCCTTGAATTTAATTACAAGGCAGAAATAAGAAATAAACAAAAGGATTCGGGAACTACTTAGCGTACTATGTAAATCATGTGCAGGATATAATTAAAGAACGTGAGCTTAACTGGTACAGTTATGATTGTAGAATGGTAGAACAGCGTCTAGCAAGGTGGACATTGGAGGCTAGATCAAAGGGGCAGCGACCAGTTGGCAGGCCGAGAACCACAAACATCCAGTCAATGGAGCGCCTCGAGAGCAAAAGCGGCTCGTCCTTGGTAGGAAGAAAAACAATCGCACAATAAAGGGATACCTACAGAAGATGGGTCAAACTAACTCCGCGCTTAACAGCTCGAAGGAGATATAAAAGAAAGAAGAAGAATTTATATATTTATAAAAACCTGTTGTGCTAATACTTTTCACCATCGCTGTAGAATATTTAACATCACATCGTGTATTTTTAAGAAATTTAAAAAGCTCGTTATATGTGTTGCTAGGGAAAGTGAACGTATCCGTGGTTTTAAAAATTTAAGATCCATAAAAAATTTATAAATCGAAAACGCAGTTTAATTAAAACTTCAAGAAGTAGACAGCAAAAAACATACAGCCCAATTCAACTTAAATATGATGAATGGAAAACATCTTAAAGAACCGAGGGGTGTACGTGTTTGAAGAAATATGCATGTGTGATTGATGTGATACTAGAATAACAAGAATCGAAGAGTAATTAAAGAATGTTATCACGTGTAGTATGGCGGAGACATAAGGTAGGCTATTTTATAATTTGTGTGAGTTAAAATAATAAATGTATTCTCATTCATTTTTAATATAGTCTCTCAAGGAAGTGTTACTCTATTTTTAACGTAAAATAAGATGAATTGAAGACCATTTACAAAACCTAGGGATTAAATTGTTTGAAAAAATATGCTAGTCGAATTCGACTTGAAAAAAGATGAATCGACGCCAAATTGGAGAATATTATGGTTTTGACATGTGGAGAATAAATAAGGTATGACATTTTATAATTCATTGGGGTTATAAAATTGAATATATTTTCATTCCTTTTCTAGTAATTTCTCTCAAAGTTTTAGAATGGGTATAATCATGAATAGCTTTACATGCAGCGATCATAAAAGTAATTTACACATCATGTTTTTATAAATAAAAAAAAAATGTATGAATTTCAGTCCCTTGAATTTAATTACAAGGCAGAAATAAGAAATAAACAAAAGGATTCGGGAACTACTTAGCGTACTATGTAAATCATGTGCAGGATATAATTAAAGAACGTGAGCTTAACTGGTACAGTTATGATTGTAGAATGGTAGAACAGCGTCTAGCAAGGTGGACATTGGAGGCTAGATCAAAGGGGCAGCGACCAGTTGGCAGGCCGAGAACCACAAACATCCAGTCAATGGAGCGCCTCGAGAGCAAAAGCGGCTCGTCCTTGGTAGGAAGAAAAAGAATCGAACAATAAAGGGATACCTACAGAAGATGGGTCAAACTAACTCCGCGCTTAACAGTTCAAAGGAGATATAAAAGGAAGAAGAAGAATTTATATATTTATAAAAACCTGTTGTGCTAATACTTTTCACCATCGCTGTAGAATATTTAACATCACATCGTGTATTTTTAAGAAATTTAAAAAGCTGGTTACATGTGTTGCTAGGGAAAGTGAACGTATCCGTGGTTTTAAAAATTTAAGATCCATAAAAAATTTATAAATCGAAAACGCGGTTTAATTAAAACTTCAAGAAGTAGACAGCAAAAAACATACAGCCCAATTCAACTTAAATATGATGAATGGAAAACATCTTAAAGAACCGAGGGGTGTACGTGTTTGAAGAAATATGCATGTGTGATTGATGTGATACTAGAATAACAAGAATCGAAGACTAATTAAAGAATGTTATCACGTGTAGTATGGCGGAGAAATAAGGTAGGCTATTTTATAATTTATGTGAGTTAAAATAATAAATGTATTCTCATTCATTTTTAATATAGTCTCTCAAGGAAGTGTTACTCTATTTTTAACGTAAAATAAGATGAATTGAAGACCATTTACAAAAACCTAGGGATTAAATTGTTTGAAAAAAATATGCTAGTCCAATTAGACTTGAAAAAAGATGAATCGACGCCTAATTGGAGAATATTATGGCTTTGAAATGTGGAGAATAAATAAGGTATGACATTTTATAATTCATTGGGGTTATAAAATTGAATATATTTTCATTCCTCTTCTAGTAATTTCTCTCAAAGTTTTAGAATGGGTATAATCATGAATAGCTTTACATGCAGCGATCATAAAAGTAATTTACACATCATGTTTTTATAAATAAAAAAAAAGGTATGAATTTCAGTCCCTTGAATTTAATTACAAGGCAGAAATAAGAAATAAACTAAAGGATTCGGGAACTACTCAGCGTACTATGTAAATCATGTGCAGGTTATAATTAAAGAACGTGAGCTTAACTGGTACAGTTATGATTGTAGAATGGTAGAACAGCGTCTAGCAAGGTCGACATTGGAGGCTAGATCAAAGGGGCAGCGACCAGTTGGCAGGCCGAGAACCACAAACATCCAGTCAATGGAGCGCCTCGAGAGCAAAAGCGGCTCGTCCTTGGTAGGAAGAAAAAGAATCGCACAATAAAGGGATACCTACAGAAGATGGGTCAAACTAACTCCGCGCTTAACAGCTCGAAGGAGATATAAAAGAAAGAAGAAGATTTTATATATTTATAAAAACCTGTTGTGCTAATACTTTTCACCATCGCTGTAGAATATTTAACATCACATCGTGTATTTTTAAGAAATTTAAAACGCTGGTTATATGTGTTGCTAGGGAAAGTGAACGTATCCGTGGTTTTAAAAATTTAAGATCCATAAAAAATTTATAAATCGAAAACGCAGTTTAATTAAAACTTCAAGAAGTAGACAGCAAAAAACATACAGCCCAATTCAACTTAAATATGAAGAATGGAAAACATCTTAAAGAACCGAGGGGTGTACGTGTTTGAAGAAATATGCATGTGTGATTGATGTGATACTTGAATAACAAGAATCGAAGAGTAATTAAAGAATGTTATCACGTGTAGTATGGCGGAGAAATAAGGTAGGCTATTTTATAATTTATGTGAGTTAAAATAATAAATGTATTCTCATTCATTTTTAATATAGTCTCTCAAGGAAGTGTTACTCTATTTTTAACGTATAATAAGATGAATTGAAGACCATTTACAAAAACCTAGGGATTAAATTGTTTGAAAAAATATGCTAGTCCAATTAGACTTGAAAAAAGATGAATCGACGCCTAATTGGAGAATATTATGGCTTTGAAATGTGGAGAATAAATAAGGTATGACATTTTATAATTCATTGGGGTTATAAAATTGAATATATTTTCATTCCTCTTCTAGTAATTTCTCTCAAAGTTTTAGAATGGGTATAATCATGAATAGCTTTACATGCAGCGATCATAAAAGTAATTTACACATCATGTTTTTATAAATAAAAAAAAAGGTATAAATTTCAGTCCCTTGAATTTAATTACAAGGCAGAAATAAGAAATAAACTAAAGGATTCGGGAACTACTCAGCGTACTATGTAAATCATGTGCAGGATATAATTAAAGAACGTGAGCTTAACTGGTACAGTTATGATTGTAGAATGGTAGAACAGCGTCTAGCAAGGTGGACATTGGAGGCTAGATCAAAGGGGCAGCGACCAGTTGGCAGGCCGAGAACCACAAACATCCAGTCAATGGAGCGCCTCGAGAGCAAAAGCGGCTCGTCCTTGGTAGGAAGAAAAAGAATCGCACAATAAGGGGATAACTACAGAAGATGGGTCAAACTAACTCCGCTCTTAAAAGCTCGAAGGAGATATAAAAGAAAGAAAAAGAATTTATATATTTATAAAAACCTGTTGTGCTAATACTTTTCACCATCGCTGTAGAATATTTAACATCACATCGTGTATTTTTAAGAAATTTAAAAAGCTGGTTATATGTGTTGCTAGGGAAAGTGAACGTATCCGTGGTTTTAAAAATTTAAGATCCATAAAAAATTTATAAATCGAAAACGCAGTTTAATTAAAACTTCAAGAAGTAGACAGCAAAAAACATACAGCCCAATTCAACTTAAATATGATGAATGGAAAACATCTTAAAGAACCGAGGGGTGTACGTGTTTGAAGAAATATGCATGTGTAATTGATGTGATACTAGAATAACAAGAATCGAAGAGTAATTAAAGAATGTTATCACGTGTAGTATGGCGGAGAAATAAGGTAGGCTATTTTATAATTTATGTGAGTTAAAATAATAAATGAATTCCCATTCATTTTTAATATAGTTTCTCAAGGAAGTGTTACTCTATTTTTAACGTATAATGAGATGAATTGAAGACTGTTTACAAACACCTGGGGATTAAATTGTTTAAAAAAATATGCTAGTCGAATTCTACTTGAAAAAAGATGAATCGACGCCAAATTGGAGAATATTATGGTTTTGAAATGTGGAGAATAAATAAAATATGACATTTTATAATTCATTGGGGTTAGAACATTGAATATATTTTCATTCCTCTTCTAGTAATTTCTCTCAAAGTTGTAGAATGGGTATAACCATGAATAGCTTTACATGCTGCGATCAAAAAAGTTATTTACACATAACGTTTTTATAAATAAAAAAAAATTTATGAATTTCAGACCCTTGAATTTAATTACAAGGCAGAAATTAGAAATAATCTACAGGATTCGGGAACTACTCAGCGTACTATGTAAATCATGTGCAGGATATAATTAAAGACTGTGAGCTTAACTGGTACAGTTATGATTGTAGAATGGTAGAACAGCGTCTAGAAAGGTGGACATTGGAGGCTAGATCAAAGGGGCAGCGACCAGTTGGCAGGCCGAGAACCACAAACATCCAGTCAATGGAGCGCCTCGAGAGCAAAAGCGGCTCGTCGTTGGTAGGAAGAAAAAGAATCGCACAATAAAGGGATACCTACAGAAGATGGGTCAAACTAACTCCGCGCTTAACAGCTCGAAGGAGATATAAAAGAAAGAAGAAGAATTTATATATTTATAAAAACCTGTTGTGCTAATACTTTTCACCATCGCTGTAGAATATTTAACATCACATCGTGTATTTTTAAGAAATTTAAAAAGCTGGTTATATGTGTTGCTAGGGAAAGTGAACGTATCCGTGGTTTTAAAAATTTAAGATCCATAAAAAATTTATAAATCGAAAACGCAGTTTAATTAAAACTTCAAGAAGTAGACAGCAAAAAACATACAGCCCAATTCAACTTAAATATGATGAATGGAAAACATCTTAAAGAACCGAGGGTTGTACGTGTTTGAAGAAATATGCATGTGTAATTGATGTGATACTAGAATAACAAGAATCGAAGAGTAATTAAAGAATGTTATCACGTGTAGTATGGCGGAGAAATAAGGTAGGCTATTTTATAATTTATGTGAGTTAAAATAATAAATGTATTCTCATTCATTTTTAATATAGTCTCTCAAGGAAGTGTTACTCTATTTTTAACGTAAAATAAGATGATTGAAGACCATTTACAAAAACCTAGGGATTAAATTGTTTGAAAAAATATGCTAGTCCAATTAGACTTGAAAAAAGATGAATCGACGCCTAATTGGAGAATATTATGGCTTTGAAATGTGGAAAATAAATAAGGTATGACATTTTTTAATTCATTGGGGTTATAAAATTGAATATATTTTCATTCCTCTTCTTGTAATTTCTCTCAAAGTTTTAGAATGGGTATAATCATGAATAGCTTTACATGCAGCGATCATAAAAGTAATTTACACATCATGTTTTTATAAATAAAAAAAAAGGTATGAATTTCAGACCCTTGAATTTAATTACAAGGCAGAAATAAGAAATAAACTAAAGGATTCGGGAACTACTCAGCGTACTATGTAAATCATGTGCAGGATATAATTAAAGAACGTGAGCTTAACTGGTACAGTTATGATTGTAGAATGGTAGAACAGCGTCTAGCAAGGTGGACATTGGAGGCTAGATCAAAGGGGCAGCGACCAGTTGGCAGGCCGAGAACCACAAACATCCAGTCAATGGAGCGCCTCGAGAGCAAAAGCGGCTCGTCCTTGGTAGGAAGAAAAAGAATCGCACAATAAAGGGATACCTACAGAAGATGGGTCAAACTAACTCCGCGCTTAACAGCTCGAAGGAGATATAAAAGAAAGAAGAAGAATTTATATATTTATAAAAACCTGTTGTGCTAATACTTTTCACCATCGCTGTAAATTATTTAACATCACATCGTGTATTTTTAGGAAATTTAAAAAGCTGGTTATATGTGTTGCTAGGGAAAGTGAACGTATCCGTGGTTTTAAAAATTTAAGATCCATAAAAAATTTATAAATCGAAAACGCAGTTTAATTAAAACTTCAAGAAGTAGACAGCAAAAAACATACAGCCCAATTCAACTTAAATATGATGAATGGAAAACATCTTAAAGAACCGAGGGGTGTACGTGTTTGAAGAAATATGCATGTGTGATTGATGTGATACTTGAATAACAAGAATCGAAGAGTAATTAAAGAATGTTATCACGTGTAGTATGGCGGAGAAATAAGGTAGGCTATTTTATAATTTGTGTGAGTTAAAATTATAAATGTATTCTCATTCATTTTTAATATAGTCTCTCAAGGAAGTGTTACTCTATTTTTAACGTAAAATAAGATGAATTGAAGACCATTTACAAAAACCTAGGGATTAAATTGTTTGAAAAAATATGCTAGTCCAATTAGACTTGAAAAAAGATGAATCGACGCCTAATTGGAGAATATTATGGCTTTGAAATGTGGAGAATAAATAAGGTATGACATTTTATAATTCATTGGGGTTATAAAATTGAATATATTTTCATTCCTCTTCTAGTAATTTCTCTCAAAGTTTTAGAATGGGTATAATCATGAATAGCTTTACATGCAGCGATCATAAAAGTAATTTACACATCATGTATTTATAAATTAAAAAAAAATGTATGAATTTTAGTCCCTTGAATTTAATTACAAGGCAGAAATAAGAAATAAACAAAAGGATTCGGGAACTACTCAGCGTACTATGTAAATCATGTGCAGGATATAATTAAAGAACGTGAGCTTAACTGGTACAGTTATGATTGTAGAATGGTAGAACAGCGTCTAGCAAGGTGGACATTGGAGGCTAGATCAAAGGGGCAGCGACCAGTTGGCAGGCCGAGAACCACAAACATCCAGTCAATGGAGCGCCTCGAGAGCAAAAGCGGCTCGTCCTTGGTAGGAAGAAAAAGAATCGCACAATAAAGGGATACCTACAGAAGATGGGTCAAACTAACTCCGCGCTTAACAGCTCGAAGGAGATATAAAAGAAAGAAGAAGAATTTATATATTTATAAAAACCTGTTGTGCTAATACTTTTCACCATCGCTGTAAATTATTTAACATCACATCGTGTATTTTTAGGAAATTTAAAAAGCTGGTTATATGTGTTGCTAGGGAAAGTGAACGTATCCGTGGTTTTAAAAATTTAAGATCCATAAAAAATTTATAAATCGAAAACGCAGTTTAATTAAAACTTCAAGAAGTAGACAGCAAAAAACATACAGCCCAATTCAACTTAAATATGATGAATGGAAAACATCTTAAAGAACCGAGGGGTGTACGTGTTTGAAGAAATATGCATGTGTGATTGATGTGATACTTGAATAACAAGAATCGAAGAGTAATTAAAGAATGTTATCACGTGTAGTATGGCGGAGAAATAAGGTAGGCTATTTTATAATTTATGTGAGTTAAAATAATAAATGTATTCTCATTCATTTTTAATATAGTCTCTCAAGGAAGGGTTACACTATTTTTTACGTAAAATAAGATGAATTGAAGACCTTTTACAAAAACCTAGGGATTAAATTGTTTGAAAAAATATGCTAGTCCAATTAGACTTGAAAAAAGATGAATCGACGCCTAATTAGAGAATATTATGGTTTTGAAATGTGGAGAATAAATAAGGTATGACATTTTATAATTCATTGGGGTTATAAAATTGAATATATTTTCATTCCTCTTCTAGTAATTTCTCTCAAAGTTTTAGAATGGGTATAATCATGAATAGCTTTACATGCAGCGATCATAAAAAAAATTTACACATCATGTTTTTATAAATAAAAAAAAATGTATGAATTTCAGTCCCTTGAATTTAATTACAAGGCAGAAATAAGAAATAAACAAAAGGATTCGGGAACTACTCAGCGTACTATGTAAATCATGTGCAGGATATAATTAAAGAACGTGAGCTTAACTGGTACAGTTATGATTGTAGAATGGTAGAAAAGCGTCTAGCAAGGTGGACATTGGAGGCTAGATCAAAGAGGCAGCGACCAGTTGGCAGGCCGAGAACCACAAACATCCAGTCAATGGAGCGCCTCGAGAGCAAAAGCGGCTCGTCCTTGG
Organism: Aelia acuminata; assembly: GCA_911387785.2. Taxonomy (NCBI): domain Eukaryota; kingdom Metazoa; phylum Arthropoda; class Insecta; order Hemiptera; family Pentatomidae; genus Aelia; species Aelia acuminata. The sequence continues at coordinate 203,379,493 of OU426978.1, read as the reverse complement.
TAGGAAGAAAAACAATCGCACAATAAAGGGATACCTACAGAAGATGGGTCAAACTAACTCCGCGCTTAACAGCTCGAAGGAGATATAAAAGAAAGAAGAAGAATTTATATATTTATAAAAACCTGTTGTGCTAATACTTTTCACCATCGCTGTAGAATATTTAACATCACATCGTGTATTTTTAAGAAATTTAAAAAGCTCGTTATATGTGTTGCTAGGGAAAGTGAACGTATCCGTGGTTTTAAAAATTTAAGATCCATAAAAAATTTATAAATCGAAAACGCAGTTTAATTAAAACTTCAAGAAGTAGACAGCAAAAAACATACAGCCCAATTCAACTTAAATATGATGAATGGAAAACATCTTAAAGAACCGAGGGGTGTACGTGTTTGAAGAAATATGCATGTGTGATTGATGTGATACTAGAATAACAAGAATCGAAGAGTAATTAAAGAATGTTATCACGTGTAGTATGGCGGAGACATAAGGTAGGCTATTTTATAATTTGTGTGAGTTAAAATAATAAATGTATTCTCATTCATTTTTAATATAGTCTCTCAAGGAAGTGTTACTCTATTTTTAACGTAAAATAAGATGAATTGAAGACCATTTACAAAACCTAGGGATTAAATTGTTTGAAAAAATATGCTAGTCGAATTCGACTTGAAAAAAGATGAATCGACGCCAAATTGGAGAATATTATGGTTTTGACATGTGGAGAATAAATAAGGTATGACATTTTATAATTCATTGGGGTTATAAAATTGAATATATTTTCATTCCTTTTCTAGTAATTTCTCTCAAAGTTTTAGAATGGGTATAATCATGAATAGCTTTACATGCAGCGATCATAAAAGTAATTTACACATCATGTTTTAATAAATAAAAAAAAAATGTATGAATTTCAGTCCCTTGAATTTAATTACAAGGCAGAAATAAGAAATAAACAAAAGGATTCGGGAACTACTTAGCGTACTATGTAAATCATGTGCAGGATATAATTAAAGAACGTGAGCTTAACTGGTACAGTTATGATTGTAGAATGGTAGAACAGCGTCTAGCAAGGTGGACATTGGAGGCTAGATCAAAGGGGCAGCGACCAGTTGGCAGGCCGAGAACCACAAACATCCAGTCAATGGAGCGCCTCGAGAGCAAAAGCGGCTCGTCCTTGGTAGGAAGAAAAAGAATCGCACAATAAAGGGATACCTACAGAAGATGGGTCAAACTAACTCCGCGCTTAACAGCTCGAAGGAGATATAAAAGAAAGAAGAAGAATTTATATATTTATAAAAACCTGTTGTGCTAATACTTTTCACCATCGCTGTAGAATATTTAACATCACATCGTGTATTTTTAAGAAATTTAAAAAGCTGGTTATATGTGTTGCTAGGGAAAGTGAACGTATCCGTGGTTTTAAAAATTTAAGATCCATAAAAAATTTATAAATCGAAAACGCAGTTTAATTAAAACTTCAAGAAGTAGACAGCATAAAACATACAGCCCAATTCAACTTAAATATGATGAATGGAAAAATTCTTAAAGAACCGAGGGGTGTACGTGTTTGAAGAAATATGCATGTGTGATTGATGTGATACTTGAATAACAAGAATCGAAGAGTAATTAAAGAATGTTATCACGTGTAGTATGGCGGAGAAATAAGGTAGGCTATTTTATAATTTATGTGAGTTAAAATAATAAATGTATTCTCATTCATTTTTAATATAGTCTCTCAAGGAAGGGTTACACTATTTTTTACGTAAAATAAGATGAATTGAAGACCTTTTACAAAAACCTAGGGATTAAATTGTTTGAAAAAATATGCTAGTCCAATTAGACTTGAAAAAAGATGAATCGACGCCTAATTAGAGAATATTATGGTTTTGAAATGTGGAGAATAAATAAGGTATGACATTTTATAATTCATTGGGGTTATAAAATTGAATATATTTTCATTCCTCTTCTAGTAATTTCTCTCAAAGTTTTAGAATGGGTATAATCATGAATAGCTTTACATGCAGCGATCATAAAAAAAATTTACACATCATGTTTTTATAAATAAAAAAAAATGTATGAATTTCAGTCCCTTGAATTTAATTACAAGGCAGAAATAAGAAATAAACAAAAGGATTCGGGAACTACTCAGCGTACTATGTAAATCATGTGCAGGATATAATTAAAGAACGTGAGCTTAACTGGTACAGTTATGATTGTAGAATGGTAGAAAAGCGTCTAGCAAGGTGGACATTGGAGGCTAGATCAAAGAGGCAGCGACCAGTTGGCAGGCCGAGAACCACAAACATCCAGTCAATGGAGCGCCTCGAGAGCAAAAGCGGCTCGTCCTTGGTAGGAAGAAAAAGAATCGCACAATAAAGGGATACCTACAGAAGATGGGTCAAACTAACTCCGCGCTTAACAGCTCGAAGGAGATATAAAAGAAAGAAGAAGAATTTATATATTTATAAAAACCTGTTGTGCTAATACTTTTCACCATCGCTGTAGAATATTTAACATCACATCATGTATTTTTAAGAAATTTAAAAAGCTCGTTATATGTGTTGCTAGGGAAAGTGAACGTATCCGTGGTTTTAAAAATTTAAGATCCATAAAAAATTTATAAATCGAAAACGCAGTTTAATTAAAACTTCAAGAAGTAGACAGCATAAAACATACAGCCCAATTCAACTTAAATATGATGAATGGAAAACATCTTAAAGAACCGAGGGGTGTACGTGTTTGAAGAAATATGCATGTGTGATTGATGTGATACTTGAATAACAAGAATCGAAGAGTAATTAAAGAATGTTATCACGTGTAGTATGGCGGAGAAATAAGGTAGGCTATTTTATAATTTATGTGAGTTAAAATAATAAATGTATTCTCATTCATTTTTAATATAGTCTCTCAAGGAAGTGTTACTCTATTTTTAACGTAAAATAAGATGAATTGAAGACCATTTACAAAAACCTAGGGATTAAATTGTTTGAAAAAATATGCTAGTCCAATTAGACTTGAAAAAAGATGAATCGACGCCTAATTGGAGAATATTATGGCTTTGAAATGTGGAGAATAAATAAGGTATGACATTTTATAATTCATTGGGGTTATAAAATTGAATATATTTTCATTCCTCTTCTAGTAATTTCTCTCAAAGTTTTAGAATGGGTATAATCATGAATAGCTTTACATGCAGCGATCATAAAAGTAATTTACACATCATGTTTTTATAAATAAAAAAAAAATGTATGAATTTCAGTCCCTTGAATTTAATTACAAGGCAGAAATAAGAAATAAACAAAAGGATTCGGGAACTACTCAGCGTACTATGTAAATCATGTGCAGGATATAATTAAAGAACGTGAGCTTAACTGGTACAGTTATGATTGTAGAATGGTAGAACAGCGTCTAGCAAGGTGGACATTGGAGGCTAGATCAAAGGGGCAGCGACCAGTTGGCAGGCCGAGAACCACAAACATCCAGTCAATGGAGCGCCTCGAGAGCAAAAGCGGCTCGTCCTTGGTAGGAAGAAAAAGAATCGCACAATAAAGGGATACCTACAGAAGATGGGTCAAACTAACTCCGCGCTTAACAGCTCGAAGGAGATATAAAAGAAAGAAGAAGAATTTATATATTTATAAAAACCTGTTGTGCTAATACTTTTCACCATCGCTGTAGAATATTTAACATCACATCGTGTATTTTTAAGAAATTTAAAAAGCTGGTTATATGTGTTGCTAGGGAAAGTGAACGTATCCGTGGTTTTCAAAAATTTAAGATCCATAAAAAATTTATAAATCGAAAACGCAGTTTAATTAAAACTTCAAGAAGTAGACAGCAAAAAACATACAGCCCAATTCAACTTAAATATGATGAATGGAAAACATCTTAAAGAACCGAGGGGTGCACGTGTTTGAAGAAATATGCATGTGTGATTGATGTGATACTAGAATAACAAGAATCGAAGAGTAATTAAAGAATGTAATCACGTGTAGTATGGCGGAGACATAAGGTAGGCTATTTTATAATTTGTGTGAGTTAAAATAATAAATGTATTCTCATTCATTTTTAATATAGTCTCTCAAGGAAGTGTTACTCTATTTTTAACGTAAAATAAGATGAATTGAAGACCATTTACAAAAACCTAGGGATTAAATTGTTTGAAAAAATATGCTAGTCGAATTCGACTTGAAAAAAGATGAATCGACGCCAAATTGGAGAATATTATGGTTTTGAAATGTGGAGAATAAATAAGGTATGACATTTTATAATTCATTGGGGTTATAAAATTGAATATATTTTCATTCCTTTTATAGTAATTTCTCTCAAAGTTTTAGAATGGGTATAATCATGAATAGCTTTACATGCAGCGATCATAAAAGTAATTTACACATCATGTTTTTATAAATAAAAAAAAAATGTATGAATTTCAGTCCCTTGAATTTAATTACAAGGCAGAAATAAGAAATAAACAAAAGGATTCGGGAACTACTTAGCGTACTATGTAAATCATGTGCAGGATATAATTAAAGAACGTGAGCTTAACTGGTACAGTTATGATTGTAGAATGGTAGAACAGCGTCTAGCAAGGTGGACATTGGAGGCTAGATCAAAGGGGCAGCGACCAGTTGGCAGGCCGAGAACCACAAACATCCAGTCAATGGAGCGCCTCGAGAGCAAAAGCGGCTCGTCCTTGGTAGGAAGAAAAAGAATCGCACAATAAAGGGATACCTACAGAAGATGGGTCAAACTAACTCCGCGCTTAACAGCTCGAAGGAGATATAAAAGAAAGAAGAAGAATTTATATATTTATAAAAACCTGTTGTGCTAATACTTTTCACCATCGCTGTAGAATATTTAACATCACATCGTGTATTTTTAAGAAATTTAAAAAGCTCGTTATATGTGTTGCTAGGGAAAGTGAACGTATCCGTGGTTTTAAAAATTTAAGATCCATAAAAAATTTATAAATCGAAAACGCAGTTTAATTAAAACTTCAAGAAGTAGACAGCATAAAACATACAGCCCAATTCAACTTAAATATGATGAATGGAAAACATCTTAAAGAACCGAGGGGTGTACGTGTTTGAAGAAATATGCATGTGTGATTGATGTGATACTTGAATAACAAGAATCGAAGAGTAATTAAAGAATGTTATCACGTGTAGTATGGCGGAGAAATAAGGTAGGCTATTTTATAATTTATGTGAGTTAAAATAATAAATGTATTCTCATTCATTTTTAATATAGTCTCTCAAGGAAGTGTTACTCTATTTTTAACGTAAAATAAGATGAATTGAAGACCATTTACAAAAACCTAGGGATTAAATTGTTTGAAAAAATATGCTAGTCCAATTAGACTTGAAAAAAGATGAATCGACGCCTAATTGGAGAATATTATGGCTTTGAAATGTGGAGAATAAATAAGGTATGACATTTTATAATTCATTGGGGTTATAAAATTGAATATATTTTCATTCCTCTTCTAGTAATTTCTCTCAAAGTTTTAGAATGGGTATAATCATGAATAGCTTTACATGCAGCGATCATAAAAGTAATTTACACATCATGTTTTTATAAATAAAAAAAAAATGTATGAATTTCAGTCCCTTGAATTTAATTACAAGGCAGAAATAAGAAATAAACAAAAGGATTCGGGAACTACTCAGCGTACTATGTAAATCATGTGCAGGATATAATTAAAGAACGTGAGCTTAACTGGTACAGTTATGATTGTAGAATGGTAGAACAGCGTCTAGCAAGGTGGACATTGGAGGCTAGATCAAAGGGGCAGCGACCAGTTGGCAGGCCGAGAACCACAAACATCCAGTCAATGGAGCGCCTTGAGAGCAAAAGCGGCTCGTCCTTGGTAGGAAGAAAAAGAATCGCACAATAAAGGGATACCTACAGAAGATGGGTCAAACTAACTCCGCGCTTAACAGCTCGAAGGAGATATAAAAGAAAGAAGAAGAATTTATATATTTATAAAAACCTGTTGTGCTAATACTTTTCACCATCGCTGTAGAATATTTAACATCACATCGTGTATTTTTAAGAAATTTAAAAAGCTGGTTATATGTGTTGCTAGGGAAAGTGAACGTATCCGTGGTTTTAAAAATTTAAGATCCATAAAAAATTTATAAATCGAAAACGCAGTTTAATTAAAACTTCAAGAAGTAGACAGCAAAAAACATACAGCCCAATTCAACTTAAATATGATGAATGGAAAACATCTTAAAGAACCGAGGGGTGTACGTGTTTGAAGAAATATGCATGTGTGATTGATGTGATACTAGAATAACAAGAATCGAAGAGTAATTAAAGAATGTAATCACGTGTAGTATGGCGGAGACATAAGGTAGGCTATTTTATAATTTGTGTGAGTTAAAATAATAAATGTATTCTCATTCATTTTTAATATAGTCTCTCAAGGAAGTGTTACTCTATTTTTAACGTAAAATAAGATGAATTGATGACCATTTACAAAAACCTAGGGATTAAATTGTTTGAAAAAATATGCTAGTCGAATTCGACTTGAAAAAAGATGAATCGACGCCAAATTGGAGAATATTATGGTTTTGAAATGTGGAGAATAAATAAGGTATGACATTTTATAATTCATTGGGGTTATAAAATTGAATATATTTTCATTCCTTTTATAGTAATTTCTCTCAAAGTTTTAGAATGGGTATAATCATGAATAGCTTTACATGCAGCGATCATAAAAGTAATTTACACATCATGTTTTTATAAATAAAAAAAAAATGTATGAATTTCAGTCCCTTGAATTTAATTACAAGGCAGAAATAAGAAATAAACAAAAGGATTCGGGAACTACTTAGCGTACTATGTAAATCATGTGCAGGATATAATTAAAGAACGTGAGCTTAACTGGTACAGTTATGATTGTAGAATGGTAGAACAGCGTCTAGCAAGGTGGACATTGGAGGCTAGATCAAAGGGGCAGCGACCAGTTGGCAGGCCGAGAACCACAAACATCCAGTCAATGGAGCGCCTTGAGAGCAAAAGCGGCTCGTCCTTGGTAGGAAGAAAAAGAATCGCACAATAAAGGGATACCTACAGAAGATGGGTCAAACTAACTCCGCGCTTAACAGCTCGAAGGAGATATAAAAGAAAGAAGAAGAATTTATATATTTATAAAAACCTGTTGTGCTAATACTTTTCACCATCGCTGTAGAATATTTAACATCACATCGTGTATTTTTAAGAAATTTAAAAAGCTGGTTATATGTGTTGCTAGGGAAAGTGAACGTATCCGTGGTTTTAAAAATTTAAGATCCATAAAAAATTTATAAATCGAAAACGCAGTTTAATTAAAACTTCAAGAAGTAGACAGCATAAAACATACAGCCCAATTCAACTTAAATATGATGAATGGAAAACATCTTAAAGAACCGAGGGGTGTACGTGTTTGAAGAAATATGCATGTGTGATTGATGTGATACTAGAATAACAAGAATCGAAGAGTAATTAAAGAATGTAATCACGTGTAGTATGGCGGAGACATAAGGTAGGCTATTTTATAATTTGTGTGAGTTAAAATAATAAATGTATTCTCATTCATTTTTAATATAGTCTCTCAAGGAAGTGTTACTCTATTTTTAACGTAAAATAAGATGAATTGATGACCATTTACAAAAACCTAGGGATTAAATTGTTTGAAAAAATATGCTAGTCGAATTCGACTTGAAAAAAGATGAATCGACGCCAAATTGGAGAATATTATGGTTTTGAAATGTGGAGAATAAATAAGGTATGACATTTTATAATTCATTGGGGTTATAAAATTGAATATATTTTCATTCCTTTTATAGTAATTTCTCTCAAAGTTTTAGAATGGGTATAATCATGAATAGCTTTACATGCAGCGATCATAAAAGTAATTTACACATCATGTTTTTATAAATAAAAAAAAAATGTATGAATTTCAGTCCCTTGAATTTAATTACAAGGCAGAAATAAGAAATAAACAAAAGGATTCGGGAACTACTTAGCGTACTATGTAAATCATGTGCAGGATATAATTAAAGAACGTGAGCTTAACTGGTACAGTTATGATTGTAGAATGGTAGAACAGCGTCTAGCAAGGTGGACATTGGAGGCTAGATCAAAGGGGCAGCGACCAGTTGGCAGGCCGAGAACCACAAACATCCAGTCAATGGAGCGCCTCGAGAGCAAAAGCGGCTCGTCCTTGGTAGGAAGAAAAAGAATCGCACAATAAAGGGATACCTACAGAAGATGGGTCAAACTAACTCCGCGCTAAACAGCTCGAAGGAGATATAAAAGAAAGAAGAAGAATTTATATATTTATAAAAACCTGTTGTGCTAATACTTTTCACCATCGCTGTAGAATATTTAAGATCACATCGTGTATTTTTAAGAAATTTAAAAAGCTGGTTATATGTGTTGCTAGGGAAAGTGAACGTATCCGTGGTTTTAAAAATTAGAGATCCATAAAAAATTTATAAATCGAAAACGCAGTTTAATTAAAACTTCAAGAAGTAGACAGCAAAAAACATACAGCCCAATTCAACTTAAATATGATGAATGGAAAACATCTTAAAGAACCGAGGGGTGTACGTGTTTGAAGAAATATGCATGTGTAATTGATGTGATACTTGAATAACAAGAATCGAAGAGTAATTAAAGAATGTTATCACGTGCAGTATGGCGGAGAAATAAGGTAGGCTATTTTATAATTTATGTGAGTTAAAATAATAAATGTATTCTCATTCATTTTTAATATAGTCTCTCAAGGAAGTGTTACTCTATTTTTAACGTAAAATAAGATGAATTGAAGACCTTTTACAAAAACCTAGGGATTAAATTGTTTGAAAAAATATGCTAGTCCAATTAGACTTGAAAAAAGATGAATCGACGCCTAATTAGAGAATATTATGGTTTTGAAATGTGGAGAATAAATAAGGTATGACATTTTATAATTCATTGGGGTTATAAAATTGAATATATTTTCATTCCTCTTCTAGTAATTTCTCTCAAAGTTTTAGAATGGGTATAATCATGAATAGCTTTACATGCAGCGATCATAAAAGTAATTTACACATCATGTTTTCATAAATAAAAAAAAAATGTATGAATTTCAGTCCCTTGAATTTAATTACAAGGCAGAAATAAGAAATAAACAAAAGGATTCGGGAACTACTCAGCGTACTATGTAAATCATGTGCAGGATATAATTAAAGAACGTGAGCTTAACTGGTACAGTTATGATTGTAGAATGGTAGAACAGCGTCTAGCAAGGTGGACATTGGAGGCTAGATCAAAGGGGCAGCGACCAGTTGGCAGGCCGAGAACCACAAACATCCAGTCAATGGAGCGCCTCGAGAGCAAAAGCGGCTCGTCCTTGGTAGGAAGAAAAAGAATCGCACAATAAAGGGATACCTACAGAAGATGGGTCAAACTAACTCCCCGCTTAACAGCTCGAAGGAGATATAAAAGGAAGAAGAAGAATTTATGTATTTATAAAAACCTGTTGTGCTAATACTTTTCACCATCTCTGTAGAATATTTAACATCACATCGTGTATTTTTAAAAAATTTAAAAAGCTGGTTAAATGTGTTGCTAGGGAAAGTGAAAATATCCGTGGTTTTAAAAATTTAAGATCCATAAAAAATTTATAAATCGAAAACGCAGTTTAATTAAAACTTCAAGAAGTAGACAGCAAAAAACATACAGTCCAATTCAACTTAAATATGATGAATGGAAAACATCTTAAAGAACCGAGGGGTGTACGTGTTTGAAGAAATATGCATGTGTGATTGATGTGATACTAGAATAACAAGAATCGAAGAGTAATTAAAGAATGTTATCACGTGTAGTATGGCGGAGAAATAAGGTAGGCTATTTTATAATTTATGTGAGTTTAAATAATAAATGTATTCTCATTCATTTTTAATATAGTCTCTCAAGGAAGTGTTACTCTATTTTTAACGTAAAATAAGATGAATTGAAGAATATTTACAAAAACCTAGGGATTAAATTGTTTGAAAAAATATGCTAGTCCAATTATACTTTAAAAAAGATGAATCGACGCCTAATTGGAGAATATTATGCTTTTGAAATGTGGAGAATAAATAAGGTATGACATTTTATAATTCATTGGGGTTATAAAATTGAATATATTTTCATTCCTCTTCTAGTAATTTCTCTCAAAGTTTTAGAATGGGTATAATCATGAATAGCTTTACATGCAGCGATCATAAAAGTAATTTACACATCATGTTTTAATAAATAAAAAAAAAAGGTATGAATTTCAGTCCCTTAAATTTAATTACAAGGCAGAAATAAGAAATAAACTAAAGGATTCGGGAACTACTCAGCGTACTATGTAAATCATGTGCAGGATATAATTAAAGAACGTGAGCTTAACTGGTACAGTTATGATTGTAGAATGGTAGAACAGCGTCTAGCAAGGTGGACATTGGAGGCTAGATCAAAGGGGCAGCGACCAGTTGGCAGGCCGAGAACCACAAACATCCAGTCAATGGAGCGCCTCGAGAGCAAAAGCGGCTCGTCCTTGGTAGGAAGAAAAAGAATCGCACAATAAAGGGATACCTACAGAAGATGGGTCAAACTAACTCCGCGCTTAACAGCTCGAGGGAGATATAAAAGGAAGAAGAAGAATTTATGTATTTATAAAAACCTGTTGTGCAAATACTTTTCACCATCGCTGTAGAATATTTAACATCACATAGTGTATTTTTAAAAAAATTAAAAAGCTGGTTAAATGTTTTGCTAGGGAAAGTGAACGTATCCGTGGTTTTAAAAATTTAAGATCCATAAAAAATTTAAAAATCGAAAACGCAGTTTAATTAAAACTTCAAGAAGTAGACAGCAAAAAACATACAGCCCAATTCAACTTAAATATGATGAATGGAAAACATCTTAAAGAACCGAGGGGTGTACGTGTTTGAAGAAATATGCATGTGTGATTGATGTGATACTAGAATAACAAGAATCGAAGAGTAATTAAAGAATGTTATCACGTGTAGTATGGCGGAGAAATAAGGTAGGCTATTTTATAATTTATGTGAGTTAAAATAATAAATGTATTCTCATTCATTTTTAATATAGTCTCTCAAGGAAGTGTTACTCTATTTTTAACGTAAAATAAGATGAATTGAAGACCTTTTACAAAAACCTAGGGATTAAATTGTTTGAAAAAATATGCTAGTCCAATTAGACTTGAAAAAAGATGAATCGACGCCTAATTAGAGAATATTATGGTTTTGAAATGTGGAGAATAAATAAGGTATGACATTTTATAATTCATTGGGGTTATAAAATTGAATATATGTATTTTCATTCCTCTTCTAGTAATTTCTCTCAAAGTTTTAGAATGGGTATAATCATGAATAGCTTTACATGCAGCGATCATAAAAGTAATTTACACATCATGTTTTTGTAAATAAAATTAAAATGTATGAATTTCAGTCCCTTGAATTTAATTACAAGGCAGAAATAAGAAATAAACAAAAGGATTCGTGAACTACTCAGCGTACTATGTAAATCATGTGCGCAGGATATAATTAAAGAACGTGAGCTTAACTGGTACAGTTATGATTGTAGAATGGTAGAACAGCGTCTAGCAAGGTGGACATTGGAGGCTAGATCAAAGGGGCAGCGACCAGTTGGCAGGCCGAGAACCACAAACATCCAGTCAATTGAGCGCCTCGAGAGCAAAAGCGGCTCGTCCTTGGTAGGAAGAAAAAGAATCGCACAATAAAGGGATACCTACAGAAGATGGGTCAAACTAACTCCGCGCTTAACAGCTCGAAGGAGATATAAAAGAAAGAAGAAGAATTTATGTATTTATAAAAACCTGTTGTGCTAATACTTTTCACCATCGCTGTAGAATATTTAACATCACATCGTGTATTTTTAAGAAATTTAAAAAGCTGGTTATATGTGTTGCTAAGGAAAGTGAACGTATCCGTGGTTTTAAAAATTTAAGATCCATAAAAAATTTATAAATCGAAAACGCAGTTTAATTAAAACTTCAAGAAGTAGACAGCATAAAACATACAGCCCAATTCAACTTAAATATGATGAATGGAAAACATCTTAAAGAACCGAGGGGTGTACGTGTTTGAAGAAATATGCATGTGTGATTGATGTGATACTTGAATAACAAGAATCGAAGAGTAATTAAAGAATGTTATCACGTGCAGTATGGCGGAGAAATAAGGTAGGCTATTTTATAATTTATGTGAGTTAAAATAATAAATGTATTCTCATTCATTTTTAATATAGTCTCTCAAGGAAGTGTTACTCTATTTTTAACGTAAAATAAGATGAATTGAAGACCTTTTACAAAAACCTAGGGATTAAATTGTTTGAAAAAATATGCTAGTCCAATTATACTTTAAAAAAGATGAATCGACGCCTAATTGGAGAATATTATGCTTTTGAAATGTGGAGAATAAATAAGGTATGACATTTTATAATTCATTGGGGTTATAAAATTGAATATATTTTCATTCCTCTTCTAGTAATTTCTCTCAAAGTTTTAGAATGGGTATAATCATGAATAGCTTTACATGCAGCGATCATAAAAGTAATTTACACATCATGTTTTAATAAATAAAAAAAAAAGGTATGAATTTCAGTCCCTTAAATTTAATTACAAGGCAGAAATAAGAAATAAACTAAAGGATTCGGGAACTACTCAGCGTACTATGTAAATCATGTGCAGGATATAATTAAAGAACGTGAGCTTAACTGGTACAGTTATGATTGTAGAATGGTAGAACAGCGTCTAGCAAGGTGGACATTGGAGGCTAGATCAAAGGGGCAGCGACCAGTTGGCAGGCCGAGAACCACAAACATCCAGTCAATGGAGCGCCTCGAGAGCAAAAGCGGCTCGTCCTTGGTAGGAAGAAAAAGAATCGCACAATAAAGGGATACCTACAGAAGATGGGTCAAACTAACTCCGCGCTTAACAGCTCGAGGGAGATATAAAAGGAAGAAGAAGAATTTATGTATTTATAAAAACCTGTTGTGCAAATACTTTTCACCATCGCTGTAGAATATTTAACATCACATCGTGTATTTTTAAAAAAATTAAAAAGCTGGTTAAATGTTTTGCTAGGGAATGTGAACGTATCCGTGGTTTTAAAAATTTAAGATCCATAAAAAATTTATAAATCGAAAACGCAGTTTAATTAAAACTTCAAGAAGTAGACAGCTTAAAACATACAGCCCAATTCAACTTAAATATGATGAATGGAAATCATCTTAAAGAACCGAGGGGTGTACGTGTTTGAAGAAATATGCATGTGTGATTAATGTGATACTTGAATAACAAGAATCGAAGAGTAATTAAAGAATGTTATCACGTGTAGTATGGCGGAGAAATAAGGTAGGCTATTTTATAATTTATGTGAGTTAAAATAATAAATGTATTCTCATTCATTTTTAATATAGTCTCTCAAGGAAGTGTTACTCTATTTTTAACGTAAAATAAGATGAATTGAAGACCATTTACAAAAACCTAGGGATTAAATTGTTTGAAAAAATATGCTAGTCCAATTAGACTTGAAAAAAGATGAATCGACGCCTAATTGGAGAATATTATGGCTTTGAAATGTGGAGAATAAATAAGGTATGACATTTTATAATTCATTGGGGTTATAAAATTGAATATATTTTCATTCCTCTTCTAGTAATTTCTCTCAAAGTTTTAGAATGGGTATAATCATGAATAGCTTTACATGCAGCGATCATAAAAGTAATTTACACATCATGTTTTCATAAATAAAAAAAAAAATGTATGAATTTCAGTCCCTTGAATTTAATTACAAGGCAGAAATAAGAAATAAACAAAAGGATTCGGGAACTACTCAGCGTACTATGTAAATCATGTGCAGGATATAATTAAAGAACGTGAGCTTAACTGGTACAGTTATGATTGTAGAATGGTAGAACAGCGTCTAGCAAGGTGGACATTGGAGGCTAGATCAAAGGGGCAGCGACCAGTTGGCAGGCCGAGAACCACAAACATCCAGTCAATGGAGCGCCTCGAGAGCAAAAGCGGCTCGTCCTTGGTAGGAAGAAAAAGAATCGCACAATAAAGGGATACCTACAGAAGATGGGTCAAACTAACTCCGCGCTTAACAGCTCGAGGGAGATATAAAAGGAAGAAGAAGAATTTATGTATTTATAAAAACCTGTTGTGCTAATACTTTTCACCATCTCTGTAGAATATTTAACATCACATCGTGTATTTTTAAAAAATTTAAAAAGCTGGTTAAATGTGTTGCTAGGGAAAGTGAACATATCCGTGGTTTTAAAAATTTAAGATCCATAAAAAATTTATAAATCGAAAACGCAGTTTAATTAAAACTTCAAGAAGTAGACAGCAAAAAACATACAGTCCAATTCAACTTAAATATGATGAATGGAAAACATCTTAAAGAACCGAGGGGTGTACGTGTTTGAAGAAATATGCATGTGTGATTGATGTGATACTAGAATAACAAGAATCGAAGAGTAATTAAAGAATGTTATCACGTGTAGTATGGCGGAGAAATAAGGTAGGCTATTTTATAATTTATGTGAGTTTAAATAATAAATGTATTCTCATTCATTTTTAATATAGTCTCTCAAGGAAGTGTTACTCTATTTTTAACGTAAAATAAGATGAATTGAAGACTATTTACAAAAACCTAGGGATTAAATTGTTTGAAAAAATATGCTAGTCCAATTATACTTTAAAAAAGATGAATCGACGCCTAATTGGAGAATATTATGCTTTTGAAATGTGGAGAATAAATAAGGTATGACATTTTATAATTCATTGGGGTTATAAAATTGAATATATTTTCATTCCTCTTCTAGTAATTTCTCTCATAGTTTTAGAATGGGTATAATCATGAATAGCTTTACATGCAGCGATCATAAAAGTAATTTACACATCATGTTTTAATAAATAAAAAAAAAAGGTATGAATTTCAGTCCCTTAAATTTAATTACAAGGCAGAAATAAGAAATAAACTAAAGGATTCGGGAACTACTCAGCGTACTATGTAAATCATGTGCAGGATATAATTAAAGAACGTGAGCTTAACTGGTACAGTTATGATTGTAGAATGGTAGAACAGCGTCTAGCAAGGTGGACATTGGAGGCTAGATCAAAGGGGCAGCGACCAGTTGGCAGGCCGAGAACCACAAACATCCAGTCAATGGAGCGCCTCGAGAGCAAAAGCGGCTCGTCCTTGGTAGGAAGAAAAAGAATCGCACAATAAAGGGATACCTACAGAAGATGGGTCAAACTAACTCCGCGCTTAACAGCTCGAGGGAGATATAAAAGGAAGAAGAAGAATTTATGTATTTATAAAAACCTGTTGTGCAAATACTTTTCACCATCGCTGTAGAATATTTAACATCACATAGTGTATTTTTAAAAAAATTAAAAAGCTGGTTAAATGTTTTGCTAGGGAATGTGAACGTATCCGTGGTTTTAAAAATTTAAGATCCATAAAAAATTTATAAATCGAAAACGCAGTTTAATTAAAACTTCAAGAAGTAGACAGCTTAAAACATACAGCCCAATTCAACTTAAATATGATGAATGGAAAACATCTTAAAGAACCGAGGGGTGTACGTGTTTGAAGAAATATGCATGTGTGATTGATGTGATACTTGAATAACAAGAATCGAAGAGTAATTAAAGAATGTTATCACGTGTAGTATGGCGGAGAAATAAGGTAGGCTATTTTATAATTTATGTGAGTTAAAATAATAAATGTATTCTCATTCATTTTTAATATAGTCTCTCAAGGAAGTGTTACTCTATTTTTAACGTAAAATAAGATGACTTGAAGACCATTTACAAAAACCTAGGGATTAAATTGTTTGAAAAAATATGCTAGTCCAATTAGACTTGAAAAAAGATGAATCGACGCCTAATTGGAGAATATTATGGCTTTGAAATGTGGAGAATAAATAAGGTATGACATTTTATAATTCATTGGGGTTATAAAATTGAATATATTTTCATTCCTCTTCTAGTAATTTCTCTCAAAGTTTTAGAATGGGTATAATCATGAATAGCTTTACATGCAGCGATCATAAAAGTAATTTACACATCATGTTTTCATAAATAAAAAAAAAATGTATGAATTTCAGTCCCTTGAATTTAATTACAAGGCAGAAATAAGAAATAAACAAAAGGATTCGGGAACTACTCAGCGTACTATGTAAATCATGTGCAGGATATAATTAAAGAACATGAGCTTAACTGGTACAGTTATGATTGTAGAATGGTAGAACAGCGTCTAGCAAGGTGGACATTGGAGGCTAGATCAAAGGGGCAGCGACCAGTTGGCAG
Organism: Aelia acuminata; assembly: GCA_911387785.2. Taxonomy (NCBI): domain Eukaryota; kingdom Metazoa; phylum Arthropoda; class Insecta; order Hemiptera; family Pentatomidae; genus Aelia; species Aelia acuminata. The sequence goes on along the minus strand of OU426978.1, from coordinate 203,363,127 downwards.
GCCGAGAACCACAAACATCCAGTCAATGGAGCGCCTCCAGAGCAAAAGTGGCTCGTCCTTGGTAGGAAGAAAAAGAATCGCACAATAAAGGGATACCTACAGAAGATGGGTCAAACTAACTCCGCGCTTAACAGCTCGAGGGAGATATAAAAGGAAGAAGAAGAATTTATGTATTTATAAAAACCTGTTGTGCTAATACTTTTCACCATCTCTGTAGAATATTTAACATCACATCGTGTATTTTTAAAAAATTTAAAAAGCTGGTTAAATGTGTTGCTAGGGAAAGTGAACATATCCGTGGTTTTAAAAATTTAAGATCCATAAAAAATTTATAAATCGAAAACGCAGTTTAATTAAAACTTCAAGAAGTAGACAGCAAAAAACATACAGTCCAATTCAACTTAAATATGATGAATGGAAAACATCTTAAAGAACCGAGGGGTGTACGTGTTTGAAGAAATATGCATGTGTGATTGATGTGATACTAGAATAACAAGAATCGAAGAGTAATTAAAGAATGTTATCACGTGTAGTATGGCGGAGAAATAAGGTAGGCTATTTTATAATTTATGTGAGTTTAAATAATAAATGTATTCTCATTCATTTTTAATATAGTCTCTCAAGGAAGTGTTACTCTATTTTTAACGTAAAATAAGATGAATTGAAGACTATTTACAAAAACCTAGGGATTAAATTGTTTGAAAAAATATGCTAGTCCAATTATACTTTAAAAAAGATGAATCGACGCCTAATTGGAGAATATTATGCTTTTGAAATGTGGAGAATAAATAAGGTATGACATTTTATAATTCATTGGGGTTATAAAATTGAATATATTTTCATTCCTCTTCTAGTAATTTCTCTCAAAGTTTTAGAATGGGTATAATCATGAATAGCTTTACATGCAGCGATCATAAAAGTAATTTACACATCATGTTTTAATAAATAAAAAAAAAAGGTATGAATTTCAGTCCCTTAAATTTAATTACAAGGCAGAAATAAGAAATAAACTAAAGGATTCGGGAACTACTCAGCGTACTATGTAAATCATGTGCAGGATATAATTAAAGAACGTGAGCTTAACTGGTACAGTTATGATTGTAGAATGGTAGAACAGCGTCTAGCAAGGTGGACATTGGAGGCTAGATCAAAGGGGCAGCGACCAGTTGGCAGGCCGAGAACCACAAACATCCAGTCAATGGAGCGCCTCGAGAGCAAAAGCGGCTCGTCCTTGGTAGGAAGAAAAAGAATCGCACAATAAAGGGATACCTACAGAAGATGGGTCAAACTAACTCCGCGCTTAACAGCTCGAGGGAGATATAAAAGGAAGAAGAAGAATTTATGTATTTATAAAAACCTGTTGTGCAAATACTTTTCACCATCGCTGTAGAATATTTAACATCACATAGTGTATTTTTAAAAAAATTAAAAAGCTGGTTAAATGTTTTGCTAGGGAAAGTGAACGTATCCGTGGTTTTAAAAATTTAAGATCCATAAAAAATTTAAAAATCGAAAACGCAGTTTAATTAAAACTTCAAGAAGTAGACAGCAAAAAACATACAGCCCAATTCAACTTAAATATGATGAATGGAAAACATCTTAAAGAACCGAGGGGTGTACGTGTTTGAAGAAATATGCATGTGTGATTGATGTGATACTAGAATAACAAGAATCGAAGAGTAATTAAAGAATGTTATCACGTGTAGTATGGCGGAGAAATAAGGTAGGCTATTTTATAATTTATGTGAGTTAAAATAATAAATGTATTCTCATTCATTTTTAATATAGTCTCTCAAGGAAGTGTTACTCTATTTTTAACGTAAAATAAGATGAATTGAAGACCATTTACAAAAACTAGGGATTAAATTGTTTGAAAAAATATGCTAGTCCAATTAGACTTGAAAAAATATGAATCGACGCCTAATTGGAGAATATTATGGCTTTGAAATGTGGAGAATAAATAAGGTATGACATTTTATAATTCATTGGGGTTATAAAATTGAATATATTTTCATTCCTCTTCTAGTAATTTCTCTCAAAGTTTTAGAATGGGTATAATCATGAATAGCTTCACATTCAGCGATTATAAAAGTAATTTACACATCATGTTTTTATAAATAAAAAAAAAATGTATGAATTTCAGTCCCTTGAATTTAATTACTAGGCAGAAATAAGAAATAAACAAAAGGATTCGGGAACTACTCAGCGTACTATGTAAATCATGTGCAGGATATAATTAAAGAACGTGAGCTTTACTGGTACAGTTATGATTGTAGAATGGTAGAACAGCGTCTAGCAAGGTGGACATTGGAGGCTAGATCAAAGGGGCAGCGACCAGTTGGCAGGCCGAGAACCACAAACATCCAGTCAATGGAGCGCCTCGAGAGCAAAAGCGGCTCGTCCTTGGTAGGAAGAAAAAGAATCGCACAATAAAGGGATACCTACAGAAGATGGGTCAAACTAACTCCGCGCTTAACAGCTCGAAGGAGATATAAAAGAAAGAAGAAGAATTTATATATTTATAAAAACCTGTTGTGCTAATACTTTTCACCATCGCTGTAGAATATTTAACATCACATCGTGTATTTTTAAGAAATTTAAAAAGCTGGTTATATGTGTTGCTAGGGAAAGTGAACGTATCCGTGGTTTTAAAAATTTAAGATCCATAAAAAATTTATAATTCGAAAACGCAGTTTAATCAAAACTTCAAGAAGTAGACAGCAAAAAACATACAGCCCAATTCAACTTAAATATGATGAATGGAAAACATCTTAAAGAACCGAGGGGTGTACGTGTTTGAAGAAATATGCATGTGTGATTAATGTGATACTTGAATAACAAGAATCGAAGAGTAATTAAAGAATGTTATCACGTGTAGTATGGCGGAGAAATAAGGTAGGCTATTTTATAATTTATGTGAGTTAAAATAATAAATGTATTCTCATTCATTTTTAATATAGTCTCTCAAGGAAGTGTTACTCTATTTTTAACGTAAAATAAGATGAATTGAAGACCATTTACAAAAACCTAGGGATTAAATTGTTTGAAAAAATATGCTAGTCCAATTAGACTTGAAAAAAGATGAATCGACGCCTAATTGGAGAATATTATGGCTTTGAAATGTGGAGAATAAATAAGGTATGACATTTTATAATTCATTGGGGTTATAAAATTGAATATATTTTCATTCCTCTTCTAGTAATTTCTCTCAAAGTTTTAGAATGGGTATAATCATGAATAGCTTTACATGCAGCGATCATAAAAGTAATTTACACATCATGTTTTTATAAATAAAAAAAAAAATGTATGAATTTCAGTCCCTTGAATTTAATTACAAGGCAGAAATAAGAAATAAACAAAAGGATTCGGGAACTACTCAGCGTACTATGTAAATCATGTGCAGGATATAATTAAAGAACGTGAGCTTAACTGGTACAGTTATGATTGTAGAATGGTAGAACAGCGTCTAGCAAGGTGGACATTGGAGGCTAGATCAAAGGGGCAGCGACCAGTTGGCAGGCCGAGAACCACAAACATCCAGTCAATGGAGCGCCTCGAGAGCAAAAGCGGCTCGTCCTTGGTAGGAAGAAAAAGAATCGCACAATAAAGGGATACCTACAGAAGATGGGTCAAACTAACTCCGCGCTTAACAGCTCGAAGGAGATATAAAAGAAAGAAGAAGAATTTATATATTTATAAAAACCTGTTGTGCTAATACTTTTCACCATCGCTGTTGAATATTTAACATCACATCGTGTATTTTTAAGAAATTTAAAAAGCTGGTTACATGTGTTGCTAGGGAAAGTGAACGTATCCGTGGTTTTAAAAATTTAAGATCCATAAAAAATTTATAAATCGAAAACGCAGTTTAATTAAAACTTCAAGAAGTAGACAGCAAAAAACATACAGCCCAATTCAACTGAAATATGATGAATGGAAAACATCTTAAAAAACCGAGGGGTGTACGTGTTTGAAGAAATATGCAGGTGTTATTCTACTTTAATAAAAAGAATCGAAGAGTAATTAAAGAATGTTATCACGTGTAGTATGGCGGAGAAATAAGGTAGGCTATTTTATAATTTATGTGAGTTAAAATAATAAATATATTCTCATTCATTTTTAATATAGTCTCTCAAGGAAGGGTTACACTATTTTTTACGTAAAATAAGATGAATTGAAGACCATTTACAAAAACCTAGGGATTAAATTGTTTGAGAAAATATGCTAGTCGAATTCGACTTGAAAAAAGATGAATCGACGCCTAATTGGAGAATATTATGGTTTTTGGCAGGTCAATTGTATACCGAGCTGCTGCAGAAATACAGCTCTATTACCCTTCCCACGAATTATTTGAAAAAACCAAGCCACTCCATTGTCCATCACATTGAAACGCGCGGCACACCGGTTACAGCGAATGCGCGTAGGCTACCTCCAGAACGCTACGCAGCTGCGAAGCGCGAATTCGAACAAATGATGGAGGAAGGCATTTGTCGACCCTCCAATAGTCTTTGGGCAAGCCCATTGCACATAGTGGCAAAGAAGGATGGAGGAATTAGGCCCTGTGGAGACTATCGGCGCTTGAATGAAAAAACAATTCCAGACCGGTATGCTGTTCCAAATATCGCTGATTTTAATATCAATCTGCATGGGAAGCGGATATTTAGCAAGCTGGATCTGAACAGGGCTTACTATCAGATCCCCGTAGCCGAAGAAAACATTCCTAAAACAGCCGTCATTACTCCTTTCGGCCTAATAGAGTTTCAGCGGATGTGCTTCGGTTTACGCAACGCTGCGCAGACGTTCCAGCGCTTCCTGGATGAAGTTTTGCGAGGACTCGACTTCGTTTTTCCGTACCTCGATGATATCTGCATCGGATCTAAGGACCTAGAGGAACATCAGGTACACTTGGAAGAAGTCTTCAAGAGACTTGAGAAGCACGGACTGACCATTAACCTGGCGAAATGCGTATTCGCGAAGGAGGAGATCGAATTCCTTGGTCATCGGGTAAACCAGCACGGCATAACTGTCCTGGCCGCTAAGGTAGAAGCCATCGAAAATTACCCACGCCCGTCAAACGTTAGCGAACTCCGACGATTCCTAGGGATGGTTAATTTTTATCGTCGATGCATCCCCAACGCGGCAGCAATTCAAGGCCCCCTAAACGCGTACATGTGTGGAGCGAAAAAGAAGGACAAGACCCCGATCACCTGGAACGATGCAAGTATTAAGGCCTTCGAGGGTTGCAAAGAAGCAATACGTAACGCCGCAGTACTGGCTCATCCCATGTCTAACACTGAGTTGGTGCTGGCCTGTGACGCCTCTAACGTTGCCATGGGAGCTGTTCTGCAACAGTGGGATGAAGGTGCTTGGAAACCTATAGGTTTCTTTTCACGAAATTTCACCTCTGCGCAACGCAACTACGCAACATATGATAGGGAACTTCTTGCAATACATCAAGCGATAAGGCATTTTCTTCCATACATCGAGGGGCGACATTTTGTCATATGGACCGACCACAAACCCCTCATATACGCATTCCAACAGAAACCCGAAACCTCCACGCCATTGCGAATCCGGCTTGTGAACTACATTAGTCAGTTCACCACCGAAATCCGGCACATCTCTGGAACTAACAATGATGTCGCCGATGCATTTTCTAGGGTGGAAGGGATCGAGAGTCCCAATGAAATGGAAGCGATTGCGGAAGCTCAGGCAAGTGACTCGACTATACCGGAGCTGCTCAAGAACTCCAGCCTACAACTCAAATGGGTTGAGCTTCCTAGTCTCACCAGGTCGATCTTGTGCGAAATGTCAACCTCAAAAGCACGACCGTACCTTCCTGAAAGTGTACGTCGCGCCGTGTTCGAACAACTTCACCGTCTGGGTCATCCTGGGATCCGAGGTTCACGTAGGCTGGTGGCACAGCGATATTTTTGGCCTAACCAGAACGTGGATGTGGGGAAGTGGGCCCGCGCCTGCGTTGCATGCCAACGGTCCAAGGTTCAATGACACACTATAGCACCACCTGGAACGTTTCTTCCAGCAGGCCGTTTCGAACACATCCATTTGGACATTATAGGACCTCTCCCTTCTTCAGGTGGAATGAAATACTGTCTGACGATGGTGGACAGATATACCAGGTGGCCTGAAGCCCAGCCAATTGAGGACATATCTGCAACTACTTGTGCAATGGCACTTTGCTCATCATGGATCGCGCGTTACGGAGTACCGGCTAGGATCACTACTGATCAGGGACGACAATTTGAGTCCGATTTATTCCACCAACTCTCCAAGACCCTTGGGTTTAAGCGCTGCAGGACCACTGCATACCACCCACAGGCCAACGGATGTGTGGAGAGATGGCATAGGACGCTCAAGACGGCCCTCACAGCACAACTCCGCGACGATGCTTGGGTTTCCCAGTTACCCATAGTGCTTCTCGGACTGCGAGCAACCGTACGCGATGACAATGTCTGTAGCGCTGCGGAGATGACCTTCGGCCAACCCCTGCGACTATACCTGGTGAACTGCTGGAAAAGTCCAGGCAGCGCGAAAGCACAGAATCTTTCGTCCGACATCTTAGAGAACATATGGACCAGTTGCGCCCTGCACCTCATCGGAAGTACACAGGGAAGACCTTTGTCCACTCAGACCTTCAGACCTGCTCCCATGTCTTCCTGAGAGACGACACCGTACATAAGCCTTTAACGCCCCCATACACCGGCCCACACCAAGTTCTCAGCAGGAGTGAGAAGACCTTCTCTATACAGCTGCCTTCTGGCCCACGCACGGTGACTATAGACAGGTTGAAACCGGCTTACCTGTTGCAGGATAATCAGGACTCAGGTCCCAGCAATGAACCGCCACAACCGACATCACCAGACACTACTTCAGCGCAGGTTTTCAATGACTCCGACGCAGAAGAACATCCAACAACTGCCGAGCGAAGTACTCGTCGTGGTCGTGTACTACGACTTCCTCTGCGTTTCTGCGACGAAGTCATTGGAGGGAGCTGATATAGCAACATTTTGTTGCGAAATCAATATTTATTTTAATTAATATGTATTATTGCATAAGACATTTTAATCATTTTTAAAATTAAAGACACATGTAAAAATATAGTATAAAAAATATTTTGAAGCAAAAAGTTGTATCAAATAAAATATATTGTATTTATAAAAACCTGTTGTGCAAATACTTTTCACCATCGCTGTAGAATATTTAACATCACATCGTGTATTTTTAAAAAAATTAAAAAGCTGGTTAAATGTTTTGCTAGGGAAAGTGAACGTATCCGTGGTTTTAAAAATTTAAGATCCATAAAAAATTTATAAATCGAAAACGCAGTTTAATTAAAACTTCAAGAAGTAGACAGCAAAAAACATACAGCCCAATTCAACTTAAATATGATGAATGGAAAACATCTTAAAGAACCGAGGGGTGTACGTGTTTGAAGAAATATGCATGTGTGATTGATGTGATACTAGAATAACAAGAATCGAAGAGTAATTAAAGAATGTTATCACGTGCAGTATGGCGGAGAAATAGGGTAGGCTATTTTATAATTTATGTGAGTTAAAATAATAAATGTATTCTCATTCATTTTTAATATAGTCTCTCAAGGAAGTGTTACTCTATTTTTAACGTAAAATAAGATGAATTGAAGACCATTTACAAAAACTAGGGATTAAATTGTTTGAAAAAATATGCTAGTCCAATTAGACTTGAAAAAATATGAATCGACGCCTAATTGGAGAATATTATGGCTTTGAAATGTGGAGAATAAATAAGGTATGACATTTTATAATTCATTGGGGTTATAAAATTGAATATATTTTCATTCCTCTTCTAGTAATTTCTCTCAAAGTTTTAGAATGGGTATAATCATGAATAGCTTTACATGCAGCGATCATAAAAGTAATTTACACATTATGTTTTTATAAATAAAAAAAAAGGTATGAATTTCAGTCCCTTGAATTTAATTACAAGGCAGAAATAAGAAATAAACTAAAGGATTCGGGAACTACTCAGCGTACTATGTAAATCATGTGCAGGATATAATTAAAGAACGTGAGCTTAACTGGTACAGTTATGATTGTAGAATGGTAGAACAGCGTCTAGCAAGGTGGACATTGGAGGCTAGATCAAAGGGGCAGCGACCAGTTGGCAGGCCGAGAACCACAAACATCCAGTCAATGGAGCGCCTCGAGAGCAAAAGCGGCTCGTCCTTGGTAGGAAGAAAAAGAATCGCACAATAAAGGGATACCTACAGAAGATGGGTCAAACTAACTCCGCGCTTAACAGCTCGAGGGAGATATAAAAGGAAGAAGAAGAATTTATGTATTTATAAAAACCTGTTGTGCAAATACTTTTCACCATCGCTGTAGAATATTTAACATCACATCGTGTATTTTTAAAAAAATTAAAAAGCTGGTGAAATGTTTTGCTAGGGAAAGTGAACGTATCCGTGGTTTTAAAAATTTAAGATCCATAAAAAATTTATAAATCGAAAACGCAGTTTAATTAAAACTTCAAGAAGTAGACAGCAAAAAACATACAGCCCAATTCAACTTAAACATGATGAATGGAAAACATCTTAAAGAACCGAGGGGTGTACGTGTTTGAAGAAATATGCATGTGTGATTGATGTGATACTAGAATAACAAGAATCGAAGAGTAATTAAAGAATGTTATCACGTGTAGTATGGCGGAGAAATAAGGTAGGCTATTTTATAATATATGTGAGTTAAAATAATAAATGTATTCTCATTCATTTTTAATATAGTCTCTCAACGAAGTGTTACTCTATTTTTAACGTAAAATAAGATGAATTGAAGACCATTTACAAAAACCTAGGGATTAAATGGTTTGAAAAAATATGCTAGTCCAATTATACTTTAAAAAAGATGAATCGACGCCTAATTGGAGAATATTATGGCTTTGAAATGTGGAGAATAAATAAGGTATGACATTTTAAAATTCATTGGGGTTATAAAATTGAATATATTTTCATTCCTCTTCTAGTAATTTCTCTCAAAGTTTTAGAATGGGTATAATCATGAATAGCTTTACATGCAGCGATCATAAAAGTAATTTACACATCATGTTTTTATAAATAAAAAAAAAATGTATGAATTTCAGTCCCTTGAATTTAATTACAAGGCAGAAATAAGAAATAAACAAAATGATTCGGGAACTACTCAGCGTACTATGTAAATCATGTTGCAGGATATAATTAAAGAACGTGAGCTTTACTGGTACAGTTATGATTGTAGAATGGTAGAACAGCGTCTAGCAAGGTGGACATTGGAGGCTAGATCAAAGGGGCAGCGACCAGTTGGCAGGCCGAGAACCACAAACATCCAGTCAATGGAGCGCCTCGAGAGCAAAAGCGGCTCGTCCTTGGTAGGAAGAAAAAGAATCGCACAATAAAGGGATACCTACAGAAGATGGGTCAAACTAACTCCGCGCTTAACAGCTCGAAGGAGATATAAAAGAAAGAAGAAGAATTTATATATTTATAAAAACCTGTTGTGCTAATACTTTTCACCATCGCTGTAGAATATTTAACATCACATCGTGTATTTTTAAAAAATTTAAAAAGCTGGTTAAATGTGTTGCTAGAGAAAGTGAACGTATCCGTGGTTTTAAAAATTTAAGATCCATAAAAAATTTATAAATCGAAAACGCAGTTTAATTAAAACTTCAAGAAGTAGACAGCAAAAAACATACAGCCCAATTCAACTTAAACATGATGAATGGAAAACATCTTAAAGAACCGAGGGGTGTACGTGTTTGAAGAAATATGCATGTGTGATTGATGTGATACTAGAATAACAAGAATCGAAGAGTAATTAAAGAATGTTATCACGTGCAGTATGGCGGAGAAATAAGGTAGGCTATTTTATAATTTATGTGAGTTAAAATAATAAATGTATTCTCATTCATTTTTAATATAGTCTCTCAAGGAAGTGTTACTCTATTTTTAACGTAAAATAAGATGAATTGAAGACCATTTACAAAAACTAGGGATTAAATTGTTTGAAAAAATAGATAGATAGATAGATAGATTTGTTTATTGTATAAAGCAATACATGCTTGTTACATTTTCTTAACATTGGCCGTTAAGGCATTACAATAAATAATATTTATGATAACAAAACATTATATTAATTATTAAGATACCATTTCACTTATAACAGATATATATTCAGAAATTTACAACTTATGCCTATATACAAATAAATATACAAACACTTACAATATAATAAATTTTTATAAATAATATTCAAATAATAAATATAAAATACATAGATATACTTGGTTCATAAGTTTATCATTTTTTTTTTTTTTTTTTTCTTCCTTTTTCCTTTTTCCCATTAATAGTATCGTTAGAATTTATTGTTACGACGTGAGGCCTCATCAAGAAGTATCGAGCCGGCTAACCAGAGGTAGATTGGAGATTATTGAATACAGATGTGAGGAACAGGAATACATGTCTGATTTTATTTGTATTCTCGTAATTTAAGATGTTTTCCAATGAAGATAGTTCGTCATTTTCATTTATATACACCTTTAGAAAATGTTCTCTGTATGGATTACAAAAAGAGCAGCGCAAGAGAAAATGCTTAAGAGTGTCTTCCATAGGTTTCTGGCAGAGTTTACAAGGCTCGCTAAGGTTGAAGACTAGGCGCTTATTTTGTAAAGGAATCTGCAGGTATGCAGCGCTTGCGATTCTCAATTGGCTTATGGCTCTATGTTTTTCGATACTTAAACAGAATGATAGATATTCTTCTGGTTGAGGATGTGTGAAGTTGCAGATGTTTCTATAGATTGGATTGTGGATGGAGGTCATTGCCCGGTTTATGTCTGTAGACAAGGCGTTATTTTTTACTTTTTCCATAATTATACTTTTGTTTGATAACAATTGGTTTTCGTTGGATAGATCTGTAAAAAACTCCAGTGCATTGTTCATGGAAGCAATCCTCTTAACTTGTGATATCCAATTGTATCTGTGGTCTTGTTTTTTGGTGTCCATAGTTAAAAGTCTATTAAAGCATTGGCGTGGTAATCTATGCTCAGGTAACAAAATGATTTTTATGCAAAAATTTAGAAGTTTCTTAAAAACTATTACAGAAAGCGGGAGACGACCTGTTTCTAGGCGTACTATGTAGTTGGGTGTAGTTTTAGGCCAGAGATAAACGGACTTGAAAAACCTGGTTTGTGCAGTTTCCACAACTTCAAAATGGCTCAAGCTCCAGACCTCAGCAGCATACAGGAGAGTTGAGGAGACAATGGCGTCGAAGAGGGCTAGTTTTGTTTCCCAGGTGTCACTTCTGCCCCGTCGTAGGATCTCTCTCACCTTTGAGCTTGCCACTGTTGACCGTTGAACAAAGTGTTCCGCCGTTTGGGAGAACTTTGCCGAATATAGAAAAGGGACTCCGAGATAGGTATATGATTTGACGTATTCTAACTGCACGCTATTCCAGTATAGTGGTTTCAGTTTTTTGCTTCTTGGGGATTTGTGGAACGCTATGATTTTTGACTTTTCCGGATTCAGGGTTAAAGAATTTTGTCTACAATATAATTCTAGTATTTTAAGTTTTTTGTGTGCGCTGTGCCAAGATTCGCTGAGTAGGACGATATCATCAGCAAGTAAGAGCATCGAGACTTCGCGTTCGCTGTTTACCGGGACACCAGTTGCTCCTCTGTTCCAAAAGAAGTTAACTATATCTGAGATAAACAGAACAAAAAGGATAGGGCTAAGGCTTTCCCCCTGTAGGAGTCCCGTTGCGATATCTATATCCTCAGAATATTTACCATTGATATTAATTTGTACTGTAGCTTCGTCATATAATTTTTTTACAATTCTAATTATTTTTCCGCTGATGCCCAATGAAAATAACTTTTGCCACAAAAGGTTCTGGTTTATAGAGTCGAATGCTTTTCTAAAGTCCACGAACACAGCATAGACATAACTTCCTTTTGCCTGCAAATTTATGCTTATTAATGAATAGAGTGTGAATATTTGTTCCACACAGCCCCTACCCACTCTGAAACCTGCTTGTTCATCAGGGATTATATTTTCATTTTCAGCCCAAAGCTGGATTCTATTTGCTAAGATAAGGGTAAAAAGTTTTGTAATATTGTTATTCAGCGAAATTCCCCTATAATTACCTGGATCCTTTTTATTTCCTTTCTTGTAGATCTGCTTTAGTCCTGATCTTGACCATGCGAGTGGAAGGTTTTCCGTATCCATGACCAAGTTATAAAGGTTCAACAAGTAGTGTTCCCACTGTGGCGTCATGTTTTTAAATACTTCATAAGTTAATTTATCAGGTCCTGGGGATTTGTTTCGTTTGCTGAGCTTAATACAATGCTGAAGTTCTTCGGCAGAAAATGGTCGGTCCAGAAATGGATGTGTTACGGAGAAGAATAGGGAGTCAACTGGAGATTTATCTGCATGTAGAGATCTATAGTATTGTGTCCAAGTAACGATGTCTATTTCGTTTGTGGCAAATGTATCTGGTCTCAGAGATTTGACAGTTTTCCAAAATTCTGAGCTGTTTTTAACATCTTTTAGTCTATTTATGATTGTGTTTCTATATTCTTCTTTCTTCTGTCTTATTAGTTTTCTATAATTATTTCTAGTGGATAGATATTCTTCTAAGAGACCCTGAGCGAAATTCCGTTTTAACAATTCTCGATATTTCTTCCTTACTTGTGTTTTCAAATATTTGCATTCCAAATCATACCATTTAGTTTTGTATCTTTTGTCCTGGTATCTATACGCCATTAAACCCGCTTCAACTAAGGATTCAATCATTGCAGCTATAAAATTGTCATACAAATGGTTAGTATTATCTGAATTAAAATATATTCGTTGCGATAAGGTAAGGTTATTTTGAAAGATCCTGGTCCTATCTGGTTCCCACTTAGTGTACTTTAATACTTTCTGAGGTTGGTTTTGATTTCCCTGTATACTATGGTCTATATTATTTAAGAGGATAGTGCAAGCTAGATGATCCGTTAGTTCTGAGAATGTAGATACCTTCATGTCTTGGACTATTGGAAGACATTTTTCATTAACCCATATCAGGTCAATTGTACTCTTACCTCTTGTACAAATATGTGTAAACTTTCCCGGTCTGTCTGATAAACATCTACCATTGCATAAATAAAAACCGAGAGCTTCCATTGTCTCCACAATAAGTTTACCACGTCGATTAATATTCGTATGTTTTACCATTCGTGTGGCAAAGAGATTGGTGCCTTCAAGTACATTTTCATCAATGTTGTTTAGAGCGCCCACATATCCATTAAAATCTCCGCACAAGATTATATAAGTGTCTGGGTAATTAATCAAAATATTAGACATTGCATAGTTAAATAAGTCGAGGCATTCGTCAATGTCACAATCTGGAGGTAAGTATATGTTGCCCAGGATAAACTTTTTATAGTGTATGGAGAAGTTTACAAAATTAAAATACTGATTTGACTCCAGCATGAGGGCATTTTCAGCTATATTTTTATTTATAAATGTAATTATGCCACCACTCGCTCTTCCGGTTCGTTTGGTTTTGATTGCATTAGAAGAAAACGAGTTATAATCTTTTAACCACGGCGGGATGCAAAAGTTAGAGTCCTTCAGCCATGTTTCCACAATGCATAGTGCCACAGTGTTTTGACTGATAATTATTTCTTCGGGGGTTGTATTAAATATATTTGAGTAGCCGCTTATGTTACAAAATATAATTTCGATTTTATTTTGTTTAGATTGGGTGAAACTTTTACGTTTATGTTTAAGCAGAGGACCTAAATTATTATTGTTTATCTTGCCGATCGGTTGATTTGTGGTCTGTTTGTAAGAGAGGAGAAGAAGTTGACAGTGAAGAGGTTCGGGGGCGAAATCGAAACTCCTCGAGTAACTCAGTGGCTTTCCTTTTCTTGTGGGGTTCGTTTATTATCGCAGGTGAGATACATAAGTTAGGTTGTTCATTTCCAGGTGACTCGCTTATGATGTTTTCAACCTCATCCATCCTATAATAATTACCTCTAAATTTGAAAAATCCTTTTTTGTAGGTTGCATTGCTGTCTATTAATTTTAGTTTTGTAAGAGAGGTGTGAATTCTTTTACCTTCTTCTCTCTCTTCTGGAGTCTTATCATGATTTATATATATGTTTTTTCCCCTCGGTTCTTCTCGCTTTTTGAATATTTCCTGCTTGACCATATTATTGTTCAGTGACATCAATATTGGGCCTTTACCTAAACGGTAACAATTATTAATTGCATAGTCCGGCAATGATACATTAACACTAGAACAAATTGTCCTGACTGTCTCCAATGTGTTCTCATCATCCTTCAAGGGCACATTATGAATAACGAGGTTGTTCTTCCGTAGCTGTTGTTTTAGCAATTTTACTTCCCTTTCAAGTAGTTTATTACGCTCTTTTAACTCATTAAAGGTGGTTTTTATGGATTCCCATTCTGATAGAAGATCACACATAAGAGAGTTACTATTACCTACCTGAGATTTAACATCCTTTAGCTCGTTCATAATGTCGTCTAATGTATAAACCATTTTCTCTTTTGATATTTAATTGATAATTTAAATGTCTTAGTGACGTAAGTAAGAGTAAAGAGAAGAGCGTCACTGACAGATTGCAGGACAGAGACCAACTGACTGCCTACAGCAACTTAATTGATAAGAGAACTATAGTAGTGGGGATTGGCGCATGCGCGCTGGGTACAACTATTGAAATCTTAGTTCTACTCACCAAATATTTCCCAACTATGTCCTTCGTCCTTACTCCGCTATAACAGAACACTTCTCTTTAAAAATTCAGTCACTACTTCTTTAAATACAAGGCTCGGTGTAGTTCAATTATTTCTGCAAAATTCGAGGTAGAAACCAACTAATGTTTGAAAAAATATGCTAGTCCAATTAGACTTGAAAAAATATGAATCGACGCTCAATTGGAGAATATTATGGCTTTGAAATGTGGAGAATAAATAAGGTATGACATTTTATAATTCATTGGGGTTATAAAATTGAATATATTTTCATTCCTCTTCTAGTAATTTCTCTCAAAGTTTTAGAATGGGTATAATCATGAATAGCTTTACATGCAGCGATCATAAAAGTAATTTACACATAATGTTTTTATAAATAAAAAAAAAATGTATGAATTTCAGTCCCTTGAATTTAATTACAAGGCAGAAATAAGAAATAAACAAAAGGATTCGGGAACTACTCAGCGTACTATGTAAATCATGTGCAGGATATAATTAAAGAACGTGAGCTTTACTGGTACAGTTATGATTGTAGAATGGTAGAACAGCGTCTAGCAAGGTGGACATTGGAGGCTAGATCAAAGGGGCAGCGACCAGTTGGCAGGCCGAGAACCACAAACATCCAGTCAATGGAGCGCCTCGAGAGCAAAAGCGGCTCCTCCTTGGTAGGAAGAAAAAGAATCGCACAATAAAGGGATACCTACAGAAGATGGGTCAAACTAACTCCGCGCTTAACAGCTCGAGGGAGATATAAAAGGAAGAAGAAGAATTTATGTATTTATAAAAACCTGTTGTGCAAATACTTTTCACCATCGCTGTAGAATATTTAACATCACATCGTGTATTTTTAAAAAAATTAAAAAGCTGGTTAAATGTTTTGCTAGGGAAAGTGAACGTATCCGTGGTTTTAAAAATTTAAGATCCATAAAAAATTTATAAATCGAAAACGCAGTTTAATTAAAACTTCAAGAAGTAGACAGCAAAAAACATACAGCCCAATTCAACTTAAATATGATGAATGGAAAACATCTTAAAGAACCGAGGGGTGTACGTGTTTGAAGAAATATGCATGTGTGATTGATGTGATACTAGAATAACAAGAATCGAAGAGTAATTAAAGAATGTTATCACGTGCAGTATGGCGGAGAAATAGGGTAGGCTATTTTATAATTTATGTGAGTTAAAATAATAAATGTATTCTCATTCATTTTTAATATAGTCTCTCAAGGAAGTGTTACTCTATTTTTAACGTAAAATAAGATGAATTGAAGACCATTTACAAAAACTAGGGATTAAATTGTTTGAAAAAATATGCTAGTCCAATTAGACTTGAAAAAATATGAATCGACGCCTAATTGGAGAATATTATGGCTTTGAAATGTGGAGAATAAATAAGGTATGACATTTTATAATTCATTGGGGTTATAAAATTGAATATATTTTCATTCCTCTTCTAGTAATTTCTCTCAAAGTTTTAGAATGGGTATAATCATGAATAGCTTTACATGCAGCGATCATAAAAGTAATTTACACATTATGTTTTTATAAATAAAAAAAAAGGTATGAATTTCAGTCCCTTGAATTTAATTACAAGGCAGAAATAAGAAATAAACTAAAGGATTCGGGAACTACTCAGCGTACTATGTAAATCATGTGCAGGATATAATTAAAGAACGTGAGCTTAACTGGTACAGTTATGATTGTAGAATGGTAGAACAGCGTCTAGCAAGGTGGACATTGGAGGCTAGATCAAAGGGGCAGCGACCAGTTGGCAGGCCGAGAACCACAAACATCCAGTCAATGGAGCGCCTCGAGAGCAAAAGCGGCTCGTCCTTGGTAGGAAGAAAAAGAATCGCACAATAAAGGGATACCTACAGAAGATGGGTCAAACTAACTCCGCGCTTAACAGCTCGAAGGAGATATAAAAGAAAGAAGAAGAATTTATATATTTATAAAAACCTGTTGTGCTAATACTTTTCACCATCGCTGTAGAATATTTAACATCACATCGTGTATTTTTAAAAAATTTAAAAAGCTGGCTAAATGTGTTGCTAGGGAAAGTGAACGTATCCGTGGTTTTAAAAATTTAAGATCCATAAAAAATTTATAAATCGAAAACCGCAGTTTAATTAAAACTTCAAGAAGTAGACAGCAAAAAACATACAGCCCAATTCAACTTAAATATGATGAATGGAAAACATCTTAAAGAACCGAGGGGTGTACGTGTTTGAAGAAATATGCATGTGTGATTGATGTGATACTAGAATAACAAGAATCGAAGAGTAATTAAAGAATGTTATCACGTGCAGTATGGCGGAGAAATAAGGTAGGCTATTTTATAATTTATGTGAGTTAAAATAATAAATGTATTCTCATTCATTTTTAATATAGTCTCTCAACGAAGTGTTACTCTATTTTTAATATGAATCGACGCCTAATTGGAGAATATTATGGCTTTGAAATGTGGAGAATAAATAAGGTATGACATTTTATAATTCATTGGGGTTATAAAATTGAATATATTTTCATTCCTCTTCTAGTAATTTCTCTCAAAGTTTTAGAATGGGTATAATCATGAATAGCTTTACATGCAGCGATCATAAAAGTAATTTACACATCATGTTTTTATAAATAAAAAAAAAATGTATGAATTTCAGTCCCTTGAATTTAATTACAAGGCAGAAATAAGAAATAAACAAAAGGATTCGGGAACTACTCAGCGTACTATGTAAATCATGTGCAGGATATAATTAAAGAACGTGAGCTTAACTGGTACAGTTATGATTGTAGAATGGTAGAACAGCGTCTAGCAAGGTGGACATTGGAGGCTAGATCAAAGGGGCAGCGACCAGTTGGCAGGCCGAGAACCACAAACATCCAGTCAATGGAGCGCCTCGAGAGCAAAAGCGGCTCGTCCTTGGTAGGAAGAAAAAGAATCGCACAATAAAGGGATACCTACAGAAGATGGGTCAAACTAACTCCGCGCTTAACAGCTCGAAGGAGATATAAAAGAAAGAAGAAGAATTTATATATTTATAAAAACCTGTTGTGCTAATACTTTTCACCATCGCTGTAGAATATTTAACATCACATCGTGTATTTTTAAGAAATTTAAAAAGCTGGTTATATGTGTTGCTAGGGAAAGTGAACGTATCCGTGGTTTTAAAAATTTAAGATCCATAAAAAATTTATAAATCGAAAACGCAGTTTAATTAAAACTTCAAGAAGTAGACAGCAAAAAACATACAGCCCAATTCAACTTAAATATGATGAATGGAAAACATCTTAAAGAACCGAGGGGTGTACGTGTTTGAAGAAATATGCATGTGTGATTGATGTGATACTAGAATAACAAGAATCGAAGAGTAATTAAAGAATGTTATCACGTGTAGTATGGCGGAGACATAAGGTAGGCTATTTTATAATTTGTGTGAGTTAAAATAATAAATGTATTCTCATTCATTTTTAATATAGTCTCTCAAGGAAGTGTTACTCTATTTTTAACGTAAAATAAGATGAATTGAAGACCATTTACAAAAACCTAGGGATTAAATTGTTTGAAAAAATATGCTAGTCGAATTCGACTTGAAAAAAGATGAATCGACGCCAAATTGGAGAATATTATGGTTTTGAAATGTGGAGAATAAATAAGGTATGACATTTTATAATTCATTGGGGTTATAAAATTGAATATATTTTCATTCCTTTTCTAGTAATTTCTCTCAAAGTTTTAGAATGGGTATAATCATGAATAGCTTTACATGCAGCGATCATAAAAGTAATTTACACATCATGTTTTTATAAATTAAAAAAAAATGTATGAATTTCAGTCCCTTGAATTTAATTACAAGGCAGAAATAAGAAATAAACAAAAGGATTCGGGAACTACTTAGCGTACTATGTAAATCATGTGCAGGATATAATTAAAGAACGTGAGCTTAACTGGTACAGTTATGATTGTAGAATGGTAGAACAGCGTCTAGCAAGGTGGACATTGGAGGCTAGATCAAAGGGGCAGCGACCAGTTGGCAGGCCGAGAACCACAAACATCCAGTCAATGGAGCGCCTCGAGAGCAAAAGCGGCTCGTCCTTGGTAGGAAGAAAAAGAATCGCACAATAAAGGGATACCTACAGAAGATGGGTCAAACTAACTCCGCGCTTAACAGCTCGAAGGAGATATAAAAGAAAGAAGAAGAATTTATATATTTATAAAAACCTGTTGTGCTAATACTTTTCACCATCGCTGTAGAATATTTAAAATCACATCGTGTATTTTTAAGAAATTTAAAAAGCTGGTTACATGTGTTGCTAGGGAAAGTGAACGTATCCGTGGTTTTAAAAATTTAAGATCCATAAAAAATTTATAAATCGAAAACGCAGTTTAATTAAAACTTCAAGAAGTAGACAGCAAAAAACATACAGCCCAATTCAACTTAAATATGATGAATGGAAAACATCTTAAAAAACCGAGGGGTGTACGTGTTTGAAGAAATATGCATGTGTGATTGATGTGATACTAGAATAACAAGAATCGAAGAGTAATTAAAGAATGTTATCACGTGTAGTATGGCGGAGACATGAGGTAGGCTATTTTATAATTTGTGTGAGTTAAAATAATAAATGTATTCTCATTCATTTTTAATATAGTCTCTCAAGGAAGTGTTACTCTATTTTTAACGTAAAATAAGATGAATTGAAGACCATTTACAAAAACTAGGGATTAAATTGTTTGAAAAAATATGCTAGTCCAATTAGACTTGAAAAAATATGAATCGACGCCTAATTGGAGAATATTATGGCTTTGAAATGTGGAGAATAAATAAGGTATGACATTTTATAATTCATTGGGGTTATAAAATTGAATATATTTTCATTCCTTTTCTAGTAATTTCTCTCAAAGTTTTAGAATGGGTATAATCATGAATAGCTTTACATGCAGCGATCATAAAAGTAATTTACACATCATGTTTTTATAAATAAAAAAAAAATGTATGAATTTCAGTCCCTTGAATTTAATTACAAGGCAGAAATAAGAAATAAACAAAAGGATTCGGGAACTACTTAGCGTACTATGTAAATCATGTGCAGGATATAATTAAAGAACGTGAGCTTAACTGGTACAGTTATGATTGTAGAATGGTAGAACAGCGTCTAGCAAGGTGGACATTGGAGGCTAGATCAAAGGGGCAGCGACCAGTTGGCAGGCCGAGAACCACAAACATCCAGTCAATGGAGCGCCTCGAGAGCAAAAGCGGCTCGTCCTTGGTAGGAAGAAAAAGAATCGCACAATAAAGGGATACCTACAGAAGATGGGTCAAACTAACTCCGCGCTTAACAGCTCGAAGGAGATATAAAAGAAAGAAGAAGAATTTATATATTTATAAAAACCTGTTGTGCTAATACTTTTCACCATCGCTGTAGAATATTTAAAATCACATCGTGTATTTTTAAGAAATTTAAAAAGCTGGTTACATGTGTTGCTAGGGAAAGTGAACGTATCCGTGGTTTTAAAAATTTAAGATCCATAAAAAATTTATAAATCGAAAACGCAGTTTAATTAAAACTTCAAGAAGTAGACAGCAAAAAACATACAGCCCAATTCAACTTAAATATGATGAATGGAAAACATCTTAAAGAACCGAGGGGTGTACGTGTTTGAAGAAATATGCATGTGTGATTGATGTGATACTAGAATAACAAGAATCGAAGAGTAATTAAAGAATGTTATCACGTGCAGTATGGCGGAGAAATAGGGTAGGCTATTTTATAATTTATGTGAGTTAAAATAATAAATGTATTCTCATTCATTTTTAATATAGTCTCTCAAGGAAGTGTTACTCTATTTTTAACGTAAAATAAGATGAATTGAAGACCATTTACAAAAACTAGGGATTAAATTGTTTGAAAAAATATGCTAGTCCAATTAGACTTGAAAAAATATGAATCGACGCCTAATTGGAGAATATTATGGCTTTGAAATGTGGAGAATAAATAAGGTATGACATTTTATAATTCATTGGGGTTATAAAATTGAATATATTTTCATTCCTCTTCTAGTAATTTCTCTCAAAGTTTTAGAATGGGTATAATCATGAATAGCTTTACATGCAGCGATCATAAAAGTAATTTACACATCATGTTTTTATAAATAAAAAAAAAATGTATGAATTTCAGTCCCTTGAATTTAATTACAAGGCAGAAATAAGAAATAAACAAAAGGATTCGGGAACTACTCAGCGTACTATGTAAATCATGTGCAGGATATAATTAAAGAACGTGAGCTTTACTGGTACAGTTATGATTGTAGAATGGTAGAACAGCGTCTAGCAAGGTGGACATTGGAGGCTAGATCAAAGGGGCAGCGACCAGTTGGCAGGCCGAGAACCACAAACATCCAGTCAATGGAGCGCCTCGAGAGCAAAAGCGGCTCGTCCTTGGTAGGAAGAAAAAGAATCGCACAATAAAGGGATACCTACAGAAGATGGGTCAAACTAACTCCGCGCTTAACAGCTCGAAGGAAATATAAAAGAAAGGAGAAGAATTTATATATTTATAAAAACCTGTTGTGCTAATACTTTTCACCATCGCTGTAGAATATTTAACATCACATCGTGTATTTTTAAAAAATTTAAAAAGCTGGTTAAATGTGTTGCTAGGGAAAGTGAACGTATCCGTGGTTTTAGAAATTTAAGATCCATAAAAAATTTATAAATCGAAAACGCAGTTTAATAAAAACTCCAAGAAGTAGACAGCAAAAAACATACAGCCCAATTCAACTTAAACATGATGAATGGAAAACATCTTAAAGAACCGAGGGGTGTACGTGTTTGAAGAAATATGCATGTGTGATTGATGTGATACTAGAATAACAAGAATCGAAGAGTAATTAAAGAATGTTATCACGTGCAGTATGGCGGAGAAATAAGGTAGGCTATTTTATAATTTATGTGAGTTAAAATAATAAATGTATTCTCATTCATTTTTAATATAGTCTCTCAAGGAAGTGTTACTCTATTTTTAACGTAAAATAAGATGAATTGAAGACCATTTACAAAAACCTAGGGATTAAATTGTTTGAAAAAATATGCTAGTCCAATTAGACTTGAAAAAATATGAATCGACGCCTAATTGGAGAATATTATGGCTTTGAAATGTGGAGAATAAATAAGGTATGACATTTTATAATTCATTGGGGTTATAAAATTGAATATATTTTCATTCCTCTTCTAGTAATTTCTCTCAAAGTTTTAGAATGGGTATAATCATGAATAGCTTTACATGCAGCGATCATAAAAGTAATTTACACATCATGTTTTTATAAATAAAAAAAAAATGTATGAATTTCAGTCCCTTGAATTTAATTACAAGGCAGAAATAAGAAATAAACAAAAGGATTCGGGAACTACTCAGCGTACTATGTAAATCATGTGCAGGATATAATTAAAGAACGTGAGCTTTACTGGTACAGTTATGATTGTAGAATGGTAGAACAGCGTCTAGCAAGGTGGACATTGGAGGCTAGATCAAAGGGGCAGCGACCAGTTGGCAGGCCGAGAACCACAAACATCCAGTCAATGGAGCGCCTCGAGAGCAAAAGCGGCTCGTCCTTGGTAGGAAGAAAAAGAATCGCACAATAAAGGGATACCTACAGAAGATGGGTCAAACTAACTCCGCGCTTAACAGCTCGAAGGAGATATAAAAGAAAGAAGAAGAATTTATATATTTATAAAAACCTGTTGTGCTAATACTTTTCACCATCGCTGTAGAATATTTAACATCACATCGTGTATTTTTAAGAAATTTAAAAAGCTGGTTATATGTGTTGCTAGGGAAAGTGAACGTATCCGTGGTTTTAAAAATTTAAGATCCATAAAAAATTTATAAATCGAAAACGCAGTTTAATTAAAACTTCAAGAAGTAGACAGCATAAAACATACAGCCCAATTCAACTTAAATATGATGAATGGAAAACATCTTAAAGAACCGAGGGGTGTACGTGTTTGAAGAAATATGCATGTGTGATTGATGTGATACTAGAATAACAAGAATCGAAGAGTAATTAAAGAATGTTATCACGTGTAGTATGGCGGAGAAATAAGGTAGGCTATTTTATAATATATGTGAGTTAAAATAATAAATGTATTCTCATTCATTTTTAATATAGTCTCTCAACGAAGTGTTACTCTATTTTTAACGTAAAATAAGATGAATTGAAGACCATTTACAAAAACCTAGGGATTAAATTGTTTGAAAAAATATGCTAGTCCAATTATACTTTAAAAAAGATGAATCGACGCCTAATTGGAGAATATTATGGCTTTGAAATGTGGAGAATAAATAAGGTATGACATTTTAAAATTCATTGGGGTTATAAAATTGAATATATTTTCATTCCTCTTCTAGTAATTTCTCTCAAAGTTTTAGAATGGGTATAATCATGAATAGCTTTACATGCAGCGATCATAAAAGTAATTTACACATCATGTTTTTATAAATAAAAAAAAAATGTATGAATTTCAGTCCCTTGAATTTAATTACAAGGCAGAAATAAGAAATAAACAAAAGGATTCGGGAACTACTCAGCGTACTATGTAAATCATGTGCAGGATATAATTAAAGAACGTGAGCTTAACTGGTACAGTTATGATTGTAGAATGGTAGAACAGCGTCTAGCAAGGTGGACATTGGAGGCTAGATCAAAGGGGCAGCGACCAGTTGGCAGGCCGAGAACCACAAACATCCAGTCAATGGAGCGCCTCGAGAGCAAAAGCGGCTCGTCCTTGGTAGGAAGAAAAAGAATCGCACAATAAAGGGATACCTACAGAAGATGGGTCAAACTAACTCCGCGCTTAACAGCTCGAAGGAGATATAAAAG
The DNA here is from genome assembly GCA_911387785.2 of Aelia acuminata. Taxonomy (NCBI): domain Eukaryota; kingdom Metazoa; phylum Arthropoda; class Insecta; order Hemiptera; family Pentatomidae; genus Aelia; species Aelia acuminata. Next base: position 203,339,458 of record OU426978.1, on the reverse strand, counting down.
AAAGAAGAAGAATTTATATATTTATAAAAACCTGTTGTGCTAATACTTTTCACCATCGCTGTAGAATATTTAACATCACATCGTGTATTTTTAAAAAAATTATAAAGCTGGTTAAATGTGTTGCTAGAGAAAGTGAACGTATCCGTGGTTTTAAAAATTTAAGATCCATAAAAAATTTATAAATCGAAAACGCAGTTTAATTAAAACTTCAAGAAGTAGACAGCAAAAAACATACAGCCCAATTCAACTTAAACATGATGAATGGAAAACATCTTAAAGAACCGAGGGGTGTACGTGTTTGAAGAAATATGCATGTGTGATTGATGTGATACTAGAATAACAAGAATCGAAGAGTAATTAAAGAATGTTATCACGTGCAGTATGGCGGAGAAATAAGGTAGGCTATTTTATAATTTATGTGAGTTAAAATAATAAATGTATTCTCATTCATTTTTAATATAGTCTCTCAAGGAAGTGTTACTCTATTTTTAACGTAAAATAAGATGAATTGAAGACCATTTACAAAAACTAGGGATTAAATTGTTTGAAAAAATATGCTAGTCCAATTAGACTTGAAAAAATATGAATCGACGCCTAATTGGAGAATATTATGGCTTTGAAATGTGGAGAATAAATAAGGTATGACATTTTAAAATTCATTGGTGTTATAAAATTGAATATATTTTCATTCCTCTTCTAGTAATTTCTCTCAAAGTTTTAGAATGGGTATAATCATGAATAGCTTTACATGCAGCGATCATAAAAGTAATTTACACATCATGTTTTTATAAATAAAAAAAAAATGTATGAATTTCAGTCCCTTGAATTTAATTACAAGGCAGAAATAAGAAATAAACAAAAGGATTCGGGAACTACTCAGCGTACTATGTAAATCATGTGCAGGATATAATTAAAGAACGTGAGCTTTACTGGTACAGTTATGATTGTAGAATGGTAGAACAGCGTCTAGCAAGGTGGACATTGGAGGCTAGATCAAAGGGGCAGCGACCAGTTGGCAGGCCGAGAACCACAAACATCCAGTCAATGGAGCGCCTCGAGAGCAAAAGCGGCTCGTCCTTGGTAGGAAGAAAAAGAATCGCACTAAAAGGGATACCTACAGAAGATGGGTCAAACTAACTCCGCGCTTAACAGCTCGAAGGAGATATAAAAGAAAGAAGAAGAATTTATATATTTATAAAAACCTGTTGTGCTAATACTTTTCACCATCGCTGTAGAATATTTAACATCACATCGTGTATTTTTAAGAAATTTAAAAAGCTGGTTATATGTGTTGCTAGGGAAAGTGAACGTATCCGTGGTTTTAAAAATTTAAGATCCATAAAAAATTTATAAATCGAAAACGCAGTTTAATTAAAACTTCAAGAAGTAGACAGCATAAAACATACAGCCCAATTCAACTTAAATATGATGAATGGAAAACATCTTAAAGAACCGAGGGGTGTACGTGTTTGAAGAAATATGCATGTGTGATTGATGTGATACTAGAATAACAAGAATCGAAGAGTAATTAAAGAATGTTATCACGTGTAGTATGGCGGAGAAATAAGGTAGGCTATTTTATAATATATGTGAGTTAAAATAATAAATGTATTCTCATTCATTTTTAATATAGTCTCTCAAGGAAGTGTTACTCTATTTTTAACGTAAAATAAGATGAATTGAAGACCATTTACAAAAACCTAGGGATTAAATTGTTTGAAAAAATATGCTAGTCCAATTAGACTTGAAAAAATATGAATCGACGCCTAATTGGAGAATATTATGGCTTTGAAATGTGGAGAATAAATAATGTATGACATTTTATAATTCATTGGGGTTATAAAATTGAATATATTTTCATTCCTCTTCTAGTAATTTCTCTCAAAGTTTTAGAATGGGTATAATCATGAATAGCTTTACATGCAGCGATCATAAAAGTAATTTACACATCATGTTTTTATAAATAAAAAAAAAAATGTATGAATTTCAGTCCCTTGAATTTAATTACAAGGCAGAAATAAGAAATAAACAAAAGGATTCGGGAACTACTCAGCGTACTATGTAAATCATGTGCAGGATATAATTAAAGAACGTGAGCTTTACTGGTACAGTTATGATTGTAGAATGGTAGAACAGCGTCTAGCAAGGTGGACATTGGAGGCTAGATCAAAGGGGCAGCGACCAGTTGGCAGGCCGAGAACCACAAACATCCAGTCAATGGAGCGCCTCGAGAGCAAAAGCGGCTCGTCCTTGGTAGGAAGAAAAAGAATCGCACAATAAAGGGATACCTACAGAAGATGGGTCAAACTAACTCCGCGCTTAACAGCTCGAAGGAGATATAAAAGAAAGAAGAAGAATTTATATATTTATAAAAACCTGTTGTGCTAATACTTTTCACCATCGCTGTAGAATATTTAACATCACATCGTGTATTTTTAAGAAATTTAAAAAGCTGGTTATATGTGTTGCTAGGGAAAGTGAACGTATCCGTGGTTTTAAAAATTTAAGATCCATAAAAAATTTATAAATCGAAAACGCAGTTTAATTAAAACTTCAAGAAGTAGACAGCAAAAAACATACAGCCCAATTCAACTTAAACATGATGAATGGAAAACATCTTAAAGAACCGAGGGGTGTACGTGTTTGAAGAAATATGCATGTGTGATTGATGTGATACTAGAATAACAAGAATCGAAGAGTAATTAAAGAATGTTATCACGTGTAGTATGGCGGAGAAATAAGGTAGGCTATTTTATAATATATGTGAGTTAAAATAATAAATGTATTCTCATTTATTTTTAATATAGTCTCTCAACGAAGTGTTACTCTATTTTTAACGTAAAATAAGATGAATTGAAGACCATTTACAAAAACCTAGGGATTAAATTGTTTGAAAAAATATGCTAGTCCAATTATACTTTAAAAAAGATGAATCGACGCCTAATTGGAGAATATTATGGCTTTGAAATGTGGAGAATAAATAAGGTATGACATTTTAAAATTCATTGGGGTTATAAAATTGAATATATTTTCATTCCTCTTCTAGTAATTTCTCTCAAAGTTTTAGAATGGGTATAATCATGAATAGCTTTACATGCAGCGATCATAAAAGTAATTTACACATCATGTTTTTATAAATAAAAAAAAAATGTATGAATTTCAGTCCCTTGAATTTAATTACAAGGCAGAAATAAGAAATAAACAACAGGATTCGGGAACTACTCAGCGTACTATGTAAATCATGTGCAGGATATAATTAAAGAACGTGAGCTTAACTGGTACAGTTATGATTGTAGAATGGTAGAACAGCGTCTAGCAAGGTGGACATTGGAGGCTAGATCAAAGGGGCAGCGACCAGTTGGCAGGCCGAGAACCACAAACATCCAGTCAATGGAGCGCCTCGAGAGCAAAAGCGGCTCGTCCTTGGTAGGAAGAAAAAGAATCGCACAATAAAGGGATACCTACAGAAGATGGGTCAAACTAACTCCGCGCTTAACAGCTCGAAGGAGATATAAAAGAAAGAAGAAGAATTTATATATTTATAAAAACCTGTTGTGCTAATACTTTTCACCATCGCTGTAGAATATTTAACATCACATCGTGTATTTTTAAGAAATTTAAAAAGCTGGTTATATGTGTTGCTAGGGAAAGTGAACGTATCCGTGGTTTTAAAAATTTAAGATCCATTAAAAATTTATAAATCGAAAACGCAGTTTAATTAAAACTTCAAGAAGTAGACAGCATAAAACATACAGCCCAATTCAACTTGAATATGATGAATGGAAAACATCTTAAAGAACCGAGGGGTGTACGTGTTTGAAGAAATATGCATGTGTGATTGATGTGATACTAGAATAACAAGAATCGAAGAGTAATTAAAGAATGTTATCACGTGTAGTATGGCGGAGAAATAAGGTAGGCTATTTTATAATTTATGTGAGTTAAAATAATAAATGTATTCTCATTCATTTTTAATATAGTCTCTCAAGGAAGTGTTACTCTATTTTTAACGTAAAATAAGATGAATTGAAGACCATTTACAAAAACCTTGGGATTAAATTGTTTGAAAAAATATGCTAGTCCAATTATACTTTAAAAAAGATGAATCAACGCCTAATTGGAGAATATTATGGCTTTGAAATGTGGAGAATAAATAAGGTATGACATTTTATAATTCATTGGGGTTATAAAACTGAATATATTTTCATTCCTCTTCTAGTAATTTCTCTCAAAGTTTTAGAATGGGTATAATCATGAATAGCTTTACATGCAGCGATCATAAAAGTAATTTACACATCATGTTTTTATAAATAAAAAAAAAGGTATGAATTTCAGTCCCTTGAATTTAATTACAAGGCAGAAATGAGAAATAAACTAAAGGATTCGGGAACTACTCAGCGTACTATGTAAATCATGTGCAGGATATAATTAAAGAACGTGAGCTTAACTGGTACAGTTATGATTGTAGAATGGTAGAACAGCGTCTAGCAAGGTGGACATTGGAGGCTAGATCAAAGGGGCAGCGACCAGTTGGCAGGCCGAGAACCACAAACATCCAGTCAATGGAGCGCCTCGAGAGCAAAAGCGGCTCGTCCTTGGTAGGAAGAAAAAGAATCGCACAATAAAGGGATACCTACAGAAGATGGGTCAAACTAACTCCGCGCTTAACAGCTCGAAGGAGATATAAAAGAAAGAAGAAGAATTTATATATTTATAAAAACCTGTTGTGCTAATACTTTTCACCATCGCTGTAGAATATTTAACATCACATCGTGTATTTTTAAGAAATTTAAAAAGCTGGTTATATGTGTTGCTAGGGAAAGTGAACGTATCCGTGGTTTTAAAAATTTAAGATCCATTAAAAATTTATAAATCGAAAACGCAGTTTAATTAAAACTTCAAAAAGTAGACAGCATAAAACATACAGCCCAATTCAACTTAAATATGATGAATGGAAAACATCTTAAAGAACCGAGGGGTGTACGTGTTTGAAGAAATATGCATGTGTGATTGATGTGATACTTGAATAACAAGAATCGAAGAGTAATTGAAGAATATTATCACGTGTAGTATGGCGGAGAAATAAGGTAGGCTATTTTAAGATTTTACAATTAAAAGTAATTAAAAGAATTAAAGACAAACGGTATGGATTTCTATAAAGAACAAATAAACAAACAAACAAACAGAATTTCATCTTTATTTGTATAGATGGGTATAATCATGTATAGATTAACATACAGCAATGGAAAAAACATTTCGCTCATCTAGTTTTTATAAATAAAAGTAATTGTAAGTATTTAAGTTCCTTAAATTTATTTACAAGTCAGGACCAAGAAAGAAACTAGAGGGACAGGGAATAACTCAGCGTAGTAAAACATGTGCAGGATATAATTGGACAAAGTGAGCTTAACTCGTACGGTCATAATTGTAGAATGGTAGATCAGCGTCGAGCGAGAATTACATTCAAGGCTAAACCGGTGCCCCTTGGATCAGCTTAAAGGCCGAGATCCACATACATTCACATCAGAAGAATCGAAAAATAGTTGAAGAATTCATTTGTAGTATGGCGGAGAAAGAAGGTATGCTATTTTAAAATTTATGTGAGTTCAAATAATAAATGTATTTTCATTGATTTTATGAAATAGTCTCTCAAGGAAGCGGTACTTTTATTTACACATAAAAAGAGAAGAATTGAAGACCACCAGGGGATTATGGTGTTTGAAGAAATATGCAATTCAACTTGAAATAGGATGAATCAAAGCCTAATTGAAGAATATTATGCTCTTGGAATGTAGGGAATAAATAAGGTATGACATGTTATTATTCTTTAGGGATAGAGTATTCATTGGGTTTTCATATATCCTTAAGGCAAAACCAAGGGACACAGATCAGTTGGCGGGCCGAGAACCACATACATCCACAACAAAAGAATCGAAGAATAATAGAATTCATTTGTAGAATGTGGGGAATAAATAAGGTATGACATGTTATTATTCTTTAGGGATAGAGTATTCATTTTTATAACAATAAAGAATATCAGCTTATGTTATGCAATTTCCATATGAACAGGTGTTCGCACTTGGTACAAAAAAACCACTGGCGAAATTTAGAGAATTTAAGACAAACGGTATGGATTTCTATAAAGAACAAATAAACAAAGAAACAAAAAGAATTTCATCTTTATTTATATAGATGGGTATAATCAGGAATAGATTAACATACAGCAATGGAAAAAACATTTCGCTCATGACGTTTTTATAAATAAAAGTAATCGTAAGTATTTAAGTTCCTTAAATTTATTTACAAGTCAGGACCAAGAAAGAAACTAGAGGGACAGGGAATAACTCAGCGTAGTAAAACATGTGCAGGATATAATTGAAGAAAGTGAGCTTAACTCGTAAGGTCATAATTGTAGAATGGTAGATCAGCGTCGAGCGAGAATTACATTCAAGGCTAAACCAAGGGGCACCGATCAGCTTAAAGGCCGAGATCCACATACATTCACATCAGAAGAATCGAAAAATAATTGAAGAATTCATTTGTAGTATGGCGGAGAAAGAAGGTATGCTATTTTAAAATTTATGTGAGTTCAAATAATAAATGTATTTTCATTGATTTTATGAAATAGTCTCTCAAGGAAGCGGTACTTAAATTTACACATAAAAAGAGAAGAATTGAAGACCACCAGGGGATTATGGTGTTTGAAGAAATATGCAATTCAACTTGAAATAGGATGAATCAAAGCCTAATTGAAGAATATTATGCTCTTGGAATGTAGGGAATAAATAAGGTATGACATGTTATTATTCTTTAGGGATAGAGTATTCATTGGGTTTTCATTTACCCTTAAGTAATGTCTCCCTAAGTAGCATATTTAGAACTAGCTGTATATTACCGGTTTCACCCGGAGAATTTCATTCTTCTAATGAATCGGTCGATTTCGTAAAAAAAATATTGTAGAGCGAGATCATTACGATTTTTATAACAATAAAGAATATCAGCTTAAGTTATGCAATTTTCATATGGACAGGTGTTCGCACTTGGTACAAAAAAACCACTTGATAAATTTAGAGAATTTAAGACAAACGGTATGGATTTCTATAAAGAACAAATAAACAAAGAAACAAAAAGAATTTCATCTTTATTTATATAGATGGGTATAATCAGGAATAGATTAACATACAGCAATGGAAAAAACATTTCGCTCATGACGTTTTTATAAATAAAAGTAATCGTAAGTATTTAAGTTCCTTAAATTTATTTACAAGTCAGGACCAAGAAAGAAACTAGAGGGACAGGGAATAACTCAGCGCAGTAAAACATGTGCAGGATATAATTGAAGAAAGTGAGCTTAACTCGTAAGGTCATAATTGTAGAATGGTAGATCAGCGTCGAGCGAGAATTACATTCAAGGCTAAACCAAGGGGCACCGATCAGCTTAAAGGCCGAGATCCACATACATTCACATCAGAAGAATCGAAAAATAATTGAAGAATTCATTTGTAGTATGGCGGTAATGTAGTATAAAATAATGAATATATTTTCATGGAATTAATAATATAGTCTCTCAAGGAAAGCGGTACCATAATTTCGACTTAAAAAGAGAAGAATTGAAGACCACCTGGGGATTAAGGTATTTGAAGAAATATGCAATTCTACTTGAAATAAGATGAAAAGAAACCTAATTGAAGAATATTATGCTCTAGGAATGTCGGGAATAAATAAGGTATGACATGTTATTATTCTTTAGGGATTAAGTATTCAATGGGTTTTCATTTATCCGTAAGTAATGTCTCCCTAAATAGCATATTTAGAATTTGTATAATCATGAATAGATTAACATACAGCAATGGAAAAAACATTTCGCTCATCACGTTTTTATAAATAAAAGTAATTGTAAGTATTGTAAGTAGATCAGCGTCAAGCGAGAATGACATTGGAGGCAAAACCAAGGGGCACAGATCAGTTGGCGGGCCGAGAACCACATACATCCACAACAAAAGAATCGAAGAATAATAGAAGAATTCATTTGTAGAATGTGGGGAATAAATAAGGTATGACATGTTATTATTCTTTAGGGATAGAGTATTCAATGGGTTTTCATTTATCCTTAAGTAATGTCTCCCTAAGTAGCATATTAAGAATTTATGCGAAATTTAGAGAATTAAAGACTAACGGTATGGATTTCTATAAAGAACAAATAAACAAACAAACAAAAAGAATTTCATCTTTATTTGTATAGATGGGTATAATCATGTATAGATTAACATACAGCAATGGAAAAAACATTTCACTCATCTAGTTTTTATAAATAAAAGTAATCGTAAGTATTTAAGTTCCTTAAATTTATTTACAAGTCAGGACCAAGAAAGAAACTAGAGGGACAGGGAATAACTCAGCGTAGTAAAACATGTGCAGGATATAATTGAAGAAAGTGAGCTTAACTCGTAAGGTCATAATTGTAGAATGGTAGATCAGAGTCGAGCGAGATTTACATTCAAGGCTAAACCAAGGGGCACCGATCAGCTTAAAGGCCGAGATCCACATACATTCACATCAGAAGAATCGAAAAATAATTGAAGAATTCATTTGTAGTATGGCGGAGAAAGAAGGTATGCTATTTTAAAATTTATGTGAGTTCAAATAATAAATGTATTTTCATTGATTTTATGAAATAGTCTCTCAAGGAAGCGGTACTTAAATTTACACATAAAAAGAGAAGAATTGAAGACCACCAGGGGATTATGGTGTTTGAAGAAATATGCAATTCAACTTGAAATAGGATGAATCAAAGCCTAATTGAAGAATATTATGCTCTTGGAATGTAGGGAATAAATAAGGTATGACATGTTATTATTCTTTAGGGATAGAGTATTCATTGGGTTTTCATTTACCCTTAAGTAATGTCTCCCTAAGTAGCATATTTAGAACTAGCTGTATATTACCGGTTTCACCCGGAGAATTTCATTCTTCTAATGAATCGGTCGATTTCGTAAAAAAAATATTGTAGAGCGAGATCATTACGATTTTTATAACAATAAAGAATATCAGCTTAAGTTATGCAATTTTCATATGGACAGGTGTTCGCACTTGGTACAAAAAAACCACTTGATAAATTTAGAGAATTTAAGACAAACGGTATGGATTTCTATAAAGAACAAATAAACAAAGAAACAAAAAGAATTTCATCTTTATTTATATAGATGGGTATAATCAGGAATAGATTAACATACAGCAATGGAAAAAACATTTCGCTCATGACGTTTTTATAAATAAAAGTAATCGTAAGTATTTAAGTTCCTTAAATTTATTTACAAGTCAGGACCAAGAAAGAAACTAGAGGGACAGGGAATAACTCAGCGCAGTAAAACATGTGCAGGATATAATTGAAGAAAGTGAGCTTAACTCGTAAGGTCATAATTGTAGAATGGTAGATCAGCGTCGAGCGAGAATTACATTCAAGGCTAAACCAAGGGGCACCGATCAGCTTAAAGGCCGAGATCCACATACATTCACATCAGAAGAATCGAAAAATAATTGAAGAATTCATTTGTAGTATGGCGGAGAAAGAAGGTATGCTATTTTATAATATATGTGAGTTAAAATAATGAATATATTTTCATGGAATTAATAATATAGTCTCTCAAGGAAAGCGGTACCATAATTTCGACTTAAAAAGAGAAGAATTGAAGACCACCTGGGGATTAAGGTATTTGAAGAAATATGCAATTCTACTTGAAATAAGATGAAAAGAAACCTAATTGAAGAATATTATGCTCTAGGAATGTCGGGAATAAATAAGGTATGACATGTTATTATTCTTTAGGGATTAAGTATTCAATGGGTTTTCATTTATCCGTAAGTAATGTCTCCCTAAATAGCATATTTAGAATTTGTATAATCATGAATAGATTAACATACAGCAATGGAAAAAACATTTCGCTCATCACGTTTTTATAAATAAAAGTAATTGTAAGTATTGTAAGTAGATCAGCGTCAAGCGAGAATGACATTGGAGGCAAAACCAAGGGGCACAGATCAGTTGGCGGGCCGAGAACCACATACATCCACAACAAAAGAATCGAAGAATAATAGAAGAATTCATTTGTAGAATGTGGGGAATAAATAAGGTATGACATGTTATTATTCTTTAGGGATAGAGTATTCAATGGGTTTTCATTTATCCTTAAGTAATGTCTCCCTAAGTAGCATATTAAGAATTTATGCGAAATTTAGAGAATTAAAGACTAACGGTATGGATTTCTATAAAGAACAAATAAACAAACAAACAAAAAGAATTTCATCTTTATTTGTATAGATGGGTATAATCATGTATAGATTAACATACAGCAATGGAAAAAACATTTCACTCATCTAGTTTTTATAAATAAAAGTAATCGTAAGTATTTAAGTTCCTTAAATTTATTTACAAGTCAGGACCAAGAAAGAAACTAGAGGGACAGGGAATAACTCAGCGTAGTAAAACATGTGCAGGATATAATTGAAGAAAGTGAGCTTAACTCGTAAGGTCATAATTGTAGAATGGTAGATCAGCGTCGAGCGAGAATTACATTCAAGGCTAAACCAAGGGGCACCGATCAGCTTAAAGGCCGAGATCCACATACATTCACATCAGAAGAATCGAAAAATAATTGAAGAATTCATTTGTAGTATGGCGGAGAAAGAAGGTATGCTATTTTAAAATTTATGTGAGTTCAAATAATAAATGTATTTTCATTGATTTTATGAAATAGTCTCTCAAGGAAGCGGTACTTAAATTTACACATAAAAAGAGAAGAATTGAAGACCACCAGGGGATTATGGTGTTTGAAGAAATATGCAATTCAACTTGAAATAGGATGAATCAAAGCCTAATTGAAGAATATTATGCTCTTGGAATGTAGGGAATAAATAAGGTATGACATGTTATTATTCTTTAGGGATAGAGTATTCATTGGGTTTTCATTTACCCTTAAGTAATGTCTCCCTAAGTAGCATATTTAGAACTAGCTGTATATTACCGGTTTCACCCGGAGAATTTCATTCTTCTAATGAATCGGTCGATTTCGTAAAAAAAATATTGTAGAGCGAGATCATTACGATTTTTATAACAATAAAGAATATCAGCTTAAGTTATGCAATTTTCATATGGACAGGTGTTCGCACTTGGTACAAAAAAACCACTTGATAAATTTAGAGAATTTAAGACAAACGGTATGGATTTCTATAAAGAACAAATAAACAAAGAAACAAAAAGAATTTCATCTTTATTTATATAGATGGGTATAATCAGGAATAGATTAACATACAGCAATGGAAAAAACATTTCGCTCATGACGTTTTTATAAATAAAAGTAATCGTAAGTATTTAAGTTCCTTAAATTTATTTACAAGTCAGGACCAAGAAAGAAACTAGAGGGACAGGGAATAACTCAGCGCAGTAAAACATGTGCAGGATATAATTGAAGAAAGTGAGCTTAACTCGTAAGGTCATAATTGTAGAATGGTAGATCAGCGTCGAGCGAGAATTACATTCAAGGCTAAACCAAGGGGCACCGATCAGCTTAAAGGCCGAGATCCACATACATTCACATCAGAAGAATCGAAAAATAATTGAAGAATTCATTTGTAGTATGGCGGAGAAAGAAGGTATGCTATTTTATAATATATGTGAGTTAAAATAATGAATATATTTTCATGGAATTAATAATATAGTCTCTCAAGGAAAGCGGTACCATAATTTCGACTTAAAAAGAGAAGAATTGAAGACCACCTGGGGATTAAGGTATTTGAAGAAATATGCAATTCTACTTGAAATAAGATGAAAAGAAACCTAATTGAAGAATATTATGCTCTAGGAATGTCGGGAATAAATAAGGTATGACATGTTATTATTCTTTAGGGATTAAGTATTCAATGGGTTTTCATTTATCCGTAAGTAATGTCTCCCTAAATAGCATATTTAGAATTTGTATAATCATGAATAGATTAACATACAGCAATGGAAAAAACATTTCGCTCATCACGTTTTTATAAATAAAAGTAATTGTAAGTATTGTAAGTAGATCAGCGTCAAGCGAGAATGACATTGGAGGCAAAACCAAGGGGCACAGATCAGTTGGCGGGCCGAGAACCACATACATCCACAACAAAAGAATCGAAGAATAATAGAAGAATTCATTTGTAGAATGTGGGGAATAAATAAGGTATGACATGTTATTATTCTTTAGGGATAGAGTATTCAATGGGTTTTCATTTATCCTTAAGTAATGTCTCCCTAAGTAGCATATTAAGAATTTATGCGAAATTTAGAGAATTAAAGACTAACGGTATGGATTTCTATAAAGAACAAATAAACAAACAAACAAAAAGAATTTCATCTTTATTTGTATAGATGGGTATAATCATGTATAGATTAACATACAGCAATGGAAAAAACATTTCACTCATCTAGTTTTTATAAATAAAAGTAATCGTAAGTATTTAAGTTCCTTAAATTTATTTACAAGTCAGGACCAAGAAAGAAACTAGAGGGACAGGGAATAACTCAGCGTAGTAAAACATGTGCAGGATATAATTGAAGAAAGTGAGCTTAACTCGTAAGGTCATAATTGTAGAATGGTAGATCAGAGTCGAGCGAGATTTACATTCAAGGCTAAACCAAGGGGCACCGATCAGCTTAAAGGCCGAGATCCACATACATTCACATCAGAAGAATCGAAAAATAATTGAAGAATTCATTTGTAGTATGGCGGAGAAAGAAGGTATGCTATTTTAAAATTTATGTGAGTTCAAATAATAAATGTATTTTCATTGATTTTATGAAATAGTCTCTCAAGGAAGCGGTACTTAAATTTACACATAAAAAGAGAAGAATTGAAGACCACCAGGGGATTATGGTGTTTGAAGAAATATGCAATTCAACTTGAAATAGGATGAATCAAAGCCTAATTGAAGAATATTATGCTCTTGGAATGTAGGGAATAAATAAGGTATGACATGTTATTATTCTTTAGGGATAGAGTATTCATTGGGTTTTCATTTACCCTTAAGTAATGTCTCCCTAAGTAGCATATTTAGAACTAGCTGTATATTACCGGTTTCACCCGGAGAATTTCATTCTTCTAATGAATCGGTCGATTTCGTAAAAAAAATATTGTAGAGCGAGATCATTACGATTTTTATAACAATAAAGAATATCAGCTTAAGTTATGCAATTTTCATATGGACAGGTGTTCGCACTTGGTACAAAAAAACCACTTGATAAATTTAGAGAATTTAAGACAAACGGTATGGATTTCTATAAAGAACAAATAAACAAAGAAACAAAAAGAATTTCATCTTTATTTATATAGATGGGTATAATCAGGAATAGATTAACATACAGCAATGGAAAAAACATTTCGCTCATGACGTTTTTATAAATAAAAGTAATCGTAAGTATTTAAGTTCCTTAAATTTATTTACAAGTCAGGACCAAGAAAGAAACTAGAGGGACAGGGAATAACTCAGCGTAGTAAAACATGTGCAGGATATAATTGAAGAAAGTGAGCTTAACTCGTAAGGTCATAATTGTAGAATGGTAGATCAGCGTCGAGCGAGAATTACATTCAAGGCTAAACCAAGGGGCACCGATCAGCTTAAAGGCCGAGATCCACATACATTCACATCAGAAGAATCGAAAAATAATTGAAGAATTCATTTGTAGTATGGCGGAGAAAGAAGGTATGCTATTTTAAAATTTATGTGAGTTCAAATAATAAATGTATTTTCATTGATTTTATGAAATAGTCTCTCAAGGAAGCGGTACTTAAATTTACACATAAAAAGAGAAGAATTGAAGACCACCAGGGGATTATGGTGTTTGAAGAAATATGCAATTCAACTTGAAATAGGATGAATCAAAGCCTAATTGAAGAATATTATGCTCTTGGAATGTAGGGAATAAATAAGGTATGACATGTTATTATTCTTTAGGGATAGAGTATTCATTGGGTTTTCATTTACCCTTAAGTAATGTCTCCCTAAGTAGCATATTTAGAACTAGCTGTATATTACCGGTTTCACCCGGAGAATTTCATTCTTCTAATGAATCGGTCGATTTCGTAAAAAAAATATTGTAGAGCGAGATCATTACGATTTTTATAACAATAAAGAATATCAGCTTAAGTTATGCAATTTTCATATGGACAGGTGTTCGCACTTGGTACAAAAAAACCACTTGATAAATTTAGAGAATTTAAGACAAACGGTATGGATTTCTATAAAGAACAAATAAACAAAGAAACAAAAAGAATTTCATCTTTATTTATATAGATGGGTATAATCAGGAATAGATTAACATACAGCAATGGAAAAAACATTTCGCTCATGACGTTTTTATAAATAAAAGTAATCGTAAGTATTTAAGTTCCTTAAATTTATTTACAAGTCAGGACCAAGAAAGAAACTAGAGGGACAGGGAATAACTCAGCGTAGTAAAACATGTGCAGGATATAATTGAAGAAAGTGAGCTTAACTCGTAAGGTCATAATTGTAGAATGGTAGATCAGCGTCGAGCGAGAATTACATTCAAGGCTAAACCAAGGGGCACCGATCAGCTTAAAGGCCGAGATCCACATACATTCACATCAGAAGAATCGAAAAATAATTGAAGAATTCATTTGTAGTATGGCGGAGAAAGAAGGTATGCTATTTTAAAATTTATGTGAGTTCAAATAATAAATGTATTTTCATTGATTTTATGAAATAGTCTCTCAAGGAAGCGGTACTTAAATTTACACATAAAAAGAGAAGAATTGAAGACCACCAGGGGATTATGGTGTTTGAAGAAATATGCAATTCAACTTGAAATAGGATGAATCAAAGCCTAATTGAAGAATATTATGCTCTTGGAATGTAGGGAATAAATAAGGTATGACATGTTATTATTCTTTAGGGATTAAGTATTCATTGGGTTTTCATTTATCCTTAAGTAATGTCTCCCTAAGTAGCATATTTAGAACTAGCTGTATATTACCGGTTTCACCCGGAGAATTTCATTCTTCTAATGAAACGGTCGATTTCGTAAAAAAAATATTGTAGAGCGAGATCATTACGATTTTTATAACAATAAAGAATATCAGCTTATGTTATGCAATTTTCATATGGACAGGTGTTCGCACTTGGTACAAAAAAACCACTGGCGAAATTTAGAGAATTTAAGACAAACGGTATGGATTTCTATAAAGAACAAATAAACAAAGAAACAAAAAGAATTTCATCTTTATTTATATAGATGGGTATAATCAGGAATAGATTAACATACAGCAATGGAAAAAACATTTCGCTCATGACGTTTTTATAAATAAAAGTAATCGTAAGTATTTAAGTTCCTTAAATTTATTTACAAGTCAGGACCAAGAAAGAAACTAGATGGACAGGGAATAACTCAGCGTAGTAAAACATGTGCAGGATATAATTGAAGAAAGTGAGCTTAACTCGTACGTTCATAATTGTAGAATGATAGATCAGCGTCGAGTAAGAATGGCATTCGAGGCTAAACCAAGGGGCACCGGTCAGTTGGCGGGCCGAGAACCACATACATCCACATCAAATGAATGGAAGAATAATAGAAGAATTCATTTGTAGTATGGCGGAGAAAGAAGGTATGCTATTTTATAATATATGTGAGTTAAAATAATAAATATATATACATTGAATTAATAATATAGTCTCTCAAGGAAAGCGGTACTTAAATTTACACATAAAAAGAGAAGAATTGAAGACCACCAGGGGATTATGGTGTTTGAAGAAATATGCAATTCAACTTGAAATAGGATGAATCAAAGCCTAATTGAAGAATATTATGCTCTTGGAATGTAGGGAATAAATAAGGTACGACATGTTATTATTCTTTAGGGATAGAGTATTCATTAGGTTTTCATTTATCCTTAAGTAATGTCTTCCTAAGTAGCATATTTAGAACTAGCTGTATATTACCGGTTTCACCCGGAGAATTTCATTCTTCTAATGAAACGGTCGATTTCGTAAAAAAAATATTGTAGAGCGAGATCATTACGATTTTTATAACAATAAAGAATATCAGCTTATGTTATGCAATTTTCATATGGACAGGTGTTCGCACTTGGTACAAAAAAACCACTGGCGAAATTTAGAGAATTTAAGACAAACGGTATGGATTTCTATAAAGAACAAATAAACAAGAAACAAAAAGAATTTCATCTTTATTTATATAGATGGGTATAATCAGGAATAGATTAACATAGAGCAATGGAAAAAACATTTCGCTCATGACGTTTTTATAAATAAAAGTAATCGTAAGTATTTAAGTTCCTTAAATTTATTTACAAGTCAGGACCAAGAAAGAAACTAGAGGGACAGGGAATAACTCATCGTAGTAAAACATGTGCATGATATAATTGAACAAAGTGAGCTTAACTCGTACGTTCATAATTGTAGAATGGTAGATCAGCGTCGAGTGAGAATGGCATTCGAGGCTAAACCAAGGGGCACCGGTCAGTTGGCGGGCCGAGAACCACATACATCCACATCAAATGAATCGAAGAATAATAGAAGAATTCATTTGTAGTATGGCGGAGAAAGAAGGTATGCTATTTTATAATATATGTGAGTTAAAATAATGAATATATTTTCATTAAATTAATAATATAGTCTTTCAAGGAAAGCGGTACTTTAATTTCGACTTAAAAAGAGAAGAATTGAAGACCACCTGAGGATTAAGGTATTTGAAGAAATATGCAGTTCTGCTTGAAATAAGATGAAAAGAAACCTAATTGAAGAATATTATGCTCTAGGAATGTGGGGAATAAATAAGGTATGATATGTTATTATTCTTTAGGGATTAAGTATTCAATGGGTTTTCATTTATCCGTAAGTAATGTCTCCCTAAATAGCATATTTAGAATTTGTATAATCATGAATAGATTAACATACAGCAATGGAAAAAACATTTCGCTCATCACGTTTTTATAAATAAAAGTAATTGTAAGTATTGTAAGTAGATCAGCGTCAAGCGAGAATGACATTGGAGGCAAAACCAAGGGGCACAGATCAGTTGGCAGGCCGAGAACCACATACATCCACATCAAAAGAATCGAAGAATAATAGAAGAATTCATTTGTAGAATGTGGGGAATAAATAAGGTATGACATGTTATTATTCTTTAGGGATAGAGTATTCAATGGGTTTTCATTTATCCTTAAGTAATGTCTCCCTAAGTAGCATATTAAGAATTTATGCGAAATTTAGAGAATTAAAGACTAACGGTATGGATTTCTATAAAGAACAAATAAACAAACAAACAAAAAGAATTTCATCTTTATTTGTATAGATGGGTATAATCATGTATAGATTAACATACAGCAATGGAAAAAACATTTCACTCATCTAGTTTTTATAAATAAAAGTAATCGTAAGTATTTAAGTTCCTTAAATTTATTTACAAGTCAGGACCAAGAAAGAAACTAGAGGGACAGGGAATAACTCAGCGTAGTAAAACATGTGCAGGATATAATTGAAGAAAGTGAGCTTAACTCGTACGTTCAGAATTGTAGAATGGTAGATCAGCGTCGAGTAAGAATGGCATTCGAGGCTAAACCAAGGGGCACCGGTCAGTTGGCGGGCCGAGAACCACATACATCCACATCAAATGAATCGAAGAATAATAGAAGAATTCATTTGTAGTATGGCGGAGAAAGAAGGTATGCTATTTTATAATATATGTGAGTTAAAATAATGAATATATTTTCATTGAATTAATAATATAGTCTCTCAAGGAAAGCGGTACTTAAATTTACACACAAAAAGAGAAGAATTGAAGACCACCAGGGGATTATGGTGTTTGAAGAAATATGCAATTCAACTTGAAATAGGATGAATCAAAGCCTAATTGAAGAATATTATGCTCTTGGAATGTAGGGAATAAATAAGGTATGACATGTTATTATTCTTTAGGGAGAGAGTATTCATTGGGTTTTCATTTATCCGTAAGTAATGTCTCCCTAAGTAGCATATTTAGAATTTGTATAATCATGAATAGATTAACATAGAGCAATGGAAAAAACATTTCGCTCATGACGTATTTATAAATAAAAGTAATCGTAAGTATTTAAGTTCCTTAAATTTATTTACAAGTCAGGACCAAGAAAGAAACTAGAGGGACAGGGAATAACGCAGCGTAGTAAAACATGTGCAGGATATAATTGAACAAAGTGAGCTTAACTCGTAAGGTCATAATTCTGGAATGGTAGATCAGCGTCGAGCGAGAATTACATTCAAGGCTAAACCAAGGGGCACCGGTCAGTTGGCGGGCCGAGAACCACATACATCCACATCAAATGAATCGAAGAATAATAGAAGAATTCATTTGTAGTATGGCGGAGAAAGAAGGTATGCTATTTTATAATATATGTGAGTTAAAATAATGAATATATTTTCATTGAATTAATAATATAGTCTCTCAAGGAAAGCGGTACTTTAATTTCGACTTAAAAAGAGAAGAATTGAAGACCACCTGGGGATTAAGGTATTTGAAGAAATATGCAATTCTACTTGAAATAAGATGAAAAGAAACCTAATTGAAGAATATTATGCTCTAGGAATGTGGGGAATAAATAAGGTATGACATGTTATTATTCTTTAGGGATTAAGTATTCAATGGGTTTTCATTTATCCGTAAGTAATGTCTCCCTAAATAGCATATTTAGAATTTGTATAATCATGAATAGATTAACATAGAGCAATGGAAAAAACATTTCGCTCATGACGTATTTATAAATAAAAGTAATCGTAAGTATTTAAGTTCCTTAAATTTATTTACAAGTCAGGACCAAGAAAGAAACTAGAGGGACAGGGAATAACTCAGCGTAGTAAAACATGTGCAGGATATAATTGAACCAAGTGAGCTTAACTCGTACGTTCATAATTGTAAAATGGTAGATCAGCGTCGAGTGAGAATGGCATTCGAGGCTAAACCAAGGGGCACCGGTCAGTTGGCGGGCCGAGAACCACATACATCCACATCAAATGAATCGAAGAATAATAGAAGAATTCATTTGTAGTATGGCGGAGAAAGAAGGTATGCTATTTTATAATATATGTGAGTTAAAATAATGAATATATTTTCATTGAATTAATAATATAGTCTCTCAAGGAAAGCGGTACTTTAATTTCGACTTAAAAAGAGAAGAATCGAAGACCACCTGGGGATTAAGGTATTTGAAGAAATATGCAATTCTACTTGAAATAAGATGAAAAGAAACCTAATTGAAGAATATTATGCTCTAGGAATGTGGGGAATAAATAAGGTATGACATGTTATTATTCTTTAGGGATTAAGTATTCAATGGGTTTTCATTTATCCGTAAGTAATGTCTCCCTAAATAGCATATTTAGAATTTGTATAATCATGAATAGATTAACATAGAGCAATGGAAAAAACATTTCGCTCATGACGTATTTATAAATAAAAGTAATCGTAAGTATTTAAGTTCCTTAAATTTATTTACAAGTCAGGACCAAGAAAGAAACTAGAGGGACAGGGAATAACTCAGCGTAGTAAAACATGTGCAGGATATAATTGGACAAAGTGAGCTTAACTCGTACGGTCATAATTGTAGAATGGTAGATCAGCGTCGAGCGAGAATTACATTCAAGGCTAAACCGGTGCCCCTTGGATCAGCTTAAAGGCCGAGATCCACATACATTCACATCAGAAGAATCGAAAAATAGTTGAAGAATTCATTTGTAGTATGGCGGAGAAAGAAGGTATGCTATTTTAAAATTTATGTGAGTTCAAATAATAAATGTATTTTCATTGATTTTATGAAATAGTCTCTCAAGGAAGCGGTACTTTTATTTACACATAAAAAGAGAAGAATTGAAGACCACCAGGGGATTATGGTGTTTGAAGAAATATGCAATTCAACTTGAAATAGGATGAATCAAAGCCTAATTGAAGAATATTATGCTCTTGGAATGTAGGGAATAAATAAGGTATGACATGTTATTATTCTTTAGGGATAGAGTATTCATTGGGTTTTCATATATCCTTAAGGCAAAACCAAGGGACACAGATCAGTTGGCGGGCCGAGAACCACATACATCCACAACAAAAGAATCGAAGAATAATAGAATTCATTTGTAGAATGTGGGGAATAAATAAGGTATGACATGTTATTATTCTTTAGGGATAGAGTATTCATTTTTATAACAATAAAGAATATCAGCTTATGTTATGCAATTTCCATATGAACAGGTGTTCGCACTTGGTACAAAAAAACCACTGGCGAAATTTAGAGAATTTAAGACAAACGGTATGGATTTCTATAAAGAACAAATAAACAAAGAAACAAAAAGAATTTCATCTTTATTTATATAGATGGGTATAATCAGGAATAGATTAACATACAGCAATGGAAAAAACATTTCGCTCATGACGTTTTTATAAATAAAAGTAATCGTAAGTATTTAAGTTCCTTAAATTTATTTACAAGTCAGGACCAAGAAAGAAACTAGAGGGACAGGGAATAACTCAGCGTAGTAAAACATGTGCAGGATATAATTGAACAAAGTGAGCTTAACTCGTACGTTCATAATTGTAGAATGGTAGATCAGCGTCGAGTGAGAATGGCATTCGAGGCTAAACCAAGGGGCACCGGTCAGTTGGCGGGCCGAGAACCACATACATCTACGTCAAATGAATCGAAGAATAATAGAAGAATTCATTTGTAGTATGGCGGAGAAAGAAGGTATGCTATTTTATAATATATGTGAGTTAAAATAATGAATATATTTTCATGGAATTAATAATATAGTCTCTCAAGGAAAGCGGTACCATAATTTCGACTTAAAAAGAGAAGAATTGAAGACCACCTGGGGATTAAGGTATTTGAAGAAATATGCAATTCTACTTGAAATAAGATGAAAAGAAACCTAATTGAAGAATATTATGCTCTAGGAATGTCGGGAATAAATAAGGTATGACATGTTATTATTCTTTAGGGATTAAGTATTCAATGGGTTTTCATTTATCCGTAAGTAATGTCTCCCTAAATAGCATATTTAGAATTTGTATAATCATGAATAGATTAACATACAGCAATGGAAAAAACATTTCGCTCATCACGTTTTTATAAATAAAAGTAATTGTAAGTATTGTAAGTAGATCAGCGTCAAGCGAGAATGACATTGGAGGCAAAACCAAGGGGCACAGATCAGTTGGCGGGCCGAGAACCACATACATCCACAACAAAAGAATCGAAGAATAATAGAAGAATTCATTTGTAGAATGTGGGGAATAAATAAGGTATGACATGTTATTATTCTTTAGGGATAGAGTATTCAATGGGTTTTCATTTATCCTTAAGTAATGTCTCCCTAAGTAGCATATTAAGAATTTATGCGAAATTTAGAGAATTAAAGACTAACGGTATGGATTTCTATAAAGAACAAATAAACAAACAAACAAAAAGAATTTCATCTTTATTTGTATAGATGGGTATAATCATGTATAGATTAACATACAGCAATGGAAAAAACATTTCACTCATCTAGTTTTTATAAATAAAAGTAATCGTAAGTATTTAAGTTCCTTAAATTTATTTACAAGTCAGGACCAAGAAAGAAACTAGAGGGACAGGGAATAACTCAGCGTAGTAAAACATGTGCAGGATATAATTGAAGAAAGTGAGCTTAACTCGTAAGGTCATAATTGTAGAATGGTAGATCAGCGTCGAGCGAGAATTACATTCAAGGCTAAACCAAGGGGCACCGATCAGCTTAAAGGCCGAGATCCACATACATTCACATCAGAAGAATCGAAAAATAATTGAAGAATTCATTTGTAGTATGGCGGAGAAAGAAGGTATGCTATTTTAAAATTTATGTGAGTTCAAATAATAAATGTATTTTCATTGATTTTATGAAATAGTCTCTCAAGGAAGCGGTACTTAAATTTACACATAAAAAGAGAAGAATTGAAGACCACCAGGGGATTATGGTGTTTGAAGAAATATGCAATTCAACTTGAAATAGGATGAATCAAAGCCTAATTGAAGAATATTATGCTCTTGGAATGTAGGGAATAAATAAGGTATGACATGTTATTATTCTTTAGGGATAGAGTATTCATTGGGTTTTCATTTACCCTTAAGTAATGTCTCCCTAAGTAGCATATTTAGAACTAGCTGTATATTACCGGTTTCACCCGGAGAATTTCATTCTTCTAATGAAACGGTCGATTTCGTAAAAAAAATATTGTAGAGCGAGATCATTACGATTTTTATAACAATAAAGAATATCAGCTTAAGTTATGCAATTTTCATATGGACAGGTGTTCGCACTTGGTACAAAAAAACCACTTGATAAATTTAGAGAATTTAAGACAAACGGTATGGATTTCTATAAAGAACAAATAAACAAAGAAACAAAAAGAATTTCATCTTTATTTATATAGATGGGTATAATCAGGAATAGATTAACATACAGCAATGGAAAAAACATTTCGCTCATGACGTTTTTATAAATAAAAGTAATCGTAAGTATTTAAGTTCCTTAAATTTATTTACAAGTCAGGACCAAGAAAGAAACTAGAGGGACAGGGAATAACTCAGCGTAGTAAAACATGTGCAGGATATAATTGAAGAAAGTGAGCTTAACTCGTAAGGTCATAATTGTAGAATGGTAGATCAGCGTCGAGCGAGAATTACATTCAAGGCTAAACCAAGGGGCACCGATCAGCTTAAAGGCCGAGATCCACATACATTCACATCAGAAGAATCGAAAAATAATTGAAGAATTCATTTGTAGTATGGCGGAGAAAGAAGGTATGCTATTTTAAAATTTATGTGAGTTCAAATAATAAATGTATTTTCATTGATTTTATGAAATAGTCTCTCAAGGAAGCGGTACTTAAATTTACACATAAAAAGAGAAGAATTGAAGACCACCAGGGGATTATGGTGTTTGAAGAAATATGCAATTCAACTTGAAATAGGATGAATCAAAGCCTAATTGAAGAATATTATGCTCTTGGAATGTAGGGAATAAATAAGGTATGACATGTTATTATTCTTTAGGGATTAAGTATTCATTGGGTTTTCATTTATCCTTAAGTAATGTCTCCCTTAGTAGCATATTTAGAACTAGCTGTATATTACCGGTTTCACCCGGAGAATTTCATTCTTCTAATGAAACGGTCGATTTCGTAAAAAAAATATTGTAGAGCGAGATCATTACGATTTTTATAACAATAAAGAATATCAGCTTATGTTATGCAATTTTCATATGGACAGGTGTTCGCACTTGGTACAAAAAAACCACTGGCGAAATTTAGAGAATTTAAGACAAACGGTATGGATTTCTATAAAGAACAAATAAACAAAGAAACAAAAAGAATTTCATCTTTATTTATATAGATGGGTATAATCAGGAATAGATTAACATACAGCAATGGAAAAAACATTTCGCTCATGACGTTTTTATAAATAAAAGTAATCGTAAGTATTTAAGTTCCTTAAATTTATTTACAAGTCAGGACCAAGAAAGAAACTAGATGGACAGGGAATAACTCAGCGTAGTAAAACATGTGCAGGATATAATTGAAGAAAGTGAGCTTAACTCGTACGTTCATAATTGTAGAATGATAGATCAGCGTCGAGTAAGAATGGCATTCGAGGCTAAACCAAGGGGCACCGGTCAGTTGGCGGGCCGAGAACCACATACATCCACATCAAATGAATGGAAGAATAATAGAAGAATTCCTTTGTAGTATGGCGGAGAAAGAAGGTATGCTATTTTATAATATATGTGAGTTAAAATAATAAATATATATACATTGAATTAATAATATAGTCTCTCAAGGAAAGCGGTACTTAAATTTACACATAAAAAGAGAAGAATTGAAGACCACCAGGGGATTATGGTGTTTGAAGAAATATGCAATTCAACTTGAAATAGGATGAATCAAAGCCTAATTGAAGAATATTACGCTCTTGGAATGTAGGGAATAAATAAGGTACGACATGTTATTATTCTTTAGGGATAGAGTATTCATTAGGTTTTCATTTATCCTTAAGTAATGTCTTCCTAAGTAGCATATTTAGAACTAGCTGTATATTACCGGTTTCACCCGGAGAATTTCATTCTTCTAATGAAACGGTCGATTTCGTAAAAAAAATATTGTAGAGCGAGATCATTACGATTTTTATAACAATAAAGAATATCAGCTTATGTTATGCAATTTTCATATGGACAGGTGTTCGCACTTGGTACAAAAAAACCACTGGCGAAATTTAGAGAATTTAAGACAAACGGTATGGATTTCTATAAAGAACAAATAAACAAGAAACAAAAAGAATTTCATCTTTATTTATATAGATGGGTATAATCAGGAATAGATTAACATAGAGCAATGGAAAAAACATTTCGCTCATGACGTTTTTATAAATAAAAGTAATCGTAAGTATTTAAGTTCCTTAAATTTATTTACAAGTCAGGACCAAGAAAGAAACTAGAGGGACAGGGAATAACTCATCGTAGTAAAACATGTGCATGATATAATTGAACAAAGTGAGCTTAACTCGTACGTTCATAATTGTAGAATGGTAGATCAGCGTCGAGTGAGAATGGCATTCGAGGCTAAACCAAGGGGCACCGGTCAGTTGGCGGGCCGAGAACCACATACATCCACATCAAATGAATCGAAGAATAATAGAAGAATTCATTTGTAGTATGGCGGAGAAAGAAGGTATGCTATTTTATAATATATGTGAGTTAAAATAATGAATATATTTTCATTAAATTAATAATATAGTCTTTCAAGGAAAGCGGTACATTAATTTCGACTTAAAAAGAGAAGAATTGAAGACCACCTGAGGATTAAGGTATTTGAAGAAATATGCAGTTCTGCTTGAAATAAGATGAAAAGAAACCTAATTGAAGAATATTATGCTCTAGGAATGTGGGGAATAAATAAGGTATGATATGTTATTATTCTTTAGGGATTAAGTATTCAATGGGTTTTCATTTATCCGTAAGTAATGTCTCCCTAAATAGCATATTTAGAATTTGTATAATCATGAATAGATTAACATACAGCAATGGAAAAAACATTTCGCTCATCACGTTTTTATAAATAAAAGTAATTGTAAGTATTGTAAGTAGATCAGCGGCAAGCGAGAATGACATTGGAGGCAAAACCAAGGGGCACAGATCAGTTGGCAGGCCGAGAACCACATACATCCACATCAAAAGAATCGAAGAATAATAGAAGAATTCATTTGTAGAATGTGGGGAATAAATAAGGTATGACATGTTATTATTCTTTAGGGATAGAGTATTCAATGGGTTTTCATTTATCCTTAAGTAATGTCTCCCTAAGTAGCATATTAAGAATTTATGCGAAATTTAGAGAATTAAAGACTAACGGTATGGATTTCTATAAAGAACAAATAAACAAACAAACAAAAAGAATTTCATCTTTATTTGTATAGATGGGTATAATCATGTATAGATTAACATACAGCAATGGAAAAAACATTTCACTCATCTAGTTTTTATAAATAAAAGTAATCGTAAGTATTTAAGTTCCTTAAATTTATTTACAAGTCAGGACCAAGAAAGAAACTAGAGGGACAGGGAATAACTCAGCGTAGTAAAACATGTGCAGGATATAATTGAAGAAAGTGAGCTTAACTCGTACGTTCAGAATTGTAGAATGGTAGATCAGCGTCGAGTAAGAATGGCATTCGAGGCTAAACCAAGGGGCACCGGTCAGTTGGCGGGCCGAGAACCACATACATCCACATCAAATGAATCGAAGAATAATAGAAGAATTCATTTGTAGTATGGCGGAGAAAGAAGGTATGCTATTTTATAATATATGTGAGTTAAAATAATGAATATATTTTCATTGAATTAATAATATAGTCTCTCAAGGAAAGCGGTACTTAAATTTACACACAAAAAGAGAAGAATTGACGACCACCAGGGGATTATGGTGTTTGAAGAAATATGCAATTCAACTTGAAATAGGATGAATCAAAGCCTAATTGAAGAATATTATGCTCTTGGAATGTAGGGAATAAATAAGGTATGACATGTTATTATTCTTTAGGGAGAGAGTATTCATTGGGTTTTCATTTATCCGTAAGTAATGTCTCCCTAAGTAGCATATTTAGAATTTGTATAATCATGAATAGATTAACATAGAGCAATGGAAAAAACATTTCGCTCATGACGTATTTATAAATAAAAGTAATCGTAAGTATTTAAGTTCCTTAAATTTATTTACAAGTCAGGACCAAGAAAGAAACTAGAGGGACAGGGAATAACGCAGCGTAGTAAAACATGTGCAGGATATAATTGAACAAAGTGAGCTTAACTCGTAAGGTCATAATTCTGGAATGGTAGATCAGCGTCGAGCGAGAATTACATTCAAGGCTAAACCAAGGGGCACCGGTCAGTTGGCGGGCCGAGAACCACATACATCCACATCAAATGAATCGAAGAATAATAGAAGAATTCATTTGTAGTATGGCGGAGAAAGAAGGTATGCTATTTTATAATATATGTGAGTTAAAATAATGAATATATTTTCATTGAATTAATAATATAGTCTCTCAAGGAAAGCGGTACTTTAATTTCGACTTAAAAAGAGAAGAATTGAAGACCACCTGGGGATTAAGGTATTTGAAGAAATATGCAATTCTACTTGAAATAAGATGAAAAGAAACCTAATTGAAGAATATTATGCTCTAGGAATGTCGGGAATAAATAAGGTATGACATGTTATTATTCTTTAGGGATTAAGTATTCAATGGGTTTTCATTTATCCGTAAGTAATGTCTCCCTAAATAGCATATTTAGAATTTGTATAATCATGAATAGATTAACATAGAGCAATGGAAAAAACATTTCGCTCATGACGTATTTATAAATAAAAGTAATCGTAAGTATTTAAGTTCCTTAAATTTATTTACAAGTCAGGACCAAGAAAGAAACTAGAGGGACAGGGAATAACTCAGCGTAGTAAAACATGTGCAGGATATAATTGAACCAAGTGAGCTTAACTCGTACGTTCATAATTGTAAAATGGTAGATCAGCGTCGAGTGAGAATGGCATTCGAGGCTAAACCAAGGGGCACCGGTCAGTTGGCGGGCCGAGAACCACATACATCTACATCAAATGAATCGAAGAATAATAGAAGAATTCATTTGTAGTATGGCGGAGAAAGAAGGTATGCTATTTTATAATATATGTGAGTTAAAATAATGAATATATTTTCATTGAATTAATAATATAGTCTCTCAAGGAAAGCGGTACTTTAATTTCGACTTAAAAAGAGAAGAATTGAAGACCACCTGGGGATTAAGGCATTTGAAGAAATATGCAATTCTACTTGAAATAAGATGAAAAGAAACCTAATTGAAGAATATTATGCTCTAGGAATGTGGGGAATAAATAAGGTATGACATGTTATTATTCTTTAGGGATTAAGTATTCAATGGGTTTTCATTTATCCGTAAGTAATGTCTCCCTAAATAGCATATTTAGAATTTGTATAATCATGAATAGATTAACATAGAGCAATGGAAAAAACATTTCGCTCATGACGTATTTATAAATAAAAGTAATCGTAAGTATTTAAGTTCCTTAAATTTATTTACAAGTCAGGACCAAGAAAGAAACTAGAGGGACAGGGAATAACTCAGCGTAGTAAAACATGTGCAGGATATAATTGAACCAAGTGAGCTTAACTCGTACGTTCATAATTGTAAAATGGTAGATCAGCGTCGAGTGAGAATGGCATTCGAGGCTAAACCAAGGGGCACCGGTCAGTTGGCGGGCCGAGAACCACATACATCCACATCAAATGAATCGAAGAATAATAGAAGAATTCATTTGTAGTATGGCGGAGAAAGAAGGTATGCTATTTTATAATATATGTGAGTTAAAATAATGAATATATTTTCATTGAATTAATAATATAGTCTCTCAAGGAAAGCGGTACTTTAATTTCGACTTAAAAAGAGAAGAATTGAAGACCACCTGGGGATTAAGGTATTTGAAGAAATATGCAATTCTACTTGAAATAAGATGAAAAGAAACCTAATTGAAGAATATTATGCTCTAGGAATGTGGGGAATAAATAAGGTATGACATGTTATTATTCTTTAGGGATTAAGTATTCAATGGGTTTTCATTTATCCGTAAGTAATGTCTCCCTAAATAGCATATTTAGAATTTGTATAATCATGAATAGATTAACATAGAGCAATGGAAAAAACATTTCGCTCATGACGTATTTATAAATAAAAGTAATCGTAAGTATTTAAGTTCCTTAAATTTATTTACAAGTCAGGACCAAGAAAGAAACTAGAGGGACAGGGAATAACTCAGCGTAGTAAAACATGTGCAGGATATAATTGAACCAAGTGAGCTTAACTCGTACGTTCATAATTGTAAAATGGTAGATCAGCGTCGAGTGAGAATGGCATTCGAGGCTAAACCAAGGGGCACCGGTCAGTTGGCGGGCCGAGAACCACATACATCCACATCAAATGAATCGAAGAATAATAGAAGAATTCATTTGTAGTATGGCGGAGAAAGAAGGTATGCTATTTTATAATATATGTGAGTTAAAATAATGAATATATTTTCATTGAATTAATAATATAGTCTCTCAAGGAAAGCGGTACTTTAATTTCGACTTAAAAAGAGAAGAATCGAAGACCACCTGGGGATTAAGGTATTTGAAGAAATATGCAATTCTACTTGAAATAAGATGAAAAGAAACCTAATTGAAGAATATTATGCTCTAGGAATGTGGGGAATAAATAAGGTATGACATGTTATTATTCTTTAGGGATTAAGTATTCAATGGGTTTTCATTTATCCGTAAGTAATGTCTCCCTAAATAGCATATTTAGAATTTGTATAATCATAAATAGATTAACATAGAGCAATGGAAAAAACATTTCGCTCATGACGTATTTATAAATAAAAGTAATCGTAAGTATTTAAGTTCCTTAAATTTATTTACAAGTCAGGACCAAGAAAGAAACTAGAGGGACAGGGAATAACGCAGCGTAGTAAAACATGTGCAGGATATAATTGAACAAAGTGAGCTTAACTCGTACGTTCATAATTGTAAAATGGTAGATCAGCGTCGAGTGAGAATGGCATTCGAGGCTAAACCAAGGGGCACCGGTCAGTTGGCGGGCCGAGAACCACATACATCCACATCAAATGAATCGAAGAATAATAGAAGAATTCATTTGTAGTATGGCGGAGAAAGAAGGTATGCTATTTTATAATATATGTGAGTTAAAATAATGAATATATTTTCATTGAATTAATAATATAGTCTCTCAAGGAAAGCGGTACTTTAATTTCGACTTAAAAAGAGAAGAATCGAAGAACACCTGGGGATTAAGGTATTTGAAGAAATATGCAATTCTACTTGAAATAAGATGAAAAGAAACCTAATTGAAGAATATTATGCTCTAGGAATGTGGGGAATAAATAAGGTATGACATGTTATTATTCTTTAGGGATTAAGTATTCAATGGGTTTTCATTTATCCGTAAGTAATGTCTCCCTAAATAGCATATTTAGAATTTGTATAATCATGAATAGATTAACATAGAGCAATGGAAAAAACATTTCGCTCATGACGTATTTATAAATAAAAGTAATCGTAAGTATTTAAGTTCCTTAAATTTATTTACAAGTCAGGACCAAGAAAGAAACTAGAGGGACAGGGAATAACTCAGCGTAGTAAAACATGTGCAGGATATAATTGAACCAAGTGAGCTTAACTCGTACGTTCATATTTGTAAAATGGTAGATCAGCGTCGAGCGAGAATGGCATTCGAGGCTAAACCAAGGGGCACCGGTCAGTTGGCGGGCCGAGAACCACATACATCCACATCAAATGAATCGAAGAATAATAGAAGAATTCATTTGTAGTATGGCGGAGAAAGAAGGTATGCTATTTTATAATATATGTGAGTTAAAATAATGAATATATTTTCATTGAATTAATAATATAGTCTCTCAAGGAAAGCGGTACTTTAATTTCGACTTAAAAAGAGAAGAATTGAAGACCACCTGGGGATTAAGGTATTTGAAGAAATATGCAATTCTACTTGAAATAAGATGAAAAGAAACCTAATTGAAGAATATTATGCTCTAGGAATGTGGGGAATAAATAAGGTATGACATGTTATTATTCTTTAGGGATTATGTATTCAATGGGTTTTCATTTATCCGTAAGTAATGTCTCCCTAAATAGCATATTTAGAATTTGTATAATCATGAATAGATTAACATACAGCTATGGAAAAAACATTTCGCTCATCACGTTTTTATAAATAAAAGTAATTGTAAGTATTGTAAGTAGATCAGCGTCAAGCGAGAATGACATTGGAGGCAAAACCAAGGGGCACAGATCAGTTGGCGGGCCGAGAACCACATACATCCACATCAAAAGAATCGAAGAATAATAGAAGAATTCATTTGTAGAATGTGGGGAATAAATAAGGTATGACATGTTATTATTCTTTAGGGATAGAGTATTCAATGGGTTTTCATTTATCCTTAAGTAATGTCTCCCTAAGTAGCATATTAAGAATTTATGCGAAATTTAGAGAATTAAAGACTAACGGTATGGATTTCTATAAAGAACAAATAAACAAACAAACAAAAAGAATTTCATCTTTATTTGTATAGATGGGTATAATCATGTATAGATTAACATACAGCAATGGAAAAAACATTTCACTCATCTAGTTTTTATAAATAAAAGTAATC
Organism: Aelia acuminata; assembly: GCA_911387785.2. Classification (NCBI taxonomy): domain Eukaryota; kingdom Metazoa; phylum Arthropoda; class Insecta; order Hemiptera; family Pentatomidae; genus Aelia; species Aelia acuminata. The sequence goes on along the minus strand of OU426978.1, from coordinate 203,308,620 downwards.
GTAAGTATTTAAGTTCCTTAAATTTATTTACAAGTCAGGACCAAGAAAGAAACTAGAGGGACAGGGAATAACTCAGCGTAGTAAAACATGTGCAGGATATAATTGAACCAAGTGAGCTTAACTCGTACGTTCATAATTGTAAAATGGTAGATCAGCGTCGAGTGAGAATGGCATTCGAGGCTAAACCAAGGGGCACCGGTCAGTTGGCGGGCCGAGAACCACATACATCCACATCAAATGAATCGAAGAATAATAGAAGAATTCATTTGTAGTATGGCGGAGAAAGAAGGTATGCTATTTTATAGTATATGTGAGTTAAAATAATGAATATATTTTCATTGAATTAATAATATAGTCTCTCAAGGAAAGCGGTACTTTAATTTCGACTTAAAAAGAGAAGAATTGAAGACCACCTGGGGATTAAGGTATTTGAAGAAATATGCAATTCTACTTTAAATAAGATGAAAAGAAACCTAATTGAAGAATATTATGCTCTAGGAATGTGGGGAATAAATAAGGTATGACATGTTATTATTCTTTAGGGATTAAGTATTCAATGGGTTTTCATTTATCCGTAAGTAATGTCTCCCTAAATAGCATATTTAGAATTTGTATAATCATGAATAGATTAACATACAGCTATGGAAAAAACATTTCGCTCATCACGTTTTTATAAATAAAAGTAATTGTAAGTATTGTAAGTAGATCAGCGTCAAGCGAGAATGACATTGGAGGCAAAACCAAGGGGCACAGATCAGTTGGCGGGCCGAGAACCACATACATCCACATCAAAAGAATCGAAGAATAATAGAAGAATTCATTTGTAGAATGTGGGGAATAAATAAGGTATGACATGTTATTATTCTTTAGGGATAGAGTATTCAATGGGTTTTCATTTATCCTTAAGTAATGTCTCCCTAAGTAGCATATTAAGAATTTATGCGAAATTTAGAGAATTAAAGACTAACGGTATGGATTCCTATAAAGAACAAATAAACAAACAAACAAAAAGAATTTCATCTTTATTTGTATAGATGGGTATAATCATGTATAGATTAACATACAGCAATGGAAAAAACATTTCACTCATCTAGTTTTTATAAATAAAAGTAATCGTAAGTATTTAAGTTCCTTAAATTTATTTACAAGTCAGGACCAAGAAAGAAACTAGAGGGACAGGGAATAACTCAGCGTAGTAAAACATGTGCAGGATATAATTGAAGAAAGTGAGCTTAACTCGTAAGGTCATAATTGTAGAATGGTAGATCAGCGTCGAGCGAGAATTACATTCAAGGCTAAACCAAGGGGCACCGATCAGCTTAAAGGCCGAGATCCACATACATTCACATCAGAAGAATCGAAAAATAATTGAAGAATTCATTTGTAGTATGGCGGAGAAAGAAGGTATGCTATTTTAAAATTTATGTGAGTTCAAATAATAAATGTATTTTCATTGATTTTATGAAATAGTCTCTCAAGGAAGCGGTACTTAAATTTACACATAAAAAGAGAAGAATTGAAGACCACCAGGGGATTATGGTGTTTAAAGAAATATGCAATTCAACTTGAAATAGGATGAATCAAAGCCTAATTGAAGAATATTATGCTCTTGGAATGTAGGGAATAAATAAGGTATGACATGTTATTATTCTTTAGGGATTAAGTATTCATTGGGTTTTCATTTATCCTTAAGTAATGTCTCCCTAAATAGCATATTTAGAATTTGTATAATCATGAATAGATTAACATAGAGCAATGGAAAAAACATTTCGCTCATGACGTATTTATAAATAAAAGTAATCGTAAGTATTTAAGTTCCTTAAATTTATTTACAAGTCAGGACCAAGAAAGAAACTAGAGGGACAGGGAATAACTCAGCGTAGTAAAACATGTGCAGGATATAATTGAACCAAGTGAGCTTAACTCGTACGTTCATATTTGTAAAATGGTAGATCAGCGTCGAGCGAGAATGGCATTCGAGGCTAAACCAAGGGGCACCGGTCAGTTGGCGGGCCGAGAACCACATACATCCACATCAAATGAATCGAAGAATAATAGAAGAATTCATTTGTAGTATGGCGGAGAAAGAAGGTATGCTATTTTATAATATATGTGAGTTAAAATAATGAATATATTTTCATTGAATTAATAATATAGTCTCTCAAGGAAAGCGGTACTTTAATTTCGACTTAAAAAGAGAAGAATTGAAGACCACCTGGGGATTAAGGTATTTGAAGAAATATGCAATTCTACTTGAAATAAGATGAAAAGAAACCTAATTGAAGAATATTATGCTCTAGGAATGTGGGGAATAAATAAGGTATGACATGTTATTATTCTTTAGGGATTATGTATTCAATGGGTTTTCATTTATCCGTAAGTAATGTCTCCCTAAATAGCATATTTAGAATTTGTATAATCATGAATAGATTAACATACAGCTATGGAAAAAACATTTCGCTCATCACGTTTTTATAAATAAAAGTAATTGTAAGTATTGTAAGTAGATCAGCGTCAAGCGAGAATGACATTGGAGGCAAAACCAAGGGGCACAGATCAGTTGGCGGGCCGAGAACCACATACATCCACATCAAAAGAATCGAAGAATAATAGAAGAATTCATTTGTAGAATGTGGGGAATAAATAAGGTATGACATGTTATTATTCTTTAGGGATAGAGTATTCAATGGGTTTTCATTTATCCTTAAGTAATGTCTCCCTAAGTAGCATATTAAGAATTTATGCGAAATTTAGAGAATTAAAGACTAACGGTATGGATTTCTATAAAGAACAAATAAACAAACAAACAAAAAGAATTTCATCTTTATTTGTATAGATGGGTATAATCATGTATAGATTAACATACAGCAATGGAAAAAACATTTCACTCATCTAGTTTTTATAAATAAAAGTAATCGTAAGTATTTAAGTTCCTTAAATTTATTTACAAGTCAGGACCAAGAAAGAAACTAGAGGGACAGGGAATAACTCAGCGTAGTAAAACATGTGCAGGATATAATTGAACCAAGTGAGCTTAACTCGTACGTTCATAATTGTAAAATGGTAGATCAGCGTCGAGTGAGAATGGCATTCGAGGCTAAACCAAGGGGCACCGGTCAGTTGGCGGGCCGAGAACCACATACATCCACATCAAATGAATCGAAGAATAATAGAAGAATTCATTTGTAGTATGGCGGAGAAAGAAGGTATGCTATTTTATAGTATATGTGAGTTAAAATAATGAATATATTTTCATTGAATTAATAATATAGTCTCTCAAGGAAAGCGGTACTTTAATTTCGACTTAAAAAGAGAAGAATTGAAGACCACCTGGGGATTAAGGTATTTGAAGAAATATGCAATTCTACTTTAAATAAGATGAAAAGAAACCTAATTGAAGAATATTATGCTCTAGGAATGTGGGGAATAAATAAGGTATGACATGTTATTATTCTTTAGGGATTAAGTATTCAATGGGTTTTCATTTATCCGTAAGTAATGTCTCCCTAAATAGCATATTTAGAATTTGTATAATCATGAATAGATTAACATACAGCTATGGAAAAAACATTTCGCTCATCACGTTTTTATAAATAAAAGTAATTGTAAGTATTGTAAGTAGATCAGCGTCAAGCGAGAATGACATTGGAGGCAAAACCAAGGGGCACAGATCAGTTGGCGGGCCGAGAACCACATACATCCACATCAAAAGAATCGAAGAATAATAGAAGAATTCATTTGTAGAATGTGGGGAATAAATAAGGTATGACATGTTATTATTCTTTAGGGATAGAGTATTCAATGGGTTTTCATTTATCCTTAAGTAATGTCTCCCTAAGTAGCATATTAAGAATTTATGCGAAATTTAGAGAATTAAAGACTAACGGTATGGATTCCTATAAAGAACAAATAAACAAACAAACAAAAAGAATTTCATCTTTATTTGTATAGATGGGTATAATCATGTATAGATTAACATACAGCAATGGAAAAAACATTTCACTCATCTAGTTTTTATAAATAAAAGTAATCGTAAGTATTTAAGTTCCTTAAATTTATTTACAAGTCAGGACCAAGAAAGAAACTAGAGGGACAGGGAATAACTCAGCGTAGTAAAACATGTGCAGGATATAATTGAAGAAAGTGAGCTTAACTCGTAAGGTCATAATTGTAGAATGGTAGATCAGCGTCGAGCGAGAATTACATTCAAGGCTAAACCAAGGGGCACCGATCAGCTTAAAGGCCGAGATCCACATACATTCACATCAGAAGAATCGAAAAATAATTGAAGAATTCATTTGTAGTATGGCGGAGAAAGAAGGTATGCTATTTTAAAATTTATGTGAGTTCAAATAATAAATGTATTTTCATTGATTTTATGAAATAGTCTCTCAAGGAAAGCGGTACTTTAATTTCGACTTAAAAAGAGAAGAATCGAAGACCACCTGGGGATTAAGGTATTTGAAGAAATATGCAATTCTACTTGAAATAAGATGAAAAGAAACCTAATTGAAGAATATTATGCTCTAGGAATGTGGGGAATAAATAAGGTATGACATGTTATTATTCTTTAGGGATTAAGTATTCAATGGGTTTTCATTTATCCGTAAGTAATGTCTCCCTAAATAGCATATTTAGAATTTGTATAATCATAAATAGATTAACATAGAGCAATGGAAAAAACATTTCGCTCATGACGTATTTATAAATAAAAGTAATCGTAAGTATTTAAGTTCCTTAAATTTATTTACAAGTCAGGACCAAGAAAGAAACTAGAGGGACAGGGAATAACGCAGCGTAGTAAAACATGTGCAGGATATAATTGAACAAAGTGAGCTTAACTCGTACGTTCATAATTGTAAAATGGTAGATCAGCGTCGAGTGAGAATGGCATTCGAGGCTAAACCAAGGGGCACCGGTCAGTTGGCGGGCCGAGAACCACATACATCCACATCAAATGAATCGAAGAATAATAGAAGAATTCATTTGTAGTATGGCGGAGAAAGAAGGTATGCTATTTTATAATATATGTGAGTTAAAATAATGAATATATTTTCATTGAATTAATAATATAGTCTCTCAAGGAAAGCGGTACTTTAATTTCGACTTAAAAAGAGAAGAATCGAAGAACACCTGGGGATTAAGGTATTTGAAGAAATATGCAATTCTACTTGAAATAAGATGAAAAGAAACCTAATTGAAGAATATTATGCTCTAGGAATGTGGGGAATAAATAAGGTATGACATGTTATTATTCTTTAGGGATTAAGTATTCAATGGGTTTTCATTTATCCGTAAGTAATGTCTCCCTAAATAGCATATTTAGAATTTGTATAATCATGAATAGATTAACATAGAGCAATGGAAAAAACATTTCGCTCATGACGTATTTATAAATAAAAGTAATCGTAAGTATTTAAGTTCCTTAAATTTATTTACAAGTCAGGACCAAGAAAGAAACTAGAGGGACAGGGAATAACTCAGCGTAGTAAAACATGTGCAGGATATAATTGAACCAAGTGAGCTTAACTCGTACGTTCATATTTGTAAAATGGTAGATCAGCGTCGAGCGAGAATGGCATTCGAGGCTAAACCAAGGGGCACCGGTCAGTTGGCGGGCCGAGAACCACATACATCCACATCAAATGAATCGAAGAATAATAGAAGAATTCATTTGTAGTATGGCGGAGAAAGAAGGTATGCTATTTTATAATATATGTGAGTTAAAATAATGAATATATTTTCATTGAATTAATAATATAGTCTCTCAAGGAAAGCGGTACTTTAATTTCGACTTAAAAAGAGAAGAATTGAAGACCACCTGGGGATTAAGGTATTTGAAGAAATATGCAATTCTACTTGAAATAAGATGAAAAGAAACCTAATTGAAGAATATTATGCTCTAGGAATGTGGGGAATAAATAAGGTATGACATGTTATTATTCTTTAGGGATTATGTATTCAATGGGTTTTCATTTATCCGTAAGTAATGTCTCCCTAAATAGCATATTTAGAATTTGTATAATCATGAATAGATTAACATACAGCTATGGAAAAAACATTTCGCTCATCACGTTTTTATAAATAAAAGTAATTGTAAGTATTGTAAGTAGATCAGCGTCAAGCGAGAATGACATTGGAGGCAAAACCAAGGGGCACAGATCAGTTGGCGGGCCGAGAACCACATACATCCACATCAAAAGAATCGAAGAATAATAGAAGAATTCATTTGTAGAATGTGGGGAATAAATAAGGTATGACATGTTATTATTCTTTAGGGATAGAGTATTCAATGGGTTTTCATTTATCCTTAAGTAATGTCTCCCTAAGTAGCATATTAAGAATTTATGCGAAATTTAGAGAATTAAAGACTAACGGTATGGATTTCTATAAAGAACAAATAAACAAACAAACAAAAAGAATTTCATCTTTATTTGTATAGATGGGTATAATCATGTATAGATTAACATACAGCAATGGAAAAAACATTTCACTCATCTAGTTTTTATAAATAAAAGTAATCGTAAGTATTTAAGTTCCTTAAATTTATTTACAAGTCAGGACCAAGAAAGAAACTAGAGGGACAGGGAATAACTCAGCGTAGTAAAACATGTGCAGGATATAATTGAACCAAGTGAGCTTAACTCGTACGTTCATAATTGTAAAATGGTAGATCAGCGTCGAGTGAGAATGGCATTCGAGGCTAAACCAAGGGGCACCGGTCAGTTGGCGGGCCGAGAACCACATACATCCACATCAAATGAATCGAAGAATAATAGAAGAATTCATTTGTAGTATGGCGGAGAAAGAAGGTATGCTATTTTATAGTATATGTGAGTTAAAATAATGAATATATTTTCATTGAATTAATAATATAGTCTCTCAAGGAAAGCGGTACTTTAATTTCGACTTAAAAAGAGAAGAATTGAAGACCACCTGGGGATTAAGGTATTTGAAGAAATATGCAATTCTACTTTAAATAAGATGAAAAGAAACCTAATTGAAGAATATTATGCTCTAGGAATGTGGGGAATAAATAAGGTATGACATGTTATTATTCTTTAGGGATTAAGTATTCAATGGGTTTTCATTTATCCGTAAGTAATGTCTCCCTAAATAGCATATTTAGAATTTGTATAATCATGAATAGATTAACATACAGCTATGGAAAAAACATTTCGCTCATCACGTTTTTATAAATAAAAGTAATTGTAAGTATTGTAAGTAGATCAGCGTCAAGCGAGAATGACATTGGAGGCAAAACCAAGGGGCACAGATCAGTTGGCGGGCCGAGAACCACATACATCCACATCAAAAGAATCGAAGAATAATAGAAGAATTCATTTGTAGAATGTGGGGAATAAATAAGGTATGACATGTTATTATTCTTTAGGGATAGAGTATTCAATGGGTTTTCATTTATCCTTAAGTAATGTCTCCCTAAGTAGCATATTAAGAATTTATGCGAAATTTAGAGAATTAAAGACTAACGGTATGGATTCCTATAAAGAACAAATAAACAAACAAACAAAAAGAATTTCATCTTTATTTGTATAGATGGGTATAATCATGTATAGATTAACATACAGCAATGGAAAAAACATTTCACTCATCTAGTTTTTATAAATAAAAGTAATCGTAAGTATTTAAGTTCCTTAAATTTATTTACAAGTCAGGACCAAGAAAGAAACTAGAGGGACAGGGAATAACTCAGCGTAGTAAAACATGTGCAGGATATAATTGAAGAAAGTGAGCTTAACTCGTAAGGTCATAATTGTAGAATGGTAGATCAGCGTCGAGCGAGAATTACATTCAAGGCTAAACCAAGGGGCACCGATCAGCTTAAAGGCCGAGATCCACATACATTCACATCAGAAGAATCGAAAAATAATTGAAGAATTCATTTGTAGTATGGCGGAGAAAGAAGGTATGCTATTTTAAAATTTATGTGAGTTCAAATAATAAATGTATTTTCATTGATTTTATGAAATAGTCTCTCAAGGAAGCGGTACTTAAATTTACACATAAAAAGAGAAGAATTGAAGACCACCAGGGGATTATGGTGTTTAAAGAAATATGCAATTCAACTTGAAATAGGATGAATCAAAGCCTAATTGAAGAATATTATGCTCTTGGAATGTAGGGAATAAATAAGGTATGACATGTTATTATTCTTTAGGGATTAAGTATTCATTGGGTTTTCATTTATCCTTAAGTAATGTCTCCCTAAGTAGCATATTTAGAACTAGCTGTATATTACCGGTTTCACCCGGAGAATTTCATTCTTCTAATGAAACGGTCGATTTCGTAAAAAAAATACTGTAAAGCGAGATCATTACGATTTTTATAACAATAAAGAATATCAGCTTAAGTTATGCAATTTTCATATGGACAGGTGTTCGCACTTGGTACAAAAAAACCACTGGCGAAATTTAGAGAATTTAAGACAAACGGTATGGATTTCTATAAAGAACAAATAAACAAACAAACAAAAAGAATTTCATCTTTATTTGTATAGATGGGTATAATCATGTATAGATTAACATACAGCAATGGAAAAAACATTTCACTCATCTAGTTTTTATAAATAAAAGTAATCGTAAGTATTTAAGTTCCTTAAATTTATTTACAAGTCAGGACCAAGAAAGAAACTAGAGGGACAGGGAATAACTCAGCGTAGTAAAACATGTGCAGGATATAATTGAACAAAGTGATCTTAACTCGTACGTTCATAATTGTAGAATGGTAGATCAGCGTCGAGTGAGAATGGCATTCGAGGCTAAACCAAGGGGCACCGGTCAGTTGGCGGGCCGAGAACCAAATACATCCACGTCAAATGAATCGAAGAATAATAGAAGAATTCATTTGTAGTATGGCGGAGAAAGAAGGTATGCTATTTTAAAATTTATGTGAGTTCAAATAATAAATGTATTTTCATTGATTTTATGAAATAGTCTCTCAAGGAAGCAGTACTTAAATTTACACATAAAAAGAGAAGAATTGAAGACCACCAGGGGATTATGGTGTTTGAAGAAATATGCAATTCAACTTGAAATAGGATGAATCAAAGCCTAATTGAAGAATATTATGCTCTTGGAATGTAGGGAATAAATAAGGTATGACATGTTATTATTCTTTAGGGATAGAGTATTCATTGGGTTTTCATTTATCCTTAAGTAATGTCTCCCTAAATAGCATATTTAGAATTTGTATAATCATGAATAGATTAACATAGAGCAATGGAAAAAACATTTCGCTCATGACGTATTTATAAATAAAAGTAATCGTAAGTATTTAAGTTCCTTAAATTTATTTACAAGTCAGGACCAAGAAAGAAACTAGAGGGACAGGGAATAACTCAGCGTAGTAAAACATGTGCAGGATATAATTGAAGAAAGTGAGCTTAACTCGTAAGGTCATAATTGTAGAATGGTAGATCAGCGTCGAGCGAGAATGGCATTCGAGGCTAAACCAAGGGGCACCGGTCAGTTGGCGGGCCGAGAACCACATACATCCACATCAAATGAATCGAAGAATAATAGAAGAATTCATTTGTAGTATGGCGGAGAAAGAAGGTATGCTATTTTATAATATATGTGAGTTAAAATAATGAATATATTTTCATTGAATTAATAATATAGTCTCTCAAGGAAAGCGGTACTTTAATTTCGACTTAAAAAGAGAAGAATTGAAGACCACCTGGGGATTAAGGTATTTGAAGAAATATGCAATTCTACTTGAAATAAGATGAAAAGAAACCTAATTGAAGAATATTATGCTCTAGGAATGTGGGGAATAAATAAGGTATGACATGTTATTATTCTTTAGGGATTAAGTATTCAATGGGTTTTCATTTATCCGTAAGTAATGTCTCCCTAAATAGCATATTTAGAATTTGTATAATCATGAATAGATTAACATAGAGCAATGGAAAAAACATTTCGCTCATGACGTATTTATAAATAAAAGTAATCGTAAGTATTTAAGTTCCTTAAATTTATTTACAAGTCAGGACCAAGAAAGAAACTAGAGGGACAGGGAATAACTCAGCGTAGTAAAACATGTGCAGGATATAATTGAACCAAGTGAGCTTAACTCGTACGTTCATAATTGTAAAATGGTAGATCAGCGTCGAGTGAGAATGGCATTCGAGGCTAAACCAAGGGGCACCGGTCAGTTGGCGGGCCGAGAACCACATACATCCACATCAAATGAATCGAAGAATAATAGAAGAATTCATTTGTAGTATGGCGGAGAAAGAAGGTATGCTATTTTATAATATATGTGAGTTAAAATAATGAATATATTTTCATTGATTTTATGAAATAGTCTCTCAAGGAAGCAGTACTTAAATTTACACATAAAAAGAGAAGAATTGAAGACCACCAGGGGATTATGGTGTTTGAAGAAATATGCAATTCAACTTGAAATAGGATGAATCAAAGCCTAATTGAAGAATATTATGCTCTTGGAATGTAGGGAATAAATAAGGTATGACATGTTATTATTCTTTAGGGATAGAGTATTCATTGGGTTTTCATTTATCCTTAAGTAATGTCTCCCTAAATAGCATATTTAGAATTTGTATAATCATGAATAGATTAACATAGAGCAATGGAAAAAACATTTCGCTCATGACGTATTTATAAATAAAAGTAATCGTAAGTATTTAAGTTCCTTAAATTTATTTACAAGTCAGGACCAAGAAAGAAACTAGAGGGACAGGGAATAACTCAGCGTAGTAAAACATGTGCAGGATATAATTGAAGAAAGTGAGCTTAACTCGTAAGGTCATAATTGTAGAATGGTAGATCAGCGTCGAGCGAGAATGGCATTCGAGGCTAAACCAAGGGGCACCGGTCAGTTGGCGGGCCGAGAACCACATACATCCACATCAAATGAATCGAAGAATAATAGAAGAATTCATTTGTAGTATGGCGGAGAAAGAAGGTATGCTATTTTATAATATATGTGAGTTAAAATAATGAATATATTTTCATTGAATTAATAATATAGTCTCTCAAGGAAAGCGGTACTTTAATTTCGACTTAAAAAGAGAAGAATTGAAGACCACCTGGGGATTAAGGTATTTGAAGAAATATGCAATTCTACTTGAAATAAGATGAAAAGAAACCTAATTGAAGAATATTATGCTCTAGGAATGTGGGGAATAAATAAGGTATGACATGTTATTATTCTTTAGGGATTAAGTATTCAATGGGTTTTCATTTATCCGTAAGTAATGTCTCCCTAAATAGCATATTTAGAATTTGTATAATCATGAATAGATTAACATAGAGCAATGGAAAAAACATTTCGCTCATGACGTATTTATAAATAAAAGTAATCGTAAGTATTTAAGTTCCTTAAATTTATTTACAAGTCAGGACCAAGAAAGAAACTAGAGGGACAGGGAATAACTCAGCGTAGTAAAACATGTGCAGGATATAATTGAACCAAGTGAGCTTAACTCGTACGTTCATAATTGTAAAATGGTAGATCAGCGTCGAGTGAGAATGGCATTCGAGGCTAAACCAAGGGGCACCGGTCAGTTGGCGGGCCGAGAACCACATACATCCACATCAAATGAATCGAAGAATAATAGAAGAATTCATTTGTAGTATGGCGGAGAAAGAAGGTATGCTATTTTATAATATATGTGAGTTAAAATAATGAATATATTTTCATTGAATTAATAATATAGTCTCTCAAGGAAAGCGGTACTTTAATTTCGACTTAAAAAGAGAAGAATTGAAGACCACCTGGGGATTAAGGTATTTGAAGAAATATGCAATTCTACTTGAAATAAGATGAAAAGAAACCTAATTGAAGAATATTATGCTCTAGGAATGTGGGGAATAAATAAGGTATGACATGTTATTATTCTTTAGGGATTAAGTATTCAATGGGTTTTCATTTATCCGTAAGTAATGTCTCCCTAAATAGCATATTTAGAACTAGCTGTATATTACCGGTTTCACCCGGAGAATTTCATTCTTCTAATGAAACGGTCGATTTCGTAAAAAAAATATTGTAGAGCGAGATCATTACGATTTTTATAACAATAAAGAATATCAGCTTATGTTATGCAAATTTCATATGGACAGGTGTTCGCACTTGGTACAAAAAAACCACTGGCGAAATTTAGAGAATTAAAGACTAACGGTATGGATTTCTATAAAGAACAAATAAACAAAGAAACAAAAAGAATTTCATCTTTATTTGTATAGATGGGTATAATCATGTATAGATTAACATACAGCAATGGAAAAAACATTTCACTCATCTAGTTTTTATAAATAAAAGTAATCGTAAGTATTTAAGTTCCTTAAATTTATTTACAAGTCAGGACCAAGAATGAAACTAGAGGGACAGGGAATAACTCAGCGTAGTAAAACATGTGCAGGATATAATTGAACAAAGTGAGCTTAACTCGTACGTTCATAATTGTAGAATGGTAGATCAGCGTCGAGTGAGAATGGCATTCGAGGCTAAACCAAGGGGCACCGGTCAGTTGGCGGGCCGAGAACCACATACATCCACATCAAATGAATCGAAGAATTCATTTGTAGTATGGCGGAGAAAGAAGGTATGCTATTTTATAATATATGTGAGTTAAAATAATGAATATATTTTTATTGACTTAATAATATAATCTTTCAAGGAAAGCGGTACTTAAATTTACACATAAAAAGAGAAGAATTGAAGACCACCAGGGGATTATGGTGTTTGAATAAATATGCAATTCAACTTGAAATAGGATGAATCAAAGCCTAATTGAAGAATATTATGCTCTTGGAATGTAGGGAATAAATAAGGTATGACATGTTATTATTCTTTAGGGATAGAGTATTCATTGGGTTTTCAATTATCCTTAAGTAATGTCTCCCTAAGTAGCATATTTAGAACTAGCTGTATATTACCGGTTTCACCCGGAGAATTTCATTCTTCTAATGAAACGGTCGATTTCGTAAAAAAAATATTGTAGAGCGAGATCATTACGATTTTTATAACAATAAAGAATATCAGCTTATGTTATGCAATTTTCATATGGACAGGTGTTCGCACTTGGTACAAAAAAACCACTGGCGAAATTTAGAGAATTTAAGACAAACGGTATGGATTTCTATAAAGAACAAATAAACAAAGAAACAAAAAGAATTTCATCTTTATTTATATAGATGGGTATAATCAGGAATAGATTAACATAGAGCAATGGAAAAAACATTTCGCTCATGACGTTTTTATAAATAAAAGTAATCGTAAGTATTTAAGTTCCTTAAATTTATTTACGAGTCAGGACCAAGAAAGAAACTAGAGGGACAGGGAATAACTCATCGTAGTAAAACATGTGCAGGATATAATTGAACAAAGTGAGCTTAACTCGTACGTTCATAATTGTAGAATGGTAGATCAGCGTCGAGTGAGAATGGCATTCGAGGCTAAACCAAGGGGCACCGGTCAGTTGGCGGGCCGAGAACCACATACATCCACATCAAATGAATCGAAGAATAATAGAAGAATTCATTTGTAGTATGGCGGAGAAAGAAGGTATGCTATTTTATAATATATGTGAGTTAAAATAATGAATATATTTTCATTGAATTAATAATATAGTCTCTCAAGGAAAGCGGTACTTAAATTTACACATAAAAAGAGAAGAATTGAAGACCACCAGGGGATTATGGTGTTTGAAGAAATATGCAATTCAACTTGAAATAGGATGAATCAAAGCCTAATTGAAGAATATTATGCTCTTGGAATGTAGGGAATAAATAAGGTATGACATGTTATTATTCTTTAGGGATAGAGTATTCATTGGGTTTTCAATTATCCTTAAGTAATGTCTCCCTAAGTAGCATATTTAGAACTAGCTGTATATTACCGGTTTCACCCGGAGAATTTCATTCTTCTAATGAAACGGTCGATTTCGTAAAAAAAATATTGTAGAGCGAGATCATTACGATTTTTATAACAATAAAGAATATCAGCTTATGTTATGCAATTTTCATATGGACAGGTGTTCGCACTTGGTACAAAAAAACCACTGGCGAAATTTAGAGAATTTAAGACAAACGGTATGGATTTCTATAAAGAACAAATAAACAAAGAAACAAAAAGAATTTCATCTTTATTTATATAGATGGGTATAATCAGGAATAGATTAACATAGAGCAATGGAAAAAACATTTCGCTCATGACGTTTTTATAAATAAAAGTAATCGTAAGTATTTAAGTTCCTTAAATTTATTTACAAGTCAGGACCAAGAAAGAAACTAGAGGGACAGGGAATAGCTCAGCATAGTAAAACATGTGCAGGATATAATTGAACAAAGTGAGCTTAATCCGTACGTTCATAATTGTAGAATGGTAGATCAGCGTCGAGTGAGAATGGCATTCGAGGCTAAACCAAGGGGCACCGGTCAGTTGGCGGGCCGAGAACCACATACATCCACATCAAATGAATCGAAGAATAATAGAAGAATTCATTTGTAGTATGGCGGAGAAAGAAGGTATGCTATTTTATAATATATGTGAGTTAAAATAATGAATATATTTTCATTGAATTAATAATATAGTCTCTCAAGGAAAGCGGTACTTAAATTTACACATAAAAAGAGAAGAATTGAAGACCACCAGGGGATTATGGTGTTTGAAGAAATATGCAATTCAACTTGAAATAGGATGAATCAAAGCCTAATTGAAGAATATTATGCTCTTGGAATGTAGGGAATAAATAAGGTATGACATGTTATTATTCTTTAGGGATAGAGTATTCATTGGGTTTTCATTTATCCTTAAGTAATGTCTCCCTAAGTAGCATATTTAGAACTAGCTGTATATTACCGGTTTCACCCGGAGAATTTCATTCTCCTAATGAAACGGTCGATTTCGTAAAAAAAATATTGTAGAGCGAGATCATTACGATTTTTATAACAATAAAGAATATCAGCTTAAGTTATGCAATTTTCATATGGACAGGTGTTCGCACTTGGTACAAAAAAACCACTGGCAAAATTTAGAGAATTAAAGACAAACGGTATGGATTTCTATAAAGAACAAATAAACAAAGAAACAAAAAGAATTTCATCTTTATTTATATAGATGGGTATAATCAGGAATAGATTAACATAGAGCAATGGAAAAAACATTTCGCTCATGACGTTTTTATAAATAAAAGTAATCGTAAGTATTTAAGTTCCTTAAATTTATGTACAAGTCAGGACCAAGAAAGAAACTAGAGGGACAGGGAATAACTCAGCGTAGTAAAACATGTGCAGGATATAATTGAACAAAGTGAGCTTAACTCGTACGTTCATAATTGTAGAATGGTAGATCAGCGTCGAGTGAGAATGGCATTCGAGGCTAAACAAAGGGGCACCGGTCAGTTGGCGGGCCGAGAACCACATACATCCACATCAAATGAATCGAAGAATAATAGAAGAATTCATTTGTAGTATGGCGGAGAAAGAAGGTATGCTATTTTATAATATATGTGAGTTAAAATAATGAATATATTTTCATTGAATTAATAATATAGTCTCTCAAGGAAAGCGGTACTTAAATTTACACATAAAAAGAGAAGAATTGAAGACCACCGGGGGATTATGGTGTTTGAAGAAATATGCAATTCAACTTGAAATAAGATGAAAAGAAACCTAATTGAAGAATATTATGCTCTAGGAATGTGGGGAATAAATAAGGTATGATTGTTATTATTTTTTAGGGATTAAGTATTCAATGGGTTTTCATTTATCCGTAAGTAATGTCTCCCTAAATAGCATATTTAGAATCTGTATAATCATGAATAGATTAACATACAGCAATGGAAAAAACATTTCACTCATCACGTTTTTATAAATAAAAGTAATTGTAAGTATTGTAAGTAGATCAGCGTCAAGCGAGAATGACATTGGAGGCAAAACCAAGGGGCACAGATCAGTTGGCGGGCCGAGAACCACATACATCCACATCAAAAGAATCGAAGAATAATAGAAGAATTCATTTGTAGAATGTGGGGAATAAATAAGGTATGACATGTTATTATTCTTTAGGGATAGAGTATTCAATGGGTTTTCATTTATCCTTAAGTAATGTCTCCCTAAGTAGCATATTAAGAATTTATGCGAAATTTAGAGAATTAAAGACTAACGGTATGGATTTCTATAAAGAACAAATAAACAAACAAACAAAAAGAATTTCATCTTTATTTGTATAGATGGGTATAATCATGTATAGATTAACATACAGCAATGGAAAAAACATTTCACTCATCTAGTTTTTATAAATAAAAGTAATCGTAAGTATTTAAGTTCCTTAAATTTATTTACAAGTCAGGACCAAGAAAGAAACTAGAGGGACAGGGAATAACTCAGCGTAGTAAAACATGTGCAGGATATAATTGAACAAAGTGAGCTTAACTCGTACGTTCATAATTGTAGAATGGTAGATCAGCGTCGAGTGAGAATGGCATTCGAGGCTAAACCAAGGGGCACCGGTCAGTTGGCGGGCCGAGAACCACATACTTCCACATCAAATGAATTGAAGAATAATAGAAGAATTCATTTGTAGTATGGCGGAGAAAGAAGGTATGCTATTTTATAATATATGTGAGTTAAAATAATGAATATATTTTCATTGAATTAATAATATAGTCTCTCAAGGAAAGCGGTACTTAAATTTACACATAAAAAGAGAGGAATTGAAGACCACCAGGGGATTATGGTGTTTGAAGAAATATGCAATTCAACTTGAAATAGGATGAATCAAAGCCTAATTGAAGAATATTATGCTCTTGGAATGTAGGGAATAAATAAGGTATGACATGTTATTATTCTTTAGGGATAGAGTATTCATTGGGTTTTCATTTATCCTTAAGTAATGTCTCCCTAAGTAGCATATTTAGAACTAGCTGTATATTACCGGTTTCACCCGGAGAATTTCATTCTTCTAATGAAACGGTCGATTTCGTAAAAAAAATATTGTAGAGCGAGATCATTACGATTTTTATAACAATAAAGAATATCAGCTTAAGTTATGCAATTTTCATATGGACAGGTGTTCGCACTTGGTACAAAAAAACCACTGGCGAAATTTAGAGAATTTAAGACAAACGGTATGGATTTCTATAAAGAACAAATAAACAAAGAAACAAAAAGAATTTCATCTTTATTTATATAGATGGGTATAATCAGGAATATATTAACATACAGCAATGGAAAAAACATTTCGCTCATGACGTTTTTATAAATAAAAGTAATCGTAAGTATTTAAGTTCCTTAAATTTATTTACAAGTCAGGACCAAGAAAGAAACTAGAGGGACAGGGAATAACTCAGCGTAGTAAAACATGTGCAGGATATAATTGAAGAAAGTGAGCTTAACTCGTAAGGTCATAATTGTAGAATGGTAGATCAGCGTCGAGCGAGAATTACATTCAAGGCTAAACCAAGGGGCACCGATCAGCTTAAAGGCCGAGATCCACATACATTCACATCAGAAGAATCGAAAAATAATTGAAGAATTCATTTGTAGTATGGCGGAGAAAGAAGGTATGCTATTTTAAAATTTATGTGAGTTCAAATAATAAATGTATTTTCATTGATTTTATGAAATAGTCTCTCAAGGAAGCGGTACTTAAATTTACACATAAAAAGAGCAGAATTGAAGACCACCAGGGGATTATGGTGTTTGAAGAAATATGCAATTCAACTTGAAATAGGATGAATCAAAGCCTAATTGAAGAATATTATGCTCTTGGAATGTAGGGAATAAATAAGGTATGACATGTTATTATTCTTTAGGGATAGAGTATTCATTGGGTTTTCATT
Source organism: Aelia acuminata (assembly GCA_911387785.2). Lineage (NCBI taxonomy): Eukaryota > Metazoa > Arthropoda > Insecta > Hemiptera > Pentatomidae > Aelia > Aelia acuminata. Next base: position 203,290,790 of record OU426978.1, on the reverse strand, counting down.
TATCCTTAAGTAATGTCTCCCTAAGTATCATATCTAGAACTAGCTGTATATTACCGGTTTCACCCGGAGAATTTCATTCTTCTAATGAAACGGTCGATTTCGTAAAAAAAATATTGTAGAGCGAGATCATTACGATTTTTATAACAATAAAGAATATCAGCTTATGTTATGCAATTTTCATATGGACAGGTGTTCGCACTTGGTACAAAAAAACCACTGGCGAAATTTAGAGAATTTAAGACAAACGGTATGGATTTCTATAAAGTACAAATAAACAAAGTAACAAAAAGAATTTCATCTTTATTTATATAGATGGGTATAATCAGGAATAGATTAACATAGAACAATGGAAAAAACATTTCGCTCATGACGTTTTTATAAATAAAAGTAATCGTAAGTATTTAAGTTCCTTAAATTTATTTACGAGTCAGGACCAAGAAAGAAACTAGAGGGACAGGGAATAACTCATCGTAGTAAAACATGTGCAGGATATAATTGAACAAAGTGAGCTTAACTCGTACGTTCATAATTGTAGAATGGTAGATCAGCGTCGAGTGAGAATGGCATTCGAGGCTAAACCAAGGGGCACCGGTCAGTTGGCGGGCCGAGAACCACATACATCCACATCAAATGAATCGAAGAATAATAGAAGAATTCATTTGTAGTATGGCGGAGAAAGAAGGTATGCTATTTTATAATATATGTGAGTTAAAATAATGAATATATTTTCATTGAATTAATAATATAGTCTCTCAAGGTAAGCTGTACTTAAATTTACACATAAAAAGAGAAGAATTGAAGACCACCAGGGGATTATGGTGTTTGAAGAAATATGCAATTCAACTTGAAATAGGATGAATCAAAGCCTAATTGAAGAATATTATGCTCTTGGAATGTAGGGAATAAATAAGGTATGACATGTTATTATTCTTTAGGGATAGAGTATTCAATGGGTTTTCATTTATCCTTAAGTAATGTCTCCCTAAGTAGCATATTTAGAACTAGCTGTATATTACCGGTTTCACCCGGAGAATATCATTCTCCTAATGAAACGGTCGATTTCTTAAAAAAACATTGTAGAGCGAGATCATTACGATTTTTATAACAATAAAGAATATCAGCTTAAGTTATGCAATTTTCATATGGACAGGTGTTCGCACTTGGTACAAAAAAACCACTGGCGAAATTTAGAGAATTAAAGACAAACGGTATGGATTTCTATAAAGAACAAATAAACAAACAAACAAAAAGAATTTCATCTTTATTTGTATAGATGGGTATAATCATGTATAGATTAACATACAGCAATGGAAAAAACATTTCACTCATCTAGTTTTTATAAATAAAAGTAATCGTAAGTATTTAAGTTCCTTAAATTTATTTACAAGTCAGGACCAAGAAAGAAACTAGAGGGACAGGGAATAACTCAGCGTAGTAAAACATGTGCAGGATATAATTGTACAAAGTGAGCTTAACTCGTAAGGTCATAATTATTAATATAGTCTCTCAAGGAAAGCGGTATTTTAATTTCGACTTAAAAAGAGAAGAATTGAAGACCACCTGGGGATTAAGGTATTTGAAGAAATATGCAATTCTACTTGAAATAAGATGATAAGAAACCTAATTGAAGAATATTATGCTCTAGGAATGTGGGGAATAAATAAGGTATGACATGTTATTATTCTTTAGGGATTAAGTATTCAATGGGATTTCATTTATCCGTAAGTAATGTCTCCCTAAATAGCATATTTAGAATCTGTATAATCATGAATAGATTAACATACAGCAATGGAAAAAACATTTCACTCATCACGTTTTTATAAATAAAAGTAATTGTAAGTATTGTAAGTAGATCAGCGTCAAGCGAGAATGACATTGGAGGCAAAACCAAGGGGCACAGATCAGTTTGCGGGCCGAGAACCACATACATCCACATCAAAAGAATCGAAGAATAATAGAAGAATTCATTTGTAGAATGTGGGGAAAAAATAAGGTATGACATGTTATTATTCTTTAGGGATAGAGTATTCAATGGGTTTTCATTTATCCTTAAGTAATGTCTCCCTAAGTAGCATATTAAGAATTTATGCGAAATTTAGAGAATTAAAGACTAACGGTATGAATTTCTATAAAGAACAAATAAACAAACAAACAAAAAGAATTTCATCTTTATTTGTATAGATGGGTATAATCATGTATAGATTAACATACAGCAATGGAAAAAACATTTCACTCATCTAGTTTTTATAAATAAAAGTAATCGTAAGTATTTAAGTTCCTTAAATTTATTTACAAGTCAGGACCAAGAAAGAAACTAGAGAAACAGGGAATAACTCAGCGTAGTAAAACATGTGCAGGATATAATTGAACAAAGTGAGCTTAACTCGTAAGGTCATAATTGTGGAATGGTAGATCAGCGTCGAGCGAGAATTACATTCAAGGCTAAACCAAGGGGCACCGATCAGCTTAAAGGCCGAGATCCACATACATTCACATCAGAAGAATCGAAAAATAATTGAAGAATTCATTTGTAGTATGGCGGAGAAAGAAGGTATGCTATTTTAAAATTTATGTGAGTTCAAATAATAAATGTATTTTCATTGATTTTATGAAATAGTCTCTCAAGGAAGCGGTACTTAAATTTACACATAAAAAGAGAAGAATTGAAGACCACCAGGGGATTATGGTGTTTGAAGAAATATGCAATTCAACTTGAAATAGGATGAATCAAAGCCTAATTGAAGAATATTATGCTCTTGGAATGTAGGGAATAAATAAGGTATGACATGTTATTATTCTTTAGGGATAGAGTATTTATTGGGTTTTCATTTATCCTTAAGTAATGTCTCCCTAAGTAGCATATTTAGAACTAGCTGTATATTACCGGTTTCACCCGGAGAATTTCATTCTTCTAATGAAACGGTCGATTTCGTAAAAAAAATATTGTAGAGCGAGATCATTACGATTTTTATAACAATAAAGAATATCAGCTTATGTTATGCAATTTTCATATGGACAGGTGTTCGCACTTGGTACAAAAAAACCACTGGCGAAATTTAGAGAATTTAAGACAAACGGTATGGATTTCTATAAAGAACAAATAAACAAAGAAACAAAAAGAATTTCATCCTTATTTATATAGATGGGTATAATCAGGAATAGATTAACATAGAGCAATGGAAAAAACATTTCGCTCATGACGTTTTTATAAATAAAAGTAATCGTAAGTATTTAAGTTCCTTAAATTTATTTACAAGTCAGGACCAAGAAAGAAACTAGAGGGACAGGGAATAACTCAGCGTAGTAAAACATGTGCAGGATATAATTGAACAAAGTGAGCTTACCTCGTACGTTCATAATTGTAGAATGGTAGATCAGCGTCGAGTGAGAATGGCATTCGAGGCTAAACCAAGGGGCACCGGTCAGTTGGCGGGCCGAGAACCACATACATCCACATCAAATGAATCGAAGAATAATAGAAGAATTCATTTGTAGTATGGCGGAGAAAGAAGGTATGCTATTTTATAATATATGTGAGTTAAAATAATGAATATATTTTCATTGAATTAATAATATAGTCTCTCAAGGAAAGCGGTACTTTAATTTCGACTTAAAAAGAGAAGAATTGAAGACCACCTGGGGATTAAGGTATTTGAAGAAATATGCAATTCTACTTGAAATAAGATGAAAAGAAACCTAATTGAAGAATATTATGCTCTAGGAATGTGGGGAATAAATAAGGTATGACATGATATTATTCTTTAGGGATTAAGTATTCAATGGGTTTTCATTTATCCGTAAGTAATGTCTCCCTAAATAGCATATTTAGAATCTGTATAATCATGAATAGATTAACATACAGCAATGGAAAAAACATTTTACTCATCACGTTTTTATAAATAAAAGTAATTGTAAGTATTGTAAGTAGATCAGCGTCGAGCGAGAATTACATTCAAGGCTAAACCAAGGGGCACCGATCAGCTTAAAGGCCGAGATCCACATACATTCACATCAGAAGAATCGAAAAATAATTGAAGAATTCATTTGTAGTATGGCGGAGAAAGAAGGTATGCTATTTTAAAATTTATGTGAGTTCAAATAATAAATTTATTTTCATTGATTTTATGAAATAGTCTCTCAAGGAAGCGGTACTTAAATTTACACATAAAAAGAGAAGAATTGAAGACCACCAGGGGATTATGGTGTTTGAAGAAATATGCAATTCAACTTGAAATAGGATGAATCAAAGCCTAATTGAAGAATATTATGCTCTTGGAATGTAGGGAATAAATAATGTATGACATGTTATTATTCTTTAGGGATAGAGTATTCATTGGGTTTTCATTTATCCTTAAGTAATGTCTCCCTAAGTAGCATATTTAGAACTAGCTGTATATTACCGGTTTCACCCGGAGAATTTCATTCTTCTAATGAAACGGTCGATTTCGTAAAAAAAATATTGTAGAGCCAGATCATTACGATTTTTATAACAATAAAGAATATCAGCTTAAGTTATGCAATTTTCATATGGACAGGTGTTCGCACTTGGTACAAAAAAACCACTAGATAAATTTAGAGAATTTAAGAGAAACGGTATGGATTTCTATAAAGAACAAATAAACAAAGAAACAAAAAGAATTTCATCCTTATTTATATAGATGGGTATAATCAGGAATAGATTAACATAGAGCAATGGAAAAAACATTTCGCTCATGACGTTTTTATAAATAAAAGTAATCGTTAGTATTTAAGTTCCTTAAATTTATTTACAAGTCAGGACCAAGAAAGAAACTAGAGGGACAGGGAATAACTCAGCGTAGTAAAACATGTGCAGGATATAATTGAACAAAGTGAGCTTAACTCGTACGTTCATAATTGTAGAATGGTAGATCAGCGTCGAGTGAGAATGGCATTCGAGGCTAAACCAAGGGGCACCGGTCAGTTGGCGGGCCGAGAACCACATACATCCACATCAAATGAATCGAAGAATAATAGAAGAATTCATTTGTAGTATGGCGGAGAAAGAAGGTATGCTATTTTATAATAAATGTGAGTTAAAATAATGAATATATTTTCATTGAATTAATAATATAGTCTCTCAAGGAAAGCGGTACTTTAATTTCGACTTAAAAAGAGAAGAATTGAAGACCACCTGGGGATTAAGGTATTTGAAGAAATATGCAATTCTACTTGAAATAAGATGAAAAGAAACCTAATTGAAGAATATTATGCTCTAGGAATGTGGGGAATAAATAAGGTATGACATGATATTATTCTTTAGGGATTAAGTATTCAATGGGTTTTCATTTATCCGTAAGTAATGTCTCCCTAAATAGCATATTTAGAATCTGTATAATCATGAATAGATTAACATACAGCAATGGAAAAAACATTTTACTCATCACGTTTTTATAAATAAAAGTAATTGTAAGTAGATCAGCGTCGAGCGAGAATTACATTCAAGGCTAAACCAAGGGGCACCGATCAGCTTAAAGGCCGAGATCCACATACATTCACATCAGAAGAATCGAAAAATAATTGAAGAATTCATTTGTAGTATGGCGGAGAAAGAAGGTACGCTATTTTAAAATTTATGTGAGTTCAAATAATAAATTTATTTTCATTGATTTTATGAAATAGTCTCTCAAGGAAGCGGTACTTAAATTTACACATAAAAAGAGAAGAATTGAAGACCACCAGGGGATTATGGTGTTTGAAGAAATATGCAATTCAACTTGAAATAGGATGAATCAAAGCCTAATTGAAGAATATTATGCTCTTGGAATGTAGGGAATAAATAATGTATGACATGTTATTATTCTTTAGGGATAGAGTATTCATTGGGTTTTCATTTATCCTTAAGTAATGTCTCCCTAAGTAGCATATTTAGAACTAGCTGTATATTACCGGTTTCACCCGGAGAATTTCATTCTTCTAATGAAACGGTCGATTTCGTAAAAAAATTATTGTAGAGCGAGATCATTACGATTTTTATAACAATAAAGAATATCAGCTTATGTTATGCAATTTTCATATGGACAGGTGTTCGCACTTGGTACAAAAAAACCACTGGCGAAATTTAGAGAATTTAAGACAAACGGTATGGATTTCTATAAAGAACAAATAAACAAAGAAACAAAAAGAATTTCATCTTTATTTATATAGATGGGTATAATCAGGAATAGATTAACATACAGCAATGGAAAAAACATTTCGCTCATGACGTTTTTACAAATAAAAGTAATCGTAAGTATTTAAGTTCCTTAAATTTATTTACAAGTCAGGACCAAGAAAGAAACTAGAGGGACAGGGAATAACTCAGCGTAGTAAAACATGTGCAGGATATAATTGAACAAAGTGAGCTTAACTCGTACGTTCATAATTGTAGAATGGTAGATCAGCGTCGAGTGAGAATGGCATTCGAGGCTAAACCAAGGGGCACCGGTCAGTTGGCGGGCCGAGAACCACATACATCCACATCAAATGAATCGAAGAATAATAGAAGAATTCATTTGTAGTATGGCGGAGAAAGAAGGTATGCTATTTTATAATATATGTGAGTTAAAATAATGAATATATTTTCATTGAATTAATAATATAGTCTCTCAAGGAAAGCGGTACTTAAATTTACACATAAAAAGAGAAGAATTGAAGACCACCAGGGGATTATGGTGTTTGAAGAAATATGCAATTCAACTTGAAATAGGATGAATCAAAGCCTAATTGAAGAATATTATGCTCTTGGAATGTAGGGAATAAATAAGGTATGACATGTTATTATTCTTTAGGGATAGAGTATTCATTGGGTTTTCATTTATCCCTAAGTAATGTCTCCCTAAGTAGCATATTTAGAACTAGCTGTATATTACCGGTTTCACCCGGAGAATTTCATTCTTCTAATGAAACGGTCGATTTCGTAAAAAAAATATTGTAGAGCGAGATCATTACGATTTTTATAACAATAAAGAATATCAGCTTATGTTATGCAATTTTCATATGGACAGGTGTTCGCACTTGGTACAAAAAAACCACTGGCAAAATTTAGAGAATTTAAGACAAACGGTATGGATTTCTATAAATAACAAATAAACAAAGAAACAAAAAGAATTTCATCTTTATTTATATAGATGGGTATAATCAGGAATAGATTAACATAGAGCAATGGAAAAAACATTTCGCTCATGACGTTTTTATAAATAAAAGTAATCGTAAGTATTTAAGTTCCTTAAATTTATTTACAAGTCAGGACCAAGAAAGAAACTAGAGGGACAGGGAATAGCTCAGCGTAGTAAAACATGTGCAGGATATAATTGAACAAAGTGAGCTTAACTCGTACGTTCATAATTGTAGAATGGTAGATCAGCGTCGAGTGAGAATGGCATTCGAGGCTAAACCAAGGGGCAACAGTCAGTTGGCGGGCCGAGAACCACATACATCCACATCAAATGAATCGAAGAATAATAGAAGAATTCATTTGTAGTATGGCGGAGAAAGAAGGTATGCTATTTTATAATATATGTGAGTTAAAATAATGAATATATTTTCATTGAATTAATAATATAGTCTCTCAAGGAAAGCGGTACTTAAATTTACACATAAAAAGAGAAGAATTGAAGACCACCAGGGGATTATGGTGTTTGAAGAAATATGCAATTCAACTTGAAATAGGATGAATCAAAGCCTAATTGAAGAATATTATGCTCTTGGAATGTAGGGAATAAATAAGGTATGACATGTTATTATTCTTTAGGGATAGAGTATTCAATGGGTTTTCATTTATCCTTAAGTAATGTCTCCCTAAGTAGCATATTTAGAACTAGCTGTATATTACCGGTTTCACCCGGAGAATTTCATTCTCCTAATGAAACGGTCGATTTCTTAAAAAAACATTGTAGAGCGAGATCATTACGATTTTTATAACAATAAAGAATATCAGCTTAAGTTATGCAATATTCATATGGACAGGTGTTCGCACTTGGTACAAAAAAACCACTGGCGAAATTTTGAGAATTAAAGACAAACGGTATGGATTTCTATAAAGAACAAATAAACAAACAAACAAAAAGAATTTCATCTTTATTTGTATAGATGGGTATAATCATGTATAGATTAACATACAGCAATGGAAAAAACATTTCACTCATCTAGTTTTTATAAATAAAAGTAATCGTAAGTATTTAAGTTCCTTAAATTTATTTACAAGTCAGGACCAAGAAAGAAACTAGAGGGACAGGGAATAACTCAGCGTAGTAAAACATGTGCAGGATATAATTGAACAAAGTGAGCTTAACTCGTAAGGTCATAATTAATAATATAGTCTCTCAAGGAAAGCGGTACTTTAATTTCGACTTAAAAAGAGAAGAATTGAAGACCACCTGGGGATTAAGGTATTTGAAGAAATATGCAATTCTACTTGAAATAAGATGAAAAGAAACCTAATTGAAGAATATTATGCTCTAGGAATGTGGGGAATAAATAAGGTATGACATGTTATTATTCTTTAGGGATTAAGTATTCAATGGGATTTCATTTATCCGTAAGTAATGTCTCCCTAAATAGCATATTTAGAATCTGTATAATCATGAATAGATTAACATACAGCAATGGAAAAAACATTTCACTCATCACGTTTTTATAAATAAAAGTAATTGTAAGTATTGTAAGTAGATCAGCGTCAAGCGAGAATGACATTGGAGGCAAAACCAAGGGGCACAGATCAGTTTGCGGGCCGAGAACCACATACATCCACATCAAAAGAATCGAAGAATAATAGAAGAATTCATTTGTAGAATGTGGGGAAAAAATAAGGTATGACATGTTATTATTCTTTAGGGATAGAGTATTCAATGGGTTTTCATTTATCCTTAAGTAATGTCTCCCTAAGTAGCATATTAAGAATTTATGCGAAATTTAGAGAATTAAAGACTAACGGTATGGATTTCTATAAAGAACAAATAAACAAACAAACAAAAAGAATTTCATCTTTATTTGTATAGATGGGTATAATCATGTATAGATTAACATACAGCAATGGAAAAAACATTTCACTCATCTAGTTTTTATAAATAAAAGTAATCGTAAGTATTTAAGTTCCTTAAATTTATTTACAAGTCAGGACCAAGAAAGAAACTAGAGGGACAGGGAATAACTCAGCGTAGTAAAACATGTGCAGGATATAATTGAACAAAGTGAGCTTAACTCGTAAGGTCATAATTGTGGAATGGTAGATCAGCGTCGAGCGAGAATTACATTCAAGGCTAAACCAAGGGGCACCGATCAGCTTAAAGGCCGAGATCCACATACATTCACATCAGAAGAATCGAAAAATAATTGAAGAATTCATTTGTAGTATTGCGGAGAAAGAAGGTATGCTATTTTAAAATTTATGTGAGTTCAAATAATAAATGTATTTTCATTGATTTTATGAAATAGTCTCTCAAGGAAGCGGTACTTAAATTTACACATAAAAAGAGAAGAATTGAAGACCACCAGGGGATTATGGTGTTTGAAGAAATATGCAATTCAACTTGAAATAGGATGAATCAAAGCCTAATTGAAGAATATTATGCTCTTGGAATGTAGGGAATAAATAAGGTATGACATGAAATTATTCTTTAGGGATAGAGTATTCATTGGGTTTTCATTTATCCTTAAGTAATGTCTCCCTAAGTAGCATATTTAGAACTAGCTGTATATTACCGGTTTCACCCGGAGAATTTCATTCTTCTAATGAAACGGTCGATTTCGTAAAAAAAATATTGTAGAGCGAGATCATTACGATTTTTATAACAATGAAGAATATCAGCTTATGTTATGCAATTTTCATATGGACAGGTGTTCGCACTTGGTACAAAAAAACCACTGGCGAAATTTAGAGAATTTAAGACAAACGGTATGGATTTCTATAAAGAACAAATAAACAAAGAAACAAAAAGAATTTCATCCTTATTTATATAGATGGGTATAATCAGGAATAGATTAACATAGAGCAATGGAAAAAACATTTCGCTCATGACGTTTTTATAAATAAAAGTAATCGTAAGTATTTAAGTTCCTTAAATTTATTTACAAGTCAGGACCAAGAAAGAAACTAGAGGGACAGGGAATAACTCAGCGTAGTAAAACATGTGCAGGATATAATTGAACAAAGTGAGCTTAACTCGTACGTTCATAATTGTAGAATGGTAGATCAGCGTCGAGTGAGAATGGCATTCGAGGCTAAACCAAGGGGCACCGGTCAGTTGGCGGGCCGAGAACCACATACATCCACATCAAATGAATCGAAGAATAATAGAAGAATTCATTTTTAGTATGGCGGAGAAAGAAGGTATGCTATTTTATAATATATGTGAGTTAAAATAATGAATATATTTTCATTGAATTAATAATATAGTCTCTCAAGGAAAGCGGTACTTTAATTTCGACTTAAAAAGAGAAGAATTGAAGACCACCTGGGGATTAAGGTATTTGAAGAAATATGCAATTCTACTTGAAATAAGATGAAAAGAAACCTAATTGAAGAATATTATGCTCTAGGAATGTGGGGAATAAATAAGGTATGACATGATATTATTCTTTAGGGATTAAGTATTCATTGGGTTTTCATTTATCCGTAAGTAATGTCTCCCTAAATAGCATATTTAGAATCTGTATAATCATGAATAGATTAACATACAGCAATGGAAAAAACATTTTACTCATCACGTTTTTATAAATAAAAGTAATTGTAAGTATTGTAAGTAGATCAGCGTCGAGCGAGAATTACATTCAAGGCTAAACCAAGGGGCACCGATCAGCTTAAAGGCCGAGATCCACATACATTCACATCAGAAGAATCGAAAAATAATTGAAGAATTCATTTGTAGTATGGCGGAGAAAGAAGGTATGCTATTTTAAAATTTATGTGAGTTCAAATAATAAATTTATTTTCATTGATTTTATGAAATAGTCTCTCAAGGAAGCGGTACTTAAATTTACACATAAAAAGAGAAGAATTGAAGACCACCAGGGGATTATGGTGTTTGAAGAAATATGCAATTCAACTTAAAATAGGATGAATCAAAGCCTAATTGAAGAATATTATGCTCTTGGAATGTAGGGAATAAATAATGTATGACATGTTATTATTCTTTAGGGATAGAGTATTCATTGGGTTTTCATTTATCCTTAAGTAATGTCTCCCTAAGTAGCATATTTAGAACTAGCTGTATATTACCGGTTTCACCCGGAGAATTTCATTCTTCTAATGAAACGGTCGATTTCGTAAAAAAAATATTGTAGAGCGAGATCATTACGATTTTTATAACAATAAAGAATATCAGCTTAAGTTATGCAATTTTCATATGGACAGGTGTTCGCACTTGGTACAAAAAAACCACTAGATAAATTTAGAGAATTTAAGACAAACGGTATGGATTTCTATAAAGAACAAATAAACAAAGAAACAAAAAGAATTTCATCCTTATTTATATAGATGGGTATAATCAGGAATAGATTAACATAGAGCAATGGAAAAAACATTTCGCTCATGACGTTTTTATAAATAAAAGTAATCGTTAGTATTTAAGTTCCTTAAATTTATTTACAAGTCAGGACCAAGAAAGAAACTAGAGGGACAGGGAATAACTCAGCGTAGTAAAACATGTGCAGGATATAATTGAACAAAGTGAGCTTAACTCGTACGTTCATAATTGTAGAATGGTAGATCAGCGTCGAGTGAGAATGGCATTCGAGGCTAAACCAAGGGGCACCGGTCAGTTGGCGGGCCGAGAACCACATACATCCACATCAAATGAATCGAAGAATAATAGAAGAATTCATTTGTAGTATGGCGGAGAAAGAAGGTATGCTATTTTATAATATATGTGAGTTAAAATAATGAATATATTTTCATTGAATTAATAATATAGTCTCTCAAGGAAAGCGGTACTTTAATTTCGACTTAAAAAGAGAAGAATTGAAGACCACCTGGGGATTAAGGTATTTGAAGAAATATGCAATTCTACTTGAAATAAGATGAAAAGAAACCTAATTGAAGAATATTATGCTCTAGGAATGTGGGGAATAAATAAGGTATGACATGATATTATTCTTTAGGGATTAAGTATTCATTGGGTTTTCATTTATCCGTAAGTAATGTCTCCCTAAATAGCATATTTAGAATCTGTATAATCATGAATAGATTAACATACAGCAATGGAAAAAACATTTTACTCATCACGTTTTTATAAATAAAAGTAATTGTAAGTATTGTAAGTAGATCAGCGTCGAGCGAGAATTACATTCAAGGCTAAACCAAGGGGCACCGATCAGCTTAAAGGCCGAGATCCACATACATTCACATCAGAAGAATCGAAAAATAATTGAAGAATTCATTTGTAGTATGGCGGAGAAAGAAGGTACGCTATTTTAAAATTTATGTGAGTTCAAATAATAAATTTATTTTCATTGATTTTATGAAATAGTCTCTCAAGGAAGCGGTACTTAAATTTACACATAAAAAGAGAAGAATTGAAGACCACCAGGGGATTATGGTGTTTGAAGAAATATGCAATTCAACTTGAAATAGGATGAATCAAAGCCTAATTGAAGAATATTATGCTCTTGGAATGTAGGGAATAAATAATGTATGACATGTTATTATTCTTTAGGGATAGAGTATTCATTGGGTTTTCATTTATCCTTAAGTAATGTCTCCCTAAGTAGCATATTTAGAACTAGCTGTATATTACCGGTTTCACCCGGAGAATTTCATTCTTCTAATGAAACGGTCGATTTCGTAAAAAAAATATTGTAGAGCGAGATCATTACGATTTTTATAACAATAAAGAATATCAGCTTAAGTTATGCAATTTTCATATGGACAGGTGTTCGCACTTGGTACAAAAAAACCACTAGATAAATTTAGAGAATTTAAGACAAACGGTATGGATTTCTATAAAGAACAAATAAACAAAGAAACAAAAAGAATTTCATCTTTATTTATATAGATGGGTATAATCAGGAATAGATTAACATACAGCAATGGAAAAAAAATTTCGCTCATGACGTTTTTATAAATAAAAGTAATCGTAAGTATTTAAGTTCCTTAAATTTATTTACAAGTCAGGACCAAGAAAGAAACTAGAGGGACAGGGAATAACTCAGCGTAGTAAAACATGTGCAGGATATAATTGAACAAAGTGAGCTTAACTCGTAAGGTCATAATTCTGGAATGGTAGATCAGCGTCGAGCGAGAATTACATTCAAGGCTAAACCAAGGGGCACCGATCAGCTTAAAGGCCGAGATCCACATACATTCACATCAAATGAATCGAAGAATAATAGAAGAATTCATTTGTAGTATGGCGGAGAAAGAAGGTATGCTATTTTATAATATATGTGAGTTCAAATAATAAATGTATTTTCATTGATTTTATGAAATAGTCTCTCAAGGAAGCGGTACTTAAATTTACACATAAAAAGAGAAGAATTGAAGACCACCAGGGGATTATGGTGTTTGAAGAAATATGCAATTCAACTTGAAATAGGATGAATCAAAGCCTAATTGAAGAATATTATGCTCTTGGAATGTAGGGAATAAATAAGGTATGACATGTTATTATTCTTTAGGGATAGAGTATTCATTGGGTTTTCATTTATCCTTAAGTAATGTCTCCCTAAGTAGCATATTTAGAACTAGCTATATATTACCGGTTTCACCCGGAGAATTTCATTCTTCTAATGAAACGGTCGATTTCGTAAAAAAATTATTGTAGAGCGAGATCATTACGATTTTTATAACAATAAAGAATATCAGCTTATGTTATGCAATTTTCATATGGACAGGTGTTCGCACTTGGTACAAAAAAACCACTGGCGAAATTTAGAGAATTTAAGACAAACGGTATGGATTTCTATAAAGAACAAATAAACAAAGAAACAAAAAGAATTTCATCTTTATTTATATAGATGGGTATAATCAGGAATAGATTAACATACAGCAATGGAAAAAACATTTCGCTCATGACGTTTTTACAAATAAAAGTAATCGTAAGTATTTAAGTTCCTTAAATTTATTTACAAGTCAGGACCAAGAAAGAAACTAGAGGGACAGGGAATAACTCAGCGTAGTAAAACATGTGCAGGATATAATTGAACAAAGTGAGCTTAACTCGTACGTTCATAATTGTAGAATGGTAGATCAGCGTCGAGTGAGAATGGCATTCGAGGCTAAACCAAGGGGCACCGGTCAGTTGGCGGGCCGAGAACCACATACATCCACATCAAATGAATCGAAGAATAATAGAAGAATTCATTTGTAGTATGGCGGAGAAAGAAGGTATGCTATTTTATAATATATGTGAGTTAAAATAATGAATATATTTTCATTGATTTTATGAAATAGCCTCTCAAGGAAAGCGGAACTTTAATTTCGACTTAAAAAGAGAAGAATTGAAGACCACCAGGGGATTATGGTGTTTGAAGAAATATGCAATTCAACTTGAAATAGGATGAATCAAAGCCTAATTGAAGAATATTATGCTCTTGGAATTTGGGGAATAGATAAGGTATGACATGTTATTATTCTTTAGGGATAGAGTATTCAATGGGTTTTCATTTATCCTTAAGTAATGTCTCCCTAGGTAGCATATTTAGAATTGGTATAATCATGAATAGATTAACATACAGCAATGGAGAAAATATTTCGCTCATCATGTTTTTATAAATAAAAGTAATTGTAAGTATTTATGTTCCTTAAATCTATTTACAAGTCAGGATCAAGAAAAAAACTAGAGGGAAAGGGAATAACTCAGCGTAGTAAAACATGTGCAGGATACAATTGAATAAAGTGAGCTTAACTCGTACGGTCATAATTGTAGAATGGTAGATGAGCGTGGAGCAAGAATGACATTGGAGGCTAAAGAAAGAGCACCGATCAGTTGGCGGGCCGAGAACCACATACATCCACATCAAGAGAATCGAAGAATAATAGAAGAATTCATTTGTAGTATGGCGGAGAAAGAAGGTATGCTATTTTATAATTTATGTGAGTAAAAATAATGAATATATTTTATTGAATTAATAATATAGTCTCTCAAGGAAGGTGGTACTTTAAATTCAACTTAAAAAGAGAAGAATTGATGACCACCTGGGGATTAAGGTGTTTAAAGAAATATGCAATTCTACTTGAAATAAGATGAATCGAAGCCTAATTGAAGAATATTTTGCTCTTGGAATTTGGGGAATAGATAAGGTATGACATGTTATTATTCTTTAGGGATAGAGTATTCAATGGGTTTTCATTTATCCTTAAGTAATGTCTCCCTAAGTAGCATATTTAGAATTGGTATAATCATGAATAGATTAACATACAGCAATGGAGAAAACATTTCGCTCATCATGTTTTTATAAATAAAAGTAATTGTAAGTATTTAAGTTCCTTAAATTTATTTACAAGTCAGGACCAAGAAAAAAACTAGAGGGACAGGGAATAACTCAGCGTAATAAAACATGTGCAGGATATAATTGAATAAAGTGAGCTTAACTCGTACGGTCATAATTGTAAAATGGTAGATCAGCGTGGAGCGAGAATGACATTGGAGGCTAAAGAATGTGCACCGATCAGGTGGCGGGCCGAGAACCACATACATCCACATCAAAAGAATCGAAGTATAATAGAAGAATTCATTTGTAGTATGGCGGAGAAAGAAGGTATGCTTTTTTATAATTTATGTGAGTTAAAATAATGAATATATTTTCATTGAATTAATAATATAGTCTCTCAAGGAAGGCGGTACTTTAATTTCAACATAAAAAGAGAAGAATTGATGACCACCTGGGGATTAAGGTGTTTAAAGAAATATGCAATTCTACTTGAAATAAGATGAATCGAAACCTAATTGAAGAATATTTTGCTCTTGGAATTTGGGGAATAGATAAGCTATGACATGTTATTATTCTTTAGGGATAGAGTATTCAATGGGTTTTCATTTATCCTTAAGTAATGTCTCCCTAGGTAGCATATTTAGAATTGGTATAATCATGAATAGATTAACATACAGCAATGGAGAAAATATTTCGCTCATCATGTTTTTATAAATAAAAGTAATTGTAAGTATTTAAGTTCCTTAAATTTATTTACAAGTCAGGATCAAGAAAAAAACTAGAGGGAAAGGGAATAACTCAGCGTAGTAAAACATGTGCAGGATACAATTGAATAAAGTGAGCTTAACTCGTACGGTCATGATTGTAGAATGGTAGATTAGCGTGGAGCGAGAATGACATTGGAGGCTAAAGAATGTGCACCGATCAGGTGGCGGGCCGAGAACCACATACATCCACATCAAAAGAATCGAAGTATAATAGAAGAATTCATTTGTAGTATGGCGGAGAAAGAAGGTATGCTATTTTATAATTTATGTGAGTTAAAATAATGAATATATTTTCATTGAATTAATAATATAGTCTCTCAAGGAAGGCGGTACTTTAATTTCAACTTAAAAGAGAAGAATTGATGACCACCTGGGGATTGAGGAGGTTGAAGAAATATGCGATTCTACTTGAAATAAGATGAATCGAAGCCTAATTGAAGAAAAATATGCTCTTGGAATGTGGGGAAAAGATAAGGTATGACATGTTACTATTCTTTAGGGATAGAGTATTCCATGGGTTTTCATTTATCCTTAAGTAATGTCTTCCTAAGTAGCATATTTAGAATGGGTATAATAAGGAACAGATTTACATACAGCGATGGAAAAAACTTTTCGCATAGGAGGTGGCTGTGATGACGGTTGGCCATCACTGCATGGAGCGAGGTTGGGGCTCCATGCACCTCCCAACTTGAAAAATGAAATAAATACGGACGATTTTTTTGTCGAGTTGATCGGCCCGAAGCGGTAGGATCGTACCGCTTAGCGCTCAACATGTTAAAGGAATGGCGCTATGGATGTATGGAATGGAGCCCAGACCAAGGGTGCAGCCATCAGTTGGCAGGCTGAGAACCACATGGTGGAGAGTCTCGGGAGCGAACGCGGCTCGTCCTTTAGGGATTTACCACGAAGAGTGCCGTGGAAAAGATGATGCATTTTTGCATAGGTCCGAATGATTTTTTCCTAATTTATAACTTTAATATGATTAGAATGATACATAAAATGCAAAATAAATAAATAAATAAAATAATTTTGGCCATGAACAATAATTTTAAGAGAGGTACTTACGTATCACCCGGCCCTTGGTTATTAGCCCGCTACCTGAAGTAGTATGGGGGTGTCCGGTTATGACGGCAACATGACAGAGCACCGGTTATGACAGTAAAAAAATTCAAAATAAAAAAAAAACTGTAGGAGGTGGCTGTGATCACGGTTGGCCATCACTGCATGGAGCGAGGTTGGGGCTCCATGCATCTCCCAACTTGAAAAATAAAATAAATACCGACGATTGTTTTGGCGAATTGATCGGGCCGAAGCGGTCCCATACACCTTGAAATCGTCCTCGGGGGGCGGGTCCTGGACCAAAACAACCTCTAAGCCGGCGAGACTGGGGGGGCCACATTCAAAAGTCTAACAGGGTTACAATCATTTATTCGATATGATTGGTTATTAATAAAAAGCTGATGGTCTAATAGTTTTTCTCTCTGGTTTCTCAAAAAATTTATAAAATCTGATTTCATATGTTGCTAGGAAATGTAAACGTTTCCGGGGTTTCAAAAATTAGAGATACAAAAAAAATTAGCAATTGATGATAACCTTTTTTTAAGCACTGAGGGATTAACGTGTTTAAAGAACTATGCGAGTTTAATTCTACTTGAAATAAGAAGAATCGGAGAGTAATTCAAGAATATTATCTTTAGTAGTATAGCAAAGAAATAAGGTATGATATTTTATTATTTATGTGAGTTACAATAATGAATGTACTTTCATTGATTTTTTAATATAGTCTCTCAACGAAGCGTTACTATAATTTTAACCTTTTGGAATAAGGCGAAGAAATAAGTTATGATATTTTATAATTCTTTGGAGTAACAATACTTAATGTATTTTTATGGATTTTTTAGTGATTTCTCTCATAGCAGCAATACTCTAATATTAATGGAAAATGAGATGTATAGAAGACAATTTTAAACTACTAGGGATATCCATGTTTGAAGAATTTATTTAAGTCTAATTCTACTTGAAATATGATGAATCAAAGACTAATTGAAGAATATTATCTTCTGTAGTATGGCGAAGAAATAATGTATGATATTTTAGTATGACGATATTTTAAATAATCAGATGATACCATAAGTATTTTTGACTATGGGAAAAAAATTCTTAAACATAAATCATATTTTGTCCAGAAATAAAAAAGGCATCGAAAAGTGACTTAAGCAAAAATCTGTCCTCGATTTACCCAATCAATATATATATCCTGGAAAGAGGATGAAATTCTCTATCTAATGGTGAAACAATATTAGTGAAGTTTTAAATTATAAGTGTTCTATTTTGATTTGAATAAAATACAATAAAAATAAATTTAAAAGTAGTTCAAATAAATTAATATCGCTAAAATCTCTTTCAAAATATCCTTATTCATATGATGAAATCAGCATGTACTTACCTCTTGAATAAAATAGTAATATATGGGGGCTTTTGAATTTGAAGAGTTTTATTCAATAATTAAAATTAATTGATAAAAAAAAAAACTCACAAATTATTTATAAATGAAAATTGTGTTAAAAATTTATTTTGCTGAAAAGTGCAATTTCCTATTACTAAATCGAAGTTCAATGTTACTATTAATTTTTATATCCGACGATCGGAAACATGATGTGCATCTTTTGTGTGTTTATTTAAAAGCATTTTCAAAACGTTAATGTGTTTCACAACAGATCTTGCATCATGTAGTTGAATATCACATATTGTAGAGAAAGAAAAAAACATTTTTCTCACCATATACTACACCCGTATGCAAACACAACTGATAGCTCGAGGAATCGAAATGATCAGATTGGGAATTCGTTTTCAACCAGTAGAAATTCATTTTTATTCTTTTTATTTAAAAGTGTAGCAAGTGTCTTGCCCTCTTTAATTTATGGTGAATCATACTCGTTGAAGACTAACTAACATAAATTCTTCAGAAGTGAAATTAGTATCCGACTCGTTGATGATCGAAATAGTTTAATTATTTTATTATCAGATTCAAAAGATCGTGTCTAATACACAAAAATGTATCCTTCTTTTTTAAATTACCAGTATATTGAAGGTTCAAATCAGTAAAAATTTGAATAGCTTAGTTTATTTTAGTTGAAGAGACAATTTTTTTAAATAGTTTTTTACCTTTCGGTCAATTTTTTACTCATTGTATGATGCAGAAATGTTCATTATTTAAAAAGTGTTTTAGTTTATTATGTTGCCCCTATTCATTTTCGTGGGCTAGGATTTGACCATAAAAATGAAGCAGGGAAATGTTCACGACAATAATGAAATGACATTTACAAATTTTTCTTTTAAAAATTATATGATGTACGAAAGAACTAATTCCATAATTTATTACAACAAGCTAATAGGAAAAAGAAAAAAAAAAAAAGTCGTAAATTCACACATAACAGCGAAAAACTAGGGCCACGTCAATGAAGGTAATAAACATAAATTTTCATGTTCGATTAAAGAACACCCCGGCATGAGCCGTAATAGTGCAGAAGGTAATAAATAGAGGAGAAATCTTACTCGGCATTATTTCTTGAATGAATTCTCTCTTTCTATCACTTAATTCCCACTCGTTAATAAGGTATGACCTGTTATTTTTCTTTAGGGATAGAGTATTCAATGGGTTTTCATTTATCCTTAAGTAATGACTCCCTATGTAGTGTATTTAGAACTAGCTGTATATTACTGGTTTCGACCGGAGAATTTCATTCTTCTAATGAAACGGACGATTTCATAAAAAAAAAAATATTGTAAAGCGAGATCATTACGATTTTTATAACAATAAAGAATATCAGCTGAAGTTATGCAATTTTAATATGGACGGGTGTTCGCACTTAGTACAAAAGAACCACTGAGCGAAATTTAGAGAATTTAAGACAAACTGTATGGATTTCTATAAAGAACAAATAAACAAACAAACAAACAGAATTTCATCTTTATTTATATAGATGGGTATAATCAGGAATAGATTAACATACAGCAATGGAAAAAACATTTCGCTCATCACGTTTTTATAAGTAAAATAATTGTAAGTATTTAAGTTCCTTAAATTTATTTACAAGTCAGGACCAAGAAAGAAACTAGAGGGACAGGGAATAACTCAGCGTAGTAAAACATGTGCAGGATATAATTGAACAAAGTGAGCTTAACTCGTACGGTCATAATTGTAGAATGGTAGATCAGCGTCGAGCGAGAATGACATTGGAGGCTAAACCAACGGGCACCGATCAGTTTGAAGGCCGAGAACCACATACATCCACATCAAAAGAATCGAAGAATTCATTTGTAGTATGGCGGAGAAAGATGGTATGCTATTTTATAATTTAGGTGAGTTAAAATAATGAATGTATTTTTATTGATTTTATGATATAGTCTCTCAAGGAAGCGGTACTTTAATTTACACATAAAAAGAGAAGAATTGAAGACCACCAGGGGATTAAAGTGTTTGGAGAAATATGCAATTTTACTTGAAATAAGATGAATCGAAGCCTAATTAAAGAATATTATGCTCTTGGAATGTGGGGAATAAATAAGGTATGACATGTTATTATTCTTTAGGGGTAGAGTATTCAATGGGTTTTCATTTATCCTTAAGTAATGACTCCCTATGTAGTGTATTTAGAACTAGCTGTATATTACCGGTTTCGACCGGAGAATTTCATTCTTCTAATGAAACGGTCAATTTCATAAAAAAAAATATTGTAAAGCGAGATCATTACGATTTTTATAACAATAAAGAATATCAGCTGAAGTTATGCAATTTTAATATGGACGGGTGTTCGCACTTAGTACAAAAGAACCACTGAGCGAAATTTAGAGAATTTAAGACAAACTGTATGGATTTCTATAAAGAACAAACAAACAAACAAACAAACAGAATTTCATCTTTATTTATATAGATGGGTATAATCAGGAATAGATTAACAAACATAAATGGAAAAAACATTTCGCTTATCACGTTTTTATAAGTAAAATAATTGTAAGTATTTAAGTTCCTTAAATTTATTTACAAGTCAGGACCAAGAAAGAAACTAGAGGGACAGAGAATAACTCAGCGTAGTAAAACATGTGCAGGATATAATTGAACAAAGTGAGCTTAACTCGTACGGTCATAATTGTAGAATGGTAGATCAGCGTCGAGCGAGAATGACATTGGAGGCTAAACCAACGGGCACCGATCAGTTTGAAGGCCGAGAACCACATACATCCACATCAAAAGAATCGAAGAATAATAGAAGAATTCATTTGTAGTATGGCGGAGAAAGAAGGTATGCTATTTTATAATTTATGTGAGTTAAAATAATTAATGTATTTTTATTGATTTTATGATATAGTCTCTCAAGGAAGCGGTACTTTTATTTACACATAAAAAGAGAAGAATTGATAAGACCACAAGGGGATTAAAGTGTTTGGAGAAATATGCAATTTTACTTGAAATAAGATAAATCGAAGCCTAATTGAAGAATATTCTGCTCTTGGAATGTTGGGAGTAAATAAGGTATGACATGTTATTATTCTTTAGGGATAGAGTATTCAATGGGTTTTCATTTATCCTTAAGTAATGACTCCCTATGTAGTGTATTTAGAACTAGCTGTATATTACCGGTTTCGACCGGAGAATTTCATTCTTCTAATGAAACGGTCGATTTCACAAAAAAAAATATTGTAAAGCGAGATCATTACGATTTTTATAACAATAAAGAATATCAGCTGAAGTTATGCAATTTTAATATGGACGGGTGTTCGCACTTAGTACAAAAGAACCACTGAGCGAAATTTAGAGAATTTAAGACAAACTGTATGGATTTCTATAAAGAACAAATAAACAAACAAACAAACAGAATTTCATCTTTATTTATATAGATGGGTATAATCAGGAATAGATTAACATACAGCAATGGAAAAAAACATTTCGCTCATCACGTTTTTATAAGTAAAATAATTGTAAGTATTTAAGTTCCTTAAATTTATTTACAAGTCAGGACCAAGAAAGAAACTAGAGGGACAGGGAATAACTCAGCGTAGTAAAACATGTGCAGGATATAATTGAAGAAAGTGAGCTTAACTCGTACGTTCATAATTGTAGAATGGTAGATCAGCGTCGAGCGAGAATGACATTGGAGGATAAACCAACGGGCACCGATCAGTTTGAAGGCCGAGAACCACATACATCCACATCAAAAGAATCGAAGAATAATAGAAGAATTCATTTGTAGTATGGCGGAGAAAGAAGGTATGCTATTTTATAATTTATGTGAGTTAAAATAATGAATGTATTTTTATTGATTTTATGATATAGTCTCTCAAGGAAGCGGTACTTTTATTTACACATAAAAAGAGTAGAATTGAAGACCACCAGGGGATTAAAGTGTTTGGAGAAATATGCAATTTTACTTGAAATAAGATGAATCGAAGCCTAATTAAAGAATATTATGCTCTTGGAATGTGGGGAATAAATAAGGTATGACATGTTATTATTCTTTAGGGGTAGAGTATTCAATGGGTTTTCATTTATCCTTAAGTAATGACTCCCTATGTAGTGTATTTAGAACTAGCTGTATATTACCGGTTTCGACCGGAGAATTTCATTCTTCTAATGAAACGGTCAATTTCATAAAAAAAAATATTGTAAAGCGAGATCATTACGATTTTTATAACAATAAAGAATATCAGCTTATGTTATGCAATTTTCATATGGACAGGTGTTCGCACTTGGTACAAAAAAACCACTGGCAAAATTTAGAGAATTTAAGACAAACGGTATGGATTTCTATAAATAACAAATAAACAAAGAAACAAAAAGAATTTCATCTTTATTTATATAGATGGGTATAATCAGGAATAGATTAACATAGAGCAATGGAAAAAACATTTCGCTCATGACGTTTTTATAAATAAAAGTAATCGTAAGTATTTAAGTTCCTTAAATTTATTTACAAGTCAGGACCAAGAAAGAAACTAGAGGGACAGGGAATAGCTCAGCGTAGTAAAACATGTGCAGGATATAATTGAACAAAGTGAGCTTAACTCGTACGTTCATAATTGTAGAATGGTAGATCAGCGTCGAGTGAGAATGGCATTCGAGGCTAAACCAAGGGGCAACGGTCAGTTGGCGGGCCGAGAACCACATACATCCACATCAAATGAATCGAAGAATAATAGAAGAATTCATTTGTAGTATGGCGGAGAAAGAAGGTATGCTATTTTATAATATATGTGAGTTAAAATAATGAATATATTTTCATTGAATTAATAATATAGTCTCTCAAGGAAAGCGGTACTTAAATTTACACATAAAAAGAGAAGAATTGAAGACCACCAGGGGATTATGGTGTTTGAAGAAATATGCAATTCAACTTGAAATAGGATGAATCAAAGCCTAATTGAAGAATATTATGCTCTTGGAATGTAGGGAATAAATAAGGTATGACATGTTATTATTCTTTAGGGATAGAGTATTCAATGGGTTTTCATTTATCCTTAAGTAATGTCTCCCTAAGTAGCATATTTAGAACTAGCTGTATATTACCGGTTTCACCCGGAGAATTTCATTCTCCTAATGAAACGGTCGATTTCTTAAAAAAACATTGTAGAGCGAGATCATTACGATTTTTATAACAATAAAGAATATCAGCTTAAGTTATGCAATATTCATATGGACAGGTGTTCGCACTTGGTACAAAAAAACCACTGGCGAAATTTTGAGAATTAAAGACAAACGGTATGGATTTCTATAAAGAACAAATAAACAAACAAACAAAAAGAATTTCATCTTTATTTGTATAGATGGGTATAATCATGTATAGATTAACATACAGCAATGGAAAAAACATTTCACTCATCTAGTTTTTATAAATAAAAGTAATCGTAAGTATTTAAGTTCCTTAAATTTATTTACAAGTCAGGACCAAGAAAGAAACTAGAGGGACAGGGAATAACTCAGCGTAGTAAAACATGTGCAGGATATAATTGAACAAAGTGAGCTTAACTCGTAAGGTCATAATTAATAATATAGTCTCTCAAGGAAAGCGGTACTTTAATTTCGACTTAAAAAGAGAAGAATTGAAGACCACCTGGGGATTAAGGTATTTGAAGAAATATGCAATTCTACTTGAAATAAGATGAAAAGAAACCTAATTGAAGAATATTATGCTCTAGGAATGTGGGGAATAAATAAGGTATGACATGTTATTATTCTTTAGGGATTAAGTATTCAATGGGATTTCATTTATCCGTAAGTAATGTCTCCCTAAATAGCATATTTAGAATCTGTATAATCATGAATAGATTAACATACAGCAATGGAAAAAACATTTCACTCATCACGTTTTTATAAATAAAAGTAATTGTAAGTATTGTAAGTAGATCAGCGTCAAGCGAGAATGACATTGGAGGCAAAACCAAGGGGCACAGATCAGTTTGCGGGCCGAGAACCACATACATCCACATCAAAAGAATCGAAGAATAATAGAAGAATTCATTTGTAGAATGTGGGGAAAAAATAAGGTATGACATGTTATTATTCTTTAGGGATAGAGTATTCAATGGGTTTTCATTTATCCTTAAGTAATGTCTCCCTAAGTAGCATATTAAGAATTTATGCGAAATTTAGAGAATTAAAGACTAACGGTATGGATTTCTATAAAGAACAAATAAACAAACAAACAAAAAGAATTTCATCTTTATTTGTATAGATGGGTATAATCATGTATAGATTAACATACAGCAATGGAAAAAACATTTCACTCATCTAGTTTTTATAAATAAAAGTAATCGTAAGTATTTAAGTTCCTTAAATTTATTTACAAGTCAGGACCAAGAAAGAAACTAGAGGGACAGGGAATAACTCAGCGTAGTAAAACATGTGCAGGATATAATTGAACAAAGTGAGCTTAACTCGTAAGGTCATAATTGTGGAATGGTAGATCAGCGTCGAGCGAGAATTACATTCAAGGCTAAACCAAGGGGCACCGATCAGCTTAAAGGCCGAGATCCACATACATTCACATCAGAAGAATCGAAAAATAATTGAAGAATTCATTTGTAGTATTGCGGAGAAAGAAGGTATGCTATTTTAAAATTTATGTGAGTTCAAATAATAAATGTATTTTCATTGATTTTATGAAATAGTCTCTCAAGGAAGCGGTACTTAAATTTACACATAAAAAGAGAAGAATTGAAGACCACCAGGGGATTATGGTGTTTGAAGAAATATGCAATTCAACTTGAAATAGGATGAATCAAAGCCTAATTGAAGAATATTATGCTCTTGGAATGTAGGGAATAAATAAGGTATGACATGAAATTATTCTTTAGGGATAGAGTATTCATTGGGTTTTCATTTATCCTTAAGTAATGTCTCCCTAAGTAGCATATTTAGAACTAGCTGTATATTACCGGTTTCACCCGGAGAATTTCATTCTTCTAATGAAACGGTCGATTTCGTAAAAAAAATATTGTAGAGCGAGATCATTACGATTTTTATAACAATGAAGAATATCAGCTTATGTTATGCAATTTTCATATGGACAGGTGTTCGCACTTGGTACAAAAAAACCACTGGCGAAATTTAGAGAATTTAAGACAAACGGTATGGATTTCTATAAAGAACAAATAAACAAAGAAACAAAAAGAATTTCATCTTTATTTATATAGATGGGTATAATCAGGAATAGATTAACATACAGCAATGGAAAAAACATTTCGCTCATGACGTTTTTACAAATAAAAGTAATCGTAAGTATTTAAGTTCCTTAAATTTATTTACAAGTCAGGACCAAGAAAGAAACTAGAGGGACAGGGAATAACTCAGCGTAGTAAAACATGTGCAGGATATAATTGAACAAAGTGAGCTTAACTCGTACGTTCATAATTGTAGAATGGTAGATCAGCGTCGAGTGAGAATGGCATTCGAGGCTAAACCAAGGGGCACCGGTCAGTTGGCGGGCCGAGAACCACATACATCCACATCAAATGAATCGAAGAATAATAGAAGAATTCATTTGTAGTATGGCGGAGAAAGAAGGTATGCTATTTTATAATATATGTGAGTTAAAATAATGAATATATTTTCATTGAATTAATAATATAGTCTCTCAAGGAAAGCGGTACTTTAATTTCGACTTAAAAAGAGAAGAATTGAAGACCACCTGGGGATTAAGGTATTTGAAGAAATATGCAATTCTACTTGAAATAAGATGAAAAGAAACCTAATTGAAGAATATTATGCTCTAGGAATGTGGGGAATAAATAAGGTATGACATGATATTATTCTTTAGGGATTAAGTATTCATTGGGTTTTCATTTATCCGTAAGTAATGTCTCCCTAAATAGCATATTTAGAATCTGTATAATCATGAATAGATTAACATACAGCAATGGAAAAAACATTTTACTCATCACGTTTTTATAAATAAAAGTAATTGTAAGTATTGTAAGTAGATCAGCGTCGAGCGAGAATTACATTCAAGGCTAAACCAAGGGGCACCGATCAGCTTAAAGGCCGAGATCCACATACATTCACATCAGAAGAATCGAAAAATAATTGAAGAATTCATTTGTAGTATGGCGGAGAAAGAAGGTATGCTATTTTAAAATTTATGTGAGTTCAAATAATAAATTTATTTTCATTGATTTTATGAAATAGTCTCTCAAGGAAGCGGTACTTAAATTTACACATAAAAAGAGAAGAATTGAAGACCACCAGGGGATTATGGTGTTTGAAGAAATATGCAATTCAACTTAAAATAGGATGAATCAAAGCCTAATTGAAGAATATTATGCTCTTGGAATGTAGGGAATAAATAATGTATGACATGTTATTATTCTTTAGGGATAGAGTATTCATTGGGTTTTCATTTATCCTTAAGTAATGTCTCCCTAAGTAGCATATTTAGAACTAGCTGTATATTACCGGTTTCACCCGGAGAATTTCATTCTTCTAATGAAACGGTCGATTTCGTAAAAAAAATATTGTAGAGCGAGATCATTACGATTTTTATAACAATAAAGAATATCAGCTTAAGTTATGCAATTTTCATATGGACAGGTGTTCGCACTTGGTACAAAAAAACCACTAGATAAATTTAGAGAATTTAAGACAAACGGTATGGATTTCTATAAAGAACAAATAAACAAAGAAACAAAAAGAATTTCATCCTTATTTATATAGATGGGTATAATCAGGAATAGATTAACATAGAGCAATGGAAAAAACATTTCGCTCATGACGTTTTTATAAATAAAAGTAATCGTTAGTATTTAAGTTCCTTAAATTTATTTACAAGTCAGGACCAAGAAAGAAACTAGAGGGACAGGGAATAACTCAGCGTAGTAAAACATGTGCAGGATATAATTGAACAAAGTGAGCTTAACTCGTACGTTCATAATTGTAGAATGGTAGATCAGCGTCGAGTGAGAATGGCATTCGAGGCTAAACCAAGGGGCACCGGTCAGTTGGCGGGCCGAGAACCACATACATCCACATCAAATGAATCGAAGAATAATAGAAGAATTCATTTGTAGTATGGCGGAGAAAGAAGGTATGCTATTTTATAATATATGTGAGTTAAAATAATGAATATATTTTCATTGAATTAATAATATAGTCTCTCAAGGAAAGCGGTACTTTAATTTCGACTTAAAAAGAGAAGAATTGAAGACCACCTGGGGATTAAGGTATTTGAAGAAATATGCAATTCTACTTGAAATAAGATGAAAAGAAACCTAATTGAAGAATATTATGCTCTAGGAATGTGGGGAATAAATAAGGTATGACATGATATTATTCTTTAGGGATTAAGTATTCATTGGGTTTTCATTTATCCGTAAGTAATGTCTCCCTAAATAGCATATTTAGAATCTGTATAATCTGAATAGATTAACATACAGCAATGGAAAAAACATTTTACTCATCACGTTTTTATAAATAAAAGTAATTGTAAGTATTGTAAGTAGATCAGCGTCGAGCGAGAATTACATTCAAGGCTAAACCAAGGGGCACCGATCAGCTTAAAGGCCGAGATCCACATACATTCACATCAGAAGAATCGAAAAATAATTGAAGAATTCATTTGTAGTATGGCGGAGAAAGAAGGTACGCTATTTTAAAATTTATGTGAGTTCAAATAATAAATTTATTTTCATTGATTTTATGAAATAGTCTCTCAAGGAAGCGGTACTTAAATTTACACATAAAAAGAGAAGAATTGAAGACCACCAGGGGATTATGGTGTTTGAAGAAATATGCAATTCAACTTGAAATAGGATGAATCAAAGCCTAATTGAAGAATATTATGCTCTTGGAATGTAGGGAATAAATAATGTATGACATGTTATTATTCTTTAGGGATAGAGTATTCATTGGGTTTTCATTTATCCTTAAGTAATGTCTCCCTAAGTAGCATATTTAGAACTAGCTGTATATTACCGGTTTCACCCGGAGAATTTCATTCTTCTAATGAAACGGTCGATTTCGTAAAAAAAATATTGTAGAGCGAGATCATTACGATTTTTATAACAATAAAGAATATCAGCTTAAGTTATGCAATTTTCATATGGACAGGTGTTCGCACTTGGTACAAAAAAACCACTAGATAAATTTAGAGAATTTAAGACAAACGGTATGGATTTCTATAAAGAACAAATAAACAAAGAAACAAAAAGAATTTCATCTTTATTTATATAGATGGGTATAATCAGGAATAGATTAACATACAGCAATGGAAAAAAAATTTCGCTCATGACGTTTTTATAAATAAAAGTAATCGTAAGTATTTAAGTTCCTTAAATTTATTTACAAGTCAGGACCAAGAAAGAAACTAGAGGGACAGGGAATAACTCAGCGTAGTAAAACATGTGCAGGATATAATTGAACAAAGTGAGCTTAACTCGTAAGGTCATAATTCTGGAATGGTAGATCAGCGTCGAGCGAGAATTACATTCAAGGCTAAACCAAGGGGCACCGATCAGCTTAAAGGCCGAGATCCACATACATTCACATCAAATGAATCGAAGAATAATAGAAGAATTCATTTGTAGTATGGCGGAGAAAGAAGGTATGCTATTTTATAATATATGTGAGTTCAAATAATAAATGTATTTTCATTGATTTTATGAAATAGTCTCTCAAGGAAGCGGTACTTAAATTTACACATAAAAAGAGAAGAATTGAAGACCACCAGGGGATTATGGTGTTTGAAGAAATATGCAATTCAACTTGAAATAGGATGAATCAAAGCCTAATTGAAGAATATTATGCTCTTGGAATGTAGGGAATAAATAAGGTATGACATGTTATTATTCTTTAGGGATAGAGTATTCATTGGGTTTTCATTTATCCTTAAGTAATGTCTCCCTAAGTAGCATATTTAGAACTAGCTATATATTACCGGTTTCACCCGGAGAATTTCATTCTTCTAATGAAACGGTCGATTTCGTAAAAAAATTATTGTAGAGCGAGATCATTACGATTTTTATAACAATAAAGAATATCAGCTTATGTTATGCAATTTTCATATGGACAGGTGTTCGCACTTGGTACAAAAAAACCACTGGCGAAATTTAGAGAATTTAAGACAAACGGTATGGATTTCTATAAAGAACAAATAAACAAAGAAACAAAAAGAATTTCATCTTTATTTATATAGATGGGTATAATCAGGAATAGATTAACATACAGCAATGGAAAAAACATTTCGCTCATGACGTTTTTACAAATAAAAGTAATCGTAAGTATTTAAGTTCCTTAAATTTATTTACAAGTCAGGACCAAGAAAGAAACTAGAGGGACAGGGAATAACTCAGCGTAGTAAAACATGTGCAGGATATAATTGAACAAAGTGAGCTTAACTCGTACGTTCATAATTGTAGAATGGTAGATCAGCGTCGAGTGAGAATGGCATTCGAGGCTAAACCAAGGGGCACCGGTCAGTTGGCGGGCCGAGAACCACATACATCCACATCAAATGAATCGAAGAATAATAGAAGAATTCATTTGTAGTATGGCGGAGAAAGAAGGTATGCTATTTTATAATATATGTGAGTTAAAATAATGAATATATTTTCATTGATTTTATGAAATAGCCTCTCAAGGAAAGCGGAACTTTAATTTCGACTTAAAAAGAGAAGAATTGAAGACCACCAGGGGATTATGGTGTTTGAAGAAATATGCAATTCAACTTGAAATAGGATGAATCAAAGCCTAATTGAAGAATATTATGCTCTTGGAATTTGGGGAATAGATAAGGTATGACATGTTATTATTCTTTAGGGATAGAGTATTCAATGGGTTTTCATTTATCCTTAAGTAATGTCTCCCTAGGTAGCATATTTAGAATTGGTATAATCATGAATAGATTAACATACAGCAATGGAGAAAATATTTCGCTCATCATGTTTTTATAAATAAAAGTAATTGTAAGTATTTATGTTCCTTAAATCTATTTACAAGTCAGGATCAAGAAAAAAACTAGAGGGAAAGGGAATAACTCAGCGTAGTAAAACATGTGCAGGATACAATTGAATAAAGTGAGCTTAACTCGTACGGTCATAATTGTAGAATGGTAGATGAGCGTGGAGCAAGAATGACATTGGAGGCTAAAGAAAGAGCACCGATCAGTTGGCGGGCCGAGAACCACATACATCCACATCAAGAGAATCGAAGAATAATAGAAGAATTCATTTGTAGTATGGCGGAGAAAGAAGGTATGCTATTTTATAATTTATGTGAGTAAAAATAATGAATATATTTTATTGAATTAATAATATAGTCTCTCAAGGAAGGTGGTACTTTAAATTCAACTTAAAAAGAGAAGAATTGATGACCACCTGGGGATTAAGGTGTTTAAAGAAATATGCAATTCTACTTGAAATAAGATGAATCGAAGCCTAATTGAAGAATATTTTGCTCTTGGAATTTGGGGAATAGATAAGGTATGACATGTTATTATTCTTTAGGGATAGAGTATTCAATGGGTTTTCATTTATCCTTAAGTAATGTCTCCCTAAGTAGCATATTTAGAATTGGTATAATCATGAATAGATTAACATACAGCAATGGAGAAAACATTTCGCTCATCATGTTTTTATAAATAAAAGTAATTGTAAGTATTTAAGTTCCTTAAATTTATTTACAAGTCAGGACCAAGAAAAAAACTAGAGGGACAGGGAATAACTCAGCGTAATAAAACATGTGCAGGATATAATTGAATAAAGTGAGCTTAACTCGTACGGTCATAATTGTAAAATGGTAGATCAGCGTGGAGCGAGAATGACATTGGAGGCTAAAGAATGTGCACCGATCAGGTGGCGGGCCGAGAACCACATACATCCACATCAAAAGAATCGAAGTATAATAGAAGAATTCATTTGTAGTATGGCGGAGAAAGAAGGTATGCTTTTTTATAATTTATGTGAGTTAAAATAATGAATATATTTTCATTGAATTAATAATATAGTCTCTCAAGGAAGGCGGTACTTTAATTTCAACATAAAAAGAGAAGAATTGATGACCACCTGGGGATTAAGGTGTTTAAAGAAATATGCAATTCTACTTGAAATAAGATGAATCGAAACCTAATTGAAGAATATTTTGCTCTTGGAATTTGGGGAATAGATAAGCTATGACATGTTATTATTCTTTAGGGATAGAGTATTCAATGGGTTTTCATTTATCCTTAAGTAATGTCTCCCTAGGTAGCATATTTAGAATTGGTATAATCATGAATAGATTAACATACAGCAATGGAGAAAATATTTCGCTCATCATGTTTTTATAAATAAAAGTAATTGTAAGTATTTAAGTTCCTTAAATTTATTTACAAGTCAGGATCAAGAAAAAAACTAGAGGGAAAGGGAATAACTCAGCGTAGTAAAACATGTGCAGGATACAATTGAATAAAGTGAGCTTAACTCGTACGGTCATGATTGTAGAATGGTAGATTAGCGTGGAGCGAGAATGACATTGGAGGCTAAAGAATGTGCACCGATCAGGTGGCGGGCCGAGAACCACATACATCCACATCAAAAGAATCGAAGTATAATAGAAGAATTCATTTGTAGTATGGCGGAGAAAGAAGGTATGCTATTTTATAATTTATGTGAGTTAAAATAATGAATATATTTTCATTGAATTAATAATATAGTCTCTCAAGGAAGGCGGTACTTTAATTTCAACTTAAAAGAGAAGAATTGATGACCACCTGGGGATTGAGGAGGTTGAAGAAATATGCGATTCTACTTGAAATAAGATGAATCGAAGCCTAATTGAAGAAAAATATGCTCTTGGAATGTGGGGAAAAGATAAGGTATGACATGTTACTATTCTTTAGGGATAGAGTATTCCATGGGTTTTCATTTATCCTTAAGTAATGTCTTCCTAAGTAGCATATTTAGAATGGGTATAATAAGGAACAGATTTACATACAGCGATGGAAAAAACTTTTCGCATAGGAGGTGGCTGTGATGACGGTTGGCCATCACTGCATGGAGCGAGGTTGGGGCTCCATGCACCTCCCAACTTGAAAAATGAAATAAATACGGACGATTTTTTTGTCGAGTTGATCGGCCCGAAGCGGTAGGATCGTACCGCTTAGCGCTCAACATGTTAAAGGAATGGCGCTATGGATGTATGGAATGGAGCCCAGACCAAGGGTGCAGCCATCAGTTGGCAGGCTGAGAACCACATGGTGGAGAGTCTCGGGAGCGAACGCGGCTCGTCCTTTAGGGATTTACCACGAAGAGTGCCGTGGAAAAGATGATGCATTTTTGCATAGGTCCGAATGATTTTTTCCTAATTTATAACTTTAATATGATTAGAATGATACATAAAATGCAAAATAAATAAATAAATAAAATAATTTTGGCCATGAACAATAATTTTAAGAGAGGTACTTACGTATCACCCGGCCCTTGGTTATTAGCCCGCTACCTGAAGTAGTATGGGGGTGTCCGGTTATGACGGCAACATGACAGAGCACCGGTTATGACAGTAAAAAAATTCAAAATAAAAAAAAAACTGTAGGAGGTGGCTGTGATCACGGTTGGCCATCACTGCATGGAGCGAGGTTGGGGCTCCATGCATCTCCCAACTTGAAAAATAAAATAAATACCGACGATTGTTTTGGCGAATTGATCGGGCCGAAGCGGTCCCATACACCTTGAAATCGTCCTCGGGGGGCGGGTCCTGGACCAAAACAACCTCTAAGCCGGCGAGACTGGGGGGGCCACATTCAAAAGTCTAACAGGGTTACAATCATTTATTCGATATGATTGGTTATTAATAAAAAGCTGATGGTCTAATAGTTTTTCTCTCTGGTTTCTCAAAAAATTTATAAAATCTGATTTCATATGTTGCTAGGAAATGTAAACGTTTCCGGGGTTTCAAAAATTAGAGATACAAAAAAAATTAGCAATTGATGATAACCTTTTTTTAAGCACTGAGGGATTAACGTGTTTAAAGAACTATGCGAGTTTAATTCTACTTGAAATAAGAAGAATCGGAGAGTAATTCAAGAATATTATCTTTAGTAGTATAGCAAAGAAATAAGGTATGATATTTTATTATTTATGTGAGTTACAATAATGAATGTACTTTCATTGATTTTTTAATATAGTCTCTCAACGAAGCGTTACTATAATTTTAACCTTTTGGAATAAGGCGAAGAAATAAGTTATGATATTTTATAATTCTTTGGAGTAACAATACTTAATGTATTTTTATGGATTTTTTAGTGATTTCTCTCATAGCAGCAATACTCTAATATTAATGGAAAATGAGATGTATAGAAGACAATTTTAAACTACTAGGGATATCCATGTTTGAAGAATTTATTTAAGTCTAATTCTACTTGAAATATGATGAATCAAAGACTAATTGAAGAATATTATCTTCTGTAGTATGGCGAAGAAATAATGTATGATATTTTAGTATGACGATATTTTAAATAATCAGATGATACCATAAGTATTTTTGACTATGGGAAAAAAATTCTTAAACATAAATCATATTTTGTCCAGAAATAAAAAAGGCATCGAAAAGTGACTTAAGCAAAAATCTGTCCTCGATTTACCCAATCAATATATATATCCTGGAAAGAGGATGAAATTCTCTATCTAATGGTGAAACAATATTAGTGAAGTTTTAAATTATAAGTGTTCTATTTTGATTTGAATAAAATACAATAAAAATAAATTTAAAAGTAGTTCAAATAAATTAATATCGCTAAAATCTCTTTCAAAATATCCTTATTCATATGATGAAATCAGCATGTACTTACCTCTTGAATAAAATAGTAATATATGGGGGCTTTTGAATTTGAAGAGTTTTATTCAATAATTAAAATTAATTGATAAAAAAAAAAACTCACAAATTATTTATAAATGAAAATTGTGTTAAAAATTTATTTTGCTGAAAAGTGCAATTTCCTATTACTAAATCGAAGTTCAATGTTACTATTAATTTTTATATCCGACGATCGGAAACATGATGTGCATCTTTTGTGTGTTTATTTAAAAGCATTTTCAAAACGTTAATGTGTTTCACAACAGATCTTGCATCATGTAGTTGAATATCACATATTGTAGAGAAAGAAAAAAACATTTTTCTCACCATATACTACACCCGTATGCAAACACAACTGATAGCTCGAGGAATCGAAATGATCAGATTGGGAATTCGTTTTCAACCAGTAGAAATTCATTTTTATTCTTTTTATTTAAAAGTGTAGCAAGTGTCTTGCCCTCTTTAATTTATGGTGAATCATACTCGTTGAAGACTAACTAACATAAATTCTTCAGAAGTGAAATTAGTATCCGACTCGTTGATGATCGAAATAGTTTAATTATTTTATTATCAGATTCAAAAGATCGTGTCTAATACACAAAAATGTATCCTTCTTTTTTAAATTACCAGTATATTGAAGGTTCAAATCAGTAAAAATTTGAATAGCTTAGTTTATTTTAGTTGAAGAGACAATTTTTTTAAATAGTTTTTTACCTTTCGGTCAATTTTTTACTCATTGTATGATGCAGAAATGTTCATTATTTAAAAAGTGTTTTAGTTTATTATGTTGCCCCTATTCATTTTCGTGGGCTAGGATTTGACCATAAAAATGAAGCAGGGAAATGTTCACGACAATAATGAAATGACATTTACAAATTTTTCTTTTAAAAATTATATGATGTACGAAAGAACTAATTCCATAATTTATTACAACAAGCTAATAGGAAAAAGAAAAAAAAAAAAAGTCGTAAATTCACACATAACAGCGAAAAACTAGGGCCACGTCAATGAAGGTAATAAACATAAATTTTCATGTTCGATTAAAGAACACCCCGGCATGAGCCGTAATAGTGCAGAAGGTAATAAATAGAGGAGAAATCTTACTCGGCATTATTTCTTGAATGAATTCTCTCTTTCTATCACTTAATTCCCACTCGTTAATAAGGTATGACCTGTTATTTTTCTTTAGGGATAGAGTATTCAATGGGTTTTCATTTATCCTTAAGTAATGACTCCCTATGTAGTGTATTTAGAACTAGCTGTATATTACTGGTTTCGACCGGAGAATTTCATTCTTCTAATGAAACGGACGATTTCATAAAAAAAAAAATATTGTAAAGCGAGATCATTACGATTTTTATAACAATAAAGAATATCAGCTGAAGTTATGCAATTTTAATATGGACGGGTGTTCGCACTTAGTACAAAAGAACCACTGAGCGAAATTTAGAGAATTTAAGACAAACTGTATGGATTTCTATAAAGAACAAATAAACAAACAAACAAACAGAATTTCATCTTTATTTATATAGATGGGTATAATCAGGAATAGATTAACATACAGCAATGGAAAAAACATTTCGCTCATCACGTTTTTATAAGTAAAATAATTGTAAGTATTTAAGTTCCTTAAATTTATTTACAAGTCAGGACCAAGAAAGAAACTAGAGGGACAGGGAATAACTCAGCGTAGTAAAACATGTGCAGGATATAATTGAACAAAGTGAGCTTAACTCGTACGGTCATAATTGTAGAATGGTAGATCAGCGTCGAGCGAGAATGACATTGGAGGCTAAACCAACGGGCACCGATCAGTTTGAAGGCCGAGAACCACATACATCCACATCAAAAGAATCGAAGAATTCATTTGTAGTATGGCGGAGAAAGATGGTATGCTATTTTATAATTTAGGTGAGTTAAAATAATGAATGTATTTTTATTGATTTTATGATATAGTCTCTCAAGGAAGCGGTACTTTAATTTACACATAAAAAGAGAAGAATTGAAGACCACCAGGGGATTAAAGTGTTTGGAGAAATATGCAATTTTACTTGAAATAAGATGAATCGAAGCCTAATTAAAGAATATTATGCTCTTGGAATGTGGGGAATAAATAAGGTATGACATGTTATTATTCTTTAGGGGTAGAGTATTCAATGGGTTTTCATTTATCCTTAAGTAATGACTCCCTATGTAGTGTATTTAGAACTAGCTGTATATTACCGGTTTCGACCGGAGAATTTCATTCTTCTAATGAAACGGTCAATTTCATAAAAAAAAATATTGTAAAGCGAGATCATTACGATTTTTATAACAATAAAGAATATCAGCTGAAGTTATGCAATTTTAATATGGACGGGTGTTCGCACTTAGTACAAAAGAACCACTGAGCGAAATTTAGAGAATTTAAGACAAACTGTATGGATTTCTATAAAGAACAAACAAACAAACAAACAAACAGAATTTCATCTTTATTTATATAGATGGGTATAATCAGGAATAGATTAACAAACATAAATGGAAAAAACATTTCGCTTATCACGTTTTTATAAGTAAAATAATTGTAAGTATTTAAGTTCCTTAAATTTATTTACAAGTCAGGACCAAGAAAGAAACTAGAGGGACAGAGAATAACTCAGCGTAGTAAAACATGTGCAGGATATAATTGAACAAAGTGAGCTTAACTCGTACGGTCATAATTGTAGAATGGTAGATCAGCGTCGAGCGAGAATGACATTGGAGGCTAAACCAACGGGCACCGATCAGTTTGAAGGCCGAGAACCACATACATCCACATCAAAAGAATCGAAGAATAATAGAAGAATTCATTTGTAGTATGGCGGAGAAAGAAGGTATGCTATTTTATAATTTATGTGAGTTAAAATAATTAATGTATTTTTATTGATTTTATGATATAGTCTCTCAAGGAAGCGGTACTTTTATTTACACATAAAAAGAGAAGAATTGATAAGACCACAAGGGGATTAAAGTGTTTGGAGAAATATGCAATTTTACTTGAAATAAGATAAATCGAAGCCTAATTGAAGAATATTCTGCTCTTGGAATGTTGGGAGTAAATAAGGTATGACATGTTATTATTCTTTAGGGATAGAGTATTCAATGGGTTTTCATTTATCCTTAAGTAATGACTCCCTATGTAGTGTATTTAGAACTAGCTGTATATTACCGGTTTCGACCGGAGAATTTCATTCTTCTAATGAAACGGTCGATTTCACAAAAAAAAATATTGTAAAGCGAGATCATTACGATTTTTATAACAATAAAGAATATCAGCTGAAGTTATGCAATTTTAATATGGACGGGTGTTCGCACTTAGTACAAAAGAACCACTGAGCGAAATTTAGAGAATTTAAGACAAACTGTATGGATTTCTATAAAGAACAAATAAACAAACAAACAAACAGAATTTCATCTTTATTTATATAGATGGGTATAATCAGGAATAGATTAACATACAGCAATGGAAAAAAACATTTCGCTCATCACGTTTTTATAAGTAAAATAATTGTAAGTATTTAAGTTCCTTAAATTTATTTACAAGTCAGGACCAAGAAAGAAACTAGAGGGACAGGGAATAACTCAGCGTAGTAAAACATGTGCAGGATATAATTGAAGAAAGTGAGCTTAACTCGTACGTTCATAATTGTAGAATGGTAGATCAGCGTCGAGCGAGAATGACATTGGAGGATAAACCAACGGGCACCGATCAGTTTGAAGGCCGAGAACCACATACATCCACATCAAAAGAATCGAAGAATAATAGAAGAATTCATTTGTAGTATGGCGGAGAAAGAAGGTATGCTATTTTATAATTTATGTGAGTTAAAATAATGAATGTATTTTTATTGATTTTATGATATAGTCTCTCAAGGAAGCGGTACTTTTATTTACACATAAAAAGAGTAGAATTGAAGACCACCAGGGGATTAAAGTGTTTGGAGAAATATGCAATTTTACTTGAAATAAGATGAATCGAAGCCTAATTAAAGAATATTATGCTCTTGGAATGTGGGGAATAAATAAGGTATGACATGTTATTATTCTTTAGGGGTAGAGTATTCAATGGGTTTTCATTTATCCTTAAGTAATGACTCCCTATGTAGTGTATTTAGAACTAGCTGTATATTACCGGTTTCGACCGGAGAATTTCATTCTTCTAATGAAACGGTCAATTTCATAAAAAAAAATATTGTAAAGCGAGATCATTACGATTTTTATAACAATAAAGAATATCAGCTGAAGTTATGCAATTTTAATATGGACGGGTGTTCGCACTTAGTACAAAAGAACCACTGAGCGAAATTTAGAGAATTTAAGACAAACTGTATGGATTTCTATAAAGAACAAATAAACAAACAAACAAACAGAATTTCATCTTTATTTATATAGATGGGTATAAACAGGAATAGATTAACATACAGCAATGGAAAAAAACATTTCGCTCATCACGTTTTTATAAGTAAAATAATTGTAAGTATTTAAGTTCCTTAAATTTATTTACAAGTCAGGACCAAGAAAGAAACTAGAGGGACAGGGAATAACTCAGCGTAGTAAAACATGTGCAGGATATAATTGAACAAAGTGAGCTTAACTCGTACGGTCATAATTGTAGAATGGTAGATCAGCGTCGAGCGAGAATGACATTGGAGGCTAAACCAACGGGCACCGATCAGTTTGAAGGCCGAGAACCACATACATCCACATCAAAAGAATCGAAGAATTCATTTGTAGTATGGCGGAGAAAGATGGTATGCTATTTTATAATTTAGGTGAGTTAAAATAATGAATGTATTTTTATTGATTTTATGATATAGTCTCTCAAGGAAGCGGTACTTTAATTTACACATAAAAAGAGAAGAATTGAAGACCACCAGGGGATTAAAGTGTTTGGAGAAATATGCAATTTTACTTGAAATAAGATGAATCGAAGCCTAATTAAAGAATATTATGCTCTTGGAATGTGGGGAATAAATAAGGTATGACATGTTATTATTCTTTAGGGGTAGAGTATTCAATGGGTTTTCATTTATCCTTAAGTAATGACTCCCTATGTAGTGTATTTAGAACTAGCTGTATATTACCGGTTTCGACCGGAGAATTTCATTCTTCTAATGAAACGGTCAATTTCATAAAAAAAAATATTGTAAAGCGAGATCATTACGATTTTTATAACAATAAAGAATATCAGCTGAAGTTATGCAATTTTAATATGGACGGGTGTTCGCACTTAGTACAAAAGAACCACTGAGCGAAATTTAGAGAATTTAAGACAAACTGTATGGATTTCTATAAAGAACAAACAAACAAACAAACAAACAGAATTTCATCTTTATTTATATAGATGGGTATAATCAGGAATAGATTAACAAACATAAATGGAAAAAACATTTCGCTTATCACGTTTTTATAAGTAAAATAATTGTAAGTATTTAAGTTCCTTAAATTTATTTACAAGTCAGGACCAAGAAAGAAACTAGAGGGACAGAGAATAACTCAGCGTAGTAAAACATGTGCAGGATATAATTGAACAAAGTGAGCTTAACTCGTACGGTCATAATTGTAGAATGGTAGATCAGCGTCGAGCGAGAATGACATTGGAGGCTAAACCAACGGGCACCGATCAGTTTGAAGGCCGAGAACCACATACATCCACATCAAAAGAATCGAAGAATAATAGAAGAATTCATTTGTAGTATGGCGGAGAAAGAAGGTATGCTATTTTATAATTTATGTGAGTTAAAATAATTAATGTATTTTTATTGATTTTATGATATAGTCTCTCAAGGAAGCGGTACTTTTATTTACACATAAAAAGAGAAGAATTGATAAGACCACAAGGGGATTAAAGTGTTTGGAGAAATATGCAATTTTACTTGAAATAAGATAAATCGAAGCCTAATTGAAGAATATTCTGCTCTTGGAATGTTGGGAGTAAATAAGGTATGACATGTTATTATTCTTTAGGGATAGAGTATTCAATGGGTTTTCATTTATCCTTAAGTAATGACTCCCTATGTAGTGTATTTAGAACTAGCTGTATATTACCGGTTTCGACCGGAGAATTTCATTCTTCTAATGAAACGGTCGATTTCACAAAAAAAAATATTGTAAAGCGAGATCATTACGATTTTTATAACAATAAAGAATATCAGCTGAAGTTATGCAATTTTAATATGGACGGGTGTTCGCACTTAGTACAAAAGAACCACTGAGCGAAATTTAGAGAATTTAAGACAAACTGTATGGATTTCTATAAAGAACAAATAAACAAACAAACAAACAGAATTTCATCTTTATTTATATAGATGGGTATAATCAGGAATAGATTAACATACAGCAATGGAAAAAAACATTTCGCTCATCACGTTTTTATAAGTAAAATAATTGTAAGTATTTAAGTTCCTTAAATTTATTTACAAGTCAGGACCAAGAAAGAAACTAGAGGGACAGGGAATAACTCAGCGTAGTAAAACATGTGCAGGATATAATTGAAGAAAGTGAGCTTAACTCGTACGTTCATAATTGTAGAATGGTAGATCAGCGTCGAGCGAGAATGACATTGGAGGATAAACCAACGGGCACCGATCAGTTTGAAGGCCGAGAACCACATACATCCACATCAAAAGAATCGAAGAATAATAGAAGAATTCATTCGTAGTATGGCGGAGAAAGAAGGTATGCTATTTTATAATTTATGTGAGTTAAAATAATGAATGTATTTTTATTGATTTTATGATATAGTCTCTCAAGGAAGCGGTACTTTAATTTACACATAAAAAGAGAAGAATTGAAGACCACCAGGGGATTAAAGTGTTTGGAGAAATATGCAATTTTACTTGAAATAAGATGAATCGAAGCCTAATTAAAGAATATTATGCTCTTGGAATGTGGGGAATAAATAAGGTATGACATGTTATTATTCTTTAGGGGTAGAGTATTCAATGGGTTTTCATTTATCCTTAAGTAATGACTCCCTATGTAGTGTATTTAGAACTAGCTGTATATTACCGGTTTCGACCGGAGAATTTCATTCTTCTAATGAAACGGTCAATTTCATAAAAAAAAATATTGTAAAGCGAGATCATTACGATTTTTATAACAATAAAGAATATCAGCTGAAGTTATGCAATTTTAATATGGACGGGTGTTCGCACTTAGTACAAAAGAACCACTGAGCGAAATTTAGAGAATTTAAGACAAACTGTATGGATTTCTATAAAGAACAAACAAACAAACAAACAAACAGAATTTCATCTTTATTTATATAGATGGGTATAATCAGGAATAGATTAACAAACATAAATGGAAAAAACATTTCGCTTATCACGTTTTTATAAGTAAAATAATTGTAAGTATTTAAGTTCCTTAAATTTATTTACAAGTCAGGACCAAGAAAGAAACTAGAGGGACAGAGAATAACTCAGCGTAGTAAAACATGTGCAGGATATAATTGAACAAAGTGAGCTTAACTCGTACGGTCATAATTGTAGAATGGTAGATCAGCGTCGAGCGAGAATGACATTGGAGGCTAAACCAACGGGCACCGATCAGTTTGAAGGCCGAGAACCACATACATCCACATCAAAAGAATCGAAGAATAATAGAAGAATTCATTTGTAGTATGGCGGAGAAAGAAGGTATGCTATTTTATAATTTATGTGAGTTAAAATAATTAATGTATTTTTATTGATTTTATGATATAGTCTCTCAAGGAAGCGGTACTTTTATTTACACATAAAAAGAGAAGAATTGATAAGACCACAAGGGGATTAAAGTGTTTGGAGAAATATGCAATTTT
Source organism: Aelia acuminata (assembly GCA_911387785.2). NCBI lineage: Eukaryota > Metazoa > Arthropoda > Insecta > Hemiptera > Pentatomidae > Aelia > Aelia acuminata. The sequence goes on along the minus strand of OU426978.1, from coordinate 203,248,522 downwards.
ACTTGAAATAAGATAAATCGAAGCCTAATTGAAGAATATTCTGCTCTTGGAATGTTGGGAGTAAATAAGGTATGACATGTTATTATTCTTTAGGGATAGAGTATTCAATGGGTTTTCATTTATCCTTAAGTAATGACTCCCTATGTAGTGTATTTAGAACTAGCTGTATATTACCGGTTTCGACCGGAGAATTTCATTCTTCTAATGAAACGGTCGATTTCACAAAAAAAAATATTGTAAAGCGAGATCATTACGATTTTTATAACAATAAAGAATATCAGCTGAAGTTATGCAATTTTAATATGGACGGGTGTTCGCACTTAGTACAAAAGAACCACTGAGCGAAATTTAGAGAATTTAAGACAAACTGTATGGATTTCTATAAAGAACAAATAAACAAACAAACAAACAGAATTTCATCTTTATTTATATAGATGGGTATAATCAGGAATAGATTAACATACAGCAATGGAAAAAAACATTTCGCTCATCACGTTTTTATAAGTAAAATAATTGTAAGTATTTAAGTTCCTTAAATTTATTTACAAGTCAGGACCAAGAAAGAAACTAGAGGGACAGGGAATAACTCAGCGTAGTAAAACATGTGCAGGATATAATTGAACAAAGTGAGCTTAACTCGTACGGTCATAATTGTAGAATGGTAGATCAGCGTCGAGCGAGAATGACATTGGAGGCTAAACCAACGGGCACCGATCAGTTTGAAGGCCGAGAACCACATACATCCACATCAAAAGAATCGAAGAATAATGGAAGAATTCATTTGTAGTATGGCGGAGAAAGAAGGTATGCTATTTTATAATTTATGTGAGTTAAAATAATGAATGTATTTTTATTGATTTTATGATATAGTCTCTCAAGGAAGCGGTACTTTTATTTACACATAAAAAGAGAAGAATTGAAGACCACCAGGGGATTAAAGTGTTTGGAGAAATATGCAATTTTACTTGAAATAAGATGAATCGAAGCCTAATTAAAGAATATTATGCTCTTGGAATGTGGGGAATAAATAAGGTATGACATGTTATTATTCTTTAGGGATAGAGTATTCAATGGGTTTTCATTTATCCTTAAGTAATGACTCCCTATGTAGTGTATTTAGAACTAGCTGTATATTACCGGTTTCGACCGGAGAATTTCATTCTTCTAATGAAACGGTCGATTTCATAAAAAAAAATATTGTAAAGCGAGATCATTACGATTTTTATAACAATAAAGAATATCAGCTGAAGTTATGCAATTTTAATATGGACGGGTGTTCGCACTTAGTACAAAAGAACCACTGAGCGAAATTTAGAGAATTTAAGACAAACTGTATGGATTTCTATAAAGAACAAATAAACAAACAAACAAACAGAATTTCATCTTTATTTATATAGATGGGTATAAACAGGAATAGATTAACATACAGCAATGGAAAAAAACATTTCGCTCATCACGTTTTTATAAGTAAAATAATTGTAAGTATTTAAGTTCCTTAAATTTATTTACAAGTCAGGACCAAGAAAGAAACTAGAGGGACAGGGAATAACTCAGCGTAGTAAAACATGTGCAGGATATAATTGAAGAAAGTGAGCTTAACTCGTACGTTCATAATTGTAGAATGGTAGATCAGCGTCGAGCGAGAATGACATTGGAGGATAAACCAACGGGCACCGATCAGTTTGAAGGCCGAGAACCACATACATCCACATCAAAAGAATCGAAGAATAATAGAAGAATTCATTTGTAGTATGGCGGAGAAAGAAGGTATGCTATTTTATAATTTATGTGAGTTAAAATAATGAATGTATTTTTATTGATTTTATGATATAGTCTCTCAAGGAAGCGGTACTTTTATTTACACATAAAAAGAGAAGAATTGAAGACCACCAGGGGATTAAAGTGTTTGGAGAAATATGCAATTTTACTTGAAATAAGATGAATCGAAGCCTAATTAAAGAATATTATGCTCTTGGAATGTGGGGAATAAATAAGGTATGACATGTTATTATTCTTTAGGGATAGAGTATTCAATGGGTTTTCATTTATCCTTAAGTAATGACTCCCTATGTAGTGTATTTAGAACTAGCTGTATATTACCGGTTTCGACCGGAGAATTTCATTCTTCTAATGAAACGGTCGATTTCATAAAAAAAAATATTGTAAAGCGAGATCATTACGATTTTTATAACAATAAAGAATATCAGCTGAAGTTATGCAATTTTAATATGGACGGGTGTTCGCACTTAGTACAAAAGAACCACTGAGCGAAATTTAGAGAATTTAAGACAAACTGTATGGATTTCTATAAAGAACAAATAAACAAACAAACAAACAGAATTTCATCTTTATTTATATAGATGGGTATAAACAGGAATAGATTAACATACAGCAATGGAAAAAAACATTTCGCTCATCACGTTTTTATAAGTAAAATAATTGTAAGTATTTAAGTTCCTTAAATTTATTTACAAGTCAGGACCAAGAAAGAAACTAGAGGGACAGGGAATAACTCAGCGTAGTAAAACATGTGCAGGATATAATTGAAGAAAGTGAGCTTAACTCGTACGTTCATAATTGTAGAATGGTAGATCAGCGTCGAGCGAGAATGACATTGGAGGATAAACCAACGGGCACCGATCAGTTTGAAGGCCGAGAACCACATACATCCACATCAAAAGAATCGAACAATAATAGAAGAATTCATTTGTAGTATGGCGGAGAAAGAAGGTATGCTATTTTATAATTTATGTGAATTAAAATAATGAATGTATTTTGTTTGATTTTATGATATAGTCTCTCAAGGAAGCGGTACTTTTATTTACACATAAAAAGAGAAGAATTGAAGACCACCAGGGGATTAAAGTGTTTGGAGAAATATGCAATTTTACTTGAAATAAGATGAATCGAAGCCTAATTAAAGAATATTATGCTCTTGGAATGTGGGGAATAAATAAGGTATGACATGTTATTATTCCCTAGGGATAGAGTATTCAATGGGTTTTCATTTATCCTTAAGTAATGACTCCCTATGTAGTGTATTTAGAACTAGCTGTATATTACCGGTTTCGACCGGAGAATTTCATTCTTCTAATGAAACGGTCGATTTAATAAAAAAAAAATATTGTAAAGCGAGATCATTACGATTTTTATAACAATAAAGAATATCAGCTGAAGTTATGCAATTTTAATATGGACGGGTGTTCGCACTTAGTACAAAAGAACCACTGAGCGAAATTTAGAGAATTTAAGACAAACTGTATGGATTTCTATAAAGAACAAATAAACAAACAAACAAACAGAATTTCATCTTTATTTATATAGATGGGTATAATCAGGAATAGATTAACATACAGCAATGGAAAAAACATTTCGCTCATCACGTTTTTATAAGTAAAATAATTGTAAGTATTTAAGTTCCTTAAATTTTTTTACAAGTCAGGACCAAGAAAGAAACTAGAGGGACAGGGAATAACTCAGCGTAGTAAAACATGTGCAGGATATAATTGAACAAAGTGAGCTTAACTCGTACGGTCATAATTGTAGAATGGTAGATCAGCGTCGAGCGAGAATGACATTGGAGGCTAAAGGCCTATTCACACACATCAGTGACGGCACCGGCAAGTAATCCGTCCGGCTTGTTTTGAGATATTCTTCCATGTATTTCAGATGAGTCTGTTTCCACACAACAGGCACAGTACCGTATCAGTGAGGCAGTGCCCCGTCAGTGATCCATCGGTGATATTTCAGGTTAGTCCTCACCGATATTTTTATTTTTTCACTGACGGATTCAAACAGTGATTTTCATGAAAATAAGATGAATGACGAAAAACTCATTGAATTGGTGCGTTTGTATCCTTTGCTGTACGATCTGGCACACCCAAGGTACATGGACACTGAATTCAAAAACACTATTTGGGATTAAATTGGAGAGGAAATGAAAACCACTGGTAAGTAAACACAAATTTGTATTTGTCTAATTTCTTTAAAGTTGTTTATAGTTATATATGATACTGAATTAATTTATTTCTAAAAAAAAAATTCAATTTAACGTTATCACATTCTATAACCAAAATCCTATATCATTTTAATGTTTAGATTTACAAACAAGCCCAATGGGTCTTTGATTCATGCAGATCTTTATGAATTTTTAAAATGAGTCAATACTAGCTTGTAAAATAACAAACATAAATTATTATTTATATTTCATATTTCTTATAAAATATATTACCATTGTTTAGTTTTGATTAAAATCGAAGAATTGCAATTTTTAAAACATGTAAACGCACATAGCTCAAATACTATTTGTCCTAGAAAAATTAAAAATTTTCATTGTACCAATCTGAATAATGTAGGTATATATTTTAAAATCCGATTTTGGATTGTTTTTAAAATAATTATTTGTTTCTAAAAAAAGGTAAACTTTTAAGTACTGCAAACTAGTTATATGCTAAATTAAAGTCCTTGCAATTATAAAAATATGGTACAAGATTCCTCATTCTAGGACTAATTGTATTAATAGTGTATAGTAAGATATGTAGCGTTTGATATTCCAAATGTTCCATGCAAATTGCCCTTCTAGGATTTTTTACTTAAATACTAATGTTCAGAAAAAAACTTCAACTTGAAAAAATTGAAACATTCTGTAAATTATTCTCTCAATGGAATGCGCTTAATGTTGCATTCCGGCTTAGCATTTTATTTTTTATATTTATAACCAAGGAAGAGCTCCAGCTTCAGAATTGAAATATTCTGTGAATATTTCTCTCACTCGAAATGCGTATAATGTTGCATTCCCACCTTGAGATTCTAAATTTTGAAGTGCGCGGTTCCCACTATTCGATTCTACATGAGGAGGGTAGCTATAACTATTTTGGTTGTATTTTTTCACAAAGTTGTGCAATAAACACGCGCCCAAAATAATGTACGTGATTTTAGCTGAAAAAAAGTACTGACTGGTGCCGGTGACGTTACGGTTGTGTGTGAATCGAACGAACTGAGAGATTACAGGAAGTTGAATCACTGACAGGTTCCGCCACTGTGCCGTCACTGATGTGTGTAAATAGGCCTTAAACCAACGGGCTCCGATCAGTTTGAAGGCCGAGAACCACATACATCCACATCAAAAGAATCGAAGAATTCATTTGTAGTATGGCGGAGAAAGAAGGTATGCTATTTTATAATTTGTGTGAGTTAAAATAATGAATGTATTTTTATTGATTTTATGATATAGTCTCTCAAGGAAGCGGTACTTTTATTTACACATTAAAGAGAAGAATTGAAGACCACCAGGGGATTAAAGTGTTTGGAGAAATATGCAATTTTACTTTGAAATAAGACGAATCGAAGCCTAATTGAAGAATATTATGCTCTTGGAATGTGGGGAATAAATAAGGTATGACATGTTATTATTCTTTAGGGATAGAGTATTCAATGGGTTTTCATTTATCCTTAAGTAATGACTCCCTATGTAGTGTATTTAGAACTAGCTGTATATTACCGGTTGCGACCAGAGATTTTCATTCTTCTAATGAAACGGTCGATTTCATAAAAAAAAAATATTGTAAAGCGAGATCATTACGATTTTTATAACAATAAAGAATATCAGCTGAAGTTATGCAATTTTAATATGGACGGGTGTTCGCACTTAGTACAAAAGAACCACTGAGCGAAATTTAGAGAATTTAAGACAAACTGTATGGATTTCTATAAAGAACAAATAAACAAACAAACAAACAGAATTTCATCTTTATTTATATAGATGGTATAATCAGGAATAGATTAACATACAGCAATGGAAAAAACATTTCGCTCATCACGTTTTTATAAGTAAAATAATTGTAAGTATTTAAGTTCCTTAAATTTTTTTACAAGTCAGGACCAAGAAAGAAACTAGAGGGACAGGGAATAACTCAGCGTAGTAAAACATGTGCAGGATATAATTGAACAAAGTGAGCTTAACTCGTACGGTCATAATTGTAGAATGGTAGATCAGCGTCGAGCGAGAATGACATTGGAGGCTAAACCAACGGGCTCCGATCAGTTTGAAGGCCGAGAACCACATACATCCACATCAAAAGAATCGAAGAATTCATTTGTAGTATGGCGGAGAAAGAAGGTATGCTATTTTATAATTTATGTGAGTTAAAATAATGAATGTATTTTTATTGATTTTATGATATAGTCTCTCAAGGAAGCGGTACTTTAATTTACACATAAAAAGAGAAGAATTGAAGACCACCAGGGGATTAAAGTGTTTGGAGAAATATGCAATTTTACTTGAAATAAGATGAATCGAAGCCTAATTAAAGAATATTATGCTCTTGGAATGTGGGGAATAAATAAGGTATGACATGTTATTATTCTTTAGGGATAGAGTATTCAATGGGTTTTCATTTATCCTTAAGTAATGACTCCCTATGTAGTGTATTTAGAACTAGCTGTATATTACCGGTTTCGACCGGAGAATTTCATTCTTCTAATGAAACGGTCGATTTAATAAAAAAAAAATATTGTAAAGCGAGATCATTACGATTTTTATAACAATAAAGAATATCAGCTGAAGTTATGCAATTTTAATATGGACGGGTGTTCGCACTTAGTACAAAAGAACCACTGAGCGAAATTTAGAGAATTTAAGACAAACTGTATGGATTTCTCTAAATAACAAATAAACAAACAAACAAACAGAATTTCATCTTTATTTATATAGATGGGTATAATCAGGAATAGATTAACATACAGCAATGGAAAAAAAATTTCGCTCATCACGTTTTTATAAGTAAAATAATTGTAAGTATTTAAGTTCCTTAAATTTATTTACAAGTCAGGACCAAGAAAGAAACTAGAGGGACAGGGAATAACTCAGCGTAGTAAAACATGTGCAGGATATAATTGAACAAAGTGAGCTTAACTCGTACGGTCATAATTGTAGAATGGTAGATCAGCGTCGAGCGAGAATGACATTGGAGGCTAAACCAACGGGCTCCGATCAGTTTGAAGGCCGAGAACCACATACATCCACATCAAAAGAATCGAAGAATTCATTTGTAGTATGGCGGAGAAAGAAGGTATGCTATTTTATAATTTGTGTGAGTTAAAATAATGAATGTATTTTTATTGATTTTATGATATAGTCTCTCAAGGAAGCGGTACTTTTATTTACACATAAAAAGAGAAGAATTGAAGACCACCAGGGGATTAAAGTGTTTGGAGAAATATGCAATTTTACTTGAAATAAGATGAATCGAAGCCTAATTGAAGAATATTATGCTCTTGGAATGTGGGGAATAAATAAGGTATGACATGTTATTATTCTTTAGGGATAGAGTATTCAATGGGTTTTCATTTATCCTTAAGTAATGACTCCCTATGTAGTGTATTTAGAACTAGCTGTATATTACCGGTTGCGACCGGAGAATTTCATTCTTCTAATGAAACGGTCGATTTCATAAAAAAAAAATATTGTAAAGCGAGATCATTACGATTTTTATAACAATAAAGAATATCAGCTGAAGTTATGCAATTTTAATATGGACGGGTGTTCGCACTTAGTACAAAAGAACCACTGAGCGAAATTTAGAGAATTTAAGACAAACTGTATGGATTTCTCTAAATAACAAATAAACAAACAAACAAACAGAATTTCATCTTTATTTATATAGATGGGTATAATCAGGAATAGATTAACATACAGCAATGGAAAAAAAATTTCGCTCATCACGTTTTTATAAGTAAAATAATTGTAAGTATTTAAGTTCCTTAAATTTATTTACAAGTCAGGACCAAGAAAGAAACTAGAGGGACAGGGAATAACTCAGCGTAGTAAAACATGTGCAGGATATAATTGAACAAAGTGAGCTTAACTCGTACGGTCATAATTGTAGAATGGTAGATCAGCGTCGAGCGAGAATGACATTGGAGGCTAAACCAACGGGCTCCGATCAGTTTGAAGGCCGAGAACCACATACATCCACATCAAAAGAATCGAAGAATTCATTTGTAGTATGGCGGAGAAAGAAGGTATGCTATTTTATAATTTGTGTGAGTTAAAATAATGAATGTATTTTTATTGATTTTATGATATAGTCTCTCAAGGAAGCGGTACTTTTATTTACACATAAAAAGAGAAGAATTGAAGACCACCAGGGGATTAAAGTGTTTGGAGAAATATGCAATTTTACTTGAAATAAGATGAATCGAAGCCTAATTGAAGAATATTATGCTCTTGGAATGTGGGGAATAAATAAGGTATGACATGTTATTATTCTTTAGGGATAGAGTATTCAATGGGTTTTCATTTATCCTTAAGTAATGACTCCCTATGTAGTGTATTTAGAACTAGCTGTATATTACCGGTTGCGACCGGAGATTTTCATTCTACTAATGAAACGGTCGATTTCATAAAAAAAAAATATTGTAAAGCGAGATCATTACGATTTTTATAACAATAAAGAATATCAGCTGAAGTTATGCAATTTTAATATGGACGGGTGTTCGCACTTAGTACAAAAGAACCACTGAGCGAAATTTAGAGAATTTAAGACAAACTGTATGGATTTCTATAAAGAACAAATAAACAAACAAACAAACAGAATTTCATCTTTATTTATATAGATGGGTATAATCAGGAATAGATTAACATACAGCAATGGAAAAAACATTTCGCTCATCACGTTTTTATAAGTAAAATAATTGTAAGTATCTAAGTTCCTTAAATTTTTTTACAAGTCAGGACCAAGAAAGAAACTAGAGGGACAGGGAATAACTCAGCGTAGTAAAACATGTGCAGGATATAATTGAACAAAGTGAGCTTAACTCGTACGGTCATAATTGTAGAATGGTAGATCAGCGTCGAGCGAGAATGACATTGGAGGCTAAACCAACGGGCACCGATCAGTTTGAAGGCCGAGAACCACATACATCCACATCAAAAGAATCGAAGAATAATAGAAGAATTCATTTGTAGTATGGCGGAGAAAGAAGGTATGCTATTTTATAATTTATGTGAGTTAAAATAATGAATGTATTTTTATTGATTTTATGATATAGTCTCTCAAGGAAGCGGTACTTTAATTTACACATAAAAAGAGAAGAATTGAAGACCACCAGGGGATTAAAGTGTTTGGAGAAATATGCAATTTTACTTGAAATAAGATGAATCGAAGCCTAATTAAAGAATATTATGCTCTTGGAATGTGGGGAATAAATAAGGTATGACATGTTATTATTCTTTAGGGATAGAGTATTCAATGGGTTTTCATTTATCCTTAAGTAATGACTCCCTATGTAGTGTATTTAGAACTAGCTGTATATTACCGGTTTCGACCGGAGAATTTCATTCTTCTAATGAAACGGTCGATTTAATAAAAAAAAAATATTGTAAAGCGAGATCATTACGATTTTTATAACAATAAAGAATATCAGCTGAAGTTATGCAATTTTAATATGGACGGGTGTTCGCACTTAGTACAAAAGAACCACTGAGCGAAATTTAGAGAATTTAAGACAAACTGTATGGATTTCTATAAATAACAAATAAACAAACAAACAAACAGAATTTCATCTTTATTTATATAGATGGGTATAATCAGGAATAGATTAACATACAGCAATGGAAAAAACATTTCGCTCATCACGTTTTTATAAGTAAAATAATTGTAAGTATTTAAGTTCCTTAAATTTATTTACAAGTCAGGACCAAGAAAGAAACTAGAGGGACAGGGAATAACTCAGCGTAGTAAAACATGTGCAGGATATAATTGAACAAAGTGAGCTTAACTCGTACGGTCATAATTGTAGAATGGTAGATCAGCGTCGAGCGAGAATGACATTGGAGGCTAAACCAACGGGCTCCGATCAGTTTGAAGGCCGAGAACCACATACATCCACATCAAAAGAATCGAAGAATTCATTTGTAGTATGGCGGAGAAAGAAGGTATGCTATTTTATAATTTGTGTGAGTTAAAATAATGAATGTATTTTTATTGATTTTATGATATAGTCTCTCAAGGAAGCGGTACTTTTATTTACACATAAAAAGAGAAGAATTGAAGACCACCAGGGGATTAAAGTGTTTGGAGAAATATGCAATTTTACTTGAAATAAGATGAATCGAAGCCTAATTGAAGAATATTATGCTCTTGGAATGTGGGGAATAAATAAGGTATGACATGTTATTATTCTTTAGGGATAGAGTATTCAATGGGTTTTCATTTATCCTTAAGTAATGACTCCCTATGTAGTGTATTTAGAACTAGCTGTATATTACCGGTTGCGACCGGAGATTTTCATTCTACTAATGAAACGGTCGATTTCATAAAAAAAAAATATTGTAAAGCGAGATCATTACGATTTTTATAACAATAAAGAATATCAGCTGAAGTTATGCAATTTTAATATGGACGGGTGTTCGCACTTAGTACAAAAGAACCACTGAGCGAAATTTAGAGAATTTAAGACAAACTGTATGGATTTCTATAAAGAACAAATAAACAAACAAACAAACAGAATTTCATCTTTATTTATATAGATGGGTATAATCAGGAATAGATTAACATACAGCAATGGAAAAAACATTTCGCTCATCACGTTTTTATAAGTAAAATAATTGTAAGTATCTAAGTTCCTTAAATTTTTTTACAAGTCAGGACCAAGAAAGAAACTAGAGGGACAGGGAATAACTCAGCGTAGTAAAACATGTGCAGGATATAATTGAACAAAGTGAGCTTAACTCGTACGGTCATAATTGTAGAATGGTAGATCAGCGTCGAGCGAGAATGACATTGGAGGCTAAACCAACGGGCACCGATCAGTTTGAAGGCCGAGAACCACATACATCCACATCAAAAGAATCGAAGAATAATAGAAGAATTCATTTGTAGTATGGCGGAGAAAGAAGGTATGCTATTTTATAATTTATGTGAGTTAAAATAATGAATGTATTTTTATTGATTTTATGATATAGTCTCTCAAGGAAGCGGTACTTTAATTTACACATAAAAAGAGAAGAATTGAAGACCACCAGGGGATTAAAGTGTTTGGAGAAATATGCAATTTTACTTGAAATAAGATGAATCGAAGCCTAATTAAAGAATATTATGCTCTTGGAATGTGGGGAATAAATAAGGTATGACATGTTATTATTCTTTAGGGATAGAGTATTCAATTGGTCTTCATTTATCCTTAAGTAATGACTCCCTATGTAGTGTATTTAGAACTAGCTGTATATTACCGGTTTCGACCGGAGAATTTCATTCTTCTAATGAAACGGTCGATTTAAAAAAAAAAAAATATTGTAAAGCGAGATCATTACGATTTTTATAACAATAAAGAATATCAGCTGAAGTTATGCAATTTTAATATGGACGGGTGTTCGCACTTAGTACAAAAGAACCACTGAGCGAAATTTAGAGAATTTAAGACAAACTGTATGGATTTCTATAAAGAACAAATAAACAAACAAACAAACAGAATTTCATCTTTATTTATATAGATGGGTATAATCAGGAATAGATTAACATACAGCAATGGAAAAAACATTTCGCTCATCACGTTTTTATAAGTAAAATAATTGTAAGTATTTAAGTTCCTTAAATTTATTTACAAGTCAGGACCAAGAAAGAAACTAGAGGGACAGGGAATAACTCAGCGTAGTAAAACATGTGCAGGATATAATTGAACAAAGTGAGCTTAACTCGTACGGTCATAATTGTAGAATGGTAGATCAGCGTCGAGCGAGAATGACATTGGAGGCTAAACCAACGGGCTCCGATCAGTTTGAAGGCCGAGAACCACATACATCCACATCAAAAGAATCGAAGAATTCATTTGTAGTATGGCGGAGAAAGAAGGTATGCTATTTTATAATTTATGTGAGTTAAAATAATGAATGTATTTTTATTGATTTTATGATATAGTCTCTCAAGGAAGCGGTACTTTTATTTACACATAAAAAGAGAAGAATTGAAGACCACCAAAGGGATTAAAGTGTTTGGAGAAATATGCAATTTTACTTGAAATAAGATGAATCGAAGCCTAATTAAAGAATATTATGCTCTTGGAATGTGGGGAATAAATAAGGTATGACATGTTATTATTCTTTAGGGATAGAGTATTCAATGGGTTTTCATTTATCCTTAAGTAATGACTCCCTATGTAGTGTATTTAGAACTAGCTGTATATTACCGGTTTCGACCGGAGAATTTCATTCTTCTAATGAAACGGTCGATTTAATAAAAAAAAAATATTGTAAAGCGAGATCATTACGATTTTTATAACAATAAAGAATATCAGCTGAAGTTATGCAATTTTAATATGGACGGGTGTTCGCACTTAGTACAAAAGAACCACTGAGCGAAATTTAGAGAATTTAAGACAAACTGTATGGATTTCTATAAAGAACAAATAAACAAACAAACAAACAGAATTTCATCTTTATTTATATAGATGGGTATAATCAGGAATAGATTAACATAAAGCAATGGAAAAAACATTTCGCTCATCACGTTTTTATAAGTAAAATAATTGTAAGTATTTAAGTTCCTTAAATTTATTTACAAGTCAGGACCAAGAAAGAAACTAGAGGGACAGGGAATAACTCAGCGTAGTAAAACATGTGCAGGATATAATTGAACAAAGTGAGCTTAACTCGTACGGTCATAATTGTAGAATGGTAGATCAGCGTCGAGCGAGAATGACATTGGAGGCTAAACCAACGGGCTCCGATCAGTTTGAAGGCCGAGAACCACATACATCCACATCAAAAGAATCGAAGAATTCATTTGTAGTATGGCGGAGAAAGAAGGTATGCTATTTTATAATTTATGTGAGTTAAAATAATGAATGTATTTTTATTGATTTTATGATATAGTCTCTCAAGGAAGCGGTACTTTTATTTACACATAAAAAGAGAAGAATTGAAGACCACCAAAGGGATTAAAGTGTTTGGAGAAATATGCAATTTTACTTGAAATAAGATGAATCGAAGCCTAATTGAAGAATATTATGCTCTTGGAATGTGGGGAATAAATAAGGTATGACATGTTATTATTCTTTAGGGATAGAGTATTCAATTGGTCTTCATTTATCCTTAAGTAATGACTCCCTATGTAGTGTATTTAGAACTAGCTGTATATTACCGGTTTCGACCGGAGAATTTCATTCTTCTAATGAAACGGTCGATTTAATAAAAAAAAAATATTGTAAAGCGAGATCATTACGATTTTTATAACAATAAAGAATATCAGCTGAAGTTATGCAATTTTAATATGGACGGGTGTTCGCACTTAGTACAAAAGAACCACTGAGCGAAATTTAGAGAATTTAAGACAAACTGTATGGATTTCTATAAAGAACAAATAAACAAACAAACAAACAGAATTTCATCTTTATTTATATAGATGGGTATAATCAGGAATAGATTAACATAAAGCAATGGAAAAAACATTTCGCTCATCACGTTTTTATAAGTAAAATAATTGTAAGTATTTAAGTTCCTTAAATTTATTTACAAGTCAGGACCAAGAAAGAAACTAGAGGGACAGGGAATAACTCAGCGTAGTAAAACATGTGCAGGATATAATTGAACAAAGTGAGCTTAACTCGTACGGTCATAATTGTAGAATGGTAGATCAGCGTCGAGCGAGAATGACATTGGAGGCTAAACCAACGGGCTCCGATCAGTTTGAAGGCCGAGAACCACATACATCCACATCAAAAGAATCGAAGAATTCATTTGTAGTATGGCGGAGAAAGAAGGTATGCTATTTTATAATTTGTGTGAGTTAAAATAATGAATGTATTTTTATTGATTTTATGATATAGTCTCTCAAGGAAGCGGTACTTTTATTTACACATAAAAAGAGAAGAATTGAAGACCACCAGGGGATTAAAGTGTTTGGAGAAATATGCAATTTTACTTGAAATAAGATGAATCGAAGCCTAATTGAAGAATATTATGCTCTTGGAATGTGGGGAATAAATAAGGTATGACATGTTATTATTCTTTAGGGATAGAGTATTCAATGGGTTTTCATTTATCCTTAAGTAATGACTCCCTATGTAGTGTATTTAGAACTAGCTGTATATTACCGGTTGCGACCGGAGATTTTCATTCTTCTAATGAAACGGTCGATTTCATAAAAAAAAAATATTGTAAAGCGAGATCATTACGATTTTTATAACAATAAAGAATATCAGCTGAAGTTATGCAATTTTAATATGGACGGGTGTTCGCACTTAGTACAAAAGAACCACTGAGCAAAATTTAGAGAATTTAAGACAAACTGTATGGATTTCTATTAAGAACAAATAAACAAACAAACAAACAGAATTTCATCTTTATTTATATAGATGGGTATAATCAGGAATAGATTAACATACAGCAATGGAAAAAACATTTCGCTCATCACGTTTTTATAAGTAAAATAATTGTAAGTATTTAAGTTCCTTAAATTTATTTACAAGTCAGGACCAAGAAAGAAACTAGAGGGACAGGGAATAACTCAGCGTAGTAAAACATGTGCAGGATATAATTGAACAAAGTGAGCTTAACTCGTACGGTCATAATTGTAGAATGGTAGATCAGCGTCGAGCGAGAATGACATTGGAGGCTAAACCAACGGGCACCGATCAGTTTGAAGGCCGAGAACCACATACATCCACATCAAAAGAATCGAAGAATAATAGAAGAATTCATTTGTAGTATGGCGGAGAAAGAAGGTATGCTATTTTATAATTTATGTGAGTTAAAATAATGAATGTATTTCTATTGATTTTATGATATAGTCTCTCAAGGAAGCGGTACTTTAATTTACACATAAAAAGAGAAGAATTGAAGACCACCAGGGGATTAAAGTGTTTGGAGAAATATGCAATTTTACTTGAAATAAGATGAATAGAAGCCTAATTAAAGAATATTATGCTCTTGGAATGTGGGGAATAAATAAGGTATGACATGTTATTATTCTTTAGGGGTAGAGTATTCAATGGGTTTTCATTTATCCTAAGTAATGACTCCCTATGTAGTGTATTTAGAACTAGCTGTATATTACCGGTTTCGACCGGAGAATTTCATTCTTCTAATGAAACGGTCGATTTCATAAAAAAAAATACTGTAAAGCGAGATCATTACGATTTTTATAACAATAAAGAATATCAGCTGAAGTTATGCAATTTTAATATGGACGGGTGTTCGCACTTAGTACAAAAGAACCACTGAGCGAAATTTAGAGAATTTAAGACAAACTGTATGGATTTCTATAAAGAACAAATAAACAAACAAACAAACAGAATTTCATCTTTATTTATATAGATGGGTATAATCAGGAATAGATTAACATACAGCAATGGAAAAAACATTTCGCTCATCACGTTTTTATAAGTAAAATAATTGTAAGTATTTAAGTTCCTTAAATTTATTTACAAGTCAGGACCAAGAAAGAAACTAGAGGGACAGGGAATAACTCAGCGTAGTAAAACATGTGCAGGATATAATTGAACAAAGTGAGCTTAACTCGTACGGTCATAATTGTAGAATGGTAGATCAGCGTCGAGCGAGAATGACATTGGAGGCTAAACCAACGGGCTCCGATCAGTTTGAAGGCCGAGAACCACATACATCCACATCAAAAGAATCGAAGAATTCATTTGTAGTATGGCGGAGAAAGAAGGTATGCTATTTTATAATTTATGTGAGTTAAAATAATGAATGTATTTTTATTGATTTTATGATATAGTCTCTCAAGGAAGCGGTACTTTTATTTACACATAAAAAGAGAAGAATTGAAGACCACCAAAGGGATTAAAGTGTTTGGAGAAATATGCAATTTTACTTGAAATAAGATGAATCGAAGCCTAATTAAAGAATATTATGCTCTTGGAATGTGGGGAATAAATAAGGTATGACATGTTATTATTCTTTAGGGATAGAGTATTCAATGGGTTTTCATTTATCCTTAAGTAATGACTCCCTATGTAGTGTATTTAGAACTAGCTGTATATTACCGGTTTCGACCGGAGAATTTCATTCTTCTAATGAAACGGTCGATTTAATAAAAAAAAAATATTGTAAAGCGAGATCATTACGATTTTTATAACAATAAAGAATATCAGCTGAAGTTATGCAATTTTAATATGGACGGGTGTTCGCACTTAGTACAAAAGAACCACTGAGCGAAATTTAGAGAATTTAAGACAAACTGTATGGATTTCTATAAAGAACAAATAAACAAACAAACAAACAGAATTTCATCTTTATTTATATAGATGGGTATAATCAGGAATAGATTAACATAAAGCAATGGAAAAAACATTTCGCTCATCACGTTTTTATAAGTAAAATAATTGTAAGTATTTAAGTTCCTTAAATTTATTTACAAGTCAGGACCAAGAAAGAAACTAGAGGGACAGGGAATAACTCAGCGTAGTAAAACATGTGCAGGATATAATTGAACAAAGTGAGCTTAACTCGTACGGTCATAATTGTAGAATGGTAGATCAGCGTCGAGCGAGAATGACATTGGAGGCTAAACCAACGGGCTCCGATCAGTTTGAAGGCCGAGAACCACATACATCCACATCAAAAGAATCGAAGAATTCATTTGTAGTATGGCGGAGAAAGAAGGTATGCTATTTTATAATTTATGTGAGTTAAAATAATGAATGTATTTTTATTGATTTTATGATATAGTCTCTCAAGGAAGCGGTACTTTTATTTACACATAAAAAGAGAAGAATTGAAGACCACCAAAGGGATTAAAGTGTTTGGAGAAATATGCAATTTTACTTGAAATAAGATGAATCGAAGCCTAATTGAAGAATATTATGCTCTTGGAATGTGGGGAATAAATAAGGTATGACATGTTATTATTCTTTAGGGATAGAGTATTCAATTGGTCTTCATTTATCCTTAAGTAATGACTCCCTATGTAGTGTATTTAGAACTAGCTGTATATTACCGGTTTCGACCGGAGAATTTCATTCTTCTAATGAAACGGTCGATTTAATAAAAAAAAAATATTGTAAAGCGAGATCATTACGATTTTTATAACAATAAAGAATATCAGCTGAAGTTATGCAATTTTAATATGGACGGGTGTTCGCACTTAGTACAAAAGAACCACTGAGCGAAATTTAGAGAATTTAAGACAAACTGTATGGATTTCTATAAAGAACAAATAAACAAACAAACAAACAGAATTTCATCTTTATTTATATAGATGGGTATAATCAGGAATAGATTAACATAAAGCAATGGAAAAAACATTTCGCTCATCACGTTTTTATAAGTAAAATAATTGTAAGTATTTAAGTTCCTTAAATTTATTTACAAGTCAGGACCAAGAAAGAAACTAGAGGGACAGGGAATAACTCAGCGTAGTAAAACATGTGCAGGATATAATTGAACAAAGTGAGCTTAACTCGTACGGTCATAATTGTAGAATGGTAGATCAGCGTCGAGCGAGAATGACATTGGAGGCTAAACCAACGGGCTCCGATCAGTTTGAAGGCCGAGAACCACATACATCCACATCAAAAGAATCGAAGAATTCATTTGTAGTATGGCGGAGAAAGAAGGTATGCTATTTTATAATTTGTGTGAGTTAAAATAATGAATGTATTTTTATTGATTTTATGATACAGTCTCTCAAGGAAGCGGTACTTTTATTTACACATAAAAAGAGAAGAATTGAAGACCACCAGGGGATTAAAGTGTTTGGAGAAATATGCAATTTTACTTGAAATAAGATGAATCGAAGCCTAATTGAAGAATATTATGCTCTTGGAATGTGGGGAATAAATAAGGTATGACATGTTATTATTCTTTAGGGATAGAGTATTCAATGGGTTTTCATTTATCCTTAAGTAATGACTCCCTATGTAGTGTATTTAGAACTAGCTGTATATTACCGGTTGCGACCGGAGATTTTCATTCTTCTAATGAAACGGTCGATTTCATAAAAAAAAAATATTGTAAAGCGAGATCATTACGATTTTTATAACAATAAAGAATATCAGCTGAAGTTATGCAATTTTAATATGGACGGGTGTTCGCACTTAGTACAAAAGAACCACTGAGCAAAATTTAGAGAATTTAAGACAAACTGTATGGATTTCTATTAAGAACAAATAAACAAACAAACAAACAGAATTTCATCTTTATTTATATAGATGGGTATAATCAGGAATAGATTAACATACAGCAATGGAAAAAACATTTCGCTCATCACGTTTTTATAAGTAAAATAATTGTAAGTATTTAAGTTCCTTAAATTTATTTACAAGTCAGGACCAAGAAAGAAACTAGAGGGACAGGGAATAACTCAGCGTAGTAAAACATGTGCAGGATATAATTGAACAAAGTGAGCTTAACTCGTACGGTCATAATTGTAGAATGGTAGATCAGCGTCGAGCGAGAATGACATTGGAGGCTAAACCAACGGGCACCGATCAGTTTGAAGGCCGAGAACCACATACATCCACATCAAAAGAATCGAAGAATAATAGAAGAATTCATTTGTAGTATGGCGGAGAAAGAAGGTATGCTATTTTATAATTTATGTGAGTTAAAATAATGAATGTATTTCTATTGATTTTATGATATAGTCTCTCAAGGAAGCGGTACTTTAATTTACACATAAAAAGAGAAGAATTGAAGACCACCAGGGGATTAAAGTGTTTGGAGAAATATGCAATTTTACTTGAAATAAGATGAATAGAAGCCTAATTAAAGAATATTATGCTCTTGGAATGTGGGGAATAAATAAGGTATGACATGTTATTATTCTTTAGGGGTAGAGTATTCAATGGGTTTTCATTTATCCTAAGTAATGACTCCCTATGTAGTGTATTTAGAACTAGCTGTATATTACCGGTTTCGACCGGAGAATTTCATTCTTCTAATGAAACGGTCGATTTCATAAAAAAAAATACTGTAAAGCGAGATCATTACGATTTTTATAACAATAAAGAATATCAGCTGAAGTTATGCAATTTTAATATGGACGGGTGTTCGCACTTAGTACAAAAGAACCACTGAGCGAAATTTAGAGAATTTAAGACAAACTGTATGGATTTCTATAAAGAACAAATAAACAAACAAACAAACAGAATTTCATCTTTATTTATATAGATGGGTATAATCAGGAATAGATTAACATACAGCAATGGAAAAAACATTTCGCTCATCACGTTTTTATAAGTAAAATAATTGTAAGTATTTAAGTTCCTTAAATTTTTTTTCAAGTCAGGACCAAGAAAGAAACTAGAGGGACAGGGAATAACTCAGCGTAGTAAAACATGTGCAGGATATAATTGAACAAAGTGAGCTTAACTCGTACGGTCATAATTGTAGAATGGTAGATCAGCGTCGAGCGAGAATGACATTGGAGGCTAAACCAACGGGCACGGATCAGTTTGAAGGCCGAGAACCACATACATCCACATCAAAAGAATCGAAGAATAATAGAAGAATTCATTTGTAGTATGGCGGAGAAAGAAGGTATGCTATTTTATAATTTATGTGAGTTAAAATAATGAATGTATTTTTATTGATTTTATGATATAGTCTCTCAAGGAAGCGGTACTTTTATTTACACATAAAAAGAGAAGAATTGAAGACCACCAGGGGATTAAAGTGTTTGGAGAAATATGCAATTTTACTTGAAATAAGATGAATCGAAGCCTAATTGAAGAATATTATGCTCTTGGAATGTGGGGAATAAATAAGGTATGACATGTTATTATTCTTTAGGGATAGAGGTGGGTTTTCATTTATCCTTAAGTAATGACTCCCTATGTAGTGTATTTAGAACTAGCTGTATATTACCGGTTTCGACCGGAGAATTTCATTCTTCTAATGAAACGGTCGATTTCATAAACAAAAAATATTGTAAAGCGAGATCATTACGATTTGTATAACAATAAAGAATATCAGCTGAAGTTATGCAATTTTAATATGGACGGGTGTTCGCACTTAGTACAAAAGAACCACTGAGCGAAATTTAGAGAATTTAAGACAAACTGTATGGATTTCTATAAAGAACAAATAAACAAACAAACAAACAGAATTTCATCTTTATTTATATAGATGGGTATAATCAGGAATAGATTAACATACAGCAATGGAAAAAACATTTCGCTCATCACGTTTTTATAAGTAAAATAATTGTAAGTATTTAAGTTCCTTAAATTTTTTTACAAGTCAGGACCAAGAAAGAAACTAGAGGGACAGGGAATAACTCAGCGTAGTAAAACATGTGCAGGATATAATTGAACAAAGTGAGCTTAACTCGTACGGTCATAATTGTAGAATGGTAGATCAGCGTCGAGCGAGAATGACATTGGAGGCTAAACCAACGGGCTCCGATCAGTTTGAAGGCCGAGAACCACATACATCCACATCAAAAGAATCGAAGAATTCATTTGTAGTATGGCGGAGAAAGAAGGTATGCTATTTTATAATTTATGTGAGTTAAAATAATGAATGTATTTTTATTGATTTTATGATATAGTCTCTCAAGGAAGCGGTACTTTTATTTACACATAAAAAGAGAAGAATTGAAGACCACCAAAGGGATTAAAGTGTTTGGAGAAATATGCAATTT
Organism: Aelia acuminata; assembly: GCA_911387785.2. NCBI lineage: Eukaryota > Metazoa > Arthropoda > Insecta > Hemiptera > Pentatomidae > Aelia > Aelia acuminata. Next base: position 203,227,916 of record OU426978.1, on the reverse strand, counting down.
TACTTGAAATAAGATGAATCGAAGCCTAATTAAAGAATATTATGCTCTTGGAATGTGGGGAATAAATAAGGTATGACATGTTATTATTCTTTAGGGATAGAGTATTCAATGGGTTTTCATTTATCCTTAAGTAATGACTCCCTATGTAGTGTATTTAGAACTAGCTGTATATTACCGGTTTCGACCGGAGAATTTCATTCTTCTAATGAAACGGTCGATTTAATAAAAAAAAAATATTGTAAAGCGAGATCATTACGATTTTTATAACAATAAAGAATATCAGCTGAAGTTATGCAATTTTAATATGGACGGGTGTTCGCACTTAGTACAAAAGAACCACTGAGCGAAATTTAGAGAATTTAAGACAAACTGTATGGATTTCTATAAAGAACAAATAAACAAACAAACAAACAGAATTTCATCTTTATTTATATAGATGGGTATAATCAGGAATAGATTAACATAAAGCAATGGAAAAAACATTTCGCTCATCACGTTTTTATAAGTAAAATAATTGTAAGTATTTAAGTTCCTTAAATTTATTTACAAGTCAGGACCAAGAAAGAAACTAGAGGGACAGGGAATAACTCAGCGTAGTAAAACATGTGCAGGATATAATTGAACAAAGTGAGCTTAACTCGTACTGTCATAATTGTAGAATGGTAGATCAGCGTCGAGCGAGAATGACATTGGAGGCTAAACCAACGGGCTCCGATCAGTTTGAAGGCCGAGAACCACATACATCCACATCAAAAGAATCGAAGAATTCATTTGTAGTATGGCGGAGAAAGAAGGTATGCTATTTTATAATTTATGTGAGTTAAAATAATGAATGTATTTTTATTGATTTTATGATATAGTCTCTCAAGGAAGCGGTACTTTTATTTACACATAAAAAGAGAAGAATTGAAGACCACCAAAGGGATTAAAGTGTTTGGAGAAATATGCAATTTTACTTGAAATAAGATGAATCGAAGCCTAATTGAAGAATATTATGCTCTTGGAATGTGGGGAATAAATAAGGTATGACATGTTATTATTCTTTAGGGATAGAGTATTCAATTGGTCTTCATTTATCCTTAAGTAATGACTCCCTATGTAGTGTATTTAGAACTAGCTGTATATTACCGGTTTCGACCGGAGAATTTCATTCTTCTAATGAAACGGTCGATTTAATAAAAAAAAAATATTGTAAAGCGAGATCATTACGATTTTTATAACAATAAAGAATATCAGCTGAAGTTATGCAATTTTAATATGGACGGGTGTTCGCACTTAGTACAAAAGAACCACTGAGCGAAATTTAGAGAATTTAAGACAAACTGTATGGATTTCTATAAAGAACAAATAAACAAACAAACAAACAGAATTTCATCTTTATTTATATAGATGGGTATAATCAGGAATAGATTAACATAAAGCAATGGAAAAAACATTTCGCTCATCACGTTTTTATAAGTAAAATAATTGTAAGTATTTAAGTTCCTTAAATTTATTTACAAGTCAGGACCAAGAAAGAAACTAGAGGGACAGGGAATAACTCAGCGTAGTAAAACATGTGCAGGATATAATTGAACAAAGTGAGCTTAACTCGTACGGTCATAATTGTAGAATGGTAGATCAGCGTCGAGCGAGAATGACATTGGAGGCTAAACCAACGGGCTCCGATCAGTTTGAAGGCCGAGAACCACATACATCCACATCAAAAGAATCGAAGAATTCATTTGTAGTATGGCGGAGAAAGAAGGTATGCTATTTTATAATTTGTGTGAGTTAAAATAATGAATGTATTTTTATTGATTTTATGATATAGTCTCTCAAGGAAGCGGTACTTTTATTTACACATAAAAAGAGAAGAATTGAAGACCACCAGGGGATTAAAGTGTTTGGAGAAATATGCAATTTTACTTGAAATAAGATGAATCGAAGCCTAATTGAAGAATATTATGCTCTTGGAATGTGGGGAATAAATAAGGTATGACATGTTATTATTCTTTAGGGATAGAGTATTCAATGGGTTTTCATTTATCCTTAAGTAATGACTCCCTATGTAGTGTATTTAGAACTAGCTGTATATTACCGGTTGCGACCGGAGATTTTCATTCTTCTAATGAAACGGTCGATTTCATAAAAAAAAAATATTGTAAAGCGAGATCATTACGATTTTTATAACAATAAAGAATATCAGCTGAAGTTATGCAATTTTAATATGGACGGGTGTTCGCACTTAGTACAAAAGAACCACTGAGCAAAATTTAGAGAATTTAAGACAAACTGTATGGATTTCTATTAAGAACAAATAAACAAACAAACAAACAGAATTTCATCTTTATTTATATAGATGGGTATAATCAGGAATAGATTAACATACAGCAATGGAAAAAACATTTCGCTCATCACGTTTTTATAAGTAAAATAATTGTAAGTATTTAAGTTCCTTAAATTTATTTACAAGTCAGGACCAAGAAAGAAACTAGAGGGACAGGGAATAACTCAGCGTAGTAAAACATGTGCAGGATATAATTGAACAAAGTGAGCTTAACTCGTACGGTCATAATTGTAGAATGGTAGATCAGCGTCGAGCGAGAATGACATTGGAGGCTAAACCAACGGGCACCGATCAGTTTGAAGGCCGAGAACCACATACATCCACATCAAAAGAATCGAAGAATAATAGAAGAATTCATTTGTAGTATGGCGGAGAAAGAAGGTATGCTATTTTATAATTTATGTGAGTTAAAATAATGAATGTATTTCTATTGATTTTATGATATAGTCTCTCAAGGAAGCGGTACTTTAATTTACACATAAAAAGAGAAGAATTGAAGACCACCAGGGGATTAAAGTGTTTGGAGAAATATGCAATTTTACTTGAAATAAGATGAATAGAAGCCTAATTAAAGAATATTATGCTCTTGGAATGTGGGGAATAAATAAGGTATGACATGTTATTATTCTTTAGGGGTAGAGTATTCAATGGGTTTTCATTTATCCTAAGTAATGACTCCCTATGTAGTGTATTTAGAACTAGCTGTATATTACCGGTTTCGACCGGAGAATTTCATTCTTCTAATGAAACGGTCGATTTCATAAAAAAAAATACTGTAAAGCGAGATCATTACGATTTTTATAACAATAAAGAATATCAGCTGAAGTTATGCAATTTTAATATGGACGGGTGTTCGCACTTAGTACAAAAGAACCACTGAGCGAAATTTAGAGAATTTAAGACAAACTGTATGGATTTCTATAAAGAACAAATAAACAAACAAACAAACAGAATTTCATCTTTATTTATATAGATGGGTATAATCAGGAATAGATTAACATACAGCAATGGAAAAAACATTTCGCTCATCACGTTTTTATAAGTAAAATAATTGTAAGTATTTAAGTTCCTTAAATTTTTTTTCAAGTCAGGACCAAGAAAGAAACTAGAGGGACAGGGAATAACTCAGCGTAGTAAAACATGTGCAGGATATAATTGAACAAAGTGAGCTTAACTCGTACGGTCATAATTGTAGAATGGTAGATCAGCGTCGAGCGAGAATGACATTGGAGGCTAAACCAACGGGCACGGATCAGTTTGAAGGCCGAGAACCACATACATCCACATCAAAAGAATCGAAGAATAATAGAAGAATTCATTTGTAGTATGGCGGAGAAAGAAGGTATGCTATTTTATAATTTATGTGAGTTAAAATAATGAATGTATTTTTATTGATTTTATGATATAGTCTCTCAAGGAAGCGGTACTTTTATTTACACATAAAAAGAGAAGAATTGAAGACCACCAGGGGATTAAAGTGTTTGGAGAAATATGCAATTTTACTTGAAATAAGATGAATCGAAGCCTAATTGAAGAATATTATGCTCTTGGAATGTGGGGAATAAATAAGGTATGACATGTTATTATTCTTTAGGGATAGAGTATTCAATGGGTTTTCATTTATCCTTAAGTAATGACTCCCTATGTAGTGTATTTAGAACTAGCTGTATATTACCGGTTTCGACCGGAGAATTTCATTCTTCTAATGAAACGGTCGATTTCATAAACAAAAAATATTGTAAAGCGAGATCATTACGATTTGTATAACAATAAAGAATATCAGCTGAAGTTATGCAATTTTAATATGGACGGGTGTTCGCACTTAGTACAAAAGAACCACTGAGCGAAATTTAGAGAATTTAAGACAAACTGTATGGATTTCTATAAAGAACAAATAAACAAACAAACAAACAGAATTTCATCTTTATTTATATAGATGGGTATAATCAGGAATAGATTAACATACAGCAATGGAAAAAACATTTCGCTCATCACGTTTTTATAAGTAAAATAATTGTAAGTATTTAAGTTCCTTAAATTTTTTTACAAGTCAGGACCAAGAAAGAAACTAGAGGGACAGGGAATAACTCAGCGTAGTAAAACATGTGCAGGATATAATTGAACAAAGTGAGCTTAACTCGTACGGTCATAATTGTAGAATGGTAGATCAGCGTCGAGCGAGAATGACATTGGAGGCTAAACCAACGGGCACGGATCAGTTTGAAGGCCGAGAACCACATACATCCACATCAAAAGAATCGAAGAATAATAGAAGAATTCATTTGTAGTATGGCGGAGAAAGAAGGTATGCTATTTTATAATTTATGTGAGTTAAAATAATGAATGTATTTTTATTGATTTTATGATATAGTCTTTCAAGGAAGCGGTACTTTTATTTACACATAAAAAGAGAAGAATTGAAGACCACCAGGGGATTAAAGTGTTTGGAGAAATATGCAATTTTACTTGAAATAAGATGAATCGAAGCCTAATTGAAGAATATTATGCTCTTGGAATGTGGGGAATAAATAAGGTATGACATGTTATTATTCTTTAGGGATAGAGTATTCAATTGGTCTTCATTTATCCTTAAGTAATGACTCCCTATGTAGTGTATTTAGAACTAGCTGTATATTACCGGTTTCGACCGGAGAATTTCATTCTTCTAATGAAACGGTCGATTTTATAAAAAAAAAATATTGTAAAGCGAGATCATTACGATTTTTATAACAATAAAGAATATCAGCTGAAGTTATGCAATTTTAATATGGACGGGTGTTCGCACTTAGTACAAAAGAACCACTGAGCGAAATTTAGAGAATTTAAGACAAACTGTATGGATTTCTATAAAGAACAAATAAACAAACAAACAAACAGAATTTCATCTTTATTTATATAGATGGGTATAATCAGGAATAGATTAACATACAGCAAAGTCAGGACCAAGAAAGAAACTAGAGGGACAGGGAATAACTCAGCGTAGTAAAACATGTGCAGGATATAATTGAACAAAGTGAGCTTAACTCGTACGGTCATAATTGTAGAATGGTAGATCAGCGTCGAGCGAGAATGACATTGGAGGCTAAACCAACGGGCACCGATCAGTTTGAAGGCCGAGAACCACATACATCCACATCAAAAGAATCGAAGAATTCATTTGTAGTATGGCGGAGAAAGAAGGTATGCTATTTTATAATTTATGTGAGTTAAAATAATGAATGTATTTTTATTGATTTTATGATATAGTCTCTCAAGGAAGCGGTACTTTTATTTACACATAAAAAGAGAAGAATTGAAGACCACCAGGGGATTAAAGTGTTTGGAGAAATATGCAATTTTACTTGAAATAAGATGAATCGAAGCCTAATTGAAGAATATTATGCTCTTGGAATGTGGGGAATAAATAAGGTATGACATGTTATTATTCTTTAGGGATAGAGTATTCAATTGGTCTTCATTTATCCTTAAGTAATGACTCCCTATGTAGTGTATTTAGAACTAGCTGTATATCACCGGTTTCGACCGGAGAATTTCATTCTTCTAATGAAACGGTCGATTTCATAAAAAAAAAATATTGTAAAGCGAGATCATTACGATTTTTATAACAATAAAGAATATCAGCTGAAGTTATGCAATTTTAATATGGACGGGTGTTCGCACTTAGTACAAAAGAACCACTGAGCGAAATTTAGAGAATTTAAGACAAACTGTATGGATTTCTATAAAGAACAAATAAACAAACAAACAAACAGAATTTCATCTTTATTTATATAGATGGGTATAATCAGGAATAGATTAACATACAGCAATGGAAAAAACATTTCGCTCATCACGTTTTTATAAGTAAAATAATTGTAAGTATTTAAGTTCCTTAAATTTTTTTTCAAGTCAGGACCAAGAAAGAAACTAGAGGGACAGGGAATAACTCAGCGTAGTAAAACATGTGCAGGATATAATTGAACAAAGTGAGCTTAACTCGTACGGTCATAATTGTAGAATGGTAGATCAGCGTCGAGCGAGAATGACATTGGAGGCTAAACCAACGGGCACGGATCAGTTTGAAGGCCGAGAACCACATACATCCACATCAAAAGAATCGAAGAATAATAGAAGAATTCATTTGTAGTATGGCGGAGAAAGAAGGTATGCTATTTTATAATTTATGTGAGTTAAAATAATGAATGTATTTTTATTGATTTTATGATATAGTCTCTCAAGGAAGCGGTACTTTTATTTACACATAAAAAGAGAAGAATTGAAGACCACCAGGGGATTAAAGTGTTTGGAGAAATATGCAATTTTACTTGAAATAAGATGAATCGAAGCCTAATTGAAGAATATTATGCTCTTGGAATGTGGGGAATAAATAAGGTATGACATGTTATTATTCTTTAGGGATAGAGTATTCAATGGGTTTTCATTTATCCTTAAGTAATGACTCCCTATGTAGTGTATTTAGAACTAGCTGTATATTACCGGTTTCGACCGGAGAATTTCATTCTTCTAATGAAACGGTCGGTTTCATAAACAAAAAATATTGTAAAGCGAGATCATTACGATTTTTATAACAATAAAGAATATCAGCTGAAGTTATGCAATTTTAATATGGACGGGTGTTCGCACTTAGTACAAAAGAACTACTGAGCGAAATTTAGAGAATTTAAGACAAACTGTATGGATTTCTATAAAGAACAAATAAACAAACAAACAAACAGAATTTCATCTTTATTTATATAGATGGGTATAATCAGGAATAGATTAACATACAGCAATGGAAAAAACATTTCGCTCATCACGTTTTTATAAGTAAAATAATTGTAAGTATTTAAGTTCCTTAAATTTTTTTACAAGTCAGGACCAAGAAAGAAACTAGAGGGACAGGGAATAACTCAGCGTAGTAAAACATGTGCAGGATATAATTGAACAAAGTGAGCTTAACTCGTACGGTCATAATTGTAGAATGGTAGATCAGCGTCGAGCGAGAATGACATTGGAGGCTAAACCAACGGGCACCGATCAGTTTGAAGGCCGAGAACCACATACATCCACATCAAAAGAATCGAAGAATTCATTTGTAGTATGGCGGAGAAAGAAGGTATGCTATTTTATAATTTATGTGAGTTAAAATAATGAATGTATTTTTATTGATTTTATGATATAGTCTCTCAAGGAAGCGGTACTTTTATTTACACATAAAAAGAGAAGAATTGAAGACCACCAGGGGATTAAAGTGTTTGGAGAAATATGCAATTTTACTTGAAATAAGATGAATCGAAGCCTAATTGAAGAATATTATGCTCTTGGAATGTGGGGAATAAATAAGGTATGACATGTTATTATTCTTTAGGGATAGAGTATTCAATGGGTTTTCATTTATCCTTAAGTAATGACTCCCTATGTAGTGTATTTAGAACTAGCTGTATATTACCGGTTTCGACCGGAGAATTTCATTCTTCTAATGAAACGGTCGATTTCATAAAAAAAAAATATTGTAAAGCGAGATCATTACGATTTTTATAACAATAAAGAATATCAGCTGAAGTTATGCAATTTTAATATGGACGGGTGTTCGCACTTAGTACAAAAGAACCACTGAGCGAAATTTAGAGAATTTAAGACAAACTGTATGGATTTCTATAAAGAACAAATAAACAAACAAACAAACAGAATTTCATCTTTATTTATATAGATGGGTATAATCAGGAATAGATTAACATACAGCAATGGAAAAAACATTTCGCTCATCACGTTTTTATAAGTAAAATAATTGTAAGTATTTAAGTTCCTTAAATTTATTTACAAGTCAGGACCAAGAAAGAAACTAGAGGGACAGGGAATAACTCAGCGTAGTAAAACATGTGCAGGATATAATTGAACAAAGTGAGCTTAACTCGTACGGTCATAATTGTAGAATGGTAGATCAGCGTCGAGCGAGAATGACATTGGAGGCTAAACCAACGGGCACCGATCAGTTTGAAGGCCGAGAACCACATACATCCACATCAAAAGAATCGAAGAATAATAGAAGAATTCATTTGTAGTATGGCGGAGAAAGAAGGTATGCTATTTTATAATTTATGTGAGTTAAAATAATGAATGTATTTTTATTGATTTTATGATATAGTCTGTCAAGGAAGCGGTACTTTTATTTACACATAAAAAGAGAAGAATTGAAGACCACCAGGGGATTAAAGTGTTTGGAGAAATATGCAATTTTACTTGAAATAAGATGAATCGAAGCCTAATTGAAGAATATTATGCTCTTGGAATGTGGGGAATAAATAAGGTATGACATGTTATTAATCTTTAGGGATAGAGTATTCAATTGGTCTTCATTTATCCTTAAGTAATGACTCCCTATGTAGTGTATTTAGAACTAGCTGTATATTACCGGTTTCGACCGGAGAATTTCATTCTTCTAATGAAACGGTCGATTTCATAAAAAAAAAATATTGTAAAGCGAGATCATTACGATTTTTATAACAATAAAGAATATCAGCTGAAGTTATGCAATTTTAATATGGACGGGTGTTCGCACTTAGTACAAAAGAACCACTGAGCGAAATTTAGAGAATTTAAGACAAACTGTATGGATTTCTATAAAGAACAAATAAACAAACAAACAAACAGAATTTCATCTTTATTTATATAGATGGGTATAATCAGGAATAGATTAACATACAGCAATGGAAAAAACATTTCGCTCATCACGTTTTTATAAGTAAAATAATTGTAAGTATTTAAGTTCCTTAAATTTTTTTACAAGTCAGGACCAAGAAAGAAACTAGAGGGACAGGGAATAACTCAGCGTAGTAAAACATGTGCAGGATATAATTGAACAAAGTGAGCTTAACTCGTACGGTCATAATTGTAGAATGGTAGATCAGCGTCGAGCGAGAATGACATTGGAGGCTAAACCAACGGGCACCGATCAGTTTGAAGGCCGAGAACCACATACATCCACATCAAAAGAATCGAAGAATTCATTTGTAGTATGGCGGAGAAAGAAGGTATGCTATTTTATAATTTATGTGAGTTAAAATAATGAATGTATTTTTATTGATTTTATGATATAGTCTCTCAAGGAAGCGGTACTTTTATTTACACATAAAAAGAGAAGAATTGAAGACCACCAGGGGATTAAAGTGTTTGGAGAAATATGCAATTTTACTTGAAATAAGATGAATCGAAGCCTAATTGAAGAATATTATGCTCTTGGAATGTGGGGAATAAATAAGGTATGACATGTTATTATTCTTTAGGGATAGAGTATTCAATGGGTTTTCATTTATCCTTAAGTAATGACTCCCTATGTAGTGTATTTAGAACTAGCTGTATATTACCGGTTTCGACCGGAGAATTTCATTCTTCTAATGAAACGGTCGATTTCATAAAAAAAAAATATTGTAAAGCGAGATCATTACGATTTTTATAACAATAAAGAATATCAGCTGAAGTTATGCAATTTTAATATGGACGGGTGTTCGCACTTAGTACAAAAGAACCACTGAGCGAAATTTAGAGAATTTAAGACAAACTGTATGGATTTCTATAAAGAACAAATAAACAAACAAACAAACAGAATTTCATCTTTATTTATATAGATGGGTATAATCAGGAATAGATTAACATACAGCAATGGAAAAAACATTTCGCTCATCACGTTTTTATAAGTAAAATAATTGTAAGTATTTAAGTTCCTTAAATTTATTTACAAGTCAGGACCAAGAAAGAAACTAGAGGGACAGGGAATAACTCAGCGTAGTAAAACATGTGCAGGATATAATTGAACAAAGTGAGCTTAACTCGTACGGTCATAATTGTAGAATGGTAGATCAGCGTCGAGCGAGAATGACATTGGAGGCTAAACCAACGGGCACCGATCAGTTTGAAGGCCGAGAACCACATACATCCACATCAAAAGAATCGAAGAATAATAGAAGAATTCATTTGTAGTATGGCGGAGAAAGAAGGTATGCTATTTTATAATTTATGTGAGTTAAAATAATGAATGTATTTTTATTGATTTTATGATATAGTCTGTCAAGGAAGCGGTACTTTTATTTACACATAAAAAGAGAAGAATTGAAGACCACCAGGGGATTAAAGTGTTTGGAGAAATATGCAATTTTACTTGAAATAAGATGAATCGAAGCCTAATTGAAGAATATTATGCTCTTGGAATGTGGGGAATAAATAAGGTATGACATGTTATTAATCTTTAGGGATAGAGTATTCAATTGGTCTTCATTTATCCTTAAGTAATGACTCCCTATGTAGTGTATTTAGAACTAGCTGTATATTACCGGTTTCGACCGGAGAATTTCATTCTTCTAATGAAACGGTCGATTTCATAAAAAAAAAATATTGTAAAGCGAGATCATTACGATTTTTATAACAATAAAGAATATCAGCTGAAGTTATGCAATTTTAATATGGACGGGTGTTCGCACTTAGTACAAAAGAACCACTGAGCGAAATTTAGAGAATTTAAGACAAACTGTATGGATTTCTATAAAGAACAAATAAACAAACAAACAAACAGAATTTCATCTTTATTTATATAGATGGGTATAATCAGGAATAGATTAACATACAGCAATGGAAAAAACATTTCGCTCATCACGTTTTTATAAGTAAAATAATTGTAAGTATTTAAGTTCCTTAAATTTTTTTACAAGTCAGGACCAAGAAAGAAACTAGAGGGACAGGGAATAACTCAGCGTAGTAAAACATGTGCAGGATATAATTGAACAAAGTGAGCTTAACTCGTACGGTCATAATTGTAGAATGGTAGATCAGCGTCGAGCGAGAATGACATTGGAGGCTAAACCAACGGGCATGGATCAGTTTGAAGGCCGAGAACCACATACATCCACATCAAAAGAATCGAAGAATAATAGAAGAATTCATTTGTAGTATGGCGGAGAAAGAAGGTATGCTATTTTATAATCTATGTGAGTTAAAATAATGAATGTATTTTTATTGATTTTATGATATAGTCTCTCAAGGAAGCGGTACTTTTATTTACACATAAAAAGAGAAGAATTGAAGACCACCAGGGGATTAAAGTGTTTGGAGAAATATGCAATTTTACTTGAAATAAGATGAATCGAAGCCTAATTGAAGAATATTATGCTCTTGGAATGTGGGGAATAAATAAGGTATGACATGTTATTATTCTTTAGGGATAGAGTATTCAATGGGTTTTCATTTATCCTTAAGTAATGACTCCCTATGTAGTGTATTTAGAATTAGCTGTATATTACCGGTTGCGACCGGAGATTTTCATTTTTCTAATGAAACGGTCGATTTCATAAAAAAAAAATATTGTAAAGCGAGATCATTACGATTTGTATAACAATAAAGAATATCAGCTGAAGTTATGCAATTTTAATATGGACGGGTGTTCGCACTTAGTACAAAAGAACCACTGAGCGAAATTTAGAGAATTTAAGACAAAACTGTATGGATTTCTATAAAGAACAAACAAACAAACAAACAAACAGAATTTCATCTTTATTTATATAGATGGGTATAATCAGGAATAGATTAACATACAGCAATGGAAAAAACATTTCGCTCATCACGTTTTTATAAGTAAAATAATTGTAAGTATTTAAGTTCCTTAAATTTTTTTACAAGTCAGGACCAAGAAAGAAACTAGAGGGACAGGGAATAACTCAGCGTAGTAAAACATGTGCAGGATATAATTGAACAAAGTGAGCTTAACTCGTACGGTCAAAATTGTAGAATAGTAGATCAGCGTCGAGCGAGAATGACATTGGAGGCTAAACCAACGGGCACGGATCAGTTTGAAGGCCGAGAACCACATACATCCACATCAAAAGAATCGAAGAATAATAGAAGAATTCATTTGTAGTATGGCGGAGAAAGAAGGTATGCTATTTTATAATCTATGTGAGTTAAAATAATGAATGTATTTTTATTGATTTTATGATATAGTCTCTCAAGGAAGCGGTACTTTTATTTACACATAAAAAGAGAAGAATTGAAGACCACCAGGGGATTAAAGTGTTTGGAGAAATATGCAATTTTACTTGAAATAAGATGAATCGAAGCCTAATTGAAGAATATTATGCTCTTGGAATGTGGGGAATAAATAAGGTATGACATGTTATTATTCTTTAGGGATAGAGTATTCAATGGGTTTTCATTTATCCTTAAGTAATGACTCCCTATGTAGTGTATTTAGAATTAGCTGTATATTACCGGTTGCGACCGGAGATTTTCATTTTTCTAATGAAACGGTCGATTTCATAAAAAAAAAATATTGTAAAGCGAGATCATTACGATTTGTATAACAATAAAGAATATCAGCTGAAGTTATGCAATTTTAATATGGACGGGTGTTCGCACTTAGTACAAAAGAACCACTGAGCGAAATTTAGAGAATTTAAGACAAACTGTATGGATTTCTATAAAGAACAAATAAACAAACAAACAAACAGAATTTCATCTTTATTTATATAGATGGGTATAATCAGGAATAGATTAACATACAGCAATGGAAAAAACATTTCGCTCATCACGTTTTTATAAGTAAAATAATTGTAAGTATTTAAGTTCCTTAAATTTTTTTACAAGTCAGGCCCAAGAAAGAAACTAGAGGGACAGGGAATAACTCAGCGTAGTAAAACATGTGCAGGATATAATTGAACAAAGTGAGCTTAACTCGTACGGTCATAATTGTAGAATGGTAGATCAGCGTCGAGCGAGAATGACATTTGAGGCTAAACCAACGGGCACGGATCAGTTTGAAGGCCGAGAACCACATACATCCACATCAAAAGTATCGAAGAATAATAGAAGAATTCATTTGTAGTATGGCGGAGAAAGAAGGTATGCTATTTTATAATTTATGTGAGTTAAAATAATGAATGTATTTTTATTGATTTTATGATATAGTCTCTCAAGGAAGCGGTACTTTAATTTACACATAAAAAGAGAAGAATTGAAGACCACCAGGGGATTAAAGTGTTTGGAGAAATATGCAATTTTACTTGAAATAAGATGAATCGAAGCCTAATTGAAGAATATTATGCTCTTGGAATGTGGGGAATAAATAAGGTATGACATGTTATTAATCTTTAGGGATAGAGTATTCAATTGGTCTTCATTTATCCTTAAGTAATGACTCCCTATGTAGTGTATTTAGAACTAGCTGTATATTACCGGTTTCGACCGGAGAATTTCATTCTTCTAATGAAACGGTCGATTTCATAAAAAAAAAATATTGTAAAGCGAGATCATTACGATTTTTATAACAATAAAGAATATCAGCTGAAGTTATGCAATTTTAATATGGACGGGTGTTCGCACTTAGTACAAAAGAACCACTGAGCGAAATTTAGAGAATTTAAGACAAACTGTATGGATTTCTATAAAGAACAAATAAACAAACAAACAAACAGAATTTCATCTTTATTTATATAGATGGGTATAATCAGGAATAGATTAACATACAGCAATGGAAAAAACATTTCGCTCATCACGTTTTTATAAGTAAAATAATTGTAAGTATTTAAGTTCCTTAAATTTTTTTACAAGTCAGGACCAAGAAAGAAACTAGAGGGACAGGGAATAACTCAGCGTAGTAAAACATGTGCAGGATATAATTGAACAAAGTGAGCTTAACTCGTACGGTCATAATTGTAGAATGGTAGATCAGCGTCGAGCGAGAATGACATTGGAGGCTAAACCAACGGGCATGGATCAGTTTGAAGGCCGAGAACCACATACATCCACATCAAAAGAATCGAAGAATAATAGAAGAATTCATTTGTAGTATGGCGGAGAAAGAAGGTATGCTATTTTATAATCTATGTGAGTTAAAATAATGAATGTATTTTTATTGATTTTATGATATAGTCTCTCAAGGAAGCGGTACTTTTATTTACACATAAAAAGAGAAGAATTGAAGACCACCAGGGGATTAAAGTGTTTGGAGAAATATGCAATTTTACTTGAAATAAGATGAATCGAAGCCTAATTGAAGAATATTATGCTCTTGGAATGTGGGGAATAAATAAGGTATGACATGTTATTATTCTTTAGGGATAGAGTATTCAATGGGTTTTCATTTATCCTTAAGTAATGACTCCCTATGTAGTGTATTTAGAATTAGCTGTATATTACCGGTTGCGACCGGAGATTTTCATTTTTCTAATGAAACGGTCGATTTCATAAAAAAAAAATATTGTAAAGCGAGATCATTACGATTTGTATAACAATAAAGAATATCAGCTGAAGTTATGCAATTTTAATATGGACGGGTGTTCGCACTTAGTACAAAAGAACCACTGAGCGAAATTTAGAGAATTTAAGACAAAACTGTATGGATTTCTATAAAGAACAAACAAACAAACAAACAAACAGAATTTCATCTTTATTTATATAGATGGGTATAATCAGGAATAGATTAACATACAGCAATGGAAAAAACATTTCGCTCATCACGTTTTTATAAGTAAAATAATTGTAAGTATTTAAGTTCCTTAAATTTTTTTACAAGTCAGGACCAAGAAAGAAACTAGAGGGACAGGGAATAACTCAGCGTAGTAAAACATGTGCAGGATATAATTGAACAAAGTGAGCTTAACTCGTACGGTCAAAATTGTAGAATAGTAGATCAGCGTCGAGCGAGAATGACATTGGAGGCTAAACCAACGGGCACGGATCAGTTTGAAGGCCGAGAACCACATACATCCACATCAAAAGAATCGAAGAATAATAGAAGAATTCATTTGTAGTATGGCGGAGAAAGAAGGTATGCTATTTTATAATCTATGTGAGTTAAAATAATGAATGTATTTTTATTGATTTTATGATATAGTCTCTCAAGGAAGCGGTACTTTTATTTACACATAAAAAGAGAAGAATTGAAGACCACCAGGGGATTAAAGTGTTTGGAGAAATATGCAATTTTACTTGAAATAAGATGAATCGAAGCCTAATTGAAGAATATTATGCTCTTGGAATGTGGGGAATAAATAAGGTATGACATGTTATTATTCTTTAGGGATAGAGTATTCAATGGGTTTTCATTTATCCTTAAGTAATGACTCCCTATGTAGTGTATTTAGAATTAGCTGTATATTACCGGTTGCGACCGGAGATTTTCATTTTTCTAATGAAACGGTCGATTTCATAAAAAAAAAAATATTGTAAAGCGAGATCATTACGATTTGTATAACAATAAAGAATATCAGCTGAAGTTATGCAATTTTAATATGGACGGGTGTTCGCACTTAGTACAAAAGAACCACTGAGCGAAATTTAGAGAATTTAAGACAAACTGTATGGATTTCTATAAAGAACAAATAAACAAACAAACAAACAGAATTTCATCTTTATTTATATAGATGGGTATAATCAGGAATAGATTAACATACAGCAATGGAAAAAACATTTCGCTCATCACGTTTTTATAAGTAAAATAATTGTAAGTATTTAAGTTCCTTAAATTTTTTTACAAGTCAGGACCAAGAAAGAAACTAGAGGGACAGGGAATAACTCAGCGTAGTAAAACATGTGCAGGATATAATTGAACAAAGTGAGCTTAACTCGTACGGTCATAATTGTAGAATGGTAGATCAGCGTCGAGCGAGAATGACATTTGAGGCTAAACCAACGGGCACGGATCAGTTTGAAGGCCGAGAACCACATACATCCACATCAAAAGTATCGAAGAATAATAGAAGAATTCATTTGTAGTATGGCGGAGAAAGAAGGTATGCTATTTTATAATTTATGTGAGTTAAAATAATGAATGTATTTTTATTGATTTTATGATATAGTCTCTCAAGGAAGCGGTACTTTAATTTACACATAAAAAGAGAAGAATTGAAGACCACCAGGGGATTAAAGTGTTTGGAGAAATATGCAATTTTACTTGAAATAAGATGAATCGAAGCCTAATTGAAGAATATTATGCTCTTGGAATGTGGGGAATAAATAAGGTATGACATGTTATTAATCTTTAGGGATAGAGTATTCAATTGGTCTTCATTTATCCTTAAGTAATGACTCCCTATGTAGTGTATTTAGAACTAGCTGTATATTACCGGTTTCGACCGGAGAATTTCATTCTTCTAATGAAACGGTCGATTTCATAAAAAAAAAATATTGTAAAGCGAGATCATTACGATTTTTATAACAATAAAGAATATCAGCTGAAGTTATGCAATTTTAATATGGACGGGTGTTCGCACTTAGTACAAAAGAACCACTGAGCGAAATTTAGAGAATTTAAGACAAACTGTATGGATTTCTATAAAGAACAAATAAACAAACAAACAAACAGAATTTCATCTTTATTTATATAGATGGGTATAATCAGGAATAGATTAACATAAAGCAATGGAAAAAGCATTTCGCTCATCACGTTTTTATAAGTAAAATAATTGTAAGTATTTAAGTTCCTTAAATTTTTTTACAAGTCAGGACCAAGAAAGAAACTAGAGGGACAGGGAATAACTCAGCGTAGTAAAACATGTGCAGGATATAATTGAACAAAGTGAGCTTAACTCGTACGGTCATAATTGTAGAATGGTAGATCAGCGTCGAGCGAGAATGACATTGGAGGCTAAACCAACGGGCACCGATCAGTTTGAAGGCCGAGAACCACATACATCCACATCAAAAGAATCGAAGAATTCATTTGTAGTATGGCGGAGAAAGAAGGTATGCTATTTTATAATTTATGTGAGTTAAAATAATGAATGTATTTTTATTGATTTTATGATATAGTCTCTCAAGGAAGCGGTACTTTTATTTACACATAAAAAGAGAAGAATTGAAGACCACCAGGGGATTAAAGTGTTTGGAGAAATATGCAATTTTACTTGAAATAAGATGAATCGAAGCCTAATTAAAAAATATTATGCTCTTGGAATGTGGGGAATAAATAAGGTATGACATAGTATTATTCTTTAGGGATAGAGTATTCAATGGGTTTTCATTTATCCTTAAGTAATGACTCCCTATGTAGTGTATTTAGAACTAGCTGTATATTACCGGTTTCGACCGGAGAATTTCATTCTTCTAATGAAACGGTCGATTTCATAAAAAAAAATATTGTAAAGCGAGATCATTACGATTTTTATAACAATAAAGAATATCAGCTGAAGTTGTGCAATTTTAATATGGATGGGTGTTCGCACTTAGTACAAAAGAACCACTGAGCGAAATTTAGAGAATTTAAGACAAACTGTATGGATTTCTATAAAGAACAAATAAACAAACAAACAAACAGAATTTCATCTTTATTTATATAGATGGGTATAATCAGGAATAGATTAACATACAGCAATGGAAAAAACATTTCGCTCATCACGTTTTTATAAGTAAAATAATTGTAAGTATTTAAGTTCCTTAAATTTTTTTACAAGTCAGGACCAAGAAAGAAACTAGAGGGACAGGGAATAACTCAGCGTAGTAAAACATGTGCAGGATATAATTGAACAAAGTGAGCTTAACTCGTACGGTCATAATTGTAGAATGGTAGATCAGCGTCGAGCGAGAATGACATTGGAGGCTAAACCAACGGGCACCGATCAGTTTGAAGGCCGAGAACCACATACATCCACATCAAAAGAATCGAAGAATTCATTTGTAGTATGGCGGAGAAAGAAGGTATGCTATTTTATAATTTATGTGAGTTAAAATAATGAATGTATTTTTATTGATTTTATGATATAGTCTCTCAAGGAAGCGGTACTTTTATTTACACATAAAAAGAGAAGAATTGAAGACCACCAGGGGATTAAAGTGTTTGGAGAAATATTCGATTTTACTTGAAATAAGATGAATAGAAGCCTAATTAAAGAATATTATGCTCTTGGAATGTGGGGAATAAATAAGGTATGACATGTTATTATTCTTTAGGGGTAGAGTATTCAATGGGTTTTCATTTATCCTTAAGTAATGACTCCCTATGTAGTGTATTTAGAACTAGCTGTATATTACCGGTTTCGACCGGAGAATTTCATTCTTCTAATGAAACGGTCGATTTCATAAAAAAAAAATATTGTAAAGCAAGATCATTACGATTTTTGTAACAATAAAGAATATCAGCTGAAGTTATGCAATTTTAATATGGACGGGTGTTCGCACTTAGTACAAAAGAACCACTGAGCGAAATTTAGAGAATTTCAGACAAACTGTATGGATTTCTATAAAGAACAAATAAACAAACAAACAAACAGAATTTCATCTTTATTTATATAGATGGGTATAATCAGGAATAGATTAACATACAGCAATGGAAAAAACATTTCGCTCATCACGTTTTTATAAGTAAAATAATTGTAAGTATTTAAGTTCCTTAAATTTATTTACAAGTCAGGACCAAGAAAGAAACTAGAGGGACAGGGAATAACTCAGCGTAGTAAAACATGTGCAGGATATAATTGAACAAAGTGAGCTTAACTCGTATGGTCATAATTGTAGAATGGTAGATCAGCGTCGAGCGAGAATGACATTGGAGGCTAAACCAACGGGCACCGATCAGTTTGAAGGCCGAGAACCACATACATCCACATCAAAAGAATCGAAGAATTCATTTGTAGTATGGCGGAGAAAGAAGGTATGCTATTTTATAATTTATGTGAGTTAAAATAATGAATGTATTTTTATTGATTTTATGATATAGTCTCTCAAGGAAGCGGTACTTTTATTTACACATAAAAAGAGAAGAATTGAAGACCACCAGGGGATTAAAGTGTTTGGAGAAATATGCAATTTTACTTGAAATAAGATGAATCGAAGCCTAATTAAAGAATATTATGCTCTTGGAATGTGGGGAATAAATAAGGTATGACATGTTATTATTCTTTAGGGATAGAGTATTCAATGGGTTTTCATTTATCCTTAAGTAATGACTCCCTATGTAGTGTATTTAGAACTAGCTGTATATTACCGGTTTCGACCGGAGAATTTCATTCTTCTAATGAAACGGTCGATTTCATAAAAAAAAATATTGTAAAGCGAGATCATTACGATTTTTATAACAATAAAGAATATCAGCTGAAGTTATGCAATTTTAATATGGATGGGTGTTCGCACTTAGTACAAAAGAACCACTGAGCGAAATTTAGAGAATTTAAGACAAACTGTATGGATTTCTATAAAGAACAAATAAACAAACAAACAAACAGAATTTCATCTTTATTTATATAGATGGGTATAATCAGGAATAGATTAACATACAGCAATGGAAAAAACATTTCGCTCATCACGTTTTTATAAGTAAAATAATTGTAAGTATTTAAGTTCCTTAAATTTATTTACAAGTCAGGACCAAGAAAGAAACTAGAGGGACAGGGAATAACTCAGCGTAGTAAAACATGTGCAGGATATAATTGAACAAAGTGAGCTTAACTCGTACGGTCATAATTGTAGAAT
Organism: Aelia acuminata; assembly: GCA_911387785.2. Lineage (NCBI taxonomy): Eukaryota > Metazoa > Arthropoda > Insecta > Hemiptera > Pentatomidae > Aelia > Aelia acuminata. The sequence goes on along the minus strand of OU426978.1, from coordinate 203,208,160 downwards.
GGTAGATCAGCGTCGAGCGAGAATGACATTGGAGGCTAAACCAACGGGCACCGATCAGTTTGAAGGCCGAGAACCACATACATCCACATCAAAAGAATCGAAGAATAATGGAAGAATTCATTTGTAGTATGGCGGAGAAAGAAGGTATGCTATTTTATAATTTATGTGAGTTAAAATAATGAATGTATTTTTATTGATTTTATGATATAGTCTCTCAAGGAAGCGGTACTTTTATTTACACATAAAAAGAGAAGAATTGAAGACCACCAGGGGATTAAAGTGTTTGGAGAAATATGCAATTTTACTTGAAATAAGATCAATCGAAGCCTAATTGAAGAATATTATGCTCTTGGAATGTGGGGAATAAATAAGGTATGACATGTTATTATTCTTTAGGGATAGAGTATTCAATGGGTTTTCATTTATCCTTAAGTAATGACTCCCTATGTAGTGTATTTAGAACTAGCTGTATATTACCGGTTTCGACCGGAGAATTTCATTCTTCTAATGAAACGGTCGATTTCATAAAAAAAAAATATTGTAAAGCGAGATCATTACGATTTTTATAACAATAAAGAATATCAGCTGAAGTTATGCAATTTTAATATGGATGGGTGTTCGCACTTAGTACAAAAGAACCACTGAGCGAAATTTAGAGAATTTAAGACAAACTGTATGGATTTCTATTAAGAACAAATAAACAAACAAACAAACAGAATTTCATCTTTATTTATATAGATGGGTATAATCAGGAATAGATTAACATACAGCAATGGAAAAAACATTTCGCTCATCACGTTTTTATAAGTAAAATAATTGTAAGTATTTAAGTTCCTTAAATTTATTTACAAGTCAGGACCAAGAAAGAAACTAGAGGGACAGGGAATAACTCAGCGTAGTAAAACATGTGCAGGATATAATTGAACAAAGTGAGCTTAACTCGTACGGTCATAATTGTAGAATGGTAGATCAGCGTCGAGCGAGAATGACATTGGAGGCTAAACCAACGGGCACCGATCAGTTTGAAGGCCGAGAACCACATACATCCACATCAAAAGAATCGAAGAATTCATTTGTAGTATGGCGGAGAAAGAAGGTATGCTATTTTATAATTTATGTGAGTTAAAGTAATGAATGTATTTTTATTGATTTTATGATATAGTCTCTCAAGGAAGCGGTACTTTTATTTACACATAAAAAGAGAAGAATTGAAGACCACCAGGGGATTAAAGTGTTTGGAGAAATATGCAATTTTACTTGAAATAAGATGAATCGAAGCCTAATTGAAGAATATTATGCTCTTGGAATGTGGGGAATAAATAAGGTATGACATGTTATTATTCTTTAGGGATAGAGTATTCAATTGGTCTTCATTTATCCTTAAGTAATGACTCCCTATGTAGTGTATTTAGAACTAGCTGTATATTACCGGTTTCGACCGGAGAATTTCATTCTTCTAATGAAACGGTCGATTTCATAAAAAAAAAATATTGTAAAGCGAGATCATTACGATTTTTATAACAATAAAGAATATCAGCTGAAGTTATGCAATTTTAATATGGACGGGTGTTCGCACTTAGTACAAAAGAACCACTGAGCGAAATTTAGAAAATTTAAGACAAACTGTATGGATTTCTATAAAGAACAAATAAACAAACAAACAAACAGAATTTCATCTTTATTTATATAGATGGGTATAATCAGGAATAGATTAACATACAGCAATGGAAAAAACATTTCGCTTATCACGTTTTTATAAGTAAAATAATTGTAAGTATTTAAGTTCCTTAAATTTATTTACAAGTCAGGACCAAGAAAGAAACTAGAGGGACAGGGAATAACTCAGCGTAGTAAAACATGTGCAGGATATAATTGAACAAAGTGAGCTTAACTCGTACGGTCAAAATTGTAGAATGGTAGATCAGCGTCGAGCGAGAATGACATTGGAGGCTAAACCAACGGGCACCGATCAGTTTGAAGGCCGAGAACCACATACATCCACATCAGAAGAATCGAAAAATAATTAAAGAATTCATTTGTAGTATGGCGGAGAAAGAAGGTATGCTATTTTATAATTTATGTAAGTTAAAATAATGAATATATTTTCATCTATTTTATAATACAGTCCTTCAAGGAAGCGGTACTGTTAACATAAGAATGGAAAGAATTGAAGACCACCTGGGGATTAAAGTGTTTGATGAAATATGCGATTCTACTTGAAATAAGATGAATCGAAGTCTAATTGAAGAATATTATGCTGTTGGAATGTGGGGAATAAATAAGGTATGACATTTTATTATTCTTTGGGGATAGAGTATTAAATGAGATTTCATTCATCTTATAGTAATGTCTCCCTAAGTAGCATATGTAGAATGGGTATAATAAGGAACAGATTTACATATAGCGATGGAAAAAACTTTTCGCATAGGAGGTGGCTGTGATCACGGTTGGCCATCACTGCATGGAGCGAGGTTGGGGCTCCATGCACCTCCCAACTTGAAAAATGAAATAAATACGGATGATTTTTTTGTCGAGTTGATCGGCCCGAAGCGGTAGGATCGTACCGCTTAGCGCTCAACATGTTAAAGGAATGGTGCTATGGATGTATGGAATGGAGCCCAGACCAAGGGTGTAGCCATCAGTTGGCAGGCTGAGAACCACATAGTGGAGAGTCTCGGGAGCGAACGCGGGTCGTCCTTAAAGGGATTTACCACGAAGAGTGCCGTGGAAAAGATGATGCATTTTTGCATAGGTCCGAATGATTTTTTCCTAATTTATAACTTTAATTTGATTAGAATGATACATAAAATGCAAAATAAATAAATAAATAAAATAATTTTGGCCATGAACAATAATTTTAAGAGAGGTACATACGTATCACCCGGCCCTTGGTTATTAGCCCGCTACCTGAAGTAGTATGGGGGTGTCCGGTTATGACGGCAACATGACAGAGCACCGGTTATGACAGTAAAAAAATTCAAAATAAAAAAAAAACTGTAGGAGGTGGCTGTGATCACGGTTGGCCATCACTGCATGGAGCGAGGTTGGGGCTCCATGCATCTCCCAACTTGAAAAATAAAATAAATACCGACGATTGTTTTGGCGAATTGATCGGGCCGAAGCGGTCCCATACACCTTGAAATCGTCCTCGGGGGCGGGTCCTGGACCAAAACAACCTCTAAGCCGGCGAGACTGGGGGGGCCACATTCAAAAGTCTAACAGGGTTACAATCATTTATTCGATATGATTGGTTATTAATAAAAAGCTGATGGTCTAATTGTTTTTCTCTCTGGTTTCTCAAAAAAATTATAAAATCTGATTTCATATGTTGCTAGGAAATGTAAACGTTTCCGGGGTTTCAAAAATTAGAGATACAAAAAAATTAGCAATTGATGATAACCTTTTTTTAAGCAATGAGGGATTAACGTGTTTAAAGAACTATGCGAGTTTAATTCAACTTGAAATAGGAAGAATCGGAGAGTAATTCAAGAATATTATTTTTAGTAGTATAGCGATGAAATAAGGTATGATATTTTATAATTTATGTGAGTTACAATAATGAATGTATTTTCATTGATTTTTTAATATAGTTTCTCTACGAAGCGTTACTATAATTTTAACCTTTTGGAATAAGGCGAAGAAATAAGTTATGATATTTTATAATTCTTTGGAGTAACAATACTTAATGTATTTTTATGGATTTTTTAGTGATTTCTCTCATAGCAGCAATACTCTAATATTAATGGAAAATAAGATTTATAGAATACAATTTTAAACTACTAGGGATATCCATGTTTGAAGAATTTATTTAAGTCTAATTCTACTTGAAATATGATGAATCAAAGACTAATTGAAGAATATTATCTTCTGTAGTATGGCGAAGAAATAATGTATGATATTTTAGTATGACGATATTTTAAATAATCAGATGATACCATAAGTATTTTTGACTATGGGAAAAAAATTCTTAAACATAAATCATATTTTGTCCAGAAATAAAAAAGGCATCGAAAAGTGACTTAAGCAAAAATCTGTCCTCGATTTACCCAATCAATATATATATCCTGGAAAGAGGACGAAATTCTCTATCTAATGGTGAAAAAATATTAGTGAAGTTTTAAATTATAAGTGTTCTATTTTGATTTGAATAAAATATAATAAAAATAAATTTAATAGTTGTTCAAATAAATTAATATCGCTAAAATCTCTTTCAAAATATCCTTATTCATATGATGAAATCAGCATGTACTTACCTCTTGAATAAAATAGTAATATATGGGGGCTTTTGAATTTGAAGAGTTTTATTTAATAATTAAAATTAATTGATAAAAAAAAAACTCACAAATTATTTATAAATGAAAATTGTGTTAAAAATTTATTTTGCTGAAAAGTGCAATTTCCTATTGCTAAATCGAAGTTCAATGTTACTATTAATTTTTATATCCGACGATCGGAAACATGATGTGCATCTTTTGTGTGTTTATTTAAAAGCATTTTCAAAACGTTAATGTGTTTCACAACAGATCTTGCATCATGTAGTTGAATATCACATATTGTAGAGAAAGAAAAAAACATTTTTCTCACCATATACTACACCCGTATGCAAACACAACTGATAGCTCGAGGAATCGAAATGATCAGATTGGGAATTCGTTTTCAACCAGTAGAAATTCATTTTTATTCTTTTTATTTAAAAGTGTAGCAAGTGTCTTGCCCTCTTTAATTCATGGTGAATCATACTCGTTGAAGACTAACTAACATAAATTCTTCAGAAGTGAAATTTGTATCCGACTCGTTGATGAATCGAAATAGTTTAATTATTTTATTATCAGATTCAAATGATCGTGTCTAATACACAAAAATGTATCCTTCTTTTTTAAATTACCAGTATATTGAAGGTTCAAATCAGTAAAAACTTGAATAGCTTAGTTTATTTTAGTTGAAGTGACAATTTTTTTAAATATTTTTTATCCTGTCGGTCAATTTTTTACTCATTGTATGATGCAGAAATGTTCATTATTTAAAATGTGTTTTAGTTTATTATGTTGCCACTATTTATTTTCGTGGGCTAAGATTTTACCATACAAATGAAGCAGGGAAATGTTCACGACAATAATGAAATGACATTTACAAATTTTTCTTTTAAAAATTATATGATGTACGAAAGAACTAATTCCATAATTTATTACAAGCTAATAGGAAAAAGAAAAAAAAATTAAGTCGTAAATTCACACATAACGGCGAAAAACTAGGGCCACGTCAATGAAGGTAATAAACATAAATTTTCATGTTCGATTAAAGAACACCCCGGCATGAGCCGAAATAGTGCAGAAGGTAATAAATAGAGGTGAAATCTTACTCGGCATTATTTCTTGAATGAATTCTCTCTATCTATCACTTAATTCCCACTCGTTAATAAGGTATGACCTGTTATTTTTCTTTAGGGATAGAGTATTCAATGGGTTTTCATTTATCCTTAAGTAATGTCTCCCTAAGTAGCATATTTAGAATGGTTATAATCATGAATAGATTAACATACAGCAATGGAAAAAACATTTCGCTAATCACGTTTTTATAAATAAAAGTAATTGTAAGTATTTAAGTTCCTTAAATTTATTTAAAAGTCTGGACCAAGAAAGAAACTAGAGGGACAGGGAATAACTCAGCGTAGTAAAACATGTGCAGGATATAATTGAATAAAGTGAGCTTAACTCGTACGGTCATGATTGTAGAATGGTAGATAAGCGTCGAGCGAGAATGACATTGGAGGCTAAACAAGGGGCACCGATCAGTTGGCGGGCCGAGAACCACATACATCCACATCAAAAGAATCGAAGAATAATAGAAGCATTCATTTGTAGTATGGCGGAGAAAGAAGGAATGCTATTCTATAATTTATGTGAGTTAAAATAATGAATGTATTTTTATTGATTTTATGATATAGTCTCTCAAGGAAGCGGTACTTTAATTTAAACATAAAAAGAGAAGAATTGAAGACCACCAGGGGATTAACGTGTTTGGAGAAATATGCAATTTTACTTGAAATAAGATGAATCGAAGCCTAATTGAAGAATATTATGCTCTTGGAATGTGGGGAATAAATAAGGTATGACATGTTATTATTCTTTAGGGATAGAGTATTCAATGGGTTTTCATTTATCCTTAAGTAATGACTCCCTAAGTAGCATATTTAGAATGGTTATAATCATGAATAGATTAACATACAGCAATGGAAAAAACATTTCGCTCATCACGTTTTTATAAATAAAAGTAATTGTAAGTATTTAAGTTCCTTAAATTTATTTAAAAGTCTGGACCAAGAAAGAAACTAGAGGGACAGGGAATAACTCAGCGTAGTAAAACATGTGCAGGATATAATTGAATAAAGTGAGCTTAACTCGTACGGTCATGATTGTAGAATGGTAGATCAGCGTCGAGCGAGAATGAAATTGGAGGCTAAACAAGGGGCACCGATCAGTTGGTGGGCCGAGAACCACATACATCCACATCAAAAGAATCGAAGAATAATAGAAGCATTCATTTGTAGTATGGCGGAGAAAGAAGGAATGCTATTCTATAATTTATGTGAGTTAAAATAATGAATGTATTTTTATTGATTTTATGATATAGTCTCTCAAGGAAGCGGTACTTTAATTTAAACATAAAAAGAGAAGAATTGAAGACCACCAGGGGATTAACGTGTTTGGAGAAATATGCAATTTTACTTGAAATAAGATGAATCGAAGCCTAATTGAAGAATATTATGCTCTTGGAATGTGGGGAATAAATAAGGTATGACCTGTTATTTTTCTTTAGGGATAGAGTATTCAATGGGTTTTCATTTATCCTTAAGTAATGACTCCCTAAGTAGCATATTTAGAATGGTTATAATCATGAATAGATTAACATACAGCAATGGAAAAAACATTTCGCTCATCACGTTTTTATAAATAAAAGTAATTGTAAGTATTTAAGTTCCTTAAATTTATTTAAAAGTCTGGACCAAGAAAGAAACTAGAGGGACAGGGAATAACTCAGCGTAGTAAAACATGTGCAGGATATAATTGAATAAAGTGAGCTTAACTCGTACGGTCATGATTGTAGAATGGTAGATCAGCGTCGAACGAGAATGAAATTGGAGGCTAAACAAGGGGCACCGATCAGTTGGTGGGCCGAGAACCACATACATCCTCATCAAAAGAATCGAAGAATAATACAAGAATTCATTTGTAGTATGGCGGAGAAAGAAGGTATGCTATTTTATAATTTATGTGAGTTAAAATAATGAATGTATTTTTATTGATTTTATGATGTAGTCTCTCAAGGAAGCGGTACTTTAATTTACACATAAAAAGAGAAGAATTGAAGACCACCAGGGGATTAAAGTGTTTGGAGAAATATGCAATTTTACTTGAAATAAGATGAATCGAAGCCTAATTGAAGAATATTATGCTCTTGGAATGTGGGGAATAAATAAAGTATGACATGTTATTATTCTTTAGGGATAGAGTATTCAATGGGTTTTCATTTATGCTAATGTAATGTCTCCCAGGGGGAGATGACAGGGAATAACTCAGCGTAGTAAAACATGTGCAGGATATAATTAAAGAAAGTGAGCTTAACTCGTACGTTCATAATTGTAGAATGGTAGATCAGCGTCGAGCAAGAACATTAGAGGCTAGACCAAGGGGCACCGACCAGTTGGAGGCCGAGGACGACATACATCCACATCAGAAGAATCGAAGAATAATAGAAGAATTCATTTGTAGTATGGCGGAGAAAGAAGGTATGCTATTTTATAATCTATGTGAGTTAAAATAATAAATATATATTTTCATTAAATTAATAATATAGTCTCTCAAGGAAAGCGGTGCTTTAATTTCAACTTAAAAAGAGAAGAATTGAAGACCAACTGGGGAAATAGGTGTTTGAATAAATATACAATTCTACTTTAAATAAGATGAATCGAAGCCTAATTGAAGAATATTTTGCTCTTGGAATGTGGGGAATAAATAAGGTATGATATGTTATTATTCTTTAGGGATAGAGTATTCAATGGGTTTTCATTTATCCTTAAGTAATGTCTCCCTAAGTAGCATATTTAGAATTGGTATAATCATGAATAGATTAAAATACAGCAATGGAGAAAACATTTCGCTCATCATGTTTTTATAAATAAAAGTAATTGTAAGTATTTAAGTTCCTTAAATTTATTTACAAGTAAGGACCAAGAAAAAAACTAGAGGGACAGGGAATAACTCAGCGTAGTAAAACATGTGCAGGATATAATTGAATAAAGTGAGCTTAACTCGTACGGTCATAATTGTAGAATGGTAGATCAGCGTGGAGCGAGAATGACATTGGAGGCTAAAGAAATTGCACCGATCAGTTGGCGGGCAAAGAACCACATACATCCACATCAAAAGAATCAAGGAATAATAGAAGAATTCATTTGTAGTATGGCGGAGAAATAAGGTATGCTATTTTATAATTTATGTGAGTTAAAATAATGAATATATTTTCATTGAATTAATAATATAGTCTCTCAAGGAAGGCGGTACTTTAATTTCAACTTAAAAAGGGAAGAATTGAAGACCACCTGGGGATTAAGGTGTTTGAAGAAATATACAATTCTACTTGAAATAAGATGAATCGAAGCCTAATTGAAAAATATTTTGCTCTTGGAATGTGGGGAATAAATTAGGTATGACATGTTATTATTCTTTAGGGATAGAGTATTCAATGGGTTTTCATTTATCCTTATGTAATGTCTCCCTAAGTAGCATATTAAGAATGAGTATAATAAGAAATAGATTTACATACAGCGATAGAAAAAGTAATTTGCACATCACGTTCTTATGAATAAAAGTAATGGTAAGTATTTTAGTTCCTTAAATTTATTTACAAGTCAGGACCAAGAAAAAAACTAGAGGGACAGTGAATAACTCAGCGTAGTAAAACATGTGCAGGATATAATTGAAGAAAGTGAGCTTAACTCGTACGGTCATAATTGTAGACTGGTCGAGCAAAATTTCATTCGAGGCTAGACCAAGGGGCACCGATCAGTTGGAAGGCCGAGAACCACATACATCAACATCAGAAGAATCGAAGAATAATAGAAGAATTCATTTGTTGTATGGCGGAGAAATAAGGTATGCTATTTGAAAATTTATGTGAGTTCAAATAATAAATGTATTTTCATTGATTTTATAATACAGTCCTTCAAGGAAGCGGTACTGTTAACATAAGAATGGAAAGAATTGAAGACCACCTGGGGATTAAAGTGTTTGATGAAATATGCGATTCTACTTGAAATAAGATGAATCGAAGTCTAATTGAAGAATATTATGCTCTTGGAATATGGGGAATAAATAAGGTATGACATTTTATTATTCTTTGGGGATAGAGTATTAAATGAGATTTCATTCATCTTATAGTAATGTCTCCCTAAGTAGCATATGTAGAATGGGTATAATAAGGAACAGATTTACATACAGCGATGGAAAAAACTTTTCGCATAGGAGGTGGCTGTGATCACGGTTGGCCATCACTGCATGGAGCGAGGTTGGGGCTCCATGCACCTCCCAACTTGAAAAATGAAATAAATACCGACGATTTTTATGTCGAGTTGATCGGCCCGAAGCGGTAGGATCGTACTGCTTAGCGCTCAACATGTTAAAGGAATGGCGCTATGGATGTATGGAATGGAGCCCAGACCAAGGGTGCAGCCATCAGTTGGCAGGCTGAGAACCACATAGTGGAGAGTCTCGGGAGCGAACGCGGCTCGTCCTTTAGGGATTTACCACGAAGAGTGCCGTGGAAAAGATGATGCATTTTTGCATAGGTCCGAATGATTTTTTCCTAATTTATAACTTTAATATGATTAGAATGATACATAAAATGCAAAATAAATAAATAAATAAAATAATTTTGGCCATGAACAATAATTTTAAGAGAGGTACTTACGTATCACCCGGCCCTTGGTTATTAGCCCGCTACCTGAAGTAGTATGGGGGTGTCCGGTTATGACGGCAACATGACAGAGCACCGGTTATGACAGTAAAAAAATTCAAAATAAAAAAAAAAACTGTAGGAGGTGGCTGTGATCACGGTTGGCCATCACTGCATGGAGCGAGGTTGGGGCTCCATGCATCTCCCAACTTGAAAAATAAAATAAATACCGACGATTGTTTTGGCGAATTGATCGTGCCGAAGCGGTCCCATACACCTTGAAATCGTCCTCGGGGGGCGGGTCCTGGACCAAAACAACCTCTAAGCCGGCGAGACTGGGGGGGCCACATTCAAAAGTCTAACAAGGTTACAATCATTTATTCGATATGGTTGGTTATTAATAAAAAGCTGATGGTCTAATAGTTTTTCTCACTGGTTTCTCAAAAAATTTATAAAATCTGATTTCATATGTTGCTAGGAAATGTAAACGTTTCCGGGGTTTCAAAAATTAGAGATACAAAAAAAATTAGCAATTGATGATAACCTAGAGATAAAGAACTATGCGAGTTTAATTCTACTTGAAATAAGAGAATCGGAGAGTAATTCAAGAATATTATCTTTAGTAGTATAGCGAAGAAATAAGGTATGATATTTTATAATTTATGTGAGTTACAATAATGAATGTACTTTCATTGATTTTTTAATATAGTCTCTCAACGAAGCGTTACTATAATTTTAACCTTTTGGAATAAGGCGAAGAAATAAGTTATGATATTTTATAATTCTTTGGAGTAACAATATTTAATGTATTTTTATGGATTTTTTAGTGATTTCTCTCATAGCAGCAATACTCTAATATTAATGGAAAATGAGATGTATAGAAGACAATTTTAAACTACTAGGGATATCCATGTTTGAAGAATTTATTTAAGTCTAATTCTACTTGAAATATGATGAATCAAAGACTAATTGAAGAATATTATCTTCTGCAGTATGGCGAAGAAATAATGTATGATATTTTAGTATGACGATATTTTAAATAATCAGATGATACCATAAGTATTTTTGACTATGGGAAAAAAATTCTTAAACATAAATCATATTTTGTCCAGAAATAAAAAAGGCATCGAAAAGTGACTTAAGCAAAAATCTGTCCTCGATTTACCCAATCAATATATATATCCTGGAAAGAGGACGAAATTCTCTATCTAATGGTGAAACAATATTAGTGAAGTTTTAAATTATAAGTGTTCTATTTTGATTTGAATAAAATATAATAAAAATAAATTTAATAGTTGTTCAAATAAATTAATATCGCTAAAATCTCTTTCAAAATATCCTTATTCATATGATGAAATCAGCATGTACTTACCTCTTGAATAAAATAGTAATATATGGGGGCTTTTGAATTTGAAGAGTTTTATTTAATAATTAAAATTAATTGATAAAAAAAAAACTCACAAATTATTTATAAATGAAAATTGTGTTAAAAATTTATTTTGCTGAAAAGTGCAATTTCCTATTACTAAATCGAAGTTCAATGTTACTATTAATTTTTATATCCGACGATCGGAAACATGATGTGCATCTTTTGTGTGTTTATTTAAAAGCATTTTCAAAACGTTAATGTGTTTCACAACAGATCTTGCATCATGTAGTTGAATATCACATATTGTAGAGAAAGAAAAAAACATTTTTCTCACCATATACTACACCCGTATGCAAACACAACTGATAGCTCGAGGAATCGAAATGATCAGATTGGGAATTCGTTTTCAACTAGTAGAAATTCATTTTTATTCTTTTTATTTAAAAGTGTAGCAAGTGTCTTGCCCTCTTTAATTCATGGTGAATCATGCTCGTTAAGACTAACTAACATAAATTCTGCAGAAGTGAAATTAGTATCCGACTCGTTGATGAATCGAAATAGTTTAATTATTTTATTATCAGATTCAAATGATCGTGTCAAATACACAAAAATGTATCCTTCTTTTTTAAATTACCAGTATATTGAAGGTTCAAATCAGCAAAAACTTGAATAGCTTAGTTTATGTTAGTTGAAGAGACAATTTTTTTTAAATATTTTTTATCCTGTCGGTCAATTTTTCACTCATTGTATGATGCAGAAATGTTCATTATTTAAAAAGTGTTTTAGTTTATTATGTTGCCCTACAATATTCATTTTCGTGGGCTTAGATTTGACCATAAAAATGAAGCAGGGAAATGTTCACGACAATAATGGCCGAAATAGTGCAGAAGGTAATAAATAGAGGTGAAATCTTACTCGGCATTATTTCTTGAATGAATTCTCTCTTTCTATCACTTAATTCCCACTCGTTGGTGTACGAGTCGATGGTTCATCCGTCCACGCCTATGGCGTCATACCCCAGTAACAATTTTTGTTAGTTTGTTTGTTTTAACGTCACTTTATGTCACCAAGGCTAATCGGACGATGCTACAGTGGGAGTCCTAAATTTTGCATATCCAGGTATAATTAGGATAGGGATCTTTAACGAGTACCTGACATTGTACGGGCTCGGGACCTCCATTTTACGTTCCATATGAGGGATGGCATAGCTAAGGATTTTTTACTCCCAATAAAAATTCCTAGGGACACCGCTGGAATCGAACCCGCGACGTTTTGTATTGTAGGTTTCTATGTTAACCACCAAAGGTGCCCCCAGTAACAATTTTTTATTGTTTTATCATTTACACCAAATGATCAATCAAATGATGATTTACATCAAATGCAATCATGTTATGTTCATTCTTCTTCCGTTGTATTACAATCAGGGTAGTAAATTTTCGTCAAATAAATGAGTAATTTAAACCAATATATATATTCTGTAAGAAAAATCGTTATTGGTGTCAACCCACGACAATGAAGAATAAGATAAAAAACCATCAGATTCAATTAGAACATACAATTATGTTATAATTTTTATTTCATCAGTCAGATATCTGCTCACAGAAAATTTTTACATAAAAAAAATAGACCACAATGCCGGGTTTTTCTTTGAATATTTAGTAACAAGAAGCTACCCATAGTTTGAGAATCACTCATGAATCTTACAGCTAGTGGATTTAAACATTTTTCCACATTTATATGCTTACATCTGCTGTCTCTATACGTTATAGAGTATTTGTATTGCAAAACTTGAACGTTTTCAGAACTTTTCGATTCATTATCGTTTATTTCTTTTTTTATTGATTGCTTGTTTATTAATGCAAGTTGCTTTTAGTAAATATATCGTGAAGGTGAATCGATAGTTGTATTTATTTACGGCTCATTGTGAATTAAAACTTAATTTTTAAATGTTTGTTTCTAATGCCTTTCCGGAAACCGAGAAAGGTTATTGTTCTTCTAAAACCATCTTATATTTCTTTTAGAAATCTATTATGGAATTAAAGTTTGTAACATTTAACTTACAAACTTTACCATATACATTATTTTACAGGTTTATGTTTGTTGACTTTTTTCATATTTACCCATTCCTGATTTTTAGGTATTTGAGATGGTATAATGAGAAACAGTCGGGCTATAGTGAGAAAATAGCGAGACTAAGGACAAATCACGGGAACACAAAGAAGTTCCTTGGCTTAATGAAAATAGAAGCCAGCGGAATATGTGAGCTCTGTAACTGTCTAGAGGACTCACGTCATATAGTGTTCAGGTGTAAGAAATATGACAAGATCAGATTAGAATTAAATTTCAATCTTAATGCTGAAGAAGAAGTCTTATATTTCAAGGAATTAGACAAAGATAAGGTAGCAAAATTATGTGAGGTGGATCAAATAAAAGGAAAGCTATAAATGAAAAAATAAATAAAGATTATAGGTAAATTTAACTATACCTAAAAAGTGACATCTGGTTATATAGGATTTGAAAACAAATCTTGAAAACAATAAATAAAAAAAAAAATGAGAAACATTTAATTTCTCCATGTGAACAAACTAAAAAGTACTTTATAGAAAAAACTATTTTTTTCCTTTGTCTTTTAAGCTCCCTCAGAAAATTTATAAGATGAAAAAAAAACCTATCTGATATTAAAGAATACATTATTCTCAATTAATATAACAAGTTAAATTGAAATTGTGTTTGAGCCGTTTTTTGAGATAATATAAAAAAAAAAAAAAAAACCTAAAAACTAGGAAAATTTATGAAATGAAGTGCCCCATCCGTTTGATAAATTTTGATGAAATTTTTCCTGTCACATCACGAGCTTGTACATAGATCAAATACCCAATTTCAACTTCATATGGTTTATAGTTTTTGAGCTAGTCAGTTCACACACAGAGATCATTTGTGAAGACTTGGCTATTCGGGGGGGGCTCAGGGGAGCTCAAAACGTGTATTTCGGTTGAACACCGGAAGTCGACATTTTTTACGACCGCAATACTTTCCCATACTATTTTTTACATATATAGGTAAGTGAAAGCAATAAAAGGATAACAGATAATAAATTAATATAGTAGAAAAAAAAATTGAGGGTTTGAATGTGTTGAATGAATATACCAAATACGGTTATACAAAAAGGTACGCGAAATAACTATGTAGCGACCTAATTGTTAAAATAATCCAGTACATCATAAAATATCACTTTCAAATTATCTCTATTGTTCCAGTTCAGAGTAATATGGCAACGGTCATAAATTATAAGTTGAGAGGGCAACGCTTGTTCCGAAGTTATAACGAGGCAAGTTTGATACCAGGTATTTAATTCGATTCCGATATTAAATTTTAAACTATCTATAAAAAGAAACTGATATTTTAAAACACCTTATTAAATTTCAGGAAATTATATACATGATAGAGAATTTAAGCGTTTTAATTATTTGTTAGGTTCCAATATTTTCCAATGCGTCGTCAAATGGTTCTGATCTATTAAATTCTGAGTTTAAATCATGTATCAATTCAATAATTACTACGATGAATTAATGAATAATTTTATTGCCGGAACTTTCGTGCTGCAAGCACTCAATAATTATATAAAAAGGAGTTTTAAACTATTACAATGTGTATTATTCTAAGGTTATTTACCTTAAGAGATTAGTTGGCGTTGGAGGATATATGAAAGGTGTTCCGATCAAGTAGGAACTTTAGAATATTAACGATTCTTCATCAAATATCATACCGGGGTCACCTGTGGTATTGTGGATAGCATGGCAACCTACAATACTAAAGGTCGCAGGTTCACGCCCAGCGGTGGCTCTAGGATTTTTTTATGGGAGTAAAGAAGCCTTAGCCATGCTGTCCCTTGGATAAGACGTAAAATGGAGGTCCCGAGCATGAACGATGTCAGGTACTCGTTAAAGATCCCTATCCTAATTATATCTGGATAGGCAAAATTTAGGACTCCCACTGCAGCATCGTCCGATTAGCCTTGGTGGCATAAAGTGACGTTAAACAAACGAAAAAATATCATACCATAAAGCCCATATAAATGTATAGTCTACAGGTCTACCCCACCCTCTTGGAAAATGTCCATCTAATATAATCCAGAAAGGCTGTTCATCACATACAAACAGCAGCTTAATTACGTAATGTACGTGCATATTGACGACTAAGTTGAAGTAGTAGTTGATATTTTTTGTAATACTGTTCTCAGTTTGCATCAACGACATTTTGATCCGTAAATCCCGAGAAGTAGGATACCCGGAATTTCGACTGGATAAATAAGAAAGTAAAATGGTGAACCCACATCTGACTTAAAAGAAAAGAACAAACAATTTGTATTATTACTTTATCTGGGTTGACAGACGCTCTTGATTATCAATAAATAACAATTGGCAAAAAGGATTTTCACTTTCATGTCTTAAAAAAAAAAAAAAAAAAAAAAAAAATGAATAAAAACTAAGGAACTTACAAAGTACTAATTAGACCATTATGGACATAGGGGGTAGAACTGTGGGGCACATCAAAGCCCTCAAACATCAAAAGAATTCAGTCCTTTCAGACAGAAGTGTGAAATTGATAATTTTTTTGTTTTCGAAAGAAATCATTTAATAATTACCCTATTACATTCAATTTTTACTTTTTAATTTAAAAATCGTGCTTGATTTATGTATACAAATTTAAATCGATCTTTTATCTTTTTTTTTTTTAAATAAATAATAATAAATATAATAAAAATAATAATAATAATAATAATAAAAATAATGATCACTCACTGATTTATAGGGTATTACATAAATGAAAAGTGATCGGATTGGGATTAATAAATAGAGTAGAAGTAAGAGTAGAAAGGACTACTTGAATCTTAATAATAAAAAAAAAATAATCGAGCGTAGTCCTCGGCTCCAAGGGTAGAAGCCTAATTATCGGTGATGGAAATTGGATGAGGCGAAAAATAGGGGGGTAGGTGCGGGAATAATATTAAAAATCGGTGCAACCGCTCTTACCCACCCCCTTAACCCTATTTTCGGGCTACAGATATCATACCTCGAAAGCATACAAATTGAACGAGAGCGGAGTGTTAGGCAGTCTAAAAATTGCTAATTAAATCGAAAGAGTAGAAAGGACTGATTGAATCTTAATAATTAAAAAAAAAAAAAAAAAATCGAGCGTAGTCCTCGGCTCCAAGGGTAGAAGCTAATTATCGGTGATGGAAATTGGATGAGGCCATAAATAGGGGGTAGGTGCAGAAAAAAAAATCACCTTTAGGGAAATTAGTATATTTAGGCAATTATTTCATATTCATATTCAAGTCATCATCTTTCTATTTCGTACTACTTGTCGTTTTATATATTTGGACCTGGTGTATTAAGGATTTTATAGAAGTCTTTCACCGAAGAATGTTAACATACAGCTACTAGTTGATACCAGAGTATCCGAAAAAATTCTTGTTTTGAAATTAAACTCTTCTAACCTCTCCGATCCAGTCCGATTTTTTGAGAACTTCGGAAGTTCTTCTGTTTCTAAAAGTTGATGAAAATATTCTTCACCTACTACTGCGCACTGAAAATATACGGAGAATATTTTAAAAAATTATATTTCTTTTTTAAAATTTTTGTCATTAAAAAATTATTATTATTTTTAATATCAAAATAGTTAAACGTAAATAATGACCAGTATATGATTGTTTCACTTATGGTAAAAAATAAAAATCACTCTTTATGAAAATTATCAAATGAATTTTAAAAACTTTTTTGTCAGATTTGATTTTAATTTTATATTACTCTGGTCTAAATTATTGATGGTAATAATAAACGAACTTTACTATAGTATAGTTCAGTAGAGAATGAACTATATGCTGAGTGAATGTTGAAAAAAGAAAAAGCGATTCGTTTACTTTCTTCCTTTTTATCTGCTACTTTACCTAAGTAATCCACCGATCCACTTTCACTCTTCTGTTCAATCTAGGTTTTAACTAGATCAGCACCTCTACTGCAACAACCACATATCTTAGATCACTGGGAAATCCATATCTATCCTAAAACAACTTAAAAGATTCCGTGACTCTGTTCCTCTACAACACCCGACAGCTCCTAGTATCCTCCCTTCTACCTCCTCTTTTTGGTTACTACTGGTGTACGGACGGCTAACCACTGGGATAGACATTTGACCGAAAGGGCTATGAATTGTTTCATAAGATTTCACGTTACGGTATCTTCTTAAGATTTTTCCTTTTCCATGTCCTTAAATTCAATAAACTCGCTACATTCTCGAGCTTCTTACGCCACAAACAAATGCAAGTTCCCAACCTAATGATTTATATATGCTGTCTTATAAAATTACAGCCTTCAGTAAATACTTCGTCATCCTTCGTACCTCCATCCTAAATGCAATACCTATTCCTATTCGTCAATCCCCAACCCTTCTTTCCTTCAAGCAAAGATTATTCATTCATTCATCCTTCAAGATGTCTTGGGGCAGTGACAGGAAAAGCATGTTAACTCTGTACCGAGCCTACATAAGATCTAAACTCGACTTCGGCTCCATGGCTTATGGGTCTGCATCCCCTAGAACACTGAAGAGGTTGGATACCATACAACACAGTGGATTAAGGTTAAGCATAGGAGCCTTCCGATCCAGCCCTACTTTGAGCATATGCTGCGAACCGCCACTCGAATTCCGAAGAACAATAATAACACTTTCATATTACGTTTCCATAATATCCTCACAACACCCGCTAAACAACCTAATTTTAAAATATATCACCACCACCAACGAATCAAACAGTAACGCAATAAGAAAATCCTATCCCAGAAGAGTCTCTTCCTCCCTCACATAATTGAACATAAGAATTCCCGAAATATTACCTAAAACCATATCAACCAAGGAGCCATGGACCATATCACAGCTAAATATTGACTTATCTTTAGTGAAAAATATTAAAAATCTCACGTAGTATTTAAAACAGAGTTTCAAAAAATAAAAAATGAGCTTATTGATTCTATACACGTTTACACTGACGGTTCGAAGAATGATAACAGAGTAGGAGCTGTCTTAACCTATGAACATCAAACGAATTTCTTCTCGTTAAATTCAGATTGCAGTTCATATTGTATTCACAGCAGAACTTTTATCAATCTATAAGGCTCTATCAATAATTATTCCCATTAACAATAAAATCGTAATTTTTTCCGATTCCCTCTCCGCTCTAATAACTCTAAACAACCTGTATTCCACACAACCACTTGTAGTGCATATCTTCGAGAAGATAGACAGCCTGAAGAGCATGGATACCAACACAGTGTTCTACTGGATACCTGGTCATACCGGTATTGAAGGCAATGAGGAGGCAGATAGAACAGCTACGAAAGGGATCACAGAAAGTCCTATGCGAAAGTCCCCGTATTGGATTTACGTCCCAAAATAAAGCACGCTGTTTGGATATCTTGGCAATCATTATGGGAAGCTCAAACCGAAAACAAGTTAAGGGTCCTAAAGAGAAGTGTTCAGCCATGGTGCACCTCATTTTCTAGAAAGGGAAGAGAAAAAGTGGAAGTGGGAATATGACATGCAAGATTCAGCCACGGATATTTAATGAAAGGAGAGCCCCTCATTAGTATCATGTGTTGGATAAATGCTTCATTTATCAAGAAAAAAGAGAGGAACATAAACTGACACAAATGTTTGAACTTCTATGAAACGATCCTTGTGTCACATCAAATGTACTTGAATTTTTAAGGGCAACAAAAATTATTAATCTTATTAAAAAATAATATAAAAATATTAATATCTTCTTATAATAATATCAATAATATTTTCTAAAAAATAAATAAATTTCTTCTAAAAAATAGATAAATTGAAGGGGTCGGGGCAAAATAGTGCCAAGCAACATTTTTAACAAACATAAACTGTAGCTGCAGTCTGCTGTATATATTATGTAGGACTATATGTCTATGATGGAAATGCCACCTAAATATGTTTATAGAGACTCTATATAGTCATATTTAGGTGGCATTGCCTTCATAGATACATAGTCCTACGTAATATACAGCAGACTGCAGCTACAGTTTATGTTTGTTAAAATGTTGCTTGGCACTATTTTGCCCCGACCCCTTCAATTATGATAATTTAAACCGAACCAGCATTAATCAATCATATTATAAAGTAAAGTGTACAATGTGCGTGCCGATAAGGCTAAAAAAAGACTCAACGTATGATCAAGAAAGTTATGTCAGCGTATAGCCATATAACCCCTAACGGAGAAGGTTTCCGTTTTTCTCTTAAGGGTGTAAAATTGAAGGAAATGAAATGGAATTTTAAGCATCTCGCACCATTTAATTAGCCTATCTGAGAATGACGTAGAAGTTTATGAATGAAAAAATTATTTCGAGCTTCAGACTACCAGAAAGCGCTACGGTGCGTTTCACTCAATTTTTATTGTTCATTAATTCAGTTTGTAAAGATTATATATCTTTTCAGCTGTTCTTTTTAAATTACTAAAAACGAAATTGTCAAAAAAGTATCTCAGGAGTTGGACGATAATGAACTTAATTATCGACTAGTCCTAAAAAAAAGAAAAAAAAAAAAGATTATCACTCCACCTACTTCATAATCCAACCACCGCACTAGTGCAATTAGTTTGAATTACAATAATATCATATGAAATTTGATATTTTATTATGAATAGTATAATTTTTTTTAATGAATGAATATTATAATTATATTATAATGTTTATTATTAAGATTCTTCAAATAAATCTATCTCAAAACTGTAACTTTGAAATTATTCTGAGAGGACACCAGTCCCTCAGTAAAATTATTTGTTCATTTCAGCCATTCATGCTACACAAGGCTATTCCGACATTTTAATATACTGTCACACAATAATGCAAAAACTTTCACCAAAGACTAGCTTTGAGCATGATCCCTTCAGCGCAGACACACACACCCGTATATCCCACCACGGCGACTTTGAGGCTGTGGCCTAGATTTAAATGGATAACTCTGAAAATCACACATTTCCTTATTGCGTGTTTGTAGATGCTAATCATCAAACAACCGAAATCATTTGTATTTATATCTACTAACAGTTTAATCCCGTAATTTTTTAAAATGCCTATGACAGGAAAAATAATATACGATCATTTCACTAATCCAACTATATACGTTGATTCAGCTGCTGGCCACCTTAACAACCCCTACTAATCCTCCTGCGCCTCTGGAAGAAGAATAATGGAAAATAAACACAGAGGGCTCTGCCTCCTAAATCTTTTTTGAGCGGAATAATTTCCTGTTTATAAAGTAAATGCTCCAGTAGAAAAGATAAATCACTTTAATACCCGGGCGAGATAACACCTCCATCCACCCTACCACTCTTCTGCCCACTGGATAATTAAAGTGACACTTGGTATTTTTCAACTTAAGAGTGAGAGGTAGATGCCAGTTTATGGAGTACAAGTTCATTATTTTTATTAAAAAAAAAAAAAAAATCATTAATTGATGTAAGTTAATGGGTTGATTCAATAGCAAATCATTGTATTTCAACTTTGTTGAACGGTCCTGAAGAATTATGAGTTCAGAATTAACGCATTTCGTATTTGGATGATGATGCAGTCACTGATTTTCCATAAAATTGTTGTTTATCACACAGTTCATATAACGCTTTTAAATTCCTTGGTCCTCACTCTCCAAGAAGAGGTATTTTCTAAAGTTTAGTAATTTCATTGAAGGCCTTGGCACACGCTTAATTATACAAAGAAAAAACTTCCTTTAAGTCAAACGATACTTCCAGCAACTTTGACGGTTCCATTTTCGACAAATTCTCCTCCGTCCTTTCACGAGTCAAAACTTTCTCACAATTTCTTTTTTCTCAACAGGAGTAACCCTCAAGTTTCGGAGCTCACGAGAACTAATATTAAACTAAAATGATTGATTATAAAATATGGAGGCAACAGAGCATTTCGAAAGAAGGGTGTTTAAGTGTTGCGTGTTCCAAAATTAATAATACTTATTTATTCCAAAGTTCACAAGGGAAAAATATCATACTCCTTTCACAAAAAAACAAAAACAAAACAAAAACAAACTAAAACAGTATTCGGCCAATTATTATCTAAGTTATAGATTTTTCAATTTCGTTCACATATACAAGGAGTTTACCTCATGTATAAAAAATCTGGTGCGTGCCCGCAAAACACAATTTTCATTTATCAACTTACTTAGATTAGAAATTGATGTGTTTTGTTAATTGCCGCTTCTCAAAGTCACACATTTTTCCGAATTCATTTTTTTCTTTTTTATTTGCTCTATAAAAAACACTAATTTTTTTATTATTCAATAAAAGTTTTTACTTGCGATAATTCTGCAATGCAAGCATAATACTCCAAGTCGTCGGATTTTATAATTTTCTATTTAGGTGTTGAAAACTTCATATAGTTAAACGGTCGATTTCGTAAAAATCAATGTAAAGCGAGATCATAACGACGTTTGTAACAATAAAGAATATACCCAGAGATTGACTAAGTTATGCAATTTTAATATGGACTTTTGTAATTTGAACTTTGAATTAAATTGAACTTGTGTAACCAAGTTTAAATAGTTAATCATTATTATTCACACCTAGAGTTTGGACATTATTAGAATAAATAAATCATTATTAACATA
The DNA here is from genome assembly GCA_911387785.2 of Aelia acuminata. Classification (NCBI taxonomy): domain Eukaryota; kingdom Metazoa; phylum Arthropoda; class Insecta; order Hemiptera; family Pentatomidae; genus Aelia; species Aelia acuminata. The sequence goes on along the minus strand of OU426978.1, from coordinate 203,186,154 downwards.
TAGGAGAAGAATGAATAATAATGAGCGATGTGAGGCTGATATAGGAATAGGAAAGATTGAATTTGATCAGAAGTTACAGCATACTTAAGCGCAAAACTTTTCCAAGTCTTGGCATAAGGAAGACTTACGCTGCTGGAAATGGCTCCATTGAACAACATCCCACATCCCACTCCACTCAACTTGAATGTGATTCTGTTTGAATAATATTCCATACTTTACAAAATCTAATTCAAGTACTTAGGAATAGACGTTGTTAAAATAATTGGATAATCTAGTTTTGTAATAAGCTAATAAAACGGTTTAGGAGATACTTATTATCCATTGCATTAATATTGCAAAATTTTTGGAATTTAAAATTATGTACCTATATAACGTAACACTTATGTGGGTTTAAATAATTTTTACCAACGAAAAATTATAGCTATATATTCTTCAAAAAGTAACGACTTGGAACGATACATTAATACATAACTAATCATATGATTCGATCTTCAGAGCAAGAAGAACTCTCCAGTCCATCTCTATTGTATTTATTCCAAATCAGAACATTCTAGAAGGCTCCCGAAAAGCATAGACGATTCCCCAACAATCAAAAATAGGTACTAGAACAGTTGGTAACTGTTCCGATAAAAATTCTGGAGCTCTTTTCAATCATATGGTTTGTTGTTCACGTTACAAAATCCCCTCCTTACCTACGTTTCTCTTGGATGTCTTTATTTCCACACTTCAGCTGGCCCGTTCTTCTCCACCGTAATTCCCAGCATATGGCGCTAAGCGATTATAAAGGACGATCATGGGCTTTCCTTTGGACTCAGTAAATGACATCGTTGATCAGATTCTTTATTAAGTAGGGTCCCTCCCAGTTATTCTACAACTTTGGGCAGAATCCCCGCTTTCTTGCTGGGTGGTACAGCCAGGCGAGTTCTCCTTCTCCTTATCCACACTGATTTGCACTGCTTCCCATTGGTCTCCTCATCCGGTGTTCTGCGAGATGTCTCTTATCGATATCGATTCTTCATATCGAGACATCTTCTCTAGGCAGGGACTGATCTCCGCCTTCAAACATCCTGTCCCGGTTCTAGGATATTCGCTGGTTCCTCGTAGTCGCCTGCCGATCCACCGAGGAATAGTCTCTGAATTCCTAACCTTGCTACTTTTCCTAACTATAGATAGGTTGTCACGCCTCACAGTAAGTTCGACTTACTGGACTCCAGTCCATTTCTTCTTATATTTAGTCTTAATTCGAACATAGAAGGTTCCCGATTGGCGTAAAGCTTCTCGAACAATCAGGAACAAGTACTAGAACTGTTGGTACCTAAAAGTCAAGAACTCTTTTCCATCATATGTTCTGTGTTTCACGTTACAACACTTTCAAGATGTTTTAGTACTATATGATCTTCATATATAGCAATCTGCTTACAAATTTCTTTAGACAATATAAATTGACAAGATTACTTTTTTTTATATCTATATAATCATGCACAAAAATTAAAAATGTATATTTAAATTTTAATATGGTTCTGATATTTCATGTTTACGTAAATAATAAAAGAAAAACTTGTTTGAATATTTCTATAAACTAATCTTTTATGATCGTGTTAATGATATGAAATTGTTAAATGAAGATTCATATATTGATAAATAACATGATTTTGCCTTTTGGCCATAAAAGGATCAAAGTAGATGTCATTAAAATTGTGTTTGTTCAACTCCCTTTTACTTTGACGGGACTCGAAAAGAAACTGTGTTTGCGTTTGACTTCAAACGTCTTATCTTCTTCCTTTACCTTCAAAGTCTCCTGCTTCAAAGATTAAATCTTAGGAAAATTGAATTTCCTTTAGAAATAGAAGATACTTATTTGTATTGATTTTTTTTTTTGTTTCATTATCTTTTGAATTTTGTGTGCTCTTTTTTTTTTTTCAAAAATGATCTCATTGTTTTATTCTTATTTCGATATCTTACAAATATGTAAACGGTATAATTGACAGTATAATGATGATCCTAAGTTTAAAATCATACATTTAAATCTCTCAAATATTTGATCTAATTTAGATGGAACATGCTCAGACTAACTTTGACTTAGATCAAGTCTGGGACTACATAAGTCTTGATGTTTTTAAATATTTGTCTTTACCTCTGATTCATAAAATCAGCATGAGTACCAGACGTGTTGGAATGCTTACGTATTATCTTAAAAATTCTTTTTTTTACTTTCACTTACCTATATATGAAATATATAGTAAGTGGAAGTATTGCGATCGTGAAAAAATTCGACTTCAAGTTTTCAACGGAAATAAACGTTTTGGGGTCCCCTGAGTCGAAATGACCAAGTCCCGTGAAATGGTCTGTGTGTGTGTGTGTGTGTGTGTGTGTGTGTGTGTGTGTGTGTGTGTGTGTGTGTGTGTGTGTGTGTGTGTGTGTGTGTGTGAACAGACTAGCTCAAAAATTATAAACCGTGCGATCCTGAAATTCGGTATTTAGTGTAGGTATAAGCCCGCGATGTGACAGCATAAATTTCATCAAAATTACTTAAAGGGAGGGGGTACTTTACTTAATAACTTTTTAGGTTTTTTTCGATTTTCTCAAAAACGGCTCTAACGATTTTGATTAAACTGAGTATTTCATCTATTTTTATGGCCGAAATATGACTGTAAAAATTTCATCAAAATTGATTAACCGGAGGGGGGACTTTGCTTAATAAATTTTGTAACATTTTCACGTGTTTTTTTGATTTTCTCAAAAACGGCTCTAACGATTTTGATTAAACTTAGTATTTGATCTATTTATATGCCCGAGATATGTCTGTAAAAATTTCATCAAAATTGATCAACCGCAGGGGGTACTTTACTTAATAAATTTTGTATCATTTTTACGTGCTTTTTTTATTTACTCAAAAACGGCTTTCACGATTGTGACCAAACTGGGTATTTGATGTATGTATATGCCAAATATGTGATAGCCAACATTTCATCAAAATTGATCAACCGAAGGGGGGACTTTACTTAATAAATTGTGTATCATTTTCACGGGGTTTTTTATTTACTCAAAAACGGCTTTAACGATTAATAAATAAATAATAATAATAAAAATAAGATATGAATGTAGAAAAACGTGTGACTTTGGGAAATGATATTTAACAAAACACGTCAATTTCTTATCTAAGTAAGTTGGTAAGTGAAAGTTGTGTGTTGCACGCACCAGATTTTTTTTTTTGTCACCTTCTGAGCCTTTACAAATATGCGGAATTTCCAAAGGCCAGGGGCATGGATGGGAGGATTAATTTCGAATATTAAAAAAAAAAACTGGTATTTGAACTCACTAACTCCTAGTTATCTAGGCCTATTCCAATCATCCAGACAGCTAGCTTACTTCGCTCACGATAATTTCTAATCATGACACATATATATATTAGATCTTTTCCCCCAAACCTCGCCTTCTCAGCTGTCTGATTTTTGTTTGGGATCTGGGATGCAGGGTGGGGATCATTATCATTTCTGAGTTGTAAAAAAACTCGGCACTGGGGAATTGAACTCGCTAACTTCAGGATGTGTGATTGTCAGGAACGACGAATATACCAATTGGTTTGCAAGCTCAGCTACCTATCCTATATCCTTTATGGAACTTTAATCAATGTCCTGTAAAGCGCTGATAAAGCAGGCTCTCGGGGGAAAAAATCTCGCAGGTTCACCCTCGTTGGCGTATAAAAACCAATTTTTTCAATTTTTTTTACACCACAAGAGCTTGTAATACGGCAAATATTTATTAATCTATACCACCCCATAGCCTGCGGTCTACCTTTAAAGTGCGGCCTTTTAAGAATTTAACATTTTCTCATACTCACGTAGTAAAGCCTATTTAATAAAATAAAAGCCCGAAATACTTGCCTACCGTTAGTTAAACTTTAATAAAGAGATTGGAATCGCTATTTAGAATATTTAAGCAAGAAAAATAGCTTTTAAAATTTTTTAACCATTTAATATACAGTTTTTGAAAATTATGGGCCATTGAATAGACCAAGCCCAAATCTACTTTAATAATAGAAATTTGAAATGTTTGGTGGGAGTTAAGGGAGAATGGAATAAATATAATTTTCATATGGTCCCCCTCACACTATGGAATTACGGAAACTATAAATAGCTGATCAAGCGGGGAAAGTCTAGCAAGAATTGACAAAATTCGTTTGATGAAGAATGATGGAAGGACTCTGCCAAATTGGCCCCAATGGGATTGGTTATGGAGGTAAGGGCAGTCTGCCGCTGCACCATGGAGAGCATGGTTGAAGCAATGTAAGGTTTGGGCTACCCCCTCCAGGCTGCCTGAGCTCTCGCAAGCAAAACAAATGTCTGTAAGAAGACCACACTGCGCACAGTGGTTGAAAATCGCCTATTTTCGGAAAAAAACCTTGTCAAACCTGATCTGTAAGCCGCAAAAAAATTATGTTGATATTATCATAACTACGATTGAATTTCCCATAAAATGTATAGGTTGGAGCCCCGCATAACCGGCTATTCGGATTAACCGGTGGTGTTAGGAAAATAGAAAAACAAATCATACATCAATTTTAGACTCGAGATCGGCCAGTTTAAGCACTTTTGCTATTTCGTGCTATTAATATACTTGATAGTACTTGCGGTATCATTTTATTTCATGAAAACATTCAAGTTAGGTAAAACAAAACCTATTCTCCTCTTCTTTTGAAATTCTCCTCACTCAAAATGATTCTAAAATCACAATTAATCCTTCATCTTACCGTTCTAACACACTCTATCTATAACGGGGAAAGTATTTGAAAAACTTTTCTTGAACCGAAGCCTTGACTTGAAAACAGTGAAGTGATACCGAGTCAGTTTGGTTCTGTGCAAGCCACTCTTCATTTTTTAAATAATTTTATTTTTATTTCTATGAGCTTCCTGCCACTGTCTGTTAAAGCAAGACAAGAAAGTTTTCATGAGAAATCAGTTTATTTTTTACCAAGTTATCCGAGGTCATGTTAATAAACTTATTATTAATTATTTCCAATTCATTCTGCAATCACGGTGAAAAAGTTGATTTATCATCGACCTAATAACGATTCAGACTGACTTGATAAATGATGCTACAGACCTGGTAAGTAAGGCATGATGTTTTACTTAACGATTAGTAATAACCTAATTCGAAGCACAAGCTCCATAGCGAATAAACTGCACGAAATAGCATAGGTATTACAATAAAAAAAATCCCACATGTACAGACGCAGGTGGACGCAGCTAGAATATTTTTTAATATTTCCTTGAATGTATCTTCTTCTTAAGAAAATGGATTTTAAAACTGCGCTCGGCTGCGCTTGAAAAATATGGATTACTAAAAATATTTTTTTTCTAATTTTCATAGCATTTATTCGGGATTTTATTTCTGGGTTAAAACATGGACCAAATAGCATCATTTTTATGCTAGTATAATATGGGAGATCGCTTTTCATGATTATAAAGGATAATTGCCCTAAGAAACAAAACTGCGAGCTGTAAAAATTATTAGTGTTATAAATTTTCCGTTGAAAAATAAACGTTTTCAATGATCGATTTTCAAAGGGTCCTAACAAGTTTAACAATCAGAATATCTCCGAATAAATTTATGGAATGTGTCAGATAACTATTCTATTAATTAATGATGAAAAGAAAAAGAATATTCCAATACCTTCAAAAAATAGGTTTTTTCCGCCTTTCAAACACTGTGCTGCGCGGCAAAAGGCCACATTAGGCCTAATGCGCCAAACGAAAAAAAAAACGTTCTAGCTATAGATATTCATCTACTTTGCTAGATAGATATTTCTATACTTATAGGTAGCCAATATTGGTATATATGTTCTCATAAAGATATGAAATAAATGCATTTCATTAGTTTTGTTATTTCAGTCAAAATAAAAATAATAATGAGTTTTTTCGACATATATTTATATAGGTATATATTTTTACAAATATATTTATTAATTAAATGGGAATAATAAGTTCTAGCTGTAAGAAAAAATAATAGAAAAAAATCATGAAGGTTGGAGTTACCCTATTTACTGGAATTACCTTAATTCCATGTTTTTGAACACCTCGTATTGTTCAGCACAGCCCCGTAATCTACCCCGGGGAATTTGATTAGGCGGATGTCTGCCCTACAGTAAATTCTTCTTTCCACGGGCACTGCTCACCTGAGCATCCTGTACAGTAGTATACTCTTCGTGGATTATGTTTAAACAAAAAACACAAAATAAATAGTTAATATTAAAAAAAAAAAAAGTATGTGTATTGACAATTGTAAAATATCGGATATCAAAAAATATTATCTAAACTGACCACTTAATTCTTCATCATTAATCGATGATGTGTTTAAAAAAATACAGGCAACCTAAAAAAAAAGAAATGTATTTTTTTTCTTATATTTTTAAAACAAAAAAATATTTCCTCCATAGGTTATTTAGGTTCCTCCATATATTATTTACTCGTATTTATTAATTATTTCTAAAGATCTTTCTTTTGTCCGTACGCCATAACTTCCTTAATACTTCATCAAATTTCATTTGATGAGAATGAGGCATCATTTTAAAGCTTTCCTTAACCGCTTTCCTTAACCGGAAAAATATAAAACCACTCACTTTGATTTATAAGCGTAAAACCGCGGTTCTTGAAAATCAAAATGGCCATTGAAGTTTCTAAATGGTCTCAATCTTTTCAGGTTTCTATGGAGAACATTTTTGGTTATATACATTTTTTCGAATGTCGCTGTCCTTTGCGAGTTACAGGCAAAAACATGCGATTTCAGTAAATAAAATCAGCGCACTCGCGAACGGTTAGAGTGTGAATTCTTCGCAAGGGTCAGCTAGTATCTCAAAAAGTAATTATTAAGAAAAAAAACGGAAGACTAAGAGGTTATGGGTCTGGTCGAGTTCAACGAATAGATAATCCCTGTATTTAATTTAATTTAGCACTAATATGCAAGAATCACATATTTGATTTTTGCCAACGTTTCGACCCAAATTTTAGGTCCTCATAAAGAAGCACGCAAACAAAATATTTAAATGCATAAAAATCAGAAATGGGATATTTTTAACAGATTGCTTGGTATTTTAAAGAAGCAATTTCAAGAAAAATCGGGTTTCCCTCTTAAAACCCCTAATACCAATAGCTGTTAAATGATAAAATATTGCCGCTATTAAAATAGTGTTCGAGCGCCTTTTTTCAGCAGTGTACAGAGCAGATAAAGCACTCACTGGCTAAATGGACCGTAAAAAGTTAAGATCAATAGCATTTATCGCTTATCACTAATCAACAACGCCATTAACTTCCGGAAACGAAAGTAATGTTACTACTACTACTGCGATGTAGTAATAAATGATCCACTGCTATTACTTTCGCTATTCCAATGTAACTATGCCTTTTTTTCCCACTATAATTGAAATCAATTCCGACAAATCCCATGAAATCACCTTTCCTCTCCGTTCATACATCCATGATATTTATTTATTTATTTATGTTTCCCTTGTTGATTTGCACCTGCGCTGTGGCGCATCGAGCAAATTTGGTCACTGCTGCTTTTGACTCTGACTTTCTTGAGACTTCTTGCATTATAATTTACTAAAGTAAGAGGTCTCTTGGACACCTTCGTTTCAGTCGACGTCGAGGCTGACCAGGTAACAGGGAGGAGGAATGAAAATGGATGAGTGGGTTAGGGTGATGTAGTGTTGAAGAGTGGAATGTTTGATATTTGTCGTGTATGAAAGATTTTACTGTCGGTATGTTCATGTCATTGTGCAGTGTGTTATTCGAAATAAACCAAGGTGCATTTGTGATGCACCTGAGAATTTTGGATTGTGATGTTTGTATTTTGTTGATGTGGATGTCTTTCGCGGAACCCCAAAGTTCTGCTCCGTATGTCCAAATAGGTCTTAAAATAGTCGTGTAAATTATTCGCTTGTTTCTTAAGGTGAGGGTTGATCTGTAGTCCAGGAGATGTGAAAGCTGCTTGTACCGTCTGTTGAGTTCCAGTTTTTTAATTTTGGTATGTATGTTCCACGTGAGTCGTTTGTCTTAGTACAGTCCAAGGTATCGTACGAAATTCTTTGAAGGAACTGGGTCATTGTTAATTGTCACAGGTGGGCAAGTCGATTTTCGTAGAGAAAAACTTACGTGACTTGACTTGGAGGAGTTAATTTTTATTTTCCATTTTTTGAACCATTTTTCTATTTCAAATAGATGACTTTGAAGGGCGAAGGATGCGATAGTAGGATTTTGGTGTGTTGAAACGATAGCTGTGTCATCAGCGAAACTAAACATAGTGGTGTGAGGGTGCTCAGGGATATCTGATGTGTAGACGGAATAGAGTAAAGGACTTAAAACACTACCTTGTGGTACACCCGCAAGTTGAGGAAAGAAGGGAGAAAGAGAAGAGTCAACTGAAACACAGAAATACTGGTTAAGAAGGAAAGATTGAAGAATCAGGAAGTAAGTAGAAGGAATGTGCGGTTTGATTTTCCAGAGCAAGCCCTTGTGCCATACACTTTCAAAAGCTTTCTCAATGTCGAGGAAAACAGCAGAGCAGTATTCTTTTTTCTCGAAAGCGACAGAGATTGCATCTACTATTCTGTGACACTGTTGAATAGTTGAGTGATAAGACCGAAAGCCAAATTGATGGTTCGGAATCACTTCACAACTTTCCAGGATTGGCTTTAATCTATTCAGAAAAAGTTTTTCAAATATTTTCCCCATGATTGGAAGAAGTGCAATAGGACGATAGATGTAAGTTAGAAAGATGACAGCTTTTCGTGGTAAGTGGCGAAGGATGAAGGGCGTGATTAGATCATAGCCAGGAGCTTTCTTATTTGGCAGTCTGTTTAATTCTTTGTACACTTCTTTAGGATGAAATGCTGGAGGATGTGGTGACAGCGGTAGTGGTGTGGCAAGGTCGTCTTCTATTCCGTGAGTGATTCTATTGTCGTAGGTTTTGTCTGTCGCAAACACCTGAGATAAGAATACAGCGAATTCATTGGCTTTCTCTTCGCCCGTTATTGCCCAGGTATTGTCTGTACGTCGTAGAGGATATTGGATGTCTTTCGTCTTCAGTATTCGTCTTGTTGCTTTCCATATTGATCCATTGTGTTTGTTCATGGAGTCTTGATGATATTATAACTATAATAATATTCAATAAATATTAATGGCTAATTCAGAAATTTACCTTTTATAAAATATATTACCATCATTGAGATAATTTTTCATTTATTAAAGGTCTCCGGATTTTTTTATAGTGTGGTGTTTTAGTGCATTTTTTTTTTTTTTTTTATTCAATAAAACAAAACACCTCCAAATTTTCTCCTGAATCACCCCAATATAGGTAAGTGTAAATAATAAATAATATTTAATAAGTAAATAGTTAATAAATCATATTCGTTATCAAGTACGCAAATTCTTTATTTGTGTATATTGTCACCAATAGTTGGTGACAAATACCTTTCTTGATCACCAAAATGGTGAGTGTAAATTATTTTTTTATAATTGTATCGCTTTTACTTAGAATATATTAGAAAGAAAAAGCATACCTAAATAATGTGAGAGTTGTACTAGTTAGGATATAAAGTTGATGAATATACGATTATGATCATAAAAAGAAACTGATCTAGAGCAGGAAAGAAAAAACTTAAAAGAAGATTTTAATATTGCAGAAAAACATTTTTTACTCCCTATAAATGCAGAAGAGATAATTGAAAACGTCCTTTACAACTTTGTTTTTCCGCCAATAATTGCTGTTTGCTCTCATCCAAACAAAGAACCTTAAAACTGTCTAAGAACCCTTCTTCGAGTTTTCCAAAGAACAGAAGTAATAAAAAAAAAAAAAATAAGAAGGCCAACTTTTTTAATTCATTCTTTTCCATCAAACTGTTGCAGTGTTTCCAGACACTTAAAGAACGGAAATTGTTTCCTTTTCCCACTTTTTCTTATTCTTTTTTTCCTATCTCTTTATCTTCTTTTTGGTGCGAAAAAAAAAATATCGAGATTCCAATCTTGCAATATTGCGGAAGAGTTAGGCAATAGAGTTTTCCAACATTCTTTCCGGGTCTGGTGGTAAAATTTGGAAATAGACAATTTATAAGTATGATCGATTTCAATAGCCCCCTATTTTGGCCTATCCCCCTACGGCAGCTGTTTAAGTAACTTATTTAATATAAAAATTTTGTTCGGGGAAATTCGGTGAAAATATAAGTTCGATTCAATTGTCTGATAATCACAGAAACATTAGTGTGGATGAAATTAACGACTTTCAACTATCAATATGCTTTCATATTGAAATTTTATTTTTTTGTTTGTTAAAAATCAGATTTGAGTTGAAGCAACGATATTGACAATTATATCTGCGCTCTCAGCGTATAGTTTATTAAATCTTAGATTTGAGAAAAATGCTAGTGAGGACGTAGAGGCTTTTGTAAAACCCGTTTTTAAAAACATTATTCCTCTATCAACACGGTTGGTAATGATCTCAGTATTTTTATTTATTCATAAAGGTCTCGTCTACAAAGCGGAAAAATCTGCAAAGTTAGGCTCAAACAAATGAAAAAATTATTTTGTTATTCGGAATTCACACTTTACGCTCCAATACGATAAAAGAATTTGACATAGTCACTGTGGTATTTTGTGAAAATCATCAATGCTCAAAGGGCACTCCGAGTTTTAAAAATAACATACGGCACTGTCCTCCGTTCAAATAAAAATTGAATATAAACGAATCTAAAGCCCTGATCCGAAAAAAAAAAAGAAACAAAAAATGTATTTAAACACAACAGAATAAATGGCCTTCAAATTATTCATGGCAAAAGTGGTTTTTGAAGAGAGCGTCCTAGGTCTTCTACTCAATACTTCTTTAAACTGACAGCACAAAGGAAATTACAACCCAAGTGGAAAGCTTTTCTTTCTTAAAATAACAAAGACTTTTCAATGATAGCGTTATCGATTTTCCTTTGTAGACTAAGAAAAAAAAGGAAACAGGAATTCTTCACAAGTCAGTATTTAAGTTTTGCGATTTTGGTGAAAAAAACATGCTAATTTAAAATCGCGTATTTCAATGATGTTGAATGTATGTAAGTGATACTACATGAAAGTAAAAAAGGAATACAAAATAAATATTCAATAATTGCTATATTTAATTTAAATAATGTTATATGTAACTATTATGTTATGGTATATATTTATTTAATTATACATTATGATAATAGGTAAGGCAACAAAGTAATAGAATGGAAAACATGTATTAAAGACTTGAACGAGGAAAAACCAGAAAGCTTGCATCGTATAATGCAAAGCCAGCTACATAAAAATGTAAATATCTAAGAGAGCTATTGCAGATGAGGAGTAAAAAAGAAAAATAGGGGATGTAAAAAGTTGTTTACTGCCTCTTTTATTTCTACCGGCAGCCTAAACATTACCTTGATTTTTCTTTACCCAAATAATTAAATCATTTTCATTCCCATCGCTTGTTTTGCTGAAACTTATATTTCTATTGCAGTCATATTTTAACACAACTGCAGAGTGATTGTTTCATTTAAACTGTTCAGGTTTTTAGGCTCACTTTAAAAAAAAAAAAATAACTTTATTTATATGTTTTACATAAATTACAACGTTGAACCCAGGCATGCGCAAAATCCCTCCGATGACATATTGTTTATAAATAAAGGCTTTCTGTTCAAGGGAAAGACTTGTCAACATATATTGGTTGATATAAACTTGACGAAAATTATTTTTTTCCATGTTAACTAAATGAAGTTTTCAAAAACTAAATAGAGAATTATAAAATCAGACGCGATGGAGTATTATGCTTGCATTCCCGTATTATCACTAATGAAAATAAATCAGGTGCGATGCGCGCAACACACAACTTTCACTTAAGAACTTACTTAGATTAGAAATCGACGTGTTTTGATAATATTGGGTTGATGCAAAATTATTGCAGGTTTCCTCTATTGCGATATCTTAATTCCAATTGTGTAAACAAAGCAAATCCTAACATTGATCATTATTATACCAAAACAAACCTTATCTAATACCCTCTCTTTCACCATGAATTTGATCAGTAAAATCGTTTTGTTCAGTGTGTTCAAAGGTCTTAAATAGAAAATTTCGAAGTAAGATTTTCGTCAAATTTATTTTTACGAATTAAAATTAGGGCGCAGCTCTGCGCAAACGGCTCGTAATATTAACGAAGTGTGGGGTCAGGGGGCTATTAACGAGTGCACGGTGCAGCGTTGGTTCCAGAAGTTTCGCAGTGGAGATTTCGACCTCCAAGACAAGGAAGGTCGGGGCCGTCATTTTGCTCTTGACAACGACCAGTTAAGGTCAATAGTGGAAAAAGACCCAACCAAAACCACCCGAGAAATAGAAGTAGAACTGGGCGTGAACCAATCCACAGTAGTACGCCACTTGGAAGCAATTGGTAAGGTAATAAAAAAGTTGGCCAAGTAGGTGCCACACCAATTAAACGACCACCAAAAAAATCGCCGCTTTGAAGTCTGTTCCATGCTTGTGACACGCAATAAAAATGATCCATTTCTCGGTCGCATTGTGACGTGCGATGAAAAATGGATCTTATATGACAACAGAAGGCGTTGTAGCCAATGGCTGGGCAAAGAGGAACAACCAAAACCTTTCCCGAAGCCCAACCTGCACCCAAAAAAAGTTATGGTCACAGTTTGGTGGTATACTGCTGGTGTTATCCACTACAGCTTTCTCAATCGATGTGAGACTATAACTGCTGACAAGTAGTGTCAAGAAATTGAAAACATGAATCAAAAATTACAACGTAAAGTTTGTCTCTAATGCGTTTTCTGGAGATCGAGAACGATTATTGTTCCTCTAAAATTACTCTATATTGAATTCAGGAATTTATTATGGAATTAAAGTTTTAAACTAAAACATAGTTAATTAAAGTTTATCTTATACCATATTTTTTCACACCTTCAATGCTTTAAAAAATTTGACGCATTTACTCTCTAAAGTAAAATAAATGTTTTTATTAATAAGTAACAGTTTTTATCTTCATAATACGGTTAATAAAATTTTTGATGTCACATCGCGGGCATATACATACATCAAAGATTTCGGCTGTCGCATCGCGGGCATATACATACATCAATTACCCAGTTTGGTAAAAATCGCTGAAGCCGTTTTTGAGTAAATAAAAAAAAAAAAGAAAAAACTCGTGAAAATGAGACAACAGTTATTAAGTAAAGTGCCCCCTCCAATTGATCAATTTTGATACTCACATCGTGGGCATATAAACACATCAAATACTGAGTTTAATCAAAATCGTTGAGCCGTTTTTGAGAAAATCGAATAAAACTTAAACATTAGACAAAATTCTTTAAATAAAGTACCACCTCCGTTTGATCTATTTTGATGAAATTTTTGCTATCACATCGGGGCATATACATACACCAAATACCCAATCTCAGGTTCGTACGGTTTATAGTTTTTGAGCTAGTCTGTTCACACACACACAATATAGATGAGATAATAGTGTGCCAATATATATTGGAACTATTGGATGGCGTAAAAAATTATATTAGAAATTTTTTATTTTTTCGGCATTTTATAAACCATATGATTTACCTGGATTGTATTAATTTTTATAAGTATCCCAAAAATGACACGCCTTTTTCTGTTTCAGAAGATTACAAATCGCTTGAGTCTAACTCTGAATAAAGGTGGTGCGCTATACATTAAAAATAAATCTCGTATCTTCAAATTACTTTTCAAAAGGTACCTTAAGCCCACTTAAAATTTATTGGGGGGGGGGGCAGTGGTGACAAATAGGGATCCGAACAAAAGAAATGGGGTCCATATTTTATCCATTTATTGCGCCATCATCGGTTCCTGAAATGAAAAACGACCCAGCCATCTTTCACTTTATGAAAAGCCTTTTGGCCCATAACCAAGTTACCATTTGACAGATCCAAGGAACAGGTTTTCGCATTTATTTATGGTCGTTTACCTAGTAGTATTGTTACCAATCTTGCATGTCAATCATTATTTTTGCCTAAAATTAAGAATGTACACTTGTTTAGCTTTTTTTGTCTCCAATTCTTTTCTTTTTCCAATTTATAATTTTTTTTTATGTATTAAGCTTTACCAAAATAATTAAGACTTCATTGAGTAAGAGAGAGTATTGAGATCGTGAAAATATTTCTATTTCTCTTCATTCCAAATAAACAAAATCGAATAAATCAGGTAGGATCAGCAATAGACTATCTTTGTCTTTAGCAATTATTATTGGTAGGCATTACTTGGTTGAAGAGGAATTCGAGGCACTCCAACTAAAAGCTGAACCGCTCGGATTCGGCATGAAAAGCTTAAAATTTCTTTATCGTAGGCCCCCATTATAAATTTCCCCCTTGCCACTCCGACAAGAATAAATTGTTAGTCATTAGATATCCCGCCTCCCAAGCTTTATTATAAAGGCATAAAGGAGTTAAACCAATAAAACATCATTTTTTTTGTTTAATTAATGAGGTGTAAATATTTGGCAACTTGTCATTTGAATGTTTTGTATTCACTTCTTTTTATTTACTTTCAGATCTAGCACATGAATTTTATTAACTCTGATACAAGAAACTTTAAAGAGGAAAATTCTAGGTTGAACGTTATTTAAAAAATAAATCAATATATATTATAAAGCAAAGTGTACAATGTGCGTGCCGAAAAGGCTCAAAAACGACTCAACGCACGTTTAAGAGAGTTATGTCAGCGTGTTGCTGTAAAACCCATAACGGAGAAGAAGGTTTCTGTTTTTCTCTTAAGAGTGTAAAATTGAAGAGAAAAGGACTGGAATTTTAAGACTCTCGCACCATTTAATTAGCCTCTCTGAGATTGAGATACGAGGTTATGAATGAAAAATGTAGTTCGAGCTCCAGGCTACCAGGAAGCGCTAGGGTGCGTTTCACTCAATGTTTATTGTTCATTCATTCCGTTCAGTTTGTAAAGGTTAAATATTTTTTCAGCTGTTCTTTTTAAATTACTTTTAAAATTGTTTCACCATTTCTTTCTAAATAAAATAATGATTTTACATATCTGCAATCAATTAGAAATCCGACTAGATACCTTACAAAATTAATTTTCTCATAAGAAGGTTAATTGATTTACACATTATATTTAATCAATATATAACATCTACTTAAGTAACTTTAATGCAATATGACTGAACATTTTTTAGTAGTACAGTGAGCGAAATAAACAGACATAAAGCAAAAAAGAATTGACTGATTATAAATCGAAAATAAAAAGTTTGAAGTGTTCTTATTGTATGCAATTATGAAAAATGGTTTTATTACTATGTTTGATGAGCATTCCAGTTGATAAAATGACTAACTCCAATGACAGCATTTTTTCAATAAGATTTTATCACCCCTCATAGTTCAGGATAAAAAGAAATATAGGAAATATAGAAATATAGAAATATAGGATTCAGAATCACAGAAACCATCAAAAACGATGCATGACTCGACAAAGTTGCAGCAAAATTAATTGTTTATTCGCCATTTTCAACCCCCTTTAAAGTATACAGGGTTCCTTATTTGGGCGGACTCTGCAGATCTCGAATTTTAATATTGATAATATGTTAAAAGTTTCAAGAAACTGCTAATTTTGTTCTATATTTCCTTTAATTGTAAAGTCTTTCTGTTATTGAAACTACCACACAACTACCGGAGCGAAGCCGGGCACCCTAGCTAGTAAATAATAAAACGTAAAATTGGCACCATCTTGCTGAATGAATTGCAATTGAATAATGCCGTTTTCAATTGAAATGCCTATCTGTGCGAAGGTACCTAAAGCATTTAGAAACTACCTTATCTTTATAAGGCATTATCAGAACCATTATTGTATTATAAATACGTAAAAATAAATAAGCCAGTAAATTATTGATATGTTTTTTAATGAATAATTAAATATATCAAATAATTTACGTTTTAAATTAGGAAATTAGCTTTGGAGGGTTCTTTTCTTAGTTTATAGTTATCAATAGATATAATACCTTCAGGTTCGTCCATTTTATTTGAATCCAGCATATCAAATTTGAATATTCAACATCAATTTTATACTTCAAAAACATCACTTTAAAACCAACAACGCTTAAATAGTATTAAACCTCCAAACCCAGATGGTTTGGTGGCCGGCCATTTCAATAGATTCAGTGAAGCGTGAAGTGACAAACACTGTAGCACATATTGATACTGAGCCAAAATTAATTATTTAAATTATGAATAAATATGTTTAATAAGAAAAAAGTATCAAATAATGATGCACCGCAGGCCCTTACAACCATATCATACTGCGTCTGTATAAGTACGAATTCTTTCCAATCAAAGTTTCACTTTAATAGATAAGTAATAAATATCAGAATCTTTGTCGATATGTACATTTATCCAGTTTCCCTCACTAATTCTTCTTTATGAGTGATTTTTTTTTTCAGTTTTTCAAGACTAAATTTATTCTTAGATCATGAGAAATTTTTTAGATTATACAATTGAATTTATAACTTTGTATACTCAGTAAAACGGTTGAAGAAATTAGAAGCAAGCCACATTGTTTTTTTTGGAAAACATTGTTTTAATCGATACCCGATGTAGCACAAGTAAGTAACTATTTTTTTTTAACCCTAGAACGGTAACAGGGGGAGTGCGTGTCACCAAAGTGATTTAAAAATAAGCTTACTCACCGGATATTGCATCTAGTGCTTCCATAATTTGAGAGGTATCTTTCCTTTTTTAAGATCTGTCTATTTCCAATATAAGTACAGCTCACATGCTATTATTTCACTCTGTATTTCACATCTTACTGTTACTATTTTAAGTAAATATTTTATGTTCCGATTTTTTTACCGGATTTTTTCTCAAAAATATATCAATAGTATTATAAGAAAGATCCAAAATTCAGTGATTATACCAAAACCAATATTATAAAAATAAAAGAGTTTCTATTTCAATTTACTCTCCGCTACTTGCTTTTTCCAAAGTAGCTATTTTTGTTCAAAATTTAATGCCTGATTTTCAAGCAATACATTTTTATTGCTTGTTTTTGCACGTTTTGAAGTTTTTATTGCACTTTTTGAAATGTTTACTGCACGTAATTCCGAGCTTTTGTTATAATAAACTAATGATTACTTCAGGCCAATTATAGACATGTTATGTATCATATCGGGGCAAGCAGGGGGCGCATTAGTATGCATGACCGATTCGACGTCATCCCAGTGCCTCATCTCTGCATATCGTGATCTGTGGACATCACCTGTCATTCTCGAATCGAATCTGTCTTGTTGGTCAGTCATGGAGAATTCGATGAAGAAGAAAACTATTTCACTATCCTTTACATCAGAAGTGATTCCTGAAACTTTTTTAATCAACCCAACACTTTTAAGGAAAATTCTAATCATGTCCCGCGTCGGAAATTACTACTACCTAAGTTTTTCTGACTAGTAAACTAGAAAAAAGTTTCAAATCGACTAGACGAGATACATAATTGAAAAAGGTAAATGGGTGCCTTCAAGCCATTCTCGGAAATGGCTCCATTTGCATGAATCATCTCCCAATGTCGTTTCTTTTTCAAATAGCCTTAATAGTACTTTACTTACTTTACTTTACTTACTAGTACGAGTAGTGAATGTAAACTTAATAATATGACAAATGAGTGTGGCTTTAAAAATAAAGTGTATCATTCACCAGTTAAGCCCAATCAGGACATTTGTATGATAATAAAACGGTATGGAAAACTTGATTATAATTAGGCATGATGAGTTTAATCAAAATGCTAAAAATGTGATAAAAGTTATTATACAAAGCGCCTTCCCGTTTATTCATAGTCATATCACGGGCATACACTTAGCTAAGATTTTTCGCTTTTAGCTGGTGTGTTCACATAAACAGCACACAGAACATTTCGTGGGACATTCGGACTCAGGGGACACTAAAACAATCTCTTTAAAACATAAAACTTGAAACCCTAAGTCATTTTAAAGTAAAGTAAATTTTTCACGAACACAATACTTTCCCTTACTAAATCCTTATATATATAAAAATCTAATGTCCCGATGTTTGTCGGAGGTAAACTCAGAAACTGCTCAATCGATTTTAATGAAATTTTTGCCCAATGTGTATAGTTTTGTCCAATTTAAAAGATAGGATGTTTTTTATCTTGATTATTGACCACAATATTTCTTTTATTGCGAATCATTGCAAATGCAGTAGGTCGTGTTTCGATTTATTAACATGGCGTGATATGTCGATTTCATAACCTTTTTGATGTTTGTCGGTTGTAAAATCAGAAACTACACAACCGATTTACGAGTATATAAAATTTTGCCATTGTCTGTAGTTTTCCTAGAACGGGTAGTTATTTATCTCGATTATTGGCGTCAATTTTTCTTTTATTGCAAATAAAATGCTTATTATCCTACAGTTGAGTGTAATTATTTGTAAGTTCTATAAATTTCCTACAGATGGCGGTGTAAGTTTAATTGTTGACACAAAATTTCATTTTCTGTCGATATTTAGGATGATTAAGCAGTAATTTATTTTTTTCCTGCTTTTACTAGAAAAAAACGTGTTTTTCCCATGGTTTTATCAAAAGACAGGTTAAACAAAATCATTGTGCATTTATTAGCGGGACTACAGTAAATAGAAATTGTGAATTCTAATAATGAAAAATGTACATCATTGTTGTAAAAAATTATAAATTAACGTTATATATCTCATGTATGAAATTAAATTTTTAGTTTTGATAAGTAACATGTAATACATTCAGCATGGTTTGAGGTTGCTCGCTTTTCATAACCTGTTTCTGGTAGAACCTCAAAAAGGAGACGTTATCTCATGTCACCATGTGTTATATTCTGAATTTAATTAATATGAATTAGGACAAAAGATTAATTTGGCACATTTTAGCTGTCTATTTTGATAGTAATAAACCCTATTCCAATTATATCCTTTATTATTTCCTTTTATATGTGTTACTTATATTTAATCTAACCTCTGCTGAAAAAATCCAATAATCGCTATAAAATAGATCTTTAATACTTACTATAGTCAAATATGTGATGTAAAACATAAAATCTTTTACCCTTCTAAATTCTTTACCAAAATGATTTTAAATTTGTCGAAAAGTTCTATTTTAGAGCCCGTTGATTTTTAGATTAGCTGAAACGTTATCTTTATCATTGAATTTTGGTTTGATTATATTAAAAAGAATAGGATATAATTAATTCTACGCATTGTAGCTACTGAACCACAACGCGTGGCTGGGGCTGCTAGTATTTTATATATTTGTAGGTGAAAGTAAGTAAAACTGAATATCAATATACAACGTATAGATTCTATAATTAGGCAGCTTCTAAAATAAACACGCAACTAGTATTTTAATAATTATTATAGTGTATTTTAAAAATTAAGAGTCGTTTTTTATTGGAAATAAAAAAAAAACACTTATATGTGTGGGAAAAGCCGATACTAGATAATGCGAGGAGTTGTAACATCAACTACTCTCGAGATCCTTTGATACCGTTAATTATTGAAACGTGTGATGTGTTACCGCCTAACAAACGGGTTAGAACACAACTTTTTATCCCAGATAGCGTTCGTAAATTGAAATGTGTAATCAGGTGAAATGCTTTGTAATTGAAAAGCCACCATTTTGTTTCCCAACTTCAAAATAGCAGTGGTAGAAAAGTCGTTAATTTGTAACAAAAGGTATAAAAAAAAATTGGTAACATGTATATTAGAGGTAATTATTCAACTTGTATGTATTTCTATGTACTAATTTAATTTGAGTGTCGGTAATCAAACGGAAACTCCTGAAGCTCGTACAGAATAGTTGGAAGAGGATAATTTAGAAAAAATAAAGAAAAATGAAATAAACATATTTGAATCCTAGATATAATTTACAATAGAAGGGTCTAGAAAAAGCTCATGTTTTGTCGAAAATTAGTTTTCAGCGGCATCTAATGGCAAGTGATATGAACTAATAACAAACGTCAGTGAAAGACAACGTATAAGTTTTGACCAAAAATCCGTTTAGAAAATATGATGCTTAGCGGTGGAAAGATAAGACTCCCCTAGTGAAGTATAATGATTTATACTTCACTAATTCAGTATTTTTATAGTGATTTATATTTGTATTTGTATTTGATGTATAATGACTTTTATTTGACCTGAAAAATTTCCTAATCAACTAACAAGAGGACATTTGCTTTATGGTTATATTCTTGGTTGGTTGAATATTTTCTGTTCAGATAAAATTATCATATATATTATTTTTCAAAGCCTTTTCTTGGTAGATACGCCATAACTTCATTAGTAGGTACTTGATAAAATAAATGTCATGAATTAGGCTTCATTTTAAAGCATCTCTTAAGCGGTACATCGGAAAAATATACAAATCACTCATTTCGCCTTCAATTGCGAGTTATACGCGCAAAAACGCGGTTTTGGTAATACTGATTTGTCAGAAGAGGTCTCTAAATGGTGTCATTCTTTTCAGGTTTTAAAGGAGAACATTTTTGGTCATATACATTTTTTCGATTAACCCCTTTTGCAAGTTGAAGCGAAAAACTGCAATTTTCAGCGAAAATGGTCACAGGGTTTTTTCGAAGGTGTCATTTTTTCAGTTCGTCGAGACGGACATTTTTGGTTATATACACTCCGATAGTCGCTGCAGTTTGCAAATTACAAGCATTAACATGCGATTTCAGTCAATAAATTCCCTAAAATTTTGAAAGAAGAAAATAACATAACTTCATATTAAACATTATTTTTGGTTCTGTTTCCCTATGTTCTATTCTCAGAATAAGTAAATACAAGTTCCGTCCCATCCCTAAGCTATGTAGATATGTGGTTGTCCGAGGAAAAACATTCTTCCTAAATGATGAGGCTAACAAGTTTACATGTTGGTCCCTCATTTATCCGATGCATGCATTCAATTAACTGAATTTAAAATAATAATTTACAATGAAAAACGAAATACTTTCTTCATTGAATGAAAATGTTTATAATTTATAATATTATCTTCTATATAAATAAAGATGAAATTCTGTTTGTTCGTTTGTTCTTTATAGAAATCCACACCGTTTGTCCTAAATTCTCCAAATTTCGCTAAGTGGTTCTTTCATACCAGGTGCGAACACCTGTCCATATTAAAATTGCATAACTTCAGCCTAATTCAGCTGATATTCTTTATTGTTATAAAAGTCGTAATGATCTCGCTTTACAATGTTTTTTTAAGAAATCGACTGTTTCATTGGAAAAATGAAATTCCCGATTTCTTTCATAATTTCATAAAGATGAAATTATGTTTGTCCTTTATAGAAATTCATACCGTTTGTCCTAAATTCTCCAAATTTCGCTCAGTGGTTCTTTTATACCAGGTGCGAACACCTGTCCATATTAAAATCGCATAACTTCAGCCAATCTTTGGATATATTCTTTGTTGTTATAATAATCGTTTTGATCTCGTTTTACATTGGTTTTTACGAAATCGACCGTTTGAGTCGATAAAAGTCTCAGTTTATAGATTTAAAAATGAAATTCTCCGGGTGAAACCGGTATATATAGCTAGTATACTATAAAATTCATTTCTACAGTTGTTTGTTTATATTATGTGTCGAAATAGATTTGGCTACTCGAAGCTCAGCCACCCTAATTATCGAAAGAAAATTAAGTGTTGTGTCAATAAACCAAGTTACACAGCTTGTTGGAATCTGTTAGAAATTTATAGAACTTACAAATAATCACACTCAATTGTATAATAGTAAGCATTTAATTTGCAACAAAAGAAATATTGAGGCCAATAATCGAGATAAAAAGTATCCTATCTTCTAAGTTGGACAAAGCTACACACAATGCGCCAATTTCATAAAGATCGGTTGAGTAGTTTCTGATTTTACTTGACACGAGATTTTTATGTTTATAAAGATTTTTTTTTTTAATATCATAAATTTAACGCTGTTTTTTCCGAACACTATAAATGGTGGCTGTCCTTCTCTATCATTTCCTGTTGATACATTTTTTCTACTTGTTGGCATGTCACGTCTTAATCAATCATCCCAGCTGTCATTTCACCATCATTATTTTGTTTAACCAACATTTTTTTGTTTTTTTTATTATTTATTCGTATCTTGACCGTTTTCACAATCAATTCAGTTCGAAAGAGGAAAAAATGTTCGATTATGTTTTTGATTTGAATAATTGTCCGAATCGTGGAAGCGAGAGAAACTTATTATGAAAAGGAAAACAACCGATGATTTCATCACAAATCCAAGGCGATGGACTAATGTATTTCCATTAAAAAATCTTATCCATTTTCATTTTTTTTCTTTTTTTTTTTACTGTTGTTAAGGCTTAATCTTATCAATCTTTCATATTTTATGAAATTCCGGTTAGATATTTATATTTTTTTTCAGAATGGCACCTACGTCATTTACTCCTTATTGTATTTATTAATAAATGAATTCTCGAGTAGTCATTCATTTAAAGACCTTTCATAAAGAATAAATTGAATTATTAATAAAGCTAGAGTGAGGGTAAATCCTCTATTATGAAATTCTAAAGAAAACTTTTTAATAAGTGGACTGGAGTGAATAACTGCTTAGGTTGGTAAGGAGGGAATTCATTAAAAATCTGGACTAACAAAGGCTGAAGATGAGGATAAACCGCCTAGCGACGACTTGCTCTTTTTTAAACCGGTCTCGAGACTATTAATTTCAATTAGAGCATAAAACTAGTAATAGTAATCACCAATTTATTAGGTAATTTTATACGATAGTTGAGGTATCAGAAACAAGAATCTGAACAAAGTGGCCGGTCTTTACACTTTGCAAAATCAACTAATTTCAGCTACTACTAACTTTCTACTATTAAACATATGGAAGGTATAAGCTGAGCCCATAAGGATTTCAGTACCTTGGATTCCGTGTGGTAATGTACGTTTCTCAATACTAAGGGAGTTGCGCGATCGTGTCATCTTAAAAGTGTGAAATGCGACTCAATTTGCGCCTATCCTTTCCCGACGAACTGAACTAACCATGATTAATTCAATAAAAAATCCTCGGACGGAAATCGTACAATATCTCAGACAACTTCGACAAAAGGATGAAACAAGGCCTGTTTGTATGTCTACTTAAGTAGGTTCCTATACGTAATAGGAGCATGACGAGCAGACAAAATAATCATTTCCTTATTCATATTTAGGACGAGTGCAGGACATATAAAAATTATTTTTACATAATTGGCGTTTCTCCTACTCGGTTTCCAGCCCGTCAAGTATATCCCAGTGACGAAGTTAATGGTTTCCTCAAAAATTTCCGAGGGTTGTAAACTAATTGACTAGGGGTTCTTTTCGGGTTTTTCTAAATTAATTTTACCTGCACCTTATTCGTTAGTCAAATAGGAATTAGGTGCGAGAACCAATTATAGGTGAGAAATTAGTGAATAGGTGAAAATCAAATTAGTCCGAATTTTTTGAGGCCACAGTGCACGGCAGCCGGTCTATGGTCACAGGCCACAGGGCCCGCAATACACTGGCACTGTTCAGACGTTAAAGGGTTAAAATGAAACAAAAGACACGTAACAAAAGTATATTTTCCAACGAATCATTTTAAAGTGTTTATCCAATGCTAAATGATTTCAAATGGTTTTTCAATGATTGAATGACCAGATATTTTTTTTCTGTTGACTTTGATTTTTTTTTAATAATTATTGAACTAAATATGAATAATGAATCCGAAACTATGGACGATCCCGAAAGTGCAGTCGTCAATATAGTTGATCATTGATTTTTATGGCTGACAAAAAAGGTTTATAAGCATTTATTCCTGGCAAAAAAACCTGTATGACTCACAATTTTCAATCTAGTCTAACTAGCTGCTGACTTTTGAAATAATCGCATAACTCTCAAGCCGTTACAAAACTGTTTTCTATTGATACTTTTTTTTAATATAAATTACTCTTCGGCTCTACTCTCCATTTCTATTGACAACATTTAATACTACCCATTACTGTTATTAGTTATTTCAAATTTTAAAATACTGCGAAGGGTTCAGGAAACACGACATGCATACAAATTGTAATTTACGAATAAACGAAAAAATGTATATATTAGAAGAGAAAAGATTTGACTACCGGCCGGGAATCGAACCAAACTCTTATTCATAGCTGTAGCAGCGGTTTTACCACTGAGCTAACTTTGGGGCGATTGCCAAAAGCGTTCAAACCTTTCTCTTCTGCGATCCGCAGTTGGGAATGGACCCACAGTTAGCTCAGTGGTAAGAGCGCTGCAACGGAGATACAGAGGACCTGGGTTCGATTCCCGGCCTTGATCGAATTTTGTTTCTTCTAATAGAATTGTTTAAAAATTATAAATTAATTTTTTTAAAATAAAAATGATTAAGTTTTAACGAAAAAAAAAAACCATCTACTTTTAGAGATTACTTATTTTTTCTTGTGAAATTTAACTTTTTCGAATTAAAAATATAATTCTCTTAATTATAAAAGGAGCCCCGAATAAATGAAAATAATATCCACTTTTTAAGGCATTTCAGTATTCATCAAATGTCTGATTACACTATATTAACATGTTCATGCCGGCGTGTAACACCGGTGGCTCACACTTGACCGCCTCATCGGGGGGGGGGGGTGTGATTGACTTGACTGCCTCATAGGGTGGCTCACACTAGAATGCCGCCTCTGCCAAATAATTAGATCTTTAACACTTTGACTGCCGAAAAAAAAACCTGAGAATCACGCTCTCGTTTAGACATAAGTTTAATATTTGATTCTCTGACAAGAGAACAGTTACTCGATTTCATGTGACATGGACGCCAAAGTGTTAAGAAAGTAGAAATATTAGCTGAAAATTATAATACTGAAAATTTAACGTAAACGCATTTATTGGTATTTATTTATATTTACATTCATATACTTACAAACGTATAAACATTTATTTTTTAATAACAATTATAACTAATACCGTATTATAAACAAAACTAGTAGGATAGTATTTTTTATTGTTGGATAGCCATTACTGGATAATGCGCTGGAATAGCTCCCGCCCGATAGAGCGAAAAGCATTAAACAGACCCGGCGTGAACGTGTTAAATAGAGTCAATGGAACCAAATGTGTTAATATCTGCTAACTGCGTAAGAGTCTAAGCAAAGATTTATTTATTTATAAGTAAAGATTGTTAAATATTTTATGGCTTATTAAAAAGGTAAAAAATATGAAAAGATGTGATTAAGATAAAAACAGGACTGAATATCAACCCAGACTATAGCAAGATAAGAAACCACATTATTTCAAACGCAAGAGTTTTTTAGTTTGTTTAAAATTTGATAAAATATTATATCTTAGCTAGAAAAGAATTCCTTTCTAAAAATAAAGAGAAACATCGTGCTGAGGAAAAAGATAAAATCTTCTATATGGGATATAAGAAACGAAGTTGGAAAAATAAACTGATAAAACCTCTTATGACAACAAAAGAATTCTCAAGGTTGACTAATATGAACGACGAAGAAGAGGAGAAGAAAGATAAAACAAAAATGTAGAAATGAATACAAACATCATAGTTTCCACTGACTAATTAACTTATTATTTTAATTCGAATTATAATTCCATTTTAATGTGTACTTCCATTTTTTTACAATCATTTAATTCTTTTTCATAGATAATACCTTATTACCTTGCTGTTTACTTGTTTGTGTAGATAAATAAATAAAAAAATAATCTGCATGTAGCTGTTGGTTTGTTGCTTATTTAAATTTTTTGCTTCTACTTTATTTATTTAAATGTGAGCATATACAAGTTTTTTTTTTTTGCAACAACAATATCACAGTAAAACAATAACAGGCAATTTTATGAATAAAGGTTCCTAAAACGTATCGTTATTAAAATTATTATTATTATCCTTTCGTTATTTTTAAACTTAATGAAAAATAAATATAAAAAATGTCGTGGACGTACGGAATAATAAAACCTTAATTCCTTGCCTTCAATTCGATATTCGAACATCACATTCAACAAAACTGCTACACAGAGTAACTCTCTACATTACTTTAGCACTAGAGCAAAAATAACAAGAAACTGGTTTAATGTCGCTAAGCTTTATGTAAAGTCTGGCTACAACAGACTTCTCTTTAAAACCAAAACCACTACTCTAACTTTCTATCTACACTCCAATTCAACAGTTATCAATATTATGTAATAGTAGCTCACTTAATTATTTCCTGTTATCCCTCAGTGGGGCACAGGGGACATAGGTATATTATATACCCACATCTATATACACACACTATATATACACATAGTCTATATAGCACTTTTAACAATTAATAAAATAAAAAAGCTTCTGACAGACTAAATTTACTAAATAATCCCCTACAACATTTAAATAATCACATCACTAAATAAAATGAAATCTTGACAAAACAAAACATCTAACATTCAAATTTCAACATGACACATGACTACCAGGAAATGAGGAGAGGATGGCTTGAGGCCCGCATGTCAAATGAAAAGAAATACGCTTAACAAGCGACTCGATATACTCTAATTTCTTTTTTTCTAAATTACCGAAATGGGAAACTTGACAAAAACTAAGTACCTACTTTCACACACTTACTTAAGTCCCTACAGACATACGCCTCACAGTATTGCGTCACTGTAAAAATATTGTACTAAAATTACAAAAGTTTCAGTAACAATTTTCTAGACTTAAATAACGAGATTCTACATATCGTTGTACAACAATTAACTATCGAACAAAACATACGTTCGTATTCTTTATCCTCATTTCCATAAAAAAAACGGACACTACAACGTACTGACAAATGACTTGGCCACAGCTGACTGCCCATTAGGAGGTAGTGAATGATAGACATTCTCTCCTGGGAATCATTATTTCCTACTAATGGATAAATGGAAAACGAAAAATGGGAAAATTCTTTTCGGGCATGGAAATCTATAAAATCATTAAAAGGAAAAACTATGAGGAGTCGTGGAACATTTTAACTCCCTTACATATAGCTTGACTGGATGAGAGAGACCTAATAGACCTTTTTTTTTTTTTTTTTTTTTTTTTTTAAATGAGGATTTTACAAAAAATCCCGAAAAAAATTATTTCGGATTGTTTTAAATAAAACATAAAGATATGAATTGTGAAAATCTAAGATTTATGAACAAAATAAGGTTATAATTAGGTGAATAGAAAAGCAGACAACAATCCCTGAGTTGGTTAACAATTACTTGCTATTGTACTAATAAATTGTGACAATCACTTTCAGGGAATTTAAATGAAGGAAAAATTTTGATAGGAGTGCCCAAAGCAAATTCTGATCTTCGTTTTTTTTAATGAATAAAATGTTTGAGGCCATGATAATTACGTAAGTATAAAATACAATTATATATCCAATTACTATTTGAAAACGTTCATAAAGTTGTGTCCAGAGGTAAAGAAAAAAGTATTCTAATAATAACAAAAAATATTGTACAAATAACAAAAAATATATATATTTTTTAATTTAATATAAAGACAAAAAATAAATAATAACATAATAATATATTGATAAGAAAATATTTATCAAGGTAATCCAAAGTGATAAATATAATTCAATGAAAAATGGATGTGGATGTATTTTGTTCTTTAATCAATGATCATCTGTTAGCTAATTAATTAATATTTTTTTAACTATTTATTATATAATTTTTGAACTATTTATCTTCTAATTAAATAGTTTGAAAAATGGATGTGGTGTTGTTTACCTCGGGGGTACAATTACCGGATTGACTTTTTTCTCACATTTCTTATTGTTTAAGAATTAGTTTTCTTATGTTATTAGACATCAATGGTTTAATAATAAAGGATATAAAAAATAATATAGGATGGGTCTCTTATCATAAAAATAAACAGATATTGAGCTAAGTACTCGACAATAATACCAATTTATAAACGAATGTTTTCTTCATTTAAATTTTCAAAGGTTAATTCCTGACCTCAATATTTCTTAACCAATCCAGGATTTGCAAAAAAATAGTTAAGTAGATAGATCTACAGAAATGTACTGTGTATATATTTTTAGACGTTATAGGTCCTTAAAGGGCTCTCCTCAATATTTGAAGAAGAGACGACATGCTCGAGGAAAAAATAATCGACATTATACGGTGACTAGAATGAGATTCTGAAATAGAGCCTGCGTCCGAGATGTTGAAATACCACAATTGAGATAGCACATTAATTATTAAAAGTAAGTAGTACTGTGATTAATATCTATAATGTCATATTTAAATTTTGACAATCTTAATTAATTTGTGCCTAAGATAATTTTAAATATGCATATCTAACGTAAAATAGAAAGTACCTAGGTATCACATTTAATCTCTGCAAAAAATATATGTTTTTGATAACAAATCAGTTCATCATATTTATTATCCATTGGGCTTTTGTGTTAGTTTCATTATACAATTTTGTTCGATTTACATCATTTTACATTAATTAATAGTATTTTTTTAATAAAAAAATTCAGAATTTCGTGGCAGCTACATGTACGATTTGTGCGAGTTACAGATATGTTCATATGAAAAGAAAAGGCTAAAATTCAAGTTTTGAATATTCAAGTAATATTCAACAGATTCCTAATTCATTTAGAAAAGACATAAAACGTGCCTTTTGTGACGGCACGTGCGGATATGATGAGAGTGAGAATTTGTGAGTGGGTTGGCGCGGAAGGTATGCAGATCGTGGGTTCAAATTATGCAGATCCATAAAAAGGAGTATCCAGTCCCTAAAATCGTGATATTATGGGCTGAGAAAGGTTGGAGGACTTGGATTATGGTACAGAGACGAAAGGAAAGCATAAAGTGTAGGGAAGGCGTTTTTCGAAAATTATTTATAAACGAAAAAAAAAATAGTATCTTATATATTACTCAAATATTGTCAGAGTGATATAAAAGTAAATTTATATAGTTTATGTATAAGATCCAAGTTTTATTATTATTATTACCATTTTTCCTCTCTTTATCCCTCACCCATTTAGTGTCATATAAAGAAAAATAACTGGAGTAGGATATCACCTTATAAGCAGAATATTTTAAATTTTATGATAAGATTGACCTAGATAGTAGGGATCTAGAACATCGTAGTCTCATAGGAAATCTCCTATGAGATTTCAACATGCGGACCCGCTAATTCGATCCACAAAATTAAAGTGCGGCATATGGGAATAAAATTAAATCTTAATCTCGCTGATTTAGAAATCAAGATTGTATAAAATCTTAGCATCGAATTTACAAAAAAATTTATTTCCGAAAATAAAACATAGTGCATATACTCTTATTTATTAATGTGCGCCAAACACTGCCGCTTGAGGCAGTATATAAAATCTTACACTGTGAACAAGATCCTATCAAATTATCCATAAAATTATAATATCGAATTATAAAAACAAATTTATTTGCAAACATAAAACATTAAAAATTGCATTTCTTTCCGTTTTTTCTGCAGGACAGCAATTTACCCCTCCGTCCGGTTGCCTTCCAGGAATGGCTGATTTTCCTCGCCCCAGATTGAAGTGGTCGAGGTCAAGTGCAGTTTTCCAGCCGTAGACAAGTCTTTGAAGTAGGAGTTATGTTATGATACTAGCTGGGGAAAATAAGAACTTGTGAGAACTTTGAGTCCGGTTTCCCGAAGCAATTTCGCCCATAGTGCATCAAACGAAGTCATCAAGGATCTAGTGTTCTGCTCGGAGTCTACAAATTAATGAACTGACAACAGTGAAGCTTAGTAAAAAGATTTTTATTTAGTACAGAATTACAACATGAACATTATACTTAGAGTTTACTAACTAGGATTGCTTATTACTAAGTTCACAGGCCCTTATATATCTAAAGAGCAGAAGTGGGGATGAGAAAATTTTGTGAGGAGAGGGGGTAAAATCTTTGTCCGTGTCTTTTGGTATGCCGGCGGGGGGCGGCCGTTGGACATCAAGATAAATGATACCATTAATGAGCCATATAAATGATACAATAAATGAGCCATATTTATGATACCATAAATAAAGATAAATTAGGATCCATAAATCTGAGGACGGCATGCTAAAAGAAGGATGCAGCAGGGGCAAGTGTTCTAGGAAAAAGGGTTGGGCTGGACCACTGGCAGAAGGCCCTAAGGTGGTGCAAACCATGTGGGTGACATAACCCAATGCAAGTAGACGTAAGAACTGGACCTTAGGGATGGTTAAGGCGGAAATAATGACCTGGGACCATTCACTAATGTTAATGTTATTGTTTATAACAAAGACTAATAAAAATAATTATTAGACTTGAGAATTATTAGTTAACTTACAGGGCACAGCAGGTAGGACCTAAGGGATGAAGGTCAGTCTCAACAGGTAAGGAAAACACATAATTAAAGGTGATGTGCAACTTAATGTTGATGAGATGCTAATTTTGGTTGGTTGTATTAGAAACTCCCTGACGAAGAAGCATGATGATTTTTCGGAGGTAGGAGTTCTACGAGAAGAAATTTACCAGATTGTGTCCTAAGATCTGTATATAAACGAATTTACAATAAAAAATAATGAGATATTGCATTGGAAGAGTTACCTCGGAAAAACAGCGGTAAGCCAATTACCACAGCATTACATGTTAATGTACCCATTTTCAGAAATGGTGAACACAATGATTATAATAAAAGTATATACAATAAATCATCGGATGAGCTTTCAGCTAGGAATGGTTGTTAGACTAACACAAATTGCCGATCAAAAAAGCATAAAGTATTCAAGTTTACAGCTAAAATAAGTAACCATTAACAAAATCTGTAATTATTTACTAATGTGTTCGAAACAAGAAAAGATGTATTTTAGATTCCTTAGTAAGAAACCAAGATTAGTTTGTTTATTTAACCTTTATCATGGAATTAAAGTTGATGTGTGCTTAATGTTGTTTGATTTCAGGGAACAATTTAACACAAAACAGTTAATGCATTTTGACAATGGTACTATGCGTTTTTTTTCCCTAAAAACAATTATAAATTTGATTAAACTATGTTACCTATAGTTTTACGATGTATGTGCGTGGGTGCGTGTATATTTTTTATCTATCAATTATATATATATATATATATATATATATATATATAAATATTTACCTGTTTTGCTTAGAATGCTTTAGCAACAAGTTTTAAATGAGTGTCAAATATTTTTCGACCTAGTATCACCTTAACATTTAATTTAAATCAGGAGCATAACTTTAATAATATCCGTATGCTAGTAGGTTTTTATAAATGGTCAAACTTTGATGTATTGTCTTGCAAATGTATACAGCATTTTAATACCAAATTTTAGATTAAGAAAATTTTTATTTTTTATTTTTAATAAGGACAAATTGTTTAAAATTGGTTAATAAGCGTCGTAACTCTTCTTAAAAATTTCAAGTAGGACGACCACTCCGAAGTATTAATAACGTTGTAATAAAAGGCTTAAGTAAAGAAATCCTATACCTTTTAACTTTTAATTTGGTTTTTCCTGCCTGACACCAGGATAGTGTTTCCAGTAGTTTGCAGACATATAGTAATTTTTTCCCACATTTTGATGAGATTATATAAAATTCTCGTGTTGATATTTCAGAAAGAAAGCTATGACCCTAATTTAAATTTATAGTTTGTGTTGGTGTATAAAATTTCGTTCAATTTGAATATATATGAATTTTTGTTTGTTGTATTTCTGTCTTGGTGGTCAGGTACCTGAATTAGCGAAGAGTTGGCAGGTCATCCTCTTTTTATTTCTTCATTGGTATTGACTGAAGGCTTTATATCTTGGTGATTAATTTGTCTAAGAAAATTATAAATGAAGGGATCGGGGCAAAATAGTGCCAAGCAACATTTTTAACAAAAATGAACTGTAGCTGCAGTTTATTTTTGTTAAAAATGTTGCTTGTCACTATTTTGCCCCGACCCCTTCAAATAATACAGTTTTTAGATAAATTTACCACACATGTTCTAAATTACCTCTAATTTCTTTAAGTTTCTGCTCCATGTATATGTATCATTTATTTATTAGTAATCATTAATATTTTTCAGAGCGTTTTTCCTTATTCATTTTATATGAATAGTTTTAAATCAGCAAAAAAAAAAAAAAAAAAAATTTCATCACAGTATAAAAGCAGAACACAGATCCCCTTGATCTCTTATATCAAAGGAAAATTAAAACGGATATTTCTTTTTTTACTATACTGTTCCTCAATATCAAGAGCTTATTATAAAAATGGCTCATTGGATGGATCATATCGACCCCCTTTGACTGAATAAAAACTCCAGTTCCGTTTGCAAGGAACGAATCCTGCAGACATTAGCCAGCGCGGAGCATGCGCGATTAATGAGCAGGAAAAAAATGATACTCGGAAAGGAAAAAACACGATACACCGAAAGGCCACCAATTAGGAAAATGAGTTGAGCTCCCTCGGGGGGGGGGGGGGGAGAATAAACCGCCCCCTCAAGGCACCTAAAAAGATATTTCTTAAAAAAAAAAAAAAAAAAAAAAACTCTAAGGAAATCAGCTTATGATCTGATTAAGGCTACCTTCACAGCCAAGGGGGCGTATTTTACTGCGGCTTTAACGAAATGAAAAATTAGATATTCGATCCAGGAAAGCCGTTTTATATTCAGTAAGCAGAAAAATTTCCTAGCTTATATACTTCTATATCATTTCTTATAAAACTAGGATATATCTACCACAACCCTCTCAGAGGTATAACCTACTTAGCATAACATAGTTGAATAACATTATCCTTTGAATAGCATAATAACACATTAATGCAGGGTCGTAACACACTAATGCAGTGGTTCCCAAAATGGGGCGCGTTACCAATTGAAAATAAAGAAAAATATTTTTACATAGTTAAACTTTAGTAAAAAATTTATCAAAACTAAATTTATGTTCTCGATCATTTTTTTTAAAACCATTTAGAAAATTTAACTGGAGGATGGCGTGGAAGTTTTTCATTTCCACAATCGAGGGTCGTGGTTCAAATAGTTTGAAGAACCCCTGCTCTATTATCTTACTCAACAGAATTAACACTAGATCGCCTAAGCAAGTCATTTTGACTACTTTTGAATATCAATTAAGAAAATAATGATTTAAATAATGACACAGCTTCTTATAATTTTGTGACTTGTTCTACAACATATAAATGGGTTAATTAACCGTTGTTGTTGCCCTCCCCCGTCCTTCACTTTCGGAATATATATGTGTTATATATCTACCAAACGAAAAATTTGTCAAATACGACTTTGCCACAATAACAAACCAAATAATATTTGTCAAAAATGTTATGTACGCAAAAGTATGTTTGCGGAAGATGTACATCCAAAAAGATTAGCACTTTCATTTGCTTAAAATGTCCAGATAAGTAATGTATAAATTATTTTTTTTCGAACTGAAATACATTTTTTTTATTGTTAATACTTATTAATAACTTGTTATATGACTTTAAGTGATATAAAATATATTAAAAATTACTGTTAAACACATTTCTTTGCGCATTAGTTATTTTTTCACAATGCAGTCATTTTGACTGCTTTCAGGCAATATAGGTATATACTAAGCTCCCGTCTTTCTAGTGTTAAAGTCGACTTGGAATCAGGGTTAGATTTTACGATAAACGTCGTTCTTATACCTCCATAAAAGCGATTTCAAGCATGTCTATTAAATAGATGATAATATGATTCTATAATGGGGAAGGAGAATTGTTCGAGCAACATAGAACGATAAATTTTCAATTAATATTAATTGTTGTAAATAATTTAATTTTTTGTTAAATTAGACTAAGAAATTAATTTATTGCAATATTTATTTAAATTGGCCACTGTATAACTGTTTATGTACGCACGTAAACAGCCCACTATGGCATTATCTGTCCCCACTCCTGTACAGTGGGCCGTGCTTTAGTAAGCCGCAAGCAGCCAGAAGAGGCACTTACTCATCGTCGAGCTGGAACTCGATTTTTTGGAAAATACGCCAACTTTTCTTCATCAGGATACCGCCAGTGTTCATTAATAGTCTTCCAAATTCTCTTCCATCTTCATTTTAATTTATATCATCATCATACAGAATTTTATTGACCTTTTATATCACTTTTGCACTTAACAAAACCAATCATAAAGTTTTGATATGTTTCTCAAAATGGAATATAATACATTTATTGGCGGTCGTAAAACCCGGCGCACCATGAATTTTTCTATTTATTTCTTTCCCAATACATAAATCTTTAAAAAAGTTTTACCTGAATAATAATGTGACAAATTTTGTTGTTAGAAAACTTCAAATATAAATGGAAAGAAATAGATATTCATTTTAAAACTATGAGATATAAAATAGGACAAATGAAAAAAATTTAAAGGAAATAAAACGCTTTTAATTCTTTTTTAATCTTTAACTGGTGAGGTGGGGTCAAGGAGACCCCAGGCCTTACTAGAAGTTCTAGGAATTGGTAATTCATTTTTGAAACGGCTTCCACATTAAAGACATTTCCTGGAAAGACATGCCTCACACTTGACAAGTTTTTTTTAGTCAGTTATCATCTGCCGCTATTACTGTAAAGAGCTATTGGGGTCTGACAGACCCCACACCTCACCACTAACGTTCGGATTTCTTTAAGTCTTTTTTTTTTTTAATTCAAAAGTTGGATAAGCGTGTTATTTTTTTTCACTGATCACCCGGATTTCGCTAAACAGATTTTAGCGGAGTTGGCTAAGCCCATAGGAGGTGATCTGCCCATTTCCGATTTAGCTGGTAGTGATAATGAAGGAGGGGATGCTAGAGATAAGAGGGACCTGAAACAAGTGTTAATGAGGTTGTTTAAAAGAAGAAGAGATGTAATATATGCCCTAGAATTAAAGATAGGAAGAATTCTTCGGTTTGGTTGAAGTGCAACAAATATTTTTGTGTAAAAATTGTGTATAGATTTATACTTGCACCATTATTAAACGATGTATTTAATTACATTCCTTTTTTAAAAATACATTAGGCTATAAGCCATTCAATTTTTAACGCAACGCATTAAGTTTTTCTATGTTATTTTAAACAAATCGTAAAAGAAATGAATTTTCTTCAAAAATAAAAAATGTTTTTATAGATTTTAATTATTAATTATTTTTCAATAAAAACCTTTCTAAATAGGATAGATAAGGAGTTGTAATATAACATATTCTGAGGTGAAAGTCTTGGATACATTTTTAAAATAATTAAAAATTAACAAATGTTGTTGGGGTCCCAAAGACCCCACCTCACCAGTTAAAGGTTAACGATCAAATAAGAGTCTAAAAACTAACTAAAGTACCCTAGCATAGTAAACTCATCCTTAAAACACTGCCGGTAGTCTTAAGGTAGGCGTTCTGCAATTATGGTTGGCTACTCGGGAATGTACTCATCATCTACCGCTATTACTGTAAAGAGCTATTGGGGTCTGACAGACACCACACCTCACCACTAACGTTTAGATTTCTTTAAGTCTTTTTTTTTTTAATTCAAAAGTTGGATAAGCGTGTTATTTTTTTTCACTGATCACCCGGATTTCGCTAAACAGATTTTAGCGGAGTTGGATATGCCCATAGGAGGTGATCTGCCCCTTTTCCGATTTAGCTGGTAGTGATAATGAAGGTGGGGATGCTAGGGATAAGAGGGACCTGAAACAAGTGTTAATGAGGTTGTTTAAAAGAAGAAGAGATGTAATATACAGTAGCGCTCAAAAGTATTTTGACAACAATATTTTCGTTATTATATTAATGGTGCTTAGGGGTACTCATCATCTACCGCTATTACTGTAAAGAGCTATTGGGGTCTGACAGACACCACACCTCACCACTAACGTTTAGATTTCTTTAAGTCTTTTTTTTTTTAATTCAAAAGTTGGATAAGCGTGTTATTTTTTTTCACTGATCACCCGGATTTCGCTAAACAGATTTTAGCGGAGTTGGATATGCCCATAGGAGGTGATCTGCCCCTTTTCCGATTTAGCTGGTAGTGATAATGAAGGTGGGGATGCTAGGGATAAGAGGGACCTGAAACAAGTGTTAATGAGGTTGTTTAAAAGAAGAAGAGATGTAATATACAGTAGCGCTCAAAAGTATTTTGACAACAATATTTTCGTTATTATATTAATGGTGCTTAGGGGTACTCATCATCTACCGCTATTACTGTAAAGAGCTATTGGGGTCTGACAGACACCACACCTCACCACTAACGTTTAGATTTCTTTAAGTCTTTTTTTTTTTAATTCAAAAGTTGGATAAGCGTGTTATTTTTTTTCACTGATCACCCGGATTTCGCTAAATCCTTAAATCGCTCATCCTTAAAACACTGCCGGTAGTCTTAAGGTAGGCGTTCTGCAATTATGGTTGGCTACTCGGGAATGTACTCATCATGATTCTGTTCATATCACTCGCCTAGTCTTCTTAACTCATAAACTCGTAGGTCTTCACGATCGGGGCGAAATCTGGACTCATGCTAAAATAGCTACATCCTAGGCGGAAGGTTTACGACGATATTGAATGCTAGCTGTTCGGTTAGTGGAGGGCTATAAGTGGAGATCCTATTGTTGAGGTTGAGTCCGGCTAACCGTATTTATATTTTCTGCGAGCTAGCAACCTTACCAAGCGTAATGCGCTGAGTCTGCCTTGCAATGAAGTGATCACCGACTGAAACGTTTGCTCTTTGGAGGCCTTATCCCAACTTCTTACAGTAGTTTCCTGCAGCCCGGTACTTCTGGATTGCTCTCCGAAACGTTATATCACACAGCTTGTGGACTCTGGCCGCTTATCACTGGATTCGGCCACAGTAGACGCGATCACCACAGCATTCGGAACTACCATCGATTCTTTAAAATAAAAATTCCAAGCGACTGGACAAGAATCTATAGACAAGTGGATACGGAATACGGAATGACCACTTTTTATCTTTTTACTATCATTGTTAACCCAGATGCGCAAGTCTTTTAGATCAACGTTGCACGAGAAGTAACAATTAAAACAACTTTGTTGACAGTTCATGCATAACTGAAATTAATTGGGCTGTGTGCACGATAACTCAGAGGGGTTGTTCACTAGATACATGCTAACTGTTTAGTATATTAAGTATTCATCAAAAGTTGCTTAAATACATTTGTTGTAGCTAACAGGCATTTTTCAAAGAAATAAAATAACTGCTGAGCAAATGTCGTGTACCGTTTATAAATTATAATTAACTATACGGTATAAAATGCTATAAATAGCTACACACACACACACACACATATATATAAATAAAGAAGTGAGAAAAACTTTAGGTATTTAATAAATCAGAAAAATCCTTTCGTGGATTCTAAAAATAAACCATAGAATTAATTTTGGCAACTGATATTAAATGGAGTGAAATATATACCACCCTTTATTCAAGAAAAAAGAATTTAAAAAAAAAAAGGAACGCAGCTGTGACCAATCGCAAGCGGATTTTCCTTCTTAACAACTCCAGGCTGTGAAAATGAGCATAAATAAATATATAATTTTTTTTTTTTTAATTCCCAATTCCTAAATGTTGAATTATATGAACTAAAATTGTGTTTATGTTTAATGAAAATCTCAATTCACATTAATAAAGAAACATGAATAACAGGCTATATGTTATTCTTTAAAATGTTATTTTAATATATAATTTCAGTCTAAAGTATGTTAAGTCCAAACGAATTTTTTTTTTAATTTGTTTGTTTTGACACTCAGTAGACGAGATGTCGATAAATAGACTAGATCATTCAGTTCATTATCAACCACTATGAGTGCTGAATATTCTATAAAATAATGATTTCATACAAGCCCAACGTTTTCAACCATATTTTTCTAAAATCTAAGATTTTTGACTGAACAAACTTAACACGTTTCAAGCCGTCTGTTTCTTTTAAATGTTATTCAAAAACTCAAGAGGTACTTAGTCAGGGAAACTGTTTCATCTGCTTGTATACAGTAATTTAAAAAGTTCATTACCTACTAGAAAAACGGAAAATATATGTACCTAATTTATTATGCCGACAACGCAGCTGCATGATTATTACTTTAACGGTCATGAATCGAACAAATATCCTTCAAGAAAGAATGAAGACGTTGGCGAGGGTATGAGAAAACTGCAGATTTTTAAAAATAACCAACTATATTGTACACAAATCGAAAATCACAAGGAAGAGATTTATAGGGGTTTGTAAAATGAATAAATTGCATCACAAAAAAAAGGAAAAATATCAAATTTACCTTTTTTAATAGCGAATAAATGAGCCGTAATAAAACTGAACTTCACATATCTTAAGACACTGCAGTGAAGTCATACATACCCGTATAGGGTAAACCATACAGTTATTGACACTCTGTACAGTTATTGGCACCCCAATTTTAACTTAAAGAAATAAGTAAACAAGTCCTAAATTTATTTCAACATATACATGAATCTAATGTTTGAAGGGTCTTCCCTCTAAGTCATTAAATCCATAAGCAATTAAATCCACAGGGTGTGAATAACCAGTTTTTGCACTTTTAACAATAAATATTGCCATATGGTAAAACTATTGAACTTTTGACCCAAAAAAATCTCTTGAGTCTTTATAAGGATAAATAAAGAAGAGCTATAGTATGTTTCAATTTGAACCCTTCATAAAAAGTATTTTTTTAAAATTTGACCACAGAAATGTAGTCTTAAGGGTGTCAATAACTGTACGGTTTACCCTATGGTCTGATAAAAAAAAAAAAAAAAAAAAAAAAAAAAAAAAAAAAAAAAAAAAAAAAGAACATTTTACATTGCTTGGTTACAAGGAGTATCCATTTCTAGGGAAATAATCCATATAATAAAAACTGTCCCTAACCCTAAACCATCATCATTTTATTTGAAAATTGATTTGATTTGATCATTAAAGAAATATTTTTAGCAGAATCCGGCTGAATTTGATACACTTAGCATTCTATGCATTGCCATATTTATAAATATAAATATAATTTAAATAATTTATTTTTTTGAAGAGAAAAGATTGGGCTCCGCCGGGAGTCGAACCCGGGTCTTCCGCGTGACATGCGCGGTATGATAACCACTGCACCACAGAGCTCGCTCCCAAGCGGAACCAATCCTTACTCTTCACAGGATTAAATTAATATAAAATAATTTAAAAATTGACGACCATCAAGAGATGCCCAAAATTGGACGAAAATTGTCCACCTCCCGTAAATACTAGCAAAAATTGCGAGATCGAAGAGAGGTATCAGTGAAGAGGAAGGATCGGCTCCGCTTGAAAGCGAGCCCTGTGGTGCAGTGGTTAGTATACCGTGCATGTCACGCGGAAGACCCGGGTTCGACTCCCGGCGGAGCCCAATCTTTTCTTTTCAAAAAAATAAATTATTTAAAATAATTTAAAACAAGGTGTTTACCCACATAAATAGATTAAATATATATAAAATAAGTATATTTTAGGTGTAGCTGTAAGTTGGCTGTCTTATTAGGATGCTGTAAGAGAAGAAAAGCTGTCTTATTTTTACAGTGTGTTTGTCCTCCCAAGACTGACGTATAGCGGTTGCTATCTTTCTTCATCTTAGCAAGCCTCTTTCCCCGTCCTTACATCCCATTACTCTCCCTCACAACAGTTGAACCATATATACCACTCTAGCTAATATCTCCGATTATGTAAGGCACCAATTGTCCAATAATGATGAAAAAGTACGCAGTATTAGAGGACCACTCGTTACAAGGATTATACTTAAAGAATGACTGCTTGGGTCTTTTTC
This sequence comes from Aelia acuminata, assembly GCA_911387785.2. Classification (NCBI taxonomy): domain Eukaryota; kingdom Metazoa; phylum Arthropoda; class Insecta; order Hemiptera; family Pentatomidae; genus Aelia; species Aelia acuminata. The sequence goes on along the minus strand of OU426978.1, from coordinate 203,146,335 downwards.
GTTTAATGCACAATTCGGTTATTAAAAAAAGTAACTGTTATTAAAAATGTAACACGTGATATAATTACAACCTCCATATCAGTAGAACATATGACTAAATTTCTTAGTTTCGTTTAAAACCTCATAATGGCCATGTTCAGGTTATACGAAGATTTTAAAGATTTGGACCGAACCATTGCATTCTTACAAGAAAAAGGCCTCATCCATAAAGAAAAACTATGCCGGAATGGACATTCTATGAACTAGGGTATGATTTTAAGCATTATACAGTCAACCATTCTGAAAATTTCGTTGATCCTTCAACTGGGGCGCACACACAGTCGATAGAATCGTTATGGGCTGCGGCCAAAAGAAGAAATAAAATAGAAGCTGGAACTAGAAGAACAATGTTGGATTCATATCTCTGTGAATTTATGTGGAGACAAAGGAATATAAGGGAAAGACCTTTTTGAGGTTATATTGGAAGATATTGCTTCATTTTGGAAATTAGAATAAACCATATCATTTGTGTTAACAATTATAGTTACTTTATATTAATCACGTGTTACTTTTTTACTTTCACTTACCTATATATGAAATATATAGTAAGTGGAAGTATTGCGATCGTGAAAATTTTCGACTTCCGGTTTTCAACGGAAATACACGTTTTGGGGTCCCCTGAGTCAAAATAACCAAGTCCCGCGAAATGGTCTGTGTGTGTGTGTGTCTGTGTGTGTGTCTGTGTGTGTGTCTGTGTGTGTGTGTGTGTGTGTGAACAGACTAGCTCAAAAACTATAAACCGTGCGAACCTGAAATTGGGTATTTAGAGTATGTATATGCCCGCGATGTGACAGCAAAAATTTCATCAAATTTTCTCAAAGGGAGGGGGTACTTTACTTAATAACTTTTTAAGTTTTTTTTCGATTTTCTCAAAAACGGCTCTAACGATTTTGATTAAACTGAGTATTTGATCTATTGATATGCCCGAGATATGACTGTAAAAATTTCATCAAAATTGATCAACCTGAGGGGGGACTTTACTTAATAAATTTTGTATCATTTCCACGTGTTTTTTTTTATTTACTAAATAACGGTTTTAACGATTTTGATCAAACTTGGTATTTGATGTATTTATATGCCCGAGATATGACTGTAAAAATTTCATTACAATTGATCAACAGGAGGGGGGACTTTACTTAATAAATGTTTTCCAATTTGTTACCTTCTTGATCGATTATCTCAAAAACGGTTTTAACGATTTTGATCAAACTTGGTATTTGATGTATTTATATGCCCGAGATATGACTGTAAACATTTCATCAAAATTGATCTACGGGAGGGGGGACTTTACTTAATAAATTTTCTATCATTTTCACGTGTTTTTTTTATTTACTCAAAAACGGTTTTAACGAGTTTGATCAAACTTGGTATTTGATGTATTTATATGCCCGAGATATGGCTGTAAAAATTTCATCAAAATTGATCTACGGGAGGGGGGACTTTACTTAATAAATTTTGTATCATTTACGGGTTTTTTTTATTTACTCAAAAACGGCTTTAACGATTAACAAAATTAAGATATGAATGTAGAAAAATGTGTGACTTTGGGAAATGATATTTAGCAAAACACGTCAATTTCTAATCAAAGTAAGTTGGTAAGTGAAAGTTGTGTGTTGCGCGCACGCACCAGATTTTTTTAATAACAGTTACTTTTTTTAATAACCGAATTGTGCATTAAACGAAAAAGACCCGACTGCTTTCCAGATAAAAATATTCTTGTCGTAAATATAACTTTTCTTCAAACCCATATCTTCAAAATAATTTATTCTATTCCTCAACCTTAAAAAAACGGTTAAAAGATTTCTCCTGCTCATGTTCTTTCATCCGTGAAATTGAACACGAGGCAAGCTCCCTTTGCTCCTTTTCTAATGAACATCTCAAGTTCTTCGGATTTTTTTAAAGTTAATGCGAGGCGACTGTAGGGCCTAAGTCAATCCAGCAGATAAGATAAGCAGTTCTCTTTTCGAATTAAGATAATATCTTCTATATCTTAAAAATCCAAATAAATATGGTACAATCTGAATTTCCCTTGAAATGTTATGAAGCTAAATAAGAATTCGCGGATGAATATGCATAAAATACTGAAAATTATTAAAACATATATGCATATAACTTCAACATACAAATCGGAAATCATAAAATTTAAGAAAGTGTACATTTAAAACTTACCACTGTGATTAACTCGAGCAAAACTCGCCCTGAAACAAACAACAAATAGATATTAAAACCAATTGATCTTCTTACTTATAACCTAATCAATGACAACAATATCTTCCTGAGTTTTTCAACAATTCTGAAAAATCAATGAAGATTATACTTAAAGACAAATTGCGTTAAATATAGTTTTTTTGTATTTTTTATAAGTCACAAAGTTGTGGCAAGGGTTGAACGCCTTATTCCGGATCAAAAATATTACCAGAAGAATGATAAAAATAAGAAAAATGTCTATTTTGGGATAAATACAAAAAAAAAAAAAAAAAAAACATGAATGAAACATATAAGAATATTATATTGAAATATAGAATTCATTAAAGGCAAAATATATAGCACTTCGCTTTTTATGCCATGAAACAATTTTTTTTTTGCCTACAGCTATATTTATTACCGTCATCCCGGAGGTAAATAACACAATGTCAATTTTTTATTGCATTAGATTTTCCACCATGGATTGAAATAGCATGATATTTCCAAATAATTCCAATTATCAATCAAAGTCAATAGAAATGTGAATAACATCTATTAAGCTGTAGCTACAATTAACAAAAAAACAAATTTAATGAAGTAAATTTTTTTTTAGTACTCCTTGGCAGGATCTAAGACTGTCAGTATGTCAATGTCGTTAAACCATGAGGTTTTAGTTTTTAGTTTTCATATCAAGAAACAAGTATAAATATCATTAGTTTAAGATGTATAATGTATAGAGTTCTATTTTAACTTTTATATTTTTAGATTTTATATGAGTAATTGATATCAAGCTAGAGAATGCGAAAAGGACCGTAAAACATGCTTCAGTAGTAATAAGCAATATTAAACTATGAGGTTCCCTCCAATGCACATTTAACCGTTCTGCTGAGCCAAAGAAAATGGTAAAGAGAAAAATATGTGAAAAATATTGTTGATTTTATTCCATCAAGTAACATTTTGAATATTTTTATAGTTAATATGATATAAAAAATTAGCAATATTTTAAAATAGCTAATCAGGGATTGAAACAGTTATAACTTATTACGAAAAAGTTCAACTTTAACTGTTATAAAAAAACGTTTATTAATAACCTCTGAGCGATAGAAGTTTTTTCAAAACTGTTATATAAAAGTTCTAGCTCATAAAAGTTCTAACTGTTTTAAAACTTTTATAAATATAATAAAATAGTAAAAGTTAAACCTTTACTTATTACCTCTAACACAAAACTTAAAAAAATATCTATTTCAAAATTTACAAAGGCGGTACAAAAATAAATGTCTTTTTTCGGATTTCTTTGATTTAATTGTTTACCACTATGTAATTTGTTCAAAAATCATAACATAGAACTTTTCGTAAATCATTGATATTAAGGAATGTTATCATGTCATTCAGGGTGGTGCTTTTTATAAAAAATATCCAGTATAGTTTTCGGGGTGGGGGGGGGGGGGATTTCAAAATATCAAAAAATTATACTTTTCGTAAATCTTTGATATTATGCAATGTTATCATGTCATCCAGGCTGGTGTTTTTAAAAAAAATATCTAGTATGAATTTCGGGGGGAGGGGGGTATTTCAAAATATCGAAAAATTATACTTTTCGGAAATCTTTGATATTAAGCAATCTTATCATGTCATCCAGGCTGGTGTTTTTTTAAAAAAATATCTAGTATGACTTTTGGAAGGGGGGGGGGGGTCTTTCAAAATATCAAAAAATTATACAGGGTGGTGGTTTCGAACAGTATATCTATAAATTTCGTGGTGGGGGATTACCTTTTTTAAATTATTTATAATCTCTGAGCAATAAAAGTGATATCAAAACTTTTACATAAAAGCTCTTTCACATAAAAGGTTTAAGTGTTTTAAAACATCGATAAACGTAATAAAAAAGTAAAATTTAAACCTTTACTTAAATCTTCCTACAGAAAACTTAAAAATTACAATAAATACCCGAGGTGGTGTTTTTAAAAAATAATAATTCCAATTTCGATGATGAGTTTTTTAAAATTAAAGTTTTATACATTTTGGAATTCTTTGACTGTATCAATGATAGGCAAAAAGTAATATGAGTAAAAAGTACTGATACGTGATGTGTACTTTTGAAAACTCTCCATGATCAATATATATATATATATATATATATATATATATATATATATATATATATATATATATATATATATTTAGAAATATGGTGGTTGGTTCAATTCAAAAATATCAAAACATTATTTATAACCTCTGAGCAATAAAAGTGTTATTTTTTTAATTGAACCAACCAACTACCATTTTTCTAAATACATATATTTTTCAAAGCAACACCTCGGATTACATAAAGACACAACCCTCTTGTAAGAAAACCGAAAGGTATAATTTTTTTATTATGAAACCTCTTCCCCTCACGAAAATTGAAATTGGATATTTTTTTCAAAATCGTCACCGTAGACAACATAATGATTAACAGAAATGATAATAACAAAGAAATTATGTAAAAGCATATAACTTTTTTTATTAAAACTTATTTAAGTAAATGGTTTATTAAAACTGTTAAATAAAAACTTGTATTACTTATTTAGGTTTGAAAATAAAAGTTCTGAAATAACTGTTTTGTAAGACCATATGGTAATAAAAGTAAAAGTTAAAAATATACTTTTATCGATCACCACATGTTAATAAAAGTTAAACTTTTACTTTTAAATGAAAAGAGTTAACTGTTTAATTCGATCCCTGTAGCTCACTAATATTTTAAAAATCTCGTATTCGACTTTTTAGTCCATTCACTATGTCCGGTAATTTTCTTTGTACCAATAAATGATTTTTTTTTTTTTTTTTGTCCTTATTTATCTAAAGAAATGTTAGATGTTTATCGTTAAAAAACTTAGCATGATATTAGTACTTAAGGGGTTTTTTAGGCAATCATGGTCATGGCCATAGAGATATTTCATATATGTAATCAGTTAAGCAACTTAATGATCAAGCATTCAATCAGGCAATTCAATGATCAACTTCACTTCATCTAGTTTTAATTTGATTTATCTCTTGATTTTTACTTTCTCTTACCTATATATGAAATATATAGTAAGTTGAAGTATTGCGATCGTGAAAATTTTCGACTTCAGGTTTTCAACGGAAATACACGTTTTGGGGTCCCCTGAGTCAAAATAACCAAGTCCCGCGAAATGGTCTGTGTGTGTGTGTGTGTTTGTGTGTGTGTGTGTGTGTGTGTGTGTGTGTGTGTGTGTGTGTGTGTGTGTGTGTGTGTGTGTCTATGTGTGTGTGTGTGTGTGTGTGTGTGTGAACAGACTAGCTCAAAAACTATAAACCGTGCGAACTTGAAATTGGGTATTTAGAGTATGTATGTGCTCGCGATGTGACAGCGAAAATTTCATCAAATTTGCTCAAAGGGAGGGGGTACTTTATTTAATAACTTTTTAAGTTTTTTTCGATTTTAAAAAAAAAACGGCTATGACGATTTTGATTAAACTGAGTATTTGATCTATTTATATGCCTGAAATATGACTGTAAAAATGTAATCAAAATTGATCAACCGGAGGGGGGACTTTACTTAATAAATTGTGTATCATTTTCACATGTTTTTTTTATTTACTCAAAAACTGTTTTAACGATTTTGATCAAACTTGGTATTTGATGTATGTATAAGCCAAAGATGTGATAGCCAATATTTAATCAAAATTGATCAACCTGAGGGGGGACTTTACTTAATAAATTTTGTATCATTTTCACGTGTTTTTTTATTTACTCAAAAACGGTTTTAACGATTTTGATCAAACTTGGTATTTGATGTATTTATATGCCCGAGATATGACTGTAAACATTTCATCAAAATTGATCTACGGGAGGGGGGACTTTACTTAATAAATTTTCTATCATTTTCACGGGTTTTTTTTATTTACTCAAAAACGGCTTTAACGATTAACAAAAATAAGATATGAATGTAGAAAAATGTGTGACTTTGGGAAATGATATTTAGCAAAACACGTCAATTTCTAATCTAAGTAAGTTGGTAAGTGAAAGTTGTGTGTTGCGCGCACGCACCAGATTTTTAAAATATATTTTCCAACATCTCACATATTTTAGATGAGTCCAAATCAAAATTGTAGTGGTAATATTCACACAAAAATGTCTTGGGTTATTAATATGTCTATTGATTGGTTGAAATGGCTTCGTTTTCCGATTAGGAAGAAAAAAAAAACTTTTTTTTTTTTTAATCAACAAAATTTCAGCTCCAAATAAAAAACTAATGTTCAAATGTTTCAATTTCCGCTTCTTGGTATGATGATTGTGAAAAATGTCAAAAAACAGCAGCTCTTCTGTGAATGCTCTCTAGACATAAAAGAAGTACAGAAACTGAGCTCTCAAATATTAAATACAGACATAATCATTATCTCTGCTATAATCTCAAAAGCTTTCACTTGCAACGAAAAACAAGATATAAAAAGGGGGTAGGTAAAAAAGACACTGCGGCTGTAAAAGTGAATTGCTGACAGAGCAGAAATATCCCCATCTCAGAAATGAAAATCTGGAGACGACCCATTCTCCTGCATTAACTCTTCCGGTAAAGTCCCATCTCTTCTACTTAACGCAGGCTGCCTCCGTGCTCCTACCAACCATTTGTAGGCCTTAGGGAAGCTTTTACCGTGAAATGATAAAATGCGCAACATGATGTGTTTTTATTTGTATTTTCAAACACCGTTTATGTTCCCCATTATCTTATCTATAAGATGATTCAGCAAATATAGAAACGATAGATCTTTTGAATGTTTCGAAGAAATACGATTTGGTTTCTCAAATATTTGTCGAATTAGTCGTAAATGGAAAGGATTTTAAGTTCCGATTCGATACGGAACTGAGGTCACTGTGATTTCAGAAAAATCCTTGAAATATCATAATGAATTTAAGCTTCGTAACATACATTTTGCTCATATACAGGTCATACAATCGAAAGAATAGGAAAAGGTGAAGCTCAAGTCAAGACCCATTTAATGAAGAAACACCTTTCTGTTTTTGTAGTGAAAGGTTATTAAGTTAACGATCTGTTAGGTAGAAATTGGTTAACGCAATTACAGCTGGATACAGTCCCAATTAGTGAGTGGCGGAAAAGTTCAAATCTTAAAAAATCATGTGTTCCCAATGTAGACAAATGTAATAATTTTGAATTAAATTAAATGTTGGAACAATATTCTTGCGTTTTAGAAAAAAAAAAAAAAAAAAAAAACGAACCTAGTTCAACGGTGGTGGCGCTTTTATTTCTTAAACCTAACAGCAGTGCCTGTTTTTTTAAAAAAGCTAGGGGATATATCCATTATGAATATTGAATCACACATGGTTATCTACAAGATAATTATATTTATCTATATCTCTAATTATTTTAATATTTTAAAAAAGAATAAAGCAAATTTAAAACAATGAGGTCGATTGGCTTTAAAAAAGTAATATAACTGATATCGAATGCAATGAGTGGGCGGCCCCCCGTGTCATGTTAGGAAACCTGGTTGGAAAATTGTGCAGATATTTCGGCAGGACTTAATCAAGCCTTTTAATTACAACAATTACAAACTTTTCCCTTACCGACAGCTGAAGAACTATTTCAAAAGTTAAATTATAGCTACAAATTTACAGTTATATTAGTTTCATATTTATCGATTCCAGTCGATGAAGATTCACAAAAATTATTGGTGATTAATACAAATAGAGGACTTTTCAGATATAAATGATTATGTTTTGGGGTCTCTCCAAATCCAACTACGATTCGATGAGGATAAAGAATGGTTCCAGAACGTAATTACTGCAGCTATTTTCAACGATTAATTAAATTCAATACCGGTAACATTTTAAGAATTTTCGGAAGAAACTGAAAATAGAAATAACCATTCAGTACTAAAAATAGTTTCACAGTAGATAGTGTCTGGGTGGCCAGATTTGAATAAAGAAAGCGATCCTGAAATTAAGAAATATTTTAAGATAAAGAAAGCTTTATCACTTCACGAAGGTTGCGTGATGTTTGGTAGTCGGGTAGTAATTCCGCTCAAGGATCGGAGATACGAGTACATGTTAAAATGTCTTCATTAGGTTTCACGATGATATTATACGCATGAAATTACGGCCAATGGAAATTATGGCCAGAGAAAGCGTGGGCTCGAATTCACATTGATTTCGCCGGCCCTTTTCTAGATAAAATGTTCTTATTAGTGTTCGATTCTACGATATAATAATCTCGATGTCAAGAATCACCACAAATAATACTGTTGTGGCATTAAACCAACTATTTTACAGATATGGCCCGCCCATAAAATTAGTTTCAGACAATGCAACCACATTCACGTCAAACCAGGATAGGAGCTTGTTGGAAAAATTCAGATGGAAATTCACATTTAAGTGTTTTTTCTTACTTTTAGAGCAAATTCTGAAGGGGAAACACCCTACTGTTTTTGACTGAAAAACTGTACTCATTCAGAGACGTTAATTGATTTTGAACATAGATTTGTCTTCAACTTTTTGAACAATTCTTCTTACGAAAACAAATTTATAGAATCCAGTTTACACAATGTTATCAACCCTTTCAACGTATTAAGCCGCAATCCACTTATGAACAATTCGCGTTTCCTTTCATCTGATGTTATACGACTTAACTTTAATTGATTAGTAATCATGACTTACCAAACTTCAATGTCATCGCAAGCCTTGTCCAACTTATCACAAGAGTATTCTCCCTTCAAAAAATGGTCTTTTTCATTTCCTCTTACATCCTTTTCCTTTGGTATAATCATCCTCGTCGCCACTTTTATGTATTTACAAAACTTAAATTGGAAAACCTCTTTATTCATTATTCAAAGGTCATATATGTATATTCAAAGGTTATACATATAATAATCATATGGCATAAAACGTAGGTATATCTTATATAACACATCCCAAAAATGTATCAAGGAGATAATGGAAGTGTAGAATAACATAATGGACAGTATTTTTTATTTATTTATTTAAAGGTAGAATTTAACTTTACTAAAAGTTAGGAAGAAACTTAAAGAACCAATAATATGCCGAACAAGTACAATGTTAGTTTTGGTGATAGTGAATTGATAAAAGTGCTGATGGGCGGATCAAGGAGAAAGGTTGTGGAGACTCCGTCCTTTGGGACTGCAGCCCCCCCTCCCCTTTTACAACCTTTTACCCTGTAAAACCTGTATTTTTAAATTTCACCTACCTTAAATATGAAATATAAAGTAACGGAAAGTATTGCGATCGTGAAAAATTTCGACTTCCGGTTTTTAACGGAAATTTAGGAGTCCCCTGAATACAAATAACCAAGTCTCCCGAAATGGTCTGTGTGAGTGTGTGTGTGAACAGACTAGCTCGAAAACTACAAATGTACGAACCTGAAACTGGGCATTTGGTATTTGAATATCCCCGCGATGTGACAGCAAAATTTTCTGGTCAAAATAAAGGGGGCACTTTATTTCACAACTATTTTTCCATTTTTTACGTTTTTCTAAAAAATACCTTTAATGATTTTAATGCAACTCGTTAAGTTTAATGCGAATCAAGTATTCTTTAGTATAAGGTAAGGTTTATTATTATTAAAACGTTCTGAGGGGGCTTAAATGAGGAAGGCGCCTGTTTTGTTTTCCTATGAATTATCCTTGTTTTTGTTTATATGGAGAAATTATATGCCTCTCGTTATTATTAAATCAGACGACATGCAGTATTATGCTTGCATTGCCGGATTATCGCAAGTCAAAACTTTTATTTAATAATAAAAAAAAATAGTGTACTTTAAAGGAAAAATGTGTGACTTTGAGAAATGGTATTCAACAAAACACGTTAATTTCTGATCGAAGTAAGTTGGTTAGTGAAAGTTGTGTGTTGCGCGCATCGCACCAGATTTTGATTGAATTTTTTAAAGTAGAATAAGGTTGAATTTAACCTCAAAGTTGGGAAAAATTTAGAGAATCAATAATATGCAAAACAATTACAATGTTAGTTTTGGGGAAGGTAAATAGATAAAATAACTGATGGGCAGATTCAGTAGAAAGGCTTTGGGGGCTACAGCGACTCCCCCTTTGGGATTGTAGGCCCCCCTTTACATCCAGCTGGATTTTTACTCTTTATAGCCTATTCAACGCGTAACCTATACAATCTAATAGTCCCCCCATGTAGTTTATTCGGATAAGTTTTAGTAGGTCGATACCTAAGCGCTTAGTCTTAAAATAGATCTTATTTTCTTTATCATCTTCGATAACCTATTAATCTGTATCAAATAAGTTACTCTTAATCTCTATACATGGTTAATTATAAATTAATAGTTAATTTATAATTAACCCACTAATGTTTACCCATATGGAGAAACTTGTACAGTTATCTTCAAGCAATTAAAATCAAATTTATACAATTCATCTATTGTGATAAAAATAAAATCGTGACTTTTATTTTATGATCTGAATAATAAAAAGTGATGTTATGATTTTTATTTATTCATTCGAAAAATAAAATTTATATCCTGATTTTGATTCTCAAGGATGTGGCTATAACTGCATGTTTGTATTCATATAATTATTATTGTGGAAGATTGATTTCATTCGATGTTGAACCTAACATAGCAAAAAATTGCAATTTTGAAATGCCCCGTGTTGGGTGCCAAATCCTGTAGCTGGCGTGGGCCCAACAATTTCCAGGCTGGATACATCCCCCGCCCTTTAAAACGACCCTTTCAACATGAGCAATTCGCCAATTGCCAATGTTTCTCTTTCTACCCTAACACGGACTCTACCGGGGTTAAAAGATTTCCTGAAAATCAGGCTACTTAATTTAGGTTTAGGAATAAAATAAAATAAAAAAACAGCTTAATAGTATTGATAACAGATATATTATAATATATTACTACTAGCATTCCCCGTCGCGGCTTCGCCCGCGAGCCTTTAAAATCACTTCTGTGATCATTCTTGATATTGATTTAATATAATATGTTAACTGATGTTAAGGAGATTTAGTAGAATCGGAGCTTCCGGGAGGTGGAATGTTGGAGGGGAAAGCTGCCGTCTCGGTAGAAGAGAGGGAGGCGCGCAATGGAGAGTTCACTAAAACAGCCGAAACAAAAAATTGCTTACTCCTCATGAAAGCTTCATTTTTCGGGATGGCGGAAAACATGGTTTTCGACGCCCCGTAAGAGCTTTCGAGTTAAACTCGTCGTATCAAGATCTTTGAAATGAGTCCAAATTAGATATATTTTCTCGAAGAGCAAAAATAGGTGTCCGTTAGAGTTAAACGACAATTTCGCCATTTAAATCCCTTGGGGGTCACATTTTTGAAATTCCTTTCTTAGTGGTTACCTACATCGCGTTTAAAATCTATATCCCGAACTTTTTTTAGCTGATTTCAATTGGTCTTTCCGTGTTCCATTGCTGTACCTGACACGTCGCCTTTTAACTTGCTTCTTCTCCTCAGAAAGTTGCGGTATTAGAGCTTCACACACGTCAAAATGACCATTACATAGCGTACCAGTAAAACGTAGTCTTTTCGTGGGATTAGAATCATTGCCAAATACCGCATAAAGCTCATCATTGCGATATACTTCAAAAAGGTAAGGAAACAATTCCCCAGCTGCCGTTAGTACCACAAATCCGGCATGGGTTGAATGCTGAGACATATGAGTGTAATAACTACGGAAATCAGAATAATTGTTACTGTAATCATTTTGAGTAAACGCAGAAAATTTGTCCCAATTTGGATGACATGTTGGACTACAATTTACCGAAAATGACAACGTTTTTCTTGAGAATTCTCGATAATATATGATAGCGATCGAAATAAACACGCACCATCCCCAATCACGGGAATCACAGTGTGCATAATTTGATTACCACTAATATTCAAATAATCAGTAGCCATATTCTATGTGAATGTCTATTTTAATGATATTGTCTATTTAATGCATCAAAAAAACAAAAAAAAAAAATCTGGTGCGTGCGCGCAACACACAACTTTCACTTACCAACTTACTTAGATTAGAAATTAATTCGTTAATTGCCACTTCTCAAAGTTATACATTTTTCCACATTCATTTCTTATTTTTGTTTTCATTTGCTCAAAAGAAAACACTAATTAATTTTATTATTATTTAAAAGTTTTTACTTGTGATAATTCGGCAATGCAAGCATAATACTCTAAGTCGTATTTTATAATTCTCTATGTACTTGTTGAATATTTCATTTACTTCCCATGAAACAAATAATTCTCATTAAATGAACTGAAAATCTTTCAGTTCATTTAATGAGAATTATTATTATCATTTAAGCCCCCTCAGAACATTTTAATAATGATAAAGCTTACCTGATATTAAAGAACACCTAATTTTCATTAAACACCACGAATTTGGTGAAAATCGTTTAAGCCGTTTTTGATATAATCGAAAAAAGGCAAAAATTGGTTAAAAAGTTACGAAATAAAGTGCCCCCTCCGTTAAACCAATTTTGATGAAATGTTGGTTATCGCATCTTTGGCATATACATACATCAAATACCCAGTTTGATCAAAATCGTTCAAACCGTTTTTGAGTAAATAAAAAAAAACACTTGAAAATGATACAAAATTTATTAAGTAAAGTCCCCCCTCCGGTTGATCAATTTTGATGAAATTTTGACAGTCATATCTCGGGCATATAAATAGATCAAATACTCAGTTTAATCAAAATCGTTAGAGCCGTTTTTGAGAAAATCGAAAAAAACCTAAAAAGTCATTAAATAAAGTACCCCCTCCCTTTGAGCAATTTCGATGAAATTTTTGCTGTCACATCGCGGGCTTATACATACTTTAAATACCCAATTTCAGGTTCGCACGGTTTATAGTTTTTGAGCTAGTCTGTTCACACACACACACACACACACACACACACACACACACACACACACACACACACACACACACACACAGACACACACAGACACACACACACACACAGACCATTTCGCGGGACTTGGTTAATTGGACTCAGGGGACCCCAAAACGTGTATTTCCGTTGAAAACCGGAAGTCGAAATTTTTCACGATCGCAATACTTCCACTTACTATATATTTCATATAGGTAAGTGAAAGTAAAAACACACGTGAAAATGATACAAAATTTATTAAGTAAAGTACCCCCTCCATTTGATCAATGTTGATGAAATTTTTAATGTCACATCGCGGGCACATACATACACCAAATAACAAGTTTGATCAAAATCGTTAAAGCCGTTTTTGAGTAAATAAAAGATACACGTGAAAATGAGACAACATTTATTCAGTAAAGTGCCCCCTCCAATTGATCAATTTTGATGAAATTTTTACTGTTACATCGCGGGCACATACATATACGAAATACCAAGTTTGATCAAAATCGTTAAAGCCGTATTTGAGTAAATAAAAAAAAACACGTAAAAGTGGAACACAATTTATTAAGCAAAGTCCCCCCTCCGGTTGATCAATTTTGATGAAATTTTTACAGTCATATCTCGGGCATATATATAGATCAAATACTCAGTTTAATCAAAATCGTTAGAGCCGTTTTTGAGAAAATCGAAAAAAACCTAAAAAGTCATTAAATAAAGTACCCCCTCCCTTTGAGCAATTTCGATGAAATTTTTGCTGTCACATCGCGGGCTTATACATACTTTAAATACCCAATTTCAGGTTCGCACGGTTTATAGTTTTTGAGCTAGTCTGTTCACACACACACACACACACACACACACACAGACACACACACACACACACAGACCATTTCGCGGGACTTGGTTAATTGGACTCAGGGGACCCCAAAACGTGTATTTCCGTTGAAAACCGGAAGTCGAAATTTTTCACGATCGCAATACTTCCACTTACTATATATTTCATATAGGTAAGTGAAAGTAAAAACATATGGTTTAAAATCTCAAAAATAGGTGTCCGTTAGAGTTAAACGACAATTTCGCCATTTAAACCCCTTAGAGGTTACATTTTTGAAATTCCTTTCTTAGCGGTTACCTAAAATCTAAATTCCGAATTTAAAGTTTCTATCATTAGTAGTTTTTGCTCTGCATTGATTCTATCAGTCAGGACAAAGCCTCTTAAATATATGGAGAAGAGATCGAAATAAACACGCACCATCCCCAATCATGGGAATCACAGTGTGCATAATTTGATTACCACTAATATTGAAATAATCAATAGCCATATTTTATGTAAATGTCTATTTTAATAATATTGTAACGTTAAATCGATATTCAAATAAAAAACATATGGTTTAATATCTCAACAATAGATTTCCGTTAGAGTTAAAAGACAATTTCGCCATTTAAGCCCCTTTGGGGTTACATTTTTGAAATTCCTTTCTTAGTGGTTACCTACATCGCGTTTAAAATCTAAATTCCGAACTTCAAGTTTCTATCATTAGTAGTTTTTGCTCTGCGTTGATTCTGTCAGTCAGGACAAAGCCTCTTATATATATAGAGATTATCATATAATATTAAAATGTCTGTTCGTCCCTGTTTTGTCCGTTTGCTGGCGTACATCAAGGTAGCATCCTCGGTCACGTTTTCAAAAGTTTATACAGCTGTCATCCCTACCCATCCTATACTGTTATCAACACGTATGCCGATGACACGTGTGCGCTAAAAGTTATTAATAATGACCCAATCATTGTATCCCATGTTATCCGAAATAACATCACACTCCTCAAAGAATGGTGTCGAAACTGGAGAATTAAAATCAATACCGACAAATCCTATCAATCCATCATTACTCTTCGACGTAAACTGCGACTTCCTGTCCTGTAGTGTCATTTAATAACACACTATTTATCCCTGCCGAACGGAACCGTTAGGACTCAACCTTGTCAAACGTCACATAAGAATAAAACGACAATAAACTGTTGGTTATTCAGCCAATTAGCCGTTATCGACTAATTCAGCATTTACTTGACGGACGTTCAAAATCTCAAATCTATCATAAAAGACTAATTTATATGACAGTGATTAGACCTATTTGGGCCTGGGAAATGGAGATCTGGGGCTCCAACTGACTTAACAGTTCCTTTCGTATCCAATCCTTCGCATAATCCTCAAATCTCTTTATTTCATTACAAATAAAATCATCAACAACGACCTTAATGTAGTAGACTTGGATGAATCAATACTAATTAACTACTATTATAAGATAATCCTAACCTATTGGTGTCAAACCTCGCTGCCTCTTCACTCTATTTCTGGAAATCATCCTAGGCTTTAGAGAGAAAGATGGCCTCAGGACCTTTTAAGTTTATTATTTAGTGAATATCGAGCTGATTGATGCCAATGGACAGTTTCTCTACATGCCTTTTCATGACATTAAGTTTTCTTCAATTGATAGACATCTCATTTACTTGATGTATTTTTGTCTATGCGCTTTTAAATTTCAAAAAAATAAAAAATGAATCGAACTTTGTAACTCCATTTTAATATTTGTTTGTTTGTTTAACGTCACTTTATGCCACTAAGGCCAATCGGACAATGCTACAGTGGGAGTCCTAAATTTTGCCGATCCAGGTATAATTAGGATAGGGATCTTTAACGAGTACCTGACATCGTACAGGCTCGGGACCTCCATTTAACGTCCTATCCGAGGTACAGCATGGCTAAGGATTTTTTACTCCCATTAAAAATCCTAGGGCAACCGCTGGGTGCGAACATGCGACCTTTGGTATTGTAAGTTGTCATGCTAACCACTATATCACAGGCGACCCATATATTTTAATATTTTTCCGGAATGTTATTTGTTTGTTTATAACTGTATTTCATTACAGATAACTTCATACTTAAGCTGCTTGGATCCTCCAAAGTATTGCAAGACTCCTTCTGCGACGAAGATCGTTTGATTTAACGAAGTAGATATTGCCAATTTTCTTTCAAATATAGAATGTGAAAAGGATTATTTTCGATATTTTTTACATTTTTTTTATAACGGAAAAATGATGTTAAAGTAAAAAAACAAATTTATCCGGTATGTATGGAGATGTGTCCACAGTCTTAACCTATTAGTAAAATTTGGTTCCCGGCAATGTTGATGTTGTAGAGGCACCAAGTTGTCGTATGCCGCATAAATGTGAAGAAGACACACATACATAAAAACAATAATTCATGCAAGGCTAATAACAATTTGTGAGATCACTGATAGATTTTTTTTTCTAATTTTTGATGCTTGAGATTTGTATCTCCAACAACAATTGACACTTTTCAGTCGATCATGGAAGGTCAAATTCGATAAATTTAATCTCTTAGCGACCTAAAGGCTCTAAATCTAAGCTAAATTAGTTTCCATCAAAAAATACATTTGTTTTTTCTCCATCAGCTCCAACGGCTGAAAGTTTTCCTTTGTTTTAACTAATGAGAATACATAAGGCATTTAAAGATCACATTTAAAAAACTTTAATAAAATAGGATAAACCAATTGTTAAAAGATATTCTTTTTCTGAGCCATAATGAAGTAAAAAAGATGTGATATTGAATTGAGTGCATATACAGATTTAAGATTGGGACTCGATAAAATACCGATAATTCTGAGACATTCCTATTACACAATGTCAGTTAATTCCGAACTTGTTCTAAAGTTATATTGGATGGCTCTATTTCCCCAACAACGACAGAGAGCTCTGTTAATATTTTTTTCCCTGGAAGATTGAGAAAATCTCTATTCCAGGTACAATTGAAAGAAGCCGTTTCCTCCAATTGCTATCTGTCGCAATTTTCCTCGGAATCCAATTACAGTTTTTTTTATGGTTGATCGTACCGTCTATATCAGATTACAGAAGTCTGAAAAATGATATGAGGAAAGAAAAGTGTAATTAAATAGCCCACTAACAGGATTTTGTATTATGATACCTTTGTTGAATAAAATTTAAAACAAAATTCATATTACTTTGGGGGTCTATTTGCCTCTGAAGAGCGAACGTAACAAGCGGAAGAAAAAAGTTAGAATGCAATCAAGGTGACCAAGGCCGTATTTACCAGGTCTGCAAGTTTAAAATGTCGTTTTAATTCCAATAGAATGCGCTCTTAGCCTATTGAAGGATTTGCTTATCTCTAAACGCTATTTTGTTTGTTCGTCATTTGTTTACAAAAGTCAGTTGTTTTTAAGTCGTTTACGTGGACGTATCATACCTTTCTTTGGTGTTAAAAATGTCTAATTTTAAGCCAAATAAAGAGCATTTGCGGCATGTCATGATTTTCTTATTCAATCAAAAGAAAAAGGCATCTGAATGTCATCGAATTCTTGTTGAGACTTATGGCGATCTTGCTCCAACCGTCAAGACATGTGAACGTTGGTTTCAAAGTTTCAAACGTGGTGATTTTGATGTTACTGATAAAAAACGAGAAAATCGACCAAAAAAGTTTGAGGACGTCGAATTGCAATCTTTACTAGACGAAGACAATACCCAAACCCAACAAATGATGGCAGAACAGTTGAATGTCACTAGGCAAGCCATTTCCGATCGCCTAAGAGCTATGGGAATAATTCAAAAGGTTGGAAAATGGGTTCCACATGAATTGTACGAACGACAGATGGAAAAACGAAAAACTGTGTGCGAAATGCTGCTTTTACGCCACGAAAGAAAGGGTTTTTTGCATCGAGTTGTAACTGGCGATGAAAAATGGATTTATTTTCAGAATCCCAAACGAATAAAATCATGGGTAACGCCAGGACAACCATCCACATCGAGTGCAAGACCGGATCGTTTTGGGAAGAAGACAATGCTGTGTGTGTGGTGGGATCAGAAGGGAGTAGTCTACTACGAGCTTCTCAAACCCGGCGAAACAGTCAATACCGACCACTACCGACAACAAATGATCAATTTGAGTCACGCATTGATCGAAAAACGCCCAGAATGGGCTCACAGGCACGCCAAAGTCATTCTTCAGCATGATAACGCTCCTGCACATTCAGCCAGATTGACTAAGGAAACGATTTCTTCGCTTGGTTGGGAACTCCTACCCCACCCGCCGTATTCACCTGACCTGGCGCCTTCTGATTATCATCTCTTCTCATCGATGGGACACTCATTGGCTCAGCAACACTTTAACAATTTGGAGGATGTAAGAAAATGGCTCGATGAATGGATTTCAAATAAAGATGAAGCATTCTTTTGGAATGGTATCCATAAATTGCCCGAGAGATGGACAAAATGTGTAGAAAGCGAGGGCCAGTACTTTGAATAAAATATATTATACTTTTTTTTTAAATTACTGTGTATATATTTTAAGAAATAAACGACATTTTAAATTTGCAGACCTGGTAACTGAAAAGGAGCGATGCGAATTAGCTTATATTACTGTTACCTTGACCGGTTGAAATAAGCAACATAGCCGTAGCGTTACTGAAAATATTTTTTTTACTTTTACATTTTATTTTTAAATATTTTGTAACACGCACATTTTAAAATTTCCAGTCTCATGCTTAATAGTAATTTTATTCAAATTATAAAGGCATTTTTTTTTTACTTCCACTTACCTAAATATGAAATATATAGTTTAGCGTAATAACTAGCTCAGAACATATTTGTCGTATGAAACTGAAAATATTGTTTTTGGAGGTACCTATGTATGTGCCCGCGATGTGACAGAAAAGCTTTCGTCTAAATCGAGTAAACGTAGGGAAAACTACATCCGAATGTCTATTTTTCTATTTACGATTTCTCAAAAACGGCCTTACGATTTCGATTAAACTTTCCAAATTTAATCTTATTGAAGCATTCTTCAATATAAAATAGGCTTCATCGAAATCGATTAGGTCTGATAGGGCTTAAATGGCTAAGGTAAAAATCTTTCTCTAAAGTACCTATATATATATTTTTTTTTATTTCGAGTAAATAACTGTCCCTAGTCATCCCTAGTCATAAGAAATGGTTAAATATAAATTACGAAAGAAATTAATAATCAAATAAAAGAGAAATAAAATATATGATTTACTAAAACACGAATTTATATATATTTATATGTGTATAATATATCGTTTGAAAATTAGGAATTTAAGAAATAATAAAATTAAGTTTATTTTACATTATACATGGTGGAAGGTCGCTACAGCGAAATATTAGAGTATCAAGAAAATAATAATTTCTACTTTCAGATTATTTAACAGAAACTATTGGTTTCCATGGTACTAATCGCACCTGTCTTAAAACTAACTCAAAACATAAAAAATTAGAAATAAGCTTTTTAATTTTGTTTTAAAATGAAAACAAAAGAGGACTGTTTGGAAAGAAGACGAGAGAGAACATAGTGAGATAAGGCGAGGAGCGTGTTGGTGAAAATTTTATCGATCGAAAAAAAACATATGGCGATTCTTAATGAATCAAAGCTATGTTCCAACAAGCATTTGAAACACGATGGCAACTTTCGCATGCTCAGTATACTTTTACTAACTGATTATTGTTTACAAGATAAGGCCTACTGAGCATGCGAAAAGAGTCAACGTGTTTTAAAAGCTTCGAAGTTTTCTTATGTTTCTGGCTCTTGATGGCTTGGTCAAATGCTTCTAAGCAATGATGTTAAGTGTGCTCACAATTATATCCATACTTTCCGAGATAATGATTTTCAAAGAAATTAATGTTCTAGGGAGCAACAAAATGTAACATAAGACATCATTATATTAATTTAAATCTTTTAAAAAATAATTCTCTTTATTTTACAGTTTTATATCGTCTGAAGTAAGTGTCGTTCCTATATAAGTATAATGAATTGGATTCATACCTTCAAAATAGTTAAAGAACTAACAGTTAACTATTTGACACTTAAAAAGATGTTCCAAAATAGGAACCAAAAAAACAACTCATTTAGTTTTTTAGATGAAGCGATTTTCTATTTTCCTTAGCCTTTATTTTTTTAGTTCCTTAGCTTTTATTTCTTCTTCAGTCATTTTTTTTTCGATTTCATTTTTCTGAAATAAACACCTGCGTTATTCACAGTTTTATTTGACGGTTTATGGGGAGAAGGGGGATCGTTAAGATATGGATAAGTAACAGGGGCGGATCCAGTATCCTGTAGCTCTCTATAAATCCACCATTTATAAACCAGTATTGTGATGAACGGTTACAAAATAAAATGGATGGGAATAAGCGGAAATTCATCTATAAACATAAATAAGAAGTGATGGTGACCGTATATATAGTTGACCGTAGCACACAGGGGTATTTGGCCCTAAAAGTTGGCCAAAACCCATTTTTTGAAATTTGAAGTTTCTGGTAAATATGACTAGAAGTTCAAGTAGAGGACCTGTTGGATCATGCAAGATGATTTTTATCTCTTCCAAGCCCTTAATCCGGCGGCTATTCTAATTCAAATCTGACCATATCCTTTAACTTGTCTGTGCTCATAAGTATTGGTCTACAAAATATATTATTTTTCTCTGTTCTTACTGACGTATCGGCATTATCATATGATGGATAGTTCGAGGCCAGGTTTGTACTCGTTATCCAGGTAGTTATAATTTTTTTTATTCAATACTAGTATCAATATCTTTTTGTTTTTTAGTAGGTATTTAGAGCTAAAAATTAAATTTGAAGGTTAAAAAGTTATACTTTTTAATTTCTGGGCATTTAAAATATTAAAATTTTCAGGGCATTTCTGGGCAACGAAATATTTTTTATTATAATATAT